>JARDYH010000002.1:215016309-217416309 GCA_029215795.1 Anniella stebbinsi
GATTCAAACAAGCCACTGTTAATAGCAGGAAGGTATTCCCAGCTTTTCACCTGGGGCCAGCCGCACCTGCCTTTCGTGCCCAGGGGGAAAAGAGAAAGAAAGAAAAGCCAAGCTGGGAGGAGCTGCAATCGCTGGTAATGCAAAGCTTCTTGCTCGTCTCTCCCAGCGCCAGGTGGCTGCCATACCAGCCACGGGGGGAGCAGGAGGGGACGGCTGTTTTGTTGCGGGTGGGGGGGGAGGGCAATCTGTTGCACGTTTTACTGGAAAGGGAGGGTCCTCGTTTTGGATTCCTGGGAAGAAGGGGAGGGTAAGAGAGGGCTAGCCCTGACCTTCCACTGACCCCAGGATAAAACACCGGCTGAAGGAGGGCCCCGATCCGAGTGGGGAAGAACGGGGAAGGCCGCCTAGACCGGAGCCAACCGACCCTCCCATCTAGCAGCAGTGGAGGTTTTTCTCTCTCTCTGAAGAACGGGTCTTGGGAGCCGTCGCTCTATGGGCCAGGCTTCCCAAGGGGGACACGTGCAGAGGAGCTGGCCGCGGCGGCAGCAACCTCCGAACCACCCCCGAGTAGCTCTCCAAAGGAGTGGGGAGAGGCGCAGGAAGCTGCCGCTGCCTCCCTGCGCCAGGCAAGGTAAGCCTCGCTCCTGATCGCGACGCGCAGCAGAGAAGTTGAGAAGGAGGAATAGCTAGCGGCTGTTGAGTTCATTGCGCCCGGAAGGAAAGGAGAGAAGGAGAGTGGATCGGCTTCTCGGGACTGTAGAACATGCCGCGCATCCAGGCTCGGTGGGCAAAAGGAAGGAGGCCGGGAAACGAGCGCGTGATTAAGGGTAAAGGCGCAAGAGCAGCGAGCCCTGTGCTGCGGTTTCGTGGCAACAGGTGACGCGCTGGTGTTGCCGAATGTTAAGAGCGCGATCCAGTGTAAGTCCTACTCAGAGTAGACCTACTGGAATAAATGGGATTTCAGTTAGCCATGACTAACTGAAATCCCATTCGTTTCAATTGCTCTACTCTAAGTAAGACTTACTTTGGATTTTACCCTACGTTTCCCCCTGGTTAGGTAGCTGAGCCTAAGTTCTTTTATTTTACTTAAGTTTAAACATGCAGGGCTGGGCCGGACTGGGGCTATTGCATGTGGTACCGGTGTGTATCTGAAATCTTCCCATCCAGTCGTTCCCCCCGCCTGAATTCCCTCCTACTTACCCATGAGCGGACTAAAATATTAGTCAGTGCCATGGAGATCAGCAACTTTCACTCATGCTTCCTTTGGAGCAACCCTCCTTTCATTCACTCATTGGAAAGCCGAAGGAGCTGCACGTGCTGAAATGAGCGGGACAAGCCTTAAAACATGTCTGTCTGGGAATTTTTTTTTTTTAATTGATGGATTTTAGCAAGGCTGGCCCTACCATTAGGCAGAGTGAAGTAGTTGCCTGAGGCAAAATATACTGGGAGGCAGCATGTAGCAATGCCTTGAACCATCCAAGCTACCTTGCTGTCTTGTGTGTGGTGGAGGATGCTGGTTTCTTTGCCAGTGTTGAAGAAAGATTTGATTGTTTGTCCAGTCGGCTCTTGTACTTTGCCTCAGGCAGCAAAATGTCTTGGGTCGGCACTGGATTTTAGTCAGATTTGTACAGCTGACTCTTCTGCAAGTTTACTCAGAAGGAAGCTCCGCTACGTTCAGTAGGCCTTTCCCTGTCGTAAGTTGTAGTCATATATTCTAAATGGGTTTTGAATGATGGCCTCAGACCGAGTTCCAAAACGCTTTTGTGTATAAGCAGTGTGTGTGTGTGTGAGAGTGAGAGAGAGAGAGAGAGAGAGCTCAATGGGATTTGCTTCTATGGCTGCAGTCCTATACATATCCTATACCTATTTACCCGGGAGTAAGACTTATTGAACACAATGAGGCTTCTGGGTACACCTGCATAGGCTTGCACTGTAAGTAAATATACGTCAGGGTTTAGAAATACGGAGCACTGGTAGTAAACATTTGATGGGGTAGTGAATCTCCCCATCTATTTAGTTCGGCAGGAGATCTGTAAAGTTTGAACTGAGATTGTAGTAGAACGGCTGCTTTTTCTACTCTATATGATCTTTTCCTTTTAAGGTCAGATTTTGCTCTTTAAAAAGACCGTTCTCTTATTTCCTGTTTAGCAATGAACAGTAAACAAGCTTAAAGGTGCAATCCTAGGCATGTTTAGACAGAGAAAGGTCCTACAACTCATAGCATGGCTGGCTGGGAAATGCTGGGAGTTGTAGGACCTTTTTCTGTCTAATCACACATAGGATTGCACTGTAGTTTGCTCACTCATCTACTTCTTCGGAAGTACAGTTTTATAATAACAACGGCTCAGTTGATGTGGCCATATATTAAGATGACCCAGCAAACGACTTGTTTGCATTTGTAGCGTCTTAACTGGTTATAATCATGTGCAATTGCACGGGATTACTAGTTGTAAATCCAAAAGGATTATTTATTTCCTGACCCCTTTATTTGCAAAACATGTTTTAAACCCTATTATGTATATGTTGGTGCTTTCACTTTATTGTTCATCTGCAAACGTCTGCTATAATATAAAGGATATGGGGGGGAGGTGAGCTTCATATTTCCTGTTTACTAACTAGATGGGAGCCTCTGCTTTTGGCTCTGGTGTACTAAAAACACATTTTGCCTATTTTATTGGCAGAATAATGCCATACTTTGTAAGCAGTGCTCTCAGACAGTTAACTTGGAGAAACGTGTATGGTCATGTTCCATGCGAGTTTAAGACCTGGTTTGAAGCATATTTACTTAGAAGAAGAGATCCCTACATGCAGTGGAGTTTCTGATGCAAATATATCATGGGTTCGTGATCAAGTGTAAAGTGCTCTGCGCACCGATGGTGCTATCTAATAATACAAGAGGATGTCTGTCTGTCCATCAGCACCATAGCACCAGGACCGTGAAACCAGAAATTTGTCATGCATATTAAAGAAGATCCTAGCGAGGTGTACCTTGGGGTCACTTTGTTTTTAAAACACATAAATTCCTTTTGATTAAATGCATCCCAGTGGTAGTAACAACATCAACCACTACGGGCAGACTTTCATAACCAGCACATGGCTTTGCAGTCCATACCGTTTGATACCTGGGGAAATAGGTAGAGGGACACGGTTATATACCTGTCCCCTGCTGAGGAATGCCAACCCTCAGGACAGCCCCCCTCCTTTAGCTAGCTATATGGAAAAGACTGTGTGCCTAGGGGTATGAAAGTGGGGGCATGGCTTCACTCAGAAGAGGCAAGCACAGTGTGTCCAACTCTTGACTGCTGCATAAGTTCACTTGAAGGTTTTGCTGTGTCAAATGAAGAGCTATTCCAACCTGTGCGAAACCAAGGGACTGTCTAAATGCACAGAAAGCCCCGGGGTGGGTACGCAGTGCTGCTGCATCGATTATACGATGCAGCAGCCACTGCGCACCCACCCCGGGGCTTTTCGATGAAGCTGTGGGGGAACCCCCCCAGACGTAACCCGACTTTTTTCTCAGGAGTGAGGCTAGGATGGCATATCCGACAGCTATCCTCGCTCCGGAGTTGCAGCGCCTGAGCAGAGGGCAGTGGGTGGGCCCGGCAAGCTTAATGGCTGCTGGAACGCCCACGCTGCCTCCATGCATCAAGACTATTCGCTGCCACTCTGCACCAGCAATACCCTGGGGTTTGGCGGTGGAGCGGCATCAACTCTGTGCCATGATGACAGCCCCCAGGTCTGTTTGCTAATAATAACAAAAGTACACAGCCTTCCCCAGCCTGATATCCTTCAGTAGTTAACACATGTGCAGACAGGTCATGTGCAGATGGGTCAAGAAGCAGGAGCCAATTACATGTGCAGTTCCTTCTGCCACCTTTGGCACATGTTCTCCAAGCAGCTATGGGCACTTATAATATACAATGATCTTGTGCAGAATGCAGCGGCCAGATTGGTAACAGGGACCAGAAGGTTCGAACATATAAGACCGATTCTGGCCTGCTTGCATTGGCTGCCTGTATGTTTCCGAGCCCAATTCAAGGTGCTGGTTTTAACCTATAAAGCCTTACACGGTTTGGGACCACAATACCTGATGGAACGTCTTTCCCGACATGAATCTACCCGTACACTATGCTCAACATCAAAGGTCCTCCTCCGGGTGCCTACTCCGAGGGAAGCTCGGAGGACGGCAACAAGGGAGAGGGCCTTCTCTGTGGTGGCCCCTCAATTATGGAATGTTCTCCCCGATGAGGCCCGCCTGGCACCGACACTGTTATCTTTTCGGCGCCAGGTCAAAACTTTTCTTTTCTCCCAGGCATTTTAATAGTTCGAGTTGAGGTTTTGATTGACATTGTGGCCAGTCTTAACAGTTAAAATGTTTTAAAGTGTTTTAATGACAGCTGTTTTATGGTTTAAAATTTTATATATTGTCTTTTTAATGCTCAATTTTTGTAATTTTTGTAAACCGCCCAGAGAGCTTCAGCTATGGGGCGGTATATAAGTGTAATAAATAATAATAATAATAATAATAATAATAATAATAATAATTTCACATGGAAGTAATGTACCTCTAGAAAACTGAAGCCAAATCCTGGCAAGATGGAAGTCCTGTGGATGAGTGGTTCCTGAGTCTGGGAGATAGGCCTATTGCCTATTCTGGATGGGAATGGACTCCTTCTGAAAGATCAGGTTCGTAGTTTGGCGGTACTCCTAGATCCATCTTTGTCGCTGGAGGCCCAAGTGGCCATGGTGGCTTGGAGTGCCTTTTACTAGCTTTGGCTGGTTTGCCAACTATGGCCTCTCTGGATAGGGGGTACAGGTTAGGCTGACCATATGAAAAGGAGGACAGGGCTCATGTAACTTTAACAGTTGTAGAGAAAAGGCAATTTCAGCCAGTGTCGTTCGTATGGAATTAGTTCCTGGTGAAATTGCCTCTTCATCACAACAGTTAAAGTTGCAGGGGCCCTGCCTTCTTTTGTATATGGTCACTCTAGTATAGTGCATGCACCTTTAACTGTTGTGATGAAGAGGGAATTTCACCAGGAACTAATTGCATACAAATGACACTTGCTGAAATTCCCTTTTCTCTACAACTGTTAAAGTTACATGAGCCCTGTCCTCCTTTTCATATGGTCAGCCTAGTACAGGTGCTAGTAACCTCAAGGCTGGATTGCTGCAATGCACTTTATGTGGTGCTGCCCTTAAGGCTGCTCCAGAAGCTGGAGCTTCTGCAGAACGCAGTGGCTCGGCTGTTCAGGAGCTGCCCCTTTTCAGCATTCAACTCCTTTGCTGAGAGAACTGCATTGACTGCGTATTCACTACCACACCAGGTTTAAGGTTTTGGTACTAGTGTACAAAGCCCTAAACAACTTGGGATGAGGATACCTGAGAGAGCGCCTTTTTCCTTACTAACCTGCCCAGTCCCTGAGGTCATCAGAGGGCATGCATCTGGTGTTTCCACATGGACCTATGGCCCGACTGGAGTCTACCTGGAAAAGAGCCTTCAGTGTGGTGGCCCCTTTTCTTTGGAATTCCCTGCCCCTGGAGGTCAGGCAGGCGACAACACTGTGTTCTTTTTTGACGCCTCCTGAAAACAGTCCTGTTCCAGGAAGCATCCCTTAATTGACCAGCTACTGTTTTTATTGGTATTTTATTGGTACTCTGTTTTAAAAAGAACAATTTTCATATGGTGTTTTAATCTTTACATCTTTTTAATGTTTTACCCTTATGTCCACGCCTCCAGTAATCTGTCTTAGATGTGGAGTGGTATAGAAATGTTGTAAATAAATACATAAATAAAACTGTCCCACCAATTTCATTTGGATATGCTTCCAAGTCAATGCGTTTAGGTTTGCAGATGTAGTGTTTCAACAGCAGCCCGTTACACACCTCTGTGCGTTACAGTCTTTGTTTAGGCCCACAAATTATTTGATGGTTAAAACATAAAGCATGCAAAGCGCCACAGTTATCAGACATCTACCATTATCCAATCTTTATTTGTTTATTTGATTTTAGTTGCCTGAAATCATTGCCCACTCCAGTGTTACCTTAAATTATCATAGCACTTCTATTCATGTATCCTGTTCTAGATGCTCTCTAGATACGTGGCTCAGGTGTCTCTTCTTAACTCGCTTCTGTGGTACTAATAACATTGCATCTTTGCACTTAGATGCGTAAATTGTTTAATTCAGGGGCTTTTGCTTTACCTGAGTATGTTATCTGATATGCTGCCTTAATTTCTAACTTAGATATCAGTAGCAGATAAAGTAAGTGATTCTTGGGTTACAAGTGACCCAATTCTTGGGTCTCTAAATGCTTTGTTGTCATCAGTTCTGACAAATAGATTTCAGAGAATGTAATACTGAATTGATTTTTATGACATTGTAAATGCTTGTTGGCCTGTAATAGGAAAATTAAAAGGTGCTTAAACTTTGGGATCCAGCCTGCTCTTCACAAACATTGATCCAGCTTCCACTTGTTGAAAAATTACTCTTTATTTCTTGTAGCGTATTTTTAATTGAGTGCCACTAAGATGAAAAGGAACTGGGCTTCATTCACTGATTGCTCGTGCTTATTCTAGCTTATACACACATAACGTCTCTCTATATCTCTAGCTCTATATCTATATACAAGCTTTCAAAATATACTAGCTTTCTTTTTTCCCCCTTTTCCTTTTTTTACTAGCCTGCTATGAGCCCACTCTTACATGGCCAAGGCAAAAATGCAGGAAGCTAGTCTTGGCTAATAATAAAAAGCCCCTCTAGAAAGTGGGCTGGTTGAGCTCAGATGACCTTCCCTTTCATCAAGGCTAACATTGAAACCAAATGGACTGGTAGAAAAGGGATCTATTCTTTCTCTGCCAACCCACTCACTCCCCTGTATGGAATTCCTTGTCACCCATGGCTACGAGGTGATTTCTTAAGTACCACAGTTAAACAATGAAATCCACTGCCACGAGATGTAATGATGACCACCAACCTGGATGGCTTTAAAGGGAGATTGGACAAGTTTCCCACCCCTGTTCTACAAGAGTTAATACCAACTATTCCAACCTCATTTTTAGCTTTGCATGAGCGCTTCTTTGGACATCAGTACAAGACTAGAATTTTAAGTTTCAGTCTAAAAGAGTGGTGGCATATTTGTAGTTGAAAGAGTATGGTCTTTGTTGTTCCTACTTTTAAAACATTCTAAAAAAGAAAAGGTTAAGGAAAGAGAGACAATTCTGCCAAAAGTAACAATAGTTATTTAATAAATAACAAGAATAACTAGAAAGAGGTTTGAAACCCTTCAACCTGCTGCCTGCCAGATGCTTTGGACATGTTTTGGCCAGTGGTCAAGAATGCTGGGAGATATAGGTGAAAATATCTAGAGGGCACCAGGTTGGGGAAGACTGCTCTAAGGGGTAGGTTAGTCTTAAGAACATAAGAAGAGCCATGCTGATTCAGGCCAAAGCTGAATCTAGTCTAACGTTCTATTCACACAGTGGTCAACCAGCTGCCTGTGGGAAGCCCACAAGTAGGACATGAGTGCAACAGCACTTCCACTTTTCGCTGGCTTCCTCCTTCCCTGATGCCATCACCCTTCCTTCTCTCTTATCTGGCTGCTGAAGCTGGCAGGAGGAGATGGTGGGTGAAGAAACTGGAATGTGGAATGGGGTAGGATATTTGCAGCTGGGGAACAGTTGGGAGGCATCCTTGTCCATTTGTCTTAAGGGCCTTTCCGCACATTATTTGGCAGCCAACTTGGGTTTGCCAAAGAGCACAGGTAGAGAACCTGTTGTGCTCCAGCAGTTTTGGACTACAGCATCCATTGACCATTGGGGCTTCTGGGAGTTGTAGGGCACCAGGCTGCCAACTCCTGCCCAGGAGTTTACAGTTGATAGAGAGCTGCATCCAATCTTAGGTGTACACATGGAAGAAAAAGCAACAACTGATACGTGAAGCAGTGCTGAGGTCATTGCATTTGTCACTTGTTGTCTTCTCCAAATGCAGGATTGCTTGTCTTCTTCCCAAGATCTTTCAGGTTTTACAAAAATGCTCTCCTTGATCCTAAAACATCCGAAATGAAAAGTATATTTCCCTGTAGCTGATTATACTGTTTATAAATCACTCATTCAGCAGTATTGCAATGCAAGACATTTTACTTACATTACATAAGCAAAAACTAAACAGGTCCCTGCCTTCAAGGAGCTTCCTTGCCATGTAAAATTAGACCATGAGGAAGAAAACAAGGTGGAGATGGAGAGAAGGATAGAGAGCAGTCTCCTTATGTGTGAAAGTGAGTGAGTGAATCTGATCTTTTAAGACAGCCTTCTCCAGCCTGATGCCTTCCAGATGTGGCTGGGGAGGATGGGAGATACAGCCAAACACATCTGGAGGGCACCAAGTTGGGAAAGGCTTAACTCATTTTTCTAGAGGCATTCAAGAGGCAGCTGGACAACCATCTGTCAGGGATGCTTTAAGGTGGATTCCTGCACTGAGCAGGGGGTTGGACTCGATGGCTTTATAGGCCCCTTCCTACTCTACTATTCTATGATTCTATGATTCTTTTCTTGTTATGGTCAGTTTTCTTGCTATTGGTGTATAAATACTTCAGGTTACATGTTCAGTTTCATCAGGGTGCGTATTTGTTAAGAATGGTGGTTTCAATGCAAAAATGTTGATTTTATTTTCAGGATTCAGTATTTGAGATGCTGCCCTTAACTGGAAAAACAATAATATTTGATAGCTTTCCTGATCCGTCAGCTACCTGGGAAATAACTGAGACGATCGGCAAAGGGACGTACGGCAAAGTGTTTAAGGTATTCAACAAGCAAAATGGGAGCAGAGCAGCAGTCAAAATCTTGGATCCAGTTCACGTAAGCTACTTTTAAAGTTAATAGCTGTGGGCTTTCTGAACTTTTCATTATGACGTTATCCCAACAGGCCCCAGAGTGAAACAAGCAAGATAGATTATTTTCATGCAAAAAAATAAAAATAAAAATACAATATTATAAGACATGTGTCCCTGGGTGTGTGCAGGATTTTTTTTTTTAATGCTGAAATGGATACACTCATCCTGCCACATAGGAACATTGTTCCAGAGAAGTTGTTGGTACATGTTGAAACCAACTTTGAATGGGTCGGTTGTTCTGATGAGTCAAGATCATTTGCAGGCTGGTGCCACAGGTTGGCATCACTGGGCCCATACCCCAGCACTGGAGGAGGAGGGGCTGCTAACCCCTGGATCTCCCTGGTTCTGCTTTTCCTAATCCTTGTTGTCAGTCATTGCCTGTTTTCCTGTTCCCTTTAAGTATGTGAGCACTGATTGTGGGAACACAGAGACGGAGCAGTCACTTCCGACCATCTTGCCCTCTTCCTCTGGCAGCTGTGCTGATTCAGCCCAAAGAGAGAGAAGGGCAAATGAATGGGCATTGGCATCACCAGCGAGGAAGAGTTTGGGTCCAAGTGAAAGCCTCTTGTCAAAGCCTCCTACCACCAAAACACAAAATTAAAAAAAACACCAATCAGCAGTAATCATGTGGAGTCAGTAAGTATTTTCATGCACAAGCTGCTTCCACTTTGCATAACCAACCTCTGATCGGCCTGATTGTAGGTTGTTGCTTGACATGCAAACTTGGAAACTTTGGGTCATTTATGAGTTAAACATGATTAGTTCTTTAGTTAACTTTAAGTTGTTTAACCCACAAATAACCCAATGGGTCCGTCTTCACTCATCATGCAACAATCTATGATTGAGCCAATCAGAGGTTGATTATGTAAAGTGGAAGTGGCTTGTGTGTGGCATGCAACCCAGCAAATCATAAGTTAATTAAGTCACGATTTGCTGTTGTTACATGCAAACAGGCCCATTTTCTTCATGCTCAGTGTCCAATTTAGGGATACTGTTGTGTCAGAGATGAGTGTGCATGACAGACTACTCCAGCCTTTCCTAACCTAATGCCTTTCAGATGTTTTGGACATCAATTCCCATTAGCCCCAGCCAGCATTGCCAGTGCCAGGAAAGCTGGGGGTTGTAGTTCAAAACATTTGGAGGGCATCAGGTTGGAGAAGGCTGGACTACACAAATGCATCCTACGTGAGGCTGAATTTGATTACTGTTTCATTTGGCACTCAGTTGGGCAACACTGGTTGGAACCTGTCGAGGGCTTGAAGGGCTAGGCTCAATACTAGTCCAATACATCTGGAGAGCATCAGGTTGGGGAAGGCTTGTTAGAGACTACCTCTGCTTTTGTGTTAGAGGGCATGCTGGGCATGCAGAGCACCCCAGGTTCAATATCCAGCATCTTCAAGTAGGGCTAGAAAAGACATCTGTATTGAAATCCTGGAGAGCCGCTGCCAGTCAGTGCAACCAGTACTGAGCTAGGTGGGCCAGTGGTGTAAGGCAGCTTCTTAACATCCTAATTTTTTTTCATTCGTGACTAAGTCTGGGGATTAGTTAAGGATCATGGGTTGGATCCAGATTTAGCTGTCTGTTACTGGGCTGATGCAATTGGACTTCCTTGCCCCTCCTCCCCAAGTAGCCCCTCCTTTGCCTTTGTCTCCACCCACTTTGCCATTAGCTCTGCCCATCATTGGAATGTGGTGCCTGAGAATTTCTCCAAAACTGAATTTAGCTCTCAGGCTGACAGAGATTTCCCCATCTCTGCATTACTCCTTGGCATCATTCGGGTGAGGCTTGCTTAGTTTCAGTGATGTAATGTCAACTACAGTCACTGGCCTCAGTGGATTGTGGACTATATCCAAAATTCATCCATGAATGTCCCTTTTCCAACTGAACCACATTGTGCATCAAAAAGCATATGGTGTTAAGAAGCAACATATGGTTCAGCATTTTTTGATTGATGCGTAGCATATATTGGTCACTGTGCTTCTTTTTAAAATATTATATATAAAAAGATCATTCTTTGTCTGGAGCTCCTTCTGGTATTGTGCGCTCTGTTCTTACTTCTCCAACTGCTTGAATCATTACACTTGAATGGGACAAATTAATCTTTGGGGGTTAAAGCGTGAAAGATTGTCCCACACATCCAAGACATTAGGTTATTGTTATAATCCTAAACACATGTACTAGGGAGCAAATCCTATTGAAAAAAGTGGGACTGACTTCTGAATCAATCTGCATGGGATTGTGCTGTCAATATTACTTACTTGTGACATTTACACTTACTTGAATGTCTGATTTTGAAAGGTCTTTTCACTTCACTGTGGTTGCAATCCTCCCACTAGTATTCCATCAGCCATTGCTACTGCAAATCTATCCACCGGATGGACTAGAGCACCAGCTGCCACTTTGATCACTCGTGCCTTGCGATTCTGTGGCTAATGAAATAACCAATTGTGGCTGAGGAAATAACCAACAGTACCCTCCACCCAACACTATAACCAATGTTGGTTCACATAGCCAATTCTGCACAGTGTTGGTTATTTGTGTTGGTTATTTTGGCCAAATAACCAACTGTTGGTTAAAAACCTCCCTCCACACAATACAATAACCCATGGTGGGTTAAATAACCAACTGTTGACTATTTAAACCACCATTGGTTATCATGTTGTCTGAACCCAGTCTTCCTCTTTTCACCTCTTCAAATGCCTGACTTTTAAGCAACTTTGGGTCATGATATCCTTGCTTTATAATAGTGATGTGGCTTGGAATATACAGAAACTGCTGGCAGTCTCATCAAAGCCCCCCTTTGGGATAGATTAATTTATTTTACAAACTCACAGTTCCATAAAATTAAAATATGGCAACTTTTATTTAGAATGGCTTCATTCTATTTCCAAAGAACTGGCCCATTTCCCCATCCGTTTGTGCTTCTTATCAAATGGGTTGGTGAATCACAGCCCTGAGATTATAATCTTAATTAAATGAATTTAAATGCATCAAAGCATCTTTGCAGTCTCTCAGTACAGAAAGAGCTCTTTTCTATTTCCCACCCCAGTACACTCTCTCTCTTTCCGTTTGAAGTTCCTTGTGAGCTGAGTTCATCTGAAGAACTCAAATATTTTCTGCTACTTATCAATAGGCAGAAAAGGGAGCCTTTTTGTTCTTAATTGATAACAGTAAAGGTCCTAGACTAGCAGGTCAGATTACAGGTTTGTGATGAAGTCATGCTTGTACAAGAGCTTTCCATTCTTTCCTGTGAGAGGGAAATTCTCAAGGTGTCAAATGCTGAGAAATGCTTGTTTGTGCACTGAGCATTCATCTCTCCTGGAGGAAGATGAGAAGGAGAGGCTCTGAAGTTAATGATTCAGGGACAGGAACAGTCATGGAAGGTGATATGAGGTTTCTGCAGCATCATAACACAGTTCCTCAGAATGGTTCAGGGCGTATGTTCCCCTGAATCCAGAGGAAGTTGCATTGCTGTCTTTGGACTCCAGCCATGAGGACACTAGCATATCACAGCTACTCTCACCTTGTTGCAGCTTGAGGCTTCTAAAACAGGCCAGGCCCCTTTAAAGACAAAGTCTCAGTCAGTAGAGAAGGAGGGCTAACTAGCCAAAATGAAGTCAAACTCTTATTTAAGGCTTGGTCTTGATCTGCTCCTCGTTGGAGTAACTTACAGACAACTCTGTCTGGCTTCTAGACCCACTTGGGATCTTTTTGTGGTTCTGATATATTCCTGTGTGGCTTCTCCATGAATCATTTCCTACCCAGATCTCTACTAAAGGTCTGACCCCTAGTACAACCCTGCAACCCAAGCTACAGTGACGCTTAGAGACGTGAAGCCCTTGCAACAACCGAGGCAGTGCAAAGCATGAAATGGTACAATGAGCAAACTTTGGTTCTAGACCACAGCCTATGCAAAGAAGGAAGAAAAATATATACACAGAAATCATACAGGAAGAACACATGTCCTTTGCAGCAAAGAGGGGCAAAGTAATGCTCAGCACCAAGGCTATAAAAGAAATGCATTGTAAAATAGCTTCTACTGTGCATAGCTTGGACATCTATTGCATAACTAGTAGAGCTGGTACAGACACAAGAGGCAACCATTCCTTCTCTCAGGACATCTCTGCTGCTATGTGGATGGAGAGGGGGCAGGACCACCATGCGCTAAAGCTGTAAAGTGAGTAGATGAAAAGGATCAGAAACTCTGTATGAGTCCATCTATAATTCACAGATTTTCATGCTTTGTTGCATGTATTCCATGTGTTTGTGAGATTGGCATACACACATGAAGTCCCATGGGACCGAATTCAACATCACAAAAGCTTCAGCTCTCTAGCTAGCCTTAAGCGTCGTGAACGATAGCGCATCCCCACCCTACAGCATGTTTCATTGTTGCTACTAGCCTCCCCCCACTTCTCCGTCTTCTCCCAGGCTGTGCTATAAAACTCTACTGTTCTTGAAAACCTGAGAAAGGTAGTGCCAGGTGGTAACTGGACTAGATAGAGCATCTGCTTCCATGACCCTGAATGTGATGCTCCTGCTAGTGGATGTTGGTCTGGTTGCATAAATTACAGTCTTTCCTTCTAGTTAAACTGAAGGAATCGTGAGTGGCTGCAGAGGGAGCCATTGCAATAAACAACAACAACAAAAAGGCACCTGAAAATCTCCATCTTTCTTCGGGGAACGCTAGGCTGGAGACAGACACCTGAGAAATGAAAAGACTAAGCCAAGATCAAATCATTAACAGTTTACCTTGTCATTAATGGAGCGGCAACTGATTCACTTGTGTGTTTCCTTTTTGCAAACACTCCTTGATTATTGCTTTCTTTGATGATTTGTTTTTGTTTTGTTTTGTGTGTGTGTGTGTGTGTGTTGTTGTTGTTGTTTTTAAAAAAAACACGAGTTGAAGATGTGTGAAATTAAAAAAAAGTTCTTAGTAAAGAATATGTGGCTGGGAAGAGTTCAGGACCCTCTCTTTTGTAGCCGATTTATGGAATAATAGGTTCAAAGCTATGGTTGTTCAGCTTTTGTCATAAGCTACCTTGAGTCTCTTTTGAGAAAGGTGACTTAAGAAATCTAGTTAGTAACAATAATAATGAAAGGCAAAGTACAATTATCCTAATTGTTGTATAGACTGGAATGTCTGCAAAAACAGCCCTGTTGGAAAGTAACACCAGGCTGCTAAAGCAGACTTCCCCAGCCTGTTGGACTACAACTCCTATCACACCCAAGCCTGCTGGGAGTTGTAGTCTAAAACATCTTGAGGGCACCAGGTTGTTCTAAAGAGACTTTGAAGCAAAGGCATTTATTTCAGTTGTTATTGAAGTGAATATCTAACTTCATAAACTCTTCCTGCCAGAAACCTATTCTTGGGTCTTTTAAAAAAATATTTAGGGCACAACCTATTGACTTCACCCTTGATGATTGGAAGCCCCAAAACCTGGAGGCTTCTGATCATCCAGGAGGGGCAATGGTGGCGATCTTCACTTCCTGTCCTCCCACACTGCATTTTTTTGCTAGACAGGCTCCCCCCCCCCTTTTTGTTGTTGCTAGATGGGCTTTATTTATTTTTTTGCTAGACAGGCTTCACAGAGGGAGGAAGGAGGCTGGAAGAGGCTCAGGATAGCTTGTATCCTTGTCTCTTCAGTCTCCTCCCTGCCCACCCAACACAACGTCCCCTTTTCCTTGTCTCCAATGTTGATTTTCCAAGCTTGGAGGCCGTCTGGTGCAGGGGAGGGGGCAGTCAGATCTCCGACTCCCCTTTCTGAGGTCAGAACAAGGAATCCCCACTATCCCATGGCACCTCAGACAAAGTCTAGGGGCCACAGAATTGCTCCCTTATTAAATTTATATTCTGCCTTTCCCGTACAAATGGTGGCAGCTAATGCCAATAAAGTACAAGATAAAATACTAAATTCTCATTAAAATATAAAAGAATATCAATTAAAAACACATCCATAAAGTAGAAATAAATACCACCCACCAGTTAGAACCCACTTCAGCAAAAAAAACAAAAGTCGGCTAAAAACCAAATGCCCGTCTGAATAAAAATGTCTTGGCCTTCCTGCAGGAGGTCAAGAAAGATAGAGTTTGCATGGCCTCTCTTGGCAGGGAGTTCCAGAGTCTGGGAGCAACCACTGAGAAGGCCCCCACTCAAGTTTCCACGAAATGTGCCTTTGATGGTGGTGGACCAAAGAGAAAGGCCTCTTCCAAGTCTTGCCATATCTTGGGGGTGGGGGGTGGGGGGACTCCAAACCCTAGTTTGTTTGCAGATTCTTCTCTGTGTGAATCAGTTTGACTGAACGTCAATAAGTATACTTTCTAGTGCTATAAATCTTTTCTGTTTTAATTTTGTCATACCTTTAGATGTGGTCAATAAGTGTATAGTCACAGAGGGTAGGAGGAGGCCTATTTTTATAGGTAATTTATTTTTAACTTGCTGCTTTGTTTTCAATATGTGATGCCAGGATATTGATGAGGAAATTGAAGCTGAATACAACATTTTGAAAGCTCTCTCTGATCATCCGAACGTGGTCAAGTTCTATGGACTGTACTACAAAAAGGATGTGAAGGATGGAGATCAACTCTGGCTGGTTCTGGAGGTAAGTACTTTTCTTATGAGTTGGGTTCTGCTCCTTTTTTAATTTGTAAGAGGCTGCCTGCTCATTATCTCTATAATGCACAGAGGAAGCACGGAGGGAGTACATAAAAGGATACCACAATAGTTCTTGACCATTTTTCATTGCCACAGCTTTTAGGACCTGAAATAATGGGTATAAGTTACAGCTACCTAGATTTCAATTAAATATAGGAAAAACATCCTGACGATAAGTTCTGTACAACAGTGGAACAGTCTACCTACGGAGGCTGTGGGTTCTCCATCTCTGGATGTTTCTAAGAAGAGGCTGGACAGTCACGTCTCATGGATAGCTTAATTGGTTTTCCTGAACATTGTAGAGGATTGGACTAGATGGTCGTGGTGGTCCTTTCCAACTCCACAATTCTATGATTCTATGATTATGAAAGAGTTTGAATGTCACAGGCTGCAATCCTAAACACACCTAGTAGAAAGTAAGGAAGAGGTGGTCAAATTATGGCCCTCCAGATGTTTTGGCCTACAACTCCCATCATCCTTCAGCATTGCCTATGCTGGCTAGAACTGTGGGGATTTGAAGACCTAAACATCTGGAGGGCTACAAGTTGCCCACCCCTGTAAGTCCACATGTCTAGGATTGCGCTGTCAGACTCATGCAAAGATATTTCCAGTATCTACTTCCCAGTTATATGCTAAAGTTTGAATTGGTGGCTATCCTCCAGATGTTATTTAAGCGCCAGTTTCACACAATTGGGGATGCCCATCAGGATGTGGGCTGAAGGGCAGGTGGGCAGTTTTTCTTGAATGGCCATCATCTGAGTGTTCAACATTGACCGAACAATATCCCGAATAATTACCACTCACAACTCCAGGTGCCATGATACAATTTGTAAAAGGTCCTTGAGACTCACTCTGATTTGACCAGACAGTTAGTGGCGAGGTACACGTTGGAGGTAATTTTTAGCTGTATACTTAAGCAATGAAAAGGGGAAGGGAGGGGCACCAGTTCAAGAAACAAAGACTCAAAAAGAATTGCATGGTTTGTTGAGTTCTAATGCATGTTGAGGGGCACCTGAAACTATTTCCTAGGAGGAACTGCTTGTGGACAGTCATACATACACACACACCTGGGTGAAATAACCTGCAAGAAGGAGTGGCTTTTAGCTTCTCAACCCAGAGACTTAGGGTCAAACTACACGTTACGTTGATTGCTTAGCTTGTACCTGAGCTTGATCGTTTTCTTTATTTTAGAGTAACTGCAAGCAGCTCAGATTTGGATTGGGACCAGCATGCGCTTGTGGGGGGGGGGGAGGATTAAACCTTCTTCTCTCCTGTTTTCTTCCTGAAACTCCATCCCTCATGGGTGGGGATGGGGAAGATAAAAATAATAAAGTCTCCGCTGAAGGGGTGTGTGGAATTTCGGGAAGAAAACTGGTAGAAAGAAGGTTTAATCCTCCCCTCCTGATGCACACTAGTCCCGATCTGAATTGGGGGCCTGCGGAGTTACACTAAGCTAAAATGAATGATCAAGCAATTCGCGTAACGTTTAGTTTGACCCTTAAGAAGTGTCTTGTAAGTTACTTTACTAAACAGGGTAGCTGTCTGAGCAGCACATTCTAGGAAGTAGTTTGTTGACCCTGAAGAAGAGTCTTCCACTCGAAATGCTTCGGGCTACAACAAATGATGCTGTTTCTTTGCACCTTTTGGAGGTTTTGATGACCCCCTTCTGTTGTTGGTTATGTTCTTTCGCCTCAAAAACATGCCATTGCTATATACACTGGAACCCCCAGCAGATGGCAGAGTTCCACCTAGATCCCAAGATGCAATGAGAGCAGTGTAACACCTTTTTCCCAAACACTGCATTACAATAGGAAGCAGCCCGCCCAGTGCCAGCCCTCTGACGTTCCAGCTGACCATGGCAGTTTACTGGGCTACTATTAAACAAATGAAGCTGCCTTTTACTAAGTCAAATCATCAGTGCATTTAGCACAGTACCGCCTCCTCTGACAAGCAGTAGTTCTGTAATTTCTTCGGCAGAGGTCTTCTTAAGTTCTGCTACCGACATCCCTTTAATCGGGGATTCGAATCCCTTCCCTGAGAAAGACAAATGTAAAGTGAATGGAAGTTGGACATTAGTCCCCTGGGTTAGTCCCTTCTGTCTTCTCTACCCTTTGTAATCTGTATGCGTCTTGGCACAATGCTACTTATGCTTGAAAACAGCTTCCCTCTATCATCCATTAGGTGATGAAGAGAGAGTACATTAACTCGCACAACTTTAGGATGACCGTATGAAAAGGAGGACAGGGCTCCTGTATCTTTAACAGTTGTATAGAAAAGGGAATTTCAGCAGGTGTCATTTGTATGCCTGTGGCACCTGGTGAAATTCCCTCGTCATCACAACAGTTAAAGCTGCAGGAGCTATACTAGAGTGACCAGATACAAAAGAGGGCAGGGCTCCTGCAGCTTTAACTGTTGTGATGGAGAGGGAATTTCACCACATGCCGCAGGCATGCAAATGACACCTGCTGAAATTTCTTTTTCTATGCAACTGTTAAAGATGCAGGAGCCCTGTCCTCCTTTCCATATGGTCACCCTACACAACTTCCCTCACCACATTAATATTAGGGGACAAGTGGGACTTGCAGAAAAATGTTGCAGTGTGAAGTGCTTCCATTTAAGATGCCAACCAGCCAGTCAGTGGTGCCCTTTTCCAGGATACTCCATTACGTTTCTCCTCCTGTGCTAGTTTTGCATTGCCCCCCCCCAACAATCAACATTTTGTGGCTATGGAGCTTGTGCATTCCTCATTGGGCTTTTTGAGAGGGGGAGTTCCCCCTACCACCGCTTAGGGATTTGTTTTTTCCCATGTGTATGTACTTCTGCAAACCTTGGGGTTTCCACCTCCATCTTGCGGTTGAGCGCCATTTTACAGAATGGCTCTCGCAGCCCCAACATTGGAAACAGAGGGAATAATATATGATGTAGTTTGTAGTTCATTGTTGTAGTTCAGCAGGACTGCCCTGAAAGTGTTGTGTCCTGAATTCTGCCTTGCAGCAGCCCTTGAAGTTAATTAAGAATGCTAACCACACATTGCTAATCCCAAAGAATAATTATCATGGAGGATTATGTGATCCAGTTGGCAGCAATATTTGCTAATTTAAAGCCTGTCTGAAGTGATACTAAGTTATGTTATTTGACTTTGATCTTTTGAAAGTTAACATCAGGCGCTCCCATTTCGCTCCCATTTAATTCCACAGGAACGATGTATAAATATTTAAATATAACTGTAAATTCCTCAGTAGGTTTGATCTTTATCAGCTGTGAGCTTTGTTTTATCAAAATAAATGAATCAAATGTTCTGTGAGGAATTAACAATAAGCTACAGGGATCTTTGAAAAACTATTTGATATGCAGAGGCATCTGAACATCTGCATGGCAAAAATCTCACAAGCCAGTGTTCTAGACCTCATGGTTTTGGAGGGAAATTGATTCAGGTTATCATGTAACAATTAATATTAAATGACTAACATCTATGAGGGAATTGGGATGCTTTATTTGGGAGAGTAGGTTCCTGTGTATGTGATGGTGTTTTGCCGCTGGGTTCTGTGGCTTCCTACCTAGTGGGCTGGTTTGCATGAACACCGTGGGTTAAATAAGTCATGGTGGCATGTTTAAGCTGTAGCATGTGCCAGACACCATTTGCCTAGGCTGACCATCTGAAAAGGAGGACAGGGCTCCTGTAACTTTAACAGTTGTAGAGAAAAGGGGATTTCAGCCATTGTCATTTGTATGCAATTAGTTCCTGGTGAAATTCCCTCTTCACCACAACAGTTAAAGTTGCAGGGGCCCTGCCTTCTTTTGTAGATGGTCACTCTAGTATAGTGCCTGCAACTTTAACTGTTGTGATGAAGAGGGAATTTCACCAGGAACTAATTGCATACAAATGACACTGGCTGAAATTCCCTTTTCTCTACAACTATTAAAGTTACAGGAGCCCTGTCCTCCTTTCCATATGGTCACCCTAACCGACGTGGCTTATCGTGTCATCTGAACCCCGGTGGCATGGATTGTTAGAAGGGGAAACAACTGTTAAATAATCCAAGAACAGCCCATGGGAAACTTCTTTCTCATTTTGAGGGTTATCTTCTCTAAAAGATTTCTTGCATTTTTATTACTTTGTTTGACCACATGAACTCTGTTTTCTTGTACTTCTCCTTCCTTCCTTTTCTGCTTCCATCTGTGTGTAAACATAGCCCAATAACAATGTGGACAAAAGCAGGTTACTTGAAACCATTTTGCGAATGATGTCAAAATGGTTGAGTACAGAACTATTATTCCTGCAAACTTCAGTAGCGCTGAAAATAGAGCTGCTTTCCTTTTGGCTATGTGCTCCAATGATGCTACATAATATATTGTCTTTCAAAAGAAGCTGTGTATGGGAAATAAATGTGCAAGCCAATAAGAGACCTTTTTCCTGCTTTTTAGACCTGGGTATTTTTCCATGCTGTCCTTATAATTGTGCCTTTCAATCCTGCTATACTTTCTTTGATCCATTACGGCTCTAAATCAGCCTTGATTTAGCTATTTCTAATCATCAGACCAGTAATGCCTCTTCTTTACTCCCCAATTACAGTAATTCTGCTCTTTAAAATCACGTCCTTTTCCTCTCTGCAAGATCAAAGATTTGTGACTACAAGTAGGTTTTAGAACACCAAGGTCTGGTAAATACTCGTAATTTTCTGGAGGGGAAATTACATATTACAACCCCTTGCTTGGATAGACTGAAGGCATAAATTATTGCCTACACAAGTGTAGAGAATAAAGGCTAGCTTTTTTAACATTTTGTTTTATCATTATGTTGAAAAGCAAAAACCAGATGGGAATTTTGGGTATGAATTCTCAATAAATATAGATGCTGGTGCAGTAGCTGGTAGTATATTGCCATTTAGTACAAGTTCTGAACTTTTGCAAGTATGGATACATATTCATGTTATGATGAGGCTGCCTTATTTTGGTGCCCTTTATGCTGGCTGGGGAAAGTCAAGAGTGAGCTATAAGTTGAGCACCACTTTTTGAAGTCTTCTTTGCTGGAACTTATGAAAGGAACCAATCTTGACAAATGTACCAACTTTCATGTTGCAATTCAGTCAAGAACCCTGTTTCATCTTTACAAAGTTATACTTGAGCTATGCAAGATAAATTCCAATCTGGGGTTGTTGTTTTTAATCGAACTGCTAAATATAGCTTCAAAATACTCCCCAGTGGAACAATGCAGAATGCATAACGGGTGAGCAATGTTTGGTCTTCCAGATCAGGGGTGGGCTACCTTTAGGGGCTTGGGGGCACATTTGGCAATTTGAGAAACTGTCCTGCGCACCGCCACAAAGTGGTCACGCTACAAAGGAAAGCATCAACCAGTAGCCACCTGCCCACCTTCATTTCATAAGAATGTCTCTGAGCCCTATGTGTGGCCCAGAAGTGTTCATGGGAAAAAAAGATTGGAGCAGCTAGGAGCCCTCACTTCGCTTTGAGGTGATCCCAGCTGCCAGTAAGAAATTTTGTTATTTTAAAAAAAGAATTTAAAAAGTAGAAAGGGTAAGGCATCTCTGCGGGCTCCAGATGTTTTGGCCTACAACTCATAACTCACAGTTGGCTATGCTGCCTAGGCCACAGATGTCCAGTAGGGCTGTGCAAGGTTCGAACCTCGGATATTTGAATCTGAGGCTCGGAGGCCATTTTGTGGCAGATCCGCCATTTTATGATGGGTCCGCCATTTTCCTGCACAGCCCTAGACCCCGGTACAGCCTACAACCCCCAGCATGCAGAGCCTGGGAGGGCCAGACTTACTGGGGCCCAGGAGCAGAGGGCAGACATGTCCTCTCCGCACACAATCATTCCCCACCGCCGTTGCCAGTTTCCTCTCACGAGATCACCGCCTCTCGCGAGATCACCAGCTTTCCGTTCCAATTTCAGTTAGTCATAGTTTAGCATTTCATTTGAGACTTCCTGCAGTAACTTAACCAGCAGTTACTCGTCATCCATAGTTTTAAGTTGGCTTGTTTCAACTAATCATAGTTTAGATTAACCACAGTTTGTCTGGGGCATGGCCATCTTGGGAACCCCAGTAGGGCCAGATTTGACCCATGGGCCTCAGGTTCGATGCTGCTGCCTTAGGCTGAAGTTGGGGCTGCATGGTCCCACTTCTCTCCCCTCATTTTGCTACCTGTTCGGTGAACATTAGCATGTCTTCTGACTTCGGCTTATGACTCTGGAATCTACCGGCACATTGGCTGCCTAATACCAATGTTGAGTCATTGGCAACCTGAGGGAGAAGAGTGCACATGCATTGCTAATGGCTCTGGATGAATAGAAATGTGTCGCCTGTATTGCAGATGAATGATGAGTTAAAAACTGCAAGATGAGCTGGACAACTTTGATGCTGGGGTTGCAATTTAAAATGACATTTCACGCCTCAGAAGCAAGTGCTCCATTATAACACTGTTGTTATTTAAAAAAGAATGAAAGAAAGAACTCCTTCATTCACTTGCTTCTCAATTAGCTCATCACAGAGCTATGCTAGACAGGCAAGGAAGGCATGGCTAATACGTGACTCTTAGAGCCATCATTTTTCTTGATATTGGAAGGACGTGAAAAGAGGAACAAGTAATGTGAATTGGTCATAAGGTTGAAAACTGACAGCCATTTACCAAGTTGGGTGCTGACCAGAGATGCTGGTGAAGATCCCTCATTGTGTTCTGACTAGAGGTCCTGGTGAAGATCTCCAGGGCTTCACTTATAAACTACCTTTGGTGGTCCATTAAAGCCCACCTTAAAACCAAGGTGACCTTTAAAAGCTCCAAAAGTCCAGAGGCATTCAAGAGGTGGCTGGACAGCCATCTGTCAAGTATGCTTTAATGTAGATTCCTGCACTGAGCAGGGGGTTGGACTCGATGGCATTATAGGCCCCTTCCAACTCTACTATTCTATGATTCTCTAGCTCGTCTTTTGATCCATCCTGTAGGAAAATTACCCCCTTCTTTTCCTTCCTCCATCTCTGAAAGTCATCCTTGCCAGGCTCTAAACACACAACCACCTCACCTTAAAATGACTGACAGAAATGGAGCTGAAAGCACAAGGGGGAGCAGAGAAAACTAAGGTCCTTCAGTTTATACAATTGTTTTCATTCTCTTCAGGTGCTTCTCAAGTCATTTTCCTTGGCCCTGCTGTTAGTTGTTGCATATTCAGCTGCGCCATTTTAGCTCAGTGGTTTCATTAAAGACAGGCGTGTTGATAGGTTGGGGCCCTGACCCCAAATCTATTCCCCAGGGCTCCTGGGGTCACAAGTAGGGAGAGAACCCTTCTAACATGCTGCAACACACTTTCCCCCCAAAACTTCCCCTGCATGGCAATTAAGCTGAGGAATTTTTTTCCCCATTGAGTCGATCTGGGGGCAGGATGCAAATTAATTGAAGCATTCATTTTATTTAAGAGGATTTAGACGATAAATTAATTGGCTGGATCTGCCTCCTGTAACTTTTAAATGAATCCTAATTATGTCTCAATTTGCATATATAGATATAAATTAGCATATGAGGATTTGTGTCCTAAGGGTGTGGGCCTGGAATCTTTTGCTGCCTAGCAACACCCCTGCTTAGAGGAGATGGGAAAATGGAAATGCCTAGCCTTCAATCTCTGACTGCAACAACAGTCGTAGTGAAAGAAGCATTGACACCAGAAGTAAAAATAGTCATAGGCATAGAAAAATTAAATAGGAGGGGACACTTTGCCCATGAGGTTTTCCTTGAGCTGTGAAGAGAATAGAACAAGGTTAATGTTAACCGTAGGGTGTAGTGGTGTTATTTGCACAGGTCAGAGGAAAGCACGTGCCTCCTAATCTCCTGTCTCTGGCATACATTGTAATAATCCCGTTTTAGCACTGCATATTCTACCTCAGGCTCTCTGTTTTGTCAAAAATAAACGCAGCTTATTTGTTACAAATAAATATACTACAGTGACCAAAACCACTCAACATAGCTTTGTTCCTGTGCAGGCCTGACTACTTTGGGTTACTTTCTCAAGGGTAATGATGAGTTTACCTCAGCTGAGAACAGCAGTTTTAGAACCTGCTTATCAGCAAGAAGGTTGGAAAAGAGAACCCACTTGTTTTATGCATTCCAAAAAGTGCCTATTCATAGGGAACTTTTTTTTAAGTACCATATGTGAAGAAAGGGTGTTAGTAACATGAATGAATGTTTCTTTTGCATATTTAACAAATTTGTTGGAGTGCTCTCCTTGAACCAAGATTTGTCAGGTTGGCTGAGCTAGGCCGGTTCTGAAGGCAGAACCTGGGGGAAACAGAGAAGAATCTGCTCCAGCTGGGGCAGCATGTTTCTACAGTGCCTGAGCTGCAAAATCCAATGAGGGCCTGGAAGCCCTCAACCTTGAAGCTGAAGGCTCAGGAACTAGGCCAATGGCCTGTTTTATGTATATGGAGTCTTTCAGCCACAACCCTTGGGCCTGAAAGGCCTCCCAGTAAAGATGTTTGCTGCCAAGGTTTAACACTGTGTCTAGATCCTCTTTTCTCTTAGAGAGAGCAATTCTATGGTCACTGGGTGAGCATCCCAGGGACCATAGGATGGCTCGGAGACAGCTCCAACTTTGGAAGGGGGAGCTGAAAATACAAACTTCTTCCCTACATTCTCACAGCCAACATAGATAGAATACACTGGCTGCTGCTTCAAGGTCGGAAAGAGGGAAGGAAAAGTGGTCTGGTGGGAGGAATGGGGAAGAGACTAGAGAGGCCGGTGTATGATTTATCCTGAGCCTCTTTCTCTCCTGCTCTGAAGTGCCTTTGCTAGACAGGCTGAAAAATCCATCTGACGAAAAAAGCAAAGATCGGATGACAGGGAGGCAAAAATCACTTCTAGCTTTAGCCTGGCAGGGCATAGGATTCTCAGAAGCTTTAGAGTTCGAAGGCTTCTAAGAAGTGAGGGCACCATCCATAGCATTGTGCCCTAAACCTTGGAGAGTAATCCAGCTACTGTATCACATTTTAATTGTGGGAACTGTTCAGGAATCAGTTTTGGTGAATGGCAGTATACAAATGTTATAAATTATTAATAAAAGATGAGCAGCTCAATACGCTTCTAGCTTACAAACTCAGCTCTCTGACTTCTGTCTCTCACCCTTCCTTATTCTTTGAGTAAAAACCTCAGTCTATTGGTCTATTCTCACATCTAGCTCCCCCCTGCAACTCAAATTAGGGAGGTGGAAATAAGGATGAGTCATCTGTAACATCAGTTTGGTTCATCTACCTGTCCCTTCCCTAAAAAGGATGGGTCTTGAAGTTTAGCTTGCTGGCCATTAAGAAATATTTGCAGTTGTACTAGCTCTATTAAGCCTTTCATGTCCAAATCTCTTTGTCTCTACGTCAACAATATCAATGATCGCAATTCAATAATTTTTGTCTACCCGAACCATTTACACTTGAACAGAGGAAACCATGAATCTAAGATATTGTTTCACAAAAGAAGTTATGAAGTACCAATGCTGTATAGTAAAACAATTTTACATGTTCTACAAGATGTCTACAGCTAGCTTCCACTTGCATCTATAATTGACAGTAAAGTTATTATCTTACATGGTGGACACTATTGATTTAAATTTCCTGGATTTAGTTCACAGAAGCAAGCTCAAGTTGGTGCTGGGACCACTGAAGTCAAAACACAGAAGCAATCTATGTCACAGAAAACTAGTCTTGTAGAAGTCTGTTCCCATCTCATGGAGGCCAAGAAGTACCATTCTATGTAGGACATCTCCAGCAAAGAATCCATGAGGTCTACCTTAGCTTCTACTGAGCAAAGATGTGGCATGGTGTCGAAGAGCATGGTGATGGAGTCTGTGACAGAAACAGTTCTACTCCACTTCAGGATGTACAATATCTTAAGCCTTATAGTGTTGCCACATCATACACATCTCCAGAATTTACAGCAAAGTAGTTGAAGCAAGTGGTGGATATTCTCTGGAGTGATCCTAAACATCAAAATGGCCGTACACCAAACAAATATCAAGGAGGAGGCTGCTACTTTGCACCAGATATTACTGCCAGTTTGCTAAAATGTTATAATTTGAAAATGCTCATCTGGTTGCACGAATGCAAACAGGAAGGCTATGAGGTCAGCCATAATGGAAAGGTCGTCACTAATTTTTCTGCTTCAAACTGCTATGAAGAGTGAAGTAATTGTGGAGCTTACATAAAATTAAATCCAGATCTGATTCTCTGTTCAGTTTCAAGTCAGCAAGTCTATACGTAAACTGACACTTCAACAGAGAGTGACTGCAGTTCAGCTGTCTGCCTTAGAAGTGTTTGCAAAATAAACTTTTCACATGCAAATCAGAACTCATTGCTGCTTTTAGACAGTATGAGCCTAACTATACAGGAAGAAGTTTTCCGTGTGAGTGGGCTTCAGCAGTGAAGTCAGTTCTACAGCTTGATCTCCCCTGGAGAACTTTGCGTTCTCAGCTGGTTTATCTAGCCCAGGATGGAAGCATTGAATATTTTTCATCTTTTGACAATTTAGAAATCAAACTACCCATCAAGGAAGTGCAGCCATCTTTAGTGGAAACCCTGTATAGATACAAAAATGATCTGGAGATCATCTTTCATATGATGGCAGAGATCATTCAGGTCTTATTCTCCGTGGATGAGTTCTGCCAGACATGGAAGCTCTTTAACCTGCACCTGACGTAGACAACGAATCCATTGACAGTTTATCTCGGAACATTGATTTCAACAAAGATGGAAGCATTGACTTCAATGAATTTCTAGAGGCTTTTCATGTGGTCCATAAATTTGAGAATAGGTACAGTCACTAAAAACACTGGATTCCTGGCAAGGATTTTTCTTTTCTGCTGTCACATTTTGATACCGAATTTCCTAATTCAATAACAATTCTTTCCACCCTCCTGCAGTATGACAGGTGCCAATGCTGATGGTGTTTTGGTCACCTGTTGGAAAGCATTTGTTGTTTTCAATGCCCAGCTTTGTTTAGATTTTCTATTTCATTGTGTTTTTTTATCTCAATTATTTTTAAATGAATATTGTGCGTTGTGTTGGAATTTGTTAACAAATGGGAGTATATACGTATTTTAAATAATTACAGATAGTTATTCAAAATTTGCACCGATGTTGAGTTAGACTGAATTTATTTTATGGCGGATCAGAATTGCCCGAATCAGGAAATAGTCTGTTTTGATGAGATTTGCAACTCCTCACCCCATCATGTCTTTGCCAAAGTTGGCTATGATCCATAGAACCTTATGCCACAATACCTTTTAAAGAATTGTTTAACATGCTACAGCAACAAACTTGGCTTCTTCTCTGGAATTTTCTCATTTTCTTTTACAAATCAAAATGGTCAGTTCAATCAAACAAAGCATAACAAAATAAAATTCTGATGGTGTGATATAGTGTGTTCAGTGATGCACTTGTCAGTACCTCTTAGTAAAATGAATCAAGGTATGTTCTCAAGGAAGTTCATTGTTCATGACCTGAATAGACCCTATTACTTCAATATTAGGATACCAGAGGTTGGAAATAGTGAGAAGAAAAATATCATGGTTGAGCGCTAGGCATGTATCTAAAAAGATGAAGTTTTGTAGTTGTGGCGTTTGGATGATACACTTCATTTGACTCCATTTTGAATCACTTTGTACTTTAGCAATCTTCTCTTGAGAAGAAAATCATAATTATTGTTTTGGAGGTAAAAATACTGCTTGTTGTCTGATTGTTATGAGTACGGCTATCACTATGGTTTTGCCTGAAAACAATGCCAGTACTGAGTCTGAAATCTAACAAAAGACTGTTAAGCCATGTTCACACAAAAGAGTAAGCCAGAATTGCTGTAATTGCTGACTTATCAGTAATGAACAATTATGTTAGTACATGCATCCCAATTGCTCCTGCTTGGCTCCTCTTGCAAACAGAAGCAGGCGTCCCCAGACTTTTTGGGTAGTTGGGTACATTTTGAATTTTGAGAACGTGTTATGGATGGTCTCACAAAATGGCTGCCATGGGGAGCTTGCCCATTCATAAAATAGCTTTCATGGGCCAGTCAAAAAACACTAATTTCCCAGAAGGCAAACTGGTGAGACTAAAAGAAAATTAACTTGGCCAAGAATGTCAGTAGAAGATAGAGGTGGGATCTGAGCTCCAAAACACAAAAGTGTTCTTTTGAATCCAAATAAAGATGATACTGGAAGGTAACCCTTTGCTTTGCAGTAAGTATGCCAGCCTTCCAGTTTTTAAACAAATAAAAAATAAACAAAAATCTTAAGAAATAAAATAAAAATCCGGAGGGACACCACATTGGAAAACCCCAAGAACATACCAGTCATAGAAAACTTAATGTTATGTCCAAACCCAGATTCCTGGCTAGTTTTTCCTTTAACAAACCAGGATCCAGAATCTAACTATAAAACCTGGCTTCAAATTCTGGCTTGTTAGAGGAGATGCAAGCCAAGAGTCTGGGTTCAGATGTATCATTAAATTCTCTATACCTGGTATGTTCCTAATTACTATAGTTGCTCTCACCTGCGGACAAAGGCAAGCAGGAGCGATTGGACATCAGGCACTCCCCTGCCCCCACAATTCCCTGCAATTGTGGTTTACCATGAACATAGCTTTGATGACTCTTAGTAGCCAAGGATGGCCAGTGGATGCCTCTTTATTAGATCTTTCTAATATTCTTCATACATAGATCTTTTTGGAATCAGAAAATTATCAAGAGTTTGGGGAATTGGTGCATCCCTAGGAAGGTAGGGTGTGCCTGACCCTTCTGAGGCTCTATAGCAACTATAGAGCTCAGCAGTCATTAAAATTGGCTTGCCAACAAGCTACTTCTGACCTTTTTTTGGTGCTCTGTAGCAGCTTCAGGTGCCACGCCTGGTGTAGATCATGCTGAGCTGCATGGATCACAGGTCTGGCTCAATATAAGGCAGCTTCCCATGTTCTATCTTGGGGAAGAGGTTTAAAGCAAAAATGGACTGATTTCAATCTTCTATGGTTTACTTTAGTTGTGATTTTAAATTAGAAGAGTGTGGAGGTCATGTGTGTTTTTCTTAACTAGGTATGCGTTAAGTTTCCAAAGCAAGAGTGCATATTCAGGTGACTGATGCTTCTGCATCCATTTTTCGCTATATTTCACTTGTCTTGGACTGATCCGAGCCAGTCAGGGATCCTGTATTAGGGATAAAGATGTCATTGCAAAAACAACTCTTCGTTTTACTTTTTTTAAAAGTAGAATTGCAGTGATCCACCCTTAATCCATGAGAAGAGGGTTAAACTATAAATAATGTCTAAATGTGGGGGGGAAATAAGCGATGTGTCAGTTTGTTTCATAAGAATAGAATCTACTGAAAACCAGAATATGTGATAATTACTCTTCTTTTTTTTTCATTGTATAGCTATGTAATGGGGGATCTGTGACTGACCTTGTGAAAGGCTTTTTGAAGAGAGGAGAAAGAATGAGAGAAATTCTTATTGCCTACATTTTACATGAAGCCCTTATGGTAAGTAAAAATATATAAATAGTTCAAATACTTCCTCTTCATTTTGATACAGAGTTACGTGTACTGAAATAATCCACCAATTCCAAATGGATTAAGCTCTCTCTACCCTGAGGTGGACTGTGGCCATTATTTACTCTTTTGTCCCAATCTAGCTGCTGACAATTCATGAATGGAACCTGGCTTCTGAAAGGGAATAGTACACAGAATTTTCCAGCCAGGGCTGTGCAGCCATAGTCCTGGTTCTCTGTGCTGAATACCACTAATCAGGTATTTAGGGAAGCACGCAGGTGATTGGATTTCTTTCTTTCCAGCCGAATTGTTCTTTACTGGTATTCAGAATATTTAACAGGGACCCAATCTGCCCACTTGATTTAATGTGGAGCAACAGCACATCAGGGACATTCGCAACAGATGTTGCTATCTCCAATCCGCAGCAACCCCACAGTTTCCCTCTGGAAAAGGCACATATTTTGGAAAGAAAATTTAGTGCATCTTTTTTCTTTAAACACAGCACCAGACAGTTTCACTACAGTATGCCCAGTCTCCCTATATTGAATCGTGGACGTGTCCATTTCTGGGAACTGGTCAAGGACTGGGGCTGCCCGTTCCCCTCCCCCATTCCCTCTTTTTCCCCATTCACAGTAGGACACTTTTGGCTTCTTCCCACTTAGCACCACTTCCTGTTCACAAGCATTGACAATAGCACAGTTGCTTCTTTCCCCATTCACAGCACGTAGCCTGTTTTTCCCATTTCAAAAATCTCAGTAGCACTGTTTTAACCATTCACAGTAGCGCAGTTGCTGTTTTCCTTATTCACAGCATGTAGCCTGTTTTCCCATTCAGAAAACCTCCGAAAGTTGCAATAGTTCTGTTTTAACCATTCACAGTAGCGCAGTTGCTGCTTCCCCCATTCACAGTGTGTAGCCTGTTTTCCCAATCAGATTCAAACATTCACAGTAGAGCAGTAGCTCCTTTACCCGCTCAGATTATGTACCTTTCCCCCGCCCCCAATCACAATAGCGCAATTTCAAGGTAGATGAGAGGGGAGAAGTGTGGGGTAAAATACAGGTACTTAATTCAGTGATTCCAGTAAATTTCCCTGACCAGCAGAGCATGGACAGGGGTGCGGAACAAGCCTCTCTCATTCGCTGAGCAGCACTTACAGGATTGATGACTTTCCGTATGGGGCTTTCAAATGCTGTGTGACCTGTGAAAGTGGTTTTTTAGGTACTGTGTACTCCACTTTTCTTGCTTTGAGAGCCTTTTGCAGACCAAAGCGATTTCAGGAAAACCTGGATGTAACCCGAAAGCACTTCTCATTCCATTTCCATGTAGATTCTCTCAGAGTTACATGCATGTAGCCTTGGATCAGGGCCATTCCATTACTTAAAGGGGGTTACGTTGTAATGCTATGCAGTGCTTTGTTTCCCTATAATTTTGTAAACCTGTGCATACACTTCTTGCATTTAAACATACTTTATTTTAAACAAATTAATGTGATAATATTTGCCTACATGTGTCATTGCAGAGCCCTCAGGATATCTCTTTTTAAAAAGCAAACTACATATGAGACACAGCTAGCCATTATGGTCATATATATATATATATATATATATATGCCTATGATGCACTGTGTTTTGTTACATTTCATCCCAGTCCTAACCATGTCTACTCAGAAGTAAGTCCCACTGAGTTCAGTGGGACTTACTCACAGGTACTGGTGTAACCCCATCCTTCTAACCACATAGCAGTTCTTAGGATCAGCATGAAAGTTTGTGAGTTCCGTTGACTTGGGAAATGTATGTTGAGTTTAATTCATTAAGGATTCTATGTACCTTTTGTCCAGAAATTACAATGGTAAGGATTATTTACACATTAATGATATCAACTAAACTATGGTGGATTTGTTATATAGATTTATATACAGTAATTATACTCTACTTAGTAAGTGCACAGATACATTTACAGTTACATCTTCCTTTCTGTGTTGCAGATTAATGAGTTTTATAACTGTAAACTTTCTTTTCAGGGACTTCAGCATTTGCATGAAAACAATACCATCCATCGTGATATCAAGGGAAATAACATCCTATTGACCACTGAAGGAGGCGTGAAACTTGTGGATTTTGGTAAATTACAATAGCCTTATCGCCTAATGGAGTGATCTCTCTCTCTCTCTCTCTCTCTCTCTCTCTCTCTCACACACACACACACACACACACACACACATATTGTATTTTAAATGTGTGTATTTTAAATGTCTTTGAAATACAGCCAGCTTAGAAACTAGACAGGCCTTGAATTTAATAACCTGTCTGGTAACCACAAGCAACCAGGAATTCCAGCAGATTAGTGAATGGGCCAGGAGAGGCAAGACACATCTCTCCATTCTTCTTCCACTAGTCTGGATTGGGACCCTACCATGGGGGCTAGGGGGCTTTTAATACCTGGATTGGGGGGGGGGGGGGGCTGTACCTACTCTAGAGTAAAAAACAAAAAACAGGTAAGACGTAGCTAGAGATTCAGCATGATGACTGTTTTGACCTTCAGTTTTGTGCCAGTGGGACTTAAATAGAACCTGCTTGATTCATTTATATTCTTTTACTATTTATATTACTTTTTATAGAGATGTTATATTTTTGTAAATAAAAGAGTTAAAATAGAGGAAACATGCCCATATGTAATATTGAAGTCTGGACATTACCTTCCACAGAGGTAGAAGTAGTCCATTCTGACAATGCAATCTTATCAATTCCAAATACAGGGGAATATTTGGGAGATAGGTTAATCCGGTAACTGATAAACCTCTGCTCAGAAATGGTTCCGATTGATGATAGCGATTTAGTTCATTTGTGTTGAACTAAAGGGATTGGTTTGGGGGTGGGGGGCAGGTATGTGATAAACTGTCTCAGTTTGTGGCCCGCAAATAGTGGCAAACCTGCTTATTTGAGGGAAGAAGGCATTGTACAAGGCACCTTTGTGGTTTCATAGGTCCACTAAGACCAGCCTCTTTGATGCTACCATCTTTGACTCAGGCATGGGTGCACATAGAAGCGTTTTAGCTCTCATGGTTTTAACTGTCTTGTGTCAATATTTTGATTATGCTTGGCTATGGGAGCCTGATTTCAAGAAATGGATATTGTTGTGTGTGTTTACAGAATATAATTGGTTCTGTTTGGCTATGCTCTTCAGTTTTATGGGTTCCTCCAAAACATCATGGGAGTTGTACTCTGGTGAGGTACTGAGAATTCTCTGCTAGAGATCCCCAGCACCCAACTATAGAACTGAAAGGACCCAGAGAAGAGGAAATGACTATTTCAGACCAGTTTAAAGCTGCAAGCCTATGCACTTACCTTTGAGTAAATCCTATAGAATAGGCTGGAAAAGACTTCTCAGTAAATATGGATAGTATTGGACAATGGAAAGGGGATATAAATGTAATACATACACAAATAATAGTGTGGATATCCCCTGACTCTAACTTTAGAGGTACTTTTCCATTGTGTTCTGCCTGTGCCAATTAATATCCAAATTTGGGCGTTCACCAAAGGAAAAGATGGTCAATATATTCTGGTGAAAGATAACTTTATTTATTTTAATGTGTGTGTGAAGGAGGTGTTTGACAGTGAATTAGTTCTTCATGTTGATGTGTATTTATATTTATACTTATCGTAGGATGATTTTAGCTTCCTATACATTTGTGGGAGCTGGTGTAGTCTAGTGGCTGAGTGACTAACAGTGTAAACCTGTGGGTGGCTACTCCAAAGTTAGCCCAACCAAGTTCCGTGGGAATGGGCTTGGAACAAAACACAAAGACCTCAATTCAAATCTCACATCTGTTATGAATGCACTAACTGTCCTTAGTCTAAGCTCTCCGCCTCAGCCCTCTATCTGCAAAATGGGACAAATAATATTGACCTGACTTGCTAAGTGTGCGTCATAGATTGATTGATTGATTGATAGATAGACGGATAAAGAGATATAGCCTTGCACATTTGAATCTGAAATGTTTCAAAGCCTCTGAAAGACAGTGTGGTTTGAGTGTTGGGCTGGGATTGGCAAGAACCAAGTTCAAGACCTTATTTGGCCATGAAACTCACTGGTGACTTTGGGGCAGTCATTGACGCTCAGCCTAACCTACTTCACAGGGTCATTGTGAGGATAAAATGAAGAGGAGGAGGATTATGTATGCTGCCTTGGGCTCCTTGGAGGTAAAAGGAGGGTACCCATGTAACAAAGAAATTAATATATAAATAATAAACTGCTATATTAATGCTAAATATAATTATTAAATTTAAGAAAATAGTCATCCTAGGGCCACCCAGATTATTTTGAAAGATCAGGATTGTTGGGGAAGCCCAGGTTTTGAAAATCTTCCCTTGCCTTTCACGATCTTGTGTCTACTCATGCAGCCTTGATGTTAATGAAGCTGGCCATATCACTCAATTGTAATTAGGTCAAGTGCCATAAGATAGTGTCCCATTCATAGCAGACAGAGGATACCTCATTCAGCTGTAAAATAAATCAGGAACACTGAATGAAGTTGATCAGTCAAGAGGATACAAGTTGACCATGAATTTGTTGAACGATGCTGTAAATATCCATTTAAAGAAGGATTTAAAGGGGAAGAAGCTTTATGTCTTAAAAATAAGCGGGAGTGGTTTGGGATTGGATGGATATTAATTTCAGTGAAATTTAGCTTGAAGAGAATCAGTTTCTTATTATGTACATAGTGCTCTTAATACATATGGTTCTTTTTGGTCCTAGTCAGTGGCTAGATTTGGGCCACCAATGCATGGATGGTGCTATTGGCATGGGACAGAAGGTTTTCTATTTGCTTGGCTATTAGTTCACAGTGGACACTTTACAGCTAAGGGTGAAAGACAAGGACTTACCTTTGGATACATCCAGGTCAGGCTAGTTAAATTTTTCGTTATTCATACCTGGAAATACCTCTCCGTAAACCCCATAAAATGCACCTGTATCTCCCTCTAAACCCCATAATGCACATGGATTTCCCTATAAATCCCATAATGCACCTGTGACACCATGGGTTATCCCACAACAGCCTTCTCCCATCATGCCTGACTATTGGTCACATTTATGGGGGGGGGGGTGATTGGAGTTGTAGTCCAATTCATCTGGAGGTGCCCAGCTTGGGGGGAGGTGCCCTAAGGCGTTTTATCAGAGCTTAGCATCTTTAGTAGGTGTTGAGGCTGATGGTCCATAACTCAGTGGTAGAGCACATGCTTTGTACGCAGAAGTTCCCAGGTTCAATCCCCGGCATCCCCAGGTAGGTCCAGGAAAGAATCCTGCCTGAAAATCGGGACAGTGACTCCCAGTCAATACTGGGCTTGGCGCAGCATTGGGCAGACTCAGTATAAGACAATTTCCTATGTTGCTAGTAGTAGTAGTTGAAAGGGCAGAAATGTTCATGTCTGTGTTTTAAGGAGAGAATGTGATTGTGCTAACCTTGCTGTCTATGTTAGGGTTCTTTTTATTTTATTTTATTACTGTAACTTGATTGCTGATCATTTAAATTCCTTTAGAATTGCACTACTGTAATTTTGTAATTGCTGTTAGCTGCTTTGAATTGTGACACATTTTCAGACACATGAATAGCTTACAAGTGGGACCTTCAACAAAACGTTGCAGTGTGTGCAGGGCTCCTTTTAGGGTTTCCAGATACTCTTTCCATTTCCCCAACACCATCAGTTTTCCATTCTCCCACCCCCTCAACAGTCAGGCAGCCCACTGAACATGCTCAGTCTTCAGTAATCTGCTTGCCGCTCTCCTTCCTTCCCACTTTTTATTTTTTTTTCCTAATGGTATTTTTTTGTACCTTGCAAACGCAAGGCAGTTAATGGCTTTGTGCATGGCTGGTGTTTTTTCGCTACTTAAGCATTGGCACTCACAGTCCGAACATGAGAAATAGAGGGAATGATGCTACAATCCATCCCAAGTTAAGCACTTTTGTATGTCATTGATTTAAACGGGAGAGATCTGAGCACAATTTTAATTCCTCTGTTTCAGTCTCTGAAACTAAACACGTGCTTCCCTTTCACTGGGCTGTGTCCATATAGGAACTTGACACATAGCAATTTTGCAGGTATATTGGGCCTGGAACTCAAAACTCTCAGGTCTCGGCTCTGTTTTCGCAATGAGTGTGTGTTTGTACCCTGCCAATTTCACATGGGACAGCTGCTGTTAGTAGACAGGTTAATTGGCCTTTGATAACGGAATCAGCTTTTCTTCTCTTTGTACCTTTGAATTTTGGGACATAATATTCTCTTGCCCTGCTAAGCCAATTTATCTTGCACGGCAGAGTTGATGGTCCAGATGCTACACTTTAATGGCCTATGTATTTCTTTCTGGGCTCTTGGGCTTTTCTCCCAGTCATTCCAGACACTTTTGGGTTATTACACTCACAACAGGCAATGCCACTGTCAGAGCGCAGAACCTTACTTTTTCCACTCCACTGTTCTCACTGTTGTATCATGCTCCACTTTGCTACCAGCCTCTCATGCACACTCTTTCAGTAATGTGCTAATCCAATGTTCAGAGCCTGCTGTACTATCACATTTATTCCCTTTCTCATACTGGTGAGGCAGCAAGTATATGAAGCATCTCTAAAGCATCTCTACATACCTATTGCTCCTCTGCCCTGTGATGAGCTACTTTCCCAGCAGAGAGATCACGACACACCCACCCTTCACATCAGAGCATTCCCAGGCACAACCCTGTCGGAGGTATCACATCGTGTAAACCCCATAATATATCTGTGACACCATGGGTTATCCCATAGTAGTCTTCCCCAACCTGGTTCCTTCCAGATGTTATGGACTACAATTTCCAGCAGCAGGGCCAATCATCAGGGATGATGTGAGCTGTAGTCTAAAAAATCTGGAAGGAACCAGGTTGGGAAAGACTACTATGGGATAACCCATGATGTCAAAGGTAAATTATGGGGTTTACATGATGTGATGCCTCTACCCAACCGCACACACAAAAGATTTTCTGTACTCACTGCGGTAGCCTCCTTCAGTTTAAGACGAATGCTATTAGTTTATTAGTGGAATCACTGGAACCAGGGTTCCTCCAGTGAAACTGAGGGTGCCTTTACAAGAGCGATTTAAAGCTCTTTCAAGGCGCATTACAAATTTTACCTCTACAAAAGCAGAGCGCAAATCGGGGGTTGATGCACTTTTTATCTCCACTTATGCACATTATCGAATGCAGGTTAAATAGCAAGTTTTAATTTGCCACGGGGGTTAAAGCGCCTTATGGCCATGTAAACATGCGATTCTCCGCATGTAAACAACTTTAAAGTGTGTTTCATACAGCCCGTAATGCGCTTCACCGCCTCTCGTGAATAGGCATTAGGAGTAAATGCGCTTATCCGTATATGCGCATAATCGGGCAACCGGGCGTCAAAGCGAAATCTTGTAGAGGGGACCTGATAGAAAGTATACTCTGGGTGGACAAAAGGAAGTACTTATGTCTTCATACAACAAAACATAATTAATGTATGTGATTCAGTGGTGATAGCTGTTGGCTTAGGTTTAAAGGGGGATTAAACAAATTCATGGAGGATAGGTCTATCAGTGCTTGTTAGCCATGGTGACTAAATGAGACTAGGGGTGTGTGCTGGATTTGGACGAATCCCAAGCCAAATTGGGCAGGTTTGGACTGATTCAGGATTTGTCCAAAGTGAAGCAAAGGCAGTCTGAATTGCTCCAAAACAAAACTGGGTTCCCCTGAAGCTTTGTGAGTGATTCAGAGGGACTCTGAAACACAGACTCAATGTCTCCGAAAATAGATACATTTCCCCCCAAGCCCTACATATTTCTGCCTAGAGTTAATTTAACTTGACTTCATTTTTGTTCATCCAGTTTGACTTTGTTGATTCATTTACTATGATGTTGTATAACTCTGCATTATTTAATGCATAGCATGTGGCATGCAGATAGCACTAGTCACAAATAATTAGATTTGAGATTGTTCATTAATTTAATGTGACTCGTTTAATTCATTTTATTTTATTTTATACCATGTGTAATGTGCTTTAGGTCTGCAAGTTATAGAGGATAGTTAATATATGTATGCAAAGGAAATAAGAAATTGCTAATTAATTTCAAACAAAAAACTATAAATAGATAGGCAACTGAGGTGACCTAACACTGAATCTAAAGTTGACAGTCACAGAAAAATGGTTTGGAATATTTATATTAATATGGGGTAATTCAAATAAAGGGTTATTTTATAAAAGTGTTCTAGCACAGCTGAGGGACTTTCCTGGCTGATTATTGAATACTTTTGATTGCAACACATTTTCTTGAAATCAACAGCAATGTCTAAATGTTAGACATTGGGATCATATCCCCAAACTCTATTTGTCCAGTGTTTTTAGCCCTGTTTATTTTATGATATAGGTCTGCTTTGACATAGTCCTTTCTCACAGAAATCCATTCTTGGTTTCCCTGCAAGCTTTCCTCATTTCAGCACCCTAATTTAGACAGGAGGTTGTTATTGTAAAACAACTGGCATTCAGAAATCCTTGATAATCTACTGCAAATTACCGAGAGATCTGGCAGTAGATCTTGAGTAACCTTCTGCCCACCCTCAAACTAAAGTATAAACTGAATCTGAAATGGACAGCCTTGCTTGTAGCATCAAGCAGCATGATTAACCAGGGGCTAAAATTCCGCTGTGAGTCATCTCTGAGAAACAGAGGGGGAGATAATTGGCTTTCTATTTAGAATATTTGACATTGGCTTGACACAAGTACTGCATGCTACTGAATCTGTTGAACTGAAATAATTTATTTAACCAGCTTCTGGACTTCTGAGTTGAACTAGACACTAGGGCAACACACCTGTGTGTATGAGTCAGGTTAGTGCCAAATTAATATAAAGCAGGGGAGGATGGGAACGTGGAATTCAGCCTTCCCTATCATGTCTCAGCCCCCAAATACTCACACCTATGCACACAAATTGCTTTATTCCAGTCAGTTTTAATCTTGTGGGGCTTCAGGTTAACTGGAAGTAAACTGTCTAGGAGGAAAACAGAGAAAGGAGAGAATTCAATTCTCCCCTCTTGTCTATCTATTCACTTTAAATTGCACTCCCCCCATAATTTGCCTGATCTGGGTCATACCTCCATAACATTTACTTTCCCCATTGTTCAAACATTGTTGGACATTCTCACCCAGTCAGTTGAAGCATGATTCATTTGATCTCATTTTACACTTGTCCTGAGCCTGATGGCCAAACCACAGCAGAACTTTCTAAAGGTTAATTGGTTCCTCTACCTTTCCATTGTATCTATACCTATCAGCCTGGCTTGACACTTCATTCTATTTCAGTTATTATATTTCTGTACTGCCTCCACAGCTGCAGTTTTCTGGGTGGTTCACAACAATAAAGAACGATTAAAAATACATTATACAAAGTGCAAAATCCTTTACGTAAAAACATATAAGCACACAGAGACAACATATATCTAAAAACAACTTTTAATAAACCAACCAAAGACAATCCAGTTCGTAGAGGCAGTGCTCTCACATGAAATGGGGAAATCCTGCATTCCCACCTAATCCAAAATACACAAACAATTTTAATGACACATTCCACAAAGTCTAGTCATTTTGCTAATGGGCCTATTCTTAGAATTATCACGTTGGCCATGTTTAGATTAGGGCTGTGCAACCCCACCCCCCCAATCTGGATCCAGGCAATCCAGATCGGGACGATCCAAACTGGATTGGACCTCCCCCGTTCTGCTTCAGAACCGGATCTGTAACCGGATTTGGGTCTCCAGATTGAGATCCGGAGACCTTCCTTTTCCCCATAGACTTGCAAGTCTATGGGGAAAAGGACTCACTGCCCTCCCCCCACTCTCCCTCCTCTCCCCACTCACCCATCGCCATCTGCGCTGCCATCCGCTGGCGTCCGAGGCCTGGTTGTCAGTACAGTGGACGGCAGTGAACGGCGGCGGGTGAGTGGGGAGAGGAGGGAGAGTGGGGGGAGGGCGGTGAGTCCAGCCTTGCAGGTCCCTAGGTGCCAGCTGTACTCCCACTGTACCACCACTGCCACCAGGACTTACCTGCAAACTCCTACTCCTCTGGAGAGCCAGACTGCAATTTAAAGTTGTCACTGGGGCTCTTTACTTTTAGTATATCTATGGCTGCAAATTACAGTGGCCGTAAAGGGAAAATGGCCCAGGAAACACCCTGAGTCAAAGCGCAGCTGTTTCAGAAGTTGGAAGCAGCCTCCGGGTCGAGTCAGGTGGGCTGTTTACAGTCCTAATGCTAGCCATGTTCACACAAAATGGTAAGACTGAATTCTGGAGAATCCTGGTGATCATTAATTTTTGATATTGTATTGCTGCTCTTGATCTTTTGTTTTGTGGGGGGTGTATGAGAGAGCTAGGTTGTCTTGTTTCATGCTATTTTTGTAGTTAGCTACTTTGGATATTGCTATGTGATATGTGGGTGTGGGATATAAATGATAGATAGATGAGCGTGTGCACATGGCAGTAGCCATGCTGTTTCATTTTGCATTAGGTCACTGTCTTGGGTAGTGGCAGGAGGCATCTGAATGCTGTTGCATCCTGTGGTCCTTAGGACTCTGTCTAGGGGGCCATTGGATTATTCTGCTAAAGAATAAAACAGCGAGGTTTGGCTGACCCAGCCAGTGATCTGTGTGAACTTGTCATGGTTCCGTCTGAAGAATCTTCCTCTGAGGAGGAAGAAGTTTCAGAGACTGCAGCTTCACCCATTCCCCAGGACTTACCAGAGGAGGAGGAAGGGCAGGGAGGTTCCTCAGAAAAGCCCCAGGAAAGCCACCCTCTTCCACCCCCTGTCTCCAACGAGAAAGATTCTGGGCCAGAAGAGGTTTGTCCTTTAACTCCCCAGCAGAGGCGGCGTCTGAAGCGTGCGGAGCAAGTTCGTCCCACAAGACGCAGCATGAGATTGCAAAAACAGAGCACAGCAGACGCAAGCCTTAAATAAGATTGCGAAGGAATATGAAACAGCTGGGGGAAGGGGCGAGGACAAGCTCAGGCAAGAATAAAAGGCTTGACTGGGGAAGCAAAGGTTCGTTGGGAACAACCGACGTAATCGGCTCCTAGTACTCCCGCATACTTCCGACTTGTAAACTGTGGACTGAACACCCGGCTTGACTTTTGATTCTGGATCCTGGACTTCCCTAATACCTGATTTGACCTTTGGCTTCGACAGTTGGACTATCTGAATCTCTGGTGTGACCCTTGGCTTTGGCAACTGGACTTTGTGGACTTTCTGGTGTGATTTTGGATTCTGGAACGGAACTGGGGATTTACCTGCCTTGCTCTGTAAGTTCGGCACTCCATGCAGGCTTGGGGTTAATCTCTTAGATATAAATAAAAACTTCAGACAATTAAGTTTGCTGGCGTACTTTCCGGACATTCCATGATAAGGAGTTTGGTTGGCTGGATTCCCAGACAGGAGACTGGTGAATTACGACAGAACTGACCAAGCACAGTATAATGTGCAAGAGGAATATTTATCCAGCCTACATAGCAAGGTATTGCTGGTCAGCTGGCTGAGACCTGCAAAAGTGCTATGAAGCTTTTGGAGGAGAAATCCCATGTTGGAACTTAACTATGAGAATAATAACAGGTCATACCCTCCAGGTGGAACTCCATAAACATAAATGTCATGCGGTGCCCAGGATTCTCTGGAGTGGGGTGGGGTGGGTGGGTTTCCTTAGTAGAGAAATCAAGGTGATGAGACTTCTCTGAATATCAAAGCTTTTTGAAAAGCATTGAGGCAGGTTCCGATGTAGGTTTTATTAACAGTGTGTGTTCCCTGCAAATGAGCTTCCTATGATGTCAATGGTTAGGTGTGCTTCAACCAATCATCACCAACCTATCACAAAGTTGGAACGTTGCATTACAGCAGCAGCCTATGCTCAAAACATGTATCCCATGTACTTGCATTCTAAATTGGCATTAATTATACTTTCAACAGAAGGATGCATATTTTTGGAGGCTGAAATAAAGTTCTCATGCAGATATATTTCCAGTGCTGCTGCTGTGCCTTTAAAAAGAAAACCACTAATGTCTTCCTTAAAAGAAAAAGAAAAAAGCACACCATGCTTTAAATAAAAAGGTAGTTTGGTTTTCTCAAATGCTCATTGTGGTTTCCTTCCGCTACTAAGAAAAGGACACGGGAATACTGTAATCATCCATCCAAGCAATGTGCAGTTGGGTAGCTTGTAAAAACCCTAATTTAGAACTAAATTCAAGCCCCTTTCAAGCCACTTGATAGTGCAGAATGTGCAAAAGGGATATTTACCATCCTACATGGTGGAGTATTGCTTGCTTGCTGGCAGAAAGCTGCAAACATGTTGCTAAGCTTTTGAAGGAGAAGTGCCATATTGGAACATAATTATGAGAATAATAAGAAGTGATACCCTCCAGATGGAACTCCTTAAAGCATAGATGTCACAGTGGTGTCAATTTGCCTGTTTCCTTTAGGTGTATCAGCTCAGCTGACCAGCAGTCGTCTCCGTCGGAATACATCAGTAGGGACTCCGTTTTGGATGGCTCCTGAGGTTAGATGGGATTTTCTTCATCCTTCGTTTTGGATATTTTCTATTTGCGTTTCTGTGGTTCTCTTTTTATTCATCACTTTTTTTCTCAAGTTTCTAGCTGTCTTCTCTAGCTTCACTTTTATATCCTTTGGAGATATAAAATATGTTTTGATCAGTACAGGATTCTTAAAATAAAATATAGCCAAGATAATGTTTCCCGTTATGCATTTGGATACAGTAAAATAACTATCTTGCACGGAAGGTACCTTGTTCGTCTATACAGAAAATGTTAGTTGTTATATGCTTTGTGACCTGAATGCTTATAACAGTAACAAAATCCAGCATTTTTAGCCTTGTCACAAAAAGCTGTATAATACTGTCCAGTTTTTAGGTACATGACACATAGTTATTAATTTGTTCATTTATCTGTGTAGATGACTTTTATGCAAACTTCCGTAAGAAAATGTAAATAAGCCTGAGCGAAGTGTATTCTGTCACTGTCCCTACATCCAACACACACATACACAAACAAAACATGTAATTAAATATCTCACAGGATTTTATAGAAGGATGAAGGTGGTGGAATGTGTAGTCAATAGACATCGAACCAACAATGTGGCTTATTCCATGCTAGGGAGTGTGGGACTATTAAGTCAGGAAGAGACATAGAGCCCTGTTAGCTTCAAATGAGCATCTTCAGTGCACATGCGTAGGGATGTATGAGAAATTGTTTCAGTTTGTGTGGGTTGTTGTTTTTTATGAGGATTTACCCAGTTCCCAAATTCTGGACTGAACATTGATGCAATCTGCAGTTGAAGTCTGTACATTTCTGAACTTGCAATATGATTTGCAGACACACAAATACACACACCAATGTGACAGCATGTGTACATTTGGGAAAATGTGCATGAAAAGAATGCATACTTCTGATTAAAGCATATTTGTGTGCATTTTTCAGTGGGAGAAGAACGTGGACATTTCAAAGATATGCACCATTGATGCGTATATTTGGAAAAAAATTGCATGAAAATACACATGGATTTTCATGCAGAAAGAACCAAGGAAGCTCACAATTTGATATGGATTCAAGCTAGAACAAGCTTTGAGATGGAATTTGGAGAACTTCAGCGAGTTTGGTGTGTTGAATTGGGTTCCGGTTCTGCCAGGTCCAAGTCATCAATCATGTTCTTTTGGTTATCAAGATGAAACAAACCACTTGTGCAAAAATATGACAAGTTTATTGTTGGGAAATGGATGCAGAATATATACATGCAAAGAATCATAGGATCATAGAATAGTAGAGTTGGAAGGGCCCTATAAGGCCATCGAGTCCAACCCCCTGCTCAGTGCAGGAATCCACATTAAAGCATACCTGACAGGTGGCTCTCCAGCTGCATCTTGAAGGCCTCTAGTGTGGGAGAGTCCACAACCTCCCTAGGTATTTGGTTCCATTGTCGTACTGCTCTAACAGACAGGAACTTTTTCCTGATGTGCAGCCGAAATCTGGCTTCCTGTAACTTGAGCCCATTATTCTGTGTCCTGCACACTGGGATCATCAAGAAGAGATCCTGGCCCTCCCCTGTGTGACAACCTTTCAAGTTTTTGGCAAGTCACCACCTCCTTCCAGCTAATCAAGCTTGCATAGCTGGGTGTCTGTTGCCCCCACGATAGATGGAAGCTGTCCCTTTGAGCCAAAGCAGGTTCTCCAGGCCAGTTACGTAGTTCAAACATTGGATCTTATAGACATCTCTGCAAGCTGCCTGCCTCTCTCTCAGGAGCTGACAGGCTGTATCCCTCCCCCTATCAAAAAGAACAGGGGGCTCCCTCTCACCAAGTGTTGTGGCCTGTTGGGTGCTCAACAACCCCACTGTTTTTGCAGTACTGGGCAGGCAGCAAAAAGAGGAACCCTTTCAAGCCCCTGGTATTTGGCTTGGTGGATCTGAAGTTGTGCAGGCCTAGTTTAGGACAAGAAAGTTAGTCTAGACCAGGGGTGTAAAAACTCGGGCCTGGGGCCCTATTCCAAGCCTCCTGGAGCCCCCAGATGTCCATCCCCTTTCCACCAGTAGTGAAACTGAGATACCTCAAACCACGACTGAATACTGCAGTAATATATGGTGGGTGGAGGGAAGGATTGATTGTTTGGTAGTTCTAACGTTTGTGCCATTTCCCTCCCTCCCCTCCCCATTATAAAAAGATGAAATGCCTCTACTAAGGCTTAGATACTGGCATTAAGAGCTTTATGCTAAAATATGCTGGTATTTTTACCCCCCACTCCTTTTCCTTTCAGTCCTGCCTGCCATGGGAATGCAGCTTCCAAGAGCTTCTCCAAAATATAATTCATCCCTCAGTCTGAAAGAGGTCCAACACCCCTGGTCTAGAGAGCTTATCTCCCCCCCCCCCCCACACACACACACACAAAGGCAGATACAATATCCCATTTCTGGAATAAACCTGCTTGAACATCCTTCAGATGTTACGAACAAGCCATGTTACCACTCCTAGGTGAAATCAACACCTTGCCCAAAATTAATCTAGCAGGAAAGTATTTGAATTCCCTTTAGATGCTTAGGCAATATTACCGTGGCAATAACTCTGGAAACATGGATAGGTTCTTCTGTCCACTCTCTGTATATTACTGCAGTATAGGATTGTGATTTGCTGCTGTGGTGTTTTTTTTTTTCCTGCAGTACAGCTCTCATTCTCAGGCAGCGTGGAAGATCGACATACAGTTCAAATTAAGAACTTGCCTTTCTGAATATTTACACTTCAGACATAATAGCATAAAATGGCTGTTCTGATTGCTGCACCGGAGAAGGTGAAGAACACTTTCAGATGTACACAGCAGGGTTGAAAATAGGGATGGATCAGTCCATTTCCAGTCCACATCCATTCTGTGTGTTGTTCGTTCATAAGTTTATTCTGTCCCGTATCTATATTGTCTTAACCTTATGCATCATTTTCGATATTGTACAATAGTATTTAAAATTTTTATATCTGTGTGTGTTGCAGCGATCTTTGGATTGGGCAATAAAGCATATTCTAAATAAATTCTATATCAATATATGATTTTTTAAAAAATGTCCAAAGATTCATTTAAATATTATTTTCCCACAAAATACACATTTTTGTATGGTTTTTCATCTAAAATATGCATTTTGGAAATGTTTCATCCTAAAACAATACAATTTTGCCATATTTTATCCTAAAATATGCATTGGGGTATGTTTTTTCATCTGAGAACTGTATTGAAAAACCTCAAGGAAGGGTAAAAACAAAAGGATAGCTGTTTTCCAATCCACATCTTAGGTGGCAATCCTATGCCCCCTAGACAGTATTTCGGGGGCATAGGATATTTAGTTTTCTTGGCTCCAAGTTCAAAGATAGGGCTTCAAGCTCAGAGCCAGCAAACCCTGCTTCCTGCCCCCTCCCCCTTGCAGCCAGAGTAAAAAGAAGCGCGCTGGCTGATGTTTTAAGGCCACAAAAACAAACTCATAGGGGGGTGAAAGGGGCCATTCCTGGGGGTAGGAAGGGGAGGAGACGGGGGATGTGGGAATCCCCAGCTATCCCCAGCCTCCTTCCCTCCCCTTTTACAAAGCCTCCGCTAGATGGGTGAAATCACAATGCAGAGTGGAAGGCGCGAGTTTGGAGGCTCTGAGTTTGGAGATTTACGAGTAGCCAGGGCACATCCCATGTGATTGCGCCGTTAGTAAGGGAAGTGCAAATATGGTTGGTTTGCTTAATAGTATAGACCAAACGGAACCCTTAAGCATCCCTAGTTGCAAAATTCCTGTCTGGCAGAACTGCTAATCTCATATGTTTGTTATTTATTTTTATCTTAACAGGTGATTGCATGTGAGCAACAGTTGGATAGTTCTTATGATGCCAGATGTGATGCATGGTCTCTGGGTATCACTGCTATAGAGTTAGGTGATGGAGATCCACCTTTGGCTGATTTGCATCCCATGAGAGCTCTGTTCAAAATACCAAGGTACTGTCTCAATTAGTTATTTCCCTTAATGTGACACAGATTTGGAAACTGGCAGAAATGAACTTTAGGATGTTTCTGTGGCAAATTACTAATGCTACCTAAACATAATGGGCCTGTGTAATATTACATACAAATTTCACTCTAGGTTGTTAAAGAGCTAAGTAAAATTGAAGACTATTAGATAATGAAGATCTCTTTATTCATCAAACAATCAACCAACAGGCAGTTCAGATTTTGATCCTGGGGAAATTAGAAGTATTTTTCTCTAATCCTGACAATGTTAGGAATCCAAAGGAATTGTAAAACTTACTGCTTTTAGAACTACTTGTCATGATACCTAAATAAGGATGAATAAGTCATTAGTTGTATCATTTTGTTGGAATGCTGGAAAATTACAGTACTTCTTGATGTATTTGCTAGAGATTTTTAACTCCTCATTTTCTTAAGCCTTGTAACATTAAAACAGTCAGTAGTGCATTATACATTTCCAAATAATGCTCCTTTTCAACTAGAGGAAATCAATTTTTTAATTACTCTTCCACAGACTCGTTATTCAACTTGACTTCTCTCACTCTTTTTTTTGTTAACAACTATGTTGAGCCTATTGTAATTCTATGTGTTAACCAATTTTAATGCCGTTTTCTGCAGGAACCCACCACCAACCCTACGGCAGCCGGAGATATGGTCATCTGAATTCAATGACTTTATCAGCAAGTGAGTGACAATCAAGCCATTTAAAAATTAATCAATGTCTAAATGCACACCATGCAGTTAAAAATAATGTCTCCTTATTTATCCAGACAGAATTGAAAACATTACGATGTTCAGGTAAACAGAAGTATTGTTTAAACTATGTAACAAAGGATACAGAGAATCAAGAGCAAGTTTCAGTATCTAGAGATTATGAAAATATTTCCATAAGTTGTTTTAGTTTTAGTTAATATATTTATGTCCCATCTTTCTTCAATCATGAAACACAAGGTGGCATAAATGGTGCTCTAAGCAGTCTCCCATCAAAACACTGACCACACCCAGACCGGCTTAGCTTCAGCTGCATTATGTGCTCTCTCTCTCTCTCCATGTCACTGTTTTTACTCTGGTGAGATCTTAACTAGGTTTCTGTGAATAGAAGGGTTCTTTTCATTCACAGATGGGCCCAAGATTAGTAGGGGATCCTGCCAGTGGAGATGGAGGGGAAGCGATTTTCATTTATTCCCCCTTCCCCTCTAACTCTTCCAGAGAGTCCCCAACCCTTTGGAGCAGATGTTTTGGGGGGGCTGCACGGAGAAGGGGCTGCATGGAAAAGCAGAAATCAGTGAAAGTTACCTCTCTACCACTGGTAGGAATGTCCCATGAGTGAAGCTCCACTTGTGGTACATACTCAACAGCATAAGCAAATTCAGGATCCCGCCTAAATTGTGAGAGTACATAATACTCATTAGAGAGTAACAGTAGTCCAGGTGTGATCAGGGGCAAAGTTATGGTCCATTGGCTACAGAAACCATGTTCCCTTGAGAATTGATGGGTCACAACTAGGTCACAATTTGGCACTTCCGGTTCGGTCTCGATTTGGCTCGGGGCATCTCAGAACCACCTTGGCCCACCAGATTTGGCTCCAAATTGCAGTTTCCTGAATGCTAGGCTGACCAGGAGTCATAGGACTCCCCCTCCCATTCACCCTCGCTCACCTTGCAAGCCATTGCCCCCCACCCAGTCACAGGACTTACCTGACCCATCCATTCATGCCATATATGGTGGTTCTTCTGTGGGACGGGCAGGCAGGGAGCAGCAGCTCACCATCAGGCCGAGGTGGCCCAATCCAGTCCCAACTCAGATTCGGGCTTTGGGACCGAGGCAGTACACACCTCAAGTTTCAGCTCTTCTTTTTAGGTCTGGGTGTGCGTATGGGTCCACTCCTAGAGACAGCTGGGCCACTCAGTCCAATGAGTGTATGAAGAGGAGTGAAGGGTTCGTAATTCATGTGATTCCACTGCCATATTCTTGTTTCAGATCCTCCCATCCTTGTCTTTGTATAGGAATAGATGACACGGTGGAGGTGGTGAACATTGTGCTGTTTGGTTCTCACATGCCAGCCTTCCTTCCTTGTCCCCTGCCACCACCTCTCTTTTATTTCGTAACTGTATTTCCGAAAAGTTGTTCTTTCCTGCCAGTTCAGGTGTTTGACCAAAGATTATGAGAAACGCCCCACGGTGTCTGACCTACTCCAGCACGATTTTGTGAAGCAGGTGGAGGGCAAGGAGAACATTCTGCAGATGCAGCTGACGGAATTCATTGATGTTCACCAGCAAATGGGAGTCACAGAGAAAGCAAGGTACCTTTGGGTCCTCAGGTAGCAAAGTGAGTTTTGAAGGCCATTTCATGTTTGCGAATGTGACCTATTGAAGTAGCTGGTATCTATGTAAACCAGACTTCCCCAAATAATAATAATATATTTATATTTATATTACACGGAATAATGGGCTCAAGTTACAGGATGCCAGATTCCGGCTGGACATCAGGAAAAACTTCCTAACTGTTAAAGCAGTACGACAATGGAACCAATTACCTAGGGAAATAGTGGGCTCTCCCACACTAGAAGCATTCAAGATGCAGCTGGACAATCATCTGTCAGGCATTCTTTAAGGTGGATTCCTGCATTCAGCGGAGGGTTGGACTTGTTGGCCTTATAGGCCCCTTCCAACTCTACTATTCTATGATGTATTAAAAAGCGCTGTACATAAAATAAAGTAGGTCAGCAGTTTACAATACAATAAATACAATAATCCGTTCGACTCTACTAAATGCAAGTTTACAATGAAAATATCACAAAAAAATTCAACAATATACTACAACAGTACACTAAACAACAACATCACAACAATTTTCAAAAATATGCTAAATACAAGTTTACAGCAAAACAGACCAGATAAGAAAAAAATAATAACTTGGTTTGGAATAGCATCTCTTCTTCAGAAGCAGCACCTCCCAAACTACAGCTCCAGCCTTGCTTTTAAAGTCTCTAGATTGGGTGGGGGAGGGGAGCAGATGGAATAGCTCACCCTTGATGGTACAGCATCTCTCCCCCGATCAGTGAGTCCAGATGTGTTGGACTATAGTTTGCTTTGTCCCAAACTTTCCTTGCGTAGGGGAAAGGCAAGTGGACTTCCCTATTCTGTTGTGTCCTTTAAGTGTTACCATCAGTTTAATGCTACAGCAGCTCTTCAATATGAATAGACTGTGCCAAAAAAAGGCCCTCATTTTGCACGTGACAAGAAACATATTGGCAGAAATAACATGACTGACAGAGGAGGGTATTTTCATTTTTGTTCCAAGGGTATTTAGCAATGTAATCTATGCATCATGAAGCACTCAGTGTCATGTAGCCATTGTATGAAATTACCAAGAGTATTTTGGCTTGGTGTCAGGTTTTCTGGAATGACTTCATCAAAGTAATGTACTGAATGCGAAATTTAGTCGTTGATGAGTATTGATGTATTTCTATCTGCTCTGCTTCAAGGTAAGAAATAATAGATCTGTTTTTTAAAAATGGAACATAGAACATAAAAAGGGTGTTTTTTTTACACTATCAATTGTAAGTGTCACTTATTTCTCCATATCAAATGAGCCGCACAGAGGAATCTTATTAAAATCAGCTACGTTTCTTCTTATTGATATTTATGGCAGCTTAATGTTTTGTTTTGTTTTGTTCTTTGCAATCTTCTAGTGAAATCTAGGGATTTATTTGGGTCTTTTTAGAGTCTGACATAAAGATGCATTGCTAAGAAATGAAAACAGCTCTTAGTATTCTAGCATTTTGAAAGAGCCCTTTGCCATCCTTAAAGACCAGGATGTGGCTAGTATTTGTAGGAATATTAGGTCAATGGCCAGAGCAAGTCCAATGCATGGCACTAATGAGAGAGCCTGAAGCTCATAGCTAAGTCGCATGAGTTGATGCAAGCAATAATCCTAAATGCCTTCCCAAATATCCTCATCTTCAAGTAATAAGTGCTGTATTGTTACTTATTTGTTACAGGGAATTTTGATGCTTGTCTTTCCTCAAGGTTGCATGGGTGTTTCATGTTCCCAGCTCACAGTTACTGGTAAAATGTGATCTCTCCTTTCCTCAACTAGTGATTATGAATGCTGAATAGGACATAGATGTTTAAATGCTGTGGAGGCATATTAGATATCGCCTATGACAACACTGTGGACAAGCAAAACCATCTTCCCTTTATAACTTGAACACACAAAGCTTCCTTGTACACAATCAGAGCATTGCCGCAGTACCGTCCATCTAATGCTTGACTCCAGGGTTTCTGATGGGTCTTTTCCAACCTGAAGATGCCAATGATTGAACCTAGAACCTTCAGCATGCAAATATTGTGCTGTAACACATGGTCCCCCCTCAAAGGTATAACCTTCTAGAACGGGGCTAGAACTAGCAATCTTCTGCACCACAGGCAACAATTCTGACTCACTAGCCAATGAGCTAGGCATATAGCAATAGACCTGTCTTCATTTTTAACACTTTTACACTCTGTTATGGACCAAGACCCAAACCCTCATCTTCAGAGGATTCTGACGCTTTGTCCTCATGTTGTCTCTGCCTGAGATTGTTAAAACAGGTTCTGCCCCTTTAAGCGGCAAAGTTTCAATCAGTTTGGGGGAAGGACCAACCATTCCAAATGCAGCCACAGTCTCATTTAAGGCTCAGCCTTGCTCTGCTCCTTGTTGAGCAACATACATACAACCCTGTCTGGCTTCCACCTGGAGCATTTCCTGTTGCTTTCCTATTCCTGTCTGGCTTTATTGTGAAACCTGACCTATTCAGACTTCTGTTCAAGACTGGACTGTAGCAGAATCCGGTAACCCACTCTACAGTGCAAGGCATCAACAAAGCCCACAGCCTACAATGGTACACACTCACAGGTCTAGCATCATCACCTGGCATTCTTGGGCAGCTGCCAGTTCCTGCTGCTGATGGTGATGCCTGCTAGGGCCTTCACAGTGAGCCCCCAGTGGCCACAGTTATCACTGCAAAATGCAGCACCCTGAAAGTCCCATTGCTTTGTGGTACCGTGGATCAAAAGAAAATGGCAGCCAATGTGGTTGGCAGCTGGTCAGGTATTTTTTATGGAACTTCCAGGGCATTGCGGTTTGGGAAAACGGAAGATGGTGCGTACAACTCTGGGCACTAGGGGCCCATCAAATCCATCCTGGCAAGGGCCCCCTCAGTCCTAGAGCTAGCACTGCACGCACATCTGTTTATGGACCTTTTGTTGTGCACCCTTTCTCTCTTCAGCATTTGAGTGCCCATCTACTTTCATTTAAAAAATAATAAAATAAGAGGATCCATGAACATGGTTATCCACCTGCAGCAAGATTAACCTTTACTAACATGTATCATTCTGGAAGTATATGGAATCATGTCAACCAAGAAAGCTCTGCCTTCAGACTCCTGGAATTCTTGCGCAGACTTTAAGATTTCACTAGATATTATATACTTTGAAGACTATATTGACAGCTATAAGGGCTAAAAAAAATGTACATTTCCTCCCCATGATTCAGTGGATGTTGACTTCCAGCTGCCCAGTATCCAATTTAACAGTCTGATGTGGAACAACAGCTTAGAGACACGGCCCTCAAGAGATGCTTAGGGTGACCTCTGTTTGCTCCCTGAGTGGCAGTGCTTAGTGTGGTCCCATCACCCCAGCCCAGTCTTTTGACACCCTTAGTGGATTGCAAGAGGCTACTGTGTGCTTTAGAACATTATTTCTCCTCCACTTCCTACACAGCTCACCCATATAAAACAGTTTTGCCTCTCCTAACATGCTCCAATGCATAGCAATTAGATGACTCAAAGTGACACTCAAGCAGAGAGGTTATCCCGTCAAGCATTATCTGGCAAGATCAGCTTGTCTTCCGTTGCCTCATCTGTCCATTTGCGTTTGCCAATCCAGGAAGAATTGTAGTGATGCTTGTGTTTTTTGTAGCTGATCCAATTAAGTTTTACTACAGATATTTTTCACATATACAGACCAACCCTACAGGCATATGGACAGAATGTACAGGACAACCTTTAGCAATGATAACAGTATAGAAAGCATGTCATTTTATGATATGTTAAAGGAACTGGGTGTGACTGATAACATCTTGAGAAAAGACATTTTGAGAGACAACTCTGTGATTTTTAAACTCTTTAAAGATCCAGACCAGTGTAGACATCATGCTTAACCATGGTTAGAGTTAGCCATGGTTTGTTGCTTTAAACCAGCTTAAGATCCCAAACATACAGTGATACCATAGCTTAATGTGTTTGTTTGCTTTTATTTCTATTCTACCCATTAGCTGGACCTCTCTGGGTAGTTCACAACAATTATTAACATGACCCTGTGCCCAGTAGGGCTGCATAGGGAAACCCCACCAAGGATTGCTTGTCATCTTGCAAGCAGAGAGGCTGGAGAGTCAGGGAAATGTCTTTATTTTTAGTACAGATGTGTGGGGAAACTTAGCCCCATTCAGAGATTTTTCTGCCAGCCTCCTAATCTTGCACACTCAGTCAAATCTCTGTTAAAATACAAAAACAATTTACAAAATAGTAATCGCTTCTCATCATTCTACTTAATAGTTTACTTCCATTTTTTGCTTGGCCTATGGAGGTATTTTTTATTTACTTTAAAGCCATTAGCCCGCAGTACAGCATGTAGGTAGGTGCCGTAGGTTGAGATTCTGGGGAAAATCAGTTCAATAGATAGGAAAATAAATGTATTCTTAGGAAATCGGACAACTCGGAATTCAAATCAAAAGAGAACAGATGTCTAAGCTCTCTCTTTCTGTTGGAGATGGGGTTCATACTTACATTTGTTATGGGGTTCTAGAAGACAAAAATCAATTTCCAAAGCTATTTCCTGGCCCTTGAAAGCCAATCTCTGTTGACCTCAAATGTGTTGCCCAAGGACAATAATTAGAAAAACAAGAACTTACTCTGTAGCAGTAGAATCTCCAAAACGGAATCTCCAAGTCAACGTCTGGAAGTCCAACAACATCTGGAAGGCTACACCCCCCCCCCCACTCCACCCTCAGACTAAAGGAAGACTCCAACCTCTTCACTTGCTGGTGAGGCATATCTCTGAGGAGCTAGAATTGGGGTTTCTAGACTGTCGCTGACCTTACAAGCAATAGGGCAAGATGGAGGGAGGGAGTGTCAGTAAGCTGGATCCTTCTCCCTTTCTTGCATCTCACTATGTGATCCCTAGTAGGGTCTCAGGGATGGTACTTTGTACTATTACTAATTAAATTCAGTGGCAGAAAACATCAAACTTCAGGTAGGTGGGTAGGTCTTTTTTATTAGTGAGATGCTCAGGCCATTTGTCATCAAGCTGCCTTTCCTTATTTAGATAGTTTATTCATTGTTGAGTATTTATAACCCACTTTTCAAAGCTTCGACCTCACAAAATAACATACACCGAAAAATATGATACAGATACAATAGATACATAGGCACACCTGAAAGGTGAGTGTATTACTAAAGAATGCTCCTGTAAATAAAGGCAGCTGTGTAGAAAGAGGCCATCAAAGTCACTTAAATGTCTGTGTTTAACCGAGCAAGGTGTAAGTCCTTGTGTCTGGTGACACCATCCTTTAACGGGGAGAAAGTCAAAGGAACATGGGATTGCTCCCAATCTTAAGCACAGGTGTGACTCAAGGTCAGAGACGAAATGAGGGCTAGGTGTCTGGAGACCACAAATTTTTGCTTGGCTACTTTGGCCAATGGAGTTTGCCTGATGACAGTCAACAGGAAGAAAAAACACCAGAACCCAAAGGAGTCCTAACTGTCTTGTGTCTTCACTGGGAGTTGAGGCAGCTGGGGCTCCAGATAGAAAGTCTCTCTATAGAGGTGCTGAGGAACGGGGAAGGTTTCCAGCTAAAGGCCCTGTAGGCTGTGGCTACATGCTGTAGGTAGCATTGGGAAACAACAGTCAACTGGAGAGGTCAGGGATTGAACCTGGAACCTTCTGGTTCCTCCTCCTAAACAGTATCAAATTCTTAATAGACCCTGTGTGCTGGAAAGCAAAACCCACTCACCAGTTTTCTGGCAGATAAAATTGTTCTTAGCACTCTGTCACAGATCCAACTGAAGAAAACAAATTTGTTTATCCAGCTGCTGCAGTTTTGGATAGTTCGCTTTTTGCTTATTCGTTTCTAATTTTTATGCTTGGAATTGCCTGTCAAGATGAAATAACTATTAACATTGCTCTTAGAAGTTCACTGTACAAGAAATGTTCATGAACAAGGTCAACTTTTGTATGTTATGATAGGGAGGGCTGAGAAATCCATTGGGTTCAAATTTTTATGCAAGAAATCACACCTCCCAAATGCAATTTGTGGTTGAAAATCTACGTTTCTGAGGGTGCGGTGTGTTTTGCCAAAAAAACAACAACATTTGTTTGAAAATGTACGCATTTGAAACACGCCCACAGAAAAATGAGTACCTTTAAAGAATAATAATAACGATTTATTTCTTACCCGCCTCTCCGTCTAGATCGAAAATGCAAACACAACTACATTTCTGTACAGAGGAGGGTGAAATACTTACAACGTGGTATAGAAGCAGGGTGGGATGAGCCTAGTGGTAGAAAAATGAGAACAAGTGAAATCGAACTTGGCAGATTCACCCATCCCTAGGTTTTGATTACTTCATTCACAGAGTCAAATGGCATCTTTATAGGTACATGGATGCATCATTGTAACTGATTCTTGCAAATCTTAATGGGTGGTACTGGTACTTGTCGGGCTCCCTCAGACTGTCATGGCTAGTAGGTCATGGGAGAAATGTGGAATATTTTCACCAAAGGTGGGCAGTAATGCACCAGTTCCTACCCTTGTCGATTGTCACAGTAAGGTTTCTTTGTCAAAAAGTGCACCCACAACTCTGTCTACATATTGTAGCATTACGTTCCATGCTTCTGGATCATCCAGAATTATGGCCATGATTCTCCCCCCCCCCCCCATTTAAATCTATGAGGTGTACTTTTAGGTTTTTGCTCATTTGTTCTTTCATAACATCAAATAACAGCTGCTTATTTGACCTAGGAATTTTCCCTGTCAGATGAACTATTCTAATTACCTTACAAATGGCAACAAATTGCCAAGGAGGTGGCATTTTCCGTGCTATTTTGAGAACCATCAAAAAATCACTTTTGTGCATTTCAAACAATTGGACCAAAAGCGCTCTAGTGACCTCCATTTGCTTTGACTGAAAGGCAGGGATGAGGTAGGTGGCCGGGGGCGGGGAGAAACTGAGCAGAAACAATAACTGTCTTGAGTCATTCTGTTGTCAATGCCGCCTTGATGAAGCAGCCTGTCAGGTTCTTGAAACTGCCTGTGGAACTGAGTGGCTGCAACAAATACAACGAATAATAATTTCGCTGATTGAACTGGGAACAGTGGGGAAATGCAGATATTTCTGTTTGCAGTGACCACGTCTGCTAACATCAGATGAGAGAATTATTTTTATGAACACTTTGGGGGCTAAAGAAGTGAAGCAGCATTGCTCCCCTTGAGGGGGTTTGTGGCCTTTGACTTGGAAGCAGGCAAAGTATCATGGTGTTCTCATATCTGTCTCTTCTAAATACGCTGCATGGTGAAGCATCTAAGCTGATTTATCCTCAAGCGATCCATAAAGCAATCAGTATACAGGCTTGGTAGATTTCCCTCTAACAATGCTCAAACACACACACACAAGAAACATCCGTGGACACATATTAAAGAGGCAATAAGCCTATATACACCAATTGCTGGGGAACGTGGGTGGGAGGGTGCCATTGCATCGTGTCCTGCTTGTGGGTCCCTACTTGACAGCTGGTTGACCACTGTGTAAACAGAGTGCTGGATTAGAAGGACCCTTGGTCTGATCCGGCAGGGCTCTTTTTATGATCTTAAGGAATGAAACTGACATTCTAAACGGAAAATCCATATGTGGAAAAATGAAGATGGAGAAACAAAAAAAAAAATACCTTGGTGTCTTGGCTTATTTTATCTTTCCCCAATTTCAGCAGCTGCCAAACCCTGCAGGCTGAATATGAGACCACGCTGGCCATCATTCTTATGACAAATTTTTCTATTTTTGGCAATGGGGTAAAAATAATTCGTAGTATGTAACGGTTAACATCAGGAATAGGGCATGACAAGTTGACTCAAGGCTATGTCATTTCCTTCAGTGAGGGGGGGAAATAGCATGTCAGTTCCTGCATCTGTTGTTCAGAGCGTACATGCAGAGACATGGTCAAAGTCATCCTGTCAAGAGAACATGTGTAGGAAAGAGGGTGACCTTTCGTGTACAGCACTGCCAAGTAAATTGCTTCAAAATTACAGATTTCTTTAAAAGCCAAGCAAAATTTGCCCTTCTAGAAATGCCTGCAGCCTGAAGCAAATACTTTTACTCTGCCAAGCAATGCTTAGGATATGGAACACTTCCAAATCATGCCCATATAATGACCTTACATTAGAATTTCAGGGTGTTATAAAATGACATTTTACATCTGAGGCTTAAATTGCCTTTTAGCTTTTTTCATGCTGTCTGTGAGAATGCGCATCAGACCTTGTTCCTGTGAAATTTGAGGGCAGGGCAAGGAAAAAGCAGAGGAGTCAGCAAGTCTGACCTGGAAGCTTTTGTAGAGATCAGAGATGATCACCTGACACATACTTGTCCTATTGGTATATTAAAAGTTTTGGGGCTGGTATGCAGTTCCTTTCTTTGGCTTTGCTGGCTGATGGCAGAGCACAGGTTGAATTCCTGCCTAGAATTTCTCAGGTCACTAGTTCAAGACCCATTGAGGGCTTGAGTCCTGGTATAAGACTATAAGAAGAGCTGTGCTGGATCAGCCCAAAAGCCTATCTAATCCTGCATTCTGTGAGAACCTTATCGCAGGACATGAGCGTAATAGTACCCTCCTGTCCATGTTTTTCAACAACTGTATAGAGGCAAATTGCCTCTGATACTGGAGGTAACATCAGAACTAGTAGCCATTGTTAGCCTTATCTTCCATGAATTTATGCAATCCCCTTTTAAAGCTGTCCAGGTTGTGGCCATCACTACATCTTGTGATGACCACAACATTTCCCATCATTTAATTATGACCTGTGTGAAAAAAAGTACTTTTTATCTGTCTTGACTCTCCCACCATTCAACTTCATTGGTTGAACCCGCATTCTAGTATTATGAAGTTTACCCGCTATCCATTTACAGCACGCCATGCATAATTTTGGACACACTATCATGTCTCCCTTTACTCTCCTGTTTTCTTAGCTGAAGAACACCAACTGTTGTAATATTTTCTCACTGGGGGAGTTGTTTCATCCCCTTGATCCTTTTGGTTGCTGTTTTCTGCACCTTTCCTATCTCTACACTATCTTTTCTGAGGTAAATTGTCGCGGGAATTTGAGTCCCCCAGGGAGGCCTATGACTCTTATGAGAAAGGGGTCATTTATTGTCACAGATCCCTTATGAGAAAGATCTTTACTCTAATTCTTTATAATGCTTTGATACAGTAACTGGCCTAAATGTAGACTAGGGATGAATAACCTTAAGATGGGATGGGACCTCCCATAGAGCAGTGACATCCCACCCAATAACTTCAAAGGAGTTATATTCATGCAAGCAACTAGACTCAGTTTTACAGTGGAGACCAAAGATACTCACATATGTTTTCTTAGAGGCAGTTTTATTGAAGAAGACACATCAGCTGAGGGAGCCAGAGATAGACCTCTGACTGAATTAAGTATATAGGGTATCACTCTTATATAGGAAACTGGAAACATCAGAATTAGCATATCTAGCCTTTTATACTGAATCACCTTTGTACTAAGGGAAAGTTTACAATAATACAGGGTAGCACATAGGAATGATGTAACTTGTCTCTAAGTCAAAACAGAGAAAGGCGCCACATAAGAATGATGGAGGTCAAGATAAACTAAAACAATACAGAATGCATATAGTTGCTAGTGGACCAAAGTTCATTATGGTGAAGCTTAACACATCTAGCTAGTACATTGCTGGCTCTATTTTACAGGAGAACAGATACATGTGTTTATTAGAAGCATGAAATAAATATTAGTTTCTCAGTTATTTGAATGTTCTTATTACAAGCTATTGGTATGATCATTTCTCATAAGGGATCTGTGACAATAAATGACCCCTTTCTCATAAGAGAGAGTCATAGGCCTCCCTGGGGGACTCAAATTCCCGCGACAATAGTGACCAGAAGTGGTGGCACTTAGAATATTGTATAAAGACACCATAGATTTGCATAAAGGTATTACAACATTTGGCAGTTTTATTTTGGATTCCTTTCCCAGTGATCCCCAGCATGGAATTTGCCCTTTTCACAGCAGTTGAACAATGGGTCGACATTTTCATTGAGTTACCCGCCATAACCCCAAAATCCCTTTCCTGGTTAATCGCCACCAGCTCAGCCCCCATCAGTGTATGCATGAAGTTAAGATTTTTTTTCTGCCAGTGCACACCCCTTAACACTTGTTTACGCTGAACTGCATTTTCTGTTTTAATGGGCACTCCTCTAGTTTGGAGAGATTCCTTTGGAGCTTTTCGTTATTCCTTTTCATTTTACCCACCCTAAATAATTCAGTGTCATCAGAAAACTGGGCCACCTCACTGCCCCCCCACCTAACTCAGAGCCTATCTACACTACTGCTTTAAAATGGTTTAGAACAGTTTATAACCGTTTTGAGAACTGTTGGGGCCCAGGACACACTCCATATCCAGTTTTCAAAATGTTTTCAGAGTGTTTTGTCCTGTGTGTGTAGATAGGGTCTCAGTCCAGTTTGTGATCAATATTTAACGTATCAGAGAAGTGTTTGTAATTAGAAAGTGCATGCAGAACTATGTGGATTTATATGCAGAGTGCAAACCAATTTAACATGTGAAAAACACCTACAGACATACCAGGGCAAATGTTTAGAATATTGTTGTTGGGCTCCACTTCATTCTAACCTGACATATCTGGTGTAGCACTCTGAAAAGGAGGTTATCTTATTTAAAACATTTATCTACTTGCTAAGAAAGATACCGCTTATATCATTGCTTTTCCATTTTCCAATGATAACTGCATATTTACTGTTGTGGTTAACTGAGCAATCCTATGATCCCTGGAAGAATGTCCCAGGGGCCACAGGATATGGTTGATTCCTCCCCCCTCCCAGGGCCATAGACACTGCTAAGACCTCAAGAGAGGGAATCCAAGATAGGGTCATTCCCTCCTCCCCATCGAGCCGCTATGGAAAGCACCATGCTGGCTGCTCTTCTGAGGTCGCAACAGCAACATCAGAAGACCTTGGGGAGAGGGAAAAGGGGGTGGGATATTGGGCATGGGGAGGGAGCATGAGAAGCCAAGATCCTAAAGCCCTTCCATCTCCTGTCCCACCCACAATAAGGTAAATCAGCTAGACAAGCCGAAAGGCTTGTCTTGCTGAAAATGCAAAATGGAGGCATTATCACTTCCCTCTTCCTCCTGCTCTGCGTGGCTCCTCTGTTTATCGAGCAATAATCCCTTAGGATTGCACTCTGAGCGATCTAACTAGCCAGCAGATTTCAGTATATTATTGCTGGATCTGTGGAGGAAGAAAGTACTGATCAAATATGTAAAGTGTAGTGCAATTAAACCAATTAGGCATGTAGAGGCCAGCAGTGATTCACATCTGCTTCATACTGCTTAGAGAAATGTCTGGGCTTTTGAATGGAGAATGTGATGAACAATTGTGGATAATAGTGTGTATGGAATGTGCTACAATGATCGGGAGCTCCATTGCTTAAATTGCACAGCCGATTTTGCAGGACAGTAGGAAACAAGATATGAGACTAGATAGGCCTTTAGTTTGATACAGCAGGGCTCTTATTAGGTTGCTATTTGCTGAACATGTAGTGTGAGCATGCTGGAAGGTGAGAATGTTGCAGAAATAGGAACAGGTGTTTGCTTCCTTATTGTTGGATCTAGGACCTGAGTTCAAATCCCAAATCTCTGTTGTATGGCTGTTATAGTACATTGCTACATGACTTCAGGATGGTAAAAGTAGCCATACATATACATGTAAAGGATGTAAAGGATTCCTAAATAAGGAATTAGGGAGTCCAATGATCCCATTTCTTAAAGAGAGTATTCCTTTTGTTTATTCATTTCTAATTCAGTGAAATCACAGTTCTTCTCTTTATTTATTTTCTTTCCGTGCACTTATGTTGCCCCACTTTTTGTTTTCTTGAACAGATTTGAGCGTATTCATACTAAGAAAGGGAATTACAGTAGGTCTCCAGTTGTAAACCAGGAGGATGTAGACGATCTGGCAACCTTGGAAGTGTTAGATGAGGTAAGCCCTTTTAATTTGGCTAGACGTTCATGTCCAGAAAGCTTCAGTGTCCAGGTGCTAATGCATGAAGAGGGGAGTGAGATTGCACCTCCTGGCCTGGCCCATGGACAACAGTGCCCCTCTCACTTACCTAGTTCTGTTCCTCTGCATTTTGCAATTGGTGAAGGTCTAAAAAGTGGAGCCAGCTGTGCACTTATTGCCTCCTCCACACTCCTGGAAGCCCCAAGCGTATGGAGGCATCTATGCAAGTGTGGATAGCACCCCTTCAGACGTTTGCTAAACGTGCAAGAATCAGAGGAATGGAACCTGGTACACGCTTTAGCCTTGGCATTGTTAGTGCGTTAATAGGGCTACTGTGGTTCTAGTCCAGACTCATATACCATCTACCAGGCCCTGGACAAAACCTCTTCCTGCTTACATAAGGATAAAGGAAGCTGCCTTGAGTCCCATTGATTCCAGTGGGGCTACTCTAAGTATGACTTAGGCCTGTTCTACACCAAGCAGGATATTGCACTATGAAAGTGGTATATAAGAGGCAGGAGCTACACTACTGCTTTATAGCAGTATTGGAGTGCACTGACAACAGTTGGGGCCCATTGACACATGCCATATGCTGCTTTCATACCGCTATGTCCTGCATGGTGTAACTCCTGCCTTTTATATACCTCTTTCATACCGCTTTCATAGTGCAATATCCTGCTTGGTGTAGATGAGGCCTAACTCTGCATCCAATCCTTTGTCAACACTGACTGGCAGCAGCTCTCCCAAGATTTTCAAACCTGTTTCTTTCTGAGCCCTATCTGGAGATGCCAAGGATTGAACCGGGGACATTCTTCATTAGAAAGCATGTGCTCTACCACTGAGGTAAACCCCTTCCCCAGCTTCTGTCTTAGAGCTTCCCCTCTTCTCTAACAAAGATGGTTTGAGACACAGATTTAGCCTGCAATCCTGAGGCTCACTTTTCCCATTTCAACAAAATGAAGAAGAGTGAAATAAACATAGAAAATGAGGTGAGCTAAGATTCAAGCTGGTATTCAGAAAATCTGGGTGAACACACAAATCACTCTTCGTCCATCTCTAGTTGGCACCAACTTTCAGCACCAGGCGAAGATGTTTTATTATTCCAGCTTTAATGGTTAATTTTATTTCTGCTTGCCTTTTTATCCACTAATTTTTATACATGTGCGCTTTTAATCAGAAAATGACACTAAGTTGCTGTTTTAAATTGTTCTCATACCTTCTTTTGTTAGCCTTGGAAGCTTTGGAATAAAATTTAAACAAACAAACATGGCTTCACACATCTTATATGGTGCTTAGCTGTAATGGATTTAGGGATAGCTTGTTGGTTTGCCATAGATTTATAGTGTGTGATATACAACTGTGCCAGGATCAACCAATTAATGGCGCAGGAGCTGACCTAATGAATATGGTTATGGTGTTTGGATGAGAGGCTAATATTTATTTGCACTATGAAAAGCCATTTGTTAAAAATAGTTTGCCAGAGGGTACAAGGCACTAAATGTTATATGAGTGTAGTCAACAAGAGACAGAAGTCACAGAATCTTCTTGTCCTCCCAGTTTTGTGTAACTTTTGCAAGGCAAGTATAAAAATGCGGATAGTATTAAAGGTAATGTTATGAGTAATAAAAGTCCACATTCTCAGTTTACAGGAGCTTGCATATCTATTTGAAACACTCTTTAATTATGGCCTGGTGTGTCAGGATCTCCTATGTACTCAAGTAACTCAGTCAGACCTCTTCTTTGTGAAAATTTATTTATTTATTTATTACATTTTTATACTGTTCAATTGCCGAGGCTCTCTTGCCAATTCATAATTAAAACCCTAAAATACAGCAAAACATAATATAAAGATTTAAAAGTTTAAAATTACCACATAAAACCAAAATAAAGACAGCAGCAGTTACAGCCCAGGGAAAGCCTTTTCAGGAGGCATTTAAAGGATGTTACATTTTCCACCTCTTGAACCGCATAAGGGTGGGTTTTCCAGATGGTGGGGGCCGCTACAGGAGAACGGTTATGAACAGATGACAAAGCGGTTATGAACAGGGAAGACAACTAAGGAAAATATGTGAATATCTATGTTTGTAGTAGTCTATATGGCACTGCCTTAATGTGAAACGTGCCAGACTCAGTCCCTAGTGTCTTGATGTAAATGGCTCTTAGGTGGCTGGGTAGGAAATGCCTGCAGTCTTGGAAAGCCACTGCCAGAAAGAGCAGGCAATATTGGGATAGATAGACCAATCTGACTCAGTTGCAAGACGCCATAGCTCAGTGGTATAGCACATAGTTTGCATGCAGAAGTCTAAGTCTTTGGCATCTTCATGTAGAGCTGGGAAAGTCTCCTGTCTGGAATCCTGAATTGTCCCTGCCAACATACACAATACTGATCTAACTGAACCAATGATGTGACTCAGGGCCAAAATAGACATTACTTTAAAGTAACTTAACGGCTTGCTATCAGTTTTCTTTATGGATTATTTTGCAGTTGAAATTGCAGGCGTGAGTGGAAGGGATCTGGATCAGGCCCATAGCAGGGAGGAAGGGTTAAAGCCTCTCCTATCCCCACACAAGAGTCCTGATCTGGATCAGGCTGCCTACACCTACTCTAGAGTAAAAATGGAAAACATATAGCTGCTAACTGCATCTTTAAAGTAAAGTCTGTTTTGGTCCTCAGTACAAGGCAGTTCCTATGTTCACGGCACAATTTTTGTGCTACTGGTTAACCATATAGTGTGGCTTGAACAACCCATCAACAAACCATGGATTCCTAAATTGGCTTGTTCAAGAAAAATAAGCCACACTGCATGATTCAGACAACCCATGACTCAGCAACAACCTGCACTCAACCACTGAGTGCTGGTTAGTGTGTTTTGTGAACAGCCTCTTAGTCTTTGTTCAAAGTGTGTATCATAAAAATGCAGACATGAATAGATACTTCCTTTTTCTTTCTTTTAAATAGCATACAGTAACAGAGCAATTGCAAAAGAGCTATGCGAGGGATCAGATCTACACCTATGTGGGGGACATTCTCATTGCAGTCAACCCTTTTCGGAACTTAGACCTTTATGCTACACAGGTGTGAAAATAACATTTTCTATTTGGAATGAAATTTTAGGAGGTTACCACATTTGTGCTGAGTACTGAGGCATTTGAGAGGGAATTGTTCTTTCCTCACTGTACTCTAAAGAGGTCAAGAAAGCGTTGTCTAGGGGGAATAGCTAACAGAGCCTATAATAATAAAAGCCTCTGCGTATGCTATTGGCTGTTTGGATTGGGAAACATCCAAGAGTTTGGTTAGGCAAGTTCAAGGCTGCATAGCATCTCCAGGTGTCCGTCGAGCCTTAGCAATCCTCCTTGGGGTTGTTTGCTTAGCTCTGTCTGAGCCATGATAGTTGCCCAAGACTTGAACTAAAAATAGATTTAAGTTAATAAGTTGTGTGTGTGCAAAATCTCATTTCCTGTTCCGGGCTGTAGAAGAACTTTAGAGCGAAATAATGTTTGATTCATACTGCATCCTAGCATTATGAGCTAGTCCAGTGGCCATGCTGTCTAGGGAATGATGGGAGTTGAAGTCCAACACATCTGGAGGGCAGCAGGTTGGGGAAGGCTAGGCTAGGCAAATTAGTATTCCAAGCCAGGTAATTCAAATGTTTGGCAACACCACTACCCCTAACTGGTCAATCTCAAGAGACCAGAAATGCAAGAAGATAACATAAAATAATGGAGTAAATAATATTTCTCTGCTCTTACCTTCAGCATTCCAAACTGTACATTGGGGCCAAACGGACAGCCAATCCCCCTCACATTTTTGCTGTGGCTGATATTGCATACCAGTCCATGGTCACATACAATTCGGACCAGGTAATTATAATAGTTTGCAAGGTCAGATTTGATGTTCCCCTTAGTTGTGTAGAAAGCTGGTTATATAAGTGGTTTTGGCTCTCATCTTCAGTGTATTGTCATTTCTGGAGAAAGTGGAGCAGGGAAGACCCAGAGCGCCCATCTTCTGGTTCAACAGCTGACAGTCCTTGGAAGGGTAAGACAGCTTTCTAAGCCATTTTTCCCCATGTCTCTTTGGAATTGAGGAACGAATACAACAAATCCTTCCCTTTTCCCACGGCATAAGCATTGTGATGGTGTTATCAGTTGAGATATTCTAAGGAAGCATCTGCGAAACAGGTTAAAAGAAGCCGGAGGCCTGTAGTGCTCAGCTATTACTCAGTTACTGTAAACAACTTTTGCTCTGTTATTGTTCAGTAAATGTAAACAATTTTTCTCAGTTACTGTAAACAATCTTTGTACACTTATGCTTGATACTGTATAATTATGATGTTATATAAAAAGTTTGTTTATCCCAGTTTTTCTGATACCATTTAGATATTCTAGCAGTTGTGTGCTGTTTAGCATTATCTTATTTTGCGTATAAGGAGGGTCACAGAATAAGGAGGGCTACGACAAAATTATTCCCTATGAGGGGGCGGGAGAATACTTGTTCATGGGTATAATGAGAAATTGAATTTTTAAAAATTCTCTCTTTTTTTAAAAAAAACACATCAAGGCTAATAATAGGACTCTTCAAGAAAAAATTCTCCAAGTCAACAACCTGCTAGAGGCATTTGGAAATGCGGGCACTATTATTAATGATAATTCCAGCAGATTTGGGAAATACCTAGAAATGAAATTCACATCCAATGGAACCGTCGTAAGCGCTCAGATTTCAGAATATCTCCTAGAAAAATCTAGAGTCATACATCAAGCTGTGTAAGTAAAAAGATGACAAAGGGGACACTTCCAAAGAAGGGAGTGGGGGAGTTTGAAACTGGACTTTGGTTCAGTCGAACACCAAGGGTACGTTCGTGGACTGCCTACATGTAGGCACAACCTGTATGTGATCAGCTGGTGAGAATGGCTGTAGCATTTGCAGAAGACCTCTGAAATTGCATTGTGCATGCAACTGAATTGTGTAATAACGTTCTAGATGTTATGCTAATGACCACACGATGTGGGCCTACACATGCACTATTCATGCGAGAGGCATGAACAGTGGGCAGGCAAGCATGATATTGCATTCACCCCAAGAAAGCTGAACCACCCTGATGATTACTATTTACTCCATTTGCTAGTTGCAGTTCTACTAAAGGGAATCTCTGCAATGTACAATAAGAATAATTATAAATAGTAAGCATTCATCTGAACTGGCCCACTGTTAGAAACTCAACATGTCTATAAGATTGACATACTGAGGATTGTGTTTTTCCTTTAAAACCAGAAAAAATGATACTTTAATCAGTGTGTCTGGGAGAGAGAGGGTATGGACACCCAGATGTGTGTGCTCACGCAAACACAATATGCATTCAGATCTATGCTTGCCCCCCTTTGCAATGTTCTTTCAGTGCTGGCCTATTGCTATGTTTTATTATCTTACACGGTAACCACCTCAGGCATCCCTTCCTAAACTCTTACAGGCTGATGGAGCAAGGCTTAAGACTGGCTATAATGTTACCTAAAGTGTAAATATGAGGCCCTGTTCATATGACACGCTAAACCATGGTGGTTAAGCATTTTGAGCTAAACATTATGGCTTTGTGTATCGTGTGAACCATGACTTATCATGTTGTGTGAACCATTCCTAACCCTGTTTTGCAAATGACTGGCAGTCAGTGCAATAAACTAAACTGAATTGAACCATTCCTAACCATGGTGGCTACATAACCACGGTTTTCTGCAAAAGGGTTATTGGCCTAACCATGGCTTAGCATATTGTCTGAACAGGTCCTGAGTGCTTTTGCTATGCATTTCATAATAGCAGACAACCAAATATTAAACGTCCTTGGCTCGATGTTGGTGTTATTTTAATAGCTGCCATATTGTGGCTTGTTGCTCTGTTGTTGTTTTTAATTTCAGAGGGGAGAAGAATTTTCATATCTTCTATTACATCTATGCTGGTTTGGCAGAGAAGAAAAAACTAGCTCATTATAAATTGCCCGAAAATAAGCCTCCCAGGTAACAGTTACATTGCATCTGTATTGTATTTCTCTTCCCACCATTTTCCCTAAACCAGTCTTCCCCAACTTTGCTGACTGGGAATGATGGGAGTTGTAGTCCAACACATCTGGAGGGCACCAGGTTGGGAAAGGTTGCCCTAAACTCTTGTTACCTGCCCTGAGTTCTTTCAGGTAAATACATGAACGGGTTCTCATTATTAGAGCTAACCCTTAAAAAATGGAGAGTGAAGTTTTGCATTGATCTTCACGAGGATCTTTGGATCAACATCCCCATGTTCTTTCTCACACCATTATTCCACTAGGTATCTACAAAATGAACATCTCAGGACAGTACAAGATTTCATGAACAACAGTTTCTACAAATCCCAATTTGAATTAATTGAGCAGTGCTTCAAAGTGATTGGGTTCACAATGGAGGTGAGCGCAATGAACTTCTGCAATGTTGCGGTTGCTTTTTGATATGGCATTTTTGAGGTGTGTCAGATCAAAGCAAATCATAGCAAAAGGAAATTTCTGCAAGCATTGAATAGACATGAATAGACAAATGTCAGTTGGATAAAAGAGCATTTTGTTACTAGAAACTTAACTTTGTTTTGTTCCTTACAATACCTGTTGTTATCTGAACAGCCCATTTCTCTTCTCTTGCATAGTCTCTTTTTAACTGCCATAAATATAGAAGTACTTTCCACGGGACATCTTTGTTTTGGACAATTATCCCATAGATGCACATGCATGAAAACATGATGTTAGGATATATCAATGCAGTTTTATGTAATTATGATCCCATGAGATGGAGGTAGCAGGATGTATATTAAGGATGGTCCTCAAACAAATTGCCTGTATGAAACATTGCTGTGAAGAAGAAGAAAAAACATTTAACTGAACAAAATAATTCTAAAGTTTATCCTGTGAATGTTAACTGTTATGTTAGAACCGACTCTAAATGCTCTTGGCTCCAAGGAAATTGGATCTCTAAATCCAGTTTGAAAGACTTATTATTATTACTATTTCAGAGAATTATTAAAACAGTAAAATAGTGATAAAATAATAAGACTGATCACTTCCGGCAGGCCTACCCAGTTGAATTTTAAAATGTTTGACTGTTATTTTGATAATGTATTAGTTTTATATGTTTTTAATCAGTTTTATGTATTTCATAGTGTTTTTGTATTCAATGTTGTATTCAGTGTCGATCCAGAGTGAGAGGTGGGTAAGAAATAAATTATTATTATTATTATTATTATTATTAATCTCATAAAGTAATCAGGAGTAGCTGACAATACTAGCAGGGAAATGTCTAGGCAAAGCGATATATTTAACCCACTCCACACTAGGAGCTCACTTGATTTCAGTGGGGAGATCATTCCACATCATGGGCGCCACAGCTAAAAGGATTAATAGGTTTACAGAGTGTTCCGTTTGTTATCTACCTCGCTTCAAATCTATTGTGGTTAAAGCAGATGAAATTAGATGAGTGAATTTTTCCCCCTTGCTTCCTTTCTTTTCATCATCTTTATCATCCTTTTAGGACGGTAGTCTGGTAGAGACATAGAATCAGTTGGTGACCACTTTTGTTTACTGGGTGAGCTAGTATAAAAGCTTATAACTCCTGTAATTTCAGCGAAACTTCCACTAAGCAAAATTGGTATCGAAAGCACCAGAAAGCAGAATGAGCTCTAATGTGTGTGTGTTGATTTTAGGTTTCAGGCTGTGCGTGTTTCCACATACAAAATGCAGGCTTGTCAAATGTATGCTCTCCTTGAGCTCTTTGGAAGGTATTTGCAGTAGAGTGAGGTGACCACCCATGAGGTATTCCACACACCGCTAACAGCATCCTGACAGCTTATTAGATGCAGATAATGTTTCACTCCAGGAAGGCATTGGGTGGGTAAGTGGGAACTACATGGTGGCATTATCCATTGAAAAATGAAGTGTATAGAAATGTCTCCTTCAGTCCTAAATTTCCTTCAAGTTCTGCTATGCTTAGAAGGCATCCAGGGAAGAATCTTATTGCAATATGGTCAAAACAACCCCTTGAGCATTTCAGAAAAGTGCTCTCTTTTAATAGAAAACCAGCATGTTCCTATTGAATACACACTCACAGCCTATATATTACTTTGTACCTTAAAAATCAAACTAAAGGTTACATGGCAAAACAATATATATATATATATATATATATATATATATATATATCTGAAAAGGGCTGGCGGGAAGAAACTGTAATCATGCCGTACAAGACAGGTCAAGCCATATTTAACGCTTACAGGGAAAGGGCGAAAAGATGTCACGTAATGCAGTGTAATGAGAGAAGCCAGCGTAGTCCTTTCAGTCATCCCCAGGATAATTTTAGAAATAGACATAGTGGGCAATTTTCTTTTTTGAACAGCCAAAGGCCACATTGCCAACCTAATAAACAACTCCTGCAGTTTATTTATTTATTTATTTGATTTATAGCTCTCCTTTCCACACCCAAAAAGAAAAAGGCACTCTCAAGTGTTGCCAGAGAACAGCACACTGCCGGGGCCTCCTTAGGAGTAGTGGCCACCCTCTAGAACACCCTCCCATGTGCTGCTCGGGAGGCAGAAAGTATAGCGAAGTTTAAACACTTTTTCAAGATGTATTTGTTTACGCAGGCTTTCCTTGACTTGTAATAGATGATGATGACACTTCTCTTTTTTTTTATGATTGCCTTATAATGTTTGTAGTTATGTATCATTTTTTAGTGTTCTTATACTGTTTTACATTGGTTTTATAGTGCATTTTATATTTGTTATGAGCTCCTTTGAGATTTTAAGATATTAAACAGTATAAAAGTTGTACATGTGTATGTATAAATAAATAAACTTCATCTACTCATCTGTAAAATGAGAAAAATAGTGCCCTGCTCTACAGGGTGGCTGTTAGGCAGAATAATAATAATAATATATTTATTTATTTATCACTTGCATCTCCCTTTGGATTAAGGTAGGGAACAACATTAGTACAAAAATACAATATAAATCAAATGCATTCAACTAATTAAAAGAGCATATAAAACCAATACAATATTAAAATAACCCTCCAGGCATCTTAAAATTCTTAGGTTCAAAATTCATCTGGGTAGGCCTGCCGGAAGAGTCAGATTAAAGATTCTAAAGCACCTTCGACATTAGGAGAAGCAGCTGAAACATTTGGACTGGTTCTAGAGGTCATCCTGGGAGCCACATAAATATAGCTAACAGTAGGAATAACTCCTCAGATTTAGCTGTGCAACCACAAATTTGTAACATTGCGACTGCCGTGTAGAATTAAGGCTAAACCAAATTCAGGAGGATGTAGCCACTGGCAAAATGCTAAGTTTCAGTCCGCAAGGTCAGTATTCAAATGAAGAAAGGTAGTACTATAGTTATAGCCTGATGTGCCAATTATAAGACAATAAACTGAAATGTTTGTGTGCATCTGTCTTTCAGGAACTAGGGAGCGTATACAGCATCCTTGCTGCCATTTTAAACGTCGGTAATATTGAATTCTCATCGGTGGTAACTGAGTACATGATTGACAAGAGCATCATTTCCAATCCGACACCTCTTGAGAATTGTGAGCTTCCTTTTGCCTTTTTATAATAATGAAAAGCCTTTTGTGATTCGCAGTGCAACCCTAGACATGTCTACTTGGAAGGAAGCCCTGCTGAGTTCAATGGGGCTTGCTCCCAGGAAAGGGTGTATTGGATTGCTGCCTAAGTGAACTGTCCAGTTAATTACGGACCGTGGAATTATCTGCGTAGTGCAGAAATTGTCTGTCAGTGCCTGTAAAGCTCTTCATAGCTTGGTTCCAGCCTCATCACTCTTCACATTTTAAGACAGCTTTCCCCAAGCTGCCACCCTTCAGATGTGTTGGACTACAACTGCCATCATCCCCAGTCAGCATGCCCATTGGCCAAGTTAAGTTTTTGAAGTCTTGGAGTGGAGGCAGGTCCTTTTCTCCTGTGATCCTCAACCTTGAAATTCTTTCCTGAGCAAAGCTTTCACCCCCCAGGTTTTAGAAAGAAAACAAAGGCTCTAATGCCATGTACGTTTGTGAGAGTGTAAGTCCTACAGAACTCGGTGGAGCTGACGTCTGAGTAAGCATGCATAGAATTGCAGAGTCATACGTTCCCAGCATGTCATGGATGAAATTGCTTGTGTGGTCCTGATTCATTCATTAGTATAGTAATAGTCACATTGGGTTGGACCCGGACATAGTCCAACTTAGAGTAGTCCCAGTGAAATAAATGAGAATTGTCATGACTAAATTAAGTTTCATTGATTTCAATGGATCTTCTCCATTGTAAGGCTAAGTATGGATTTAAATCATTGTTAACTCATTGAGGATGATTTTAACCTATTGGGGCAGTTTAGATTACTGCAACATGCTCTACATGTGGCTACCCTTGAAGAGTGTTGGGACATGGCAGTTAGTGCAAAATGTTGCAACCAGGTTACTTTCTGGTGTGAGTTTTATAGACCATATTACACCTGGTCTTTCAAAATGTCTCAAACATACTGAACAGGTTCCACGGTGCCCCATCCATACATTTTAAACTGACAAAATGTTGCATTGTGGAGTGTTCCTGTTTAGGATTCCAGCCAGCCATGTCTTTTTCCACAATACTCCATTCCATTTCCCTCCCGTCATTTTCTCTCTCTCTCTCTCTCTCTCTCTCTCACACACACACACACACACACACACACACACACAATCAGCACTTCTCTTCTCAGTCCTCAGTGGGCTGTTTTTCATTCCCCCTTCCTTTGTTTTCCGCCCTAAATATATTTTTGTATTTCTGCATATCTCTGGGTCCCTCCGCCCAAACCTGCCAAAACCTTCTTCTTGTGTGAAGATGGTTCCATTTTGACTACATAACGATTAGCACTCAGAGAATTTAGTTTTATCTATTGATTCATTTATTTAAACATTTCTATCCCGCCCTATATCACTGAGATCTCAGGGCGGCGTTCAGATAAAATTGACTCAAACAGTATAAAACAATAAAGAATTTACACAGCTAAAATGTCTTACATCATTAACAAACTAATGCGAGAAAAAAATGAAGCAAAAAAGAAAAAAAGAAATAGAATTATGTGCTGCTTTAGGCAAATGTCGCCCTCAAGGCTTTGACAAAAAGCCACGTTTTAACTTGGTGCCGAAACGAAGCCAGCGTCTGCACCAGTCGGGCCTCCAAAGGGAGGGCATTCCACAACTGGAATGCCACCACAGAGAAGGCCACAACAGAGTTGGCTATTATTAATATATATGATAATCTTGGAAGTACTCGGTATATTAATTAATACATTTCTCTTTGCGTCTTCTATGGGCCAGCCTTACACCGTTTTCATTTAGATAGCTTCCTTCTTGCCACAAACTGTATGAATCCATCCCTTGAATTGTCCCCAAGCTACACTACTTAAGTATAGAGTAACTTTACAAAGCCTATCCAAGCAACATTTCTCTCTGTGAGGGATCTGTGTAAGGGATGAACATTAACCACCATTTCTTTGTTTTGCAGCTGCTTCCTTGCTTTGTATTCAGGCAGATGAGTTGCAAGAAGCACTAACCTCTCATTGTGTGGTGACGCGAGGCGAAACCATTATACGACCCAACACGATGGAAAAAGCTACTGATGTAAGAGATGCCATGGCCAAAGCATTGTATGGGCGGCTCTTTAGTTGGATAGTTAACCGCATCAATGCACTACTCAAGCCAGGTACATTTTTAAGGTAAGATTTTTTTTTCTCGTGGGAAACAGAATCTTGCTGTGATGTGAAGTATATTGAATCTGAGATGTCTGGGAGCTCAATACCTGGGAAAGGAACCTTTCAGTGGAATATGATTTCTCTAGTTATTCCCAAACCCAACATTAAGATATTTCAATCTAAGCCCTCCTAAAAGGTGCTAAAGCAAACAGAACAGGATGAGACCGAATGATTCATTTATTATTGTGCTTTTGGGCAGTTTAGTCTAGCAGTGCACACACATCTATTTAGCCACACCTCATTCCTCCTCTCTCCATTAGGTTTAAATTTACAGTTTTAATTGTGCCCGATCGCTCCATGCATCATTAAGAGTTGGTTTGCACATTGCAAAAGTGCATGTGATAACGCTTGAAGCACCCTCCATGTGTATTATCAGAAACATGGAGCAGGTGCTCCTGTTGGGTCCAGGCAGGTGTGTGGAAACTCGGATTGTGATCGGAGTGACCATGTGGGGTGCTGTTGTACATGTTGCAGCAGTTGTGTGGAGGAGCCACCATGTACAAGTTATTTCAAGCTGTTCCATGCACCGTTTGTAACCTGCAGATCTGCTCTAAGAACACAGTTCATGCTGTTGCTCTCTTAAGTCTGGTTCAGACACTTACCTGGGCAGTGACCGTCTTCCTGTAGTAGGGGAGCAGGTACACACACCTCCTCCACTCCACCATGCATATAACAAATCGGTTCCCAGAGTGCAGGACGTGGAATAATGGGCTCAAGTTACAGGAAGTCAGATTCCATCTGGACATCAGGAAAAACTTCCTGACTGTTAGAGCAGTACAGCAATGGAACCAATGACCTAGGGAGGTCGTGGGCTCTCCCACACTAGAGGCATTGAAGAGGCAGCTGGACAGCCATCTGTCAGAGATGCTTTCAGATGGATTCCTGCATTGAGCAGGGGGTTGGACTCAATGGCCTTATAGGCCCCTTCCAGCTCTAACATTCTATGATTCTATAATTCAATGCTGTCTTCTCCCATATGAGCCTGCCTGGGTTTTAAGATCTTCTGGGGAGGCCCTTCTTGTGGTACCACCACCTTCAGATGCACATGTTGTGGAGATGTGAGAGAAAGCCTTCTTGGTGGCTGCTCCCAGGCGCTGGAACTCCCTGCTGAGGACAACTACGTTGCTCTCTCGCTGCTTGCTTTCACCACTCATGTACTCTGAGCATTTCAGTTCTGAAATCTCTGGGGGGTTTGGTTTTGGGGTTGCTGTGAGTTTTGTTTTGTTGTTGCATTATCTTTTGCTTTTGATCTTCTGGTTTTACTACTTTCTTTTATTTCTTTTTTTACCATACTTAGGGTGACCATATGGAAAGGAGGACAGGTCTCCTGTATCTTTAACAGTTATATAGAAAAGGGAATTTCAACAGGTGTCATTTTTATGCATGCAGCACCTGGTGAAATTCCCGCTTCATCACAACAGTTAAAGCTGCAGGAGCTATACTAGAGTGACCAGATACAAAAGAGGGCAGGGTTCTTGCAGCTTTAACTGTTGTGATGGAGAGGGAATTTCATGCACACAAATGACACCTGCTGAAATTCCTTTTTCTATGCAACTGTTAAAGATACAGGAGCCCAGTCCTCCTTTTCATATGGTCACCCTAACCATACTTTACTTATTACATTTTTGCTATATTTAACTTTTTTACTTTATTTTGTATTAAAACCGTTTTCATGTTTGTTTATTATAAGCTGCCCAGGGACCTTTTATATTATGGGGCAACATAGAAATATCATACATTAACAAATAACACAGTGGACTTAAACACTTTGCATTACTTTTGTAAGTGGTCCGGATCATGACTTGCTGTGTCCTAGTTTACTCCACCTCTAACAGACATTTGGGATAATGTTGAGCGTTGTGATGTGGTCACATGTTGTATGATTCATCCGAACTGTATGATGCATTCAAATCCACTGAAAAGTAAACATTGATTGGATTGGTCATGCAAAAAGTGGTTGGGTGACTCAGCTATGGCTCTAAATTTAAACGTACAGTGGCAGTCAGCTATGTTGCTCATCTTCCCACTCATAGATTTATGAAGGAACTTTCTGCCTCAGAACCCATTGACTTCATAGAATCATAGAATAGTAGAGTTGGAAGGGGCCTATAAGGCCATCAAGTACAACCCCCTGCTGAATGCAGGAATCCACCTTAAAGCATCCCTGACAGATAGTTGTCCAACTGCCTCTCGAATGCCTCTACTGTGGGGGAGTAATTGGTTCCATTGTCGTATTTCTCTAACAGTCAGGAAGTTTTTCCTGATGTCCAGCCAGAATCTGACTTCCTGTAACTTGAGCCCATTATTCCACGTCCTGCACTCTGGGATGATCGAGAAGAGATCCTGGCCCTCCTCTATATGACGTTTCAAGTACATGAAGAGTGCTATCATGTCTCCCCTCAATCTTCTCTTCTCCAGGCTAAACATGCCCAGTTCTTTCAGTATCTCCTCATTGAACTTTGTTTCCAGACCCCTGATCATCCTCATTGCCCTCCTCTGAACCCCCTCTTGTAGTGTGGTGCCCAGAACTGGACACAATACTCAAGATGAGGCCTAACCAGACTTTGATTCTGTTTAAATCTTTCTGACGTGAGTGTTAAATTACCCAAGTTTCATGCTATCCCTTGCTTTCTAGAATGAGGCCCGTCCTACAATGCAGGGGCCTTTGGGATAAGTTGCTGTAGGGCAGTATGTTTGTGTAAATTCAGATTTGCAAGGCAAATTTACCCATGGGATATGCAAATACTTGTGTGCTGTAGGAACGCTCTTTGCCCAGAAGCAAGGGCAACTCATCTCACCGCCGTTTTCCTTTCAGAAGCATGAGCTTGCAGTTCGACATTTGGCCTCTGACTAACTCTCCTTAGAGCACAAGATGTTCGGATCTGTCAGCCTCCCAAACCATCTCATTTAACTCCCGACTGTGTTTTCCCAGCATAGTTGTTCCATTCTTGAAGTAGCTGTGAAGCTGAAGCGACAAAACATAATGTGCAAATTGTGCCTTTTCAGCGGAAGTGATGAAGGGCTGAACATTGGGATTCTTGACATCTTCGGTTTTGAAAACTTCAAAAAGAATTCTTTTGAACAGCTCTGTATCAACATTGCCAACGAGCAAATCCAGTTCTACTTCAATCAGCATGTCTTTGCATGGGAACAGGTGGGCACTTTATGCTGCTTTTATTTATTTTACATCACTTTCAAAGAGAATGCAGATTTTTCCATTTTAAAAGAGCATAAAAGGGAAACATTGAAAGTGCACCTTCTCCCTTATCAGCTTGCCCAGTCCCTGAGGCCATTGGAGGAGGCGCTCCTGGTGCTTCAGCATGGACCTGTGGTCTGTTTGCTGTCCATTCCGAGTAGAGCTTTTCATGTACTGGCTCCGTCCCTGTGGAACTCCCTGCCAGTTGATCTCAGGCAGGTGCCAATGTGGCTTTGTTTTTGATATCTGCTAAAGTCGTTTTTATTCAGACAACTTTTTCCTGAACAACCAGCCACGGCTTTATTGATATAACTTGATTTAAAATATTTTTATTGTTCTTTACTGTTCACCACTCAGGAATCTTTTTTAGATACAGAGCAGTTTATAAATTTTGAAAATAACCTAAATAAATGTAACTAAAGAGACAGCATCAAATTGCCTATTATATGAGCTTCTACCTAGCCCACCACTCCGAAAGTCAAATGAAAAAGATGCACAGGTCAACCCTTTCTAAAGCTGAGCAAGGAAGAGGAACTCCTGGCAGTGATGTTCACATGAACAACCCTCACATGTTGCAAAGAGAGGAAGATTGCACCTGTCAGCCCCATTTTTATTTATTTATCTTGGCAGTTCACAAAAGTTATAACCATAAGTAGAGCATAAAACATCATATGAAAGCTTAAAACCACAATATAAAACCACATTACGAAAGTACAACTAGGGGGCTGTCTATATATTGTCTTTGCCCTGAGGTGGCTTTGAATCCATGCTGCATTGGTTATATGACCCAGCCGCCAATTCAGAGCCACCCTGGGGCAAAGAGGCGAAGATGCAAAGCAGAAGTCAGCCTGAGCGAGGTCTTATCCATCTGTTCTCACTCAAGCGCTGCTCTGTGGGGCATTCCTGGGTGGAAGGCGACCTGCCATTGATCTCTGGAAACTGGGGGAGGGGGAGGGGGCAGGCAGGCCTAGCAAGCCTAATGGCCGACAGAAAGCCCGTGCTGCCTTCCTCCATCTGTATAACTTGCCACCACCCTGCACCAGCAAAACCGCGGGGTTTGGCAGCAGATTGGCGCCAACTTGGCGTCGTGAAGACAACCCCCAGAATAAACCCAAGCAGCAATGCAGAGATATAAAATACAGGTTTAACATGCAGATTTAAAATAGCAGAGTTAAAAGACTAGGATAGTAAACTGCTAAAATACTGGGAAAATAAAAAGGTCTTCACCTGGCGCTGGAAAGAATAATAACATAGGTGCCAAGCGAACCTCTCTAGGGAGCTCATTCCACAGCTGGGGTGCCACAGCAGAGAAGGCCCTCCTCCTGGTAGCCTTTTCCACCTGTGACGTGCCCTGCTGGCCATGCATTCAGTGAGTGTGCGCAGGGGCCTTACACACATGCTGAGATACACATGTAGGACTCCTTTTCATGCTCACCGAGCTCACTAATAGAGGGGTATGTAGCTGATGAATGGAGGCAGGGTGGGGAGCTTACAGATGAGACTCTTCTCAACCCGAGAACAACACTCAATTAGGGCGAATACCGTTCTGTATTGTTGTGAACTGCCCAGAGAGTTTGGGCTCATGAGCGGTAATGGAAATTTAATTAATTAATATATCTAACAGCCTGTGATGCAAATGCAGCGGTGTGGTGGCGAAAGAGAGCAAGTGCCATTGTGGTATTTCTGAACACACTACGTTTTATCTAAGAAAGATAACCCATGACTTCTCTTGGGAAGCCAAGCCCTCCCGCCCCAGCCCAGCCAACAGGCAAATAAAGTGCTCTGTTTATATACGTTCCGTGTACAGTAGTTTGATTGCTGTCTGCAATTTACATGCCCGTCTAAAAATGCATTAGGCTTCCCATTTACAGTATCCAGGCAACAGAAGACGGTGATAATAGGTTTGATGCAAATGCAGTGTTGTTTTGACGATGAATAAGGTTTACTGTGTAATTTATGGCTCAACGGTGGGGTGGGGGGTGGGGGGGGAGTTGTGTTGTTCCATAAAAAAATGAATACCTTACGAAACAGTTAAAGAAAAAGGTGATGTTCTTGATGATTTGCTGGCAAGCTAATAACAACAGATTTGTAAGGAGTGGGGAGAGAAATGGCCATTTTACATTTATTTCATCTAGGAAGTTTACAGCCTAATTCAAAAGGTGGTGAATTTAATCTGACTATACGATGTCATTTGATTTCTTTGTTGTTGTTGTTGTTGGTAAAAATCACAGTGGTGCAATTTCTAAAAGATGATGAACTTGAAGGGTCAGTGGGCAAACCTTCGGCTTCTTGAAAGGCCGAAAAATGAATATTTAAGCATTTAAAATGGCAACAGGGTATTTGTTTAAGACAATATTCCTCGTTGGAAGAAAGAACAAATATTACAGAAGGCTGTGGCTCTAAGCCCCAATCCAGTGGACTTCTTTTCTTTCTAGGTAGAGTATACTAGCACCTGCAGCAAAATGTTGCAGTGCATATCCAGCTCCTAACAGGAGTGCTCCTGTCCAGGGCCACAGCCAGCCTGAAACAGGAGCCACATAGAGTTGTCTGGGGTATTTTTGGTAGGAGGTGGGAGGAGAAAAGACACCTTTGCTTCTTTGCCACTGCGTTGAAATCCTTCCCCACTGTGTTATATAATGCTAAAGGGCTCAGATTCTGAATGGGCCGTAAGTTCCAAACCCATATATTTTGTATTGCCATGCAGCAGGATCCCTTTCCCCTTTCCCACTCTGCAGAAACCTCCTTGTATAATCCAAGGAGCGGGGAGGGAGGGAGGGAGAGAGAGAGAGAACCTCATAGTGTGTGCCATGTAGCCTGACCATTTCAAGGGTAGTTTAGTGGTGGGAGAAGAAAAAAGTTCCATACTGTGCAGGGAAGCGAGGAAACCAGTTTGCACCTGAGGGGACTGATTTTGCACTGCCAAAGGAAATAATTATTACCCTTGTCCCTTCAGACTCCACTATACTCTAAAAAGAACTACAGTATGAATAAGTGGCTTCACTTGTTGCTAAGTGTGTCTTTGGCTTTAACGATTGCAAATAATCTTTAAAAAGTACTTAACTATATATATATATATATATATATATATATATATATATAATATAATCTGAGAGAAGGGAAGAATCAAACTCCGGACGGCATACTTAGCTGCACCACTGCAGCCCAAGCTGATGAAAGGCATTCCTGATCACAGAGGCAAGCTGGGCTTCCAGTGACAAAACTGGATCCAGGGGAAATGCAACCCCATCCAGAAAAAGCTGGACATACCTGTCTGAACACGTAGCCAACAGAACCTCCATCTTGTCAGAATTGGGAAAATATCATGCAAACAGTGTAAGGACATAAGAATAAGGCTATAAGAAAAGCCATGCTGGATCAGGCCAAGGGTCCATCTAGACCAGCATTCTGTTCACACAGTGGCCAACAATGGGAAACCCAGAAGCAGGACCGTGAGTGCACCAACATGCTCCCACCAATGCTCCCCACCAACTGGTGTATATAGGCATAGTGCCTCTGGTACTGGAGGTAGCACATAGTCATCAGGACTAGTAGCCATCGATAGCCTTCTCCTCCAGGAATTTATCTAATCCCTTTTGAAAGCCATCCAAACTGGTGCCCATCACTACATATTGTGGTAGTGAATTCCATAGTTTAACTCTGCGCTTTGGGAAGAAGCAGTTTGTTTTATCTGTCCTGAATCTCCCACCAATCAGCTTCATTGGATTGACCCCATTGGGTTCTAGTATGGTAGAGAAGGGGGTAGCCCTGTTCATTTTTGGCTCCCATCCCCATGCACCACAAACATGCAGTCCCAGGACTTTACATCTAAGGGAATGTTGCCCTCAAAAGAAACAATGCTCCCCACCCCTGATGTATATGCACAGCAGATTAATTTAATTGGAGAGCTGGGTTCTGAATATAGGGCAAACATCCGTGTCTCTATATATTTTCATTCCTTATTTCAAAAGGAATTCCAGGAGGTGCAGAGCTGTAACAAGTTAGAGCGTCCACACAACCAGTCACCATGTATTCTCCTCCACCGACCCACAGAATCACAATATGGTGGATTTGTCAATTTCACTTTCTACCGAATTTGGATTTTTTAAAATCTCCATTCAGAACATGACGAAACATGAGAACGTTGGTGCATTCTTATAAAAAAAAATGAACTGAACTGAAATTCTCAGCCATCCCTAGTGAAGTCAACACATCGGCCATCTCCTCAAGGGAACCTGTCCTGGGATTTGGCCATTTTGGCAGCTGAACTGTGGGGTACCACAGGGCACCATCTTGTCCCCAATGTTATTCAATAGTTACATGAAGCCTTTCGGAGTGGTCATCAGGAGATTTGGGGCAAAGTGTCACCAGTATGCTGTTGATGCCTGGCTCTATTTTTCTGTGACATCTGAATCAAGAGAGGCAGTGCACATGTTGAACTAGTGCCTGGAGACAGTAGCTAGTACAGAATACTTCAGCTTGGTTGATGATGAGGGAAATCTATCTGCAGCATATTACACCTGTCCTGAAGGAACTGTGCTGGTCACCTATTTGCTACTAGGCTTAATATAAGGTTTTGTGGCTAACAGAGGAGGCTGGTTGCTCCAATTTTGGTGGGGCTCTGAATCCACATTAGATTGCAACCAGAACTCTAAAGGAGCTATCCAAGGTGCTGGACCTAATTTGGGGTTTGAGTTCAGCACCTTGGACGGCTCCTTAGAAGTCTGGCTGGTTCTGACTGAAACCCAGAATAGATTCACTGCTCTACCTAAATCGGAGTTACCATCCTCCACTGGTTGCTAATACGTAAATCCCTAAACAACTTGGGACCTGATAACCTGGGACTACCTTCTTCCCTATAGACCCATTCAACCCTTGAGGTCATCCACTCCACAGTCACTTGGAGCAGGGCATTTACTCTAGTGGTGCCCACTATGTGGAATAATCTTCCCCTTGAAATTAGACATGCACCAGCACTTTTTATTCTTGGGCACAGGTTGAAGACACATCTGTTTATGCAAGCCTCCCCTATGTACTTTAACCTGGATATGTAGAAAGATAATATATTCCATGTATTGGTTTTTATATTTTAATATTTTTATGCTTTGTGTAATATCTGTAATGTATAGATGTAAGCAATTCATAAATACCCATAAACAAATGATTAAATAAATGTTGCAGTATTGAACTAGATGGACCATTGGTCTTCGTCTGTGTAGCAGCTCTTTATATTGATTCAGCTAAGGGAAAGCCAAACGAAAAGACCACACATAGTTAAACTATGGAATTTGCTACCACTAGATACACACTCATGTCCTGCTTGTGGGTTCCTGGTCGACAGCTGGTTGGCCACTGTATGAATGGAGTGCTGGACTAGATGGACCCTTGGTCTGAACCGGCATGGCTCTTCTTGTGTTCTTATGTGCCAACTCCTCTCTCTCTCTCTCTCTCTCTCTCTCTCTCTCTCTCTCTCTCTCTCTCTCTGCCCTTTTCCCATCTCTGTCTTTCTAACACCACCTTCCTTCCCCACTCTTCCTCCATGCTGGGAGAGGAATCGATCACTCTTGCCAGACATTTGAACTGATCATTTGCTGAGGCCTTCCTGCATTTCCCTTCCAGTTTGGTCCTCCAACCTCCATTTTTCCTTCCTGGTCAGAGATCTGATCACTTGCAGAGGGCTTTCTCCCCCTCCCATTCCATCAATTTTGCTTTTTCAGCTCCTCCCTTTTTCACCCACCACCTACCAAGCTCCCCCCACCTGTACAGAATTAGTCCAAGTATCTCTCTTTATAAAACAGCACTGCAAGGCACGTTTCCCCCCATCTGTTACAGAATGAATATCTATACGAAGGTGTCGATGCACGAGTCATTGAGTATGAGGACAACAGGCCCCTGCTGGATATGTTCCTGCAAAAACCCATGGGATTATTGTCCCTGCTTGATGAGGAAAGCCGTTTTCCCCGGGCCACTGATCAGACGCTTGTGGGTAAGATAGTGGAAGCTTGTATTTAAAGGGCCATCGGCCATCTCCTTGAAGCTATTTGCTTATGTCTTCAGTGTGAAAATATTCAGGTTTCAAAGCAGGGATGCAGAACCATTGGTCGGATGAGATCAATGGGGTGGCCCGCCCACTGACATCATCTCCCCATCCCCTTTTCTTTCTTTTTTTCTCCATTCTGAGAGAGGCACAGAGTTCCATGCTTCCTCCTGACAGCAGCTGCTCCTCATGGTGTTAGTCAAATCCCTGGCTTCAGGTGATCCCCGTCAGCCACGTCTTAGGTCCTCCTCCTCCAGGAAGAACTCCAAGAGGCTCCACCAGCTAGATTGGGGGCATTTCTGCAGATGATAACATGGATCCGCTGCATTTTGGGGATAGGTTTCAGCACCTTGGATAACACCTTTGGAGCTCTGGCTGGTTCTAACTAAAGCCAAAATGAACCCCAGGAAGGAAGCCAAAAAGGGCAAGGGCAAAGGGATGGAACCAGAGAATAAGATTTAATAAAAATAAAATATACTACCAACGCATTTTGGACAATAGTCCTTCTTTAGGGCAGTTTAATATCACAAAAATAAACAACTAGCGATAGCCTTAACCAAAAACAGTCCAAAAGCAAACCAAGAAGTTAAGGGTATAAACAATTAATAACATTTAATACACACATAAAGAGCATATAACAGCAAGCACTTATAATACAAATTCAGTAAAAATAATACAGTAAAAAAGTGCTGATCATCGAGTACTTTTTTACTGTATTATTTTTTACTGAATTTGTATTATAAGTGCTTGCTGTTATATGCTCTTTATGTGTGTATTAAATTTTATTAATTGTTTATACCCTTAATATCACACACTTCACTCATATGAGAGGTGTTGTGATATTAAACTGCCCTGAAGAAGGACAATATATTGTCCGAAACACATTCGTAGTATATTTTATTTTTATTAAATCTTATTTTCTGGTTCCACCCCTTTGCCTTTGGCTTTTTTGGCTTGGTTCTAACTAAAACCCGGAATGGAATCGCCAACCCTCTAAAACTGGAGCCACCAGCATCCACTGCATGGAACTGTATTGCTCCACTTTATCCAGAGCAGCGGGGAATTGAGAGTATCCTTTGCAGAGTCAGTTTCCTTCAGAACACCATCATCTGATGGGAATTTGTAAATTTTTATGAAACCATCTGTATATGTTTGCACATTTGCAGACTGAGAAAGAATGGGTGGAAAGAAGCAACAGTTGCCATAAAGAATTAATGACTCTAGTAAGCAGGGATCAGTACTATTATATTATTTCCTGTGTGTTTCCCTTACAGAAAAATTCGAAGACAACCTGAAATCAAAATATTTCTGGAGACCAAAAAGAATAGACTTGACTTTTGGCATTTACCATTATGCAGGGAAGGTAAATGAAATGAATAATACTTCAATCTAATATTATTACTTTCTAATAATTTGGGTCAGAACTAACTATGACAATATAGTACAAAAGTCCAAAGATTTAGTGACACTTGGAATAATTAAATTAATTGCTCCATAATAATAATTTATACCCTTCCAAATATACTTCCTCTAATATCATAGTCAAAAACAACAGTCATGATATACGTTTTAAGGCTTTCGCAAGGAATGCAGTCGGTAAAACATAGTAATAATATTTTGAAGCTGGAAACTTCAAAGTTACTCGTTTTTCTAACACTTTTACAACTTTCTTTTTACTCACAAACAGCTCAGTCATATGCATTTAAAGTAGGGATGTGTATCGTATCATTACGATGGTCGATAACGAACCAATAAGGTCGTTATCGGACATCTGATTAATGATAATGATACACATTCCCTCAGGCCCTATCTGATCCGATCCGAAATCCATATGTCTGATAACTGTCGGACATATCGGATTATCGGACCTAGGACCGGCCCTCCCTTCCCACTCGTGCTCGCGCTCCTTACCTGGGCTTTGTCCGCTGCCATCCACTGCTAGGAACTACTGAGAACTAGGCTCAGTAGAGTGCCAGCGCACCAGGTGATGACATCACCCGATGTGTCATCGCTCTACTGAGAACTAGGTCGCAAAGCCTAGTTCTCAGTAGTTCCTAGCAGCGGACGGCAGCAGACAAGGCCCAGGTAAGGGGACCCGTTCCCCCCCCTTGTGCTCCTTACCTGAGCCTTCCTCGCCTCCGCCGCCCCATAATACTGCTAAACAGGCTTTCCGGCCTGTTTGTCAGTACAGAGCCATGCCGAGTGATGACGACATCACTCGGCGCTTCTCTGTACTGATGAACAGGTTGGAAAGCCTGTTTAGCAGTACTACGGAGCAGGGGCGGGGGGTAAGGAGCTCGAGTGGGGGGAGGGAGGGACTGCCAGCCCAATGTTTTTCCCCATAGACTTGCATTGAGGGAAAGCTTTCTTTCCCCCAATGCAAACCTATGGGGAAAAACACTGTTATCGTATCGGAAGTTTTGATAATTATCGGATTTCCGGTCTGATCAAATCCGGGTACCCCCCGATATGATCGGATCCAAAAAACATTTATGTCGGAATTTCCGATAACGATATGATAATTTTGGCCATGCACATCCCTAATTTAAAGTTTTTTGGGAGGGGAATAAGTTTACGGTTACTAGAGATTAATTTGCTAATGCACGTAAGCAAAAAGCATTTGATAAGCAGTAAACATATGGAAAAATGTTATATAACTTCCACTGCTTTTTTTAAAACCAGGTTCTTTATAATGCAAGTGGCTTCTTAGCGAAAAACAGAGACACTTTACCAGCTGACATTGTGCTGCTCTTGCGATCCTCAGAAAACTATCTGACTCGACAGCTGGTAATCCACCCTCTTACAAAAACAGGTAATACATTTTACAGTACTCATGCTGTGTTTGTCAGGTCTGGTATGTATCCTATGCCCCCTATGTCTGTGGGGACATAACATTGTTCAGTTTCTGAGATCCAAGGTCAGAGACAGGGCTCCAACCTTGGAGCCCAGAAACAACACTCTCTTCCCCTAGCCTGGTAGCCCCTTCATGCCAGCTACATGCCAGCTGTGTCTCCACACTTGGAAATGAAATACAGAGAAAGGGGAAAGGTGGCGGAGGCAGGGAGAAGAGGAGACTGGGGCCTACGTGTGCCACAGGCTCCCTCCCTCCCACTGCGAAACACCAATTTTTCCGGATGGACAAAATTGCCCATCTAGCAAAATGCAGCATGGCCAGAGCACAGAGGTGAGGATTGCCTCCGTGCTCTGGTCTCCCTGCAGTGGATCCTCAACAGACTCCAACTTCGGAGGGTGCCAACTATCTCCATAGGATTGCGCATTTAAAAATGTAAATAGTGATGGCGGCAAGCACACCTATAATACAGGTACACTCACCAGGAATTGATGATTGGTAGCAGTACCAATCATGATATAAACTTAGTGGCAAACCCTGGGTGGCCACTTGCCTAACTGGGGGGCAGTATCCAGCAGGGTCATTCCCCAAACTCAAATAGTGCTAGCAGAGGTCTGCCAAATCTTTCCATTGTGAAAGCAGTTGGGCATTACGACTGGGCAATGGGTTGCGCAGGCGGTCTCAGAACCACTTGCGCAATGGGCTGCACCAGTGTAATGTGGATCTAGTTACACAATGGGCAGCAGAAGCATAATGCGCAGCTGCTCATGCATCTGTGCTTGTGCAAACATCACTTTAGCTGGATTCTCCTCTTGCACATAGCTTAGAACCTAGTTTCCACAACCATCACACCACTTGCGCTAGCAGAATGACGAAGTTGGATACTGCTCTCAGAGAAAGTGGCCCTTTTTAGCTGGGTGTTTTTTTCTCTCCTCTTAGGTAATTTGGCGCACACTAAAAGCAAGAGTGCAATAAACTACCAGACATGGACCCCGCAGAAATCAATCAGCCAAACGAAGGTGAGCAACCTCATGGCAGCTGTCTAACTCATATATTAAAGGAGACAGAGGGAATATTGTTGTTGCTACTGAAAAAGTAAGCAAGTAACCCCTTCCTCGATTTCTCTCCCTCTCTATTTTCTTTTCTGTTTAGCTGGATATCTTTGTGTTGTGCAATTCGTATTCCTTCCGTGAGGTAAAAACCTACATTTCCCTCCTTTCTGACTATAGTTTTATAACTCCTTCAGGGAAAACTCAATTAATTCTCAACTGTCACTATCTGTAGCTTTCAGTGCTAAGCATGCTTACTTGTGAGTATGTTGCATTGAATTCACAAGTGTCTTACTTCCAAGTAAATGTGTTCTGAATTGGTATGTTAGTTTAAAAAGAAACTATAACAATTCTAACTGCGGAATTTTGTCAGGCCCTGTTAAAAACAACCATAATATAGTAGTAGTATTACTACTGCTACTACTACTACTACTACAGGATGTTAAATCATGATATTTACAAAAGAAAAAAGAAATCTAGATAAGCCATTTTCCTTTCCAGTGTCACTTGTGACAAATATCTGTATGTTCAGTTATCAAACTGTGTCCAGTACATGAGTGTCTTTGTGTGTGTACAGTGTGATACAGTATTGTAATGTAGCTGGTGTAACAGACTCTGACTTCCCTAGTGATTCCTCAATAGCATCTGCAGCTTAGAATGAGTATGTTTCATTTATTGTGTTCTATAAAAGGACACTTTGTTGAGCAGGTAGAATAAGCGTCTGATGCTGTACAGATAAGAAATCCCATTTTATTTCTTGGTACGTATAGAATGAGCCAGAAGATTCAACGCATCATCCGAGAGAAACAACCAATATGAAAACACAGACTGTGGCTTCATATTTCAGAGTAAGGCCTTAGCTGTTCTTGTTTTTTTTTTACTATGTTTTATTTGTTCATTGGTAGTAATCGGTTTACTGACTCCTCCCCCCTGCATCTCTCTGAATGCAACTATTCTGCTGTTTCTTAGGCAGGGAAAGACAACATGCCCACGGGTGCCAGTGTGCCCCAGACTACTTTCTTGGTACCCTCTGAGACACCTTAACTCCCCACCCCATGGCAGCCATTTTTTGTTTGTGCCCAGAATAGTTTCTCAAATTTCCAAATGGTCTCATGAGCCCAAGAGGTTGCCAACTCCAGTTCTTAGGGATAAAATATTTAACTTAGAATCTGAATGCTTTTAGGGGTCTTTTAAAACTTCTAAAGCAGGGGTGAGTAGTCTTTTCTTCTTCTTCTGTTGAGGGTTGCATTCCCTCATGGGTAATCTGTCAAGGGCCAAATGTCAGCAGTAACTGGGGCTGAAGCCAGTCATCCCTTTTCTCTTTGTGCCACTCTCCTTTCCCTCTCTTCTACCACCCCTTTCTCTCTTCCTCTCCTCCTTCCCAGCAGGCTGCCAGGGAAGGTACAAATGGCTCTTGCCAAAGGTCTGAACTGATCACACGCAGAGGGCTGCATGAAATTAGTCTGAGGGCTGCAGGGTTACTCACCTCTGTTCTAAAGGGTGTCAGGCTTGAGGAAAAACACTTTAAGTCACCCTATTTTAAGGCAATTGAATCTGATTCCTACCTCTGGGTCCCCTCTGCCTAGAGAGGTTCATGTCAATGTAGATGGTGGTGGCTGCAGCCACCTTGCTTGATGTTTGTTCTCTCAAATTCAAATATTCAAATACTTTATTGCTGAGTCCGAGGACCATTGCAAGTAAAAAGAAACAGTATCCATCATTAAAACTATAAAAGGTTTACATATTTGGGACAAATGGCACATTTTAGCATCAACACATAAAACAGGATGAATAAAATTGAGCTGAATTTAGCTTATACAACTATAAAACATTGCAATTAAAAAGGCTAAAACAATAGTTAAAATCTTGTCAAGGTGCAATTTTAAACTGTTCAGATCTGCTAGTTACTATGGCCTTTTACAGGGAGAGATTCCGGTGAATAGAGGAACTTTTCTCTACATTTTGCAGCCTTAATCGCAAACGCTGCAACTCTTTGAACAACAAATTGATTTTCTGATTGTAGGAGAAAGTCCAATTTGCGTGATATACCCCAATATTTCATTTTCTTTAAAAAGGGATCTAAATATTTTCCTCTAATGTCAGAGTATAACCTACACTCAAGCATATAATGGGCCAAATCCTCCTGAACTAGCTCTCCACAAATACACAATCTATTCTATGCTGAGATATGTTTGTTCTCTCAGCACTGTGTCCTAAAACAATGGTCGTGTTCAGACAACATGCTAAACCATGATGAATATGCTTTTTGAGCTAAACATTATGGCTTAGCATGTTGTGTGAACGATTCCTAACCATGGCGTCTACATAACCATGGTTTAAATGTGCTGTCTAACCATTTACTGCAAAAGGGTTAGCTGCCTAACTATGGCTTAGCATGTTGTCTGAACAGGCCCATTTTTAATTAAGAGAATGAAATGCTCCCAGACATATGAACATGAGTAGCTGACTGATACTGAGTCAGAGAATTGGCTTCTCTAGCCCTGTATTGTCTCTTCTGACTGGCAGAACCTGGCTTTGTAAAGTCTCAGGAAGTGGCCTTTCCTGACCTGCTCCTTCAGATATTTTTGGATGCCAGGGACTGAACCTGGGACTTTCTGACAGGCCCAGACGAGCTAACATCTCCTTAATGTTGCGAGATGGAACTGTTTCTGTTTTGGAAATGTCAAATAAACACCACGTTTTAGCAAAGGAGAAAACCATGGGCAGGTGTCTATGCTCTTTCCAATGGCTACCATGCCCCCTGTGTGAGATTTCAATCCCAGTCATGCTGACAACATGCCCTTCCCTCACAGGAGCTAGACTGAAAGCTGTTTGGGTCCCTGACCAACTGGTCACAATGCACCACTATACTAGCTTAGCCATCTGGGAATCAGAGGCTTCATGCCACAAGCAAAATACAGTACTGTTAGTGATGTTGGTTGAACACACCCTAATTTATATGAATTGCAGAAATCCATGAGGACAGAAAGAAGTCCAGCTGTGTTTAGTTAATTATGTTTCATGTTCATAATGTCACTTAAAAGTGTTCCTGCCAAATCTTTGATCGATCTCGTTGTCCAAGCTAGTTGGAGTTCATTGATATATCATTGATAGCCTTGTAGTTCTATGGGGCCTACTGAAATTGTAATTATACATTCAAGGAGCATATTAAGATGGTTTTGAAATTTACCTTTGAATAATGCACTATCAAGCGGTCTTACATTATTGCTGTTTTTTTTCCTTTGAGTCGACCTGGTGCTTGCACAATTAGCTTCTCTGTTTTGAATAAGAATCTGCATTAGAGCCACTCTGCAGAACACCTGTCAGAACATCGTTTGATGCCACAACTGCCATTAACAATTTCATGCCAATAGGCAATTACATTTCCACCTGCTCGTTAAGGGTGCGGAATTGGCAGGGGGGACGCAATAAGTGCTGTTTTCGATGTGTCATTTTAAGCCGTGACAAAACAGCATTGACAATGCTGAACATTAAAGGCCATAATATGATCTGAACATAAGCGTACGCGACCAAGAACCATTTTTTAAAAGTGACCATTTGGGAGCGAACCAAAACACATCGCAATTATCAATAGGAAATGCGGGCCATAAGCTACAAGAACCACTTCCAGGAGGTTGTTGAGAATTTCCATAGCAATTTACAGCAATTACCTTTACAAATGCAAGTATTGTTTAAGAAGGCAGTTCAGCCTAGGATTTACAACTTTATCTGTCAGAAAAGTCAAGAAAATGAATTGGCTCATCCACTCTGAATAAGTAAGAGCTTATAAGCAACTTATTTGAAGAAGCCTCTTCTAGTGTTAGAACCTTCTACCTTCTACCACTAGGGTTCCCAAGGCAGCAAACCTTACTTATGGAGTCTAGAATTATCCATAATTAAGCCAGTGATTAATAATGGAATTATTTGCCCTTATCATATTGAAATGAACCCCCACATTCACCCTGTAGTCAAACAGAAGGAATAATGGGAGGGATTCCTAGAAGAAATCTAAGGATCTCATCTTGTATAATTTCAACAATCTCTCAAGTACAGTAACCCTGTATTTTTGTCATATCTACTTACATTTTTAAGGCTAGTATTCTAGCATTCCCCAATGTAGAGATTAACCATTTTAATTTCTCATGCAGGCTCAGTTCAGACAACACATTAGTCAACGCAGTGTGAAAACTCCACTTAACGGTTGAGTTTTTAGAGGGTACTCCCCACACAGCATGTTCTAACTCCACCATTGTGTGACTGTGGGCTACCATGGAATTAAATAAAATCCATCACGATGTTTGATTGACAGTTCCTCTGCCCTCTCTCCACCCCTGGTCCTCCCAATGGTATCCCATCAGCCATTGCTGCATAAAAAAATCCCGGTGGCTCTCCTAGAGCAGCACTCGCTCCTTTCGCCACTCTTGCCAGGGAACTCTGTAGCCAGTGGGAAAACTCAACGCAACGGAAAACTCCACTGAGCCCTCTACACAACACGCAACACAATGGTTGTGCAGGAACTCTTCTCTGCACAGCATAGATATTCTGCGTGGAGTGTTTTTCAAAACAAACCCTCCACCTTTGCATGGAGTTTTCCTGCCAGACAACACATTTCTCAACTGTGGTGCAAAAACTCCACCGTAGAGTTCTAAAACCACCATTGAGAAACGTGTTGTCTGAACTGAGCCACAGACTCCACCAATTCAGAAATCTTGCCAAATCCCCTTTTTGAAAGGACTCTTTCATCCCAATGTAGAGGACATTTCAATTAGCATTTTGGCCGGCTTTGGTTTTATCATATATACCAGCTAAAACTTAGACATTTGGCCCTTTTCATTCTGATTTTGTTTCTGCATTGTCAATATTAGTGTGTGATAATAAAGACCTATTTTCCCTACTGTCAGTAGAACAGGTCACTACTTTCAGCATGACCATACAGGAACTAGAGTCGTTTCTACATCCTATATACGGTCTGTGCACACATTTTAAATCAGATGCCTTTGAAAATACCTCCAATATTGTGCGATTTCCAACACAGACTTTAAGCAGGCTCACAATCTCATTAGATCAGTGTAAAAATTTAAATAGATTTGCAATAATACAAAATTTTCAAAGCTCTTACTCGCAAGGAAGGAGTTGTAGATACATAAACATTTCAACTGTTTCTTCCCATATTTCCTTTCAGTACTCACTAATGGATTTATTATCTAAAATGGTGGTTGGCCAGCCTCACTTTGTCCGTTGCATTAAGCCAAACAATGATCGACAGGCAAGCAAATATGACAAAGAAAAAGTGTTGGTACAACTGCGCTACACTGGAATTCTGGAAACGGCCCGGATCCGGAGGCAGGGTTATTCTCATCGTATTCTTTTTGCTAACTTCATTGAGCGGTATGCCCTTTACGAGTGCTGTTTGGTAGGCCCAGGCCAAAAGGGACTTTTCTCTCATTCTCAGTTTGGTACCAAGTTGATTCTGTTGTGCACAAACATACACAACAGAAATTTTCTATAGTGATTTTTCTATACTGAATTATGGCACATTTGACAAGTGCCAGCTGATTACTGTACATTTGACAACTGACTCCACTGAGAATTATTATATTTTGGGTAAAGCAAATGTTATGTCTGTGGTGTTAAAATTATATATTTATATCTATGTGGGTTGCTGTTCTCTGGTGATTTTAAGTGGGTATACTTGGGAACATGCATGTATGATACTGTTAACATTCAATTCTACTGAAAAGGTTTTAAAAATATTATTCTGTTTTACATATTTTACAGTTTTTAAGATTGCCTTTGAAGAGTCAATTGACCGAAAAACAACAAAAACATTGGGGGCATTTTCAGCTCGTATAGATTGGAATAAAAAGCCAATCTGTATTTTCAATAAAAGTACCAGTTCAAAAGGCAGCTGAAGCATTGTATGTGTGAATTCTCTCCACATCAAAAACTTCCTCTGTGGTCTGGTACGTTTAAGCAACAAAGAGTATTGTGGCTCCTTAAAGAGCAACACATTTTATTACACATTGACCCTGTTCAAACCATGACTAAGCATGTATTTTGAACCATTCCGAACCATGGTGGCTACATAACCACGGTTTAAACTTGCTCACTAACCATGTGCTGAAAAAGGGTTAGCGACCTAACCATGGTTTAGCGTGTTGTCTGAACAGGCCCATTTTCTAGATATGCAGTGTTTTTGTTTTGATGTTGAGGAGCATTCAAACATGTCATTCTTCACCTACTTTCTGAAATGGTACAGTCTCAAGAGGGCTGTACCAAGTGGTTTTTCTGAATGTGTAGATCAGCTTGAATAAATTAAATTCAGGTCCAATTCTGTGCATGTTTAGGCAGAAAAAAGACCTTCAACTCCCAGCATTCCTGAAATGTTTTTTTAAAAAATATAATTTGCAGGATTGCGTCGTTAAAGACTTGGATGCTTTGTGGCAATTTTTAATTTCAGCTGCTTTTCTATGCTGATGTGCCTTTTAGCTTGGTGTCTAAATGTCATGCATATGAATTCGCAGTGGCTGTGACAGCATTACACTTCAATTTGCACCAAAAAAAATCAGATAAAAGCTAACTGATCAGCACTAAATGTTTTCTGTAAATGCAGTGCTCAAGGATCAGGAGTTTCTTTCTCTCTCTCTCTCTCTCTCTCTCTCTCTTAGATACTATCTGCTTTGTTACAAATCAAGCGACAACCCCCCTGTAAGCCCTGAAACATGTGCTGCCATCTTGGAAAGAGCCCAGCTTGATAACTGGATACTGGGGAAAACTAAGGTAGTGTGTTCACACACTGGGCACAATCCACCAAGGGCATCTCCTGCTCAGACTCTTCTTTTTAACTGTGGAAACCCCAATAATGGTGGTGTAATCTTCATTCTTTATTCTATAACATGCATTCCCCTTTCCTCTTGTTCAAAAAGGTGTTTCTCAAGTACTACCATGTAGAGCAACTAAACTTGATGAGAAAGGAGTCAATCAACAGGATAGTTTTGATTCAAGCATATGTCAAAGGGTGGCTTGGTTCAAAGAGATACAGAAAACTAAAGGAGAAAAGAGAAGAAAGTGCAATTAAAATACAATCAGGTAATAGTTTGAATTAATATACATAATTATGTGCAAATACAGTTTATGGTGTGTGCGTGTGTGGACATGAAATAAGACAATCAGATGTAAAATAGCAGATGGTTCTATTGTTCGGTTATAACTTATAGCATTGTGTTGTTATCCCGCTTTTTATGGTACTGTAAACCATATTGAGTTGGCACTTTGCCTAGCTAAGATATAGATTTTAATATAAATAGCTAAAACATAGCCAGTGTTAAGAGTCAAATCCGATGAGTCTTGAACTTGCTGAATGGGCAACATCACGTGAAAATTCAGCTTACAGGGAGTTCAGCCACACCTGCCAGGGAGGCCTCTTTACACCAATAGGCCAGGTGATATTTTCAACCCCTTTCAAAAATTCTAAGTCACTGGTATAATAATGTGCTTACTGACAAGAGCTACTAGGAGAATCTGTTGCTCTTGTGGTCTGCAGACTGCCTTTACTCTTTGTCTCTCTGCCTTTTCCTTGCCCAGCCTCAACTTTGGAGGATCCATATCTGACAAACGCCTCTTTAAAATGAGTGCCTTACATCAGTTCTCTTTTTAGTATGGTTGAAACTATTATCCAATTGTACACTTCTAAAAGGTAGAATTTCCCAACCAAAGAATGCCCAATACTTGACTATGAGCATTGTTTCTGCTAAGACAGATGTCTGGCAATGATGCCAAATAAACCAACACTCGTGTAAAATAGGAATGATCCAAGGCGATGAGTCTAAAATTAAGCAGTCAACTGAGCAAACACAAGAAGAATTTTTAGTCAACATGAGGAGCATCTTCCTACTTGGGCTTAAAGCTATTCATACTTTTTATATAATGAATGGCAATTTGCTGCAAGAAGCAGACTTGAAGTTTGATTCCTATTAAACTGAGTGGACCTTGCACCAGTGGAGTATTTTTAATAATTTGGTCCTGAATTTCTAGCATGGAAAACTTATCTTTTCTGTTGGGTTGAATGAACTTGTGCTTTCTTGTCATGAGTTTTGAATCCAGCATAAGATCTCATTTATATCTCTTATCCTAAAGGCTATGCCTTCTTTATTGTTTTCCCTCCACTGGGCATGCAGCAGTAGTTTAGCAGAAAAAAATATTGTAACTGCTTACTTACAAAGTTATCACCATCTGTCTTTAGCTTACAGGGGATATGTTATTCGCAAGGAGTACACAAGTGCAAAGAATACATACAAAATGGAAATACGCATTACCAGACTTCAAGCTGGTAAGGATTGATATTTAATTCCCTTAAGCATTTATTGAGGGCAAGTCTACACCATGGTTATGCGTGGTTATGTATCTGAATTAGAGGAAAGACATTAGCAGCTTCTGTTTTTGTTTAATGCAACCTTCCCTAACCTGGTGCCATCCAGATGTTTTAATCTACAATTCCCATCATCCCTAACCATTGACCATGCTGGCTGGGGCTGATGGAAGTTCTAGTCCAAGTGATCTGGAAGGCACCAGGTTGGAGAAGACTGGTTTAATGTGTTCCTGCCAGGCCAGAGCCAGAGGAAACCATTAAATTGAGGAACCAGGAGACCGGAATCAAATCGGGTCAAAACCAGGAAGTCAAGTTGAGCATCAAAGCAAGAAATCAGAATCAAAGAAGACGCCAAGAGCCAGAACACAGTAACAATGTCCAGGAAAAGTCCGAGTCTGAATAGGAAGCTTTTATAGCCCTTCTTGCTGCGTAGAAACGATGGACAGCCTGCATGGGAAATGCCACTCCAATACGTATTAACTCTACTACCTAGGAAAGGCTCCAAGCTGACATTCCGGTAGCTCACCAGAAGGGGCAGCAGTGCACAGAGAACTGAAACTTCTACCTCCAGTGACTCCTGGCAGTTTTGTTTCTTGTTTGCAAGTGTAATCGTATTTTGCCTCCTCCCTTTTCATGCGATCTTTTACTGTGGTGTAATCGCTATGTGTTCAGGAGTGGGAATCCTTTCCAGAAAAGAGTGCCTGGCTCAAGTGAGTGAAATGAGTTGAAAGACAGACCTCAGACAGATTCTGGTGAAGCTTGGCAGGTGGGCCAGGTGGGCTCTGAAGAGGCAGAGAGAGAAATATACACACACACACACTGGGACAGAACAATTCATACTGACAAGACAGTACCCTGCAACCTACCAGACATTAAAAAAAAAACACATACCTCATCGACATAGCGAAACCAAATGACAAAAATGTTGCTGAAAAGGAAGAAGAAGAGAGAGACAAATATACACCACTGGCCATGGAAGTCAAAGAACTATGGCAGCAGGAAAAAGTCACAATTATTCTGCTAGTCACATCAGTCACCGGCATCACATCAAAACACTATACAGAAAACCTTCAGAAACTGGGCCTACCAAAATACATCCACGCCAACATCCAGAAAGCAGTCTTACTTAAAACATGCTCAATCATCAGGAAATTCCTGAATCTGTAAAAGACAGCATGACTTGGCAAGGCCCATCATGTTCATCTAGAAAAACCGCCACGAGCGATAAAGCGATAGAATAATAATATTTATTTATTCCTACATGAGCTACAATAGGTCAGGAGATTACAAATAGGTTTACAGATAGATAAAATAGGTCAGGAGCAGGACTGGCGAGACAAGGAAGGAATAGTGAGCAGGCTCTGTAAGGAGCATACCTGTCAGTTTTTTGTTCCGCGGAACAGGAACTTTAAGGAAGGGGACCTGATACAGGGACAAGAAGGGACAGAAACCAAAAACAAAAAAAAGGGGAGCAGTGGAGCAAGAAGAAAAGCCAGTCAAAGCACTTGAGCTCAGGAGATTAACATGAACTCTCTTCTTGATTCAAGTCCAGCCCTGGCTCTGACAGTCTTACTTATTTTGTGTCCCTGTTGGTAAGAAGAAAACGTTACCTATTTACTGTCCAAAACAGCCACGTCTTCCGCAATTGCCTGTGGTGAGCCTGGTCTGCAGATGTTGCAGAATGATGTGGCAGGTTCCTGAGGCATAAGAATGAAATATATCACTTCAGAGGGGGGGAGTTGCTTTTTTGAATGCTCCCTATGGAAAAAAATATCTCCCCACACACATACAAAGTTAGCACATCAGGGAGCAGGGCTGGGAGAGAACCTTCCCACCCCCAAAACCAATGTGCTATTTTATTTGCAGTGAATATTTTTTATATGGGGAAGCATTCCCCATCTCCAGTCTACCACTGCAAGATTTGACCACCTCACTGTGCTGTATGGGTAGGCCAAATCAGTGGGCCTAGCGGGTGGGACAAACCATTCCAATTCTGTAGAAGGGGGAATGAACACATTTCAGACAAATAGGCAATTACATGAGAGGTCGTTCTCATAAAATGGACTCTTCCATTTCAGAGGTTGGATGAATTCTCACCCATGTGGAATCCAACCCATATGGAATACAGATCTTGGAAAGAAACCTAAACAGTTCTTTGACTGTGTAAACTCACCCACAGTCCATAGTGTGGCTATTTAATACTGTTGGTTTATGACAACTATTTAAAAGATTGTATTCTGTTATTGTAATTTGTCAGTTGCAAGAGGACACTTAATCAGAAAGAAAATTAAAGAAGTAAAAGATGCAAATAATAAAGCAGCAACAACAATTCAGTCTCACTACAGGGGATACAAGAATAGAAGAAGCTTCAAAAGAAAAAGGTACTGTTTGTTTTGTTATTATGATTATTCCATTAAATGCCATCTCCTTCGGCAATAAAGTATAGCCAGAAAGCAGCAATATATCCTAGACCATGACAAACTGCAGTCTTCCATGCAGACAGGGTGAGAGATATCTCATCATATTAACCTTCCTTTCTTTTCGGTAGACATTTCATGGAAGGGTGTGTGATTTCCATTAAAAATACTGAAGGCAAATAAATAAAAATTTCATAGCTAACTTTTACTCCACATATGATTTTTTGAAGGGATTGATGGCTGTAAGTCCTATATATTGGATTCCTGACTCCATTTGGTAGGGAACCAAATATATTTTAAAAGGTCAAGGTTTGATATTAACCAGATATTGAGAGTTCAACTCAGGGAAAAAATAGGGGCAAGAAAATAATGTCAGATATTGTCCTTAGTTAGCACTCAGCCTAGAGGACAATTCACTAAAGCACATGGTCCTATTCTTAAACTGGCTTAGGTCAGTTGCTGTGATACTACCTATGGCTTAGAGCAGCAGCCCACAGCTATGCATGTTTACTCAGAACTTAGTCCCACTGATTTCCATGGGACTTACCCGTATGTGTGGATAAGATTGCAGCTTTTATGTCTCTAGGACAGGGGTGAGCAACTTGTGGTCCTCCAGATGTTTTGGCCTACAACTCCCATGGTCCCTCACCATTGGCTATGCTGAAGAGGGTAAGCTGATGGGAGTTGTACGCCAAAACATTTTGAGGACCACAAGTTGACCAACTCTCCTCTCGGAAGACTCTTCATTTTCACAACTATCCAGGATGTCGCAGAACGTATAATTCCTTATCACCATTCAAGATACTATCCTTTGGCCCACAATGTTCCCAGACTCTGACTGGCTTCCAATCTGGCCCTCTGATTGGCTGTAAGATACATATTCTTCCTAGGTCAGGACCACTTCTGGTATTGGCATTCTGGCTATGGCCAAATTGCTTCCACCTCTTGGTCCCTGCTTCAGATGCCCCAACCCAACCCTGTCAGCTCTCACAAGAACTTCCAAGAAAGCACTGGGCACGAATCTAAGAGAAGGGTGAGTTGAGTTTTATATAGGAAGAGCATCATATGGAACTATAGGATGCAATGTGGGAGAAAGGGGATATGTAAAGATTTTGCAAGTTTAAGTTGATGGGTCTAAGAATGCATGATACTGTCCCAACAACGCAGGAGCTGGTAGCTGTAAGTGAGATGAGAAAATTGCCCAGCTACAGCCGAAGGCTATCACTAGATAGAACACAATTGCTGAAACAGCAGGGAAGCATTCGCCCCACCCACCCCAATCTCCCATGGAAAGCCAATCCCAAAACTCTTCAGATCATTTCAAACAAATAATAATAACTTAAGCGAGTGCCATAGTACATAAGTTAGCTAGCCCGCTTGACTTCAACTGGACTGTGCTGACTTGAGTGTTTTATTTATTTATTTGCAACTTTTATATTCTGCTCCACATCTAAACAGATTCCAGAGCGGTGAACAATAAGAGATAAAATAAAAAGTTATAAAAAGAATAAAACACTGTATTATTCTTTTTAAAAGCAGAATGCCAATAAAATCCGTGAATGATTTTGTGATTGATTGCCTCTTAAACAATCTAAATTGGCTGGTCTTGGCGACACTGAAGAATACTGCTATTCAAAAGTGTGTGACTTCATTTTTCAGATCCTGTTCCCTGCTGTAAGCAAAACAAAACCCCAAAAAACCTCCTTTTCTATTATTTTCATTTTTCAAAAAAAATTATCATATTGTCATTTTAATGCATCAACATTGCCCTGGGGGCTCTTGTAAGGTTACAATATCTGTCTCCTATAATATCTCCTAAATATGTCTGTTTCAGAGAATCACTTCTCAGGAAGGAACAAGCTGAGATGGCAGCTAGTCCAAGTGAAGAGGGAAAAGGTGGACAAATTCCAGGGGTTGAAGGTGGTGCAGGTATTGGACAAAACGTTCCTCGTACTGAAGAGGAAGCTGCTGTTATCCTTCAGAGTAACTACCGGGGCTACAGAGAACGTAAAAAGGTCAAGGAGCAGTGCAAGAAAATGGGAGGTGCAGATGTTGTGCAGAGTTTGCCCCCAGAGGCTGTGGGTGGTCCAGCTGCTGTGAAGAAGTCCCTTCCTCATACAGAAGAGGAAGCTGCTGTTATTCTTCAGAGCAACTACAGGGGCTACAGAGAACGTAAAAGGGTAAAAGAGCAGAGCAAGACAACGGGCGGTGAAGATATTGCACAGAGCTCGCCTCGAGAGGCCGAGGGCGATGCAGCTGTTATAGAGAACTCTTCTCCTCCAACTGAAGATGAAGCTGCTGTGATTCTTCAGAGCAACTACCGGGCCTACAGAGAACGTAAAAGGATGAAGGGACAGTGCTGCAAGAAAACAATGGAGCAAACACCAGCTTCAATGCAAACCCCCCAATTGGCCAAAACCCCTGTTCAAAACACAACATCCGAAGTAGAAGCTGGTATGGGCCAAAATGATACTGCTGCTGCTCTTCCTCAGAATGTCTCCTACTTGGATCAAAAGACACTGGAGGGGAACGAAGAGATGAAACAAAAGCCTCCAGAGGAAGACAAAAGGCAGGCCACTTCCAACCGCTTGTCTAAGAAAGCATCTATCAAAAAAGCAAATGAACCTAGCCAGCAAAGTCCTCAGGAAAGAAGTAGTACAGATGAGAAAAACCAAGGTCCCTTTGTTCCCTGTGAGAGTCACCTGGAAAGAGGGTCTCTGAAACAGGGCCAGCTAATTCCCAGTGAAAACAAAGCAAGTCTAAGGAAAGGCTCCACGAGAGGCTCTCAGAAACATATTGATGCCAGTGAGCCAGCTTCAGCTGACGAAGAAAAGGCAGCGTTAGTCATCCAGAGTAATTACCGAGGGTACCGGAGACGGGGACAGCTCAGGAAAGAAGGAAAATTATCTTGTGAAAGCCAAGAGAGAGGCCACATTGAGCTGAAAAATGGAGGAGGCCATAGTCAAACTCTTGGGTCTAAGGCAGCAACAAAAGGGAAGCAAAGCACCAGTGCTCAGGCTGAAGACCCAAAAGATGTTCTGAAAGATGAGCCAGAGAAGGAGAGGTCTGACCTAGCAGCTTTCTCCAGGCAGGTAAGGAGTTTAGGGAGTAGATGTGCTTCTATGGCTCAGTCCTTATGAAAAATACTGTGAGTGCAGTTTGCATTAAATGATGATTCACTGAAAATGAATCACAGAATTTTAGAATTGCAATAATAATAATAAAAATGATGGCAGGAATGGATTATACAGACAGACACAATACAGCTGCAAAAATAATTCACCAGCAACTGGCCATCAAATTCAACCTTATCAAACAACCTACACCATACTATACATACTCACCCAAAACAATCTTGGGAAATGCAGATTATAAAATATACTGGGACAGAACAATTCGTACCGACAAGACAATACCCTGCAACCAACCAGACATCACGTTCATAGGCAAAAAAGAAAAACACACATATCTCATCGACATAGCAATACCTAATGACAAAAATGTTGTTGAAAAGGAAGAAGAAAAGGGAGACAAATATACACCACTGGCCATGGAAGTCAAAGAACTATGGCAACAGGAAAAAGTCACAATTATTCTGTTAGTCACCTCAGTCACCAGCATCACATAAAAAAATTATACAGAAAACTTTCAGAAACTGGGCCTTCAAAAATACATCCACACCAAGCAGTCATACTTAAAACATGCTCAATCATCAGGAAATTCCTGAATCTGTAAAAGACAGCATGACTTGGCAAAGCCCGTCATGTCCGGCTATAAAAACCGCCACGAGTGAGAAAGAGATGAAATAGTAATAATAATGATGATATACACCACTGGCCATGGAAGTTAAAGAACTATGGCAACAGGAAAAGCTCACAATTTTTCCATTTTTCACATTAGTCACTGTCATTGCATCAAAAAACTATACAGAAAACCTTCAGAAACTGGGCCTACCAAAATACATCCACACCAACATCCAGAAATCAGTCATACTTAAAACATGCTCAATTGTTAGGAAATTCCTGAATCAGTAAAAGACAGCATGACCTGGCAAAGTCCATCATGTCTGTCTAGAAAAACTGCCACATGTGAGAAAGAGATATAATAATACTATTTTTGAATGTAGTATGAAAGTTTTAGGTCATCAGAAGAGTTTTTCGACTTTCTCAAGATAACTATGGAAGCAGAATTATTTGTAACAAAAGGAATCGCTTTGCATTCTCCTTTCATGTTGGTTTTCCCCCTTTGATTTGACTTTGAACATGGCTTTGTTCTTTCTATATATTTCCCGCCAGATCTCAAAATTATCAGAGGACTATCTGGTGCTGCAGCAGAAATTGAACGAAATGATTCTGTCACATCAGCTGAGACCTGCAGTGCTCTCCAAAGACAAGCAACAAAATGGCCACCTTTCTCCTCGTGTGTGTCAGCCTGGTAAAAAAAAAAAATCTATCTCCTTATTGAAAGGCAATATTATTTGGCTCAATGGGATATTCTGCTTCCAGATGCACTGCTTTTGCAGTGGATATGGGACAATATTCCTCTGCAGTAGTGAAGGAGTAGATCAAACGTGGGGAATCAGGGCTTTACACTATTAAAAGAGCCAGTGTGGTGTGGTGGTTAGGGTGTTGGACTGGGACTCAGGAGATCCAGATTCTAGTCCCTCCTCTGCCACGAAGCTCACTGGGTGACTTTGGGCCTTTCTAACCCTACATGGAGAAGCCAAGGATTGAACCTGGGGCCTTCTACATGCAACACAGGCGCTCTACTACTAAGCTACAAATCCCTGCATGAACAGGGAGAGAGAGGAGAGAGCACACAACCCTGTGTCACATTCCCAATCTTTCTTAGACCATGGTTTGGGGCAGGGATGGGGAACTACCGGCCTGCAAACCAGATGCAACCTGCAATCACACATACAGAGAGAAAGAGAGAGAGAGAGAGAGAGAGAGAGAGCAATTAGCCTTAGAAAAAAGATTCCTTTCATATAAATGGGACCTTTCTCCCCCTAAACCTAATTGCTGTTTGGGGGGAGGGGAGAAGAGATTTTCAAGGGGTGAAGATCTTCAACAAAAAATTGATAAATTTATATACTACTTACCATGTTTAAATAAGGATCTTTAAGTTGCCATCCCCCTAATGGCAGCTAGGCATGCACAAATGGGAACTTTTTGCTATTCCTAATTTCTTCATGGGAGAGGGGGTAGAAGAAGGCGAGTGAGAACTGGGGAAACAGAACAAAGGAGTGGCAGAAAGAAAATATTTGCCCTCCCCAGCTCTGCCCCTTCCCACTTTTGGTTCCAGCCCTGCCCACAGCTGATTCCGGCCTAGCTCCAGTATCCATCCCTGAGAGATTTCCTCTAAGGTAATGCAGCTCTTGACATAAAAAAGACTCTCTGTCCATTGTTTTGAGGATTGGGAGCATGACATCTGAACCAAGCCACTGTAAAGAACAGACATGTGTATAATTTTTAGGGATGTGCACGCCCAAAAATACCATATTTTATCGTTATTGGAATTTCGGATCAAAAAAATTATCGTCTCCGATAATATCGTAGGTTAATCATATCATCTTCACAATAATTATCTGAAATCCGATATTTAATTTGCAGCCCCATTGTGCCCTATAGAGCTGGATTTTTTTTAGAAAAAATGCCTATAACTTCTGTAATTTCAATGTTACAGGCTTGAAACTTAGTCACAATGCTTATGGGGTATGCCTAAGTATGTGTATGAAATTTGAGATCGATCCATTCAACCCTTGATTTTATATTAATTTATTAAAGAACGTTTAAGTTCTGACAGGTCAAAAGTTGCACAATCTTTCAAAAATTCATATAAAATACAGGGGTGGAGGGATTGATCAAATTTGGCACATATGTGTAGCAACATGTGCTAGACATGTGTATGAAATTTGAGATCGATCCCTCCAACCCTCGATTTTATATGAATTTATTAAAGATCCTGCAACTTTTTGACAGGTCTGAATGAACGCACGTGGTGAGCTGTCCTTCTGACCTGTCGGAACTTAAATAATCTTTAATAAATTCATATACAATCGAGGGTAGGAGGGATCGATCTAAAATTTCATACACATACTTAGGCATACCTCATAAGCACTGTGACCAAGTTTCAAGTCTCTAACTTTTAAAATACCGAAGTTACAGGTTTATTTATATGGCAGTCCGATAATCCGATATAATCGGGCTGAAAATTATCGGATTGGATATTTATTAGAGGTTTTCCTATCGTATCATTATCGTTAATCAGATGTCCGATAACGACCTTATTGTATTGTTATCGGACATTTAATGATACTATACACATCCCTAATAATTTTACTTCAAAATGCTTATTTTCACAAAACCCGATGCACTTCGGCCTGTACTTTATTCGAAGGCCTTCCTCAGGGGGTTGGTTGTTAGAAGATAGTGTTAGAAGATAGTGTCTGCAAAATTTCTTCTAGCAAAAAATTGTCTCCTTTAGGTCGTCATAGATGATTACAGGAGAGTTTTTTTGCTATTATTGTTATTATTATTATTATTATTATTATTATTATTTACACTTATATACTGCCCCACAGCCGAAGCCGAAATTCTGCAGACGCTATCTTCTAACAACCCCTGAGGAAGGCCTTTGAATAAAGTACAGGCCGAAACGCATCGGGCTTTGTGAAAATAAACATTTTGCATCCTGAGAACCCGTTTATCCCTTTTTCTGACCTGTGTTGGATGCTCACCTCCTTTTAATTTTGTATCATTTTACTGCTGTTTAGCATGCAGCGTCTTTATATCAGTTGAGTAATGAAAATATCATCATTTCTATTGGAAGCTGAAGTTTACATGCTTGTTCTCTTAACTACTCCTAGTCTCTGTGTTTCTGAAACCAAAACTTTATGAAAAAGGATAGTGAATTAAAAGCTTGCCTTAATTATTTTGGCAGGATCCTTCACCTTAATCAAACCCAGTTTCTCATGCTAATGAGCTAAAATGTTAAGCTGGATTCTGGTAGAAATTTAACTGAGGCCTGCCAGCATGAGTCATCATTCTTAGCTAATATGGATTAACTGTTGAAAGATGATTTCAGAAAGTGCCACATGCTTCTTTTCACAGAACACATATGAGATAAGTAAGAAAATAGACAGCTGAGCCTACATTTCCTCTTATTTCCTTTCATACATGACAGGAAGTGGAAGAAAGGTACTTAGTACTTCAAAAACTGAAGGAAGGTAGTGTGAGATGAATCACTGGTGACATTATTCCTGCATGCTTGCAGGTCTGGTGAGCATGACACCAGCAATTACAGTAATCTGCGTTAGATCCCCCAGTTTGGAGCCATTCAGTGTGGATCCTGTTGGGTAGTTGTCTATGAGGATGAACCTAAAGCCCAGCTGTCCAACAAAGACATCCCTTGTACAATGTATTTATGCATTTATTTATTAATAATGTTTATATACTGCTTGATATAATAAAATGTATAAGCAATTAACATAAATATTTAAAATCACTATTTATAATCCACTTTTAAAAACAATTTCAACTACAATAACAGTAAAAGGCAATACAAACAACAGTAAGGGAGCAGCATAGAGTTAATTTAGGGTGACCAGATAAAATCCAGGTCAGGGCTCATGTAACTGTAACAGTTGTAGAGAAAAGGGAATTTCAGCCAGTGTCATTTGTATGCAATTAATTCCTGGTGATATTCCCTCTTCATCACAACAGTTAAAGGTGCAGGCACTATACTAGAGTGACCATATACAAAACTCTGGAGAGCATCTGCCAGTCAGTGTTGACAATACTGGTCTAGATGGACCAAGGGACTGACTTCACATAAGGCAGCTTCCTATGTTCCTATATTCTTATATTTAATCTTCTGAAATGCTAGCTTTTAATTTTCTGAATACATCTAAGGGGGATTGTCAGTGGTAATATAATTGGGAGATCTTATATAAAAAGAAATGACTTTTTTTATCCATAGATGCTTTTCTTTTCTCGAGTAAGGCACAGTTTCATTTTTGGAATGGAATCAGGAGGAATGATAATAATGTTACCAATAATAATACCTTTCAAACATTCAGTCGGTGGCAAAAACAGCATAAAAGCCCTGTAGGCTTTCAATCACAGGCATATTTTCTTGTCAAGTTATAAACCTTCAGAAAGACATTCACATTTTGAAAGAAGTTTGATTAGCCTATGTTCAGTGAGCTCTTAAAACAAATTAATTCAGTGCAGACCTTTGCAGGAGAGTGAGATAAATTTGTGAACTTCAGATGGTGGCATTTCACTTTTTTTAAAAAAAATGTGCAAAGAAAATGAACAGCACAAGTCCCCCTGTACATGTCTAGTTAGAAGTAAGATCATAGAGTTAAAGAGGGCTTATTCCGAGGAAAGTAGGTACAGTAATGCAGCCTTTGTCTATTTTATATTATCAAGAAGATATTTTGACTCACTATTTACCTCAAAAAATGTAAGCACCAATTCTTAATGTTCAATGGATCTTATGACCAGCTGTAATGAAAATGGTGACTCTTTTCAGACGACACTTTGGGGGATGTGGTTGTGCTAACCACATCTCACTGTGATTAGCACTAACCACACCTGGTGCTGCTGACACAAGCTGCGGAACGATAGCCCATTGTGTGGTTTGCCTAACCACACCTAAACCACCTCTCCACTGATCTCTTCTGTCCTCCAACTTGTCCGTTCCACATCCCAGGGTCCCTTGCAGCATGTACGCCCCTGGGTAGGCATTTCCTGGCTGAGACTGGTGGCCATGTTGAGGCTGTGCCACCCGCAGGTTACGTAGCAACGTGATTATGTAGCAACCATGGTTCAGTAAAGCGCCTTAGACACAATATGGTAAACCTTCATGGTTCACCCCAAATGGTTAACCAGAATGGCTTAGCATGTTGTCTGAAAAGGGTTGGTATGTAATGCTCCAGTTGTTTTGGCCCACAGCGTGCACCCTCCTTCTTCACTGGTATGCTGGCTAGAGATGATGGGAGTTGTAGACCAAAACACCTTGAAGGCCATGAGTGGCCCACTCCTGCTGTAATCGCTGCAATGCTGCCAGAACTTGTTGGTCATCTTATCATTATCGGCTGGAATAGATATGTGGTATTTTACTCTCTAGCTCTGACATTCTCTTGAAAAATCTGCAATCACGTGCTACTTTAGTCATGCTGGGATGTGTTTCTAAGAGGAAAAGGTTTATATGGAAGAGAGAGATGGTTAAATATTTATTATTGCTGTGTCCTAGATGTACATAACAAACTGTTTCCTTCTTTCTCTGTGTTTTTAACCAACTGCCACTAAAGTCACTGAGCATTGAGGAAAAGTGGGTAGCCTGAGTCTGCCCTTGGAATTCTGAAACCAGGGATGAGTTGGAGTCAGGGTTTGCTTCTGTCTCCGATCCTATGTGTAACAGCACAGAGGAGCTGGAAAGACAAAACCTGACTAAGTTCAGCCCACAATTCCTGCAAGCATCTGCATGGCAACTTCCCATAACTAACACTTATGTCCATAAATAGGAAACGTTCCGGGAAGAAAAGACACTTGTTTTCTTAGGCTGCTATACTGTTAACCCTGAAAATCTAGCTGCGCATAATAGCATATTGATACTGGATTCACAGTTGCCCCTATTGCTCGTGTGAATTAACAGAATGGCTGAGGTAGATCAGAGGGATCAAATGTGTGTCATGAGTATATCCACACACACCCCAAAATTAAATGCTAACTAGATGTGTTGTTATAGGTGCAGGCTTTCAGAACCATTTGCCTGGTGCCACCCTAATATAAACAAAAGGTTTCAAGTGTTTACCGAGTTTCCCTGAACCCAGACTGTAAACATGGCACTAGTCTCAGTATGGGCCATTTATCTCAATTCAGCATCACTTATCGTAGGATTGACAGTCCAAAAAGAGAAAGGATTGCGGTGTTCATTGAAGTTCTATCTACACAATACCTTTCTTCAGACGTTTGCCAAAGATGGCTTTGCACACTCCAGCACCACCTCTCCGCTCCTGACTTAAGGGTGCTGTAGCTACATTCGACTGAACATGGCTGCAGAGCATCACACAATCAGTAATCCTGATAAGTCAAGTTTCCCAATCATAGGGAGCAGTGTGATGCATTGCAGAATCTCTCCCACCAACATGGGGATGTTGGGAGTCCAGGGGCCAGGACCGAAAGATGCTTTCTCCATGCTTCCAGCCCTCTTTGGAGAGCAGCCTGATATTATAGTAGTTTTGAAATACACACAAGTTATCGCTTTCATCTCATTAGATAGTTGTATCTTCGTTCTTGTTATTGGGCCCCTGCCTGGAAATGTAGTGTAGTGATCATGGGCCACAGTGGATTTTTAAAAACCTTTTAATGAGACGCATGGTTTATACAGGAGCAGTAAATAAAATGACATTCTGACCTTTTCTTCATCAATAAAGAAAATACAACGTTTACCTCTAACAATGTTTCTGCTTCCTCAGCCTGGCCATCAATCAGAAGTAAAAAACTTGTCTCTAAGTAGAGTGTTAATTAAAAACCACTACATCTTCTTTCCTATCCTTTAGAAAGCAATGATTTCAGAGAGAAGATTTCCCACTGAGTTGCATCATTGTGGTCCCAGTTCCCAATAAAGGCATTAATCAGCGAGTGGCAATGACGGCTGATCCTTTGTTTTCCTTTAAATCAGTTGGCATTTCAATTTCCGTAATTACTGTAATAGTCCAAGTGATAATTGTACACGCTTCCTTCAACTTCACTTGTTCGGTTTGTCATCTTACAGCTGTGATACGGGAATCCAAATATAGTACTTTGTATGCCAAACAGGAATGCTTGTCTGCCTTTGGCTATGAATAGAGCCACATTACTCATTTCTGACAGCCCACAGTGGCTCTAGCGGTTAACTTTTGATTTTAGCTATATTTCCTGTAGATTATTTTTGTTGGCCACCCAAGGTGAAAGTGTAGTAAGAAAACTGGATGATGTGTAATGGCCAAGAATTAAATGTTTTCAAATAGTCACTTTAAGATAGCAGGAAAGGCTCGCAGTGTTGTTATCCCACACTTTGATTCACAGGGGCACATCCATCAGCACATGGAATTGGTTTGAAGAATAATTTCATATGTACACCAATCACCAGGGTCAGTTTATGCCCCTCCATCCAGAGGTTCTATTCACAGTTTGGAACAAACCACAGTTTTCCATTTCATCTGAATGTGGGAAATCATGGCTTGGACAAAGCATAGTTAACAAGCCAGGATTTCAAACCAGGATTTGCTATCTTGGTTTGTTAACTGACTATGACCCTGTTCAGATGACACGCTAAGCCACGGTGGTTAAGTATTCTGAGCTAAACCTTATGGTTACCATGTCATGTGAACCATGACTTAGTGTGTCATGTGAAACATTCCTAACCATGGTGGCTATGTAAACATGGTTTAAACACGCTCTCTAATCATTGCTTCAAAAGAGTTAGCATCCTAACCATGGCTTGGCGTGTTGTCTAAACAGACCCTTAGGTTTGTTCAAACCACAGTTCCTCATATTCTGATGAACTGGGAAGCTTGGGTTGTTCCAAGCTGTGAATATAAGTTTCAAATTTACTCTCTTCATGTGGAAAAGAGAATGGAAGGGGAGTTGGAACACCAAGCCTGAAGCTATCACCATGGCATGTTCTCACTACAACAAATTGGGATTTGTTGTGATGCCTGAATCCAGCCTTTACACACACACACACACACACACACACACACACACACACCTTTAATTTAACACAGTTGAGCAATTTTAAGCAAGATTCTAATCTAGCTTTGCATATCTGCTTTAAATGGAAGACTCTGGTTCATATTTGCTTTTAGTGTAGTAAAATGAATTAATTGTATTGAAATTTCATTGTCTGTAGCAAATTGACTGCACCTTGGTTTAGAAAAGCACCATTGTTCTTCAAACGGCAAAATGTTGAGAGATAATTGTCCATTCATTAAATTAGGAGCCGTCTGCATTCCAGATAAGAAACTAGAACAATAAATGTAATCATTACTCAACCGTATTATAAATTAACATTATTCCTTCTGGTCCTCCAATATATCAGTGACCTTTCCAGGGCTTTATTTATCACACGTAACAAAGAAAAAGTTATGCAGCTAATTGTGCTGGTGCTTACGCTGATGTATTGCTGATCATTTCTGATTATAAATGCTTGTGCCACTTTCTTAATTAAAATGGTATTAAGGTGGTAATAGAATAGCATTTTCCATACCACCAGGGATGACAAGATGCTGAGAGCCATCAGAGAGCAAATTCTTCCTTTTCCTACCCGTATAGGTCAAACCAAGGTGAATACAGTAAATAGCTGCAGATGTGACAAGCGGTTCACACAAGCCGGTTCTTTAACATGTGACATCTTCCTAGTGGTAGAGTTGAGCAAAGGGGGCATTTGTCTCAGGCACAACCCAGGCAAGGTCACAACATGGACCTCAAAAGTCGTGTAACTGTAGCCTAGTCACTGAGGTGGTAAAACCAAGGGGAGGATCACTTGGTAAGAGGAACAGTTGAAAGAGCTGGGTGTGTTTAGCCTGGAGAAGAAAAGATGACAAGGAGGCATGATAGTTATCTTCAGATATCTGAAGGGGGTTCCTTCTGAAGATAGAGCAGACTTGTTCCCTTGTTGCTCCAGAGGGAAGGACTAGAACTAATGGATGGAAACTGCCAGGAAAGAAGTTTTGGCCAAACATCTGGAGAGACATTCTAACTATAAAACCTGTTCATAGTGGAACAGGCTGCCTCATGAAGTAGGGGGCTCTTCTTTGCTGGAAGTATTTAAGCAGAGATTGGATGGCCAACTGTCAGGGGTGCTGTAGTTGCATCCTGCATGACAGGTCCTGCGTTGATCAGGACTGTGAACTATATGACCTCCAAGGTGTTTTCCAACTCTTTGGGCCTGATCAGAAGACACCTTAAACCCTGCTGGTTAAGGCTTTTGGTTAAGCAGCAGAGTTTAAGCTGTCTTGTGCGATGCAGTTTGCTAAACCCTGCTCACTCACTAACCGTAGTTGGACTGTCTGCACCAGGGTTCGCAGCTTTAACCATGGCTTAAAGTGTTGTGTGCGACAGCATGGTTTGTAGTTAGTGCTAATCCCAGCGAACCGCAGCTTTGCTAACCACAGAGCCTGAAGTGTCATCTGAACAGGCCCTTTGATTCCATAAATGAATAGTCCTGCATTCAGTAAAAACAATAGCTAGCATAGAAAACTAGCTATCTCTTCCCTTCTCCCTGACATTCTAGTTTTCTGTGTGTAGGAGATCTTGAGGGAGCGGGAGGAGATGATTCATTTGCAGTCTGAAGCAGCCCAGCCCAGCAACTGGTTTACCGCTTCAGTGAAAACTAGCTTTATATTTACAGTTATAAAATTATTCTAAATTCTGTACTAATTTTATTTTCAGATTGGAGTATTTAGACTTTTTTTTTCCCAAGGTGGCAAATGAAAAGCTAGATACCAGGCTCCAGGAGGCTTAGTATGGGCAGGGCAGGCAGAACAGCACCCTTAGAGTTTATCATTGGCTGAATCCTTTCGGCTTAGCCCAGGGAAGCACTTAAAGTTATTGAAAAGTGTTTGAAGGAGACAAATGGAAGAGAACTGGAGCGATTGAAAAGTCTTTGAGGCTTGCAACTGGTTTCAGAGCAGTAACAATCAGGTCTTCATGCACCATACCTGTTTTAGGATAAAATGCATACTAAAATATCTATTTACGTGGCTGCCAAAACAAGACAGAGCAAGCATATGAACGAACACCTGTGAAATGGACACTGACTGGAAGTAGACTGACCTGTTTGTCCCTAATTAGCTCTGAATGACTGGGTGGAAGCGATGCTCTTTAGACATATTTCCCAAGCTTGCTCCAAATTGCAAACTTGCTCATTTGCTATGCTGATAATCTACCTTTCTGCAAGTGCACTCAAGGGAGTTTCCAACTTAAATTACTAAAACCAATAAATTAAAGAGAGAAGAGTTAAACCATTTAAGGAGCAGAATTCGTTTAGACCATTGGTGGCCTCTTCAGGGACTGATGGCATGAGGGGCCTTGCCTGCTCTGGTCTAGTGTGGCCTACTCTACCGTATACTCCATTCTACTTTTGCTTCCCCTTCAGGGCTTTCAGAACTTTAAGTAGCCCCTAGGTAGAGGGCCAGTCCCAGTTGAATTCTCTCAGATTAGTTATAACAAAAGAGTAGGGTTTGGGCCTAGATTTAGTCATACTTCCTGTTTGGGGAGGGAACCTCCCAGAGCCATGTTCCCTTCTACTATACCACTGGCTGCCCTCACTTGCCTTGAAGCAGTCTGGCAAGTGGCTGGCTACAGGAGGCTTTGTGGCATGTAGACTCCGTAAACATAAATTCAGATTGTTGTTGAATGGTGGGCAGGAGGTTGAATTGGGATTTTTTTCTTTAAAGGTAGGAATTTACCACCTGCTAAGTGTTTTGCAAACTTTCAAATTTTTTTTTTTACATGTCATAATAATGGCCATTGGAATCCCCATGAGGAGCCAGTCACCTGGCATAGTACTTGATGGCATTTCCAGGCCTCAAAAACCATTACTTCTGTAAGGTCACATTCCCATGCATGTTTAGTCAGAAAGTAGTCTTACTATTCCCACCATGTCCCAGCCAGCATGGGAGTTGTAATACTTTTTTCCGCCTAAACGTGCATAGGATTGCACCCTTATTAGATCTCAGACTATTACTATTTGTTTCATGTAAAATAAAGACAGATGCCTTTTAACAAGCTTTTTTTGTGCGCTGATCCTTTTTTGCAGTCATCTCTAAGCCAGAGGATGCTCACCTTGTGCAGAGAAGTCCAAGGAGACCTCAGAAACCCAAGACACTGAACAACCCTGAAGATTCCACATATTACACTCTCATACATGTAAGTATTGGGGAAAACAGTTTTAGGCATGGGGCCAAATATTCCCCTACCAGGCCCTCTGTAGGCTGGATGGTGTCAGCCTCATGCAGTATGGGGCACTTTGCAAACAGACTTGGACAGAGCTGGGAATTTCTTCCACATTTTTGGACCATTATTCAAAAGCAATTGGTTTTGAAAAGAAATTCATGTTTTTTTCCCCCCAGCAAAAGTCTCACGGATGGGTTGAGGGGTTCTTGCACTTACCTTAATGACAAGGTGGTTTAGGGGTGCATGTGAGCATCCTGCCTTTCATTGCACAATCATCTTTCTGGCCATCTTCAGCCTCCCTAGTTTCCCACACTTCTGTTAAATCCCAGGGGAAAATGTCATGAAGCAACTTGTTGTGAATAGGAATGTCAGAGAAATCTGTTTGGAGGCTGGAGTTTGATAAGTCATCTGAGGATCCCCACCCCGACTTTGTTTCGGCTCCTGATACGGCACCTGACTCGAACTGCAGCAAGACAAGCCAGTTTGAGGACTTTCTGGGAATTTTGCACATTTGAGGGGTGGGAAAGATTCTGCTATTTGTGCAAATTTCTGAGCAATTTGCTCAAATCACAAGCGAATTTGCACAAAATACAGGTGAATTTGCAGAAAGTATGCAGCGTACAGCCTAATTTGCACAAATTGAGCCACAATTTGTGCAAGTTGCTCAGAACGTTTCTCAAATTGTGGAAAATGCACAAAAAGTTCCCGGAGTTTGGGGAACAGCCCACAGCAGATGCCGAGCAAGTCGTACACACCACAGAACTCAGTTAAGCCAAAAACAAAATGGATTTTCAGTGATAAACATCTCTAGTTGTGAACTGCCCAGAGAGCTTCAGCTATTGGTTGGTATGAAAATGTAATAAATAAATTCAGTAAATAAATAAAAACTCCTCCCTTAGGCAGTTAAAGAGGCTGCAGAATGATGGAAAGATGCATAAGAGAAAGGGAAAATATCACTTAGCACAGTTGGCCACCTTGCAACAATGACATAAGATCCAAAATGCCATCAGAAGAAATTCCAAGAGAATGAGGCAGAAAAACAGAAAAGTTCCGTGGAGGACAAATTTCGGCAGCAGCATTAGTTGGAATCTGTCACTTTAATGCATAACTCTTAATTTGTAACAGATATTCCTAATCAGGGCTGTTATATTCCACTGGGATCAATTCACCAAGATAATTGATTTCAATAGATCTGATTTGGACCCTGAAATCCAAGCATTCGTTGCAACTCCACGTCTGTGATCCCATTCTTTCTGAGCGTCTACGCGAATGTTGGTTGCATTGTGCTCTGCAATGCCTTTTCCCCCTAAGTGCAAGGAGATGCTGTTGAAGGCTCTCCTGGTATTCCCTTGGCTCCAAGGTCAAACAGCTATGACAGTTTTCCAGGGTTGACCCTAATGCTGTTCAAAGGAGAGAGAAAAGAGAAGGGGGCGCGGGTAGTGATTAGATGTGTCAGAAGAAAATTAAAGAAGCTGTTTTCCTAGATTCCTCTTAAGAGCAATTATGCCCACTTGCTGCAGGCATATGCATACTATTGACCTACTTAGCAGCAGGTGACAGAATACATTTGCTTAGTCAGGCTGCCGCTGTTGGTGGCACTCAAGCAAAATTATAGCAGAGGATCTGAAAAAATGAGGGTGGAAGTTGGCACTTTAGCAAAGAGATGTGGAGCGGCTGCTGTTTCAGGTCTCTTTGCTTCCTCTTTCTTGTAACATCTACTGCCATAAGTATGTGATGTGGCATCTTTACACTGCGTGCTTCCTCTCCTGTGCGAGTCAAGGCCAGGAGTTCGAAGAGTGCAGTAATGTCACATTGTGCTTGTGGCGCAGTAGACTTTTCAAGAGAGAGGGAAATAAAGAGATACTGGGCAATGGCAGCAGCTCCATGTCTATTAGAATGGCTACATCCACCTTGACGTCTTTGCAGTGGAAGCTTTTTACAGAACTGGGGTAGCGAATGCCCATAGGCAAGTAGGTTGACCGTCTGCTTCCTCTAACTGTGCCTGCTCTGTGAATAGGCTCCTGTTCTCCAAACTCTTTGGGCTGTTCAGGCAATTCACCCTTCACATAGCAAGCTCATTGGCTGCACTAAATGGTGTCAAGTGTGAATACGGTCATGCACATTTTTTCAAGACGTTCGGGCACATCATAGATGCACTCTGAGAACCTCTCATTGACCACAGGTCCTTGGAACATGAGCACTGCATGTTTAGGTCTGCAAACATGCCTCCCATATAAAGTAGGAATCAGCCCTAGCTATGGTTTATTCCTATTGGGTTGGATCCAGACGTAGTCATACTTAGAGTAGACCCATTGAAACCAGTGGGACTAAAATTTATTGATTAATTGATTGATTTACTGCATTTTTATACCGCCCAATAGCCAAAGCTCTCTGGGCGGTTTACAAAAATTAAAACTATAAAAACGACAGTATAAAAACATAATTTAAAATACACAACCAGGTTAAAGGCCTAGCAGTCATGCAGAAATTGATTGAGATTTAAAATACAAATTAAAGCAACAAGGGTAAAAATCAAACTGAAGAACTGTTAAAACACTGTGAGAATACAAAGGTCTTCGCCTGGCGTCTAAAGGAGTATAATGTAGATGCCAGTTAGTCATGACGCACAAGTCCCATAGGTTTCTGTGAGTCTACTCTAAGCATGACTAGTCCAACCTATGATTTAGAAGGCAATATGATTCCTCCACTTTTGGTTTGGGGAACCAGTTCATCTATGCAGTCCACCTGCTTTCTATAATCCATGTGATCACCATTCTTCAGTTCACAGTAGGTGGGACATAATCTAGAGAGTTTTGTCATATAGTTATTCTAGATCAAATCATACCCATTTTTGTGGGATCTTCTACCAAATGCTTGGTTTGGCAGGTGCCCCAATGCCATGGTGGGCATGCGTAGGAATGCCCCAAGTCTCACATATCTGGAAATGTTCTGCCCTATGGTAAGCATCTGTAAACTCAAGAGCCAATGCTGCTTGGGAAATGGTTTTATGTACTTTAGGCTGCAGTCAGTCTCGATTGAAGCAACTGCTTGGATTTTAGTCCCATTGCGATCAGTAATATTAAACTGACTTAGCTGCAATTATGCCAGCACAATGGATTTTGTAGACCACATTCTGTCCTTTCTAAGTTCTGCATTATCCCCCCTCACCCCATTCTGTTCCTCTTTGGGGCAAAGAGTTTGTGCCCAGGTATAGGAGAAGGCCCTCCATTCATACAGGGCTTGCTACAGCATTTTCTAGGCACCATAATGTTATAGAGAAATGGACATATTTAAGTACATCCCACTGAGTTCAGTGAGAGCCAGTGTGGTGTAGTGGCCAGGGCCATGCAGAGCTGGTAATATGCCCAGGGCAGATGGGAAGTGTGTGCCCCCCCATTTTAAAAAAAAGGACAACATGGCCGCCCCAAGGGGGCATTCCCACCAACTTGTCTGTTCTACATAACACGATTGACGGCTTCTGTGCTGTTTCCTCAAGGTGGGCTTCTCGCTTCTCGATGGGCCGCTTACGCCAAGGAAGTAGTGGCGTAAGTTGGGGGGGATCTCCTCGTCGCCCTGGGCCAACTGGCCCCACTGCCACCCCCCCTCTGCACGGCCCTAGTAGTGGCTAAATTGTTGGACTGGGAGTCGGGAGATCCGGGTTCTAGTCCCCACTCAGCCATGGAAACGTACTGGGTGACTTTGGGCCAGTCACAGACTCTCAGGCCAGCCTACCTCACAGGGTGGTTGTTGTGAGGATAAAATGGAGAAGAGAAGGAGGATTATGTACACCACCTTGGGTTCTTTGGACGAAAAAGGTGGGATAGAAATGCAATAATAATAAATAAACAATATTAAAATGAATATATTTTGGAGTGTTACGTTAGGCATCTTTACACACTACCGTTCACTAGAATGTAAATCATGGTGCTACTGATCAGCTGCCTTATAGCCCACAGCTCTTTCAGAACAAGGGAAGCTGCCTTGTACTGAGTTAGGCCATTAGTCCATGTAGCCCAGTATTGTCAACACTGACTGGCAGCAGCTCTCCAGAATTTCAGGCAGAGGTTTTCCCACTCATACTTGGAGATTCCAGGGCTTGAACCTGGGACCTTCTGCATGCAAACTATCTGCTCTACCACTGAGCCATGGTCTTTCCCTCGATATTTGTACACTATAGAGTGATTAAGTCAGGTTGTTCATTCTAGAATGTAGCAAGTTATTTTGATATTTGCATGTTGATTTTAAATCAGGCTTTAACCTCTTACATTACTGGAGTTGACTGGGGACTGGTATTGATGCAAGTGAAATCCAGTTCAGACCCATTTTGCACTTCAAAATATAATTCTCTAAAGCCTAGCATTGCTGTATAAATGCAATATAAATATAATACATAATGTAAAAAGGTATTGAAGAGATATTTGAATTGTCCAAGAATTGTCTCTAGGAGCACAGCATTTGCAGGGTGGGCATAATTTCACCAAAGCAGTGAGTGTAGCTGAAGAGAAAACAAAAGTGACATTTCTAAAATACAGACTATGGAAAAAATGGGGGCAGATGGTTAGGACAAGGCATCTACAAATCAGATACTTGCATAGAAATCTTAAATCAGTCTTAAATGAGACAACGTTCAAGACAGAGTAGTCCTCTAAATTTCAGGAGTGCATGGAGAAGAAGTGTCTAGTCCCATTTGTCCTGGAAAATGGAGATAATAATGAAGATGATCTTATGCAAATCAATGTTTGAGGATTTCTTTCAGCCTGCATTTGTAAGTGACCCAACCTGATTTGCACTTCCTGGTCTAATGTGAAAATAGGAATGCAGTTATCCTTCAGATTATGCACTTTTCCAAATTTTGCAGTATGATTCTCAGCTCAAAAAAACACGCCAAAAAGCATACAAAAATGTGCATGTTATGTGTACAAAAAATGAGTATTTTAGGATAAAATGCATACAAAAATGCACATTTTAGGATAAAAACTATAAAAAATATTTTAAATTGTGTGTGTGTGTGTGTGTTTATTAAAAGTTCTTGGACTGATGCGGAAATGGGACTTATGAATGAATACATGTGATACTAACATAGACTGGCATTAGAGTGACCCATCCCTAATCCGTGGATTCGAGAAAAGGTTGTAAATCGGCATTTCTACAGAACATGCACAGTGTTGATCATAGTTATAAACACCTGAAAAATTATGTTTTCAGAAATCAGTCCAGGATGAAAAGCGGAAACCAAGAAAAAACAGGTAATTTTTCTTCTTTAAGTAAAACAGAATAACATGTTGATGTTGCAGCGGTGCATTTTAGCAGATCTTTAAAGAAAGGAGTATTGTTACTTAATATCCAGGGTAAAATTCTTGCCTTTTGAAGGACAAAATTTAATATTGAATTCTAAACTGTCAGTTTATTCATGCATCATAGTTCCACAGTGGCGTCACATATTTATTCATAAACTGGGCTAAGGCTCTAAACGCAAGGAAAAGTAGTGATGATCCTTAAATATCCATTTCGGTGCAAATATACTTCCAGTGCAAATATTTTCCATTTTTGTGTGCATGTTTGATTTCCCTGCCATGGCTAATAGGAGCTCAGAGATACGGGGTGGGACTTGGATCAGGGCCATGGCACAGGGGAAAGAGTTTGACCCTATTCCAACACACACCTATGCACACTCTGCAGCCCTGAGTCACACATACACACACACACACACACACCACCCGACAACTGCTTTTTGAAGAAAATCATGGCACTTCAATCTAATGCATAGCTTGACCCTTAAACACACTCTCTTCTTCAGTTTGTTGGTGGAGGACACATCATTTCCTTGCATTCCATTGAGGGAGCCCACTGTAGGGCTGATCTCACTGTCCCCACACCAACTTATCGTTTGCGTTGTTGTGATCTCCAGTAGCATTTACTGGGCTCTGCCAACAATCTGTGGGAAATAAAAAAAACGTGCCATGGGTTCTGTTAGGAAATTTCCTAACGCTGTACTAAAACCACATCCTTTTCTTTTGCAAGTTCTATTTGGCCCTGCACCGAAACAGTTAAGCATACAGATGGTGATTATCTCTGTGTTCCTTATTGATCAGCCTGAGCCATTCATTCACTTCTAAGCCTGACATACCCCTGATAATGTCACATTTTCACCCATATCGCAAAATGCTGGCGTCTGAATTTAAATGCCTCGCAGCCTTGGCTTAGCTGAAGCCTGGCCTACAAAATTGCAATGTAGAGCACACATCGGTGTTAAATGCATAAATCCTTCTAAATAGGGGCTTAGAAAGGGAGTACTAATACAGTCCTAATTATATCAGTAAGAATAGCATTGCGGAAAATTGCCCAGTAATTGTAGAGGGCCTTTCAGGCTCGGTACATCTCTGAAGCAGACCTCTGTGCGCACATCCCCTGTGTGCCTTCCAAAAGCTGCATCCCTGGGCACAGCAAAGGACAGTTTAGAAAATTGGCATTTTGATTTTCTGTTTTGTGGTAAGACTTGGGGCTCAGTTATATCTATTTGATCCCATGCATGGCACTCAAGGAGTACATTTTAAAAGGGCTGATAGGATTTTTCTGGAGTTCTTCCTAATAATGATCTTTAAACCCACAATGCTCAAAGCCAAAATAATAACCTCAGATACATTTCCCATAGAACAACCACAGATCCCATCCCCATTCAGTGTGCCTTATTTCACTGGGACAAACACAGCAACCAGTGCGGAAGAGCATGGTTTTTAGTGCTTCTAATGTTTTACTATGTTTTTATATGACAATGGGTTTGAACTTGCTGTGTTTGTCCCAGAGAAGCGAGGCATACTGAATGAGTCAAATAATGTGATACCATTTTATTAGATCAGGTGCCTGGTGAAAAATTCACCATTACTTTCTAACGGATTATGGCTTTGTTCAGAAGACACCTTAAACCACAGCTTTAACCACAATGAATAAGGCTTTAAGGTGACTTCTGAACAGGGCCCATGCATAACTCAGAAGCCTGCATATCTTTTTCTTGTTAGAAGTTCACCTAACCCAGCCTTGGGTCCCCAGATGTTATTGGGCTGTAGCTCCCATCACGCCCAGCCAGCGTGGCCAATAGTCAGGGATGAACATCTGGAGACCCAAGGCCATGTAATTATTTATTGTATTCCTGTAATGCCTTCCTGGGACCAATCAAGGTGTTTTACAAGAACTTCGAACATAAAAACCATAGTCAAATAAAAATACAGTAAAATATTAGAAACATTTCAAATCATATACTTCAGCACACAGTCAGAGGTTGGAGAAACACAGCCTGCAATTTCTCAAAGGCACAATTTTTCACTTTGTATTAAAACCAGGCTCTGTTGCTGAGCCCTGACTTAAATTAAACTCTGTACCTAAATCTCTGTTCCTGGAGGTTAGTTTTATCAATAGTTGTTAGCCATGATGGCTACAGGGAACCTCCTGATTCTGAAATGATTGCTCTCATGCCCTGCCCAGGTTGGCCCCTGTGGGAAACAGGATGTTGGACCAAATCTTTGTCTCAGAGGCATCTCACTGCACATTGTGAAAAACAGGGTGCTGGACTTGATGGACCTTTGGTCTGATCCAGCAGGGCTCTTCTTTACTTCTTATGTCCACTTTACTATATATCTCCGGCTAGAGGTGCAGTTATAGCCCACACAGTGGGTTATATCCAGTGTTAGTCCTACTTGGAGTAGACCCACTGAAATGAATGGGGTTTAATTTAGACTAACATTGAATGGAATCCATTGGATACAACCCAGTGTTTCCTAAAATTGTTTTAGAACTTGAGCACACATTGGTTGTGTACAGAAATAATGACAGCTGTAGACATTTAGCCACTTACCTGGGCATAGGCACTACTGAGCTCAGTGGGAATTACTTCTGAGTAGACATGCATAAATTGCAATTTAAGATTGCAGTCTTAAATGCACACACTAGGGAGTAAGCTACATGGAAAACGGTGCGACTTCTAAGTAAGCATGCATAGGATTGTGCTACACATTTGTGACTACACAACATGCAAAATGTGGCCCTTAGTGTGGTTTGAGACATGGTCCCAGCTTTATAAAACTTTATATCAAAGGCTGGTTTTCTAGCTGTCTTGTTGTATTCCACTGTTGCTTTATAGATGTATTCCAGTAAAGGTATAATACTTCCACTTTTGAACCTCCTTTGGCTGATAAGATGGTGCAAGAATAAGACTTGGCCTGATTTTTAATTTATACATATATTCAATAGTCTGGGCAAGATATTGGATGTAGAAGATCCGTATTACCGAGAATTTTCATCCACTGATTTCATCTCAAATGATAGTAAGACCAGCACAAGAGAAAAGAAGCCGCCAGAAGAGCCTAGAACTGCAACATTAAGGATTAGTGAAGGGTGAGTAATACCAAACAAAAGTTGAGCACTTTCATGTGCCACTACATTAAACGGGAGTGTGTTGCACCTATTTTTAACTTTTCCACTAAAATCAGTAGTTAACAGTAGTTAACATGCAAATTATCACAAAGAAGGATTTGTAGCCAGCTTAATTTATGAACTTGAGAGAGGAATCCCGTGGCCCCTAGATGGTGTCTGAAGGAGTATACGATGCGCACACACACACAGTGGCTCAATTCGGACGACACAATAAACAACTGGTGTGGGGAAAACAATCATCAGTTGTTTTGACTATCGTGTTATCTGAATGCTGCCATAGTCAACTCAGTGCTGATCCTAATCCACACCACAGTTGATTATTTATCACCATGTTGTGTGGGGAGTACCCCCTAGATGAACAACTGTAAAGTTGATTATTACCCCACCATTGACTATCGTGTCGTCCGAATTGAGCCACGCACATGCACACACACACGCAGGAGACCATGCACAAAGCTCCACAATGCTCCTCTCCCAAGGACAGTGAGGGAGGAAAGTGGACATGCCATTGGGAAGGGAACAAAGAAGAGAGGCTGCTTAGAAACCAGTCTAATGTTAAATACTGTTTGGGAGGAACGGGAGGTACAAAAGCTTCTGTTGTTCCTCCTTCAGGGCTTAGATGGACAGAGACTCCAGCAGCAGAGCTCTCCATCCTACAAGTATCAGTCCTGTAGAATTGTGCTCTAAATGTGTGTGTTTTTTCCTTTAGTTAAAATATGTCCACCTTGTTTTTCCAGAGTGCTCAAGGCAACACATCAGTATGTAATTCAGCAGTGCTTATAGTTGGAAAGCTGGTTGAACTTAGTTCGCACTGAAATCAATAAGACCTAAGTTAAGCCATGACTAACTGGGGGTGGGTCCATCCCTCATGTGACAAAATCAGTATAAAAATAGACTTAGGCTGCAAGCCTATGGGCCTGTTCAGACAACACACTAAGCCATGGGTAGGCTGCTAACCTTTTTGCAGCAAATGAGCATGTTTAAATCATGATTATGTAGTCACCATGGTTAGGAATGGTTCACACAACGTGCTAAGCCATAATGTTTAGCTGAAAACTCTTAACCACTATAGCTTAGCGTGTTGTCTGAACAGGGTCAATGTAAACTTTGAGCATGGTGGGCCTTACTTCCAAGTTAAATGTGCACAGGATCCGATGGCGTAATCTAAAGCCACAGTGGCACAGGCCATAAACCATATTCATACCAGTAGCCAACTTTTCTAATGGCCTTTTTCAGCTTATGTAAAGTCCTTTGTAAACTAATAGGCCTTCTGCTCTGGTCTGGAACTCAGTGGGAGGTGGAAGATGAATGCACCTTCGTGGGACAATCACATGAAAAGGCCCAGCTTCTCACAGTAGGTGATCTGCCCCAGGAATGTGGGAACCTGAAGTAGAGCACTCAAAGTTGACCTCAATCATCAGGTGGGCTTGTATGGGGAGAGTTGCTTTCTAACAGAAGAAGCCAAAGGTGCCCAGCTGCTACCACTATTGACATGTCAATAGCAGAAACCAACACTTGCGCAACATTAATGGCGCTTATTATTGATGTTGTGCAAATGTTGGTTTCTGCTAGCACAACAACAATAGGGCTAGTGGCTGGGCACCTAGATCCTCCCAGTTCATATTCAGTTGAAGACCACTTATTATGAAATGTGGTTATCCAAAATTCTATCCAAAATACCAGTATCCTTCTTGATGTCAATGAAGCACATTGTCTGCAATGTAGTCCAGAGTTAAGCATGTTTTATTCTCACTTACAGAAGAGACCCGTGTGACACCTTAAAGTGTAACAGATTTACTGTGTCATAAGCTGCTGTGAACTAAAGCCCACTTCATCTGCTGCTTGGTGTTATCTTCAGTTGGCAGATATATACACACACATGGATATAGAGATTTTTCTGCACGCGCACAGATATAGGTCTCTACCAAATGAAAATAACACTTCATTCGTCTATTGAAATGGGCTCTACTCCAAGTGCCACAATCCTTTTTCTTGACTGTGCTGCAGCAGACCAATGCTGCTACCTCTCTGGGATTTATTCCCAGTTCAACCCCATGGGGATAGAAGTTATAAAAACTGAGATGATTGGGATGACTGCAGAATGTCGGTGGCTATTCCAGCGCTTTTTTTAAGGGAGGTACTGCTGTCTTGGATTTCATTATGCCTTTGTTAGAACTGGCATGCAGCCTAGATGTTGTCAGCAGAGCTGGCTCAAGACATCTACTGCCCTGAGCGACAGCATCATGCAGTCTGACAATTGCACTCCATCATCCTCTGCACTGTTGCAAAGGGACTCAGTCGGAATACCTGTGGTTTCATTAGCACTCCCAAACATATTGCTACTCCGGGCCTTCCTGAGCCTTCCGAAATTAACAGAATGTCAACACATAATGCCTTGATGGTGGGCCTTCTTGGTAGCAGCACCCACCCTTTGGAAAACCTCCCCCGTGCAGTTCAAGAGGCAGAAAATATGGCATATTTCAAACGCCCAGGCTTTTCCCCACTTTTAATTAAATTAATCATGCTGTTCCATTTTACTGCTCCTTGTATTGTTTTTATCATAATTGGAATTGTTTTTAATAGTTGTATTTTAAATGTATTTTTAATATTTATATGTGAACCACTTAGGGATTGTTTTATATTAAGCAGAATATAAATATCACAAATAAAATATAGAAATAACAGCTTGGGCTGCTATTCCAGCTGGGTGGGCCTTCCTGAACTAACTTGAGACACCACTATTTATTTATTTATTTATTTATTTATTTATTTATTTATTTATTGCATTTCTATACCACCTAATAGCTGATGTTTTGCATGCATGCTCATTGCTTGATAACTGCACGTTTTGATTTGCATGTGTGAATGGTTTGTTATAGTTCTTACAATGCAGAACATTCATGTCACCTTAAATGTAGTGCTTTCCCGTGAGGTCAGTTCAGACATCCAGCTGCCAATTTTCAACTGTAATCCTCCAGTGACATAGGTGTATTTGGAAGCCGGTTGGCTGGCTCTCTCGCTCTGTCACCTTCTCTTTTGTTCTCTGTGGCTCTCCTTCACCTTCCCTCATTATGTAAAGGTAGTGAGTTACATCATAGGGTTGGACAAACCCAGCTGAATCTTCTGCTATAGGCTCCTGTACTAAAACAGGATCACCTTTATCTGAAACATCCTTGACCAATGCCTATCCAGCCCTGAGTTTGTATTTGGGCATCCCCAGGGCTGAGAAGATAGATACATGGCACCTGAGAAGCACCTAGAGGGTCATTCCCTATTAACTTGACATTTTAATCATGCCCTTTTTAGTTCCCAACACCCCACATATTAAGCAAAGCACATTTTTTTTAATTTGATGTTCCCCTACTGTGTGCAACGTATTTTCACCATCTGTAAATGACAGCAGGATGGAGGAGGTAAAACATCTGGTTTGGTGTGTTTTTTTGTTTTGTGGAGAATTATTTGCTGATGGTGGAGGTTAAGCAGTACATTAGCATTGTCTACCAAAGTAAATATTTTGACTTCTGGTTTCTAAAGTGCACCTGTACTTTAATCCCTAGGCCAAACGTTGCAGGGAGCCCACTAGAAGAAAACAAAAGCAAAGAGAATCCTTATGACTATCGAAAATTGCTACGGAAAACCTCTCAACGCCGACGCCTTATCCAGCAGTATTAGCTGCTGCTATTCGGCTTTCTTCACTGTCATCTCTCTCTCTCTTTTTTGTATGGTTTTATACTGTTATCTTTTTTTTTCTTTTTACTGTATATCTCTCTGTGTCCCTGTCTTTCTGTCTCTCTCTGGCATTTTAAGTCAACTATGTGTTTGCAAATGTGGACACACAATCTTATAGACCTTTACCGGGAAAGATGCCAGAGGTTAAACAGTAATTTGTTGGGTTTTTTAACAGAAAATGTACACATGTGTGAAAATTATTTTATTAGTTTGCTGTAACTTATTAAAAACCTAGATCATCAATCTTTCTCCATTTTCATTTTTCAATATTTTCATGGCAAAAATGCAAAAGTTGCTCTTTTCTTTCCTTTTGATTTGGTTTGTTTTCTGGGCTGCTTTGACCATTGAAACTTCCATGCACATACTACTGCTAGAATGAAGCTTTTTCAATTAATGAAAACACACAACAACCCCAACCTTTTGACATCTGAGAATTATGCTGAGGCAGCTGACAACTGTATTTTGCACTAATGTTGGGCATACTGAGTTCTACCAGAAGGCTTTTGGGGGATCAATGCAGACCACCATTCATTTTCATAGAGGTGGTGCTGAAATCCTGTGCTTACATCCTTGGTGTGGGTGGAGGTGCATACTTTCTCCCTTCAAACCGTCTTGGACCAGATTTGGATTCCTGTCTTAAGAAACCTTTTTAGTATTTGCAATGATCCACAATGGATAGGAAAATATGGATTGGTTTATTTCTTCCTGGTTATATGGGGGAGAACAGAAACAAACAGATTTTCAGTAATTTCACTAATGTTGAAACAAATGGAAATATGGAGCATTGCTAAAATTCCGGTTTCTGCATCAGTGATTTATAATTGACTGTTGGGTTCTCTGCACAGCAGGGAAGAAAAATCAGTCCCATGCTCAGACGAGGTGTCCCTCAGCTGCTAATCAAAATGACTGGTGTAAGCAAAATCTTCCACAGAACACAATTCTGAGAGAGAGAGAGAGAACACACATACACACATATCAATTTATTTTTTTAAAAAAACTCTTCTATACATTTTCCATAGATGTGAAACCCATTTTTTTTCCATTTACAGTGAAACATAGGATTTTTGTTTTCAGTTGCTGGCGTTGAAACTTCCCTTTCAGAGCAGCATCTTGGCCTACTTCCCCCTTTTTGGTTAAAGAAGCAGGATGAAGTGGAGGTTGGGGCGAGACTGCACATGCAGACAAACTCAGAGGATGACTTTTGGGAAGCAAGTTCATCTCTCTCAGCCCCTGTTCCTTTTCTGTAATCTGGGAATATTTGTGAATGACTGAGTTCACAGGGCTGCTGTGAGGATGAATGAGATAAGGATGGTTAATCATGTGGCACACTAGATGTGGTGTAGAAAGGGTGAATAAATAAACCTGAGTAGGAACCTCGGTCTAGACCATTTTGGGGCTTAATGCCAGTTCATGATGAACCCCACAGGGAATGAGAGAAGAACGTAGAAGATCCTCTTACGTTGAGATTCATGTTCCTATTTTATTTCTATGTGCCTGTCGACAGGAGCTAGGAACGAATCCAAGCCAGGCCTTCCCTTTCATAAAGAAAGTCTTGTTTTCCCCTCAAGGCAGGTTTAAAAGGAGAGCAAGGATTGCCTGCTTCAGTGAACTCAAAGTGTAACCTAGCCTCAGGTCACAGGAGGGCAGAATGTGTGCTATGGATGCCCTCCAAAGCACTGTATGTACCATCCGAGAACAATGGACAAGAGGTTGCCTGCAGCCTGGGAATCTGCCTTCCCCAGAGAATGGGGACCTGCCTCATCGTGGCCATGGGGCGGGGAGAAACATTCCTAGCTTCATATACAGAAACCACCATTTTCTGTTTTCATTTTGACGTGTGTTCAAGATGATGCCCTTGTCACCCACTCTGTTTGGAGCTTGCTGTATCAGCATCCCTATTTCATCCCTACACTGTCATTTTGCAGCTACCTGTGACCTACGGCAGGGATGGGCAACTCTTTTTTTTCCCTGTCCAGGGCTGCATTCCCGCACAGGAAACCTTTCAGTGGTAAGTAGGGCCAGAGCCTGAGCCAAAAGTGGGTGAGTCACGGCTTTTTTCTTTCTGCCACCTCCTTTCCTCTCTCCTGCTCTTTCTTTCCCATGCAGCCGGCTGCCCAGGAAGGGAGGGATGGCTCTGAACTTACTAATGCGCACAGAAGGCTTTTGAAATTAAGACCAGGGTTACAAATAATTAGGCCAAGGGCCGCAGGTTGCCCTCTCCTGCTCTACAGTAATCTCCAGCCAGTTCCTGCAAATCTGGCATGTAGCATAGACTAAGACCTTTCACTTTGCAGCCGCTGGCCTTAATGTGTCTTCTCAAAGGCAGAACTGATGGACAAGCAGGCAGGATGGACGCATGTTTCACGGCCTCATCTGGGGATTTTCATACTAGACAAGAGGGAGCTATTTTCATTGGGACCACAGCATGCAGGGAGGAAAGATGTAACCCTTCCCTCCCCAGCCATGATCTCAACAACTATCATACCCTCCCCTTTTTTCTCTAATTGCTGGAGTTGGGGGAGGAGGAGTGATTTCTAGCAGGATTATGGCTAGGGAGGGTTAAACCTCATCTCTCTGCATGCTCCAATAAAAATAGGGGACACACATGTCCCCACGCCTGGCTTTATTGTTTTTAAAACAAAATAATCCAGATACGGTTGCTATCCACCAATCTGAGTAAAGTCTAGTTTGACCTCATAATTTTGCAAAGTGCCTGTGATTTAAAGGGAATATGTCCATACTTGAGATATCCACGTTTTATAGAACATAGGATATTATCCTTGTTTTAACGGTATTATAAAACAGATCCCACCAGTTCACAGTGGCTTCTACGTCCAGTCTAAATGAGAGCCCAAGATGACTATAGAAGAACCAGCAAAACAAAAATGCCCTAGATCTGGGACCCTGGTGTGTTTGCTGCACGTATCTAACTGGCTTCTAGTCACTCCAGAATTGGTCCTTAATGCCTCCAGCATAGTTTGATGGAGAGACTGATACATTTATCTCTGCAGTTCATTAACTCACAAATGTGTTCTTCAGCCTCCCAGCTGAGGCCCCTCTTCATGCCACCTGTTCACTGACGCGATGAGCCGGAAACTACCTCGTGAACAGGGCAGAAAGAGGGCAGGCAGGAGGCCCCAGGATGAAGATCCTCCATTTCTCTCTAGGCCTGGAGTCTCCAAAGTCATGCAGGTAGGTACCCATGTGCCCATGGCCTGCTGTTGGCACCTGCCACACTCCCTGCCCCTCCTGGTTTTTGTTCTATTTCTTCAGGGTTGTTGTTTTTAACTAAAATAATTAATGGGAAGGCTGCAAAGTGCAATGCTCTGCTCCAGCACCATCTGTATTTGGGTTCAAAAGCATGTTTTTGTGGTTTGGAGCTCAGACAAAATTTGGATGCCTTTAAAAGGGGGTTGAATAAATTCCTGGAGGAGAAGGCTATCAATGTCTACTAGTCCTGATGGTTAAGTGCAACCTCCAGTACCAGCGGCATATCCTTCTTGTGAGTCCCTGGTGAACAGCTGATTGGCCACTGTGTGAACAGAGTGCTGGACTAGATGGACCCTTGGTCTGATCCGGCATGGCTACTCTTATGGCACCACCTCTGCCCTGTACTTAGATTCTTGGGCAAGTTACTTTTTCTTTTAATCTCACCAATTTGGCTTTGGGGAAATGATATGCTGCGACTGGCCATGTCCACCATAGCAGGCATTTTATGAATGGCCAAAGCACCCCCATGACTGCCATTTTGTGAGAGTGCCCATGACACTTTAGCAAAATTCCAACTTTGCCCGTCAAGCCAAAAAAGTTGGAGACCCCTGCTCTAGAGTGTTTATAGAGAGGTCTAAAGTATGCTTCCCTGCTTCTGTATTATAAGGGGGCATCCCAGATTGTATTTCCTCTGTTGATGTTGTCCCTACCACTGAATGTGCATGTGCATTTTTCGGTGTGCATACAGCTACTTAGCTTACACTGTCTTCAGGTGTTGTGCTTTATTTATTCATTTACTGAAGGCACAATCCTATACATGCTTAGACAAGGGGGGGGGGGGGGGGAACTCCCACAACAAAACGTTATAGGACTTTTTTTCTGTTTAAACATGCATAGGATTGTGCCCTTAAGAAATGTATGCCCCACTTTTCCCCTCCAAAAAAGGCTTACAAAAATGGCTTACAAAATGTAAAAAGAAAAGAAAAGAACCAATATTGCTCCCAACTTTCAATGTCAGCAGCCTGCTCATTGCCACTCTGTGAATATTGTGAAACAACACTCAATTGGAGCATCTTTGATGCATATCAACTCATGGACTGAAAGCGGTCATCATCTGCTTGCGAAAGCTCCAGAGATAAAGCACACTGTAAGGAAGACTTATTGCACACCTTTAGCTTTTCTTCACATGTACTTCTTCATTCTGTTCACATGTTCATGATATAACACTTGCAAGATCTCTGGTGTGTTCAGTTCTGTAGCTGCTTCCATTTTTTAAAAGGAAAAGGAAAGGAACATGAATGAGCTCAGGAAAATGAATAGAAATTGCATCAACTGATGGGAAAGTCTTAGCAGTGCTTTTATGCAATACAGTTTGGGGCAGGATCTACACTACTACTTTATATGGTTTACATTGACAACTGTTGGGGCCGATGATACATTCCATATACCATTTTCAAAGTGCTCTAAATGTGTTGTATCCTGCTTGGTGTAGCTCTGGCCTGGGCCTTCTCCCCATCTCCCATACACATATCAGGGCTGAAGGAGCTCGGGAGCCAGGTAAGAAGGGCTTGGAGGGAGAGGGGAGGATGGAACAGGGATTTTGCATGGCTTAGGAAACAGAACTTCAGACATTTCTCCATTCTAAAAGGTTGGCTTAGTTACTGGCAGTAGGAGCTTTAAGCTTTAAGCTAGACTAGGCTGGTGTTGTTGTTTTTTGTTTGTTTGCTTTCGTTTGGGGCATTTTGGCCCAGCCTCTTTTGCCTTTAGCCTTCAGCTGCTGGGATGCAGACCCCGAGAGCGTCCCCAAAATTGAATTTGGCCCTCGGGCAGAAAGACGTTCAATCATGATATGTAGGATGGCTTCAGCCATTTGCTGCTTTTTCCATACCAAGCAGCATTTCCCCCACACACTGCTGCTTCCCCAGGAATGCTTGGCTCTCTCTCCACAGAGGAAGCAGCCAACATCTGAACCGTCTCCGAAAACTGGATCACTATATGGATCACTAACCTATGGTGCTGGAGACCACCACATCCCTACTCACCCTTCCTGCTAGTGGTAGTCAGCCTAATGAGGAGAGTCTTTGTGGTGGGCAGCGGAGACTGCTGGTTCTGATTTTGGTGGGGCCATGAATCTATTCTGGGTTTAAATCAGAACCAGCTGTGACTAAAGGAGCACTCTAAGGTGCTGAACCCTAACCCCCCCCCCCCAAATGATTTGTGTTTAGCGCCTTGGATAGCTCATTTAGAGTTCTGGCTGTTTCTTACTGCAACCCAGAAAAGACATACAACCCCACACTTTCTGGCAGCTGTATGGAGAAGCTGGCTGGCAAAGCTGTTTCAATCAACTCGCATTATGGCGATTGGGCACGAAGGTGTTCCTGAAGCAGAGGGAAGCCTGGGTAAGCACGCAAAGGGGAGGGATACCATGGCAGGAACCCAGGCCATTTTTGATCCCTGTCGTACCACACGTTTGCAGTATAACTTAGCATTTAACCCAGTGGTGGGAACTATCCTCAAGAGGGGCTGGTCCCTCTGCCCCTGGGCCACCGCTGTTCTCTGACAGTGGGAAGCAAGCAGCTCTGCAAACTGGTTGCACAGGAAAGGGCCATGAAGCATCTGCTTTGCACGCAAAAGATTCAGTCCCTGCCAGCTGCAGGAAGGCCTGGGAAAGACCCTCATTCTGAAGCCCTGGAGATCCACTGCTAGTAAGTGTACACCAGCCTCCTCCCCAACTTGGTGCCTTCCAGATGTTTCGGACTACAATTCCAATCATCCCTGATGGGAGTTGTAGTCCAAAACATCTGGAGGGCACCAAGTTGGGGAGGAGGCTGGGGTAGACTCATAAACTAAACTGCAGGCTCATCTGGCCCCATAGAGGTCTCCTAGCAGCCTCGATGAGATGAACTACACGGACTTGAGTGCCACAGAGCCCTGAAAGAGGTGAAGGAGTTGGCACACTTGCTTTAGCTCCAGCACTTGGTCTATCCAATTTTGCTTCCAGTACACACTGACTCTCTACCCCTCTACCCCTCTCCCCAGCTTCTCTTTAGCTGGGCGAGGTCATGTGTGTATGTGTTTAACTTTTCAGAAATGTCCATAGAGTTAGAACAGAGTTGTTTGGTTTCAGTACCTTAGGGCCTCAGTGCTCAGCCTAAGATTGAGTGTCAGTGCTCAGCCTAAGTATGGCAGCTGCTTCACCTAGCTTCTTCCCAGCTATGGCTGCTTTGACCTGTGGATGGCTCAGCTGAGTTGTTGATGCCTTTGAGCAGTGACTAGCAGTGGCACGCCAATGGCGATGGTCCAGCCATGAACTCTTCCATAAGTTGCCCTGTTGTGATGTGAGCTTTTCTTTTCCCCCCCTGACATCTCCTCTGTTTGGATCATGGGAGAAGACTCAGTCACAACCACTCAATACCCTTCGTGATGATATGGAAACCTCAGCTTCAGTCACTGTAAAATCCAATGCACTTTCCCGAGCAGACAAGGTCACTTACTGGTGGCATCCACGAATGCCTGAAATCCATCTGTGTTTGATCGAAGGATCCCTCTTCCTTTGTGAAGGTTGACACTGGAGCAGCTTTCCCAAAAAAACCCACAAGTTTTCTCGTTGCCCAAATGTCTAAATTCCCTCGCTGAGCGCTCGAGGCGGGGTCTCCATGGAGTTCTCCGCCTCTCGCTCGCTCGCTCTCGGACACACATGTGATATCCCTGGAAGGCAACTCTCTCCGCCTGGGTTCCGCGTGTCTTGCAGTCCTCGCCGCCTCCCGGGGAGTCGTGATCAGACACAGGCACCGACGAAAACAGCAGCAGCGCGTCCCTTCCCAACTCCACGCCAGCAGCCCCGTTTCCGTCAAAACAAGCCCACCTGCCGGCAGCCGCCTCCCTTCGGCAAGCCAGCGGCGAGCGGATCAGCACCTTGGAGAGCGCCCAGCGCCGGCGCCGCTCCTTCTGTGTGTGGCGCGCCCCGAAGGGGCCACGCTCGGCTGCTTCTCCCGGCGCCGTCGTCGGCTTCGGCCCGGCCCCCTCGCCCGGTCACGCTTGCATCTCCGCGCGCCCGCCCGCTCCCCCCTCCCGCGCCGCCCCTCGTCCTGCCCGCTCCCCCCGCCCCCGCCTTCTCTCCTTGGCGCACACAGCCCAGGCGCGCTCGCTGCACTTCGCCGGCTCCTCACCAGCTCCGCAGATGGCAGCTCCCGGCGCGGGGTTTTGGTCCTTCGGGTCTGAAGATGGAGCCGGAGACCCGGACAACCCCGGCCCAGGTAGGAGGACGGCGCCGCCGCCAGCCCCGACGCACCTGCCTCGGCAAGGTGGCCAGCCGATCCCCGGGATGGCTTCGCCTAAGCCTGACCTCACAGCTTCTTCTTTATCCTCATCGCCGCCTCCGCCGTCTGGTCTCATTGCGCCTGCTTTTGATTGCCCTGCCAAGAACGCACGGAGAAGGCGCCCCCTAAGCACGGATCCCTCTCAAGGGCAGCCAACCGACACCCACCGGGGCACGATCGAAGCGAGATGCGGCCGGACGGCTCACCTACACGCCTCGGAGGGACCAAGAGCGCACTTGGGAGGGCTGGGCCGGGCCGGGGGGTCTTTGAGGAAAGCCCCTCGGCGGCCAATTTTGGCTCGTAATTAATCGATTTTATCAGGATCTGACCCGGCTGGAAGAGGAGGAGATGCGCCAAAACGCAGCTGGCCCTAAGAACGGGAAGAACGGGACGGGGGGTGGGGGAGGAAAAGGGACCAGTCACAGGTTGTCAAGCTAAGAAAAGAAGCGATTTATTTCCAGCTCGGAGCACTTAAGAAGTCGTATGAATTTCCTCCTGCATTTGAGAATTCTATCAATATCAAAGACTCTTTGTGCTTATTTATTTATTTACTCATCTTTTTCTAGCCTGTACGCACCCACCCCGCCCCAAATATCGAGGGCACGCGGTGCAGATAGCAGCAGGTGCCTAGCACAATTCTAAACATGTTTACTCCGAAGTAAGAGTCCTCTGATTTCAGTGGAACTTACTTCCATCTAAGCGTGCATAGGATTGCAGCCCAAGGCGCCATATCCTAAGCATACCCCATACAGGGAAATGGGAGAACAAAGGTGATGTCTTACTCTGTCGAGACCCTGATGTGGCGGGGAGACACGCGCGCCCATTTCTCGTCGCATCCACTCAAAACGACCCGTCTGATCCTATATCCTTGTTTCTCCCTTTCCTTAGCAAAAGCTTGGTGTCAGGCTGCCCAGAAGTTTACAGGAGGCATTTCAACCAAACTCTGTGGTAAGCGATCAAAACAGCCACTGAATCACAGGAGAAAGCTTTCATCAGTATGGAGGAAGGGGGTTCTTTACAAGGGGGGGGGGGAAGCATTCACCCAAATCATCGTAAGGATCCGAGGATGTCTAGAGTAAATTGGAGATCTGGTGACGTCCGTTTGAGCAAATAATAGAGAGGCTACCTTGAAACAAATCGTGCTGGGTGTGGGTTGAGGGCGGGTGGGGGAGGTGGACTTTGTGTTTTGAGACTCTGATGCTGCTATTTAGTGCTTCGCCCTTTGTGTCTTTCTTAGCTTTGCTGTACGGAGATGGGGATAAACCGATGGAAACGGGGGCTCCTAAGGAGGACCCGAGCTCGACAGCCAGAAAGGCCACTTGCGCCTGCAATAAAAAGCCCTGCGGTTGCCAGAAAGAGGATATAAATTACGCGTTTTTACACGCCTCAGGTAACAAGCCTCTAGGTGGGGACGGGGTGGGGGGTGTAAAGATGAGGTCCGTCCCTTGGCATGTTAGTTTTCTCCAAAAGTGAAGGCTTTCGGTGGATTGCAATAGAAGCCAGGTTGATTCAAAGCAATGGGAATTTCGACCATGTAGCAATGGGTAGAAGAGGAATGGGTAAACAGCAGCTCCGCAGGTTCCCCCACTTGCCAAGATAGGATTTTCGATTTTGCAGAGACAGAGCAATACAGTCTATAGATACAGGCACACCTAGGCAATATACACAAGCATATTTGCTTCAAACAGCCATCTCAAAGAATGTCAGAGGTACTAGAGATTTGCTTGATTTGCTGGAGGTTTAACATAATGACATTACAAAGAAAGGACATGTTGGTTCTAAGGGAAATATCCCACTTTCCCTATCTGCTTGGACACAATTATCTGAATAATCAACTATCTGCTTTATGGTCCTCCTGATTTGTTTATTTGAAATCCCACCGCAACTCTCCTTACCCAATAAATAGTATGAAGAAGAAGAAGAAGAAGAAGAAGAAGAAGAGAAAAAGAAAGAAAGAAAGAAAAAAGCATGTGTTTGTATGTGTGTGTATATTCCTAGAGAGATCTCTAGGAATTGGGCTGTTACTTCATAAAGTCCATGCCAGGAAGTATATTGATGGGGTATGAATCTTTCTGCTTCAATAAATCCCTCCAAAACCTACACTGAATGGCAATATATATAACCGACAAATGGCCTTCCTCAACATCACAGAAGCTGGCTTGACATTGTCAATTACTCAGCGTGGGGAGGGATATTGAAGAGTTATACTGTAGGTTCTTTGCTAAACTTATGGTGATTTCAGCACCGCTTGGAGGGACAGCGACCAAACGATTTACGTCTAATTTGAGAACAGATACATGTTGGTAATACATCAGGTAAACATCAGAATTAAGAGGGAATTCGGGGGGGGGGGCGAAAAACCCATTTACAAAATGTTACCCGCACATATTATTATTATTATTATTATTATTATTGGTATTATTACAATTTTTCTCCTTGGCTTTTTTTTTGGGGGGGGGGGGGAAGATGGCCCATTTTAAGAAAAAAAAATTACCAACTCAAATATACAATATAAGAACAAGCATACATAGACATGGCGAGCTCATTAATGGACTTATTTTGAGAAATAAATGAATTCCTAACAAGGGGATTTTGCTGAATAACAGAGACAAAGGAGTATAGTTCAGAATCCCAGTGAGCCTTTTTGATCCAGCGACTTTTTGTAGTCGTGTGAACCTCTGAATGAAGAATACTTAAAATGAATGAGTCAAATCTCGATGGTTTGGTGGGAAAAGTCTCCAAAATCAGTGACATATTTCATTCCTTTTTCCCCCCCCCCCAGATCTTCTGCCTGCTTCTGATGGAGAAGTAGCCACTTTGTCTTTCCTACAAGATGTTATGGACATTTTGCTCCAGTATCTGGTGACAAATTTTGATAGGTCAACCAAAGTTATTGATTTCCATTATCCAAATGAGCTCCTTCAGGAATATAATTGGGAATTGGCAGATCAGCCCCAGACCTTGGAAGAAATTCTGCTGAATTGCAAGACCGCACTAAAATATGCCATTAAAACAGGTAAGAGCTGACTTCGGAGCTAAAAGGCACACACACACACACACACACACACACACACACACACACCTCTTTGTGCTCTTAGATTCAGGACAAAAAAAAAAAAACACCTTAGCCGTTTTCCAGTATTTCTTGTCTTGTGCTGATATGTTGCAATATCTGACGTTTGAAGCAAACAGTAGTAATTTCTGGTTTGAAAGAGAGAAGAGAGGGAAAGTTATTTATTTGGGGCAGATGGTTTCTTGCTTGAAAGACCTTGGCTGGTTCAAGTACTGTTTTGTTTTATGAGATCGTGTATTTTCTAGTGGCAAAAAGTGAACTGAACACGGCTTCCTAATCTGAATATATACGTTCGTAGCATAGAGTATCCATTCTATAGGAAGAGCAACACCTCTTTCAAAATTACACTGTCGCTTCTTTGAGAAGTTGCCTCTCGATTCTTGGTGGTTTTGATGGAAATGCAACGAGCGCGGGCAAAGAAATAGTTTCAGTCCTTATTTATGACCCGATCGCAGCCACACTTACACGGAGGTCCCGATTCTCCTTTGATCGCACGTTGGGAATCGTTTGCGAATGTGGAAGCAAACCGAAGTCACGCCGTTACAGAGGACACAACAGTGCAGCTCAGAGCGGGAGCTTTGCCCCCCCCCCCCCCAACGAGGGTAGAATCCCAAGGAATGGTTTACGCATAAGGGGTGTTGAGAGCCAAGGGAGCCACCGAGCTTGTCATGGGGAGGGAAGGAGCGGGGGGGAGGCGCTGGAGGCAACCGAGGGGTGGAATGGGGGCAGAAGCAACAGTGCAAGAAACAACCCTAAGCAGCCCCTAAATGGTGGAGCTCCTGATGGCAGCCCTCAGAATCCCAAAGGAGACCTCTTGCTGTTTGCAAGTGCCTCCATCTTCAAAATAGGCCGTGATCCAAGAACCGCGGGCTCTGGCTGCCAGGGAAGGCTCACGTTCCGCTTTGTCGCCCAATTTAAAAAAAACAAGAGGGGGAAACTTCAGAACAGAGTCGCAATATATTCCATCAACTAAGCAGATGAGAAGTTATCGAAGCACAGACTGTGGCTACTATCCCATGGTCTCTCGCCTAGAAATAAACCCCATCGACCCCATTTCTGAGTAAACACGCACCGTTCGTTCTGCCTTGGGTAATTACAGCCCGATCCTGTAGGTTCTTACTCGGGAGTAAGGCCCGGGAGTTTGGGGCAGGGGAGGGAAGGCGTACTTCAGACAAGTGTCCATCAGATTTCAGTCTTAAACCTGGAATTCTATGCATATTTATTTGGAAGCGAGTCCAGCTGTGTTCAACCTGTTTACTTCCGAGTAAACGTGGCTCGGATTGCAGCCTCAATCCTGTTTTGGGGACTACCCTGAACTGTAAAAAATAAGGACTGACAAACACGTGTCGAGGTGATGGGAGGGGGAGTTTTGCTTTCTGTCGTGTTTCTATGAGATGCTTGGCTTTTAAGAATATCCCTGTCTGCCCGGCCGTGGAGGCCGCGATCGGACGCTCACTTGTTTTGACGTGCGGATTTATGATCCAGCCATCTATCAGCGAAGATGAGATGATAATGCCCAATGCTGGACGCAAAAACAGCCACTCAATGCGGTGCCTGTCTGGAAATGGGCAATGGATTTTAAGGAGGTGTGGCTTGCCCTTTTACAGCATGTTCTCTCGGAAGGCAGCCCCGTTAAGTAGCAGCGGGATCTACGCATCCAAGTAAATGTGTAGAGGACTGCAACCTTGGGGTTGGATCCAGATTTAGTCATAAATAGGGTAAACCCATTGAAATAGATGGGACTTACCATAGTGTTCATGCCCCATTTGTTTGGATCCATCCCTTAGCTTAATAGCCAATAATGAAAGCGGAAAGGGGGAATCCTAGCACTGCAGTCCTATACCCCGTTATCAGGGAGTAAGCCCCATTAAACTCAATCGAACTTACATCTGAATAGACATGTATAGGATTGCAAGCTAAGTCTCATTTAATTCAATGGAACTTACTTATGAGTAGACATACATAGGATTTTTATGGATGATTATGATGATATTAGCAACTAGCATCTGCTATCCAGAGGTACACTACTTCTCGATATGAAGGATCTTTAAGAAACGCAGGAGCCTGGGAGAACATTTTTGTGCAGGTTCCAAAGAAAGAAAGGGACAGCTGTAAACAACTTGGAAGATGAAAAGGGTTGAGAGATCTAGACTGAAACACACACACACACAGCATAAAGGCTGACAGATTTATTGTGGCATCATTCATCAGATATATGAAATGTTATCCGTTGTTGTTGTTGTTGTTGTTAGACATGAATATAGAGGAAAAATATGGTGGAGCCAAAAGGCCACGCAGCCCAAGAAGTACAATTTGGCAGACAGACACGGACTTAGCTATGGATACAGATATTGGGCAGGATCCAGATTTAGTCGTCATTAAGTCCCATTGTTTTCAATGGGTCTATTCTAAGAATGCCTAAATCTGGATTCTCTCCTCCCCTGGAGTCCGGGGCTCGCCATCGCCCCAGTAGGAAAGCGGCGATACAATGACGGAACGTTTTGGAAAGCGTCCCTTGCAACCAGGCAGGATGGGGGAACGGGAACCTGCTTGCCCTCCCTCCAAAATGGATGTCGTTTCTTGCAATCAAGTTTTCTAAAGTAGCACGAGAGGATAATTTGCAGCCAAGGAAATAATTCAACGATCTGCATGTAAGAGAGGCCCCAGGGTTCGCGGGAGGAAACGATGAGGATCCCTCACAATCAACATGATTTGTTAGACATTATTGACCATTTCCATTACGCGTTTATTCTATAATTTCGATGTCTTGATCACACATAAATCTTTCCAATTGGTGCCTGTTGGGAAGAACATCCTTTTCCTGGGATACCTAAAGAAAAGGGGCCATTAATATATATATATATATATATATATATATATATATATATATCCCACAGCATTTATGAATGTTATATCGTCAAATGATTGTCACACTGAGCTGTGCAAAAATTAAGTCTATGATGCCCAGTATATGTGGAAGTATCCTTAATTAAGCTTTTTAATATATATGGTGTGTGTGTGTGTGTGTGTGTGTGTGTGAATGATACACACTACGCAAGTGCATTAACAAATTAATCAATCCGCTCTTAGCTGCAGCTTGAATATGGAATTAAAGGGATTTTAATACTAACTGTTGCTTGTTAAAAGGTGTTCATGGCTAATGGTTTTGTGGGAAGCCATGTTTGCATATCTCTAAAAACAAACAACGCATTTTTTAAACCAAATGGCTGCGTCCTTTAGTGGGGAGGAAACTGTGATATGTTCATTCCGAATAGAAAGACATCGAGCTGATGGTATCACGTTTATTTCGACTTGGTTCTTTAATTGACTTTGCCTGAAATCCTAGAGACACTCCCTAGGCTTCCATTGAACTTAGCCTGAAATCCTAGATTTCCACTGACCTAGCGGGACTTTTTTATGAGTAATTATGGATAGGATCCGGCTATAAAAATACAGAAACATTCCGTTGAAATTGAAAAAGGTTACCAAACCCCATCTTTGCGTCTCACTAGGCAGCCAGCCACCCATAAAGAACTGTTTTATGTATAACATTTCAATCCATAAAGCAGCTAAGTCAGAAAAGAGCGGAAAAGTGAAATCCTAATTATTCTTATGTAAGCCTCTTCGAAATGGAGAAAGGGGGTCTCCTTCCGAGTAAAGACAGTTGTGTAACTAAAATGAGAACAAATGTATCCAGAATGTAGGGCTACATCCAGAATCTATGGAGGCACAGGTCCAATTGAAATCAATTGCTCTGGGTCCCACAGGCTATTGTTAATATGGGGCTTTTTTCTTCTTTGTTTCTGGAGGGGGGAGATGTGCTGGGAGGGGGGATCGTTTGTTGTCTTCCCATCTACATTGTTCTAATCCCACGGTCGCAGATACGGCTATTCTGGTTTAACTGTGGTGCGGATCACTCGTAATCACAGTTGTGCAGGTGCCTGCAAATATAAATAAATAATCGACAAGGAAGGGGAAAAAGAAGGGAAGAGAAAGAACGAATAAAATACATGAACCAGGTCTTTGGGGAATCTTTTTTTTTTATTTTATTCATTTCTTTATTTTTGCGACTGTCAGTCAGTAGAGGCTGGTGTCTCCTCTTTCGGTGAAGCTGTGGATCCGCTCCGGGTTTCAGTCGGAACCAGCCAGAATGCTAAAGGAGCTGTCCAAGGTGCTGAACCCAACCCCCAAATTCGGTCCAGAACCTTGGGCAGCTCCTTTAGAGTTCCGACTGGTTCTGACTCAAAACCCAGAGCAGATTCCTTGCCCCGCTGATAACAGAGCCACCAGCCTGCATTCGATGCAACCGATCCCGATCGTGATGGGGCGCAGTCTGCTGGACGTGAGCCTTGTCGGGTTCAGGTGTTGCGATGGACCCAGCAGGAACTTGAGGGTGACGATCCTGAACTGGAGCCTCTTTCGGGCCCCGGGGGGGGGGGGGGGTCGTTTCCAAACGCCAAGGGAGAAAGCAGCCAGCGGCAGCCAAGGGTTGGCCGAGGCACCCGGATTGGCGCCTTTCCTTTCGCAACGCGTTTGCCTCGCCTGTCGCGGGAGGGCTATTATTCATTATCCCGCCTGCAGCTAGTATTTATTGTGGGCAGCCAGCCGCTCTCGGCCTGCCTCGCTGCGCCTTCAGAGAGCGTTTCAGAAAGGAACCTGTTATTCTGGGAGGTCGCAGTACAACTATATGGCAAGCAAGGACAACGGGGGGGGGGGGGAGCGTGGGGGGGGTTAAAGGGAGGCCAGGAACTGCCCGAGGAGAGAAACGGGTCCTGTGAAGAGCCAAGGCAAAAATGCACCGCCAGTCCAGATCTGGAGGACATTCGTGGGGCGGGGGGGGGGGGGGGAGGGAGTCGCCGCGAGATAAACATTTCACAATGAATCCTCACGAGCAAGATGACGGCAGACATGAAGGGGGGGGGGGGTGCTCGGCCAAAGCCCAGGACTCGGTCACAGGAGATGGTGGCAGGGGTAAAAGTTCTCTATCGCATGTGATCTGCTTTACGGCTTTATAGCACTATTGAATTGCATTGAGAACTGTTGGAGCACATGATACATTCCATATTCCACCTTCATAGTGTTATTTCCTGTTTTTTATTCCACATTATCCAAAATACCACAACAAATGTCATTGTGTGTCCTACGACGTATAAATGCACAAGAGGGATATGGCTTTACTATAATGAGATCGAAAGGATTTGACACAAGGTGTAGATCTGGCCCTGTGTGTGTGTGTGTGTGTGTGTGTATGTGTGTGCGGAATGTAGTGATAGGCTAACACGTAGAACCCTGAACTGTGTCACTTCACACTGATCAGGTCATTGTATTTTTGAATGTGCCCCATATATATATATATATATATACACACACAGATAATACTTTGCATGTAGGAAACCACATCAGGGAGAGGACTTGCTAAATACTTCTCTTTGATGTGCTGGTTTACTACATAAGAACATAAGAAGAGCTATGCTGGATCAGACCAAAGGTCCATCTGAGCCAGCATTGTGTTCACACCGTGGTGAAAAGGCTGTGGACCAGTGCAAAAGCACCCCCCCCATGTTCCACAGTAACTGAAATACTTAGGCTTACTGCCTGTGATACAATCAGGACTAGTAACCATCAATAGCGTTATCCTCTATTAATTTGTCCAATTGCCTTCTAAAGCCATCCAAATTGGTGGCCATCACTCCATGGAAGGAGTTTGTTTGTTTGTTTGTTTGTATATGGGGGGATTCAAAGATATGATAGCTCCTCAGTAGGAATAGTGCAGCCCAGAATTCTACGATGTATTAAATCCACTGAAATCAATGGGTTTAGGCATTCCGAACCCTGCATATGACTGCAATGTCTACTTCCTCTTTCAACTCTTAAGCTCAGACTGGGAGGGTTGAAGAATGGGCTAAATTCCAGAAGAATCGACTCACCTGCAGCCTGTTAGGCTAAATGTTCATCACTTGATGAGAACTTGATAAATTCTTGATAAATTCTTATTACTGTTAGGCTAAATTCTACTTAGTTGGCATTAAACCCCAATCACATTGTTGTTCGGTTGCAAATCCCACAAGTGCAGAGTAACTTTCAAGGCATTTGTACTCTAGAGACCCAAGTATGGCTGCAGTTCTAAGCATCCTTATAAGGGCCAAAACATACCTTAATTTAAATATGTGTCTAGCAGTTATGTCATCTTCTTTCTTGTTTCATTTTTACACTAGAAATGAAATTGGGTCACCTGCATCTGGATGCAGGTGACCCAATCCAGATCTTAAAAGTCCCCTATCCCCCCATGCTATGGTCCTGATCTGGACAGCGCGGACTCTAAAGTTTTTTTTAAAAAAAAACCTTACCAAAAAAGACATAGACATCCATTTAAAGGATTGCTAGATAGCCATTTAAAGTAATGTCTGTTTTGGCTCTTACTATGCATGGTGTGAGACATGGGACAATATCTATAAATCTACAGGGTTCCAAAATCATTCCTGGTCTACTTGGTTCCAACTGAGCTGCTCGCTTACAATTTTATACACACCACACAGTGTGTTGCATATAAAATTGTAGGAGAGCAGTTCAATCGGAACCATGTAGACAGGGATAATTTTGGAACCCTGTAGACTTATAGATATTGTTGGATTGCAACCCTTATCATCCCTCAACATTGGCTACACTGGCTAGGACTGATGGGAATTCCAGTCCAACAACATCGGGAGGACCACACTTCCCCTAGCTCTGATGCACTTTAACCTCATTGATTTCAATAGGAATAACTTCCAAGTACATTATCTACAAAATTGCAATTGCAGCCATGAAGACAAAGAGATTTGCTGGGCCAGAGTCTCGAACCAATTTTGTCTGATGTATGAAGGGAGTGAGAATGAATTTGAAATTGAGAGGGGGCTACATGACAGAAAACCCACTTGCAACTGGAATAGGGTGACCAGATAAAATCCAGGTCAGGGCTCATGTAACTTTTACAGTTGTAGAGAAAAGGGAATTTCAGCCAGTGTCATTTGTATGCAATTAGTTCCTGCTGAAATTCCCTCTTCATCACAACAGTTAAAGTTGCAGGCACTATACTAGAGTGACCATATACAAAAGAAGGCAGGGCTTCTTCCAGAGTTCTTCCTATTCCCAGTGGCCTAAATCTGTGCATAAGAACCTAGGAAGATCCATGTTAAATCAGACCAAAGGCTTATCTCATCCAGCATTCTGTTCATATAGAGGCCAACCAGCTCCCTGTGGGAAGCCCACAAGATGGGCAATGGATTCAAATGAGTTCAAATCTGCAATGGATTCAAATGAGCTCAGATTTCTATGGATCCGACCTGTGGATTCTACAGTGGGCAGACTTTTCCACAAGTTGTATGGATTCTGTGGACATTCAAACCATTTTTTTTAACTTTGGGGGGATTTGTGCAAAACTGCACTTGCGCTGATGCATTTTAGCACTAATGTGTACCTATGCTAATGCGCATCAGCACTGATGCGCACTTGCGCAAGCGGAATGAAATCCTCACACATCCCTAAAAAACCAGATTCTATCAATGAGAGGATGATGGGCAACAGACATCTGACAATCCGCAAAACACAGATGGAGTGGATTTAACAAAATCTGTGGCTCCCTAAGTGGGACGTGAGTGAAATAACACCCTCCTGCGTGTTATTGTAGAAGCAAGTAATCCAGTTTAAATAGTGTGATGCATAGTTTCTACTAAAGGGAATGCTGAGGGGGAGCTGGAACATGAGCAGCTGATGCAGTTCCAATAGGATTAGCATGAATACAAAACAAAAGAAGACCTAATCCAGGTGAATGGAATCGTTGCCTGCCCTTGGCCGGTTTAGGTTGCAAGCCTATGCATACCATTGAACCTAGATTGTTAAGGTCTCCTTGCTCTGGGGAGTGGCAAAAGGGAAAAGCCAGAGAGAAAGATAACACCAGGGGGCGCTACTGTGAGTTTGGGACTACCCATGTGGCCTTACTCTCAATGTCCCCTTGGCTTTCTGAAGTCATTCTCTCTACAACTGTACCCAACTAGAATCAACAATTTTCTTAGTTTTTAGACAGCTGTTGACTACCTGTGGTGCTCTTTCCATGTAGTGGAATTCACTGTTAGAAGAGGTGGGGATGGTGGCTACCGTTGCTCTTAAAAAGTGTTAAAGGAATCTATGGAGTGTATTACCTTGCTCACAAAATGCAATCCCTGTGCTGGATGCAGTTCATCTGTACGAATCCAATGCCTAGGACAACTTGTGAGCCTCCAGATGTTTTGGCCTACAACTCCCATCAGCCCTAGACAGCACAGCCAGTGATGAAGGATGATGGAAGTTGTAGGCCATATCATCTGGAGTGCCACCAGTTGCCCACCCATGGCCTAAGACAAACAATAGCCACCCATTCTCATCATGTCTTGTTTCTTGTTCTGATCTACGTTGTCCTTTGGTCTGTTCTAGGAAGACAGTTTGTTAGTAGGAAGCTGCTATTTCTGCAAACTGATCTCTTTTTTCATATATATCAAAATATTATGGTCTCTCATATGTCTTTCTGCTCAGATGTTAGGTTCTTGTGTAATTTCATACCTGCTCCTGTGTCATCCTAATTATTTTCCTACTTTCTGAATCTATATTACTTCTATTGAAGTACTGGCGCTCTTTGCCGTTTGGTATTTGGGTGGTGGCTATTATCATCCCATGTATGTTTAAAGGGTTTTTAATTGTATTTTTTCTTTTTTTCTCTTACTATTGTTACATATATATATATATATATATATATATATATATATAATATTTCTTGGCCGCCTTTCAGAACAGAAGACCTCCCAAGGCGGCATATCATAATAAAACACAGAATAAAAATGGATACTGTCTTAAAAAGCAATAAAAATATAGCAAAACCAACAAAAACTCAATAAAATAGCAATTAAGAAACAAGCAATAAAAACTATAATAAAAACAGCAAAAACGAGGCAAGCTGTTTGATCACACCCTGCATACTTGTTCTTTGAGCAGCTGGGAGCTGCATTTGGGTCGGGATGGGGACTATTACAAATAATTAAAAAGGACCCACCTCCTCCTGTTACAGGCTAGTACTTGTCAGCTAGGTGTACTGAGGGCTAATGCCTTGGTTGGAGCATTATGATATATAGCAGGGGTGGGCAACTTATGGCCCTCCAGATGTTCTTGTTTTTGTCATTACATTTCTATCCCACTGGATAGCAGATGTTCTAGCCTATAACTCCCACTCACCATCAGCTATGCTGGCTAGATCTGATGGGCATTGTGGGCCAAAACTTCCAGAGAGTCACAAGTTGCCCACTCTGGTCTATAGACATCTTAGTACGGTGCATCTGGTTTGCTTCTACATTCTCGTTGTAGAATGCTGTGCTCTGGCTTAAACATTCTTGTGATATGTTTTTTTTATTTTTTATTTTTATTTTATTTTATTCCATTTATATACCGCCCCATAGCTGAAGCTCTCTGAGCAGTTTACAAAAATTAAAAACATTGAACAATTAAAACACCAATATACAAAATTTAAAAGCATAAAGCATAAAAACAAGTTAAAATTTCAATTTTCACTTGTTTAAACTTGTATAGAACTGTTTGCAAGGTTAGTTGGGCCAGAATCTGTTGATATATCCTGCCATAGAAGAGGGAGCCTGGATTTGATGACATGCTAGTGCCTTCTAAGCAGACCCAGCATCAGCACCTGGCAGTCTTGGGCAGCTGCCATGACCCCAGCATCCTGGCAGGAGTTCATTGGTTCTGACTTCTGCCTTGAGCTTCCTGATGTGGGCTTACGTGGCAGCAGGTAGCCATTTAAATTCCCGACTTCATCCCCAATTTAGAGTCACTCCAGGGCATTGTGGGAAATTAAAATGGCCACCCTGCCCTGCAACTGAGGACTACCATTTTAATGGCCTACAATGTCCCGTGTGGATGCTCTGTGGGAAATGTCAAGGTTCGCCCACCACTCGTGTTGCCAGGTAGTTCTGTGACTGTGGAGCCACTGGTGTAGGAAGGGGCGTACCAGAGGGCAGGGTGCCTAGGGCCTCTCAAACCCAGAGCCTGCCCTGCTTAAAGAACAGAGAGTTACTCCAGATCAGCAGTTCTTCACACAGTCTTCCCCTCAGTGATTTCTACTTGAGAAGGAGGTGCCATTCCATCAAAAATACTGAAGTGGACGCAGATGGCTCCTCCTGAGATGTTTGAGAGAATTATGTTCCCTCAAACTGCCCCGATTCCTACACCTCTACTGTAGGATGCTCTCTCCTTTCCTCACCCTCCACAACATATGTTTGGGAGTTTACATAAAACACCACCAGCATTTTCAGCTTCTTGATCAGTGATGTCAAGCCTTCTTGTAATGCTGGCATCTTTGATGTGGTGCTTATGGGCCCTAATGGGCCCACAGACACATCTCTTGGCATATGTCAGGCTCCCTGTCTGAAGAGCTTTTAAAACTGAAAACAATTTTTTAAAAAACTGGGGTGACTGGCATGCTGCAAAGTCAAGGGCTGCTCCTCAGCTCTATCTTTATTTGGGGTTTAAAGAGTGTTTTGGAGCTCAAATTCCATCTCTGCCTTGCATTTAGGTTCTTGGGCAAGTTACTTTTTTAGTCTCACATGTTTGCCTTGGGAGATGTGTGTTTTGTGACCAGACATGGCCACCATGGCAGCCATTTTATGAACAGACAAGTCCCTTCAATGGCAGCCATTTTGTAAGTGCACACAACACTCTCCCGAAATGCCAAATGCACCCATCAAGATTGGGGATGTCTATTGTAATTCTTCTTTAGAAGTGAGGAAATAGTACAACATGGGTAGACTGAGAGCAAGCAAGAGTTCATTGTCAGAACACAGAGTTTACTTAAACATATGTTTAATTTCAGAGGCAGTGTAGTATAGGAAATCGAACAGGGGTGGGGAACCAGCAGCTCGCAGGCCAGAAGTGGCTCATGTGGCCTCCTTAACTAGCCCACACACCCCATCCTTGCCTTTCCCAACAGTTAGGCTTGAAAAAGATCTGCCATTAGAGACAATGGGAGACTTTGTTTCAAACCTAATTGTAGTACGGAAGGGTGATTTTGGGAGGTTGCAGCCAGGGGAAGGGTTAACCCTCCCCTCTCTACACAGTGCAGTCCTCCCCAAAATCACCCCATTGAAGAAAAGGCTGCATGGGGGCATCTTTGTGTGGGTGTCTGCATGTTTGCAAATGTGGGAAGTATGTAGAAGGAGGGGTGTAGATGGGGTGTGGATGTGGCTTTGGCCCTGCCCACTTTTGGCTTTGGCTCCACCCACTGCTGTTCTGAAGCCCTCAGTGGCTGAATTCAGATGACACAATAAGCAACCGGGGGTGGGGAAACAATAGTCAGTTGTATTGACTATTGTGTCGTCCGAATGCTGCCATAGTCAACTCAGCACTGATCCTAATCCACACCACAGTTGATTAGTTATTAACATGTTGTGTGGGGAGTACCCCCTAGATGAACAACTGTAAAGTTGTTTATTACCCCACCATTGACTATCGTGTTGTCCGAATTCAGCCAGTATGTTGCCCACCATGGAATGTGGCCCTCAATATGAATAAGGTCCCTCACCCCTAGATTAGAGTGTCATACTAGGACCAGGAGACTCAGCTTTACATCCTTACTCAACCATCTACCTCTCAGGGTTGTTGTATGTGTGAGGATAAAGCAGATGGGCAGCAAACCACATATATGCCACCCTGAGCTCCTTGGAGGAAGGGTGGGATAAAAACCTAACAAATAAGGAACGTCTGGTAGCAGAACTGGAGAAAATCCTGTCCAGAACTGGAAACGGAGACCTATCGTTTTGCTTTTCCAGCTCTTATCTGTAGCCTTTCTCTAAAACAGTCAACATAATTTCGGCTAAAGTGGCAAGGGCAGGAGGGTTAGGCTTTGACTCCATTTAGAAGAGAATAATGGGCTTTTCTGCCTTCCCCTCTTCCCTCCTTTAGCTTCACCCACACAGTGTGATTACTTAGCTTTTGTGTATTGTACCATGGATGACAGACTAACACCTTTCAATGCTCAGTTCTTGATGGGGTGTGTGTGTGCGTGTGCATGTGACTGATACAAGACTGCTAGAGGGTGATAATTTTCTCCTTAGTTTTTGTGTGCCTTTCCTTAAGAGCCCTGCTGTATCTCCCGCTTCACATACAGGCAGGTGCATATATTTATTATGCTATTGAAGCAGTGGCTAATCCTTCTCTTTGCTGGTACCAAACCCCAGACAGGGCTTTATTTGGTATGCAACTATTCTTTGGTTGATTTTTTTAAAAAAAAATATTGTTCTAACAGCTTCAGAAACGTTTTCTTACTATATATATATGAATGAGAGAAACAGACAGACAGCTTCTCCAAAAGGTTTACTAAAGATCTCTTAAAGAAAAATCTAGAAGCCAATGAATTAAGACATGCAATTGGACTGAACGGTCCACAAGGTATTTTCTCTTGAATCATTTTGACACAGCAATGATTTTGACTTCATTTAAAATCACAATTACTAGGCAATTCTGCACTTTATAATTGTGTGTTCTGACAAGGAAGAAATGATACATCTTTCTGCTGCCCGGGCAATCTTTATACCATCCTCGGCCCCTTTACTCTGGTGCAAAGCAACCAGCAAGGAGTTCCATTCCCTCATTTTGCCCTGTCTCTTATAATCATTAGCTATTCATCACAGAGGTTATTACAAGCCAAGGCAAGCTCCACAGCTAGTACGCCTGTTTCTGAAATATAGCATTTATTGACAACATGTGGCATGTGGACAAAGATCGTCAAAAGGGCTGTTGCTAGAAGGCTCTGCGAAGTTCATTTTAAAAAGATGTCGGAACAAACGCCACTTTATTATTTCTTCTTTTCTTATGCTGCAATTAGACGGAAACCTGTTTTGAGCCATCTCTTTCCTGCTCAGGTCTGGATTAGCTGTTGCGACCAATTGTCTCCCTCTGCTTTCGTGTAACTATTTTAGATCAACTTTTGGGAATCCACACATTTTTCACGGTGCAGGGAGTGGCAAGAAACAGCTCCAAACCATTCACCTTTGCCAGTTCATGAAGCACACAAAGCAAGACTTATAGGGTGACCATATGGAAAGAAGGACAGGGCTCCTGTATTTTTAACGGTTGTATAGAAAAGGGAATTTCAGCAGGTGTCATTTGTATGCATGCAGCACCTGGTGAAATTTCCTCTTCATCACAACAGTTAAAACTGCAGGAGCTAGACTAGAGTGACCAGATACAAAAGGGGGCAGGGTTCCTGCAGCTTTAACTGTTGTGATGGAGAGGGCATTTCATGCATACAAATGACACCTGCTGAAATTCCTTTTTCTATGCAACTGTTAAAGATACAGGAGCCCTGTCTTCCTCTTCATATGGTCACCCTGTTATATACCCTAATCCAGAAGAGATTAAGGCTGCCTCTACAAGAGGCATTTAAAGCTCTTTCAAGGCGCATTAAATTTTTTACCTCTAAAGAACGGAGCGCAAATCGGGCGTAGAGGCGCGCTATCCCTCCGATTATGCGCATTATCGAATGCGCGTTAAACAGCGAGTTTTATTTTGCTCCGGCCGTTAAAGCGCATTTTGACTATGTGAACAAGCGCTTATGCGCATTAACTACTTGTAAAGCACATTTTGGTCATCCGTTAATGCGCTTCGCCGCCTCTCGCCGCCTCTCGTGCAGAGGTATTAGGCGTAAATGTGCTTCAGCGATTATGCGCATAATCGCCTAACCAGGCGCAAAAGCGAATCCTTGTAGAGGGGACCTAATCTAGTTTAAATCCCACTGATTTTAAAGGAATTAAAGGGTCACTATTTCATTCATTCATTCATTCATTCACTCATTCATTACATTTCTGTACTGTCCAATAGCCAAAGCTCCCTGGATGATTTACAAAGATTAAAATCCTTAAAAATATAATATTGTACATAATATAAAAAAGCATTCACATACACATATAAACAGGCAACACACGCACACACATATATACATGCAATTATAATAATCAATTGCTCCTTTTCTGTTCTCTTGTCAGACACACACATATTTGCATGTGTCTTAAAATACATTCCAAGGTGACTTTGACAAAAGACTAGCCTAATTGGCCAATTAATGTTCCCCATTAATGACGGGTCCAAAGGGAGAGGCACTTTGTACAACGGAACAGCATGGTGCTTCCAATAACTCAGTTGTACTCCATAGAAGGTGATGGGATATTTGCAAAGTGCAAGTTTCATACTGGCATATAATTCTTCCAGCACTACATCATTGGCCTTTTTCTGGTCATTTCCCTAGATATGGTTTGGATAGGGTGACCATATGAAAAGGAGGACAGGGCTCCTGTATCTTTAACAGTTGTATTAAAAAGGGAATTTCAGCAGGTGCCATTTGTATGCATGAAATTCCCTCTCCATCACAACAGTTAAAGCTGCAGGAGCCCTGCCCTCTTTTGTAGATTGACCAGTTACAAAAGAAGGCAGGGCTCCCACAGCTTTAACTATTGTGATGAAGAGGGAAGTCCACCAGGTGCTGCATGCATACAAATGACACCTGCTGAAATTCACCTTTCTATGCAACTGTGAAAGATACAGGCGTCCTGTCCTCCTTTTCATATGGACCAGGTCTACATCAAGCAGGATATGACACTTTGAAAACAGTTTGAAAACTGTATATGGAGTGTGCCCTGAGCCTCAACAGTTGTCACCACTGTAAACGATTTCAAAGCAGTAGTGAAGATCCTGCCATGGTCGCCCTATTTGCCCTGGAATTGCCTCATCTCTACTTGTTGCACAAGAAGGGATGGATTACAGGCACCAAACTTGGGGGGGGGGGGGAGATATGTAGAGTGAATGCAGGTAAAGCAGAACTTTTGCAATGTGGCATTCTTGTTTCATGCTATGATTGCCCTTCCCAGCAGAGTGAAACATTCAATTCACTCTTCAATAGTGTGACTTATTAAGAAAAATACACAGCTTAAACATTTATAATTTTCACCTTTCTCAATATCATGCAGGGCATCCCAGATATTTCAATCAGCTTTCAACTGGATTGGATATGGTTGGATTAGCTGCAGACTGGCTAACTTCTACAGCAAACACCAACATGTAAGTATGTAAATTTGCCAGAGCGTTTCATTATGGGATCCCTTTAAGCTCAGTTAATGCAGTGTTGAGTCTAGACAGTCTTTTCAAAAACAGCGTCCTGCCTGCCATTGTGACTGTTTTGTGAGTTGTTGACCTTTCAAAAATAATTACAGTTGTAAACCAGCAACTGAGAAAACAACTTCCCAGAAAGGCAGCAGAGAATTATTTTGTGATTTGCATGAATAAATATCATGCATTGTTTTTATCCCATCTTTCCTCCAAGGAGCTCCAGGTGAGCCACATGCTCTGTTTTTCTCTCCTCCTCCCACCTTTATCACCACAACAACCTTGTGAGAGATGGTGGCTGCCCCAAGGTTACTGAGGCTGCAATCTGATACATGCTTACGTGGGAGTAAGTCCCACTGAAGAGACATACCTGAATGAGGATCTGAATCTGGGATCCTCTATATGTATGACATTACAGTCCCTCACTAAAGGTCCTTTGATTTCCTCTTGGGTTGCTGGTATGAAAATGTAGCATGTGGGGTGATGTTCTTTAACCTTCCCTGGTCCTCTTTTAGGTCCCAAACATGTAAAGAAATTATCTGTTCTTAGGAACAGCAGTCTTAAAAGCTGCCTTCTCCCGGGGCAGCGTCAGGTAATCCTGATGCCGAGGAGGGAGTGCAGGGTTTCTGGGCAGCCATCCAGGGACCAGAGATGCCCCCGCCCTCTTCCTGGTGGAAGGCAACCAATTGCCAGTCACCTTCCATCAGGCACTGTCCCCGGGTTGAGCCCGGATTGGCCCCTGAGCGACTCAGGTGGTGGAAGCACCGTATTAATGTCGCTCCATTTTTAAAAAGCTTGCTAAATCCCCAACTTTTTCAAACCGCAGCATCGCGGGAAAGCCCCGCAGTGGCTGTGAAGCAGTGCTTGCGTCATCTAACTGACGCAGTACAGATCCATAGCCTCTGCAGGGCTTTCCCTGTGCATAGACAGCCCCTAATCCTTTATTTTATTTGTTAAAAAGCTAGCAAGCAGACTCAACTTTGCAAAGGTTAGAATAGCCCCTCATTTGATACAGTGAAGCCTTCAAGCAACGCTACTCAGTTGGCAGAGTCAGACACATTGACCTGGTCCAATGTTATACTCTTTAAAGATTTGGGGCAGGAGACATGAGATTTGGTCAATGTTTTAAATGGGTGGATAAATTGTAAATATTGCTATCTTTCAGGTTCACCTATGAAATTGCTCCAGTGTTTGTGCTTCTGGAATATGTCACATTGAGGAAAATGAGAGAAATCATTGGCTGGCCAGGGGGTGCTGGCGACGGGATATTTTCACCTGGTGCGTGATCTTTCCTTACGTATTTAAGCCTGCAGTGTATAACATCCTTTGTGGTCATTCTAGTGTGAGAAGCAGGGAGCATGTTCAGGAGAGCCGGTTGCTCATCCTCTCTTGGAGATCAAAATGTTGCATATTTACAGCAGTCCAGCGGCACGATTATTCAGGACTTTAATGTCTTCCCCTGCTGAATATTTCCTTCAAACAAATTGCGCTGCTTTATAAAGAGCCAAAGTGGCAGCCTGGGAAAATGTAATTGGAAGAGACATTTGCCCTTCAGTCCCTGCTATATTAAATATTTTGTAAATTGTATGAGATAAAGAAATCATGGAACTGAATAATGAGACAGAGACGCTCTCTTGTGGCCTCAGTAAATGCATTACAAATATCAAGGTAAGGGTAATATCCCTCCTTTTCATGAAACCAGTCAGTCTTGTAAACCAGGGCTGTTGCACCTCTTTCAACCAAGGGCTGAATTCAATTTTGAAGAAGCTCTCAGGGGCAACATTTCAGTGATGAGCAGGGCTGAAGGTAAAAGGGATAAGGTCAAAGTTACCCCCAAAATCTGCATATTTTGGCTTAAAGAGGCATTTACCCTTTAGTCCTGATATGTTACTGCCAGTAAGCCTTAGGAAAGGCATTTCAACCTTTTAGTGATGGAGGCTAGTGACCCCAACATCAGAAGGGTGGTAAATCCGCTCTGGGTTTTAGTCAGAACCAGTTAGAACTCTAAAGGAGGTTCTGCCACAAGCTTCCATTGCTTTAGAATGGGGAAGAAACCTGGGAAGCCAAACAATTGGTGGTCAGGAATAGGGGGTGGAGCCAGGGGAAGAGGTTGGGCAATCTGGCAAACCCCGTAGGACCAGATTGTGATTTCAGGTAAACTAGGTTTGGCCCGTGGATCTGAGGTTCAACACCCCTGCTGTAAACACTATGTGCTTGTTCATTTTTTAAAAAAACAACATGGAAGTTTACAGTAATGGTAAAATATCAGTTTAAAAAAGCTACTCCTACGGGTTGTCTTCACGGTGCTGGGATGGCATCACTTCCTTCTTCAACTCTGCTTTTTCCCTCTCCTGGGGTGGCGTTGGGTAATCATGATGCTGAGGAGGGATCGCCAGGTTTCTGGGCGGCCATCCAGGTTCTGGAGCCGCCCAACCAGGCTCCGCCCCCACATTGACTCCAGATTGGTTGTGGAGTGACGTTACATGGTGGAAGCACTGTGTTGATGTTGCTCCATTTGAAAAAGTCAGGTTAAAACCCTGACTTTTTCAAAACACAGCATCATGGGGAAGCCCTGCAGTGGCTATGAAGCTGCACCTACGTTGTCTAACTGACGTGGCACAGATCCACAGCCACCGTAGGACTTTCCCCACGTATAGACAGCCTCCTAGGTTATAGGTTAAACTAAGATCAACCTCTTAGAATTGAAATGATTGTGGGTGGGGGGATCTTACATGTACACAGTGGTTGGCAGATGTGGGCAAAGTTTAGGCTACATTGTGTTTTTACTACATCCCAAGGTCCACCAACCAGAGCCAGGTGTATTAGAATGGGGTGGAGTGACAAAGCCATATGTAAAATGGTGGCTTAAGCAGGTGGGGCCAATTACCAGTTCCATACCATGCCCTATGCATACATAAATACAAATACATCCTATGCAATAGGATGACTTGCATACATAAATACAAATCTGTCTCTGAATTCTTAAAATTAGGGATTCTAACAGCCTAATTTCGGGGGGGGGGTTGTTTGCTCTTGTCCGGACTCTAACTCTGGAGCCAGAAACTTTGCCAATCTACTGCAAATCACCCATCAATTTACCTTCTTCCCACGGTCAATTTATAGCAGGGGTACAGAACTTCAGGTCGAGGGGCCAAATCTGGCCCTCCTGGAATCCTAATCCAGCTCACTAGGGTACCCCAGGTGGCCATGCCCTTTCCCCTGGCTCCATCCCCTTTTCCCTGACCACTGATTGTTTGGTGGTTTCCTAGCTTTTGTGCCATTCTCTTCCCATTCTAAAAGGTTGAACTGCATTTCCTAAGGTTGAGTTACTGGCATTAAGAGCTTTAAGTCAAAATATGCTGGTATTTTTTTCCATTTTTTTTCTTTTTTAGTATTTTGACCCCATCCACCACTGGAATGTCCCTCCCCCCACTCCCCCGATAGCTTCTCCTAAATTGAATTTGGCCCTCTGGTTTATAGCATTCATTCCTTAGAGCGATGTTGACAAGGAATGCTAGGCAGGCATGTTGCAAGATACTATTGGAGCCAGATCAGAAAGACCGTCAATTACAGGTCACCCTCATTCCAGAATCCTAATGCCAAGGCTAAATCTCCTGTACATATATCGCAAGTCAGCTCTTTTTCCTTTCCAACCCTGATGAGCAGGAAAAGGGCTAAAATTGGCCAGTCCTCTTAGTGTGGAAGGAATACCTTAGTGTGGGAAGACTCCTTCCTGCTCTGAATCTTGGAGCTTGCATTAGGTTTTACTTACCTAGCAGTGGGGCAAGAAATGAGTGTGATTCGTGGCTGGCAAGAGATCTTTAATGACACAGTGTTTCCTTGAGCCAATTTATGGCCCTGTTCCACTGCTGCCATTCTTACCCCCCCCCCAAAAAACATAATTCAAAAACCCACTCCCAAGGAAAAGGGGCAGGGTCCTTCATTTTGAGATGGCCTTCACTAGTAGGGAAAAAGCTGGTCTTTGGGTGTAGATCTTCAATTGGGACTATTTCATATCCATAATTCACTGCATGTGGGAGGTATGCAATGGGAAGGCATTATCAGTGGTTGCTGTCCTGCATGTGTACAAGGGGCAAAATATATGTGCATGTGATCATATCTCACATGGGGTGATGTACCTGCAGAGTTCACGCTACTTCCTGTGTGGAAGTGTTTTCTGTGTAGTCAATGTGTAAAGTCGTTTCCTGAAAGTATAACTAGCCAAGCAGAAAGTATGTAATGAGTCCCCAAAGTGCAATCAGTATTGATTTGTGTCTGATACTGAGAGACTCACTAACTAAGTAGAGCATTCAGTACAACCTGCTAGCATAAGACTGGTCTATTTCTGGGACTTTTGTTGTCAGAAGCACTGCGCAAGGTGCCTTATGAATTATACTTTCTCTTTTTGGGACAGAACTGCAACTTGCCCTTTGGTAAGGTTCTTTCCCCCTCTTGCGTAAGGGGTCAGGGCATCATGTGTAGAGGAAAAAGACTGATGAGATAAGGGAGGAAAATGTACGGGATGGAAAGGAAGAGAACCTCCTGACTTCTTTCTAACAAGTCTAAATTGCCTATGCTTTTTTTATGGGTGAAAGATTTCATTTGACATAGGTGATTTCAATCTGGGGTGTGTGTGTGTGTGTGTGTGTAAATGGTACAAGAATTTCCCTTATCTAACATCAAGCCATGTCTTACTAAATGAGAGAAATCTCTATCTCTAATAAGTCATTCAGGATTACAACCCTATGCATGTTCAGCCAGAAAAAAAGTCCTACAAGTTGTTGTTTTTCTGCCTAAAGTTTTCTGTCTGAGGACTTTGTTCTGTCCAAACATGCATAGCATTGAACCCTAAATGTAGCTTCTTTTTTTGTACTTAAAGCAATGTAATTTTGAATAGAAGAAGTAACAGTGTGTTACTGTGGACTCCAGGTGGTGCCATATCTAACATGTATGCTATGTTGATTGCACGTTTCAAGATGTTCCCAGAAGTTAAGGAGAAAGGAATGGCAGCTATTCCGAGACTGGTTGCCTTCACATCAGAACATGTAGGTGTTTCTGTTTTAAACTGTTTGTTAATCTAACTTTTTTTTTTTTGCTAATTAAACGAGGCTTCTTAGAACACCCTTTGTGAAGTATGTAGTCACTTCCTTTCTGTTATATCTATATATTTATATATTTATATATTTATATATCTACATATCTATATCTTTATTAGAGGGGCCTATTTACTTATTTGTTTTGCCTATGAAGAAATTATGTCTTATGCCCTTTCCCTTTCAAATGCATCATAATGGGAAGGTGTGTTCTCTCATGAATTGGATGGATCGTGTGGTGACCTTCGGTAGGGTTTTAAGAATTGATTCCATTTTATCCTGTCCTTCCTCATGAGCTCAAGGCAATGTAGACAGTTCTCTCATCACCCCATTATCCTGAGGTAGGTTATGGTGAGAGATAGTGACTGACTGAAGTCCATTGGACAAGCAATACTAGCAGTCTGATAGTGTTGAGCAACAACACATAGAACTTTAGGGTTCAAAGCTCTTCACATGCATTTTGTAAGTAATCTTTGCAACAACGCTCCATGTTATTAGCCCCAGGTTGCAGATATGGAGCTGAGGCTCCAAGACAGTGGCTTGTTCATGGCCTCCTAGTTTGTACATAGCAGAGGTGAAAGTTGAATCTGAGATTTCCTGGTTCACAGTTTAGATCAGCCTTCTCCAACCTGCTTCCTTTCAGATGTTTTGGACCTCAATTCCCATCAGCCCCAGCCAGCAATGTTTGGGAATGCATTAGTTTGAGGAAGGCTAGTTTAGGGTGCAGTCTTATGCATTCCTAAGCAGAAAAAACTCTACAGCTCCCAGCATGCCCCAGGCAGCCATGCTGGAAGTTTTAGGGAGTTTTTCTGTCAAAAGCTGCATAACGTTGCACTTTTACATTCTTAGTCGCTATGCCACCAGAGGTCTCCAATATACACACACATTCATAAAATATTACATTTCCACTCATCTTTAAAAACAACACTTCAGATCAAAAAAGTCAGAGAAAATATGGAAGTGCCAAGTGCCCCCCACCCAACCTGAGTAACACGAGAGCTTTTCTGCACAAGGCATGTATTGTGCACTCATGATTCCTTATTCGCTGTTGTTTAAGGGTTCTTTAGATGACATCATGATCCTCCAGTTTCACTTCTGTTTTTTGAGAACACTTTCCCTGGTTTTTTTTAGAGCTGGGAAAATGGGGTATTATTTCTGAAAGCAAAAGAAAAAGTATTTTGTACAGTTGTGATATTTCACTGTAGCTCAGCGCCACCTAGAGGTTATGTAGCAGAAAAGCAGGAAAAGAAAAGCTCTTTGTGAAGAGCAGGGAGGTCAATTCTGTAGCAAAATTAAAAATAGATAATGTGATTAACAGCCTCAGGTAGAAAACCTCTATATACAGTAAACAAAAAGCAACCATGACAGATGGACAGATTGATTATAAAACTACATTCAGTGGATGGTTATACCTAATGTTGTGTCCAATGTTAGTCCTTTTTAAGACTAATGTAGATACAGCCCCTAATCAGCAACAGTCCTGCTATAACAATTTCCAGAGAGCAAGTCATGTTAGTCTATTGCAGCATAAACAGCCAACCAAGAGTCTTGGAGCACCTTAAATACTAACAAATGTATTATGGCATATGCGTTCATGGACTATAGTCCACTTCATCAGATGCATAAAGTGTTATCCTGAGTTACATGTAGATATAATATATACCTATAATCAGGTATATATACTTTAGTTTAATATTGCAGTTTAAGCATTTTAGATTGTGTTTTGTGAGCTGTATTTTATGGTTTTAATTGTCGAGAACTGCCCAGAGAGCTTTGGAGGTATAGAAATGTGATAAAGCAACAAACAAACTTATGGTAGGATGGGAGATTGTAAACAGTGAGATTGGAAGGAAAGGAAATGCAGAGCCCGGATTATCCAATGCCAAGATTTTGTGTTATCAGCAACAACTCTTTTGTGAGTGGCCACTGTTAGGCAGGATCTGCACTACTTAGGCTGACCATATGAAAAGGAGGACAGGGCTCATGTAACTTTAACAGTTGTAGAGAAAAGGGAATTTCAGCCAGTGTCATTTGTATGCAATTAGTTCCTGGTGAAATTCCCTCTTCATCACAACAGTTAAAGGTGCAGGGACCCTGCCTTCTTTTGTATATGGTCACTCTACTATAGTGACTGCACCTTTAACTGTTGTGATGAAGAGGGAATTTCACCAGGAACTAATTGCATACAAATGACACTGGCTGAAATTCCCTTTTCTCAAAACTGTTTAAGTTACATGAGCCCTGTCCTCCTTTTCATATGGTCAGCCTAGCACTACTGCTTTATAGTGGTATTGAAGTGCATTGACAACTGTTAGGGCCCATGACACATCTACACCAAGCAGGACAGAACACTATGAAAGCAGTGTATATGGTATGTGTCAATGGGCCCAATCGTTGCCAGTGCACTTCAATACCGCTATCAAATGGTAGTGTAGGTCCTGCCTCCATATATTGCTTTCATACCACTTTCCTAATGCTATATCCTGCTTGGTGTAAATCTGGCCTTAATAATATGATTGTCACTTCCTCTACTTTTCTGCATTTCATTTTCCTCTGACCTCACTGTTTATAATACCCCCTCCCGCCTCCAGCATGTGTATATAATTATACACTCGTAACTCAGGATAACATTTGTGTCATACTTCCCCAACCTGATGTGTTGGAACACAACTCCCATCACCCCACAGCTGTGAATGAGGGGAGCTGTACTGCAACACACTTTGCCGCTCATTTCCTAAAAGCTCTGCGGCATTGCAGCTGTGGGGTGGGAGCGGCAAAACGCCACAGCATAAGGGAGTGCAGGCTTTCCGGGCCGCACCAGCGGCCATTCAGTACATCAAGCCTGCCCCCTGTCTTCTGTCTTGCCTTCCTGTGTGTCCCCCCACCTACCCTGGCTCTCAATCCGCCCTCAGAACACCCCCAGCCTCAATCCGAAGCAAGCTTACCACCGACAGACAGAGCAAAGAAAGCAGTGATATCGGAGTAAAGGGAAAAAATCACGGTAAGTCAGTGACTTTTAAAAAGCGCTGTTTCAGGGGAAAGCCCGTGTTGGATGCAAGTTGATGGCTGCATCGTATAAACTACGCAGTGCTACTGCACAGCCACTATGGGCTAAACAGGGTATAGAGACAAGCCCCTTGAGGGTGCCAGGTTGGGGAATGCTGGCTAAATTTGTTAGCCTTTTAAGGTGCTCCAAGTCTCTGTCTTGTTTTTAGTCCTACTCTAGATGCTTAGTTCCCTCCAAGAAAATTCCCCTTCTCTTCCCGCCACAGCTTACACAGGAGATGTTCCTGGTGGATTGTTCCCATGGGTGTGACTTCATTATCCTTTAGTAGTCGGAGCAACAAACATTGCAAAAAATAATCAATGTGCTTTTTCAGAGTCATTTTTCTGTGAAGAAAGGAGCAGCAGCCTTAGGAATTGGTACTGACAGTGTGATTCTGATCAGGTGCGATGAAAGGTAAGCACAACCTTCGTCACTGTAAGAAGAGCCATACTTTGAATACAGCAGGAAGGAAGGAAGGAAGACATAGTTTGAGACGGATCACCAACAGTTACCATAAAATGGCATTGTCCAATATTTGGTTCTAAGGATGTTCTGCCACATTCATACTGGACACAAATAAGATCTCTTCAGAGAGTTCCAAAGGTGGTTATGAAATAGGCAATGTTGCCTGTAGTGTGCATATTCTTTACACGACAGCCCATGGTAAACTATTTATCTATTTATAAATGTATGAGTCGTTTTGATTTTTTTTGCCTGAATAGAGCCCCCAAGGCAACTTACAATTAAAACTTTTAAAAAATATATTTTATTTTTAAATTTTAAATGGTTAAAAAACAAAATTTTAAAATAATAATAATAATATTTATTTATTTATTTCTAACCCGCCTCTCTCTCCGGATCGAGGCAGGGAACAACAATGAATATAAATACAAGGACCATAAAACAGATAAAACATTTAAAATAAAAAAAACTAATGCATTATTAAAAACATCTTAAAATTCAACTGGGTAGGCCTGCAGGAAGAGATGCAGTTTAAAACAATTTAGGAGGCAATCCAATGCATGTTTGGGAGTTGTAGGAGTTGTAAGACTTTTTTCTGTCTAAAGATGCATAGGATTGTGCCCTTAAAGTCAGACTGAAGAGCAACTAGGAACATAGGAATCTGCCATTAGTCCATCTAGCCCAGTATTGTCGACACTGACTGGCAGGAGTTCTCCAGGGTTTCAGGCAGGAGTTTTTCTAGCCCTTCCTGGAGATGCTGGGGATCGAACCTGGGACCTTCTGCATGCAAAGCATGTACTTTACAACTATTCATGTTTTTGTCGTGTTTTAAAAACCCACACTGGCCATTTAATCTGAGTTCAGAGTGGAACAAAAACAAGTCCATTCCCAGGCCCAATTTAAAGTGCTTGTCGTATGTTTATTTGTCTATTTATCTAATTTTTGTTTTCTATTTTTATTCAACTTGTGAGTCACCAGATACAAAAAAGGGCAGGTCTCATTTGTATGCATGCAGCACCTAGTGAAATTCCTTCTTCAGCACAACAGTTAAAGCTGCAGGAGCCCTGCCCTCTTTTGTTAGAGTGACCAGATCCAAAACAGGGCAAGGCTCCTGCAGCTTTAACTGTTGTGATGAAGAGGGAATTTCACCAAGTGCTGCATGCATACAAATGACACCTGCTGAAATTGCCTTTGCTCTACAACTGTTAAAGATACAGGAGCCCTGTCCTCCTTTCCATATGGTCACCCTACATGATGATGGAGCAACATTAAGTGAACCAGCCTAAGCAGTTTGTGGACTTTAGCCTTAAGGAAGGCTGTTCTACACATTCAGTAGAATCATATGGTACAATCTTCCTGAGATCACTGTAAAGTCCTAGGACGGCTGTGAAATGTGTTTCTTCTGAAAGTGTAGCTCCTATTTAAGTCTTTCTCTCTCTCTCTCCCCCCCTCTCTCTCTTTCTTTCTTTCTTTCTTTCTTTCAAAGTTGGTAGTTCCTTCCTGTATCAGGCTTGTTGAGCCTACCTCATGGTTCCAGGGCTGTACCAACACAATAGCTACATACACTGTGGCCTGCAAGATTCTTGATCAGTCTTTGGTTTGCAACAGGTTTAACAAACACCTTGTGGGCTGTGGTTTGACATGCCTAATTTACTGAGAAGGTAAAGGCCTGAGAGTCAATGGAGACTGGATGATCTAATCAACCATGGCCAGATCTACAACAAGCAGGATATAACACTTTGAAAACTTTTGAAAATGGTATATGGAATGTGTCCTAGGCCCCAACAGTTGTCAATACCACTAAAACCACGATAAAGCAGTAGTGTAGATCCTGCCCATTTTTCCACATCCACTCCTTTGATTTCCACATATTCAGTCTCTTCACTAAGGGTAAGATGAGATTCACTTAGGAAAGAGCTCAGATTTGCATGAGTGAGAGCAAAATCTGACCTGAAACCTGATCATCATCATCATCCAAATGAGATGCAATGAGCAAGGCAGATCATGAAGGACAGAATGCATTGCTTTATGAGTGACTAGTTAAGCAATAATTGACTTCCTCATAAATCAACAGTATCTCATCTCAGCTAACTAACTTGAGTAGCAGACTGATCGGCAAGGGCTGGTCCGAAATCCATACCCGTTATATTTTCATTTTTATTCCAGAGGGAAAATGATCCCGTCTGATCTCGAAAGGAGAATTGTTGAGGCAAAGCAAAAGGCAAGTAGCTTTCCATCTACATATGTCACTAACACTCATCATCAGAACACTCCCTCTCTCCTCCCTCTCCCTCTCCCCACTCCCAATCTGCCCACCCGATTACCTTTTTTGGGGGGGTGCGCAGGCACCTCAACGATCCACACGCCCACCAGCTGGGTTAGTTTTGTTTGCATGCGTAGGCGCACCTGCCTTCCCAGCATGCTACCTGTAAGGTGGTCAGCAGGACCAAGAAGTGGTAGACCCTTTGGAGGGGGGAGAGCGTTGCTTTCCTCATACTCCACAGCCTTTTGCACCCACTTCCTACCACTTCATGGTAGGGCCGGCCCTGCTGGAGGGGCTGCCGTGGAGAGTAATGGGTGGGGAAATCTGTTCCCACCAGTTCAATCCCACACACCTAATAATAATAATAATAATAATAATAATAATAATAATATATTTATTTAGTTATTACCCGCCTCTCCCTCCGGATCCCTCCGGATCTGGATCCAACCTGCTGGATTTTAGTTAATTGACGTTTGGATTTTTCGACCCCCAAATATTCCTATTCGAAGGTCATTTCAAGAAGAGTAGATTTAAAGATCTATACATGTTTTCCATAGGGACTGTTTTTAGAAGGGCTCTTTTCTATAGACGTGCTTTTAAATCTGAACAGCCTGGTTTCAGCTGATTCTTACATCATCCAAGCGAAATCAGTGGAATGACATCAGAGCGTGTAGACTATTCATTCAACCAAATTCAGACATGAAAAACAAACATGGCCTTTCCAGATGGCTATGTTAGTATGTGTCAGGAAAAGCTTTGTGTAAACAAAACATTGATATGATTTTTGCTGCCTTGGCAGTTTGCTGCCACCTACAGGTATGAACTACAATAATGCTGGATAATGAAAGGATAAAGAGATAATTTTATTTATTTATTTTTTTAAAAAAAAATAGACTTATTAAGGTAGAACCCTCTCGAGGTTTTGTACAAAATAAAAAATGATACAAATCTATTCAAATCAATGACAAAAGAACAGATAGCAGCAATAAATTCTGCAGCCCACAGACAATGGACAGGCCAGCGAAAACAAGTGAGTGTTCATAACCTTCCTGAAGATCTGCAAAGAATACCTGCTGGAAGCCAATTCCAGAATAGACTAACAGCTTTAAAATGCCTGGGCAAACAAATAGGTTTTATCCTGGTCCCAGAATGATAGCAGCATCACAGCCAGTTGAGCTTCTATAGGGAGGGCTTTTCAAATACTCTTTGGTTCATACACAACGAATATTCCCAGGTAAAGGAGCCTGCAGACAAGCCTACTCTGAAGATCTTAAAACATAGAAAATTTGGTATATGGAGTACTTCTTCAGGTATTGGGGTCCCAAGCTAGTTAGGGATTTAAAGGAAAAGCAGCACCTTGAATTGGGCTCAGAAGCAAATGGGCAGTCAATGTAGCTCTTTAAGAAATTGGTGTAATATTATCCCACCTGGGTGTACCAGTTGTAATTCCACCAGCAGCACTCTGCACTAGTTGAAGCTTCTGGGTTATCTTCAAGGGCAGCCTCATGTACACTGCATTGCAATAATCCAATTGGGAGGTCACCAGAACATGGAGCTCCATGACCAGACTATACCTGCCCAGGAACAGTCGTAGCTAGCATAGCAGCCTCCATGCCATTAAGGTCACCTAGGCTTCAAGTGACAAAGTTGGATCCAGGACTGTAACCCAAATGACATATTTGTTCTTTCAGGGTGTACCATTTTGGGCCATCAGTCCTAACAATGCCATGCTGCCTCAGTTATGGCAAGAGCTTTGTGTTGCTGTAGTTTGGGTTACAGGATTCTACTAAGAGCCAAAGCTTTAGCAGGGGGCTGAATAGGCCAGGTTTTATGGGGAAGCCACACAAAGCTCCAAGTGGGCCTAGACACCAGACAGAGTTGTCTGTGTGTTGCTCCAACAAAGAGCAGACCAAGAATGAAGCCTTACATCAGAGTTTGGCTTCCTTTAGGCTGGTTGGCTCCACCTCCACAGTGACTAAGGCTTTGTCTCCTGAAGGGGGCTGGTCTGTTTTAGCAGCCTCAGGCCGCGATGGTGTAGGAATGGCTGTGGCATGCTACTGTACTCATGGCTGAAGCCCTCAGAGTCTGAAGGTGGCAGGCAACCTCCTCTAAATGCAAGAAAGCCAACCCCTTTCCATGACCAAAGCCTCTCCTTGAATTAGACCCTCTTCTTCAGAGGACAAGGGATCAGGGGTCTCTGAGGATGAAGATTTGGGGTCCTAACTCCATCTAGAACATGTTGTACACCTAATTCCCAAACAGAAGAACCAGCTATCCACAGTGTCTCTGACTTGTCAAGATACACCTTCAATTTATTGGCTCTCATCTTGCCCATTACTGACTTCAGGCACTGGTCCAGCATCTACTCAGAGGACATGGAGACAGAGCTGGGCGTCATGTTACTTACATGATGATTCTGTGATTATTGATGTGTCATGCACTAGTTATATTTAGCCCCTGCACCTGCAATAACTAGTTATATTTAACCCCACCACCTGCAATAGCTTCCCAATAGGGCTATTGCATGTGGTGGGGTGCAAATTATCTGCATATCTGCATAGTCTACAATGTTTTCTCCATTGCAACTTTTTCTTGTTTCTACCATAGGGATTCGTTCCATTCCTGGTAAGCGCCACAGCAGGAACTACAGTATATGGGGCATTTGATCCACTTATAGCTATTGCAGATATCTGCAAGAAGTACAAGATCTGGATGCATGTTGATGTGAGTATAGAATTAGTCTGACTTCAAGCAGTAGGTTACAAATACTGGATCATCTTAACAGTAAACTAACAGGGCCACATCCATTCTGTTTGTTTGATTTTGATTTTTGTTTGTTTAATAGATTTATATACCACTGAACATATTTTAAAATATCTCTAAGTGGTTTACAAAATGCATTACATTAAAATACAATTAAAATATATTAAAATGCACATATATATATATATATATATATATATATAATAAAAACATTGAAATCATTTAAAACATCACCATAAACAAACAGACTGTACAGCAACTTCACTCAGGAAAGGCCTGGGTAAAGAAATGGGTCTTTTATTGGTGCCTAAAGCATGATACAATTGACACCTCCTACATACTAGGGGGGGAGATCATTCCATAAATTGGGTGCCACCACAGAGAAGGTCCACTTCCTGGCTTCTATGAGATGGCAATCTGCAGGTTACGGTACAACCAGCACAGCCACCTCCGATTATTTTAATGCCAGCACGGGTCTGTCCTGGGGAAGGCGATCTCCCAGGTAACCTGTCCCAAGATGTTTAGGGCTTTATGGGCTAACAGCAAGACCTTGTATTTGTCTTGGTAGCTAATATGTAGTCAGTGAATATGTTTTAACACCAGTGTAATATGTGCACAGCCAGGCACTCCGCTCAGCATCCTGGCTGCCGCATTCTGGGCCAGCTGCAACTTCTAGACCAAGCACGGGGTTAGCTCCACATAAAGTGCATTGCAGTAAGGGGGAGCCCAAATGGCGATCCAAAGAGCAGTAAGTGATGTGGCAGGGTCAAGCAAGCCCTGTCTCAGCACCTAGGCTAGCATAAGCATGCTGGGGACCAGCAGGAGTGATGTTGCTCACATCCGCATCCTTTCTTCTTATTTTTAAGAGTTTTAGAGGGAGAGAGCAGGTGCCCTCTCCCTCTAAAAGGCTTAAAAACAAGAAGAAAGGATGCGATGGTGAGCAACATCACTCCTGGTTGTTACAGATTGTTACAGAAGCTCGTTGTACTTTCTTTTTTTTACTATAAAAAATGTATTTTCCTTTTCTATAACAAAATGTTAATTATTCCCAGGTAAATATATGTCATCTCCATTGTTCCCAGTATGTTATCATGAGGGTGCTCTGTTTTAAATTAGTTTAAAATGGGAAACTACATGTGCGCAGGCTGTTTGCTTTTGGCAAACAGTTGTTTCTTTCCTTTTCATTTGCTCTCACATATCAGGAATATTTAAGCAGCTGTGACGCATAGCATGACGGAGAGGGGGAAATGGAAATATTAGTTGCTTCACAAATTAAGTAATAACATAACATCATGAAGTCCAGAGTCTAAAATTACCTAGCTTCACCACTTAATTTTTTGTCCCCAGAATTTGATATTGAAAGGTATACTGCTTCTGGACATGGAGGTTTCATTTAGTTCACATGGACGGTAGACCCACCTTCCATGAATTTGTCTTTCTTTCTTTCTTTCTTTCTTTCTTTCTTTCTTTTTTAATCCACTTAACCTCGTGCCATCATCACACCTTGTGGATTCCAAAATGACAGCTGGATCGCTGTTTCTCAGCAATATCCATGTTTTGCAGTTTCCTCTCCGTATTTTTAGCTGCGCCCACAACTACACAAAGAGCAGATCCAAAAGTGACTTGCACCTTTGGACATCAGTCCCCAGAAATCAATATCGCTGAGCACAACTAATGGTTATTATCTTCTTTTCCAGGGAGCATGGGGCGGTGGGCTGTTGATGTCAAGGAAGCATAAATGGAAATTGAACGGTGTTGAAAGGTAGGGCTAATGGAAATATCATTAGATACTACTCACACACTGCAGCAATGGACACCAAAGTTCCTGCAGATTAAAATTGGTTAAAATCAATCCATACGCTCTTGCCAAATGTATAGAAACTCTTTTTCAAGCTCTGATTACTTGACTAGATTTTTACCTAGTACAAAGAGCCTAGTACAGTTCCTTTTATTTTATATATTTCATCAAGGCCCTTTCTTATCACCCTTTGTCACAAAAGCAAGGAACGAATATATATATATATATATATATATATATATATATAATCAGATAATACATTCAAAGACATAAAAACAGAGTGCAGGAAGGGCAAATCCATATTTACATGGGAGGAGAATTTTGCTCAGGAAAGCCTGCAGTCCCTTCAGTTTCCATGGAAATCCACCCATGTGGGCTGAACAGATTGCTTTGGTTCTGCTCTGGTTCCTTTCAGTTGTGCAGACTGGCAGAGATTAACATAGGCTGATTAGCATGCATGTCTCAACTGTGGAGATCAGATGTGCTGAAGCTGCACATCCAATGTGCAAAATTAGAGCTTTCTGGACATGCTCCGGAGCATCCAGTGTTGCCACTGATGGCATTCCCCCCCCCAGTTTTCAGTACTCAGTAATGATCCTTCTAAGAGCTTATTGTTTCAATACTTTAACTTTGATTTATTTATTTTTTAATCATGGTTTACATTTACAATGTTTTCAATAGAAAATCTGGCAGGAAAATAACTTTTTTCATTAAAAGAGTTTGAGTGCTTTGAGACTGGTGCCACCTCTCTCCTAATTTACGCACACCAAAACAAAACCAAATATCACATCGAAAAGTAGCAACTCTTGTTAAAAAATTGCATTACAAAGTAAAACCTAAATTGTCATGAAAACGTTTTTAAAAAAAACAACTGATCTAAATACTCCCCCTCTTCTTTCTTTAGGAGTTATAGATATTAGTTTCTGTTGTTATTCTTAATGTTACTTGCAACTCCCTTAGCCTTTTATTTTACCATTTTATTAGAGCTTTCATAGCAATTCCATGCTCACGTTGTTATAAAACCTAGATTTTATCATAGACATGCAGCCCAGTCCTGTCCATGAGTACTCAGAAGTAAGTGTGCATATGATTGCAGCTTTAATCCTCTTTGTAAATGATTCCATTTTTAGTCTTAAAACATATTATTTGTATAGTTATTCTATCTATCTAATTACCTAAAATTATTTCTAGGTAACCCTTTAGGATTCTTCATTGGGTTCTTTAGGGAGGATGAATTATGTGATTGTAAGGATGCGTTAAGATGATTATATATGTACATAACTTTTTGATATTAATGTGCTAATAAGGAGCATTTTGAAGCCACATGCACAGGAAGCCATTTTCCTGAATGGTTAATTACCAGTATCCAACTATCCCTTCCAAGATGTTTCTTTATTGAAGTTGGTTTGCACAGCAATCATTATTTTTTCTGCTACAAGGGTAACTGGTTCAGGTGTAATGGAAAACCATGGTTCCCTGCTACAAGAATGAGCCACAGTGGGCCTTGGGCTTATGCGCTCTCCCTCCCCTCTTTTGTGTACTAGATCAGAAGGATCTGCTTCCCATTTTGAAATAACCACAATTCCTCATGACATCAGAGAATTGCAGCTTGATGAAAAATAATAGTGTGTGAAAACAAATCAGGAACAAACCGCACTTCTCCATGTTCAGACGTCACAGGAAACTTTGGTTTGTTTAAAATCAGAAGTGAACACTTCTGATCTCCTTAAGGGTGCAAAACAGAAACAGCAAATAGCATGTGAGTTTGAGACTCATCACGGTTCATTCTCATAGTGGGCCTGTTCAGACAACATGCTAAGCCATGGTTAGGCTGCTAACCCTTTTGCAGCAAATGGTTAGTGAGAGTGTTTAGACCACCATGGTTAGGAATGGTTCACACAACACACGAAGTCATAGTTCACACAACACGACTCTGGAGTGAGGATAGTCAGCAGATGCGCTGTACTCGCCTTGCTCCAGAGAAAAATGTCAGGTTAAGTCTCTGACTTTTTTTCTTCACAGCTTTCTACAAGTTGCATCCTCTCAGCCTGTTTCATAGCTGGTACCTGGGAATAATAATAATCTCACAGCATGTGTGAGGGGATGGATGAGAAAGCAAATTGAAATGTATGTTTTTAAGTTTCTAGATTGTTTTTGTTTTTTAAGTTTTCAATTGTAAGCTTCCCTGGGGACACTTTCTGTGACAAAGGTGACAGAAATCTTGTTTAAAATAATAAATAAATATAAATTGAAAGCACTACACATAAACAGCACGAATATTGAGAACTGAGATAATGTGGAAGCCTTACTCTGCCTAGCACAATAACTAGTTAGGATTCCCAAAGTCCAATATCTTTGTATTAAACTGTTCAATCATTTTCAAGGAACACTGTCTGTACAAATAAATTTAAATTAACTATTCTTGGCAGTTCAGAAAAGGCCTGATGGTAGCATCAACTACTCTTTCTTTTTTATTTAGATTGGTTCATTTATTTAAATTGGCTCATTTTCAACCTTACTGCTCTGACAATACAAAAGTGCCACTTTTAGTTTAGTTCTGCTATTTGCATTTATGTCTCTGTGATTGCAATCCAGTGTTGTAATGTCTCCCTTTAAAGTTTGGTTGCCATTCCAGGGCCAATTCCGTAACATGGAATCCACACAAGATGATGGGGGTCCCACTGCAGTGCTCTGCTCTGCTTGTTCGAGAAGAGGTATGTCTCCAACAGTTTGCATCTCCGCTTACTTCTGACCTGTTTCTTTTAATGTGATGGATGCGTTAAATTGTGACACAGCTGATACATGTGATGAAGATTGCATCTGAAACCAAAAAAGCAAACTGTAGTCACTTGCCCCATGAAGCCTTGCTTTTTAAAAATGTTTTCTTCAGGTTCCTCAACAGCAACTTATTAGGCATTTCTCCATGAGAATATCAATGCTAGTGGATAAACGTTTTTTGATAGTTTGCCTACTCCTGCCAATGTTCCCCTGAAATTTAGTTAGTTAGTTAGTTAGTTCAAGGATGGACAATCTTTTTTCTGTCGGGGCCTATATTCCCTTATGGATAATCTGTTGGGGGTCGCATGTCGGCAGGCACTTGGCAAGTCCAACACCAAAAGTGAATGAGTCACCCGTTTTCTCTCCTTGACATCAGTTGAAAAGGAGTGATATAGTTGTGTATCATCAGCCTAGTGATAAGACCCACCTCCCAAATTCTGAATGACTTCTCCCAGCAGCTTCACGTAGATGTTAAAAAAAAACAAGTGGAACAAAATAAAGTCCTGAGGAACCCCATAGAACAATGCCCAAGGAAATGAGTAACAGCCCCCCAGCATCACGTTCTGGGAATGCTCAGTCAAATAAGATTAGAACTACTGCAACATAGTACATCCAAGTACCATATTGGCTAAGTGTGCCAGAAGGATACCATGATGGATGCTATTGATCACTGCTGAGAGTTCCAGCAGAACCAACAGGGACATACTCTCCCTGTCTAGCTCTCAACATAGCTCATCTACCAAGGCAACTGAGGTTGCTCCTGTCCCCTGAACCCAGATTGAAAGAGGATCTAGATAATCAGTTTAATATATATATATATATATATATATATATATATATACCATAAAACCTGAAGTAGCAAAGCTACCCCTTGTTCAAAGACTTTGCTGAAATTAGAAGCTGGCTGATAATTATCACAGTTGGTGGAAGCTAGTGAACACTTCTTCAAGAAAGATCTTACCATAGCCTCCTTTAGAGAAGCATGGCAGCATTAACAATCTCCGCCACCAAAATGGTCAGCCCCCCTCCCAACGTCTGTTATATGCCAGGATGGACACAGGTCAAAAATGTGTGGTTGGCCTTACCCCTCCAAGTAATTGTCCATCAATAAAAATGTGTGGCCACAGATAAGCGTTGAGTGAGTTTAGCTTGTAGGTCCTTTGCATGGGGCAATAGTGAAGATCAACAGGCCTTTGAACAGCACTCTGCATGAATGGAGTGTCCCATAATTCTTTGTAGCATGCAGGGGGTTCCTTAGCAGTATAGGAGACATTCCCTGAAAGAAGAAAGCCACTGAAATGGGGCCTCCTATTCTAATAAATTCTAGTAAACGTTATTAGTTACTAGGCACTGCCATCTTTACAACAATTGGCCAGGGAATGGATGACTGCTGGTAGGAGATGAAAGGAAAAATAGCACATTTTTGGCTGATTTGATTATATGGCTGGTGGAACGGGGTAATAACTATGAAGATAGGATCATGTTCTAGTAATGTATACAGAGAAAAGTGTCCATACGTTCACAGTAAAGTACACGATTGCCGCTGGTGCCTCTTATGCCGACACCAGATCCTGCAACTTTTCAATGCCAAAGCTGTTGGCTGCCATCACAAACATGCACCAACCATTTCTTGTAGCGCAGCCCATGATGGGGACTTGCCTGGCAAGCTTTTCCGTGAAGCAGTAAAAGCTGCGTATTGTTCCACTTGCCCAACCGCATATGCCAGAGTTTATTTCTTTTGTTTTAAGGGGCTGATGCAAAGCTGCAATCAAATGCATGCTTCCTACCTCTTTCAACAAGATAAGCACTACGACCTGTCGTATGACACTGGAGACAAGGCCTTGCAGTGCGGGCGCCATGTTGATGTCTTCAAACTATGGCTGATGTGGAGGGCAAAGGTAAGCAAGCACTCACATTGCATGTTTAGGAGAGTGCTAGTCAAAAATGACTTATCTCTTTGACGTGTAAAAAAAAAAAAGTACTGTGCAGAAAAACACTGAACTTCAGAGTGTTTTGATTTCCTGGCTCCACATATTTTCTTCATGATCTCAACAATCAAAATCTTGTTTGAGCACCCGCCACTGCCACCTCCTTCTCCTTCCCTCTCCGAAATGCCAAATGAAGGGGGAGGAGGAGATAGCAAGGGTGGAGAGCTGTTCTGGTTGCCCCCTGGGACAGCCCCTGGGGATCAATTGATATCAGAGGAAGGAGTGATGGTGGGCTTTTCAGGAGTGGAAGGATAATTGAGCTGGGGGCCCTACTTGCAGCAGGCTGTAGGGTTCCTATTTCAACTCAGTTTACAAGAATGCAAGCAGGGGTACTCTCTACAGTGGCCACTTCTGCATTGCTAAAAAAGAGGACATGCATCACCAAAACAGAAGTCAAAAGAGGACACCAGTTTGCATAAAATATGCTTATGCCAATGTGTTGATGCAAATTTAGAAATAATTATTAGAGCTTAATTAGAAATGTAGTACATCTCACCAATGTTTACGAGGCAATGGCCGACTGACCTGTGTACCTGCCTGGCCAGAGTGCTTTACTATTGATGGGCAACTTCAAGGCACAGCTGTCTCTTCTGATGGTTCTTCATGTTGAAACCGGACTTGGACAGGGGAGTCCTTGAAATAGAGGATGCCTTCAAACTAGAGAACAGTCCTCTGGAAGCCCTTGAAATAAAGGACTGTCCTCTGTAAAAGACGAGAACTGGCACTCCTGTTCAACTTCTCAGCCACCCCTATTCTCAACCAACCATTTCCCCTTATCCTGCCACCCACTGGTTTTCAGTTAAGGCAACAATACTTCTTTAGCCTCAGCCCAGCCATTGTGCTAGGCCTTGGACGAAAGAGGATTGCATGTCAGTTGCTAGGCAACTGCTGCTCAGCACTCCTGCAGGGCTGTCTGAGGAGTAGCCCAGCCCTCCATAATGCAGGATTTGTACGTGTGAAACAGATAACAGCACAGTCCTGGAAGTGAACAAATGATGAATAATTGTCAATACACGTTCCAGCCATAAGAAATCAGGTGTCACTTAGATCCTGTGACGTCAAGCAGCAATCGCCGCCCCTCCGCTCCAGACAATTTGGCAGCATAGTGATTATGTGTTAATGTAGTCAGGCTAAAAGCTGTTGAGAAGGACCGAGGATTTTGATGTAGGAATTCTTAAAACTAGACATGGCAAAACTGTGACTGGAACACCTGCTTCCATTTTATGCAGCAATTAGGAACGGGCATATTCTTGTTGTGGGGAAACTAATTAAAAATCTGTTCTTTTCTGGGGCATATTTGTAGGGAATCTCAAAGGACCAGCTTATTTGCAGTTTGCAAATGTTGCCAAATAAATACTTCTTGCTTAATGATTTCAAATTTCTCTCCCAAGATTTCCTTTAAAAAAACACAAATTAATTCATTGCTAAAATGGCCTGTAAGAAACACACGTTTCATGTAGTATTTGTTGTGTGATCTCATCATCAGCCTGAAGAGAGAGCCAGTGTGATGTATTTATTTATTTATTTATTTATTGCATTTGTATACCGCCCCATAGCCGAAGCTCTCTGGGCGGTTTACATAGGATTAAAACAATTAAAAACAATATACAAAAGTTAAAACAGCAAAAGCATGCAATATACACATACATTTAAAACCACAATAATAACTTTAAAAAGCTGTAAGCCTAAAAAACAAAAACAAACCCAGGCTCCTCAGATATTGCCAAATGCCTGAGAGAAGAGGAAAGTCTTGACCTGGCGCTGAAAAGATAGCAATGTTGGCGCCAGGCGGACCTCATCAGGGAGATCATTCCACAATTGGGGGGCCACCACAGAGAAGGCCTTCTCCCTTGTTACCGACCTCCGAGCTTCCCTCGGAGTAGGCACTCGGAGGAGGGCCTTAGATGTTGAACGTAGTGTTCGGGTAGATTCATGTCGGGAAAGGCGTTCCATCAGGTATTGTGGTCCCAAGCCGTGTAAGTCTTTATAGGTTAAAACCAGCACCTTGAATCGGGCTCGGAAACATACAGGCAGCCAATGCAAGCGGGCCAGAGTAGGTCTTATATGTTCGAACCTTTTGGTCCCAGTTATCAATCTGGGTGCTGCATTTTGCACAAGCTGCAGCTTCCGAACCGCCTTCAAAGGCAGCCCCACATAGAGTGCATTGCAGTAATCTAACTTGGAGGTTACCAGAGCATGGACAACTGAAGCCAGGTTATCCCTGTCCAGATAGGGACGTAGCTGGGCCACCAACCGAAGTTGGTAGAAGGCACTCCGTGCCACTGAGGCCACTTGAGCCTCAAGTGACAGAGATGGTTCTAGGAGAACCCCCAAGCTACGAACCTGCTCCTTCAAGGGGAGTGCAACCCCATCCAGAACAGGTTGAACACCCTCCATCTGGTCAGCAGAACCACCCACTAACAGTGTCTCAGTCTTGTCTGGATTGAGTTTCAGTTTATTAGCTCTCATCCAGTCCATTGTCGCAGCCAGGCACTGGTTCAGCACATCCACAGCCTCACCTGAAGAAGATGAAAAGGAGAAATAGAGCTGCGTGTCATCAGCGTACTGATGACAACGCACTCCAAAACTCCAGATGACTGCACTCAACGGTTTCATGTAGATGTTGAACAGCATGGAGGACAAGACTGACCCCTGCGGAACTCCATACTGGAGAATCCACGGGGCTGAGCAGTGTTCCCCAAGCACCACCTTCTGGAGCCAACCCCCCAAGTAGGAGCGGAACCACTGCAATGCAGTGCCTCCCACTCTCAACTCAGCCAGTCGTCCCAGAAGGATACCATGGTCGATGGTATCGAAAGCTGCTGAGAGATCAAGGAGAATCAACAGAGTCACACTCCCCCTGTCTTTCTCCCGACATAGGTCATCATACAGGGCGACCAAGGCTGTTTCCGTACCAAAACCAGACCTGAAACTAGGGATGTGTACTGGATCGGACCCGATCCACGATCCGAGTCCGGTCCAGTGGGAAATCGGATAAATTATCCGATTTCCGATCCAACAGCTGGATCGGCCGATCCAGTCCGAACCGATCCGAAAAGGCTCCGAACCGGTTCGGCGGATCGGCGGGTGCCGATTCGGCTGATCACCCGGCGCGTTACTCTAGAGCAGGCCGCAAAGCCCGCTGGCAGTAGCCGCCGGCGCCGGACGGGAGCGGGCGTCCCTAAAAGGTAAGCAGTGGCGGGGAAGGGGGCTTACCCCCCCCGGAGCCGTCTGCTTCTATCCGCGGGCACCCGCGGGCGCCAGCGGATGGAAGCGGACAGCCCCAGGGGGGGTAGGGAGCGCGGGGGAGGGGGCTTACCTGCCGGGGCCATCCACGGCGGACGGCCCCGGGGGGGAGGGAGTTAGGCCCCCCCTCACCCACCCGCCGCCATTTTTTCCTCATAGACTTGCATTGCAACGCAAGTCTATGGGGGGGGGAAATGGCGGCCGATCCAAAAATTTCCGATTTTTGGATCGGGATCGGACTCGATCTGGTCCGGGGGGCCTCCAATTTTGTCCAAACTGATCCATGACAAAATTGGAGGTCCCGATCCGGGTCCCGATCCGATCCGGGGGGTCCGTGCACACCCCTACCTGAAACCCAACTGAAATGGATCCAGATAATCGGTCTCATCCAAGAGTGCCTGGAGCTGGCTCGCAACCACCCGCTCCAGGACCTTGCCCAGGAATGGAACATTTGCTACTGGCCTGTAGTTATTCAGATTTTCAGGGTCCAAGGAAGATTTCTTTAGGAGTGGTCTCACTGCCGCCTCTTTCAGGAGGCCTGGGACCACTCCCTCTTGCAAAGAGGCATTAATCACTTCCCTGGCCCAACCAGTTGTTCCATACCTGCTAGCTTTTATTAGCCAAGAGGGGCAAGGATCCAGTATGGAAGTGGTTGCACGAACCTGTCCAAGCACCTTGTCAACGTCCTCGAGCTGCACCAACTAAAGTGGCTAAAGTGTTCTACTAGGAGTCAGGAGATCATGGTTCTAGTCCCCACTTGCCCATGGAAGCTCACTGGATGACTTTGGGCCAGTCACAGACTCTCAGCCCAATCCACCTCACAGGGTTGTTGTAGTGAAGATAAAATGGAGAGGAGTAGGATTATGCACGCCACCTTGTGTTCCTTTGAGGAAAAAAGGCAGGATATAAATTAAATAAATAAATAAAACCTTATCATCAGATTGAAACCTTTGGGTCAGGTGTACATAACTTGTCACCTTTCAAGTCAACCATGGAGACCTGTCAGGTGCCCCATGAAACATTTAGCTCTACTACTTGCATGGAGGGTACAAAGAGAGCCAAGGAGGGGATTATGAAATATGGGGCAGTGCACAATAACATATCTGGTGGGCTACATTCTGCTAGGAGGGTCAAAACTAGGTTAGCCATGTACACATCATTAAAAAAGAGAAAATGCATCACAAAAAGAGGACAAACAAGGATACATATTCATATAAAATTTGCATGTGCTGATTTATATGCATAGATGCAAATTGTGGAAGAATGGCTATACTTTCAGTAGAAATTCTTGTTTCAGATATTTATTTATTTATTTATTTGCCTTAGATCTTCATCCTGTTTCTTTCTTTCTTCGTTTCAAAGGGCACTGTAGGATTTGAAGCACATATTGATAAATGCTTGGAACTTGGAGAATACCTGTATAACAAAATAAAGAACAGAGAAGGCTTTGAAATGGTGTTTGATGGAAAGGTATGCCTTAACTTTGAATAGCTGGGAGGATGTTCAACCTGCGAACATGTGAACACTTACCCAGGAGTAAGCACTACTGAACATGGAAGACCTGCATAGGACTTCCATGCATAGGATTTCCATTGGTACTCTATAGCTATCAATTTATTAACAATGAAGTCCACCCTGTGCTGGCAACTCAAAAAGAGGTTAAAGACAATCTTGGTACCAATGGACTGTTTGAAAATGATTTTTCCTTCCCAATGTGCTAGGACAAATCAATGTGAGTGTTGATTACCATACTGATTCATGAATAGGTTGCAAGATTGGTGTAAAGAACTGGAGGACTCATACACTGTGGCTGTCAATCCTGCCTTGCGTACCCCAAAGCATCCAAGACTGGGAGAGGGAAGCAAGACTTTCCCTTCCATTACTGGAGACCTCCCTTCATTTCTGGAGTAAGCCAAGGATCTGCTGGAGTTGTCCACCCTAACTAGAACATGGAAAGGTGCTTTATACCAGGTCAGACTGTCTGCCCATCTAGACTAGTATTGTCTATTCCAGCTTTCACCAACTTTGTGCTCTCCAGATGTTTTGGACTGCAACTCCCAGCAGTCCATGCTCTATAAGAACTGGGGGCACCATTTTGGAGAAAGTTGGTCTACTCCCATTGGTAGTGGTTCTCCAAGCTCCAGAGTTGAGATCTTTCCCATCCCTGCTACCTAATCCTTTTAAGTGGAATATCCAACCCTAGATCTCTGGCATGTAAAGCAAGTGCTGTTCAACTGGGCTGTGGACTTGGTTGCTATTATTTCCGCCTTATTCCTAAAATATGTTGCTGCTGAGTTAGAGGACTCAAGTAATTAAAGTAATAGCAAAAGCCTATGCATGTTTCCTCAGAAGCAAGTCTCACTGTGTTCAATGGGGCTTACTCCCAAGTGTTTAGGATTGAAGCATAAGTGTAGCAGTGAAGCTAAGGTTCAAAATGTTTGAGAAACATTTTGCTGTCAAAACTTAGATGGTCACCTCTTCAGGCCATTACTCATCTTCTCGTTTTTGATCTAATGTGCATTGCAGTGTGCACTACTAGTACAGTATATATAAATTCATACTGTGTTACTGCTCTACCCGCCTATGCCTCAAGTGGCCTGTATATAGAATTTAGACATCTCTTTCTTCAGGAAACACATACCTGGAGTGATATATATCTCTTTAACAGTGCCACACACGTGATCACAATGGTGGCAATTCTTGCTGGGCTACACTAAAGTAACAACAAAAACTCTTCCTATGATCACTGTCATAGGAAGAGTGACATCGGGATAAAGGGACAGCATGAATTCTACTGCACTGGAGCTCTTCGTAAACATGAGATGTTATGCTTCTTCCATTAGCCTCAACACACGAATGTTTGCTTCTGGTACTTGCCTCCCAGTTTACGGAATATGGAGGATAATGAAGAAAGAATGAACCGTCTTTCAAAGGTAAAGAGAGAGAGAAGAAACTAATGAAAACAAGCTGTTGTTTTTGTGATCTCCAATATCCATCCAATTCCTTTTAATTACAAGGGAGGCCCTGACCAGTTATTTTACCAGCCTACATGGTTTATGGAAGCTTGGGTTGGTTGCTGATTCTCAAATGGGGTAAAACACATTTCCACCTACCTGTCCCCTGACAGTGGCAGCCAATTATGTAGCATGCATGGGCAGAACCACATAATGTGTGGCATTACGACACAGGTGAGTTCGGTCCCCTCTACAAGGATTCGCTTTTGCACCTGGTTAGGTGATTATGCGCATAATCGCTGAAGCGCATTTACGCCTAATACCTCTGCACGAGAGGCGGGGAGAGGCAGCGAAGCGCATTAAGGGATGACCAAAATGCGCTTTACAAGTAGTTAATGCGCATAAGCGCTTGTTCACATAGGCAAAATGCGCTTTAACGGCCAGAGCAAAATAAAACTCGCTGTTTAACGCGCATTCGATAATGCGCATAATCGGAGAGATAACGCGCCTCTACGCCCGATTTGCGTTCAATTCTTGTAGAGGTAAAAAAATTTAAGCGCCTTGAAAGAGCATTAAACCTCTCTTGTAGAGGCAGCCTTCTACTAGATGTTATAGATGGAGAGTCACATGTATTGAGAGACATGGGTAATTGTAGGCTCTAGGCCAGTGGTCTTCAACTGGGGGGTCATGACCCAAAAGTGGGATGTGAGATCAGTCCAGATGGATCACGGCAAAGCTGTTGCCTCCCTTGTTGGGCATGGAGAAAATTGTGAAGATGGGGCCCATGTTGCAGGGTGGGTGTCTGAGGGGAGTCGGATCTGGACCAGTTGAAGACCACTGTCTAGAATGAATATTGGACTCTTATGGCAGAACCATAATTTTGAACTAAATTTTGGACTCTTATGGCGGAGCCTTATGGTCGTAGGGTACAGTCATATGCATGTTTAGACAGAAAAAACAGCCTACAACTCCCAGCATTCCCCAGCCAGCATAGCTAGCTGGGGAATGCTGGGAGTTGTAGGCCTTTTCTCTGTATAAAAAACATAGGATTGCACCCTTAATGGATTTATGGATTAAGGGTGCAATCCTAATTAGGTGGTTACGTGTGTTCTTTCACTTGCTTCAAAATGTGCTAAGCCGACCCTGCTGAGTTTGGGGCCCCTCTTGCTGATTCTGCTGAAGGGGCCCTGGGTCTCTCCAGGGCCCTGCAGAGAGGGGCCAGTGGGACCAGTTGGCCCGGGGCCCATGATTTTGAGGGGGCACTCCGACGAGGAGGTCCCCCCCCAGCTTATGCTACTGCTTCTGTAGTGTAAGTGGCCCATCGAGAAACGAGGAGCCTGCCTTGCGGAAACAGTGCAGAAACCGTCCATCATGAATACAATGATCAGACTACAAGCTCCAGAGGGCCATGCTGCATGCGGGGCAGAGATATATGTGCCTTGAGGTGTAGAACAGATTTAATATGAAGATGTTATGTAGAACGGACATGTTGGTGGGCACACCCCCTTGGGGTGGCCATGTTGTCCTCCTTTTTTGAAATGGGGGGCACACACTTCCCATCTGGCCTGGGCATATTACCAGCTCTGCACGGCCCTGGGTCTCTCCTCCAAAGCCCTTACCTGACTGCACCCATAACTGTGTGTCTAGCTTGGCTCTGAGAATAAGTTAAGAGAAGAGACTGTACAATATTGATTTGCTTTTCATACTGTGTCTGTGAAGGTGGCCCCAGTAATTAAAGCCCGAATGATGGAGTACGGTACCACTATGGTCAGCTATCAACCCCTGGGAGACAAGGTCAACTTCTTCCGCATGGTTATCTCCAACCCAGCAGCGGCTCACCAAGACATTGATTTTCTGATTGAGGAAATAGAGCGCTATGGGCAAGATTTATAATCACATGGTCTGCCGGACCCTTCCAAAATGTCTCTAGGTAGACAATTAAGTTGTCACAAACTGTGGTGAATGTATTTGTAGTTTGTTCCAAAGTGAATCTATTTCTATATTGTGGCGTCAAAGTAGAGTACAATTTAAAATCGAGAACATTGCTCCTCTTTAAAAGTCTTTCTTTTCCCCCTTGAGTTTGTGGATACCTCTTTTTCCGATACAGTAATATACAAAAGGCTGCATTCACACAAATCAGAAATAAAGATATGCTCACGATCCCACCCTCCAAATTTTAGTACAGTTAGTAAAAGCGATAGTTTATGTTAAAAGTAGCCAAATAGAACAGTGCCAAATTTGCTCCCAAATGGTCACAGAATAAAATGAGGGGCAGTGTAAAGCATAAAATAAAAACTATGCTTTAAAATGATGAAATTTTGCCTTTTTTTCTTAAGTCTATTAGAACAGAATTTCTAATTTACATGCAACATTTCAGATGTATTTAAATACATATAATTTTACAAAAGAAATATATAAATATATATATATTAAAAAGATCCTATTTTGTAAAATATAGATTTTTTATTTTATATGGGTTATAAAGACTGCAGGGGCAAATAATACTAATAATAATATGAAATAGTAATAGAAATGATCTTTTATTTTCCTTCAGAAGAGGTGCATCAAATATTTAACAATGCATATTTTGAGACAAAAGCCCACATCGGTTCTTAAAAAGAGATGTCTCCCAGTTCTACATGTCACTTTCACTTCTATATCTCCAGAGTTGAGTACTGTAACACCTCAAGTGGTTATTGCAGCTCTTAAACAAACAAACAAACAAACAAAACCAACAATGTTAACATTTCAAAATGCTGCTATTCCTCATGCTGCTCCCCATGTGGCCTACCTAAGCAGACACACAATCATAACTTGAGTGCTACCCAAGACTAAACTTACGGCTGTACGTGGAGACTTCTCCAAAACGGGTCACCCTTCAGATTAACTGTTTGAACCATGAACATCTTTATGAACTACAGATGAAGGAAATGTGAAATATCTTAGGTTCCCAAACAGCTCAGTCCACAAGGGTTACTGGGAAGGGATCCTTTTGCTGGGATAACTACCCTATAGATGGTGGGAGGAGGCCGTGAATTCACAGCACCAAAATTCACCAGAGCATTTGTATTTGCAGTAGGGTGACCATACGGAAAGGAGGACAGGTCTCCTGTATCTTTAACAGTTGTATTGAAAAGGGAATTTCAGCAGGTGTCGTTTGTATGCATGCAGCACCTGGTGAAATTCCTTCTTCAGCACAACAGTTAAAGCTGCAGGAGCCCTGCCCTCTTTTGTTAGAGTGACCAGATCCAAAAGAGGGCAAGGCTCCTGCAGCTTTAACTGTTGTGCTGAAGAGGGAATTTCACCAGGTGCTGCATGCATACAAATGATGCCTGCTGAAATTCCCTTTTCTCTACAACTGTTAAAGTTACAAGAGCCCTGTCCTCCTTTCCATATGGTCACCATATAAATTAGCAGACAACCAGGAGTTCCTGCTGAACTCCAAAGTGTGCCCAATGCTGCCACACCCTGGCATTGGAACGAAGTTGTGTTTCAGTAGGATTGCCCTCTGATATTTGTATCCTCCACGTTTCCTTCCAGAAACTCACTCAGAGTGGCATTTTAATTTCCCAGCAATCCTGTGCATAGCTTGCCCTAATGAGGAAATACTTGCCCAGAATTACCCAATAAGTGAACCTGGTTTCCCACTTTCAAGCTCCAACACCCAAGCCATTATGTCCACCTCCTTCAGAGGTCAGAGATGGCATAGCATATATAAATCCTAAGAGACTAAGCTACAAATCAGGCAGTCTCTGCTTTCAATCTTGCTCAATCCACGTGTCTCTCTGTCATGTGATTATTAGGTGGCCAAGCACTCTCTTTCAGACTTAGCACCTTTCGGGAATGGGAGGTAATAATGCTGACCTACCATGTAGGGTTGTTGGGAAAAAGCACTTTGAGCATTTGGAAGTGCTATACAAATGCTAATTTATTATTATCATTATAGATTTCCTAGCTACTGTTATGGCATGTTGAAGACCCACCAAGGTTTAGGTCCAAATTTAGTTTTAGAGTAGACCAATTGAAGTCAATGGTAATTAACTTAATCATGGATCCAATCCCTAGACTTTATAATGGCAAGGTAGGCTGCAAATTGGGTGATGGAAAACCTGTCGTGGCCCTGTTTCGTGTCACGGAGTTGTCTCCACTTATAACCCTGGCTAAATTTGGGTTTTAGCTTTAACTAGAATCAACGCGGCCACTGGGTTTGTAAAGCAATATTGTTTTACACGCTCTCCAAATACTTGAAGTTAACCTATGTAATGTCGTATGATTTGATTGAAAATATCTAACTTTGGGTCCTGGCTCACTGTAATATTGCAAACTAGGAACAAGGAGATAAAACTGTGTCTGTAATTGTGTTGCCTTTTAAATTATATTGATAGTATGGTTTTTGTTCCCTCAGGCTGAGGGCTGTGCACTTTAGATTTAAAACTGTACAGTGTTGCCAATCGACATATATTGCTGTATAAGCTTGGACGATATATTACTGCAATGTCCTTATCTGTGTGGTAGCAGTATTGAATCTTGATATTGTAAGAACTGCATCCATTCTAGTTTCTCTATTGCTCACCTGCTTTAGTTCACAGTTCCTTCCACCACCCTAAGCAGATTCTCATGAACAATGTTTAATTCTAGACATTAAAGCTGAAGCATTGGAAAGTTTGACTGCTCCACCAATGAGATCAAAAGCAGCTTGTTCCAAACTGTCATCCCTTCCCAAATGCCAATGAGGACTGCAGAGCCTCCTGCACATAAGGGCTTCCCCCATTCACTTCAATAGAGGGGGACCAGCTCTGTGTTTCTATCAGAGGGCAGTGGGAAGCAACAGCATCTCTGTGGATCGGGGGATTTGAGCGCCACCCATTAAACACTGCTGCTATGCAATCTCCATTCAAGTGGTGGTAGTGCAGCCTCCGTTGAAGTGAATGGGAAGTTGTGCAGCAGTAGCTCATGGGATAACATACCTATTAAATGGCTAGTTTGCAACTCACAAACCACAGGAGGAGGGTGCAGTACAGGGACAGTGGCAATGGATGATTTATATGTATGGTTTGTTAGTTTTTTGCATGTGATTTTTATTTTAAAAATTTTGGGGGTAATTAATTAAGCTGATTACAGTCAGTGTAGATATTACTTCTGTGTGCCAGTCGAAGACCTTCACCTGGTGTTTTCATGTGGATCACACCAGCAGGATTTTCTTTTCCATGTTAATTCTGTTTGTTGCATCTGGGGAAAAGAACTACATGGCAACCTGTTCTTCTTGTATTTGATTAAAGTATTTTATCTGTGGTGTCACTCAGAACCCAAATAAAAGTGTAAAATGTGGTAGTTATGTCTCTACAGGTTTCCCCCTTCTCTCTGTCTCTGTCTCTCTCTCTCTTTCCATTACTGGCCTGAAAGACCAAGAGAGCCAGGAACATCTGTCATGCCATCTTTCAGCAAAAGTCATGAGGACTAGACTGTTTTGTTCCACTGTCTTTGATGTTGTGTCATTGCTTCAACATTGACATTGATACTGCATCCCTCAAGTAAATGTGATAAGCACAGAAATCTATTGTCATAGCTTCGTGAAAATCCTCTTAACCACATATAAGGTGTTTAATTCTTTCATTATCTTATCATTTGTCAGATTTGATATAAGATTCCAGTAATTCAAAATGAACTGACAGTGACCAACAAAGAAAAAGGTCTTGGGGTTGCAGTGGACAGCTCAGTAAAAATGTTGACCCAGCGTGCAGCTGCTGGGGAAAAGGCCCATTCCATATTAGGTATAATTAGGAAATGAATTTAAAACAAAACTGCCAGTGCTATAATACGCTTTTACAAATCTATAGCGTGACCATTCTTGGACTACTGTGCACAGTTTTTCATATGTCACCTCAAAAAGGATATCGTAGAGCTAGAAAAGGTGCAGAAAATGATCAAGGGGCTGGAGCAATCTCACTGTGCGAAAAGGTTTTTTAGTGGGGTGGGGTGAGTAAGGGGTGGGAGGAGGGGTATCTCCCCAAATTAAGCAGCGGGGCCTTCTGTGATCGAAGCCATTTCTCTCAAAATTTCCTTCTGAGGAAGGCAGATCCTGGATCCAATCCATTGCGTTGCTACTTAAATTACAGTAAGTATTCCCAAATTTGCTTCTGTACAGATGCTCTGCCATATGTAAATGTTGTGCCAATTTGTGCCATCTTTTGTCCTCATTTTTGGCAATGTGTAACTCGGCAGCCTATTTCCATCACTCTTTCCTTATTCTTTTTTTAACTGAAGATGCTGGAGATTGAACTGGGGACCTTCAGCATGCTAACATCTGCCCTTCCATTGACCTACATTCTCTCTACAAGCCAGTATGCCATTACCCGCAGAGACGTTTGCTCAAATTAAGGTGTAGCTGGAAGGCTGCCCATAACACTTTAGCATTACCACACTGCCTAAAGCAGTTGCACCAGCAAGCCAGATTCCAGAGTTTCCTCTGGACACTCACCAAGCAGCTAAGGCTCATGGGGGCAAAAGTCTCCAGCCAGCTGACCTTATTATAGCTTAGGCTGCACTGCTAGAAGTCTGTCAATAGGTGGGGCTGCAGTGGCTACGTACATACGCCTTGGGCCTCGGCCAACCACTTTGGTTGTGTGTTGGAAGTTGTCCATACCACTGTACCAAGCATAATGAATCCATGTCTTTACAGCTAGTTCCATATAGATCAGGGATGAGCTATAGAAGCCACGTGTTTCTACCCCATCCAGGCTTTTTTGCAGCCCCCTGATTTATGGCATAACTTGATTGAAAAACATAACAGTATCACACATAACAGTTGGACATCAATGTTGGAGCTGGACGGGAGCAAATCTCCCTGCATGACCTTGGGCGGGTTCTTACAGCCAAACTCTACCTTACAGGATTGTTGTAAGGGTAAAATGGGATACTGCCCCCCCCGTATCCCGCCTTTAACTCTTCAGAGGATGCAAATGTCATAAGAATATAAAAACATAAGAAAAGCCCTGCTAGATCAGACTAAGGGTCCTTCTAGTCCAGCACTCTGTTCACACAGTGGCTAACCAGCTGTTGACCAGAGACTCACAAGCAGGACACGGTGCAACAGTACCCTCCTTCCCAGGTTCCACAGCAACTGATACATAAAGGCATACTGCCTCTGATACTGGAGGTTACACTTAGCCATCAGGACTAGTAGCCATTGATAGCCTTCTCTTCCAGGAATTTATTCAATCCCCCCCTTTAAAGCCATCCAAATTGGTGGCCATCACCACATATTATGGTAGTGAATTCCACAGCTGAACTATGTGCTGTGTGAAGAAGTACTTCCTTTTATCTGTTTTATTGCCCTTTCTGACTTAAACAGAGTTTTGAAGCGGTATTGAGATGTCAAGATGCTGTGGGTTCTATATAAAAAAAAAATTAAATGGTTGGTAAGCAGCTTGCATTGGCTGGGGCAGCTGGGATTCAAATATTTTTGCAATTTGGGGGAAGGGGACAGATGCAAAGGTTTGGATCCCACACCCAAATTAAGCCAATTCCAACACTATTATCTAGAGCATGCATGCAGCCTTAATTAGCACCTTTCAGGATAAATGAGTAGGAAATCATTACAGCTGCTTTGACATGGCTAGGGGGGAAAATGGGGGAAATTGAGAAGTACATAAATGGAAGCATTAGCTGAGCAGTGACTCAGAGCTGTCTCCACAGTGCACCATCTGTTTGCTCCCCTTTCTCTCAAAACTCTCCAGCTGCCAAGTACAATAAAGAGAAAGGAAAACAAAACAATATTGACCACCAAGAGTAGGCAGAAGGCTAATGTAGCATCTGGGATAGTCTGTAGAAAAATCTTCTTTTTACTGGGCTGATCTATCATGAATTTGCTTGTGTTTAAATTACAATGCCTGACAAACCTGTGCATCAGACCATCTAATTAGTTTTTGTAAAAAAGAAATAGCTATTCGGTTACAAACTGTGACAACCTGGGCAGGATCTACACGAATGCTTTAAACTGGTTTAGTGACAACTGTTGGGGCCCAGGAGTGGCAATGTCTGGGAGTGGCAATATCTGTTGTGCAGGGCAAGGGGAGATATGGCGATAGCAGGGCGATGTGCCATTATAGGGGAAGGAGAGATAGATATTTAACACCCATCTTACCTTCCAGTCGCCCTGCTATCCCGGGGATCTTGGAGAACGAACCAGGCCACCCACAGAACCTCTCCTTGCTCCTATGCAATGCCAGGTCGGTTAAAAGTAAAACAAATATCATCTATGACCTCCTTATAGATGAGGAGGCCGACCTGGCATGCTTCACAGAAACCTGGCTGGGAGATGATAGTGGGCCGACATGGGCTCAGGCTCTCCCAGCTGGGTACTGTGTTAGTGAGCAGGTGAGGGAAAGTGGGCGGGGGGGCGGAGTAGCTGTGGTCTACAAAGACAATCTTAACCTGACCAGACTTCCTGTCCGGCAATTGAAGCACATCGAGTGTGTGTACCTGAGTCTGAAGGCCAGGGATAGACTAGGGATTCTGTTAGTGTACCGGCCACCCCGCTGCCTATCGGACTCCCTGGCCGAGCTCACGGAACTGGTCTCGGAGTTGGTGTTGGATTCGCCCAGGCTTTTGGTCCTGGGCGATTTCAACATCCCATTCGAGGCTGGTTTGTCAGGTGCAGCTCGGGAGTTCATGGCATCCATGACAACCATGGGCCTATCCCAATTGGTCTCTGGACCTACACATTCAGCAGGTCACACCCTCGATGCTGTCTTCAGCTCCGAACAGACAGATCTGTGGGCGGAGGTAACAAATACCTCTGCATTGTCATGGACAGACCACTTTCTGGTCAGGGTTAGTATCACAGCTACCACCCGCCCCTGCAGGGGTGGCGGACCTATTAAGATGGTCCGCCCTCGAAGGCTGATGGATCCTGCTGGATTCCAGAAGGCCTTAGAGGGATCTATGGCTGGTATCGTCGACGATCCTGTAGAAGCCCTGGTCAATAGATGGAATCAAGACCTAACTAGGGCTATCGACACGATCGCCCCCAAACGTCCTCTCCGACCCGCTTCTAATCGGGCGCCCTGGTATACAGAAGATCTCAGGGAGTTGAAGCGGAAAGGATGACGACTGGAGCGCCGATGGCGGAAAACTCGACTTATATCCGACAAGACACGACATAGAGAACATCTTCGTTCCTATGGGGTGGCAATACGTGCAGCGAAGAAAGCTTACTTCTCTGCACGCATTGCGTCTGCGAATTCGCGTCCAGCAGAACTGTTCAGGGAGGTGAGGGGTCTAACTCGGGCACCCTCCCCCCTGAACCCAATGTTAGAGCCTTCGGTAGTTCGCTGTGATGCCTTTAACAATCATTTCACAGATAAAATCTCTCGGATAAGAGCCGACTTAGATGCTGTCGTTATAGCAGAGGCTGATAATGGAGTGTCCAGCGACTCCGCGAGTAGAATTACACTGGATCAGTTTCAGTTGGTGAGTACCGAGGACGTGGACAAGCTGCTTGGTCGAGTGAGGAGGACGACTTGCCCTCTCGATCCCTGTCCTTCTTGGCTGGTCGCCCAGGGAGGAGATGCAGTTAGATCACAACTACAATATATTATTAATGCATCTCTCAGGGAGGGGAGTTTTCCATCATGTTTAAAAGAAGCGGTAGTACGGCCGCTTCTAAAAAAGCCCTCCCTGGATCCCCTGGACTTTAATAACTATAGGCCAGTATCAAAACTTCCATTTTTGGGCAAGGTGATCGAGAGGGCGGTTGCCTTCCAACTGCAAGCAGTTTTGGATGATACAGATTTTCTAGACCCATTTCAAACTGGCTTCAGAGCAGGATACGGAGTTGAGACTGCTATGGTCGCCTTAGTGGATGATCTACGCCTGAGTATTGACAGGGGGAGTGTGTCCCTGTTGGTACTCCTGGACCTCTCAGCAGCTTTCGATACCATCGACCATGGTATCCTTCTGGATCGCCTGAGGGAATTGGGACTCGGGGGCACTGTGCTTCAGTGGTTCCGGTCCTACCTCTCGGGCAGGTTCCAGATGGTGATGCTTGGGGATAGCTGCTCTTCAAAAAAAGAGTTGCTATGTGGTGTACCACAAGGTGCCATCCTTTCCCCAATGCTGTTTAACATTTACATGAAACCGCTGGGAGAGATCATCCGGAGGCATGGGGCGGGGTGCTTTCAGTATGCTGATGACACCCAAATATATTTCTCTATGCCTTCGACAACAGCATCAGCTAAGGATAGTGTGTCTCCTCTGAATGAATGCTTGGAGGCGGTAATGGGCTGGATGAGGAAAAACAAACTGAAGCTGAATCCAGACAAGACGGAGGTGCTTACTGTCAAGGGCCACAACCTGGGGTTGGAGGTATGTCAACCAGTTCTGGATGGGGTTACACTCCCCCTGAAAGACTGTGTTCGCAGCTTGGGGGTGCTCCTGGATCCGTCGCTCCAAATGACAGCTCAGATAGATGCGACTGCCAGGAGTGCCTACTATCAGCTTCGGCTGATACGCCAGCTGCGCCCCTTCCTAGAGTTGGAAGACCTAAAATCAGTAGTGCACGCACTGGTAACTTCGAGGCTCGACTTCTGCAATGCGCTGTACATAGGGCTACCTCTGTGCCTAGTCCGGAAACTTCAATTAGTTCAAAATATGGCAGCCAGGTTGGTCACCGGTACATCTAGGGGTGACCACATTACACCAGTTTTAAAATCTCTTCACTGGCTGCCAATCAGTTTCCGGGCGAAGTACAAAGTGTTGGTTATTACCTTTAAAGCCCTACATGGTTTGGGTCCAGGTTACCTACGGGATCGCCTTCTCCCATACAATCCGCCCCGCACGCTCAGGTCCTCTGGGAAGAATTTATTACAGTCAACAAGAACTAGACTGACAACCGTTACCCAGAGGACCTTCTCTTCTGCCGCTCCCAGATTATGGAATGACCTGCCGGGAGAGATTCGCCAACTCACTAGTCTTCCGGAATTTAAAAGATCTATAAAGACTTATCTCTTCCGGCAGGCCTACCCAGATGAATTTTAAAGTGTTTTATTGGTGTTTTATTGGTGTTTTAATGATGTACTGGTTTTATCTGCTTTTAATCAGTTTTTGTATTTTGTGTTTGGTGTTGTTCCCCGCCTCGATCCGTTGGGAGAGGCGGGTGATAAATAAATATATTATTATTATTATATTATTATTTATACAGTTTTCGAAACATTTTCAAAGTGTGGTGTAGATCTGGCCCTGGTCTGCCTGCACTTCCACTTTACAATTTAGGACACCATTTTGTCCACATCCCTTAGACTAAGTAGGCTGACCATATGAAAAGGAGGACAAGGCTCATGTAACTTTAACAGTTGTAGAGAAAAGGGAATTTCAGCCAGTGTCATTTGTATGCAATTAGTTCCTGGTGAAATTCCCTCTTCATCACAACAGTTAAAGTTGCAGGCACTATACTAGAGTGACCGTATACAAAAGAAGGCAGGGCCCCTGCAACTTTAACTGTTGTGATGAAGAGAGAATTTCACCAGGAACTAATTGCATACAAATGACACTGGCTGAAATTCCCTTTTCTCTACAACTGTTAAAGTTACATGAGCCCTGTCCTCCTTTTCATATGGTCAGCATAGAGGTAGTACCACCACCTCTCCCGTGTCTTTTTAATATCTTGCCCACAAGAGAAGACAGACGTATGGCTTTTGTATATATATGGAGCAGAGAGCTTTTTCAGAGCTTCCTTTAAAATCCTTAACGACCTGGTTAGTGTGTTTGTCAAGGAGTCCATTTTATGGTAGGATGTCCGTCGTGGGGAGATTGGGCCCGCTTGTGTTTCAGTGGATTTCCCCAGAGCCACGGTCTTTTTCCTGGAACTCACAGATTTCTGCTTTATTTATTTATTTATTTATTTTCTGTAAAAACAGCAAGTTATGCAAATTTGCAACTCCAAATTGCAAAGTCTGTCCATAATTAATGCAATCTCTGCAAATTGCGACCATAACGTTCTTATTTATGCCCAAATTGTGACTGCAATTTGGGGCCCTCCATACTGCTGCATTGGGTGGCCATCCTGCTCATTCTGCTGAGTGGGGCCCTGGACATTTGCCCCAAAGTCTGGCTATGATAGCATCCCTGAACTGGGGAATGTACATTCCTAACTACATTGGGGAAAATTTTACATAGAAATGAGCACATCCAATCAAACCACACCATGTGTTGCACACATCCACATCCAGTCTGTATATTGTGCTTTTCCGTTCCACCAAGGAAGCTGTATTTACTATGTTCTCTGTTTACATTGTTCAGGCTGCAAGTGCTATTGTTTGGGTAGCCAAAACAACACTACCCACACACCAGAAGCAGATAGGAAGCCCAAGCTTTGCAGACGTACAAGAGCTCAAGTGGAAGAAATCTCAAAACATCCCAGTGAAGGCTGAGCCTGTTCAGTAGCCACAGAATGCTGGCTGAATGTTGGCAGGAATGGGCAGTGGGGGTGGGGAATTGGAAAATTGGGCTAAGGAGGGGGAATGGTATGGAGTGTCCTAGAAGAGGTTGTGGCTGAACAGAAGCAGAACATATTCTTGCAGGTCCCACTGGTGTATAAATGATGGGTTGGATTAGATTTAGACATACTTACATTTCTACATGACGCTTTTATCCCACATCTTTACCAAGGCTTCTGCTTCTGGATTCTTTGCGGGATTAGGATCGGCTTCTTTACATGTGATTTTTTTTCCAGCATTTTTCTTTCTCGGCCTTTCTTTGTGTTTTATTATACAACCACTAAATGGCACTGTGATATAGCAGGATTGCGCCCTTACACAAGACTCTCATTCTACTATCTCTAATTAATAACAGACTTTCTTCGGTAGGAAAAAAATGTGATAATGGTTGCAAAGCACAGGAGAGGCTCTGGAGAATGCCACTGTATAAAGGAATACCAACCTACCATGAATGAGCAATCATGAAAGCACAATAAAAGCCTCATGTAGAAAAGCTCTTAGAGTATACAAATTGCAATGAATAGGTCTCAAGTTAGGCATGGCTAATTTAAGCCTCATTAATTTTAATGGGCCTACTCTAAGTAGGATCCAACTCTATTTCTGTCCATTGCTGGATTGGGGCATCTAGGTTTTTAGACTATGTTTGGCTTATCCATGAGGACTTCACATAAGCAAAGCTCCTTAGCAATGGGGAATGTGAAATATGCCCCCCCTTCCTGAGCAATTAAAGGCATTTCAGAACACTGGCGGGAAGAAAGATTAATCGAGAGCAACAACGTCATTGATATAATTTTGAACTGGAAATGCAAAGGTGCCGTTGTTGTTTTCCCCTGTTAGTCCAGCCCATATGATAGCTAAACAGCCTCACAAATTATTCCGAGACAGGTAGATGATAAATCATAGCACTTATGAAAAATGGCAAGTGACTCCATGTCTCACTTTGTCCTTGTACAGTACTTCAGGCAGGGATGAATTATGAAGCATTTCACTGCCTAGGTACCTTCCATGCTCCAGCTGGTAATTCTGTTGCATGTTTCTTTCCAGCTTCCTACCGGCAGTTCACGGAACTGTTCACTTTAGGGCAGAGGTTGGCAACCTGCGGTTGTAGGTTCACATATGGCCCACAGTTCAGATCTCGGACAAGAGCAATCTGTCCTTTCCTCATCAGCCTGCTGGGCAAGGTGGATTGAGTAGGAATGGGTGAGAATTTTGTTTCAGTTTGGTTTTGATAAAAATTCTTCAAAAATTGCAAAGAACTCCATGTTTGGGACAAAAAGAACTGGAGACTTAAAAAAAATGAATGTCAGAGAAACCAAAACTTAATTGCTTGCTTACTTTTTTTTTTTTTAACCTTACTTAGGGTGACCATATGGAAAGGAGGACAGGGATCCTGTATCTTTAACAGTTGTAGAGAAAAGGGATTTTATTTAGTTCCCCTGCCTTGAATTTTACTGGAAGGGGGATTGGCCAGATAACAATGTCTCCCATTTGTAACTCCCCACCCCCAGTATTTTCCCACCACTTCTATTTACTTATTTTTTATCATGGAAAATCTATTACCGAGGGAAAGACAGAATAGCTGCACAATGTCTCTTCATTGACAGTGCTAGGAGCCTACCATTTAGAAGCTCCCAATGTCACTTTGAGAGGCAAAGAAAAGTTTCCGCAGATCTCAGCTAGTCCTGGCTATTCTTCCCTGTTAATTGTGAAACTTGACCTCTAAAGCCACATTGACTGATTTAGGGGCAATTTTAACATTCAGTGCTGAGATACATACATGAGACACAGTTGCCCGTTCAACTGCTGCGGCAATTCTACTGAAGTTGCCGTACCAAAAAGCTTAATGAAAATGAACTAATTGGCTTTTAATGCGTTTACTCCTAGCCATGAGAGGTAAGAGGGCTGCTTGTCTTTCATACTGCCTAGTTCTTGCACAGCACTAAATGCTTCCACAGCACTAAACTAGACACTGCACTGTGCTTGTTCACAGTCCAAAGATCTGGTTCCCCAAGATGTTGGTTTTCCATCACTGGCCAATGCGGAGAACAATTGCCGTGTATCCAAGGCATGCACAGAACCACTTCTTCCTACATAAACAATATGGGGAAACTGAGCATGTGCATTATCTTTGCAGACATTCTCTTCACGTTATAAGCATAAATTGGACTCATCTGCAAGGATGGAACCCTAAATCCCATGCTCTCCTGGCTTTTCTGAAGTATATGGAGAACAAAGCACAATTTTACTGGGCTGGTATTATAGCCAAGAAAAAGCAAGTAGTGCAAGCCAATAGCCGGATGCTCATAATGCACAGGGCTGTGTTTTCTCATGGAATACCTCCTCCTGCCTTCCACAGCTGTTTTGCCTCAAAGTAACAGAATGTCTCTACATGAAGAAGAGGAAGATCTCTAGCTCCAGTCTGTCAAGGGCAATCCATTCACGCAAGCACCTTTCTGAACATGCTGTTGACATCTGATGCTCCTCTCAGCTTTGCACTAGTGGATCAGGGCCAAAATCTGCAAACTGAGACAATTATGCAAATTTGCACCCACTTATTTTGCAAAATGTATTCCCCTTCTGTTAACCATGGGAAGGGACAAGGAGCTACGGAGATGGAGACCACCAAGGCTTCTGCCACCCCCATTTCCCAACACCTCCAAACAGTGGGAATTTGGGAGACATGTTGTGCATGTATACTGTGAAGTCCCAGATCCCAACTGTGGCATCTCTAATCCAAGTAAAGGATCAGAGGGCCAAGCTAGATAAGACACCGGAGAACCTCAATCAAGACTTCCCATGTCTTGTCCTTTTTTTTTTTACTAATAAGTAGCTCCATATTTCACTCCATTTATTACATTTCTAATAGCTAAAGCTCTCTGAGTGATTTACAAGGACTAAAATGATAAAAGTACATAATAGAAAACCAACGTATACAAATGTTACTTTAAAAAAAAACATCAGCAGTAAACACATGGCTAATACTTTCTAATCTAACCTCCCTCCTGATATTACAGAGATGAGCAACATGTGGCACTCCAGATGTTTTGCCCCAACAACTGCCCTCATCCCATACCACTAGCTATATTGTCTAGTGTTGATGGGAGTTGTAGGGCAAAACATCTGGAGAACCATATGTTACCTACCGTGAGCTACTAACTTGAGGGGGGGCATATAAGTCACAATAAGTTTTCTCTATGGGTAAATAGCAGCTTGAGGAGGGCATTTTAGATGGGGGAAACAGAACAGAAGGCGAACAAAAGCCTAAACCAAGACATGGGAGGTTCAGATTTGGATCTCCCACCTTTGCCCTGAGATAGCAGGACCAGGGAGTAGGGATAGGGGAGAAATTAGTTCAGTTCAAACCATGTCTCCGAATTTTGCAGGGGAGTTCTCTAATTAAACAATGTACACAACCATGTGTATATAAGGAAAAAGTGCACGCAACAATATGCATATGAATGAAAATAACATTAAAATGCATTATATTAGGAAATTGCTTGCAAAAATAATGCATATTAGGCATAAAAGCATACACAAATGCATATGCAAAAATGCTTACAATGAATCAAACTAAGGGTTATATGCAATGCTAGCCCTACTTAGTGTAGACCCATTGAAATGAGTGGTGCTTATGTTGGATATAACCCATGAGATTGGAAAAAGTAGAAACTGGGAGAATTTGATATTGACAGATTCATTCATCTCTACCAGGGAAGACCTTTGCCCAAGATCCAGGAAAGCTGCTGCCAAGGATGAAATGAAATGAGGCAAACAGCCTACTGCTTACATTCTCCCAAGATTGTTCAGACCACACCATCACTTGTCAAACATGCACATACCAAGGGAAGAAAAATAGGAGAAACTAAAAAAATTGCTTTCCATAAATCCCTAATCGTTTGAACAGACCCACACATCTGATATAAATCTGGCAATTGCTGGGACGGATGAGCGTTGATGTCCAAAACATATTGGAGGGCATTGGTTTGGGGAAAGCTGGTATTGTGTGTGTGTGTGTGTGTGTGTGTAGTTGTATTTTTTAAAAAACACTCAACTAAGAAATGGTAAATCCCATGTAAAGCTTCCAATTTCATCAATTATAAGAATAGATCAGCTTTCCCTAACCTGGTGCCTTCCAGATGTTTTCAACTACAATTCCCATCATTCTTGACAATTAGCCAAGCTATCTGGGGCTGATGAGAGTTGAAGTCCAAACATCTGGAAGGCACCAGGTTGGGGAAAGCTGGAGTCGATCAAGGATATGTTTCCCTACAATCATTAATCTGACTGTTTCGGTTGAATTGTTTGCCTAGATTTCACATTTCATTTTAAATGTAGCATATCCACATCCCAAGTTAATTTCCTTAACTTCTGTTATATGTACATTTTCCTCCAGGAAACGTCTTTAATTCTTTGAGCACCTTTAGCAATACAGGAGTCTTTGAGGCTGTCCGTACTGCTGCACAGAAATCCCAAGTGAAAGCATATTGGAGTTTAATGATCCACTACTTATTTATTTATTAACAAAATGTGTTTACTGCTCCATATCTGAAACAGATTCCAGAGTAGTGAACATAAGAATTAAACAGTAAAAGATACAAAAATTAAGGAATGCTTCCTGGAATAGAGCTGTTTTCACGAGGCACTGGAAGCAACGCAGTGTTGGCGCCTGCCTGAACTCCAGGGGCAGGGAGTTCCACAGAAAAGGGGCCACCATGCTGAAGGCACTTCTCTGGTGTACTCCAATCGGGTCATAGGAGCATGCCTTCTGACGACTTCAGTGACTGGGCAGGTTGGTAAGGGAGAAGGCCCTCTCTCAGGTATCCTGGTCCCAAGTTGTTTAGGGCCTTGTACCTAGTATCAAAACCTTAAATCTGGTTTGGTAGCAAGAGTGTTACACTAGATGTCAGGTTTGGTCTTTCTTCTGCCAATCAGAGGTTCAGTGACAAGAGCCACAGGAGTTCTGAATCCCAAGAAAAAAAATGACCTTGATTGAAGACACAGCTGAACCTTTTCTTCTTTTTCCATTCTGTGCATGGTACAAACAATCCCAGAAAGAGCCAGCGATAAGTAACATGATATTTGAGGAACTGACCCCAATCTGCAGGTAGTGACCCTTATCGCACATGCTGCTGCAAGAGAAAGCTCAGGGAATGGGAGAAAGAGATCCCATCTTTGATAAAGGCAGTAAATGTAGCCCTTCTACCAGACAAAATAAATTGGTTGCTATTGATTCAGCAAAAGAGAGCTTCATCAAGCCTACTAGGCAATGCACAGGTGAAAGCTCGGCAATTGGTGTTTTAAACTTTACCCCACGGAATATAAAAGCACCTTGGATGTGTACCAATGCAGGGGTGCAGAACCTCAGACCCATGGGCCAAAGCTGGCCTTCTGGGGTTCCCAGTCCCCTTCCCTTGACTCCAGCCCCTTTTCCTCCAACCACCAATCATTTGATGGTATCCAAGAACTTTTGTTCAGCTTTTTCACCATTCCAGTGGAGACTGGTGGCTTCAATGTCAGTTGGACAGAGAATCCATTCTGGGTTTCAGTCAAACCCAGTCAGAATTCTATTATTATTCTAGTCTATTATTATTATTATTATTATTATTTATAGCCCACCTTTTCCCCAGTACTGGGACTCAAGTCGGTTTACAAGATTAAAACATGTACAATGAAAACATATAAATATAAATTTACAAAAGTTAAAATAAAATTAAACCCACAGTAAAAATTTTAAAAAACATTTTAAATTTTTTAAAAACAGTAACAACATTTTAAAAATAAGATAAAATCCAATACATTAACACAGGTCCAGAATATTTGCCCCATTCGACCCACCCACCCCAAGCAGGCCTGTTTGGACAGCAAACTGAGTAAGGCACACAGCTCACCTGGGCCTAATCTACACCAAGCTGGATACTACACCATGAAAGCGGTATATAAAAAGCAGGAGCCACACTAAGCAGGATATAGCACTCTGAAAACGGAATATGGTATGTGTTAGGGGATAAAATCCAGGTCAAGGCTCATGTAACTTTAACAGTTGTAGAGAAAAGGGAATTTCAGCCAGTGTCATTTGTATGCAATTAGTTCCTGGTGAAATTCCCTCTTCATCACAACAGTTAAAGTTGCAGGGGCCCTGCCTTCTTTTGTATATGGTCACTCTAGTATAGTGCCTGCAACTTTAACTGTTGTTTTTTTTTTTTTGTAAATAATTTTATTATTTTCAACATAATGATAACATAAAATACATACATAACCCTTGACAATCCCCCCCCCCGTGTACCCCCCCACCATGAGACCTTCTCTTAACCTCTTATTCTATCCAGAAGTTTATCGACTCTTTTGAAGGTGTTTGTCCCTTCCCCGATCTTAATACATATTCCAAAAGGGGTCTCCATATTTCCCCAAAATCATTTTTACCGGACATTCCCCTTTTCAATTTCATTTTACAAGTTAGCATATCATTCAAAGCCATATCCCATATTTCTTTATACCATTCTTCTATTGTATAGCTTCCTTGTCCTTTCCAATTTTTTGCAATCATTAGTCTAACAGGAGTCAGGAGGTTGTTTATCAATTCCCTCTTGTTTTTGTCCTCTTCCCCTCTATCCCATATTGCTAGTAGAGCGAGCTTCGGGTCTAATTCCACTTTACTTCCAATTATTTCACTTATTTCTTTAAATACCCTTTTCCAAAATTTTTGTACATATTCACAGCTCCACCACATATGGTAATAAGTTCCAACCTCCTGGCATCCTCTCCAACACTTTTTAGATATTTTTTTATCAATCTGGTGAAATCTAACCGGAGTTAGATACCATCTCCACAATACCTTATAAAAATTCTCCTTAATTCTGATCGATAACAATTTTAACATTCTTGCGTTCCACAACCTCTCCCAGTTATAATCCTTAATTTCTCCATTTACGTCTTCTTCCCAAGCCTTTTTTATTACTTTAAGTGAATTTTGAAATTCTTCCTCTATCAATAATTTATATATCTCACTAGTCAACCCTTTCTTAATTTCCTTTCCTTCTTTCCTGCCTTTTGACTCTACTAATTCTTCAAATCTTGTATTGTTTCTACACTTTTTATTTTTCAATTTCCATTCCTGAGTCCATTTCCCTAGTTGTATACATTTAAACCATGCAAATTTATGACCTATCAATAGCTCTTTAATTTGTTCATTATCCTTCATATTTTCCATCCACTTCCTTAACTTGATTATTTCCTTATCTTTCAATCTCGCTTCAATCTCCACTTTTAACACTCTTGGGAAATTCTCCACTACTACCACTGGGGCAAGTGGTGAATCTCCTGGTATCAACTTCCCCCTAAATTTCTCCCAGATCTCCACTATATTTACCAACAAAGGGTTGTCCAGTCCCTTTAATTCTTTCTTTTGAATTTTCTTAAAGAAAATATTTTTCAATTTATAATCTATTTCCCCAGTTTGCGTCTCCAACCACTCCAGATCTTCCTCCCCTAGAATACAGCTTATAACATACCTTAACTGATTAGCTATATAATAGTACTTAATATTTGGAAGCCCTAAACCTCCCTTCTTTTGAGCCTTATACCATAACCCTTTATTAATCCTGGCTTTCTTATCCCCATTACAATATGCATTGATTATATTTTGCCAACTTTTCAGCTCTACATCTGATATTTTAATTGGTAACATTCTAAACAAAAAATTAATCTTAGGTAAAATCTTCATTTTAATAATTGCTATTCTACCAAACCAAGAATGTTTTAATTTCTTATATACTTCTAATTTCTCCCCTACTTGTTTTTTTAAAGCTACCAAATTAAGTTCCTCAAGCCTATCTAAATCTCTATCAATGTTAATACCTAAATAACGTACTATGTTTTTAAGTCTAAGACCCAACTTATCCTTACCTTCTTCCAACTCTTCCTTATTATAATTAAATAACATCATTTCTGACTTCCCCCAATTTACTTTTAATCCCGTGATTTCTCCAAATTCTCTTAAATGTTTCTTAATCACCTCAGCACTCCCTAGGGGATCTTCTACCGTCAATAAGGTATCATCCGCAAACATATTCATTTTAATCTTCTCCTTTCTTCCTATCCCCTTCACTCTTTCATCTTCCCTTATTACATTTGCCAAAATTTCTATTACTATTGCAAATAGGATCGGTGAAAGAGGACATCCCTGTCTAGTTCCTCGGGCTAGTGTAATCTGTTGTGTTAACCCATCATTAACCAATATTTCCGCTTTATTATTTTTATACAACTTATCCATCACTCCCATAAAACAATCTCCAAACCCAAATGTTTTTAATATTGTTTTAAGTGCTGGCCATTCCACACAATCAAAGGCTTTGAATATATCCAATGCTAGCAGACCTGCTTTTAAATTCCTTTTTTTTATGATACTAATTATATTTAATACTCTTCCCATTAAATTAGGCATTTGCCTACCCGGGATAAATCCACACTGATCTTTTTTAATATATTTACTAATAAATGTGGCCATTCTTTTTGCCAATATTGCTGTAAAAATCTTTGAATCTTGATTTATTAAGGAAATTGGTCTATATGATGCGGGATCCGTTAAATCCTTACCTGGTTTCGGAATTAATATAATCAGGGAATGTTCCCATGATGGCGGAGTCTTCCCCCCTTCTATTATAGTATTAAATAATTTCTTTAATCTTGGTACTAAAATTCCTTTAAAAAGCTTATAATACTCCGACCCCAAACCATCCAACCCCGGTGATTTTCCTCCTTTTAATTTATCAATAACTCCCTCTATCTCTTTTTCCGTAACTAAACCTTCCATATAATCCCTGTCCTGTTCCTGCAATTTTATTTTCCAATTCCTCTCTACATATTCCAATATCTTATCTTGCGGTCCCGATCCTGATGTATATAATTCACTATAAAAGTCCTCAAATATACCTAATTTATCTTTCATTAAATTACAACTATTCCCTGCCTTATCCTTTATTGTCCCTATCATATTCTTAGCCTTTTCCAACTGTGTGGATCTAGCCAGCATCTTTGAGTTTCTATTACTATATTCAAAAAAGTCTCTTTTTAAATACAACAAATTCTTTTGAACTTGTTCTAATTCTTCTTTCTCTAATTCCTTTTTCTTAGCTTGAATTTGGGCTAATAGGCGTTTATCTTTTGTCTCCTTTAACTTTTCTTCCAAACTTCTTATCTCCTCTTCAATCTTTTTATTTTGAGCTTCCTGTTGTTTTTTTAATGTGCATCTTTCCCTAATACAAATCCCTCTTACTACAGCTTTCATTGTGTCCCATAATATGTCCTGCCGGTTGTTCTCTTTTTCATTAATCTCCCAAATTTCCTGCAGTTCTTTCTTTATTTTCTCCATTATATCCTTTTTATTCAACAACCTTACATCCAATCTCCATCTCTTCGCTTGTCTATAGTCTTTCTTGGTTTCCATGTCCATTGACATCAACGCGTGGTCAGTGACCTTGATAACTCCAATATCACAATCTATAATTTTGGGTAACATATTTTTTGATACAAAAATGTGGTCTATCCTAGAATAACTCTTAAATCTCTGTGAATAAAAAGTATATTTCCTTTCTTCCCCTCTTAAGGCTCTCCACACATCCATTAATTCTTTCCCTTCCATTAATTTGCTTAACTCTGTCTTCCCCACCCTCTTAGTATCTTTTAGTATGTTATCCCGGTCTTTCCCTATATCTAGTACCATATTAAAGTCACCAGCCATCACAATGTGCTTTTTACCCACTTCTCCCAACCCGTTAAATACTTCATTGATAAAATCCATTTGTTTCCCATTTGGAGCATATATATTCACTAATACATATTCCTCTTCTCCCAACTTGCAGAACATAATAAGAAACCTTCCATTGCTATCTCTCTTTACACTTTGAATAGTTATACCACATGTCTTTGAAATTATTATTGCCACTCCTCTCGATTTCGAAGTTCCATATGCCTTCTCATAAACGCCCACCTCCCTCATTCGAAGCTCATTAACTCCATCTTTGGCCTGATGGGTTTCCTGCAAAAAAATTACATCTATTTTTTTTTCTTTAATAACATTTCAATCCTCTTTCTTTTAATTACCGTTCCTAGCCCTTTAACATTCAGTGTTGCCAATCTAAGTTTATTTTCCATCTCTCTCTTTCACACAAGTCTTTAAGTCGGTCTCCCTGTGTGTAACACATACCCCCCCCTAACCCTCCCCCCCACATTCACCCCCAATTCACCCCCCTCCTCACCAGCTTGCTGGGCTTTGGTCCCAATCTTCTTAGAACTCTTAGGGGGGGGGGGAACTCGGCCCAACATTCCGGAATGACGTCCACCCTCCCCTCCAAGTCTCCTCTTCTCCCTATCTCTCTTACAATATATTAAAGTCTATTCATTGCTCCCTCCTGCCGCGCCTTCATCTTGCTTCTCCTCTCCAACCGATGTGGCATCCATTATGCCCAGCTCCTCCAACAACTCGATTCCTTGCTCACAAGATGTTATTCTTTGCTGCTTCCCGTTCCACTTGAACCTCAAGAAAACTGGGTATCCCCAATTGTAGGAGATCGATTTCATTTTCAATGCCCCTGTGCATATTCTAACGCTCTTCCTCCACTGGATGGTCTGAGGGCATAAATCCTGGAAAACCTCGACTGGTGTTGCTTGAAGCATCGGTTGACCTTGACTTCTAATTGCTTGCATTAATTTTTCTTTTTTGTAGTAGTTAGCGAATTTCACAATAATATCTCTTGGGAGCTCTCTTGACTTTCCAAATCCAACCCTGTGGGCCCGCTCAATATCTTCCATTCTCCACTCTTCCTGTGGCATCAACTGTTTGGCCCATGCCAAAATTAATTCTCTTATACTGTTAGGGGTCTCTGCTTGCCTCTCCCCAAAAGATCTTATGCGTAGATTAGCTCTCCTGTCCCGGTCTTCCATCGCTATAAGCCGTAAATCCTGTTGCGTTAGCTGTTCCTGTTGCTTCTTGTATAAAACCTTTAGTTCTCCAGTTTCTTCCTGTAAAGCTCCAACCTCTTTCTCCACCTTTTGGAGTCCTGCTAAAAGCTGCTGCTGTGAATCAGCAATCCTCTTTGCCAATCGATCTTCTTGTTTGAGTAAAGCCTGCTCAAAATTTCCATCTTGCTTTAAGATTGCAAGATCCAACATTTTTTGAAAATTCTGAAGCAATTCATCTGTTGGGTCAGCTTGCCTCCCTGTGGTTGTTTTAGGAATTGCTCCTGGCTTAATTCCAGTCTTAGAGCTAGCATTTCCGGCATGACTCGGGGATTGCTTTTTTGGCTTTTCAGAATCCTTATCCGCCATTTTCCGGACAAGTCTAAAACTTCTGTCGGACGGCTTATCTCCCTTGATTCGGCTCCAAGAAGTTATTTTCTTCTTGCTCATCCACCTTCCAAGCCTATCCGATAAGCACAAACACAAGCACAAACCACTTCTAGCCAGAAATCAAAGTCTCTTTCTCTCCCTCCGGCTTTTTTTTTTTTTTTTTTTTTAGTTTCGTTTCTCCTCGGGCTTTCAGCCGGCTGGTATGCCGCTAGCAATCTTTCAGAGCCTAAAGCTTAAAAGTCTTAAAAGCCTCTTTTCTGAATGCTAGCAATCATTCTGTTCTCCTCAGCCTTCAGCCCGCAACCATAAATACGTCTGTTTAATTACCTTCGCAGCGCTGCTACAAAGCTGTCGGTCGATCTCCTCCCTTCTGCCGATCCGGTTATAAAGCCATAAATCTCGTTCCAGCTGCAATCTCTTTGGTAAGCTTCCCCCTCTCCATAGCAGACTTAAATGCAACAGAGGACGCTTTTAAGATAGGGAATTTACAATTAATTCATTGCTTCTTTCGGAGGATGAAGGATTTGCGACTCAAACCATGACCTGCTTGGCCACGCCCCCCCAACTTTAACTGTTGTGATGAAGAGGGAATATCACCAGGAACTAATTGCATACAAATGACACCGGCTGAAATTCCCTTTTCTCTACAACTGTTAAAGTTACATGAGCCCTGTCCTCCATTTCAGATGGTCACCCTAGTATGTGTCAATGGGCCCCAGCAGTTGTCAGTGCACTTCAGTATCGCTATAAAGTAGTAGTGTGGCTCCTACCTTTTATATACCACTTTCATAGTGCAATATCCTGCTTGGTGTAGAATAGGCCCTTGTCACAGCCTTCCACACCATGGTGAGATGTACTATATTTCTATTTAAATTATAATACTAATATCTAAATTTGCATCTAGTCGTATCAATCATCACGCATGTAAATTTTATGCAAACTGGTCTTCCTTTCTTTTCTTTTTTTGTTCTCTTTTTTGGGGTGATGGATAAGTGGCCTCCCTACTTTGCAGGGGAAATTTGGAAAAATAAAGAAATACCACCACCTCAACTCCTACCCTGCTTGCCTCAAGCTGGCTGGGCATAACAGTGCTATTCACTCTCCCCTGAAAGGGCAACAAGACCAGGAAAGTAATAGAGTTATGCGTACACCAGTACTTCAACCATTAGACAAGGCGAGGTGATTTATCCCAGTCAATAGATACTGAATTACCATTATCTAAGGCACCCTATAGATAATTATTTCATTTTTACTGCCATTTGAATCATTGTTTTGCCTCAAGCACAAACCTTTTTCCAACTGTCTCCTCCCTGGTGGTGGAGGGTGGCATCCAACTCCATGAGTCGTCAATTGCAGGCCTGAATGAGCAGCACAAACAGAATTGGCATCACACACAATCATCTTAGCCTCTCGAAAGAACGCAGCACTAACTTCCCTGAGTTCAGAGCGCCAGACGCAAAACAAAACAAAAAAACCAGTTCTGAATGCTCATGCTCTTGACGTGATTGGAAAAACGGTGTGGAATTTGGAAATGGGGAGATTTTTTTTCACTATTAGATGTAAAATAAAAATTGGGAGACAGGACCACATTTGCAGACTACAGCTTTTGGCAAAGAACTGGCAGCCCTCCTAATGCTGAGAGGTATTCACAGATGTTAAACATCTGTACAGTGCAAGGCAGAATTGATGTTGGCACCCAAACATCTAGCAGGAGTATGGTTTCATTTCTGTAGATGTTGGCAGGAACTGATGCCTTTCAATGTGGTGCAGTCTTGCCTGCATACATTTAATTTGCTTGATCTTTCATCTCAACCCTAAAAAGCATCCACTTCCTGAAACTCTAACCCCTTCCCCATTCTGGGGGCTGGTAACCCCCACCCCACCCCATCTAATCCTTTAACATAACATTCTAGTTCTGCATTTTTTGACTAGAAGCAACCAACAGCAAAATACAAAGGAAGAATATAATTGTGTTTTTAGTAACTAAACAAAAAATGATTTTCCCGAAAGTAACACCTCGAATATGGGAAGCTGAGTCAGACCATTGGTCTACACCAGGGATAGGCAACCTGGGCCAGATCGCTACTCATTACAACCCATCATGAAAAGGCTATATCCCTCTTGTGCATTTATACCTCACAGGACACACAATGGGTACCTCCACAAGAGAGGTTTAATGCTCTTTGAAGGCTCATTATACATTTTACCTCCACACCAGCGGAGCGCAAAACGGGCGTACAGGCGCGTTATCTCCCCGATAATGCGCATTTTCGAATGCGCGTTAAATCGCGACTTTTATTTTGCTCCGGCCATTAAAGCGCATTTTCGCAGTGTGAACAAGCGATTATGCGCATTAACTTCTTGTAAAGCGCTTTTTGGACATATATTAATGCGCTTCGCCGCCTCTCGCCGCCTCCCGTGCAGAGGGATTAGGAGTAAATGCGCGTCAGCGATAATGCACATAATCGCCGAACCGGGCGCAAAAGCGCATCCTTGTGGAGGGGGCCAATGACATTTGTTGCAGTATTTTGTGTAATGTGGAATAAAAAGCAGAAAGTGGTATATGGAATCCAGATTGTGCCCCAACAGATATGAGTGCACTTCAATACCACTATAAAGCAGTACTATGAATATTTAGCCCTGGTGTTTTCCAGACATTTTGAACTGCAATTCACATAATCCCAACCATTGGCTATGCTGGCTGGGACTGATAGGAATTGTAGTCCAAAATATCTGGAAAGCACCAAGTTGACTGCCCCTGAACAATACTAACAGGTGAAGCTTTCAAAGGTTTCAGACAGGAGTCTTTCCCAGCCAATACCTGGTGGGTGTCTATACATGGAGAAAGCCCTGGGGTGGCTCCGCAGTGGCACTAGGTCATTTATATGATGCAGCAGCCACTGCAGAGCCATCCCAGGTCTTTTTCCCAAAGATCCAAATTTTAAAAGTGGGGGACTTACCCCCACATTTTTCCTGTGGAGCAAAGCGATGCCGACTCATCTGTGTCTGTTGCCTTGCTCCGGTGTTGCAGTGGAGGCGTGGCCAGCCAATGGGGCCCCATGATTGGTCGCTGTCAGCCAGACAGGAATGAGGGGGCAGGCCAACGAGCTGAATGGCCGCTGGAATGCTTCTGCGCTTGGGGAACCCAAGTTGCATGAGGTAGGGAGAAGGAGGGCTGATCTCAGAGAGCAATCGCCCTCCATGGAAAGCGATGGGGTTGGGGGGCAACTGGAGGAGCTAAGCCAGAGCTCCACACCAGCTCAAGAAGAAGTGGCAGATGGGCTCCCCCCTTCCATTGATACAATCCCCCACGTTCGCTCCTTCGCATGGGGACAACCCTGCAGGAGCACAAACATGGGGGTTTGAGGGCTCACAGTGCCAATGCATCATCGTCAAGACAGCCCCCCTGGAAAGGCCAGGAGTGTTTAGCAATAAAGAAGAAGAAATAGAATTTTGTTTTCTGCAAACGAAAACACCTTGGATGGCTCAAGAGTTCTGACTGAAACCTGGAGCAGATTCACTGCCCCGCTGACATTGGTGTTCTTGTGTTCAGTTGTCCGAGAAGTCAGGTAGTCAAGCTCTGACACCAACAACGTTTGACTTAGAAGAGTAATCCCATGGTATTCTATGGGGCTTTGTGCTGAAATAGGGATGGGTGCAAAGGAGATGGAATCTCGTTTGCATGGAAAATTCAAAAGATTCCTGCAGTGTTTGATGCGAACATTTCTCCAAGCATGGCGATATTTTCAAAAGGGAGGGGGTTATGTAGCACATCATCACGTTAATGAAAGCAACACAGCCCCATCTTCCTAAGGCAAAGATCACGAGGCGATTATGTCCATCTGCTGGCAGTAACAGATGGCTATGCTAATTGTTGTTCAACAAATTCATATTGTTCTAATTTTCTCAAGGGCAAATTAAGGAAGTAGACGTGAGGCTTCATTTAAGCCACATTGTAACACCAGTCAGAAAAGGGTTGCAGACTTTTTTCAGTTAGGCCGGAGATAAATACATGATGGTCCAGTGTTTGTCTACAAATAGCTACAGGACAGAAGATAGAGGTTGAATTACATGGAAACAGGCCTAGAACCACTTTGTCAAATCAGCTTCTGGCCAGCCCCCCATCCTTTACTGAAGGTATTGATGTAGAAGCTGGATGGCCATATGCAGAGCTGCCATCAAGGATATGTATGGCCAGGCAACTGCTGAGGACCTATAACCCAAGCTCTTCACCATTGTAGGGTAACCATATGAAAAGGTGAACAGGGCTCCTATATCTTTAACAGTTGAACAGAAAAGAGAATTTCAGCTGGTGTCACTCGCATGTATGCAGCACCTGGTGAAATTCCCTCTTCATCACAACAGCTAAAGCTGCAGGAGCCCTGCCCTCTTTTGTATCTGGTCACTTTAGTATAAATCCTGCAGCTTTAACTGTTATGATGAAGGGGGAATTTCACCAGGTGCGGCATACATGCAGGTGACACCTGTTGAAATTCCCTTTTCTATTCAACTGTTAAAGATACAGGAGCCCTGTCTTCCTTTCCATATGGTCACCCTACTTGCAAAGCCTGGCCCTGACAATGGTAGTGGTGAGAGGGAGGAGCAATAGATGCCACAGCCAACTTGCCTCATTGGCTCTCTGCCTATCAAGCAAGTGGTAGCGATGAAAAGAAAGAGGATGAGGAACAAAGGCAGCTGTTGACAATGGCGGCAAGAAGGTAGACTCACCGATGAAGGGGGCCCATTGAGAGAGTCCTGCCAACAATGCTAGAAAAACTGGAGTTGCCCAGGGATGTTGTAGTTGCATCCTACAGTTAGGGTGACCAGATAAAATCCAGGTCAGGGCTCATGTAACTTTAACAGTTGTAGAGAAAAGGGAATTTCAGCCAGTGTCATTTGTAGGCAATTAGTTCCTGGTGAAATTCCCTCTTCATCACAACAGTTAAAGTTGCAGGGGCCCTGCCTTCTTTTGTATATGGTCACTCTACTATAGTGCTTGCAACTTTAACTGTTGTGATGAAGAGGGAATTTCACCAGGAACGAATTGCATACAAATGACACTAGCTGAAATTCCCTTTTCTCTACAACTATTAAAGTTACATGAGCCCTGACCTGGATTTTATCTGGTCAGCCTACCTACAGTGCAGATGCAACACTGAGCTGGGAGTTGGACAAGATGCCTTCCAACTCTAGGAGTCTACTGTTGGAATATTGCAACCTTGTCTCCAGGTTGCTGGAAGCGGGCAGTGTTGCAGTTAGTTTGTGGGAATTTAGGCCACATCTAGCCTTAGAATCTCTGTAGTACAGTTTGGTTTCCTGGGAAATGGGAATCCTTCCTTTTGCTCCTCCCCTTCCTTCCCTCTCCATCTCTCTGACCTCAGCCATTGCTGGGAGAACTTGTGTTTGCTCAGTTGCTCTTGCCAGTGTTATAGAACACAAATGTAGAGTGACCATCTGAAACGGAGGACATCGCAACAGTTAATGTGACCAGATACAAAAGAGTGTAACACTAGAGTAACCAGATACAAAAGAGGGCAAGTCTCCTGCAGCTTTAACTGTGATGGAGGGAATTTCACCAGGTGCTGCATGCATACAACTGACACCTGCTGAAATTCCCTTTTCTATTCAACTGTTAAAGACACAGGAGCCCTATTGTCTTTTTCATATGGTCACCCTAAGACTGAACAAACTGTTTTTTGAAAATATAAGCTGGACCTGCATATTATCTGCAAGAGTATGGTATCTTTTGTTCACCAAAGAAGAGTGTGGAGTCCTTTTTAGCCTTGTGTGCATGTGGGACTGGCAAACACTCATTCCATTTTGTCTTCTGTTTCTTCTCTGCCAGCTGCCTTTCTATCAGTACTGAATAATAATCTAGGCTGACCATATGAAAAGGAGGACAGGGCTCATGTAACTTTAACAGTTGTAGAGAAAAGGGAATTTCAGCCAGTGTCATTTGTATGCAATTAGTTCCTGGTGAGATTCCCTCTTCATCACAACAGTTAAAGTTGCAGGGGCCCTGCCTTCTTTTGTATATGGTCATTCTAGTATAGTGCCTGCACCTTTAACTGTTGTGATGAAGAGGAATTTCACCAGGAACTAATTGCATACAAATGACACTGGCTGAAATTCCCTTTTCTCTACAACTGTTAAAGTTACATGAGCCCTGTCCTCCTTTTCATATGGTCAACCTATAATAATCTACCTTTCCTTCTGACTGAGCAGTGCCAGCGCAAGATGTTCTGCGACTACCTTCCCTCTCTTTTTTCTCTACTATTAGTGGCAGCAGCACAGATTATCTTGCCCATCAATACCTTGCTCTGAGGGGTATCAACAGCTGAACCGTCAACAGTTTTTCATTCCCAGATAAATTTTGGCAAGCCAACAGGATACATTAAATCATTTCATTATATATAATTTGAGTGATGGGATAGGGCAGGGAACCTAACTATTGGTTTATAGCTTTTTAATTAATTCTAAGTGTTAAGAAATCACATTTGAATTGCTCAAAGTATGTCTTATACATTATTTTAGTAATTAGGAATTACAGTGTCTCTTAGAAAAAGTATTGTTTTAAATGTGATTTAACTGTAAGGGGAAGGGAAAAGATGGCTAGGCTCCACTTTATGATGGGGGAATTCTTGGAATTAATCAGTTAAGGCCAGACTTCACCCCCATCCACCCCTTTTAAACTACTGACTTTAGGAGGATAAGGAACTTGATTCTCTCTTCTCCGATTGCTTCTGTTGCAACTTGGGGGCTGCATTCAATGCAACATCCATGTTTCACTGTGCATTGTTATGCTGTTATTTTACATGCCATGTGTTTTACAAACCATATAATACCAATGCTAAAACTGCTGCTCTGGCTTATAAGGTGCTGGTTCTTAAAGCCAACCCGAAATTACTTGGGGGCCAAAGCATCTGAAATACTGCCTTGTCCCATATGAGCCTGCTCAAAATTTGCACGTCATCTGAGGTCCTAGGGAGGTGAGGTTTTTGGGCAGTCATAACAGGGCCTTTTGTGTAGTAGCACCCGGAACACTCTCCCTAAGGAGGTTAGACCTGCCCCCTCCTTAGTGTCCTTTAAATGGCTGGTGAAAACAATGTTGTTCCACTGAGCTTTTAATAGTTTATGAACCTGTTCAGACAACACGCTAAGCCCTGGTGGTTAAGCATTTTGAGTGAAACATTATGGTTTAACGTGTTGCATGAACCATTCCTAACCATGGTGGCTACATAACCATGGTTTAAACAAGCTCACTAACCATTTGTTGCAAAAGGATTAATGGCCTAACCATGTCTGAATAGGCCAAATTCCACTTTCTGTTTTTATATGTAATCCCAGTTTTGAAATACGTTAAGTTTTTGTATTTTTATGTATTTTAATTTTTGTATTTTTATTGTACATCAACAGCCGCTTGAGTATTCACTGAATGGAGAGGCAATCCAATAAATACTCTAAATAAATACAATAATAAATAATTATACTTATTGATTTTTTTTTTAGTACTCTTATTAGCTTTGAAATATTGGTATCACTTGTTTTGTAATAAGCCAGAACTGTTTATTGGAAGGCTCCTGTTTTGTTTATTGTTGAAATCGCTATTGAATTAATTTGTATGAACTTAATTTGGTATTGTTGACATTGTTTTGATGTGAACTTGTCAGAAATTTTGGGCCTAAGCCATTTTGGACTTTAAGAACCAGCACCTTGGTTTTTAATATATTGCTATGATACTATTGCATTAATAGGTTTTTTTTCTCCATTTGTTTGTTCTTAGCTACTTCAGGAGAGAAAAGCAGATTACAAAGACATCTTATGCCTGGTAATCTTCATGTGAGCAGAGCCAATAACTAATTTCACAATATCACCAGAGCCCACTGTGGCACATGCAGGGTAGCTTTTGAATATTGAAGCTGCGACAGCAGCTTGTTGCATTGTCCAAACCCAGTAAGAGTGGGTTGTTGGCATGGTTAACAAACCACCCAGAACCTGTGGGCTGTTTTAGGGTTGTGGGTGGTTTGTTAACCACTCCAACACCCCACTGTTACCGAGTTCAGATGACCCAATAAGCCGCGGTCACAGACTGAATATTCAAAATGGCCACACGCATGCACTACAACTCACCACAGCTTCAATCATGCAAACTGGCCCTGGGAACTTGTTGAAGGGTGGGATATAAATCACATTGGAATTAAATGGAATTTTGACAGAATTACAACAATCTTATGCATATTTTCTCATAAACAAGTACTATTATGTTCAATGCGAATTGCTCTGTATTAAGTGTGATTAGGGCTACAGCCTAAGAGGTTTTCTAAACGAGCTATTTAATAGCAGGATCACAACTGTTCATTCACAGAAGTTTCTGATGGATTACATGACACTGTATACAAACAGGATGTCTCCTGTGGTTTCCCCCTCTTATTCCATTTTTTAAAATATCAGAGATAAGCTGGAATAAACACCTAATAGTGCAAAATCAGCATTGTATAAAACTGACATTGCACTATAAACTTGCTGAGGAAGGACTTTCCCTGCTATAGGAGGGAGAAGAAAATGCCTCCCTATAACAAAGGGACGCAGATCTGGCGACTCCCAAGTAAGGGATATACTTCATTATGCTAGAGTAGAGCTGTGCTTATGGTTCTTTTTAATGTTTTTCTTTGTTCTGTTAGTTTGTGTTTGTCGTTCCCCCTGTGTCTACTCACAAGTAATCCCATTGTGTTCAATTGGGCTTACTCCAAGTAAATGTGCCAAGGGTTGCAGACTTACAGCACACACTTTCCCCAGCCCCTGCTGCTTTGAACACATACCAGGGAGGAAGGGAGGGGCTCCCTCAAAACATGTCTGCTATTTACAGAAGTCCTGGGAAACAGCAGGATCTTCCCCCTTGTCACCCCTCTGTTAAATGAATTTCCAGGGCAGCTCCGTGGGGTTCATACTCAGTGTGCCAATAGCCAAATTCACACACAGGTTGGGGTCCAAAGCAGCAAGAGCTTTTATTTCTGTACAGAAATGAGAACAATCCTGCTTCGGAGCCAGAATCATTCCCCCCTGCAATTACAAAGACATGGCATTTATATCCTCCAAAGACAAAGAAATTACTTAGAATTGGTTACAAAGGAAAAACTTATTCATAATTGGTTTCAAGGCATCATGTGAACTTTCAATAGAAGCGTGTGCAGAGCTGGAGATGTGCAGGCGTGATTGCTGTCCAGAAGGAGGCTGCTAGCGAAAATATTAATTCTCCACCTCTCTAGGCGTGTCATCTACCCTGCTAAATAGTTTCAAGGCATTTTAAAGTTCAGTGACCAAGGCTATCTGTACTCCCCCCTCCCTCCTTGCTCTCAAATTCCAATGTTTTCAGTTTTCCTGACCTTGACTGGCTTCTAGCAAATTGATGCTTTGTTTTCACACGCATCACCTCTTCTTCTGTGTAATACAGCCCATATCAATTGCGCCAAAGAACCAGGAAGCACAACAGCCTCTGGAAAACAATGTGATTTCCCTTAATGTAGAGACACTCTAAGTAAACTATGGAACTATAGTCCTGATTTATAGTCCTGGTAAATCACAATTCGTATTTTTGTTTGTCTCACTTAGAAGTGTCTTATGTCTTCTGATTTCCCCCTATAGACATGGAAAAAATCTAATTACTTTTGCACAATTATTAAAATATTGGCATTGTATAGTAAGTCCAACAAATTCAACAAAGTAGAAGTCTGAGCGAAATAGCCTCCCGAGAATTTTAACACTCTTTCAAGCATGAAATAAAACACATTTCTTCAGGTAACTTCATGCATTTGGCAAAAGATAAATGCTTTCACCCTGCTCCTTCTTTCTTCCTTAATACAACTGGCAAACCCTTCCCTTCACCGAACAAAATATTTTACAATGCATAGCAAATCTTTGTCCCATTTTGGCCTTCCAAAAGGAACATGGGCTTATTTGCGCCTGATGCAAAACATCTGTAACCCTCTTCTGAAGCCACCTGCTTTCAATCTATTAATATTCCCAGAAGTCTTTTATGCTCTTCTCAGCCAAGTCATGCAATTCAGATGCAATTACCAGTTTAAATCACTCCATAGGTCATGTTTGCTTTGAAGAGATTAGATGAAAGCTCCCATGCATACATCACAGGTGTATCTTTAGCTAGACCTGTTGGAAATATTGAAGCAAGACAGTGAAAGGAGCCCTTAAAGAGTGGAGTAACGCACCTATGTTGAGCAAATGCCCCTGATAAGCAAGGAGTGGACTTTTTTAAAAAAATAGATACAAGATCGTAAAGAAGGTCTGTGTGGGAACTAGCAAATAACCAGTGTGTGAATTGTCATGGTGGTGTTTCGCAAGACCTTCAGTTTGAGTTGGCTTTGTTGAAACCTCTTCAGCTGCAGCTCTTAAGGGTGTACTTCTCATTGGCCTATCACCCAAGAACAGATGGGCAGACAGAGTACAAAGAATGGTATCTATGGTGCTGTGCCACTTGCCAACAAGATAATTGGGCAGAGCTACTAACACTGGCTGAGTTCATGTACAACAGTTTCACTTGCTATGCTCCCTTTTTCATATGTTATGGTTATCTAGGGTGACCATATAAAAAGGAGGACAGGGCTCCTGTATCTTTAACAGTTGAATGGAAAAGAGAATTTCAGCAGATGTCATTTGTATGCATGCAGCACCTGGTGAAATTCCCTCTTCATCACAACAGTTAAAGCTGCAGGAGCCCTGCCCTCTAGAGTGACCAGATACAAAAGAGGGCAAGGCTCCTGCAGTTTTCAAACTGTACTATATCCTGTGTAAAAGCTTGCCAAAAGCTCCAAATCAATGCAATTTGCCTACTTTAAATTAACATAAAGTAGTTCTCATGACTGCACACTTTAGCCCAGAGAGAGAGAGAGAGAGTGTAATACAATATATTCAAATAAAATCTGAAAAATGGCACAAATATTTAGATCACATACTGAAGTTTAATCATTTGACTATCATAAAATGGCAACTTGTTATATAAACCCAACCCTCTGATTGTTATTTCACATACAATACTTGTTTCAAACGCTAAATCCATCCCCAACACAATCTTCCAACGTCTGAGATGAGAATCGGGCAAAATCTTTAATTGGGCACTAGGGCAGAGGTGGGCACATAGATGTGGATGTACTAATAGATCTCTGGGTGATCCGCAGTAGATCAGGATTGATTTATGATTCACAGTACTTTAAAACAGGAAACACAAAGCGACTCTTCCCTCCACCCAACCTAAATCATATGGTTGAAAGGAAGAAAGCTTGGGGTAAACAAGAGAAGATTTTTCTGTAGAAGGACCTTGGTACTCAAAACCAATTACTGGGCTCAGAATGTTTTAATTCTAAGTTCATGGGTGCTTCCACATGAGGCTTTTATTATGCAGTCTCCCTGGTTCATGGAGTTTTACAGGGGGGTTACGCATCATTGCCTTCCATTTGCAACCCTCCTGCTTTTCCCACTACTGCATCCATCTTCTTTCTTGATCAAGAAGAAAAGATGGAATAGGTGCTGTGACAATTTGGGGAGGGGCTGTTATTAGGACCCTTGGGAGAAGATGGACAGCCACCCATGTCTCCCTCCTTATCTCCTTTGGTAGCATCTAGCCCAGATAAGCGAGGCCATGTGGGGAGAGCAACGAAACTCCCTCTAGTTTAGCCTGCAATCACATACCAAACCCCCAATTAAAGAACAAAGTTTATTACCAGCAAACAATAAAAGACAAGAGGAGAAACGAGGCAGGTGCAAAACAAAAATACAGAACTTACTAACCTACAGTAACTGGAGTTTCTTTGGCAAGAGATACTCAATTCCCAACATCCCATTTACAAAAGCAGTAATGCCACATTTCCCCCTGGCAAGGGGAGAAGTGTGATTATCCAGTTAGTTCGCCCAAAGGTTCAAAGCCAGGTGTTGAGGGCAGTGAATCTACCTTCTCATGGCCATTGTCACCAGCTGCTATTGCCCCCCCCCCTTTCTAATCACTGCTACTGCTTGCTTGCTTGCTTCGCAAGCAGACAACCCATGAGCAAGTACGCCGGGGCATCTACTGCTCCGCCTTCTCAAGCAAGAGGCAAATGAACAAGCAAGTTGCAATGGTGAAGAAGAGGAGCCACTCCAGGGGGCTTTTTTCAGTGGTCCTCTGCTGGGATATGGATCCTCAACAGTTGCTCAACCATGCCTACCCTTGACACCAGCCCTCTGCAAAACACTTAAGGATGAGAGGCCACTTAAAGGAGAATAAACCTGACTGGCTCAGCCAGATGAAATACCTCTAAGAGCTTGTACATCCTTCCAGATTCTAACAGGAAGCATCTGCCTGGCCCCCAAAATACCCTCAACTAAAGGGAATCAGACAGCATCACAGGTGCCTTTTGATAGTAATACTAGGAGCTCTCCATCTGGAAGGTCCGTATGTCTTTTGCACCTGGCTCTAGTTGGTGAATCTTGGGGCTCTAGAATAAAAACAAAACAGTAGTGACATCACATGGAGGAGGAGATGGAGGCGAACTTCTGTCTTTAAAAATAAGTCGGACTTACTGGAGTGTTGTTTTGTAGCGTGAAGAAGGCTAGAAGGGGCAAGAGGCACGCGGGAGGCAGATGACGTCGTGAGAGGGACCTGCGAAAATCTGTGAGTGCCCAGTAACGAGCATGCACTAAAACGCTCGTCTGGAGCTCTAGGTCCTGCAAGCCTGAAGCCAGCCTATCCCTGCACTTGACTAGGGTAAGTTGTGTGGATTTGGATGAATCGCCGTAGTAATACTGAAACACTTCTCTCAATGAAACACTTTTCTCTTTTCTCAATGTGAGTGCATGGGCACAACAGCATCCCAGCCATTAACCAGAATGGGAGGCTGGTATTCCTTCATTCTAGCCCTCATTCTAGAGTGGCCTTCTTGTACACAGGACAGTCTTCTATTTGAAGGCCTACCCTCTTTGTGTAAGTACCCCATCAGAGCATGGAATTGGCATCGGTGCTGTTCCAGAGATCAGGGAGGGAAGCTGGCTCTGCTGGCTCATGTGATGATTTCTATTCAGACCTGGCACTGGATTGCACTGTTTATTTCTATGCATAAAACTGGACACTAGAAATGGTACAGTTGCAGACAGTATGTCTAGCCTTATTACAATTGGTTTTGAATGTTCTGACACCATGCTGTTCTTTTTTGATCCACTCCTAATTTTGTTACAATGAAATCCCCCATATGGGAATTCTGCAGCAGGTGGAAAGAGAAAGGCAGGTTGCATTTCAGGACCGATTCATACACTATTAGAGTAGAGAGGAAGATACTCCCGTGTGGCTCGATCCCATACTCATCTGGCAGGAACATAAGAAGAAAAGCCCTGCTGGATCCAGCATCCTGTTTCCCACAGTGGCCAGTCACGTGCTTCTGGAAAGCGAACAACCCCATTGTTCATCTCCCAGCAACTGTTATTCAAGGGTAGGAACATAGGAAGCTGCCTTATACTGAGTCAGACCATTGGTATAGCCCAGTATTGTCAACACTGACTGGCAGCGGCTCTTCTTCAGGATTTTTCAGCCTTACCTGGACATGTCAGTGATGAACCTGAGACCTTCTACATGCAAAGCATGTGCTCTACCACTGAACCCAGGGTACCCTGGCTTGGGGAACCTGGAGGTCCCAGCCAACCATGCCTTCATTCAAGATATACCATTCCATTTCCTCTCCCATTTTTCTGGTCTCCACTCACTCACTCACCCACCCACCCATCCCAACAAGCAGACAGCATTCCATGCTCACTGAGCATGATCAGTCCTCACTGGGCTGTTGTGCAGGGTAGAGGGAGTTCCTAAAATTTTTTGTACTTCTGCAAATCTTGTTGTTTCTCCAAGCCAACAGATCCCTCCCTCTTCTATGTGGGTGGTGCCACTTTCACTACATAAAGACCCACACTCAAGCCATCTATAAGAAAAATGTGTTAGAAGGGACTACATGGTTGAAGAAGTATAATATCTTGAAATGCCGTAGTTTCCCAGCCAGTCATGGGAAATAACCACTCTGAGCCGGCCCTACCATTAGGCAGAGTAAGGTGACTGCCTCAAGTGGCAGATGCTGCCATTCCCCTCTGTTGCAGGTCCCACAACAGCAGTCTGCTGGCCTAACTGTGCAGTGGAGAACTCTGTCCTGTTACCAGTGTTGAAGTAAAATTCAACTGCCAGTCCAGTTTGCTTCTTGATGTGGAACAGGGCAGCATCTTGTCCTTTGCCTTAGCCAGATAAATATCTTGGGCCACCCCTGTTGAAACTCAACCCACAGGCCTCTTCCTAACAGATATCAAAAGGGAGCCTGGGTTCAAGCTATGTGGAAGTGGATGCCACATCACTCTGTCAATGTATGAATTTAGCCTTTGGTCTGACCTGCACATCCAAGGCTCAGCTTCATGACCGCATCTCCACTAGGATAACCCCCTAGAATAGTTTCAGAACTAAGGTCCACCTTAGCCAACCATTATCCCCTTTTTGTTTTGCCTTCTCTATTTTGTCCCTGACAAGTTCTGTGCTGCTCAAATGCAACTGGAGAAAGGGCCAAAAACAAGCCCACCATGAGCTTAGTGGATGTGACCCATCATCTTTACTTATTCTTTCCATTTGTTTTGTTACGTTTTGTGTTTCCTCCTGGGATGGCTATGCTGAAACCCATAAAATTGATAAGCTGGTGCCATGTTCATGAGCAATGTGGTTGACCCTGCCACGCACACAGTCTAGAGAGACAGAGATCATTGTGCCATTGCGAACTTGAAAAGAGGAGCGAAGGCTAATGCTGGTCCAGGTGCTTCCTTCTGGCATTTGGCCTCCAACTTGCTGAGCAACGGCATTTGGCTGCACTTGATCACCCATGAGCTGATTGAGAGTCACTCTGAGCATATTACAGGAGTGGATCAACTTTAAAGTAAACACAACACTGGCAACTCCCCTTTCCGTAAATAAAAAATATTTCTGAGCATGTTGCCCGGAGGAAACCAGATAGATCTGTTTCTCACTGGATGAGACCTGAGTAAAACCCAGTAATTTGTTCCTGACAGCTCCTGTAGGCAGCCCTACAATGGAAACCAAGGCTGAAAGAGCAGTAGAGACGTCAGATGGGATCCAGATGAGGCTGAGCATGCTAATTCCAGAGCCATCTCCAAAATAACGAACATTGCATTGTGCTGGCGAGAGGACCTCAAAGCTAATGAGATCCCCGCCTCCAACTTTGCTGGCTCCCGAAGCAGAGATTGATGTGTCCCTATAATTGACGCCAGACTTATGCACCCTCATAAGTTCCACACTGGTGCCATTTCTGTTGAGATAAGAAAGCAGGGAAAACCCTTCACGAATGCATGTGTGTCCCATGGCGTATAAGGCTTGGTGGAAAACAAACTTCACAACGCCCCTTTCAGTAAACTTGATGGCTCTGCCGTCATGGGTCAACGTTAGCATGTAAGGGTCGGAAAGAGAAACTAACTTAAACGTTGGCCGGTAGTTGGTTTGGTAGTGCGTTGCAGTTGATGTCTGCGCGGTCATGGCCACCGCCCCTGTATCATGGGATAGCCAAAACAAACTGAGGGGGGTGTTGAGGTCATAAATGATTAAATCTTTACTTTGGTTGCAGAATTGGTTGGGGCTTTTCAAAACCACCGAAAGCGTTTGGCTCGGTTCGACCTCTGCAGCGCCGCTTACACTGGCACTCTGGAACATCTTGCCTTCCGGCTGCTCAATCCGAATCCCATTCAGCTCATGGCCTTCCTCGCTGTTGTTGAATTTTAAGGAAAGTTGGAGGAAGTTTCTGCAGCTGTGTTTCACTGCGAAGTTGACGTCAGCCCACATTAAGCCGTGCTGCTTGAACACCAAGCCGTCCTCTTCGACTGATCCCATGTCACACTCCTGCTTTCCTTTTATCTTCAAGTTAAAACCAGGATAGACTTGAGAAGTGCCGGATGTCGCCAAGGGCAAAACGAGGTTTGCAGCCCACGACTCGGACAGCTTGTTTTCACTGGCTGCCAAACAAATTGTATCTCTGACGCTGGCGCATGGGAAAGCAACCACCTCATCTTCACACGTCAAGCAAGCCTGGCACTCCTGAAGCTCTTTGTTAAAGAAGTACTTGTCTCCACACAATCCCAAAGCACCCTCTTTTTCTGCAATTCCAAGACACCGGAATCCTCCTGTTCACAGAAGGAAAAAACAGTTTTAGTCACAAGCCCGCATTTCGTTATTTATTTCAAAGGTTTATATCCTGTCTTTCTGCACGTTTGGGGATGCTCACATTAAAAATATGAAATCAGCATATACTTCAAAATGAGGGCTGTCACCAATTTAAGACACTGGTTGCTTTAATTGTATGAGTTTTAGTTGAACCATTGACTGGTTCGATTGAGTAAAAACAACACTTCCAAAGCAAAACCCATTTTCTTTGTTTTTAGATTATTCATGTCTGTGTTGTAGCAAGCACAGTCTTAAAAGAGGCAATGCCCTTTTCTCTCTCCTCGACAAAGAATGCCACTTTTAAGGTGATGCTTGTCATCTGCAGTTTTTATAACTGTTTGTTTTAAAGATCGCATTTTTTAAAAAAAAATCTGCCTCCAAACACCATTTTTAGTCGGTCAGTTACTGCCGCAGTCCTGCCATCTATATCAAGCTTCCCCAGCATAGTACCCTCCAAATGTACTGGACCACGTCCCATAATCCCCAGGCAGCAGGGATGATGGGAGTTGTAGTCCAATACATCTGGAGGCCACCAGCTTATGGAAGGCTGATCTGTTTGTTTCGAATACAATGCTACACTGGGTGTGTCATGACGTTATGGGATATGTAAAGTGATGGGATAAGCTCATGGCTTGGGAAACTAATGGGCAAGAAAGCCAAGGCAGACGGCAAGGCTGGCATCAGTTGGAGCTAGGGCACCAACCGCTGCCTGAGGGTGACAGCTGCTGACATCAGCCCTGGTTGCCTGAATTATTTGCAATAGTACCACCACATTTCTTAGAGACTCGATCTGATTAAAACATTGCAATATACCTAGCAAACAAACAACTGTCCTATATGTATTTAATATATAACATAAATTCAGATATTTGATGTCTCTACATTAAGGGGGGAAAATCTGCACCTTTACTGGGGTTTCATCTTCTGGAGTCTTTCTGTGTTCACTACATGCTCCTGTGAATGGTGACCAAGTGATGTTGAACTGAAAACTTCCCCTCTCTGCAATGCTACTAAAATCAATGAAACAGCACCTTCTAGTGGTAGAATTATAGCGCTATGCCAATTTTACTTGCTGGGGATATCCTGCAATTATTTAAATACTGCATTATCTCCTGTTTTGTTTTATTAAGTGAGATTACCAGGGAAAAGTGCAGGAGATGTCCTGGAAGTTGACAGCATCATGTAAAGGACCCACAAACCTCCGTAAGTGGCCAATCACGAGCATGCACTAAAACGCTCATGAAGAGAAGCTCAATATGGGTTGAATCCAGACTAAATTTATTAAGATTCAATGCCACTGAAATCTATGGGACAAATTAGGCATGACTAACTTATGCCCCTTTGATTCCAATGGAACTAAAGCATGACTAACTTGTTTTGGATGCAACGTGATATTGTTAGGTACTTTTAAATGCATGATGAACAAATATTCTGTCTTCTTTCATTCTCAGAAAGGCAGCAATTTACCTGGAGTGTTCAGGCACTTTATCCTTTCCCCACAGATGGTTGGTGATTCAACGCATTCATCTCTATCCTACAAACAACAGAATCAAGATCCATCACAAGTCAGTATTTTCTGTGGAAACTGCCTAACCACAAAATACAAACACAAAGAAGTGTGTAGCAAAAGCTCAATCAGTGGTGTAGTTTGCTAATAATTCATATACAGCAAGATGCAAATGAATGAATTGCTTATCCACTGATCAATGTGATCACAAGTGTGCCTTCAAAAACCAAGTCTTTCTTAGGCCAAATCTACACCAAGCAGGATATAGCGGTATGAAAGTGGTATATAAAAGGCAGGAGCCACACCAAGCAGGATATAGTGGTATATAGCATGTGTCAACGGGCCTCAGAAGTTGTAAGTGCAGTTCAGTACCACTATAAAGCAGTACTGTGGCTCCTGCCTCTTATACACCGCTTTCATACCACTATATCCCGCTTGGTGTAGATCTAGGCTCAGTCTGGCCTCCTACTTTCCAACCTGCCTAATAGAAATTCTTGTCACCTTCAGCTTTCCTCTTTACTATATTTCCTGTTCACTGCAACATTATATCTATCTATCTATCTATCTATCTATCTATCTATCTATCTATCTCTGGAGCTTCCAGGGCTGTGCTGAATGATTGCAAAGTGAACATTTTGGCAGAAAGGCTGGTAGCTTTCAGAAGGCTCCAGATGTTCCCTGCCTACCCTTGTTGTTTTTTTAATGACTATTTGCTGGGCATTTTGGGCTGCCTTCTTCAAAGCTGCTTTTGTGCCATTTCTATTTTTAAAAAGGTCTTCTCACTGGCAATGTGATCCCAGTCAATTATGGATCTCATAACCAAGATGATGTTATCACAATTTGGCTGCATTATGACATCACAAAGCCAATTCAGAGTGCAAGCAAAGCTTTTCCTTCACTCTGAATGAGCTTTGGAGAAAGCTACCACATGGCTAAAAACATGTTTGCCTGTTTGCAGCCCTCCTCACCCTGCAAAAAAAATAATGCCAAAGGGCAGCACTTTTTGCAGAGTGCAAAAATGTTTACAAAAAATAGTGCCCCTCATTTTGATTCGGCTCTAATTGTGTGCTGTGTGATGTTTTTCCTTTTATTTGTCATGAACCTACCAGCAATCAGTTTCACTGGGTGATCTTGAGGGTTTTATGAGAAAAATGTCTCCCTATCTGATTAGGGTGACCATAAGGAAAGGAGGACAGGGCTCCTGTACCTTTAACAGTTGTATTGAAAAGGGAATTTCAGCAGATATCATTTGTATGCATGCAGCACCTGGTGAAATTCCCTCTTCATCACAACAGTTAAAGCTACAGGAGCTATTCTAGAGTGACCAGATACAAAAGAGGGAAAGAAAACATCACCTGGAGTCCCTAAAATATTGGGCCATTGAGAAAACAAGGGGTGATGAAAAAGTTCTAAGTAAAAGGGAGTTGTTTTGGATTCTGCATCTCCAATCCCTTATTCCGAATGGTCTGAATGATTCCTTGGAATGGAATAATTACAAGCCTTGAGATAAATACAAGGCTAACAATAACTAAGTTACTACAGAATCAGGCTATGAATATAATTGCCATCTATGAGAGATTATCTCTAGCCCATGAGGGGCCATTGTCGACACCTGATAAAAACAACCAGAGTGGGAGTAACATATTAGAAGACCTAAGCTTTGGTGAAGGACACACAAACAGAAAAAGACCTATATCAAGTACAGGGTTTGTAAAACTTTTCTTTGGCAGTGTGCTGATAGATATGCAGGTTAGTTGTTGTAGCGTGCCAATAGATATGCAGGTTAGCTGTTGTAGCGAGAGGAAAATTAGAAAATAATATATGTAAGAGTGAACTAACTAAACTTGCTGTTTATAATGAAAGGTGGGAATGTGTGGAATTTAGTAAAAAGATGGGTGACAATGTGTTGAAGTGGCAGATGTATAGAGATGTGAGAGCCAGTAAAAAAATGTCTGGGGAAGAATAGCCAGTGTTTTTAATAACATTGTATAGAGATATCTATAATAACAGTTTATATGTACATAGTCAATAAGAAAACACTTGAACCAGCGAAACAAATGTAGAGTTGCTTATTTGTGGAAAACATTGTGTGGGGCATATACTGTAAATAACATATTGTCATATTCTTTGGGGATATATAGTTCTTAAAATAATAACACTATAAGTATGGGGATAAGCCCACGCCAAGTATTTTCAACACAAGAATTTTCAACACATGTTTTAAGTTTTTTTAGACATTTTTTAAAAAAATGTTTTTTAATTTTTTAAAAAAATTATGTAATTGCTGTCAATTTGTTTTAGCTCCTGATGAAGGATATATTTCCAAAATGTTGAGCATTGTGGATAGATTACAAAATAAAAAATTCCTTAAAAAATATATAGAACAATTGTTTTTTAAAAAAAGAAACAGGAAGATTTCCAGCACCAGAGCTCTCCTCTCTTTTGTGCCTATACATACAAATGACATCTGCTGAAATTCCTTTTTCAATACAATTGTTAAAGATACATGAGCCCTGTCCTCCTTTTCTTATGGTCACCCTACACCACTCATTAGAAACTTCTATGATACTTCTTCAGCTTTGGGGGGGGGGGGTAGCTTAAATGACAAATTGTCTTTCAGTCGATTCTCTGGTTCCCTTAGCTCAGCGTTGGGCAGCTTCAGGCCCTCCAGATGTTATGGCCTAGAATTTTTATCAACCCTAACCATTGGTTACATTGACAGGGACTGATGGGATTTGCAGGCCAAAATATCTGGAGGGCCATGAGTTGCCCACGTTTGCCTTAGCTACTGCAGCCATTCTTAGAGTTCATTGCTTTTGGACATGCTGAAAGGTGTCTGAAGAAATTGGAAGAGGTTCTGCCCCCACCCCTCACTGTCATAAATCAGGTGTCAAGGATCAAGGCACATCTGCCTCTGTCCCTGTGTGCATGTTTTCCCATACCAACCTGCCCGGTCACTGAGGTCATTAGAGAGCATGCTCCTGGTGGCTCCATATGGACCTATAGCCCAGCTTGTGTCCAGCAGGAGAAGCACCTTTAGTGTGGTGGCCCCTTTTCTTTGGAATTCCTGCCCCTGGGGGTCAGGGAGGCGCCATCATTATGCTGCTTCCAGCACCCCGTGAAAACAGCTCTTTTCCAGAAAGCATTCTATACCATTTTATTGTATCCTGTTTAAATTGAAGAATTTTAATATGCTATTTTAATCTTTTAACTATTTTATACCTGCTTTACTCCATATGTAAGTATAGACCGCTCCATTTGATATGGAGCGGTCTATAAATATTGTAAGAAAATAAATAATATAGACAAAGTGAATGTGTTAGGACTAAAGGCAGACTACATGTGGCTTACACAAAGCATAAACAAACTAAAGCTGTGCTAGAACATGGAAAAGGTATTGATCTTCTGTCAATGTGACTGTTGCATTTCATTGGGACTATGCTGTGTCTACCATTCAAATGTGGAGCATATTCATGTTTCACCTGGCATATCCGATCAGCATTTGCAGAACACTCAGAGAGTTGGAAAAAGCCAGCCGGGCATAAGGTGCATTTTTCACACTGAGAGGGTGTCTTCTGGAAATTGCAAAATTCATCACTTTCACACAGGCCACAGGCCATTAAAGGTTCTCCAACATCAATCACTTTTGCATCGACTTCTACTTTATGCACAGGGTATGACTTCTGGAGATGATTCCTGACTTGGTTCTGGAGGCCTTGGAGACTGGCTTCGAAATAACGTTGAATATCCTCTTGCAAACTCTTAAATGACGTTTGCTTCACTGTGTCATAAAGCATGCCATACTGGACCTTTATCAGATCCATTTGCTCATACATTTTCCTTTGCTGCTCAATAATTTCACGCTGCTGAGTAACCAATGTGTTCTGCTGCTCGGCCAGTTGTTGCTGTAAATCCACAATTACCATCTGCTGTCTTTTTAGCGTTTCGACAAACTTCTCTTGTCCTTTCGTAAGCTGAAGTTGGAGTACAAGGGCATCCTCAGATGGGACTTCATTTTCCCCTAAAATACAAATGACAACCTGATATTAAATAACCCCTAATCCCTCCTTGTTTTCGTTTTTGAAAATGGCATCAGATTTTCTTCTAGTAATACCCTAGTATTCAGCCTTCCCCAATCTGGCAAGCTCCAGATTGTTGGACTACAACTCCCACCATCCCTAGCAGTAAGGCTGGGGGTGATGGTAGATGTAGTTCAATACATTCAGAGGGCACCAGTTGGGCAAGCCTGTCCTGAAAAATCACCATATGTAAGATGAGCATTATTTGAGAATTCAGGCAAACACCAGAAATGAATGACGGCAAGTAGATGTTTACAAAAGGAAATTCTATATGAGAGAAATGTCCTCCCATCAAGCAAGGTGGCAATCTAAATTTTTACAAAGATTGTTGCACAGAAGTGTGTGGCATAATTCAAAGCTTGCAAATGCTAGTCACAGGACGTAGTATGTTGCAGGCCATCCAGCCTGGTATCACAAGAACAAAAAAGCCATGCAGGATCATACCTACATCCACCTAGTCCAGAATTCTGTTCACAAAGGTGTCTCCTCTGCCAAGTGGCGCCACTGTGGTGTAGTGGCTAGAGTGTTGGACTGGGAGTCCGGAGATCTGGGTTCAAGTCCCCTCTTGGCCATGGAAGCTCACTTGGTTACTTGGGGCCAGTCACAGATTCTCAGCCCAACCTACCTCACACCGTTGTTGTGAAGATAAAGTGGAGAGGAGGAGGATTATGTATGCTGCCTTGGGTTCCTTGAAGGAAAAAGGTGGGATATAAATGCAATAAATAAATAAGCCAACCAACTGCCTGTGGTAAGCCCACAAGTAAGACATGAGTGCAACAGCACCCTCCTGGTTGTATTCCCCAGCAACTGGTATATATAGGCATACTGTCCAGTACCAGCTCCAGATTTATGTGGGCCTTTGGGCAAGACACCCTCCATGGTCCCCTCCCTCAGCGAGTGTACCTTCTCACACCATTGTCACTACCTGGCATTGCTCCTCACCCTCTTTCTCATCATTGCTATCACTTGCCTGCTTGACAGGCAGTGAGCAGGTAGGCAGTGGCATCTACTGTTCCTTGGTCTTGCCACTACAGTTGTCTGGTCCACAGCAAGAGGCCGGTGTACAAGAAAGCTGCAATGGTGAAGAGGAGGAGCAAATCCTGGGGGGCTCTTGTAAGTAGGCCCCTGCTGGAGTTTGAGGCCTCAGCAGGTGCCCAACCATGCCCACCTTTGATGCCGGCACTGATACTGGAGGTAGCATATAGCCATCAGGATTAGTAGCCATTGGTAGACTTCTACTTCATGAATTTGTCTTAGTCCCATTTAAAGCCACCCAAGTTAGTGCCTATCACAACATCTTGTGGCAAAGAATGTCAACATTTAGCTCTGCGCTGTGTATAAAGACCTTCCTTTTATCTGTCCTGAATCTCCCACTAATCAGCTTCATGAATGACCCCAGGTTCTAGTATTATACCTGAGGGAGAAAAATGTCTCCCTATCCATTTTCAATACACACCGTTCAAATGATACTTCGAACTCAATGCCAGGCCTGGGGAGAACTCCATTTTAATTTCCTACAATGCCTTGATGTACCATTGCTCTGGGGCATTGCGAGAAATCTAAATGGTGGCTGATGTAGGAGTGACTGTCTAGTGGCCTCCTTGATCACAGCCTCCTCAAACCTGGAACTAGCCTGGTCCTGCCTCACCAACTCCTGTTTCCATTGCTACTGCCTCCTCAATTAACTGGATCTCGTGGTTCTAGGTCAGTGTTCCCAACCAGATGTGTTGGACTATAACTCCCAGAATCCCCTAGTCAGCCATGGAAATTGTAGTCTGGAGGACACCAGGTGGGAGAAAGCTGTTATAGGTCATCCAGACACTTGTTCTGATAGCTAAAAAGGAGGAAAATTCAGTGGGACGTGTGGCCATTTTTTCCTACCTCACGGAGATCAAGATGGTTCAGAGGTGAAGCCTATTCATCTTAAGTGGCTATAAATGTCACTGCAAACAGGGAACAACTTCCTCTCCCCTTGCCACCACTAGGGATATCACGGGCGTTTGTTTTGGGCTCGAAGCCTGGCAATTTTTCGCAGGCTGGCCCTCCATCTGCAGATTGCTGCGTTTGTCCAACTCAGCTCGCTGCGCTTGCCTGACCCGAGCTTCAAGATGGCAGGCTGTGTTTTTTTTGTAAAAGGCCCTAAATCCACCGTTTGCACAAAAGGGCCCTTTATGAAAGGGCTGAGCCATTTTTATGCAAAATGGCACCTTGTCAAGGGAGCAGGAGGCTGCACACCATTCACCAGGCACCCGCAAACAGCCCAGCGGCTCAACGCGCACAGTGAGCAGAGTCAGGCTGCCAGTGGAGGATCGGTGAGCGGAGAATGGCACAGACAGAGGTGAGTCTGTCCATCGTTAGCCACTGTCCCCACCCCCATCCCCGGCTGTGTCAGTACTTGCGGAGGAGAACTCGGTTTGTCACCTATCGGCTAGATGTTAGTGCAAGAAGAGATCATGCTTGTCTTCAGATCTTTGAACACAGAACAACTCTTTAAATATCTTATTTTGAAAGATTCTGTTGGCAAAAATCCTGATTCTAGGTCTTACATATTGTTGGAACCAGTGGAGGTTGTTGGGTCCAATGTCAGTGGAGCTGTAAATCTGCTCTGGGTTTCAGTCAGAACTTTGAAAAAGCCATTCAAGGTGCTCCCTTTGGACAGCTCCTTTAGAGTTCTGACTAGTTTTGACTGAAACCCGGAGTGGATTCACCACCCCATTGATATAGGACCCACCAGCCTCCACTGGTGGAGCACTGTGTGTGTGTGTGTGTGTGTGTGTGTGTGTGTGCGCACATGCATGCGTGTAAGTGTATTATGTAAAGCTAATTCTTATTCTGTCCATTTTACAACCAGCCTTGAAGCCAGAGGAAAAGGGCCCAGGAGCACAGAACCCTTCTGTCATCGTTTAGATCCCTGGTCTCTAATATGGTGCTTGTGGCATCAATGTGCCCATGGATGCCTTTTTCGGCATCTGCCAGGCTCCCCGTCCCACCTGATTTTAGTTTTATTTCCTATAGATATATAACTATTAGGTTGCTATGCTGTAATGCAAAGTGCTGCCCTCCAGTGCCATCTTCATTGGGTTCAAGACAGAAATTTTGTGTTTTGGAGTTCTGACCATCCCCCGGGCCTGTGCTTAGTTTCTCAAGCAAGCTCTTTTTATTTAGTCTCACCAGTTTGCCTTCTGGGAAATGAGTGCTTTGTGACCAGACATGCCCACCGTGGAAGCCATTTTATGAATGGGCACACCCCTGCCATGGCAGCCATTTTGTGACTGTGCCCACAACACTATCCAAATGTGTGTCCACTGACCCGAGAACGTTAGGCACCTTCCCCGCCCCCTGTTTTAGATGCCAGGACTTACCTGGCTTAACGTCACAAATAAGCTGAACACCCAGGGCAGCACCGCCAAGTTCGGAAGCTGTGTAAGCAAGGTCCTCCCCGAGGAACTGGGCCGCCTTCTCGGTCGCTCTGGCCAGGGCAGGTTCAGGGCAGCCTTCCCCCTGGTTTGGGGGGCATGGGATGGCCTGGAGAGCCAGTCTGGGCTTCTGGCGAATGTGCAAGGGGAGCCTACACTCCATGCCTTTGCAGTCCCGGATGGTGCCATTGGCAGCCTTGGTGGGGCAGTCCCCTCCTCCAGAGCAATTTCTCGTGGCCAGGTCAGGGTGTCCCAGGCTGCTCCCCACTAGGGGGGGCTGCTGCTGTTGCTGCTGCTGCTGTGGTTGTGTGCTCTGCAGCTGCCCCCGCAGGGGTGTGCTGGTGTGCACAAAGGCACGGGACGAGCGGCCAGCCCTGCCTGAGCAGCGAAGCCCCTGGCACGGCTGCCTGCTGTCACTGCTCCTGCTGCACGAGGGGCTTCTGCAGAGCTCTGCACTCACACATCCTCCTTCTCCAGCCAGAAGCCACAGGTAAACCCCTAGCCAGCAACAGCAAGTCCAATGGGGCTGTCTCGCCAGCATCTCCAGTCACATCTGCAAGAGAAAGAGAGCTTGGGAGTCTGTGGGGCAGGGAAAGGGAGACCAACTTCCCCACTGAAGTCTGTGGCTCTCTGCCTCTGTGAGCATCATCGGACGGGGTGGGGGATCACAGTTCCCTACTGTCACTTCTCTGCCCCCGCTCCTGTCCCACGATACTTCCTCTTTCTACCTGGAAAAGAACGAGGAAGTAAACAAAGACCACGTGGCCCGTTCAGGGGCCGTTTTTACTGCGCCACTTTCCCTGCACACAGCAGGAAATGGCAGTACATTCCGGGTTTTTGAGAATCTCTCTTCTGTTTTGCTGTTAAGGGGGGGACAGTGCAGGTTTTACATCTGCATCACAGACTGATTTCAGAGGAAACATAATTTGTAGCTCACATATGAAAAAAATACACCTCGGCAAAGAAGCCTCCTCGTGGCAAATTAACAACCACTCCATCTAAAATGTGTATGTTTCTTGGACATAAATCCAGTTGACTTCAACAGAGTTTACTTCTAAATATCTTGTAGGATTAGAGCACAATCATATGTACGTTTAGACTGAAAAAAGTCCTACAATTCTTAAATAGTCCTAATTATTGTGAACTGCCCAGAGAGCTTCGGCTATGGGGCAGTATAGAAATATAATAAATGAAATGGAACTCTCAGCATTCCCCAGCCAGCATTTCTTCTGCTGGGAGTTGTAGGACTTTTTTTTCTGTCTAAACATACATAGGATTGCATCAAGGTGTTGGAGGTTAGAACAAGATCTTGAGAAAAGCGCCTCCCTTGCGAACACCCCAAAACTATATCTACCTTTCGTCACACACATTTTCTTCATTCACTCTTGGAAGGATAGAAAAGATGCTTCAGTACATCTAAGGTAGTTCCATTTTAAGAGATGCTAGATATGTGCTAATACTAAGCCGTATAACATTTACACATACATACATACATACATACGTAACATACATACAATCTATTGTTCTTACTGACTACTTCTCTGGCCCATCCACACTTCAAGAAATATATAAGAGGATAAATAGATAAACAAATGCCCCCCTAGTATTCAGTAACATACTTTTTGTACAAATTCAGTAAAATGCCTCTTTAAAAACAAAAACAAAATCTGGCAAACCTACCTCATTTGTGGAGAGTTCAAGTCGCTTCCTCTTCCCCATCTCATACGATAAATTCCCCCCTCCCATTGTGCACAATCCTCCCTAAATAAACTTTTAATGAACTTTTTCAAACTCGCATTTTAAAAAATGGCCACGATCCCCACGACAGTCCGCAACCCCACCTACTGAGGAGTAGCCCCAATGAAGGCTTACTTCTGAGTAAAAGTCCACAGGAATTCGCAACTGTTAGGGAAGTAATTGAGCGGCTTACCTAAAGAAAAATGTGCAGATGAAAAGTGGCTTTGAGGGGAACGTTCTTCCTCTTTGGATCTGGGCTTCGTCGTGAGATGAATCAAAGTTCAAGGAGAAAAGCAAAGTTTTTTTGCTCCAGCGCCGGGAAACGGACAACCTCTTCCTCCGAAAACCTGGGAAGGAATGTGAATGTCTAGCATTACTTGAGACATCATGGGCATCCGAGACCCCAAGCGCCACCTCCCTTTAACCCTTGAGATTCCGCGCTCGTTGCCATGCAGGCAAAGGCAGCCAGCAAGGGTTAAATACATAGAAAGCAGTTCTGCTGGCCGGACACTCCGAGCCGAGTTGCGACTGATTCGTCCCCCTATGAAAGGGTGCATGATTGCGCACCAGGGAAGGAGGCAACGCGTCGCTTTGAAATCGGATCACAGAATTGGCTGGGCCAGGGAGTCTGCAGATCAGAGGGGGGCGAAGAATAGCGTTTGGGGGGAAATAAAAGACTCCCGTTTCACCTCCCACCACCCCCGGGCCAAACCAGAGGGCGTCTCAACGGGCAAGAGCGCAATCCTCTGCATGCAGTGGAGGCTGATGGCTCCGATTTAGGTGGGACTATGAACCCATTCTAGGTTTGAGTCAGAACCAGCCAGAGCGCTAAAGGAGCCATCCAAAGTTCTGAACCTATGGGGGGGGGGGGGGGATTGGATAGCTCCTTCAGAGTTCTGGCTGGTTCTGAATGAAAGCCAGAACAGATTCACCACCCCACTGAAATTAGAGCCACCAACCTCCATTGCGTGCACGTTTAGACCGCAAATAAAGTCCAACAACTCCCAGCGTTCAGAAGATACTGAAAACCAATCGCTTGATCCAGGCATTTCATCAGGTAATCCCCCAAACAGGATCCAGCAAAGGAATACCTCATAAACCTGCATAGGATCGCACCCTTAGTGGGAAATATATGTAAATTCTTGCAAGCTGCATTCAGTACATTTTATATTTACTTTATTTATTTATTGCATTTGTGTACCGCCCAATAGCCAAAGCTCTCTTCATTGGCTTTCAGACAAAATTAAGAAACACAATGTAGGGTATACTAATATCTTTTATTGGACCAATATCAAAACATCATAAAAGATTTTCTCTTGACATGCCCTGCTCAGGAAGAACAAAACAAGATTCTGCTTCTTTGATTACTTATGGGGAAAATCTGTGCAATAATGTAAAAGCATCCAATGGAAAATGCTTCATAATCAGATGAGCTCTCTCACACAAGCCCTTTCCGCTGTAAATAGTTTACATTGATCTTTGCTCCAAGCTGTGGGGAATGTATGGTTGGGGTTTTTATGGTTTCAGTGTGATCTTCTCCTCAGCCTGAGGCTCCAGACTTTATTTTCATCTTACTAAAAATAGATTCAAATTTCAGTGATTGTGTTGAGTGATATTTCTTTATCCATTCATGTAAAGACCATGTTCAGAGGTTCAGATCCCACTGCTGAGTTGGCTTGATCTAGACCTTCTCCTGGTCTCATCCAAATCACATGTGTAGGGTGACCAGATTTTGGAAAGCAAAATCCCAGTCCAAAATGGCCACCCCACCAAAGCAGCCCCCGAACATAAAATAAAAAATTAAAAAGGCCGCCTGCCATGTGGCCAACAAGCAAACACTTCTGCCACCCCCCCACCACCACCACCAAGCCACCCACCCCCCAAAAAACCCAGCCCGGACCTACCGGGTCCTCCGCTGCCACCGCCAATCTCCTCCACTGCCGCGTGACCCCCTGCAGCCCCCTCACCCTTCTTGCCCTGCTCCTGGGCTCCCTGGAGGTACCTGAGGAACAGCAACAGCAGCAGCAGGCAAAGGAGGAGGAAGAGCCTGCTTTAAAATGCCGGCGCTGCTCCCCTGCCTCAGCAGGAAACAAGTGCTCAGCGTTAGGGAGGGTCAACAAATTCCTTGTCTGGTGGCTAAAGCAGTTAGCCACCAGACAAGGAATTTGTTGACGCTCCCTAACGCTGAGCACTTGTTTCCTGCTGAGGCTGGGGAGCAGCAGGGGCAGGAAAGAAGTGCTCAGCGTTAGGGAGTGTCAACAAATTCTTGTCTGGTGGCTAACTGCTTTACCCATCAGACAAGGAATTTGTTGACGATCCCTAACACTGAGCACTTCTTTCTTGCCGAGGCCGGGGAGCAGTGTAGGCATTTTAGGGCGGGAGGAGAGCTGATCCTTTCCCCGGTTTGCCTCCGCCGCCCCCCTGTCGGCCCGGATTGCCCCAGTTTTCCCGGTTAGGACTGGGAAATCCAGGGCGATCTGGTCACATGCACGGTTCCCCTGATTCACTTCAGGGCCCATTTTGGAGCCCCAAAACAGCCCAGATTCACCAAAGCCAAGGCAAGATTCGGGGGCCCCAAGGTGACTTGGCCTTGTGGGTCCCTGGATGCTGGCCATGCAGTTGGCCCCCAAGAAAGCTGGTAGCAAGGCCAGAATCCCTCCCTTGCCCCCCCCCAACCCAGAGCTGCTGTCACTGGGACTTAATCACCAACATTGTTGCCGTCAGCTGCCATCGCTGCCTGCCGCTCGCCGTTGCCACCCGCTGCCATCACTGCCATCGCATCGCCACCTGTTGCATCGCTGCCGCCACTGCCGCCACCATCCTTGCCTACCGCCATCACTGCCTGCCACCACCATTGTCGCCACCTGCCACTGCATCGCCCGCACTCCTTAGAACCAAGCCATGATATCACGTGGCCTCTGCAATACATCTATGGTCACAAACTATGGTGGCCGTAAAGGGCGGTGATGACGGCAGTGGCAGTGATCCGGCAGCAGTGGGCAGCGATGGCAGCAGGCGGCGATGGCGGCGGCGATGGTGGCAGCAGGTAAACAGGGAGAGCAGGGAGAGGGAGGTGAATCCAATGGACTCACGGCTGGCCTTGCGCCGGCTTTCCTGGGATGGTGGGAGGGAGGGCCCAGCACCACTCTGAAGTGGCCCGAGGTGCCCCGAAGCTTCGGTACCTATCTGCTTCAGCTTTGGGGTGCCTCGGGCTGACCCGGAACAGACTTGGAACCAAGGGAAGACAGGCCGAATCAACCCACCTTGCTTCGGTTTTGGGGATTCGGCCCGAGGTGGTGCACAGCCATAATTATAGAGCCTTATACTGTATATTATTTACAATTAACTGCAAATGTTCCAGATGCTTTTTGGAATGCTCCTAAAAGCAACCAGGCTCCTTCTCTTCAAGAGAGATTTTGAACAGACAGTCTAAGGAGACTGTTTGTTTGGGCCTCTGAGAATAGACGCAATACTCAGCTGTCAAGAGCTATTTTTCTATAGAAAAGAAGGTTTCAAATATGTTAATCTCTGTCTCTCCCCCGTGACCGCATGCCACTGAGGGAACTCCCTATGACTAAAACTGATGATGAATCAAATGAGAGTTCTTTAATCAGATGGAAGCCTTAGGAAAGACACCTTATGTTGGGACTATCCACTTTTAAAGGCATGTGTGGCTTTTTCAATTGCATTAAACAATTTTATTTTATTTTTTGGATTTGGGGAAAACTTATGAAATTTGGTTTAACAGCAGGAAGGACAAACAAAAGATGTATTTTGCAGTATTCCAGAGATTGCTCTTTCCGTTCTCACCCATAAGACATGGGATTATTTGAAACGTGGTTATTAGCATTTAAACCAGGGGTGAGCAGCATCAAGGACACTGGCCACATGCATGCACACACACACATACATGGTCTCTGGTGCACCCCCTGAAGCTCCTGCTGCATCACCGTAACTGTCACTGCCATGTCAAAAAAAAGGAAGAAATCAGCAGTTTGCCACCAAATTTTGGTGGCAGACCACTACAGAGGTTTCAAAGAGAGCTTCAGCTATTGAGCTTCGGCTATTACGAACTAATAACAATACGGCCAATGTTGAAGAAATGTTTCAAGAGGAAAAGAGTATTATCTTCATAAAAATGAAAAAGAAAACTATGGATAACAAAATGGTGTGATAAACAATGGGAGAAAATGCGGACAGCTATGATACATATATCCACAGGCTATTTCCCCTTCAGATTCCAGTAAAGTTAATAGGGTCACATGCCAACAGGCATGCCAATCATCATGAGTAAATGCCTGCCAAAGCCGTAAAGAGCTGCAACTCCTCCATTTCAAAAGCCCTATGAACAGTACAACGTGAAAGGGAATGTATGTAGTGATATGAGTTTTTATTGCTAACAAACACTGCTGGAGGAAAGAGCATTTATTAGATATTAACATTGTGGTCCTTTTGGGACCAGTTGAAGACCTTCTTATCTTCCCAGGCATTTTAGTCTTTCAGTTTCTGTTGTTTTAAACCTGTCGTTGTATTTTAAATCTTTTGCACTGCTGCTAGCTGTTACTTCGGTATGTATTTAAATTTTATACTGTAGTTTTAAACTTGTAAACTTCTACATAGTGTTTTATCATTTTACGGTTTTAATTGTTGTGAGCTAGCTAGAGAGCTTCAGCTATTGGATGGTATAGAAATGTAAGCAAATTAAGAAACACCTATATATGCAAAGGTGTTTTGGGAAGTAATATCAGTTTCGTTGACATACTGTGTCAATAGCCATTTTGTTGGTTTGGATTGGAGCATAAACATCCATATATATATATGAGTGAATAACAAAACAGATGAATTAAAAACTTAAAGCAAACCTTCTTTAGCTGCTATGTTGCTATGTTATGAATCAAGTGTCATAAGAATATAAGAAGAGCCATGCTGGGTCAGACCAAGACTCCATCTAATCCAACACTCTGATAACAGTGGCAAACCAGCGGTTGACCAGGGACCCAGAAGCAGGATATGGGTGCAACAGCACCCTCCTGCCCATGTTCCCCAGCACCTGGTGTATACAAGCTTATTGCCTCTGATACTGGAAGTAGCACATAGCCATTAGGACTTGCCTTCCCTTCCAGGAGAAAGCTGTCCATGCCTTAAAATCTGCTGGGGAGGATCTCTTTAGGGTATCTCCCACATATTACTTGTTCACAAGTGGGAGAGCCCTCTCTGTTATGGCACCCTCTCTGTGGAATTCCTTACTGATAAAAGTGTGCCTGATGGCAAGTTTACTATCTTTTCAACATCAGGTTAAAGCATTTTTGTTTGCCTGGACATTTTAGTTGTTTAAATTGTATTTTTATATTTTTATGTCTGTATTCTTTTGTGGTTTTATTGCACTTTAGGGTTATATGATTATTTTGGGGTCCTGTTTTGTACAAATACCCATATGCCAATACACCATCAAATATACAACGCTCATAAGAGTGCATATGAGAGAGTTAAATAAGAGGCTCTTACATGAGATGGACATTTACAATTTCTGACTAGATGTCAACAAACTAAGTTATATTTATACCCAAATATTATGGTGTATGTTTATTGTATATGTTAATGTTGAGTTATACTACTTTATTTGTATAGTTTCAATTACTCTGAAATTCAATAAAGAATATTTGAGAAATAAAAAATATCATCATCATCTGCTTAAAGAGAAACAATCACATTTGGGATGGATTTAAATATGACAATAGCCACATGGAATCTACAAAAACTATTCACCTGTTCAGGGTAGTGATGCAGTGTTGTTGGTGGAATGTTTATGAGGCCTTCAACCCATATGCCACTCTGAGAACCAATGCGGTTTAGTGGTTAGAATTTTGAACTAAGGAAACAGGAAGATTTGTGTTCAAATCCATCTCAGCCAGCTTACTGTGTGACTTTCAGCCAATTGCTATTCTCTCAACCATTTAGACTTCAACTCCAATCAGCCCCAGTCAGCATGGTCAGGAATGCTGGGATCTATTGTCCAGATCTGGAAGGCACCTTGTTAGAGAAGCCTGGATCAGGGTGGTCAATTTATAGATTGCCAAAAATGAAGACAAAAGATTATACGGATCTGCATAACATCTGCATATACTGCTTTATATGTATTGATGCATATTTTGAAATAATTATTATAATAGTGTGGAAGGGTATGACCAAGCAACCTGTGAGCCTCGCTCAGTCTGTTGTCCAGTGCTGTTGGTGAGCAACTTCATCTGAAGCCACTGTATAGAGTGAGTGTCAAGGGGCTGCTTCACCATTGCAGCCAAAACATGTGAAGCAGCTATAACATATTACTTTTTGAAATGCTGGTGCAAACATTGATTCTTGCGGCTGGAATATGTGGAGCACTAACTGTGTGGATACAAATGCAAATAAAAGTTCTACGGCATTATCTGTGAGTATTATTTTTGGTATTATTGTTATTATGAAAACCACTGCAAAAAACATCTATGTATTTGTGGATTATGTTATATTTTCTCAATGCATGGAGAATATTTAGCCAGAAATGAGTATGTGAAGAGGGACATAGTGAAGTCATCATCACATTTCCCTTCCATCAATTATTCATCATGATATTTCTATTATTCATTCCTTTGCATATGCCATCATTTAGTGAGTTGGTATTCTACATCATCAGAATATATCCTTGAGAACTACTAACAGTATGAGAAATTGAGATTGAGGAATAGGAATAGGAATAGGAGGAATAGTGCAGGATTTGTGAAGGCCCTGCTTAGCACTCTGTCCACTACATCATAATTACACTCTTACAAAGTGCCTTGGTATATTTCTCATGAAGTAATAACTAATATAGTCATTAACATAAAACCAACGCAAACAGACAAAACCTTTTTTTCTTCTAGCATATTTCCAATGATATTAGCAATTTATTACTTTAAAAAAACCACCACACAATATAAGTCACAAGCTAATTAGCTAAACAAAATTATTTGGGGCTACTGTGGCACAGTAAATAGTGTCTGTCTGGGATATATGACATTAAGGCACTGGCTGGGAATGCTGGGAGCTGTAGGACGTTTTTTTGTCTAAACTTGCACAAGATTCCACCCTATGTTTAAAACCTGTGGTAGCAATGAAGCTCAAATAAGTAACCTTGTACAGGTCCACATCTGCCAGCAGTACATCACAATCCTATGCTATTCATGTCCCTCTGTGCTTACTCCCAGGAAAATGTGCGAAGGATTACAAACTGAGCTACTTCATAGAACTATTCTGAGGATAACTGAGATAATAACTGCAAAATACTTTTTAATCACACTTTTGCCATTGAAGTACAATGTTACTGTGGTATATGAGTGTGCATGAGAGAGAGAGTGTTTGTGTTTTCTTTAGTTATTTTTCCTTTAAAGAGTACTGGCTTTGGAAGGACAAAGTGAGAATGAAGATAGAAGGATTTCAGAAGAAGACAATCTATTTAATGTAGATGATAACAGTGAAAGCAAGACATTTTCCACTGTACCATCAGCTTTGTTGTAAAAATCTATTCTCTTACATTAATCTTTAGAAATGGATGTACCACCACTGGTTACCTTCAAATTTCCTTTATTACTGTCTGCATACATTTACACATCAACATTATACACTGTTTCCCTCTTCTCTCTGACATGTGGGCACTGATTGTGCTTATATTTGTAAGAACAAAGAAATGCTGCACAAGCTCAGAGGCATTCTTTTCTTGACTGGAATGTTCTATCTAAAGGCTATTTGTCCTAATTGTCCTGTCAGCAATCTTAATATGAGCCAGGGCTCAGCCCTAGAGTATATAGGAGGGTGTTTCTCTTGAGTATATTTAGCGTGTGTTTCTTCTCACCACTGGGTAACCACAACCGGGCCTGGGTTTTCATGAAAGCTTAAACTGCGCCCTCTTCAAAATCTCCCTTAAGACTTATGTGAATGTTACTGGAAGGTTTTATGGATTTAAAATACTAAACAGGCACAACCATCACCGGTACAATTCTGACTATGGGTACAGGTAAATTGTTGCTTTGCTCATGGTCTCTCAGGCTGAAGCAATAGTGTATGGATGAGGGGTGAAAGAGAGAGAGGTATCTGCATTTGGAAAACACGATAGTCAACAGTGGGGCAGTAATCAACTCAACATTTGTTTATCTAGGGCCCCCTCCACAAGGATGCGCTTTTGCGCCCGGTTTGGGGATTATGCGCATTTTCGCGGAGGCGCATTTACGCCTAATCCCTCTGCACGGGAGGCGGCGAAGCGCATTAATTGATGTCCAAAAAGCGCTTTAGAAGACGTTAATGCGCATAATCGCTTGTTCACACGGCAAAAATGCGCTTTAACGGCCGGAGCAAAATAAAAGTCGCTATTTAACGCGCATTCGAAAATGCGCATTATCGGGGAGATAACGCGCCTGTACGCCCGTTTTGCGCTCCGCTGGTGTGGAGGTAAAATTTATAATGAGCCTTCAAGGCTCATTAAACGTCTCGTGTGGAGGAGGCCTAGGAGGTACTCCCCACACTACATGATAATAAACTACTACTGCGTGGATTAGGATCAGCATTGAGTTGACTATTAGTCTATACTGAGTTGACTCACTCATCCTCCGCAGTCCCCCCAATCCTCTTGCTAGAATCCCATCAGCCATTGCTGCCAAAAATCTATCCTGCTGGATGGACTAGAGCAGGAATTGCCACTTTGACTGCTCTTGCCTTGGGACTCTGTGGTTGACGAGATAACCAGTGGTAGCCAAGGAAATAACTAGTGCTGTGCCAAAAAAATTGACCATTCCATTTTCAGCATTTCATGGTGGGTGGGAATGAAACGAAAATCTGGGTGAAAGTGCCTGGGAGAACTGCGAATTTTGGAGAATTTTCTCCTTGGGGAGGGGGACAGGGTTTCCACATACCTTTTTAAATGCATCCAGTTGTTGAGGGATATTTTTTCTTTCTTTTTCTTTAAAAAAAACACACACCCCAGGCATTTTCAGCAGCCCAGGAGCTATTGGGGAGGGAGAGGTCATATAGTCTCAAATAGGCATTCACTAAGAACTACCAGGCTCCTCCAAATGCTGAGGGAAGGGGGGGGGGGGGTTGAAAACTAAAAAATTGGAAGGCCCCTCAGCAATCGGCTACACTTTAAAAAGGTATGTGAAAACCCTATCCCCTTCCCTAAGGAGAACATTCTTGGAATTTCTTCCCCTCCCTGCAACAGAGGCAGAAAAAACAACGTATCTTTCACAAGGAGGGAGAAAGTTCCTCAAGATTCAGCCCATCACTAGAAATAACCAACAGTGCCCTCTACACAACACGATAACCCAATAACCAACTGTTGGTTTAAAAAACTCCCTCCACCCAACACGATAACCCACAGTGGATTAAATAACCAATCATCGACTATTTAAACCACTGTTGGTTACCATGTTGTCTGAACCCAAACAGAATGAGCAGAGGCAGCTCTATATTTGGGGCAATTGGGGCAGTAACCCTCTGCCTCTTCCCCACCCACTTGTGACAGAGAACCCCCCCCCCAGCCAGTACCTTTACTCCAGGGCAGGGCATGCAGCTGCCATTTGCCATGCATGATCTTCTCTTGCCCTCCTCTGACAATCTCAGTAGAATACTGAGTATCTCCTACTGCCCTCTACTCCACCAGCCACCGCTGAGTGTGAATTAATTTTGGGATGGAAAACCATTTTCCATTTATTTTGGCATCAGAGGCAGAAACCCCCACTGCACCCTGACAATAAACACACAACAATAAATAACTTAAAAGTTTTCTGCCCCTGAAAATGAATGCATGAAGGTCAAGAGCAAAGCCAAACCAGCTGTCTCCAGTGTCGCTCTTCCCTTCAGACCTGTTCATTTTAGACCTTTTGAATTGAAGGTCTGAAAGAGCCCAGGCTCTTGAGCCTTTATCACACCTACCCATTTTGCTTCTGCGGCTTCCCCCTCCGTTTCCTATGCAAGTGGGGCCTTTTGATCACACGTGGTCGGTTTTGCTCCGATACCTCAGCAAAACAGTCAAATTGGAGGAGGGAGAATGGCCCTCCCCCAACTTTTTTTTTTCTTTTAAGGAAGGAAAGAAAGAAGGAAGAAAAAAGAAAGAGGAATACGATTAAAACAAACAAACAAACCCTTTCCTCCTTTCTATTGACAAAATGCCCAGGGAAATTCCCCCTCACGTAGGAATACTACCCTGCTCCACGCACTCACAAGCACAGCACAGCCCTTCGAATCGTTTTTTCCACCCTGGCGCTCTCCAGATGTATTAGACTACAATTCCCAGTCAGCTGGGGGACGCTGGGAGTTGCAGTCCAACCACAACTGGAGGGCACCAGTTTGGGGAAGGCTGTTATAGAGGCAATGTGACTTCACACTTCTTCTCCGCCTTGCTAGGCCAGCCACACACCACTTCCTTCGCGAAAGAGGAACTCACCGGCTTCAGAAGTGCCTCCCTGTGATACGAGCCAGGCGTCGTGCCCTTCGCGCGCTTCCTCGCCTAGGCTCCCGCGGTGCCTCAGACTCACTGGACACCTGGCAGAAAAAGGCCAGCAAGGTAAACTCTTAAGGACTTCTTGGGTCTTGTGTGTGCACAAATAGCTGTAGCCTATCCTCTCACAGCAGCAGGCGGGTGGTTGGTTGTTGTTGTTGTTATTATTATTATTATTTCTTTTTTTTCTTTACCATCCAGTAGCCCAAGCTCTTACTAAAAGCATAATATAAAATCTCTAACATACAAGATTTAAAACAATTTAAACAGCTGAAACATTTACAATAAGATACTGGACCTGACAGCAACAACTTATCGGATTTTATGTGGGACAGAAATGTGATAGATAGATAAATAGATAGATAGATAGGAAGCTAAGGGTTAGTTGCAAAAAGTAACTGAACTGTTTTAGAGGGATTCTCTCTCTCTCTCTCTCTCTCCAGGAATAGGACTTGAGTGGGAGGGAAATAAATGCAGTGCAATTTAAAGACAGGTTTCTTAACAAATATACCCCGCCGCCGCCGCTTCCACCAAGCCTGGGGAGCTTTTCAGAACCACTGTCCATATTACCTACAACCTGGAATGGGGGTTTGCTCACACCCACCCACTACTTGCAGTGAGGAAAATGAGCATTTATTTTCTTCTAAACAAGGCATTCAATGGATGACCCAATGTTGTATTGTATTATTGTTGCTGCTACTTTCTTGCAGTGGATTTTGTGGTTTAATCAATTTGAAATCCGTTGTGAGTGGTTTTATTTGGTCTTGCAAGCATGGTAGCAGAAAGGCCAGGGTAGAAGTGCTTTTCAGAAAATAAATAACGTTTCTGAGCATGTACCTTCCCTCACAGCTTTTCTTGCCCCTCTTTCCTCTCCCTCTAGTGAACTCTTTCCTCTCCAACTAGTGAACTCGGATTCCAGATAGTTCGGGTCTCAGGCACTCACACTTTTATAAATTAAACCCTGCCTAAAGATCTAACTAGAACAGGGGTGGGGAACCTGCCACCTTCCAGATGTAGTTGGACACCAGCTCTTATCAGTCACAGCCAGCATAGTCAATAGTCAGGGATGATGGGAGTTGCAGGAAACTTATTTCACCCTTCCGTCCCAGAAAGAATAACTATGATAACTTTGAAACTAAGAACTGGTGCCTGAGTTGTTTTTTTCCCCTCTTCCCTCCTAATCCTATTTCCTTTTGTGTTGTGTCTCTTAGATTGTAAACTTGAGGACAGGGACTATCCTATTATTAACCATTATAAGCCATACTGAGGGCCTTTTTTAACTGAAGAGCAGGGTAAAAGTGCTGTAAATAAATAGTCCAACTAAACCTGGAAGGGCACAAGTTCTTCTCCCCTGAATTAGGAAGTTGAGTAGGTGTGTATAAATGGGGACAGGAAGAGTAGAAGGGCAACTCAGTTTCCTCTTAACAGTCTTTCTCCCCATGTTCATCTGAAAAGATTTTGTATCTTTTGTATCTAACTACTTCTCTACCAGTGCTTTTGCCAGTTCTGCAAACTTCCTGCCACAGATATTTGCAAGACATAGAGTAGGCCGGAACAGCAACTCTCTTGCAAAACAGAGGAAGAACCACAGTGTTGACTTCCACACTTACTGCATTTTTAAAAGCTGTAGAAAGTGAATTACCAGCATTTTTTATTATACGAGGGTATATAAAAAATAAACTGTCTCCTTTGCCAGAACGGTATAGAAGAGGTTCACTTACTTTGGCAAATCATCTTGTCATTGAATTCACAAAAGGAAAAGGGGATATGATTACCTTTTCGGACCCTGTGCTGGTCTGAACGGATTTTGTATGTTCACACTTCTCTGCCGTTGGTTTTGACAACTGCTTTCCACAGAAACTTGCAAGATTTACTGTAGGCAAAGTGTGTGCTCCAGCACTGAGCGGGCAGGAATTGACAACTTGTGAGCTACAAAGCTGAACTTAGTATACCAGTCCTGTATTGCAGTGTGTCCAGCAGGTGTTTGACAGTGGCTCTGTGTTTATACTTCCAGCATGCAGCAAAACCACTCTGTGTGTGTGTGTGTAGGGGTGGGGGAAAGAGAATTAGCTGCCAAGCCCAAGACATGGTTGCTAAATTATGTTCAGCTTGATTTATCACAGTATGTAATGGCCTGTTTAAGGGAGTTTCCGGATGGCAGAACCCCGCTCACCTCAACCAGTGCTGTATGTACTAAGTGGATTTTAAATGAGTGTTCACTTCTTCAGCATTCTGTTCTATTGAGCCTTAAATTCAAAGAATTTAGTACTTGGGCAATTAAGGCCTTGGATTTTTTGTACAAAATCTGTATCTTCAAAAGCAATATTTTGACATGGATCGTAGTTGAGGCATGGCTTTGTCTTGGATTTAGAATGAAAAAGTATAAATATCTGTACGATCAAGTAAATATATTACAGAACCTCCGTTGCATATTTCCAGATTAGTCAGCAATGAATATTATCCTGGAGCAGAAAAAGGAGAAGTTAGGTTACATTTCCGTATGCTTGAATTACTGCTACTACTTCCAGGGGCTTTCAGAGCTGAGCTACCATAAAGCATTGAGAATGTGCTACAGTATAGAGTCCCCTGCATTACTGAATGATGTGTAATCTAAAATGGTGGTGGAATTGGTCATATTCAGCTATTTGTTTTTACCTGAACAGCCTGTGGGTGTGCACTACAAGGAGAACCCTGCCATGTGAACTGTCACATATGAAGCTGCCTTATATCAAGACACACCATTGGTTCATCTAGCTGTAGCTCTCCATGGTCTCAAACAGTGATCCCCCCTCCATTGTCTGTTACCTAAGAGCTCCATCACACCAGCGATTTACTACACACTCGCCTTGCCTTGTATGTGTTTATGCCATGAGGTACTCGCATGACGTCGTCCCTGTCCTGCTTTCACCATGCCCCTTCTGCCCCTTGTTGCAAAGTATTTTGGTGCGGGGAAAGTCAGGAATATCCCCCCCTTGCTTTTTCTTTGTTGGGGGCATGTTTGTTGATGAGGAAAGGGGAGGGGAGGGCGGTTCTCCTCCTCCAGCACATGGGATTCCCCCCTCTTTCCCTGCCTGCCTCTTTCCTTCTTGCCGTCAGGAACAACCTCCCACCCATAAGAGCCCATAAGTGAAAAGAGAGGCCCCGGTATGGCTATGATTGCAAAAGGGAAACATATATCAAAACTGTGGGTACATACCAATAAAAAAAAGTAGGTGTGATGAAGTTCTAACACAGTGATTGAAGCTGGGACTTTCTGCATGCAAAACATATGCATGCTCTAAAATGACTTCCATGATTGTGGCAGCTCTAACAAGTGCTAAGGTTGTGGAAATCACTACAATGATACCCATGGTTTGCATAGTATTATGGGATTTTAGGCACATAGTGATTATGTGAAGAAAAATTGGTGGCAAAATTACTGTGTGCATCAGGCCTAAAGTTGGCTATATTATATTATCTGAAACTGCCTGCATAACAAATACAAGTGGCTCTATTTATAATAAAAGTAATCTCCAGTCATTGTAATTCTTCTTGGAGGCAAATAAATTTCATGGTGGGCTGCAGTTTGCCATGTGGAGAATATACACTATAGTTTACTCCCCACTGCCCCAGTACAGTTTCTTTAGAGGGCTCCAGCACCACATTCTGCATTATCTCTCCTCCTTCCCTTCTGCCACGTCTCAGAGGGGGGAAAAGGGCTACATTTCAAGATAGATACTCATTTCATAAGGGAGGGAAACTTGTTTGCATGGTTGAGGAAGGTGGGCTCCCTGCTGGGAGGACTGATGAGAACAGTTAACTAACCGTTGATGCAGAAAGCCACATGAGAGCTGTGGGAGGATTCTGTCTACCCAATCAGAGAGAGAACGACTTAACTTTTTAATGGTTAAACAACTGTTATGTGAACTTTTACTTCAGAGTGAAGATAAACTCCTTGGCACAAGAATCTTGTGTCTTTTTTAGTCCATGAGCTAAGAGGGCAAATTCTGGATGTGGCAAATGGAAGTAGCTTAAATAGCTCCGAAGCCTGAAGAAACAAGCTCTTAATCTTCATCCACTTCAATTTTATTGCACAAGACAAGAGGTAAATAGAACGTTGGAGCAGGTTAGAATTGGGGGAAAGACTTCCAGAACAAGCAGTGGTTCTTTAAACAGCCATAAAATATGAGAGGAAACAATGCATAGGCCATGAGTTACTTGGACATTATTTAGGTGGCCATGGAGTACCGTAATAGGCTATGAAGACTTACAGGGAGGGAGTGATGAGAGTGGACACATGATCCTGCATTCAGCCTACATGGTTTCTTACTGTGTGGAAAGGAGTATGGTGTCCTTGCTAACAAGGAGCTATTTTTTTCCAACTGGTACTGTTGTTTTGATCACCCTGTGAATTCAACAGTGTTTTGCTAATTAAGTTTAAGTGTTCTTGAAGATATTCCCATAATCCTGCTTCTCCTTCAGTTCATCAGGAGAGCAGAGCAGGTGGACAGAAATGTTAGGCAGCATTTGCAGCAAATCTGTCATTTCCAGGACTGAGTATAGAAAAAGTTTGTTCTTCCGCTCTTTTCTGAATTAGATTGCGCTCCATATTGTTGGCAGCTGTTCTTTGAAAATGGTTGGATATGGTAATATTTCAATGCAAATACTGTTGAATGTTCTCTCCCATGCCTCGCTTATCTATCAATTATATCTCTATCATGAAACGTTGTTATTTTGTTGTGTTCAGGAAATTGCATGTATAGGTAATGAATAATTTTATTATCCTGACTGTTCCTATTAGGAGAAAGTTATCAGGGGCACTTATCGATGCTTAAAGAAGAGTTTATTTTATTTATTTTATTTGTGGCATTTATATACTGCTGAATATACTATTTATTTCAGCACTTCACAATATTAAGAGTTGGGGAAAGGAATTCCATTTTCAAAATGTGGTTTTCTATGTATCTGTATATCAGGTTTTCTATGTATCTGGTTAAGGAGCATTATCTAAGTAGCATGAGGAATAGATGTGTAGCCATGAAAATATTTCATGGTTTGTGTTCTTTCTCCAGTGTGGGCACTTTGGAGGGAGGAAGGGAGAACTCAGGCCCCTTATGCCACTGAGGCAGCCATTGGTGGGAAAGAATTGCTGCTACTTGCTCTGGGACGTGTTCTCCTAGCCCAATAGATTTCTTTAATCTGCAAAGGGGAATGACTGGATAAACTGGGTGTGCATCCAAGTATAAAATGTATATTATAGATGCAATTAGTGGATATTGCATTGCTTTCAACAGAATGATCACTCAGATATACATTCAAATACACATTCCAGCATGGATGGGGATGAACATTTAATTGCTAATCCAAGTATGCATTTAGTTGAAAGCGAATCTGTGCAGACAGACCACATTTCCACTAAGACAGGCATTTCGCTGGGCATCCAGTTCACCTTACAGGACTTTAAATTGCTATGTGCCTTCCTTGCATCTCCTATGGGGCCGGAATTGGGCTGAGATACAGCAAATTTTCTGAGCCCAAAATTTCCCACCATTTGTTTTGGGCCCTTTAAACATCAAGTCAGCTTTTCCTTTATTAGTTTAATCTTTAAACATCCTTCCCCAACCTGGTAACCTCCAGATGTATTGAATTACAACTCCCATCATACTGCTTGAGGATGATGAGAGTTGTAGTGCAACACATCTGGAGTGCACTAGGGTGGGGAAGGGTGCTTTAAAGGATTCTTTTGAAGGGGCAGGCTGAGTTCAGAGCACCTCATTTAAGACTCATTGGCTCAGTTCGGACGACACAATGGTCAGTGGTGGGGTAATAATCAACTTTACAGTTGTTCATCTAGGGGGCACTCCCCACACAACATGGTAATAAATAATCAACTGTGGTGTGGATTAGGATCAGCGCTGAGTTGACTATGGCAGCATTCAGATGACACGATAGTCAAAACAACTGACAATTGTTTCCCCCACACCAGTTGTTTATTGTGTCGTCCGAATTGAGCCATTGTCTCACTTCCATAATCCTTTAAACTTGGAAGGAGTAGTCCCCCCCACACAGTATAAAGGATCCTTTGAGGATGGAACTGGGCTCAAAGAGTATCAGATTGAGAGCATTAAGAGGTTTCTTTCTTTTGAACCATCTCCCAATTCTGTCTAGTATGAGATTGCACTTGCATGCTGCTCTTGTGCTGTCAACATCCCATGGGAGCATTGTACATGCATATCCCTGGATCCCCCAGATGTTGATGTTGTTCTGTTCAAATAGGGGTTCCAACCCAGTGCTGATCCTCCTCCCATTTTGGCACCCAACGCATCTCCACCAGGGATGCTTGGGGAATACGCTCTTTGTGAGTTCGGATATGAACTGATCTGATCCCAGGCTAATGTGCGGATCAGAATGCTCTTTCCTTCTGATTTTGCATTTCTCCAGATTTTGGGGTGCAGTTCTTGGCTCACAAAACAAACCACAATTCATATCAAGACACCCGTTTTAAGACAAAATATGTTTAGAAATGCATACTGAGAGAAAATACCTTTAGAAATATGTATTTTGTGAGAAAATGTATTCAAAAATATGTGTTTAAATATGAAATTTTGTATGGTTAAAAAAAAAAGAAACACTGATTAATGTAGAAATGGGATGGAATGGATTTAGGAATTAAGACATTCAAAACTCACATGGACCAGAAACAGACCAGTCTGACCATCCCTAATTTCCATCAGAGGGGCAGTGATGGAATGAGAAATAGCACTTGCCTCATGAAAATGTCATCAGAATGCATCAGACAGCTAGGAAGAGATGAGAAACCAACATTCATCTCCACGTTATCCAACTGGCTTAATTAAACACACACACACACACACACACACACACAAACTGTGGAGTAGATTGTTCCAGTAAGATTTTCATGATATATGCAGTTGCTCTTGTTTCTCATCACTTCTTAGCTGTCCAATGCATTCTGTTGACCAGTCCAAATGGTACATTACTATCTGCCTGGTATTCCAATATACAAAGACAGCTACTCTCCCTAGTAACTTTCACACCCTTCCATAGCAACTGTAACTAAGGCAGCCAAAATTATCTTATGCCTAATTTACTGTGGTAAAAGCCAGGCTTCTGGCTTATTTGGTTACATTATAACTTCATTTGGGTCATTCACAGAATAGAAATACTACAAAACATAAACAAACAGATAAAAATACAACATTTCATCACACAGCTCCTAGCTGAAAGGCATATATTTGGATGTGCGATGTGTGATATGCTTCTGGGAATGGGGGCTGGGAGTCCATGTGATCCTATCTCTCAGCCCAGAGTGAAAATTTCAAAATATGAAAACAATTTCTGCTAGAGGCTTACAAAATGAACTGGGTTGATTTTTGAACAAAGGATTTTTGGGCAAATGGATTTCTTTGCAATTGGCCCCAGCAGATATATTTATTCCTACATGCACTAATTCACTCTTTCCACAGACTGTTCATAATTGGAATCAAGGGATGGAAGAGACCAACCATAATTTTCTGCCACCAGAGCAAATTATATCTATTTGCACAATTATAATCCACTGACAATACTCGTGTTTTGTGAAGAAGGAAGAATATTGATTTTAATGGGTAGTTCTTCCCTAAAGTGTGATTTAGATGAAAATGTCTGTTCTGGAACTGTATTGTGTATAAAAGCACCTACTTTTAGTGCTCAGTTTTGCACACAATGATAAATCAGGAGGGTCTCTGTTTTGTTTAGCCACTCCCACTGGCAAGAAGAGCCAGTGAGGAGCAAACCAGAAAGTGTATCAGCATGCTTCCTCATTTCCAACAAGCCAAAGCTCTAAAGAATTCTGCTTTATTGTTAAGTGAAAACTGACCCAATCTTCTTGAGATGCTTAAAAACCAATTCCTTGTCTTTCTTTCCCCTAATCCTTTGCATCTTTCCCCTCTCTTCTCCAGTCACTAGCAATGTGAACTAAAATGGTAGCTACTGTGTTATGGCTTTTATTACATGCTGCAGAATCTCCTAGTTTCTTTCACGTAGTACAACAACAACTTCCTGTAATTTTCTAAAGTTTTTTTTAAAAAAAGTTTCCCAGAGTTCTTGGAGTTGAAGAGTCTGTTCAAGCCAACACCCCACCCCACCCCGACTGTTTATGCACTTCGAATGCAGATAAAAAAGAAAAGCATAATAAAAATAAATGATTTTTTTACAATTTAATTTCCCTTTTCCCCATAGCATCTATAGCATTAGCTCTCTTTTTTTGAAGGCTAGCCTCTGGAGATGTAATACACCCTATTTCACATGTGATGTTTTCTATAAGAAGGAAAAAATCATGTATACAGTCATGGTATGGCATGTGCTGTTAATGTTTAACCTGCTTCAAATAAATGGAGATATTGATTCATTGAAAATCAGTAGGTTTAGGTGAGTGTAAACCTGAGGCATTTATGAGAGTTTGATTCCAGTGTCTAACTCATATATAGGTAAGCCAGAGTCGCATACTGCAAGTCTATACAAGTAGTGTTTGCTTTATGTTTACTGGCCATTTTTAATAATAATTTTATATCTTTTCTATTTTCTTCTGTATAAAAACATTTATGATATTTTGTTTTGTTTTAAAAACGGATCCCTTTTGTTTGGTAAATGACAGGAGTTAGTAGTTTCAGATTTTTCTTGTTGATTTTGTTTTTTAAAAAATAAATTTTGTTTAGAAAGTTGTAAAATTTGAAATAAGTTCCACTATATTCAATGAGGCTTACACCCAGGTAAATATGTGGAGGATTGCAGCCTTATTGTGTTGAGTAACCTGATAGCTTGTATTTTAGATAAATGTCTAAAAACCTGCAAATTATTAATAATTCCCCTGTCTAGTGAATTGGACTTTTCCTAAGAATTGTTAGAGAAATACAAGGCAATGTGATCATGACCCTTATTCTAATCCTCTTCTGCCCTCATTTGACACATCTCCCTTGATGTGGGCGCATTACTATTTTAATCCCTTTCGTTTGAATGCCCAAATGCAATCAGCTATGCATTGTTCCTGTGCTACCTCCATTTATTTCAACAGGTATAGCGTTCCTAGTTTTTCAGGCTTTTCACAAGAGTCTTTCTTTACAATAATTTAAAGAGTTTTCAAACTCTTTAATTATTAACACTCAGGAACTTGAGCCCCTGAGATATATTCTGTAGAGAATCACTTCCTCTTTTGAAACATTTCTGTACAGTGTTTCATAACAGATTTTGAAATATTTCCCCCCCCCAACTCTGTCAACAGTCCAGAATTCTCCATGATAGGGAGACTGTTCAGAAATGCACCATGTTTGGAATTATCTACCTCATCTTTTGAAACTACTTCCATCTCCATTTCGTTGAGTTAAATGTGGAGCACAGGAGGGCTGTTCTGTCTCTGCAGTTGGATTGGCACTGTTAAAGAATAAACATTTGAAAGAACAATGATATGCCAAATGACAACCCAGTGTCAATAGTCCCACTAGCATGGCACAATTACAGACACCATAATTGCTGTAGCAACAGCACCCACTCAGATTGGGCAGTGCCTGTGACAAGGACCCACAGCCCAGCTCACCTTTTGCTCACATTTCTGGGTGAAGTGTCTATCAGGCTGAGGCAGTTATATGTGGGGTTGAAAGAGAAAGAATTGCGGGTGGGGTGGGGTGGAGAGAAAGCATGATGCATTGTGACTGGATTCAGAGCTTTTCTACATGAGGCATTTATTTGTGCTTGTCATTCCCTACTCACGATTGATTGCAGATAGTTTAGATGACACTGTGACCCTCCTGTTTCACTTCTGCATCTAACCAGCACTTTCAGCGAGTTTTATTAGAGCAGAGAAAATGCGGTATTATTTCTGATTGGCAAAAGAAAGTTTGATATCCTCTAGTGTTTTTGTGTGGTTCTGCTACACCACAGTGCTGCCTAGAGGCTATGTAGCAGAAAAGTAGGAAACGTTCCTTGTGTAGTGTTTGGATCTCAGTTCTGTGACAAAACTGACATTATTAACAGTGGATTAACAGCCGATAAACAGTCTCATGTTAAAAAGCCCATAGGGCTAATATCAAGGGTAGTCATGGTCAGGCACCTGCAGAGGACAGGGCCCATTAACAAGAGCCCCCTGGACTTGCTCCTCCTTTTCACCATTGCAACCTACTTGTTCACCTGCCTCTCGCTCTGGCCCAGACAATGTTGGTGGTGAGAATGAGGAGCAGTAGATGCCCCTGTCTGCTTGCTCACTGGCTCGCTGCCTGTCAAGCAAGCAAGTGGTAGCAATGATTTTTTTTAAAAGTGAATGAAGAGCAATAGCAGCTGGTGACAATAATAGTAAGAAGGTAGCTTCACTGAGGGGGAGGGCCCATTGAGAATGTCTTGCCCAAGAGACTTCCAAAAGCTGGAGCCAGCACTGAGAGTCAGTCACCCCATGCAGAATAGACCAGTGACGCTGTGTAGAATGTATTGGTCAGTGTTGTGAAACAGATTTTCATTACTGCTGATGAAACCAATGCCTATAATGTCAGACAAAGGTACTTCAAGATACTAAGAGCTTATCCAGGATAGAAGACCAAAAATGCTCTTTCAGCTCTTCCTGTCATCTCCTACAATCTGAATATTCAGGATGCTCCACTCCACACTAGTTCTCCATTGTGCACGACTACCTGTATGGCTGGCTCCCCGCTCTCATAACATAGCTGCTCTGGGAAAAGAGGTACCTTCTTTTCCCATATTCCTTACTGTGTACTGCTTCTATGTAGATAAGCCTCTTCCTTCTCATCTTATATCAAGCTGATTAATATGTTGTTTTCTTCTTACTGCGGCATGGCTCCAACTTTCCAGATTTGTCTAATTCTTTGGGTGGAATAGGGACACACTCCACAATGTTAGTCTTGCAAAACAATAACAACTTCAACTTAAAGATATTTTCACATTTTATTAAAAAAAATAAGATCACGGAAAAGCGGGCAATGTGCCACATTAACAAATTTCCCTGTTACAAATGCACGTCTGATCTTATATTGCTATTTAACATAAATAATAATATCTAAATATCTATAAATCCAACCTGCCTGAAGGGCATGTTTTTATTTGATTTCACACTAATCAATTTTGGAGTGTCAGAAATTGCAATGGTTCATTGTCCATCTGTTTGATGATGAGATTTTGAATGGCTGTTTATTTGATAAGAACCAGTGCAATAAATCCTAAAAAAAAAAGAGAAAAGAAACAAGGCACTCTCTTTTATCGTTCACTAAATTATAAGTTAGCATTCTAGAACGTGAACCCCAAATGCCAAAGATTATATCCTAAACATATATTTATTATTAATAATCTTGCAGTATAAGAAAGAGAATATGTATTATTCGTAATAGCATTCAGATGTATAGTACCCCATTCAGTACTTCTGAAGTTAATTTGGGCTGGATAAACCATTAGGCTAAGTATGCTACAGTGTGGTTTATCTAAGTGCACATGGTGGTTTTTCCTTATCGTGTGAGATTGGGGCAAGTGCCCCATATTCCCAATTCTGCAGAAATTTTAAAATAATGATAATCTGTACAGCATAAGATGCAAAATATCTGTGCATGAAATACTGTGGTATAGTAGAAGAGTGTTAATACTATTAGTACCTCAGCACATCCAAGATGGGGAATAATGCCTTCTTGTGATGTGTTTTTGTGAATCTAGGCAGAGGAAAGTATGGGATATGAATTGAAGATGGAGCGATTTCCTTTAGTCAAGATAATGCATTGGGGAAATTCTACTAAAATGAAGAAATCAAAGCCAAACTTAGTTCCAGATATGCATTAAAGGCAGCCATTCTGATTGCAGATTTTTCTAAGATTCTGCATTGACACAGTGGCCTGGTTCTCATATCCTAACAACCTACAGTTAACAACCCAGGGACAGAACGTTTGTGCGTTATCCTAGCAGGAGCGGGTGTGGATCAGCATGCATGCTTGCTCCAGCTCATCTTCCCAACAACCCACAGTGGTTGTTGAGAAGATGAGTGGGAGAAAGCATGCATTCTGATTCACGCCCGCTCCTGCTAGGATAATGCACAAATGTTCTGTCCCTGGGTTGTTTATCATGATGTCTGAATCCAGAACTCTGGGTTGTGGGGAATGAACAACTCAGAGATTGAAACCATGGTTTAACCGTGGGTTATGACATGCGAACCAGATCAATGGGTCATTTGTAAACCATCCAGAGAGCTTTGGCTATGGGGTGGTATACAAATGCAATAAATAATAATAATAACAATAATAATAATTTAGCAGGCTGGTAGGAACCCAACACCAGTGTGAAGAGACTGCCCATTCTATTGTGTGGATCAAGGATCTGAACCCATCATTGTTGCTGACAAGCAGAAGCTACTGTTCTGCCTGCATCTGCTGAGCATGGCAAGGAGTTTTCTTGTGGAGAGAGAGCAGGAAAGTGCTGATGAAGAATTCCAATCCCCTGATTGTCTTCAGGCCAATTTTTTAGGCAGAGTGTTGTGCATAATTTTTCTGCCTTTTGGAGAGTTTTGATTTGGTTCTACCAACTCTGCCCTAACTGGCAAGAGGAGGATTCTATTTCAGCTGCAGTGGTGCAAGACTCTGTTTATGTTGCTAAAGTTAAAACAGCCTCTTAGAATAGAGCTGCCCAACTGATAACCTCATAAATATTAACCAGCTTGAACTGCATGTTACTCAGCTATGCCTACGGGGCCTTGCTGACTGCTTCTCTCCCTAGCAATTACCATATCTGTTCAGATCACTGGTCTGTTGTCAGTAACCTACAGCTTCACTGCTGTTCATTTATGGTAATCAGAGGCTTGAGGGATGTACTGGAGTGTTGCATACATTCTCAGTGTATGTGCATCAGCCATAAACTCGCAGCTATAAGGCTATTTCTTTCCAAGAGAGAATGGGTAATTCTGCTGTCTATTAAGCCAGAGACTGGTTAATTTTTCTTCATGATCGGCAATGTATTAAAAAGCTGTTGGCCAGGAAAAATTAATTGGAATGCTCAGTGGCAGAGTGCTGAATAAATAGCTACTATTCATCAAGTAAGAGGAGATTTTTCTTGCTGCATGGAATTATTCTGACAGCCCAGTTCTAATCATGTTTATTTGGAAGCTCCTTTGATTTCAGACGGACTTACTTCCAAGAAAGCATGTTTAGGATTTGGGGCTGTGTTTATTTTTTTGCATCTTTGTAATTTTGTATCCATGCTGTCAGTTTTCTGTACTGACAGCATATAGATCTTCAGGTACTGGAAGAACTCCCCACCTATGCCACCCTGATTTTACAACTAGGCTTAGGAAGATAGTCAACTCATGATTTGACCCGTCAGTTGATAACACCTAACAAGGTCAAAGATGTCAGGAAGCCAAGTTTGCATCTGACACTTGATTATGCAGTGGCAAAACAAGTGAGCTGAATCAATCTGTTCTTTCTTGCTATTGTTGGCAAAGTGGTATTCTTGAATACCTTGAGCATAATCCCCCTCCACTACTGAAATTCATGAGATCTGTGCAAGAGCACACTGTGCACAAGACGTTGCAAGTATATTGCTGGATGGGGGGTTGAAAGGTCAAATGTAGTTTGTTTTCAAGGAAAAGCAAGCTAAAGCTGACGTTTTTACCCCTCCATAGTGGTTTGCTGCAAAAATTCAGTGGCAAATCAGAAACCACCCTATTATTATCATTATTATTATTATTATTATTATTGCCACCACACTTAGCATGGCTGCAACCAGGGGGTTGAAATTAGCCCGTCACTGCCCTAGATGGAAGACTGCATGGGAACCCTACATAAGCTGCCTTAATATACTAAATAAATGAATGACCACTTCATTGTAATCAGACTAATGAGAAATAGCTGGAACTTTCACATTCTATTTCCTGACCACCATTTGTATTCAAGTCAATCCTGATAATGGGATAAAACCTTTTATTTCTCTCATAGAGTAATATAAATATCAGGAATGATAAGAAACTTTTGTGGAATTTTGTAGTAGAGGTTTATCCATGTCATGCAAGGTCAAAGGGAAAGTTCTGAACTTACTTTAGTGAAATCTGATTAAGAGGCTGAAAATATTTCTTTGAAGAAGGGAAAGAACACTGCAGGAGCAGGGCAGATGACTGTGGAGGAGACCTGCTTGATGTACAATCACTTTTGGGAAGTAGTGCCCCAAACTTCTTTTTCAAATGACATGCTTTATTTCAGTATTGACAGGAGGAAAGATATGGATGATTTTAAAAGAATAAAAGTAGAGGGCATCGTTTTTCCATGGTAGAAAAGTTTGCTGTATTCTTTGAAGGTAATATTCTCATCTATATCTGATGTTGTTTTTTCAGATGGAGGAAGCATGTGACGATATAGATCAGATGTTCAGCGATTTATTGGGGGAAATGGATCTGCTGACACAGGTAAAGCACTTTCTTAACTGATTTAGCATGCAATCCTATGCAGGTTTAAACAGAAAAAGAGTCCTACAACTCCCAGCATTCCCTATGGCTGGCTAGGGAATGCTGGGACTTGTCTAAACATGCACAGGATTGCTCCCTTGGAGAATCGTTGAAAGAGTAAAGAAGAGAAAAGGAATCCTACTTCCTGTCTCCTCATTATTCCTTCATTTTAACTGAACTGCAGAAATTTGTTTCAACACACCAGAATTGATGCCTCATTTGATGCCTCCACATTGCCCATGAAATGATCTTGTGAAGAATAAAGCACCGCACGCAATTAGTACCTGTCCTAGAAATCTTGTGGTAGTGAATTTGATAGTTGAACTATGCACTGTGTGCAGAAGCAGTACTTTTTATCTGTCCTGAATCTCCCACCAGTCAGCTTCATGGGATGACCCCATTGGGTTCTAGTATTATGAGAGAGGGAGAAAAATGTCTCCTTGCCCACATTCTCCACTCCATGCATAATTTTACACACTTTTATCATGTCTGCCCCTTACTCTCTTTTTCCCCCAAGCTAAACAATCCCAACTGTTGTAACCTTTCTTCATAGGTGAGATGCTCAAGCCCCTTGATAATTTTAGTTGCCCTTTTCTGCACTATTTCCAGCTCTATAACATTCACTTTTTTAAAATGTGGCGACCATAAATGTGTATAAAGACAGTTTTATTCCAGTTCCAAATTATACCTAACATGGAGTTTGACTTTTTTTTTTACAGCAGTCACACACTGGGTTGATTTTTTCATTGAGCTATCCACTATAATGTAGCCATGCTTGTTTCCCTTACTCTTGTATAAGCGCACACAGCCCTGACTTGGAGGTGCTCTGGGATCCGGGGATACCCCCCCCCCATTTTCCCCCTCAAAATTCCACCCCACATACACAGGAGGGGTTAAAAGAAGAAAAGGCCTCTATTGACATCAGTAGAGACTTTTTTCTTTGTTTAAAATGTGTCTCCCCCCCCTCCCCCCCCACACACACAGGGAGTGGAATTTTGGGGGAAATGGGTAAGGGGAAACGTTTAGCCTATCTCCCAGAGCATCATGGCCATGCACACTTACACAAGAGTAAGGCAAACTGTCAAACATAGCTACGCTATGTGTGCTCAGCAAAAGGTTTAGTTTGGCTGTATGACACAAGATACACCCATTTGAATGAATTATTGAAGCATTAACTGTCAGTTGCATTTTATATGAGTCCCTCAACATATAGCTTTATTTTTTAATTTCCCTATGTCCAACAGCTTCTATCTATTGCCAAAATTGTATTTATGATCTGTAGATTAAGAATTCTGCCTCAAGGAGCTTGAAAGATCAAAATAAAATCTGATTCAGGATGACAATAACAACAAATTTGCTGTGATGTTTGACTTATTAATAGTTGTTTTGGTGTAAATGAGGGAGGATAGTATTATGCCTACCCTGAAAACTGATACACTTCTCTGTATACATTTTGTAATTTTCAACATTTTTATAACTTTTAAAATTCACTTTGCTTTCTCAACATCCTAAATCTGGATGTAGATTGTATAGATCTTCTCATTTGGTTTCCCTGATTTGGGGGCTATCTTCACGGTGCTGAGTTTGCATCACATTCCCCCAAAACCTTGTGCTTTCGCTCCTGCAGGGTTGTGCCAGATCATCCTTACACCAAGGAGGAAGTGTGGGGTTTATGGCTGTCATCCATCCCTTCCTGAGACTAGGGCGAGGAGGAGGAGGTGGCAGTGGCAGCTCAGGGGAAGAAAATAAACTGTTCCCACAGCAAGGCAGTGCGGGGCATTCCGGTGTCCTTTGCGCTGGCTGGCCCTCAAAGTGTGTTTGATGGTTGTTTGCTTTTTTCAATTTTTTTATTGTAAGTTTCAACAAAACAAACAAAAAACAAAAACAGCAACAAAGACAGAGAAATATTACTAATATAACTGTATGTTTTAAGGGTCTCGGTTTCAGTATTACAACATTCTAAAAAAGAAAAAAACAGATTATACATAAGCTTCAATAAAAGCAGACCAAATATCTGTATATAGGTCCATTTGCTAGTGTCACCTATACACCACTCTTTGAAACGTTGCTAGTGTTATTAGATATTCAATCCATTGCCTTATAGGAGGTGAGCATTTATCCCTGTGCCCCTTCCTAGAGTTGGAAGACCTAAAAATGGTAGTGCATGTGCTGGTAACTTCAAGGCTCGACTTCTGCAATGTGCTGTACATAGGGCTACCTCTGTGCCTAGTCTGGAAACTTCAACTAGTTCAAAATATGGCAGCCAGGTTGGTCACCGGTACACCTAGGAGTTATCATATTACGCCAGCTTTAAAATCACTCCACTGGCTGCCAATTAGTTTCCGGGCGAAGTACAAACTGTTGGTCATTACCTTTAAAGCCCTACATGGTTTGGGTCCAGGTTACTTGCGGGATTGCCTTCTCCCATACAGTCCGCCCTGCACGCTCAGGTCCTCTGGGAAGAACCTACTACAGTCGGCCAAGACTAGGCTGACAACCATAACCCAGAGAACCTTTTCTTCTGCTGCTCCCAGACTGTGGAATGACCTGCTGGAGGAGACTCGTCAACTTAACAGTCTTTTAGAATTTAAGAAAGCTATAAAGACTAGTCTCTTCCAGCAGGCATATCCAGTGGAATTTTAGGATGTTTTTAGGATGTTTTATTGCTATTTTAATAAAGTGCACCATGTTTTTAATGTTTTATGTATTTTATCATATTTTATATTTACTGCTGTTCCCTGCCTCGATCCAAATGGAGAGGCGGGTAAGAAATAAAATTATTATTATTATTATTATTATTATTATTATCATCCTTCCAGTATTGTAGTATCAAACTTTTGGCAGTCCAAAGAGCATGAAAAATCCATTTACGCTGACCATGTGCAAACTTCCAAGAAGCAGATAAATAATTTAAAAGAACATGTACATCAGCAAATATTAAAGAGTGTTCCAATATGAAGTTTATCTGTATAATAACTTTCTCCCAAAAGGAGGTAACTATTGGGCTATTCCAAAACACATGATTGAAAGAAGCATTAACTGTATGAAATATCCAACAATTAGACATGCCTTTATTGAAGAGATGTTGTGGCATTCAGTAGACACGAAGCAAAACAACGTTTTTGGTTTTTTGGGGGGGTTGCTATTAAAGCTGAGGGAAGGTATTCTAGAGAAAAGGATTATAGGACTACAAACACACAATCATAAAACAATTTATTTTTTATGGAGAAGAACCAAACCAGTAGAAGTATAATATGTTTCTCATCTAAGGAAACCTTAAACACCTATTTTTAACGCAACTGTTGCCTGTGAAAAGTGAGACTGATATTTCTTTTTCTTCTTTATCAGAGTTTGGGAGTGGAAACTCTCCCACCTCCATCCACAAAAGCATCTAATGATGAATTCAATTTTGCAGTTGGGTTTAAAGATTTAAATGGTAAGTACTGGTATTTTGTCCTTCTGGCGAAATGAAGAGCAGCTTTAGGGGAGATGGTATGATGTACAGGGGGTAAATTATAGAAGCAAAAAAGCTAAATGGGCATTTCTCTTTCACAAAATGTTTCATTACGTGTAACAAATGTGTAAAATGAACTCGTCTTGGTCTTGAAAGGAGAATACATAAGCTTTACATTTTTAAAGAAGTCGTCCATTGGTTTTGAATATTGTAATCAGTTATTATAATAAATAGGGATGGGCAAACCCCTTGATGTCTGATCGGGGGGAGTCTGCTGTGTGGAAATCCAGGTCACTTGGAACTTACCAGATTTCCCCAGAGCCCTGGTGTGTCCAACAGATTTCGCTGGATCTCTTTCCAGCTTTGGACAAGGCAAGATATGCTAATGGTGGCTGCCATTAGCCTATCTTTGGAAAATTACAGTCATAATGAAGCCATTTGCAACCGTAAAGCATTTACATTTACGTAAATTGCAGCTGTAAGTGCTTTATGGCTGTAATTTATATAGAACTAAGTGCTTTACGGCTGCAAATGGTGTAATCACAGGCATATTTTTCCCAAGATAGGCTAATGGCAACTGCCATTAGTGTATCTTGCCTTGTTTAAAGCTGGAAAGACGCCCCACATGAAATTCAGAAAATGCACAGATGGGGGGGGGGGGGCATTCCTGTGTAGACTCCTCAGGTCAATTTCTTGGGAAATTGGCCTCATTAGAGACTGCAGCAGATTTCGCCAGCATCCCTAATAATTATTCATTTTTCTATGCAAATTAAGTTCTGATAATTTAATCTGACAGTTAATACTCATGAGAGCGGGTATATACAAATTTCACTACTACAATGTTCCCCAAAGTGCTATGAAAATAGGTTGAATTTCGTTGGGTGTCTTTCCGAATTAAACAAGGCAAGATCTGCCTTCTGAAACAGGAAGAGACCTTTGCAAGGGGAAAGACTCCACTCATAGAAGGATCCATCACCTAATTTTGGGAGGTCCCCATCCCACAACCTCAAAAGCTCATCCCATTCAGCAGTATCTTTTGATTCTCTGTATAGCATTTTCAGAGGACTAGAGGGCCTGCCGTGAGAAGGAGGAGTCCACTTCTATCAGTGCAATTGATCCAGCATAAAATCTGGATTGAGCCCAATGATTTTGCTTTTGTCACCAACTTGGTTTAGAACTTTTACACTTACTCATACCTAGAAGCAATGCCAGTTGCGGTCTGTGGAAGAGCTTCCAATCATACAAGCATGACTGATGTTCCTAAATAACACTGGAAAGATCTCTGATGTATTTTGCATTTTTTTCTTAACAGAATCCTTAAATGCATTGGAAGATACAGATTTAGATGCCTTAATGGCTGATCTTGTAGCAGACATAAGTGAAGTAGAAAAGTCCACATGCCAAGGACAGAAGGATGCATCTCACTACCAGCAAGTTGCCATGACTCAGCCTTCAGCAGATGCTGCTGCCACTTATTGGTATCAGTCAGATCCCCCAAACACTGCTGATTCATGTGTTGAGATTGACTTACCTCCTCCCCCTGTAGAACTAACTGTTGATCTTCCACCCCCACCACCCCCACCACCTCCTTCTGAACCACTAACTCAGGTGAGCAGATAGAAGAACCTCATTTCAAAATTCTCCTAATACTCTTGCTTTTAAAAAAAATCTGCATCTATGTGCATTACAGCAAAATAAATAATTTAGAATAACCAAATGTCAGTGCCTGATGAAAAAGATTCATATGTCTTCAGAGGATCTTTTTTCTCTTTCAGCAAGGCTTCACATAAATATTATCCATAAAATGTATGTTGTTCAGAAATGAAAATATTGTGTATTTTATGTTGAGGCAACCCCACATGGAAGAGTCTAGTGTTTTTTATGCTGTAATATGGAGACCTCCAATGGCCTCTTTCACTTTCAGGTATTGCCTGACACCATGATGAAAATAGATGAAAATGCTGAAGAACTGACATTTCCACTGAAGTTTTCCTGCTGAAGAGGCAAGCCATTTTTCTGAAAAGGAAATTGCCTCTTCAGTAGCACAAGAGGCTGCAGTGAAAGCCACTCAGAATGATAGAATCAGGAATGGATTCCAAAGTGAGAACCAATTGGGGAAGGAATATTTTGTAACTGTAAAAAGGGAAAGAAATGACAAATGTTAATTAAATTGCAAAGGGAAGGGATATTTCTTGTTGGGATTTGGCATATTTAAAAAGGGCTTTACAATCTTACTTACTCCTTCTTTCAGGATGAGCAAGAAGCACAAGCAAAAGCTGACAAGATTAAACTTGCACTAGAAAAACTGAAGGAAGCCAAAGTTAAAAAGGTAGCATTTTTGTGTAAATTATTGACATCTAGATCTTAATCTTTTAATGCAACCATTTTAGTTCAGTCAATATTATTGACTTGTTTCACATACTTTTCCTCTGTTTTTTGAATATTATTAAATTATTATTTCAGTACAGAGTGTGTTAATGCAGTACTTGTAAAAACCTGAAACCAATGGTCGATATGACCAGATCATGAACAAATATTTGCAGAAAGAAGTAATATTAGTCTGGCAATACTTGCTTTCCATGAAAATTCAGGTCTCCCATTTTTATTTATGTATTTATTCAAGGAATTAAAAAACACCCTTCATAAATATTTGTCCTAGGGAGGTTTATAAAAAATATGAAAAACAAAACCACAAAAATAACATATACAGTAAAACAATTAAAATCAATTAAAGAAATAATGCATCAATTAGAACAACAGACTGGAAAACTTCATTTCTAGTTTTAAAATACTACTTCCTTCCATTACTATAAATGCAGCTAAATGGGTATAAGTTTGCAGTAAGATTACAATCCTTCTCTCCCATACCTGAGCAGACACTGAAGTGTTAGTTTCTCAAACCTCTTTACTTTTTACAATAAAAGCAAAATGAGGACAAATGGAAAGCTTGTTCCTTCTTGATTTCCTTCCGCTATTTCCGCTTTAGTAAGATTCCCTCCGCAATGCTAAAGTGGTGTATGCAGATAATTTAAAAATTAGAATTTAGTAGAACTATAGCAACATTTCCTGGCATTTCCAAAAAAAGAAAAGGTAGTTTCAGTTCCATATCTCCCTACAATTATTTATTAGTTAACACATTTTCTCTTTGTGAAAAACTGCATGTTGTTTGTTTCAGATCATGAAGTGATAGAAGTGAACTTCTCTGATACTTGAGCAAGTAATAATTGGGACAAATTTTAGTCGGCTGTAGTAAAAACAAACATGGTCTAACTTACAAAACAATTTATATGTGAAAAGTGCTATATAAATAATTAACAGCCTTTGTGGTTATTCAGACAAAAGTCCCAGTTGTTATATTACAGTCTTTGCGTAGGTGCCTTTTTTTAATAAGTACTATTGACATGGTATAACTATGCTAATTAGATACACACTTACCACAGGGCTTTCCTGAAGGGGCTGTTATAGAGGAAAGAGCTTGTGTCAGGTATGATCTGAAGGTACATGATAAGGACATTTAATAAGAAAAACCACAGAATTTTGAACATGTCCAATTATGGATACTGTTGTATTTGGCAGGAAATACCAGTTTGTAAAAGTATATAATTTTGCAAGATGGTACTTAATGTCACTGAGTTGGATCCATATTAAGGCTGCAATCCTGTACTTTCTTATCTGGGTGTAAGGCCCATTGAACTTAATTAGACTCACTTCTCATTTTACATGTATAAGATTATGCTGTTAGTTGATTTTAGGCCCCACTGAAATCAGTCGGACAAGTTATCAATAATTTAAAATCCATTGATTTCAATAAGAACTAAGCGCAGCTAACTTAGTCCATATCCAAGCCTTTGTCTTAATATTTATCAGCAAGATTTAAATGTTTTAGTTTCTCTAAAAATATTGCACAAAATCAAATTTTTAAAAAAGTTTGAAATTCAAAACTTTTTTCTCTGAATAGTTTCCAGGTTTTGTATTATCTCTACAAGAGGGAGGACAAAGGATCCAGTTATGAAGAAGAGAGGGAAATCAGGATTGTTCTTAGAGTTTAATTTTATAGGACTGCCATATGAGTTTGCTGACTTATAGAAAAACTATCCTGGGTTGCTCTTGTAGCTTTTATTGTAGCTTAAAGCTTTTCATGGAATTATAACTGGGGCAGACAATATGTGGCCCTCCAGTTGTTTTGGCCTACAGTTCCCATTAGCCCTTACCATTGGCTAAACTGGCTAGGACTGATCAGAGTTGTAAGTCAAAACATCTGGAAGACCACAGGTTGTTCATCCTTGCATTATAGCCTGCTAGTATTTTAATATCATGCTGCTGTTAAAGATATGAGCAATGGCTGGTTAAAAAAAAGTTGGCAACCCTACTACCATGCAAACAATGTGCTTAAACATATGCTTTCAGAGAGAGAAGCATCAGGAAGTTGTGGTAACTACAGAGAGGGAAGGGTTAATAGAACCACTGCAATCAGGTCCGCCACATGACCGCAGAAACATGTAGCACCGCATGGTTCTCCTAACCACCTCCTCTGTAGTTACCACAAATACCTCCACAAAGTTCCCAGCAGCTGCTCCATTGTGAAAAGGGGGGGGGGGAATGGCTGTACAGCAAGAGCATCACTGGAAGTGATGGTCACGCTTGTTGATAGACTGTACGGTTGCTGCCATTTTTGTTTCCACTGGAATGGAGCTATCTAACCCCACTACAGAGGTGAGTAGTGAGTGTGGGTAATTTAACCATTGTGGTGAGGGATACACACGCTAAGCCACTCTTGATCACTTTTTTTAGTTATCCACAGTGGTTTGGCATGCCATGTGAACAGGATCAGAGTATAGTGGTTTACATTCTATAACAAGCCAGAGTACAGGTTGAGTATAGATTGTGTATGGGTTGCTGTTGAATCTTGGGTTGTATTGTGTGAACCCAACTATGCTAATAAACCCTGGCTTGTTAACCATAAACAACCCACAAAGAGAACCCATGGTTTGTTTTTGGCTTATGAACTGTGAATTGTTCATGGTTGACAAACTATGGCTGGGTTCACACAACACAAAATGATTCAACAACAACCTGCAGTTTCAGCTCATAGTCAGGCTTGTCCTGTTTTGTGAACCAGGTCAGTCTGTATCTTTACAAAACATTTCAGTTACTCTTTACCCAAAGCGTAAATTGTCTCTTAGAAATGGAAAGGATTCAAATAACAAGCTGGAGTGTCAAGTCAAAAAACACCAGTGGATCTGATCACATTTTTAGATTTGGAGTTTCAATTGACCCAACAGAACTTGGAATTTTGGGGTCTATTGGACATCCCTCAAACTATGTCGGAAAAATCTTGTTAGTAACCCACTCTGTGGGTGATGCAGGAAGGAGGAGGGATCCCTCGTATGTATTGTGTGGAGTTGCCCTCATATTGCATCCTTTGATCTGAGATTTATGTTTGCCTTAGTCTAGTTTTAGAAACATCATTTAAGTTTAATGACGTACATATATTATTAAATTACATTCCCACACTGTGGAGTTTAAAAGATTTGACACGGGAAGTGGCTCATTCGGGTGATTTTGGTGGCTAAAAGACACATTAAAACACTGGAAAGACCAAAATCCATCCTCTATACACCAATGGACATAAGATCTGACTGATCATTTGGTGCCTGAGCATACCTCTTACCAATAGCTGTAACATATAAGCACATTTCTGAAGATCTGATCATCATATTTAGAAGCTTAATGGCTTTTTAACAGATAATGCAGTATATAAAAGTTTAATAAATAAATAAATAAATAAGACTTGGGCCAAGGGAGATGAATTTTTTTATAATCTTACATGTAGATTGGTGGTATGATAAATAACCTTGTTTGTATTATTTCCTTTAATGGTACCCTTGTCCAGCACTCATTCCTTCCTTTCCATTCCCCATTTGGAGTATTTGATTATTGGTGAATTTGTGTTAGTAAGTATTGTGAATATTGTTATAAAACTTTAAAAACCTGTTCAATTAAAAATATACATTAAAAAAAGAAAGAAATGGGAAAGACAGGGTGTTGGCTTGGTAATGCTCCCAGGATGCATTACTTTGCCAGTTCCTGGTTTTAATACACAATGGATTTGCATTGGTAAAATCTTCAGCCTTTATCAGCCCAAGCAGATTCTCGGGCACAGTAGCCTTTCATTACATGCTGAAATTAACTGACTCATCTATTATTCTCTCCCCAGCTTGTTGTCAAGGTGCACATGAATGATAACAGCACAAAGTCTCTGATGGTGGATGAACGGCAAATGGCACGTGATGTCTTGGATCATCTCTTTGAAAAAACCCACTGCGACTGCAATATTGACTGGTGCCTGTATGAAATATACCCAGAGCTACAAATTGGTGAGCTGCAAAGTATCATAAGATCTCTAGTTCTTGTGTGAGATTTGTACAGTTTTACTAGAAAGCAACATGATGATGGTACCAGGCAACATTCTGCTATTGCTTTCCAGCACTCAACACTTTCTGTATTAAATTATGAGCTCCATGTTTTGTTGGGTCCTATTCCTGCTTATGGCTGCTCTGTGTGTGTGCGCGCACACATTCTCACATACACACACATGTGTGTGGTAGAGCACTGGAGAAATAGACGTGAGTAATCAAAATGCCATTTTAAAAAAATGAGGGAATTCATATGCAAACTAAAAAACAAAATCTGGGAAGCTTCACTGTTTTGAAGTATCTGCTTTGGTTTTGTCTAGAGTAATTAAGGTATCTCATCTCTTTAAACCATATTTGACCAGAAATTAATGGTTATATTTGAATATAGAAATGTGCTGTGATGGTGTGATGTGTGTGTAATCTAACCTCTTTTCCTAATATTTCCTTTTTACTCTCCCTAGAGAGATGTTTTGAAGATCATGAAAATGTGATTGGGGTCTTATCAGACTGGACTCGGGACACTGAAAATAAAGTTCTGTTTTTGGAGAAAAATCAAAAATATGCTGTATTTAAAAACCCTCAGGTAAAGTAACATGATTTAGCCTAACTTGCAGCATCTCCAGCCAACATGCCCATTGAGAGTGCATAGTTAATCTATGCAATTTGCTACCACAAGAAGTAGTGATGGCCATCACTTTGTACGACTTTAAAAGAGGGTTAGACAAATTCCTAGAGGAGAAAGCTAGCAATGGCTACTATTCATGATAGCTATAAGCTACCTCCAATGTCAGAGGCAGTAAGCCTTTGTACACCAGTTGCACTCATGTCCTGTTTATGGGTTTCCTATCAACAGCTGGTCGGCCACTGTGTGAACAGAATGCTAGATTAGATGGACCCTTGGCCTGATCCAGCATGGCTCTTCTTATGCTCTTATGTTGTCCAACACATCTGAAGGGCACCAGGTTGGGGAAAGCCGATGTAGGCAAACCTGTGGACAGTGATATGATTTAGTTCATAAAGTGATGACCAAATATTTTATTTGCACTGCAGTCCAAATCACATAGATTAAAGATGCAGAGTATTCCAAAAGGGATTTGAGCTGTGCTTCCTGTATATCAGGAGTAGGCAACCTGGTGCCTTAAGATGTTTTGATCTATAACTCCCTTCAGTCTCAGCCAGCATGACCGACGGTGAGGAATTATGGGACTCATAGTCCACAACATCTGGAGAGCACCAAGTTGCTTACCCCTGCTATATATCATAGCATAATAATTACTACAGATCATTGCAGTACATTTTAGCTTCCAAGAAGGGCGAAATAAGTTTCTGAAATCCCCCTCTCCTGTTGCCTTAAGAGGCCTGTAGTTACCAAGTGAATAGAACAAGAAGCCCTGTTTCACTCAACCACTCTCTAGTATATGGGAGCATGCGTATCACTCCATTTATATACTGGTTGCACAGTTTATTTTTCAAGGGAAACATGTTATGAGGGTGCATTCCATGGGACCTCTTCAGTGACTCAAATGGAAGGTCACAAGCTTATGACTAAAAGCTAATTCCCTATTCTCAGAATATCTTAACAAAACAAAACAAAACATTGTGTAATTGACTGCAATGATAACTGGATCAATCTTTTGGGAGCCTTTTACAGCTGGCTCACAGGATAGCAAATAAGCTTACCTCACACAGGCAGCTGCTATAATTATTGGCGCACCATAGTTAATGCCTTATCACTTTAGGATTGGGATGGCCCAAAGCGTTTTATATGAGGATGCAAAGCTAAATTTTTGGAAACCAAATTACCCAGCCCTCAACTTCCAAGCGGTGTGGTGGGGGCTATGTTGTTGGAAGCTCGTGCTGTTTATCGTGATATAGTTATTTTTCGTGCCTTTGATGGAAGAAGTTACTGTGGGTCACAGTGTGCGTTTAGAGCAGTGGGCCAGAGAATCCACCATTCTTTCAGTTAATTAACTGGATGTTGTGCAGTTAATAACCAAGAGCCAGGTGTAGCCACTCAACAATGAAAATACAGATAATTACTACACAGCTGCCTCATTCACTACACACTAACCTTTTTGCGTACTGGTGGGTGAAGGATGACCTGGAAGAAATGATTGTATAGAGTCCTGCAGTGTAACATTTTCTCAGGAGACTGGAATTAATCAAGAAATGTTAACGCTGATATTTTCTGGGATATATGTTTTAACCTTCACTTCGGGCTGTCTCTGTTTCTTTGCCATATGCCTTGCTTTGTAAAAAGAATACAGTGGTGAGAGACTCAGATGTTAACTTGTGAATTTGTGGCCATTGACAATTCTGTAGTAACTACAGTTCATGAATTAAAACAATTCCACTAGTCTTTATATAAATAACAGATAATATCTTGTTTAAGAAACATGCTTTAACTGAACAAAAGGTGGTTGTCCATGGGAATCACAAATACAAGAAATAGAGAAGCTTCTGGATCTGATCATTCTGTTTGTAAGCAACAACTCACTATTAAATGGAAAAGCAGATTTAAAAAGAGAGTACGAACATAAACTTAAGCTATATTTTTAAAGCCTGGCCTGATGTTATAATCCCAGGAGACTCAACAAATCAGAAACCCAGGTTCCTTTTCACACATATTTATTTATTTATTTGATATATTTATATCCTGCCTTTTAGGATAATTCATAACAGGGCAGTTTGTATAAACTTATTCATTCTATCCCCTCCCTCCCTCCCTCTCTCTCTCTCTCTCTCTCTCTCTCTCTCTCTTTCTCCCTCTCTCTTTCTTTCTTTGATTCGGCACTTAGAAAATGGCCCGATTCAAAGTCTCTCCGCTTTGACTTGGTACTGAACTTGAGTCAATGTTCAAACATCCAAGTCTTCATGCTTCCCATTGAGTATAATGGGAAATAAAAAAATAGTGCTAATTTTTTTCTCTTCGTCAGAATTGGATGATAGTTGCAGGCATAGTAGCCCCTTTAGGAGGGGTTTACTCCTGTCACGTCTTAAACATAGCACAGAAACTTTTAATACCATCTTTTTAGTTCTTGGCAGAATTGTATGAAACTTGCAGGGATAGTTCTCCCTTCTGAGGGGATCAAGCCTGCCAAATTTCAGAATAATAGCTGCAGCTTTTTTTTTTAAATGAAAACAGCCATAATAATAATAATAATAATAATAATAATAATAATAATAATAATAATTTCTTACCTGCCTCTCCCTCCGGATCGAGGCAGGGAACAACATCAGTACCAACAATATAAAATACAGTATACAATACATAAACTGATTAAAAGCATATAAAATTAATACATTATTAAAATCAACAAAGTCTTAAAATTCGACTGGGTAGGCCTGCTGGAAGAGATCAGTCTTTATAGCTCTCTTAAATTCTTGAAGACTGGTAAGTTGGTGGATCTCTCCCGGCAGATCGTTCCACAGTCTGGGAGCGGCAGAAGAGAAGGTCCTCTGGGTAACAGTTGCCTGCTAGTCTCGGTCTACTGTAGTAAGTAGTACAGTACTCAGAGGACCTGAGCGTGCAGGGTGGATTGTATGGGAGAAGGCAATCACGCAGGTAACCTGGACGCAAACCATGTAGGGCTTTAAAGGTAATAACCAATACTTTGTACTTCGCCCAAGTACTTTAGGACTTTTTGAGAGTCCCAAAAAGAGGACATGCTTAACCCCCTATGTTCCTTGTGGACCATTGTTCTGAAAATGTCAGATAGCCTAGTGGTCTCCTTAAGTATAAAACCTACACAGTTGTGCAGTGGTACATATGGAAGGAGTGAGTGGTTTTCCCTGCCCTCCCCTGGTTTTGGGGGTAGTTTGTATGAAAATGGCACATAGAGGTGTCATAATTTGTATGGAAATAGCATGTAGAAAATGTCATAGAGGTGTATCTAGGTAAGAAACCTATTATGGGTTTACAAGGATAGGTGCAGGGAACAGGGACTTTTGATGACTGAAAACATTAAAGACATTTTTGACAGTGAACTCTGGTGGCATTGGAAGAATGACCATCTCATGGTCCTGTCCTTGCCCCCCACAAAGCACAGTGATTGGAGTCCCTGGTAAAACATGCCCTAGGATTTAGTAGGTGGACCTGTCAGTCACTCAATCATTCTCCTTCCCACCCCCTGCTCATAATCAGTATTTAGAGAAATGAAACTATGCAGGAGGCATAAAGTCTCCGTGGCTGCTGCATTTCTGAAACACGAGTAAGTAACAAAGCCTTTTTTGGCTTCAGTTTTGTTGGCTTCAGACAGCAGATTGAAATGAAGTCTCAGACTTTAAATAGGCCACAGTGACTCGTTATGATCATGCAAACTGGGACTGGGACTTCATTTCAGTTGTTTCGCTGACCAGCACAAAGTCGGTACAATAATATATATTAAGGATGTGCATCAGATTAAGAAGAACAAGTAGAATCGGGCTGCTTATTTGAGCCACAGTGGCTTGTTTAAATTGGCAGTGCATGCCAGCGCGTGCTGGGAGCCATTAGCCTAATTACCCGCCCAAGTCTCATCCAAACCTGGATTGCATGACTTGTTTGAGGGGGAAACAACCTTCAAATAATCCATGGCCTGGTGTTGGGTTTGCCCAATAATTTTAAATAGGTTTATTAAGGTGGTTGACGTAAGCAGTCTATTTTAGGTATTTCCTGCTGTAGTTGATGTTGCTGTATTATTTTTATTGTATATCTTATTAGTATTTTTAAATTACATTTTGTTTGCCACTCTTCAAGCTTTCATGATATCCAAATATGGCCACAGAGTCTGTACCAGTTCCAGCCTGATGCCCTCCAGATATGTTGGACTAAGACTGATGGGAGTTTCAGTCTGACACATCTGGAGGACACCAGGTTGGGGGAGGCTGCTATGGACTCAGGGTGGTCTATTTTTCTCTAAATAAATACAAGATGCTCAAATATAAATTGCTTGTAGTCATAGGACGCTCTTCTTTTTTTCTTATTCAGACTGTCAGCAGCTGTTTTGAGTTTGTTCAGTGAGACAATAGCAGGATGGGAATTAGGCTTGTTCATGCATACAAAACATAGACAAATAGTATCGGTAGTCTTTCTAGGGGGGGATATTAGGTCTAATGGCACATGTTTCTTGTGCAAGCCTCATTGAAATTAATAGGAATGGTTGAAGTGGAGCATAATATGTCTGTATATACTTCTTTGGAATTTAAGTCCTAATGAAATTAATGGGACTTTCCTAAATAAATGTGATTAGGATTGGGCTCTAAGTACCTTACATATGCATCATTAATGCACCATTTATGTACAGAAATACATCTCCCTCCTCTTCCCTCTGGGGAGGCTCGTGTCCAGTAAGGTCATATGAACTCAAGTAAGCTTTCCTTTTGGCCCACCACTTTTGTCTTTTACCTCACCTCTTTGCCTTTGGTACTGCCTACCACTGGGACATGCCCCCTGAGAGCTTCTCCAAAATTGAATTCCATCCTTGGGCTGAAAGAGATTCCCCATCCCTCTGGTGTAGGCAACTGAATGAAATGTCGCCTGAAATGCAATTTTCTTATACCTAGTGTGTATGTGTGTGTGTGTGTGTGTGTGTCTTAAATATAGTGAGCTGTTCAGTTTGTAATCATTGTCTTATGATCAACGTATTTCCTTTGTATTTTCATTAGGATTTCTACCTGGCAAACAAAGGAAAAAATGAAATCAAGGTAATGAACAAGAAAAGCAAAGAATCTTTACTGCAGGTAAGCCAAGTTTGGAGTGAGCAGTAGTGTAACTTTGTTGTGAAGCAGATTGCCTTCCCTGCCCCCACCTCTACAAACAGAAGCTTTTCGGTTCTTCATTTGTTAAAACAGGAAGTTCCGCGGTTATTCTGAAAGAGGCATTTAAAAGCTCTGTGTAAACAAAGCTGTGCGATATAGCCAATATATAAATCTGGGGAGCCTGATCCTAGAGGCCTGTGGTGGACAAACGTAGAACTGTTTTAAAAGACCATGAAAGAAACCATGACTCTTACCTTGTATTCTTCATGAGGCCAACAGATCCCAGGGCAGAAGGGGGATGAGGTAAACAACAGTAGTTACCATAAAAATGCACAAAACAAGCATATTCAAAGACATGGTAACTTTCAGTTTTATCCAAACATACCCAAAGCAGAAAGTGCTGCATTTTCTCCTCAGGGCAAGAGAGGACAGGTTTCTTCCTCTATTCGCTTTGATAGAGCTGAATATATTTGCAAATATTTCTGATGCTGATTAAAATAATATTCCCCACCCCCCATGCTTCAGGCAGGCTGTTTAACTTTAAAATTGTTGTTTAAATGACCACATGTATGTTCATTCAATTAAACATGCATTTGGTGCCTTTACCTTTTTTTTTTTTTTTTAAAGGCACTCTCTATTTTTCAAATATTTTGAAACTCTTCTGTGGAGGAAGGATGCTGTCGACGTGTCAGCCTATTTTTGGTGCAAAGGCGAGATATAGATTTGATAAATAAATAAGTGCACTTCCAAAGCATAGCAAGTGCTGTTTTTGTCTGCAACCTCATACACCTTATCCTGTAACCCCCTGATATATTCTTTTTTGTGTAGTTAATTTCTTACCTGGGGAAAACGTGTGCTGCTCTTTTTAACATGGCTTTGGGTGCTTGTTTTGCATGTAGGAGGTCCCAAATTCAATCTCCGGTGTTTCCATGTAAGGCTGGGAAAGACTCCTGTCTGAAATTCTGGACAGCTGCTGCTGCCAGTCAGTGCAGGCAATATTGAGCTAGGTGTTGCCTGGCTTTAATATAAACCATTTCCTGTGTTTTACTCCTGTTATGCATAATCCAATTTTCGCTCCACAGGAGAGCTTCTGTGGCACATCTGTCATTGTACCAGAAGTTGAAGGCGCCCTTTATTTAAAAGAAGATGGAAAGAAGTCCTGGAAGAGACGTTATTTTCTTCTACGAGCTTCTGGAATTTATTATGTACCCAAAGGAAAGACCAAGGTCAGACAAGTCAAAGAAATCCTTTCAAACAATAAAGCAATTCATGAAGTGAAAGTAAAGAACTCCCGAGGTGACATTTTAAGAACAGCATCTGGTGCACCTGAGAGGAGTCCTTCTTTGGACCGCAACACTTGTGTAAATATTAGGAAGGAGTTGCTGAACCCCATTTGACACTCCTCACCCCAAACACACACTCCATTTTTATTTTTCTAGTTAGATAAAAAACATTGTGTTTACTTAAAATCCAGACTTAAAAGGATTTTCCAAAGCTGCAGTTGGCCATTCGCAGCAAAATGGTGCCATTACGTTTTGTCTAGTTCCCTATGGAAAAGTATTTTGACAGAGTGCAAACAGTCTGGATTTTGAATAGCAAAATGCAAACAGAAGAAACTTGTCATTGTTTAGGACAAAGGCTACAGAGCAAGTTAATATGTGGCTTTGATACCTTCTTCTGTTTTTCCTGTTCCTCTTGCCCTTTCCTGAGATCATTCCTGGAACCAAGTAGGATTCCTTTGGTATATATGCCAAACATTTTCTCCTAGATAATGAAATACAGCTTTTTGAGATTTTTTTTAAAAAAATTGAGGCTAAAGGATTATCTGAATCTATAACAATAGAATTCTACTAAGAAGTGTGCTTAGGATCCTAAGAACTGCAACCTTTCCTGTTCTTGCTTCCCGTTGTTCTCCATGTCTGTCTTCTCTTCTCCAAAAAGCTGCTTCAGAGTGTGAGGGTGCCTCTACAAGAGCGATTTAAAGCTCTTTCAAGGCGCATTACAAATTTTACCTCTACAAGAGCGGAGCGCAAATCGGGGGTTGAGGCGCTTTTTATCTTCGATTATTCGCATTTTCGAATGCGCGTTAAATAGCAAGTTCTGATTTGCCGCAGGAGTTAATGCGCCTTATGGCCATGTAAACATACGATTCCCCGCATGTAAACAACTTTAAAGCACGTTTCATATAGCTCGTACTGCGCTTCACCGCCTCTTGTGAATAGGTATTAGGAGTAAATGCGCTTCTCCGTATATGCGCATAATCGGGCAACCGGGCGTCAAACCGAAATCTTATAGAGGGGACCTTAGTGGGGTCTCATAATAGTGGTCAATGCAGCACAGAGGGCAACTCCTGGAGGAGGGAATCAGCTAAAACCATGGTAGGGATGCCATCATGAGATGAAGTTCTGCTGGATGCAAGCTTGTATGTTTAAAGTCTGAGGGTGCATTCTGCTACATTTCCTTTCATTTCAATTGGACAACCATGAATATTTCATTGAAATGAATATGCATGAAGTCAGTTATAGGAGGGGCATGGCACTGAAGTTCCATCCACTAAAAATTTTGCTCAGCCTCATCTTCTAGCTCCTGAGCTTTCACCTTCAAACCTAGCTTTGTGCTCTCATAAGGATAGAAACATGCCTTCCTCATATGGCTGAATGTCAATGTACATGCAAATATTCATAACTGAACCCCATCAGGAAAACCTGCTTTGGGAGGAAACAATTTGGATTAACCCTTTTCCTGCTCACTGTTCCTCCACTACAAATACCTGCCCCCCAAAGCTGGTCCTCCCCACGATATCTTTGCAGGACAACTTGAAGTGTAATGTATAGTTAAGGCCTGAAATGAGGAGCTAATGAATGTACTCAAGCTGTTGAACTCTCCACCCAGTACTAAATTTAATGCTTCTGTACTCAATCCCAGAATCCACATAGCATTGCCTTTTAAAATATGAGTCGGGGGGGGGGGGGAGTATTGAAGCATTATCATCAAATAGAGCTGGGGGAAATTACTCCTGGCCAACCCCACCAACTTTAAGAGTAAGACCAGTCTACAAAATTGAGAGCACAATATGGTTATAACTATGGCTAGGAAGCCCTTCCATCTTTAGGATCTTCCCTGCCATGGTTATAATGAGCCCAAACCACTTGGCACCTATTGGTGGGCAACTGTATGGAAATGTATCTGTGCTGTTTGTGGTTAAAGTGGCAGCTACACTGCTGACAAAATGGCTGAATTCGGGCAACACAATTGTCAATGGTGGGGTAATAATCACCTTTACAGTTGTTCATCTAGGGGGTCCTCCCCACACAACATGGTAATAAATAATCAACTGTGGTGTGGATTAGGATCAGCGCTGAGTTGACTATGGCAGCATTCGGATGACACAATTGTCAATACAACCGACGATTGTTTCCCCCCCCACCACCACCCCAGTTGCTTATTGTGTCGTCCGAATTCAGCCAATATGTACTTTGGGCTTGAGTATTGACTAGCTGACCATATGAAAAGGAGGACGGGGCTCATGTAACTTTAAGAGTTGTAGAGAAAAGGGAATTTCAGCCAGTGTCATTTGTATGCAATTAGTTCCTGGTGAAATTCCCCCTTCATCTCAACAGTTAAAGTTGCAGGCACTATACTAGAGTGACCATATACAAAAGAAGGCAGGGCCCCTGCAACTTTAACTGTAGTGATGAAGAGGGGATTTCACCAGGAACTAATTGAATACAAATGGCACTGGCTGAAATTCCCTTTTCTCTACAACTGTTAAAGTTACATGAGCCCTGTCCTCCTTTTCATATGGTCAGCCTAGTATTGACAGGAGGGTGAACCAGGATTGGAAAAGGAATCCAGCTATCTCTTCTTTAATATTCCTACAAAATTAATTTGTTGTTTTATGCACACTAATTTTCCTCTCAGAAGTTAAGCTGCTTATATCCCTTTTGCAAAAATAAACAAGGCCAAACAGAACCACCACCACACTATCACCCACCCACTCTGCTTAATCTTTTACCCAGGTCATTGCATTTGCACTTAAAAGTTCTGGCTTCACTCTTGTGTCTTGGCAAGCTACAACATTAATTTATCACAATATAACCTGAAATAAGTAACTTTTTTTTTGGCTTGGTTATTTTGATTCCTTTAACTTTTCACAGGGTGACCATATGGAAAGGAGGACAGGGCTCCTGTATCTTTAACAGTTGTATAGAAAAGGGAATTTCAGCAGTACCTGGTGAAATTCCATCTTTATCACAACACTTAAAGCTGCAGAAGCTTTACAAAAGAGGGCAGGGCTCCTGCATCTTTAACTGTCGTGATGAAGAGGGAATTTCACCAGGTGCTGCATGCATACAACTGACACCTGCTGAAATTCCCTTTGCTATTCAACTGTTAAAGATACAGGAGCCCTGTCTTCCTTTCCATATGGTCACCCTAGAAATTTTCATCCCCCACAAACTTCCGAAATTGTCCCCAAGGAGAGACAACAAAATGCTTTTTTCCATACACCAAAAACCTCATACCATTGATTTGATGGGTCTTGGTTCCACTCGTCAGGAGTAGGGTTTACTAGCAAATGGAAAACAAAAACAAAACATCCTGTCCTTATATGCAGTCATTAGTTCACTGCCTTCTGGTGTAGGTACAGTCTAGGCTGACCATATGAAAAGGAGGACAGGGCTCATGTAACTTTAACAGTTGTAGAGAAAAGGGAATTTCAGCCAGTGTCATTTGTATGCAATTAGTTCCTGGTGAAATTCCCTCTTCATCACAACAGTTAAAGTTGCAGGGGCCCTGCCTTCTTTTGTATATGGTCATTCTAGTATAGTGCCTGCAACTTTAACTGTTGTGATGAAGAGGGAATTTCACCAGGAACTAATAGCATACAAATGACACTGGCTGAAATTCCCTTTTCTCTACAACTTTTAAAGTTACATGAGCCCTGTCCTCCTTTTCATATGGTCAGCCTAGTACAGTCAATTTAAGCCTCCCTGCAATGTGTATATGTAACAGCCAAAACAGACCTGACATTAAATGCATCTTTACCTCCTCCTTGCAATTAACATGCTTTTAAAAAATGGTAATAGCAGGCGTTGGGGGGCTGAGAATTATCAGGATTACAGCAGGCCTGGAGTTTAACTCTTGCTGCAGTCCTGACAAAAATGCAAATAGATTCTGAGGAACAATTTTCATTAGCACAGCAGCAGGGCAGGAGTAAATTAAAATCCCCTTCCAAGAAACTTGCTTGTTAAATGAAAAGATACCTTTAATGTCATGTCTAGTTTGGCCCTTTGTTTTCTTAAAACACAACCAAACGCAAGACGATTTTAAGGCATGATTGGATTTCCATTAAGAAGGATAATGTGAACATCTAGATATATCAGACACTTCATCCACAAATCCTTAGCTCAGAAACTGGAAGCATTAGTAAGAAAACTTAGTTGCCATAGCAACGCATTAATAACAAGCAATGGTTATTTTACAGCAGTAAACAAAAGGTTACTGAGGTGAGAGGAAAACTTGCCCTTTTGATGCAGTATGGAACAGAATTCCAGATAATGTTTTGTACTTGTGTACAAATAAACCGTCAGCACAACCTGAGGAAAAGCCATTATTTGAGAAAAATGCTGTAAACCCCATGCTGACTTTTTCCTGTAAACATGAATGTCATCTGTGATTTCTTGAATATATTTTCATAAAGCGATCATATTGATGTAAGTTGCGAGAGAAGTAATGGCCCACATCTGTTCCTTAAATCCTAATCCTTCAGAACCCCAAAAACCTTTCCTGGGCTATCACAATTTCTTCTTCTTTTTCATGCCTTGTGTTCTGTTGTGCATCTTTTCCATTCCATATCCTTCATGCTCCTTTGTGAAGCCGCACATACTCCTAGGTTTAGCATCTTCCCTTTGTCTTAATCAATTTCTGCCCTGTAGAACCCAATAGTGTGAGAGGAAATCATCTGCATAGATCAGCGTAGGGAGCAGTGGAGACCAAAGAACCTTGTCTGTATTTATAGTTGACATTGAATGTACTTAAAGAACAAATCAGTCACCTAAATTGAAGCCTCCTTTATTCCATTGCTTTTCCGTAGAGCAGCCTTCCCTAACCTGGTGCCCTCCAGGTGTTTTGGACGTCAACTCTCATCAGACTCAGCCAGCATGGGCAATGGTCATGAACTTGTAGTCCAAACCAACTGGAGAGTGACAGGTTGAGAGTGACAGGTTTAGACAAGATAGTCTTTGGGAAAGGGCCTGGGCAGAAATATCAGCAACAGAAGGTGCTATGGCAGGGTCCCTCACATCCTAGGATTTAAAGGATCCTCTGCACCACATGACCTTTGCAAGAATCCTGAAACGTCGACACTTTATTGCCAGCCCTGCCTTAGTTTCCTCTACAGCAAAGGGCACTGCCTGGATCATGGGACCCTAAGGGATCTATCAGAAATATCTATGGATCCATTGGCTCCAGGAGGGTCACAGCAGTCAGTCTATCATTCCGCAAAGGAAAATGAAGCCAGATTGTATTAAAATGTACTAGGAGATCTATTTAAGAAAGCTTGTGATATTGAGATAAGGAAGCAAAAGGGGTTACATGAAAAGTAAACATGAAATGCCATTTCCGATGTGAATGTTAGTGCAACTTATCATTTTGAACTAAAAGTTTAGGCAAAGCTTCAAGTTTAACATTCTTGCTGTTGTAATCACATTTAAACCCTTTACCATCAAACTTATTAATGTTGTTGTTATTTAGATTTCTTAGAAGCCTTTCTCAAAAAGGTGATGTATAACAAAATTACAAAATATAAAGCAGCTAAAACAATTGTCCACTAAAACTAAGTTGATGATTCTGTTGACTGTCATGGGTTAATTCCCTATTTTGATAATTAACGGTATGTTTGTTCTTAATTTTTTTAGACATCTCGGGATTTGGCTTGCTTCATACAATTTGAGAATGTAAATGTTTATTATGGTATTCAATACAAAGCGAAATATAAGGCACCTACAGACTACTGTTTTGTCTTAAAGGTATGTACAGAAGAACATGTATTCTGAGTTGCTGTTGTAAACACATAAGGAAACAGGAAAAAAAGAAAAGGAAAGTGAACAAGTAGTTTGGCCTAAAGTGATAGAGCTGTATTGGGATCAATGCTTTTAACGTGTTCATAAATGATCTGGAGTTCAAGGAGGGTAGCGGGATGGCCAAGTTTGTGAATGACACCAAATTATGCAAGATGGTAAAAACAAAAGGGGATTGCATAGAGCACCAAAGGAATCTTTCCAAACTGGGTGAATGGGTATTCAAATAGTAAACAATGTAAGTATAAAGTGAAGCATATTGGGGCAAAAAAAAAAAAAAAACTCCTCATATACATTTTTGGGATCTGAGCTAGCAGGAAAGGGATCTTGGGGTCATGATGGATAACTCAGTGAAAACATCAGTCTAGTTTTGTGGCAGCTGTGAAAAAGGTGAATTCCACAATAGGGATTATTAGGAAGGGGATCAGAAGTAAAAGTGCCAATGTTGTAATGCCCTTATACAAAGCTATAATGTGACCACACTTGTAATACAGTCTACAGTTCTGGTCACTGCACTTCAAAAAAGACACTGGAGAGCTGGAAAAGGTTCAGAAGATAATCAGGAGGCTGAATCAATTCCCTATGAAGAACTGTTGCAACATTTGTGGGGCAGTGTTGGTTTAGAAAAAAATGGTGCATATGAGGAGTTATGACAGAGGTGTATAAAATTATACATGGTGTGGAGGAAGTGTATGGAAATATGTTTTTCTCCGTCTTACAGTACTAGAACCAGATGTCTTCTGATAAACCTGAATGTTGGGAGATTCAGGACAGATGAAAGGAAGTACTTCTTCACACAGATTTAGTGGACTCTGAGAATTCTACTGAAGAGCCTTAGAACCTGATCATAAATACATCTATTTGGAATGCAGGGTGTGAGGGATGGCATCTAGGCATTAAGGGTGGCCATCAACAAAGTGCCCTCTGATGGACACCCCCTGCCGCGGCAATATTTATCTTCCCACAGCAGGTTTATAAGATTATGGTGGGCAGTAGAAGTGCAAAATCTGTTGTATGCAGCTGTGAGCCACCTACCTTTTAAATGTCCCACAGGGCCCCAGAACAAAGCTTATATTGAGGCATTGTGGGTATGTAAAATGGCAGGAAGCTCACAGAGCCTAGCATGTGGTGTCCATAGGGCTGGGTACTGATGGCAGCTCTCCTGTTTTCAGTGAAACATTCAAGTATGGTTGCAGCCTTTATTGTTTGTGCTAACCAGGCAACCCAGTATTTGCAAACCTTCCTTAGACCCAAAAGCTAAGGAGATAGCATCTTGTCAGGAGCATTTGCTATTATGTTGAATTTAAGTTATGGGCAGTATGGAAGATAGCATTTCTTTTGGCGATTAAAAAAAGTCTTAGCCCAAGATTAAAAAGATTTATTCACAGTTGACAGTAGTAAGGTAATCTATATGTAAATTGGCTCGTTTAGTCAGTCTGTTGTGTCTCCGATACCAGGAGAATTTAATTATGCTTTATTGGTGCAGGTTTTGCTTGAGTAACCTGAGAGTAATGGTGCGTAATGTGGAATTAATCTAGGGTGAAAGAATTGGTGCCCTGGGAAAAATCTAGGACAATAGTGTCATCATACCCCATTTCCATTGCTTAGTACCTGCCATTGTAGCCCATCCAGCTGGGTTTTTCTAATGACCTTTAGTGACACCTTTCAGAAGGTACTCTTAAGAATTGTGTCGCCATATTCTTTAACAGCAATGTTGGCTTTCTCAGGCTAGTTCAAGCGATCTGTATATTTAATACGGTTTGCAGATTTCCATGTGATAAAGTGGAAAATGGCATAAAGATCAATTCGGGATTTTTCTCATTGCATCATCCCAAGCTGCCTCTCCTTGCAAACTGGTGTAGTAAGAAGGAACAATTCAGGATTTCTGATTGTTGATAATGGCTTCACACAATCAAGCAATGAGAGTTATCATTATCACAGGGAACACTGTAAGTGCATCTAGTCTCTTACAAAGTCAGTGAGACTTTGTGTTAACATAGGCATATGTTCACAGCAGGGGTGGGAAACTACCAGAGAGGGTGTTCCGGACACTGTGTTGATATCTGATTCCCTCAGAACCCCACAGCATCGGTGCTGCAAAGCAGAAACAATAAAGTGAGACAGCAGAAGGGACCACGGGCTAATCAGATGGAAAAACCGCAGTGGTAATTTGGCTTGTTACGCCCGCCCCCTGCCCTCCATTCTTGCGCTTACCTGGGCCAGATCTACACTTAAGCAGGATAGAACACTTTGAAAACAGTATATGCAATGTGTCCTGTGCCTGAACAGTTGTCAATACTGTTATAAACCATTATAAAGCAGATCTTCCCAGAGCTACTCCCACTTGGATAACCCAAAATGAGGCCACCACTGGCACAAAACAACAACAACAACATCGTGACCTCAGAGCAAAGGGAAAAACCGCGGTAAATTGACACTATCAAAATGTGCAGTTTCGGGGGGGGGGGGGAAGCCCGTCGTGGCTATGAGTTGGTGGCTACATCATATAAACAACGCAGTGCCGCTGCGCAGCCATTGCTCAGCACCCTCTAGAATTGCATCCTTTAAAAGAAAAACTTGAGAGGACAAAAGGGAGGAGTCGTAAGCCCTAGCTAAACATTGGATTGGAGTCAGGATCTGCCTTCTAAAAGAGGAAGGGATCCTCTGTGAGAGGAAGAGCACGGCTCCTGGAAGATTTCTCTGTCTGAATTTTGGGGATCCCCTCCCCCCATACTACAGCTCAGTTTGTGTTGCTTAAGAGTTTTTTAAATCTTCTGCCTACGTGTGTGTGTGTCCATCTACCTTTTTCTGCCAACCTTGCATCTGATGATATTGATTCTAGTCCAGAAAAGCTTGTGATAATAAATGTGTTAGCCTTTAAGGTGCCATAGAACTCATTGTTTTTGTTGCAACAGCTAGCTACCCCTCTGAAGATTAAATAATTGAAAAGTATCTGATGCCATCTGCTGGATTTGACATACTATTACAACACAACAAAATTCCTCGGTACCTTTTTGTGAAGACATTCTCTCTGGCCCAATGGGAGTTCTCCAATGGAAGTAATCAGTAGTGATGAACTGGACATTCCTATTTTAATTAGGTAACAATTAACAATCCTATGCTTGCTAAGAGAGGAAAAAAAAGACCTACGATTCCCAATGTTCCCCATCCAGCTGGCTAGGGAATGCTGGGAGTTGTAGGGCATTTTCCTGTCTAAACATGCATAGGATTGTGCCTTACATAATAGGAATGTCCAGTTCATCAGTGTTAATTACTTCCATTGGATTGCTCCCTTTTGTTATTGAATAGCAATGTGAAATATCAAGAAGACTACACTGTGGACCAATAGTTAGCTAAGATCAATTTCTAAATCCTATTTGGTTTATTCATACACTATACTTAACTTTGTGGTAGATTCTCTGATTACTGATTACTGATTCCTTAACCACTGTGTTCACATTTTACAAATAAAAATACTCCCCCCCCCCACTGAGCATTCTATTTGTAGGGCAGTGAGGGGTTTCAGGCTTGGACCTTACCAAGAACTCAACTGTACATTACACAGAAATCATGACATTTATATCCAGTGGTGTGCAGTGGTCATTTGGCTTGTCACGCCACCTCCCACCCTGCATTCCCATGCTTACCTGATTGAAGTGCATGTGCTCATCATGACAATCCATGTAGCCCCCAAGGGTAGGCCAGATATGCATGCCATATCAAGAAACCATTTCTAGCATTTCTCATCTCCACCAGGAGCAGCTCCTCTGTAAAACTAATGCGTCTTAATTGCCCATTCCAGATCGAGCCCCCCCCCCCCAACAGTTTGCATTACCATAGGGAACAATATATTATTTCCAGGAAAATTCATTTCCCCCCAGCTGTTGTGAGGATTTCAGCTTAGAGGGAACAGGAAATTCTGGGGAGTAGGGGTGGAAAACTACTCATCAAAAAGTGTTGGCACTGTATCCTTGTAAACCTTTGCAACACTACACTACTATTTATATCTGGAAATAATTGTGACTTCTTTCTACCGTAAAGCTGATATGTGCAGAAGCTCAAATACTAATACTATAATTCAGCAAACGTTAGCATATTTACTTAATATTCAATTAAACGGTTTAGATTTAAGCAGTTCTCCCATGAAATAAATGGCTGCCTAGATCAAGCTCTGTTGGCTCTTATGTATGAAGAAGAAATGACTGGGATAGATGCAACGTTCAGAGGAGTCACCAAGCAGAAATAAAAGCTGATGCTGAACAAAAAAATTCAGTTGATGATGAGCAATAACCATGAAGAATCTGCGGAAAGGGTTTCATGAAGAACAGGAATAGAAGGTTCCGGGTTGGATCTAATCTTCTTATTTCACCAGCAGAAGTGATAATGCTGGTGTAACCATGACTTCCCTGTCCTTTCCTCCCCCCTTTAGCCCCCACATGCAACCTCCCCAAATCTGTTCCAGAGGGCCCCCTAACCCTCCTGTTCATTTTGAAACCCTTTCTGCATACTCTTCTTTGTTAGTGGTAGCAATGAGGAGGAGAAAGAGTAGCTGCTGACAATGGTTCTGAGATGGTAGGTAGTCTTGTGGAGGGCAAGCCCCATCAAGTGTGGCCCTCAGCAATCTTGAGCCAGCACCACACACTGGTTTTACCTTGCAGCCAATACAAACACCAACACACATGGATTTGTTCTTTGGAATCTGGGTAGAGATATACAGGGAACAGGATAAATGCAGATGCAAGCTGGCACCAAATCCTAAAGAGAGGGAGTGAGAGCCAACACGATAAAACTTTCAGTGGAGGTTTCTTTTTGTTCCCCCAAAATTTGCTTGTGTTTTTTTGGAAACTGCAGATAGTACATTTATCTTGCAGGCTATTTGCATGGCTGCCAGATGAGCAGCCACTATAGGCAACAAGGTTTACACACTGAGTGCTCAGAAGTGTGATGTGCCTCAAATTTACTTAGCTGGAAGTCACGTCGTTACTCTTTTAAGCAAAAGTTCCACTCAACAGATGTCTCTCCCCCCAAAAAAATATTTGAAACTTACATCATAAATGGTTATTATCAGTAATGTTCTGATGTGTAACTTCTTGTGTTTGGTTCACATAGGCATGTCTAATTAGTTTTCTTCTAATTTAAGGTTGTTATTCCTTCCACCTATTTTGATTTCAGCAGATTTGTAATGGTAAAAAATGTTGTTGTTATTTGCCAGCATCCCCAGATACAGAGGGAGTCACAGTATATCAAATACCTGTGTTGTGATGACCAAAAGGCTCTGCATCATTGGGTAACTGGTATAAGAATTGCAAAGGTGAGAAAGAGTTGGGTCTCTCGGTATAAAAGGAAAAGAAAATGGAATGATGAACTCCAAGAAACAGTTATGCACCAGCAAACCACGGAAGCTAAGAATTCACAGCAGATTTAAACCACAGTTCTTAAGTAATATTTTTTCAGCTGTTATACAGATGTCAAAAGCCACTCTAGTTTTAGTTTTCTTTTTGTGAAAGAACTAATAGCCTTCAGCATAGGCAGCCTGGAGATGGTGTGAAGTATAACGGGGTTCAGTTTAGCATTAATTACATCACATTTGAATCTACTGATGTGGCCTTGTTGTTTTCTTTTGTTGCTGGTAAGGCCTTCTCCCCCCTGCCTGCAGTCCTTCCCTTCCCTCACATAATGAGAGAACAATTCTGGATTTGAAGCATGAAACCCACTTTAATTTTCTGTCATGTCAAATAGGGATTGACTATTTCTACAAGTGAGTTCATCTAGTGTACTTGAAATTAAGCTGATGTAAAACCATCATTAATGGGATGGGTTGCAATTCTACTCTGAACTGGACAAGTTCAGAAGCTGCAGCTTGTGCAAAATGCAGCGGCCAGATTGGTAACAGAGACCAGAAGGTTCGAACATATAAGACCTACTCTGGCCCACTTGCATTGGCTGCCTGTATGTTTTCGAGCCCGATTCAAGGTGCTGGTTTTGACCTATAAAGCCTTACACGGTTTGGGACCACAATACCTGATGGAACGCCTTTCCCGACATGAACCTACCGGTATATTACACTCAACATCAAAGGTCCTCCTCCAGGTGCCTACTCCGAGGGAAGCTCGGAGGACGGCAACAAGGGAGAGGGCCTTCTCTGTGGTGGCCCCCCCAATTATGGAATGATCTCCCCAATGAGGCCCACCTGGTGCTAACACTGTTATCTTTTCAGCACCAGGTCAAAATTTTCTCCCAGGCATTTTAACAGCTTAAGTTGAGGTTTTAACTGACTTTGTGGCCAGGCTTAACAGTTTAAAATGTTTTAAATGTCAGCTGTTTTATGTTTATGGTTTTAAATTTTGTATATTTTCTTTTTAGTGTTCAATCTTTTAATTTTTGTAAACCGCCCAGAGAGCTTCGGCTATGGGGCGGTATGTAAATGTAAATAATAATAATAATAGTAATAATAATAATAATAATAATGACTTTACAGATGGGTTGGGGTTTAGACATACATGCATTTGATGTAACATGGGGCTTGACCAAGTCCTTGTTCATGTGGGTACACAGCACTACTTTATCAGCTCAGCGAAGCTTTTTCTATATGCAGTGGATGCAAATCTAGATGCAGATTTGTACCATATGTTGGAGGAGTATCTGTGTGGAGGGGTGATTGTATTAAATATCAGAAAGCAGGAAAGAATATCTTTATTCCATTAAGATAAAAGTGTTTTCTCAGCATCCTGATGATCATTTTCTGGATAATGGACCAAATGCAGGATAACATATTCACTTCTTTTCCCCAGTATGGCAAGACATTATACGATAACTACATCCGTGCAGTGCAGAAGACTGGCTTAGCTTCTCGGTTGGCAAAGTCAGGAAACACTGAACCCGAAGTTGTTCTGGGATCATCTGCAAAAGGTAAATTAAAACGCTGTATCTGTTTGGTATGTGGAAGAGCATTCTGCACAGATGCCAAAGGATGTGTCTGTCCCAGCACTCCTGACTGCATTTCGTTGACCACTCATTGCCCTAGTACATTTCAGCTAGGATACAAAGAACTGCTTTAAGCATGCACAAGCCTTTGGGCATCATGTCCAGTGGAATTCTTGACTCCCCTGCCCTTTTGTCAACCGTGTGAATATATCATGAACTACTTTTAAAAGTCACCTTAGTTTCAAAAGGGAGTTGTTATGTTCAAGAACCACAAACCTAAAGCTGGGAATGTAGAACGTGTTCTTTGAATCCCAACTATTCTGTATTTGCATGTTTCTTACTCTCAGGACTGTGTGCTTGTTTTTGCTTCTTCCCACCCGCACCTCCCTAAAATAACACACAATTATACCTGGCCATAATTTTGATACAGCTAATTTATAAAAGTTGAAGCAGGATCTTGAGATGGAATTATGGAGACATTGTGGGCCTATAAGGTTGTATAGACAACTGTTCAAAGGGTGCTCTAATATCCTACAAAGATTAGTATATTATTTTAACAGTGATTCAAGATGAAAAGATTTTTTTGCCTTTGTTTACTTAAATTTGAGTTCCTTCTACAAGTAATAAGCAACGCTGTTCTTTTTTCATTATTCCATTTATCATAGGTAATTCACATGCAAATGGACAGGTCCCCCAAAACATAACCCTCACTATAGCAGACTCTTCAGGAACTGGAAAACCTGCTGAGATGCCAAAGGTACAAATTAAACTTATTAACATAAGGATGTAAGAATTGCCTTGCTAAATCACACCAAAGCAACGGTGGGCAGAAGGCAGAACAGGATCGATTGGGGAATCACTGAATGATTTGCAGGAGACTCTGACACCAAATTGTTTAACAGTAACAATAAAAAAAACCTTCCCCCTCTCACATTAAATTAGGGTGAAATCCTGTGCATGGTTAGACAGAAACAAGTCCTACAACTCCCAGCATTCCCCAGTCAGCAATTAGTAATCCAGATGTAGTTTTGTCCTAGTGTGTGACTCATGGAGCACAGTAGGCAATTGGCTGCTCCCGGTAAGTTACAATTTTGTATCTGTCTTCATACACTGATCCACTATTTGCTCTGGATCTTGCAATTCTAATTTATAAACAACAACCCCAAAGTAGATCGCCATACGCCTGTAGTCTACCCACACCTGGACTAAGGTATATGAAGCCTGTTACCACCCCAGGCCAGTTAGACATATTTGGATGCTCTTTGAATATGGAGGTTTTATTTATTTATGGCTAGTGGCTATTGATAATTCTGTCCTCCATGAATTTTGTCTAGCCATTTTCTAATATTCCTATATTTGCATTGCTAAAACACTTCTCTCCTTTGTGAATACATCTCCAACAGGAGACCCTCTGCCTCCCCATTTTTTGTTTTGTTTTTAACCAGCTCCTCATTCTTGATATTTCCTCTTTAGAATGGTTATGGTGAGCTGGATTAAAAAAACCTAGGTTGCCAAATTTTCAATCCCATGGTTTGGCTGCCATCTTGAAAAATGGCCACTGTTTTTCAGAAATTGTTATAGGTGATAATACTAGTGGCAATGAGGCTTTCTTTAATGGAAAAGAACACTGGGTTTTAAAATCTAGGTTGCTCAATTTTATTACCCAGTTTGGCTGTCATTTTGAAAAATGCCTCTGTTTTCTAGAAACTATTATACCTATAAAGGAGTAAGAAATTAGGAACATACAATCCAAACTAAGATTGGTCCACCAGAAATCATACACCAACACAAATGGGAGACTGTCACCTTTGAGATCCCCTTGCACTAAAACAGCCAAACATTTCCCCCATGCCAGCCATTGCCAAGGAATATATAAACGAATATGGGTGTGCACAGACTGAATAAACTTTGGAACACCTTAAACAGGTGTCATTTGAATCGTCTGAATAAGTGATTATGTGACATGTTACTGCACCGAATGGATGCATTCCACTTATTCTTATCCTGTTTATATGCACTGGCTCAATACAATAGGGCTTTTGATCAGCAGAAAAACAGTTCCATAGATGACTACAGGAAAAGCAGGGAGCGCTTAGGATATATGCGCATAGCAACCTGTAACAACTACCAGCTTCCATCTATTAATGAAAGAGAACTGCATGCGTTATATTGCCAACTGGACTCTATTCATCTTAAGAACATAGTTTAGCAAACACATGGTCGAAGGAAGCAAGCTCACCTAATATTCTGCCAGTGCAAACGTGTACCTAATGAACTGCTAGCCTACATGTCACTTTCATTTAACATGCATGCCAGATGCTTTGGAATAAATCAGACATTTGTGTTAAGTGTGTGGCTAGAGGCTAATAAGTTTCAGTCAAAAGAATGAGAAGACAAAAGTGGTCATGGTTGGTACAAAAAGCAGGAGAATGTATACGACCAGCTTTCTCCTGTCCTTAGCAAAATGTAAGAGGCTAATTCCCACTTACCAGCTACTATATAGAGCATACAAGTGCAGATCAGGGGAAAGGGTAGATATTAATTGCTCTGCATACAGTGCACTAGAATGGGCCGATTTGCATGCTGCTTGATTGTAGCTAAATCAAACCATGGACATTCTGTCCATGGTTTGTTTAGTGTTTGTTCTTCCCCAGAGAAGAACCCAAGAAGGAACTTATGGATTCGTTATCTGGTTTGTTGGGGAAGAATCCAGCCAGGAGTCTTAGTTCACATGTAACACTAAACAAACCATGGTCTGTGCATTGTTTAGCCGTTCCTACTTGCAGTGGAAGCAATCACTCGTTCACAACTCACAACATTGTGAATTGTTCTGAACAAAGCAGCAATTGGACATAAAGACAACCCACAATTTTTTAGAAATGTGGATTGTCATTACATGCAAACCAGGCCAATTTAGGCGATACACTTTGTACTGTAGTGCACTTATTTTCTACAAGGTCTGGAGAAGAGAATCTAGTCTTTGAGTCTAGGTCAGCAGAGCATTTAAGCTAGCCTTGTAGTGTGTGTTACTTGCCAAGGCTAAAGTAGCAAATAACCCTGAGAAGAACCCAAGTGTCTGTATTCTAACTATTAGGGGACTGTACTGTTTCCAAGTCAGGAAAACACAGCTATGTGTTTTCTCTCTCTCCCTCTGTTATCTTCTAAATAATTAGAGAGAAGAGACTGGCTGCTACCACAATGCTATTGCATATGACCCCTTTATTGGGTGGGGGGGGGGGCTGAACAGCAGAAGAGCATGGAAAGGAATTGGCGAGATGAGATTTGTCATAGCACAGGGCTGTTTCTTGGTTGAATCTCAAGTTTTCCAATCCCAAACACATCCAGTTTTCCATGTGTGATCCCTTAATTTCAAGAAAGGTCTTAAAATTAAAAATCTGTCATGTAAAGCCTTTCCCCAAATTCTTTGGGTCTGGCTAGGAACACTTTTCTCAGCTAAGGACTAGTTTACAAATATATCTGGCCTAACAAAGTATTATAAAATGTAAGAAAACATACTGAAAATATGTATGTCTCTGCTGTCCATGGCATTTTTTAAAAAAAGCTTGTTTGTGATTAAGTTCTGCATTATCTTACCTCTGCTGATTTCATTCTGGCACCATGGTCAGGGCAACAACTAAGAAAAAAAGTTCAGCATTTCAAGAAGTAATTTCATACTTCACTTTTACATTTTCTTCAGCAACAATAGATTTGGCAGTGTTAGGTGATTTAAAATTGGCAGTTGATAGAGCTGATGATGCAGATATCAGTCATATGCAATTTAATTTGCAGACCTTAAAAGACTCCTATCAAATGGGAATAACTGAACAGATACTCTGAAACCAGTAACAACCTTTAATCTTGAATCAGCACTCTCTAAGTGCCTTTTTTCCTTCAGTGTGTGTGTGTGTGTGTCTATCCTACACACTTTTAAGCCAGCTAATTTTAAAACAATACAAAAATTATACAATAATGACTGATGCCATGTATTTTTTTAAAAAACCTTGTATTTCATAAATACACTGAAGGGCTGATGTGATAAGAAAGGACCTGAAGGATACTGCCTGGTTTTGGTTCTTTTTATCAACTGGCACTGATTTTAGCTGAAAGAAACGAGTGAGTTTGTAGTATAAGAGCAGAAAAGCAAACAAAAGACAAATTCCCTTCTGGTATTTTTATGTCCTTGAATAGCAGATGAACACGGCTATAGATTCAAGTGCTGAAAAGTACAAGAAAATCATAGAGCCTATGATTTTCTGTATTTTCACATAGGCTTTAAGGTGGATTCCTGCATTGAGCAGGAGGTTGAACTCGATGGCCTTATAGGCCCCTTCCAACTCAACTATTCTATGATTCTGTGAAATAGGTTTGGCATGGGAAACCTGTACAAAACTACAGATCACACTTGTGACAGGAAATGTTAATAATCTAATTTGGGGCATTGATACTGCAAGTGAACATAGGACAAAGCTAAATTAACATGTCAATGGACAAGGGTGAGATGGCATGGTTTTGTCAGAACCACCCTGAGTAGCTTTGGAAAATGTCTATTGTTATTGGTTGAGTGACAGAAGATGCACCATAGGGAACTTCTTAGTTGTTCATCCTTCCTATGAACAGGATATCTAAGAAGCCATCATTCCTGCTGCGCTTGTTGTCTCCTTACCATTCACCGGTAATTTTGAAATTATTGTTTCCTTTCTTAAAAGGTTAAGAAACCAAACAGCACTGTTGATGGCAGTCAAGCACCACCACCGACTCCACCACAATTCAAACGCCAGCATAAACCAGGGCCTCCTCCTCCTCCTCAAAGACGATCTTCTGCTGTTACTGCTTTGCCGCACCTACCCACCGGTACGGAGAGGCAAGGTGCAATTTGCCCATCAGATTCAGAATTTCCTCCACCCCCTGAATCAGTACTGCCACCTCCTGAATTGGAGGATTTGCCACTTCCGCCGCCGCCTCCACCTGAATGCTTCGAAGCTCCTCCTGATTTTATTCCTCCTCCGCCACCTTCCGTTGCTGCTGACATGAGTTCTCCAGAACTACCACCACCACCCACTCCACCCTCAGTCTCTGCCCCCAGTATGCCTGTACCAATCAAGAAAAAACCTCCACTTCCTCCTAAAAGGCAAGAAGGAAGTGCTGGGCAGACAGGGGGACCAAAACCAAGTGGGCCACCCCCAAGGGGAGATGCAGCTGAACAAGGAGATTTCATGTCTGATCTGATGCAAGCATTACAAAAGAAGAGAGGTGCAACATCATGAAACAAACAGTTGCAATAGCAGGGTGTGGTTTTAGTTGTGAGAGATCATGGACAGAATGACATGGAGAAATTGTCCAGTGCTCTTCCTAATGGTCCAAAGGAGCATATGCTTGAGAAAGTCATTCCAAGAGATTCTGATGTGAGGTAGTTCCCTTTCTACGGACTTGTTGAGATGGTGGCTTCCACGCTTCTGGTTCAAGGCTGCAGGGCACAAGAAGCAGCATGGAAGGTGCAGATTCCAGGGAAACACCTCTTCCGGAAGTGTAGCCTGTTTGATCAAAATGTCTGGTAGCAATCTAAAGGCTGAATAATTTAAAGAAGAGCCCAATCAGATTTTCCCTGAGCCAGCCTGATCTTGCCCTGCACAAGGCCTTGCTAGCTGTATGGCTCAGCATGGCTCAAAGCATGTTGCAGAAATTAGAGATGGAGTTCTGAAACAGCAAACGATAGCTATCTTAACAATTCCTAAATTCCCTCTTTGGGGCTGGCTGGAGCTACAAGAAACATTAGTCAGGACCTACCTTTTTACTTCCCATATTTGAACAAAAAGCAGAAGACGCCACCTGAGACTTTATTATGCACATGTTGTCCTGACCAGAATTGCCACACCTCTTTCTTCAATCATTCTTCAAGCTAAGAAGTCTCAGCCAAAATGAACATTATTTTCCTTGATAATATTTGCAGCCAATATCTTTGGTTGTTGCTCTGGTGTAATGCCAAGCTAAACGTTCTGGAGATTTGAAATTCAGTTCTTCCCACATCTATCAAGTTAGCAGTTGTGTTCAGTGACAGCTAAAAATATTTGTTTCAGACCTTATAATTATCTGAACATTTTAAGTAATAAATCCTTTCTTATACCCATTTTGTCATTTATGATTCACCTTAATTCTCCATTGTTTGTGTTGGCGGTATTCACTGCCAGTCCGTGAATAAAATACTCTTCTGTGTCTTCACACTAGTGTCAAATTTAATGAGCAAGCCATACACATTTGAGACAATCTTTGGAAATGTTCTCCTTTGGAGACTTTTTTATTTTCCTTCTTGCACTTTCAGTTAAGGTAACAGTGGCTATCATAATTACAGATTCTTGCAAATTGAACCCCTGCAATTTTACATTTGGAAATAGAAACAGTCAGCTTGGGGGACAAATCTGATCCTTGGAGTGGTATCACATGGCCAGACCCAGAGTGGCTCATTCACAGAACTATCTTGCCACCATAAGCTACAAGGACACTAGGAATAAATGTTGCTATAAATGGTAACTATAACGAATAAAGTGGTTCTTGGTGTGAGCAAGACTGCATTGTATTCATCAGGCAAGAGTTTGACAGGTCTGCTCATAGTCACATGTTTTGCCACCTCATGCTGCGTTCCTGTGATCTCTTGGCAAAATATTCCTTGATCTGCAGGAACTGTTGCTGGCTGAGATTTTGTTCTAACATTTTGGAATCCTGGCATCTAGTGTAAATTATCCTATGCAATGGTTATTTATAAAATTGTCAAAATGCAGACTATCCTAGCTTCAGAAAAAAAGACCTACAACTCCCAATGTATAATTACAGCTGGTTAGGGAATGCTGGGAACTGTAGGACTTCATTCTAAATATGCATAGGATTGTGCCTTTGGAGTCCGTGTGAAAGCACCATCAGTTGAATCATGGACAGTTGCCAATAATTCCCACAATGTTGGCAGAACAAGAAGAGTACGTTACTAGGAAATTCAAACAATGGGAAGGAAAAGGCAAGTGGGTCAACTCTGTTTCCAGCAACCGTAGATCAAGTGTGAGAAATGGAGATTGCTGAGTTTGCAGTGAATGCAGAAGCAGCCAGAAGAGGGCAGGGGACCTTATTGGAAGGTAGCTAGATAGCATTGTACAGTAATGGCTTAAAAGAGATACAGCCAAAATAGGACAAGGAAGATTTTGAAAGAGGGAGAGAACAATGGGCTACTGAATGACATAACAGGAAAAGCAACAGTGTGTGCAACTGACAAAAACACCAAAACAAAAACCTTAGCTATATCAGAGGTCCCTAACCTTTTTGGGTCGGTGAACACATCTGGAATTTTGAGAATATCATGGACAGTATCACAAAATGGTTGCTGGGGGCTTGCCTGTTTGTAAAATGGCTGCTAGGGTGGGTATGGTCAGTCTTTCTCCACAATACTTTGGTCTTATTTGAAGGCTTCGTTCCTTCATTTAATTTTGATCACCGTTTCTTTTTATCAAGAAGAACAGCTAACTTTAATGTTCTTGGCCCAAGCAGGGGGCCGTTGTGCATAACCAGCTCTCTCAGCCACTGCCTGCACCTGAAAGGGGTCTTGCAAAACCCGTTGCAAGAAGCGGACCTGAAAATAAAACAGACAAAGAAAACACAGTTATGCAGAGACAAAATTACTAAACAAATCTGGTGTACATTCTATGCTTAAACTTATGTTGCCCACAGTTTCTGGAATGTATCCTTGGCCAATCCACCATGATTGTAACTTAACTCTCTTGGACATAAAATGTATAGCAAGACAACACAGAGCGAATAGCTTACCTCAGAAAAATCATTCCTGGCAGCCTTTTGGACAGCTGACTCTGCCATCCAATTTCTGAGCACATACCTAGGATTAATACCTGCAATGGAAAAGAAAAACTCAGTTGCAGTTATAAAAGTCGGCAGGGGCTTTTTGCTAGAGATTCACTATGCTGAAATTCACATCCTTTTCTTAGTACTGATTTAAGAAAGTAATTAAAGATTTGAAAGGACTTGAATTTAACAGGAAGAAAAAGTCAAGCTTGCAACCTGTCATTCACCAGTTTTCCATTGTTGAAGTGCTTAGGATTTAGCACTATGTTGCTTGTACTGGCACTACACAATTTGTAGGGGGAAGTGACTGTTACCCCATTTTTTCCTCAAACTGAAATTTGGGGGGGGGGGGAAAGGAGACAATTTATTTTTGGCCCCTTTCATCCCCCAACCCTCTTCCAGGCTCTATCATTGTGGGGTGTGTGTTGTTGTTTTTAAAGGCAGCACAGGTTTCAAACCCTTGCATTAAGCAACGGAATACATCTTTTGCTTTTCAGTTAAAAGCCTGTCAAAGGAAGTAGAAAAGGTGGCAGACTTTCATGTCCCCCTACATGAAAATGTGAGGAGTGAACTGCTCAGGAATGTCAACATTGTCCTACTGTAAAGAAAATATGGGACAGGATGTAAACACAAAAGTTTTGTCATGGTCTTCGTTGTGTAACACACTGTAACAGCCATATTTTTTTCCTCCAACGTGACTTAAGCCAGCCTTCTCCAAGCTAGTGTCCTCCTGATGTGTTAAGTCTACAACTCCTGTGGGGATGATGGGGTCTGTAGTTCAACACATCTCCGGGGGGGGGGGGGGGGTGCAGGTTGGTGAAGGCTCGCCTAAACTGATGAGGTATAGTAAACAGACAGAATTTGGAAATGAAACTGCAAGATCACCAATCCTCTATCCACCAGAATATAAAATGCTCAGTTACACTGACATTTACACTGAATTGTGGGATCAGCAGAAAGTCTTGTAACCTGATTGAGGACTTTAATTATGAAGTGCCTGGCTAATAATATTGGGATACGTTCCTGGTTTTCTCTGTAATTAAAAGTAGCCGTTTCCTAATGTATAATAACCCCCCATCCCACCCCTCCAAATGCTTACAGTTATAAACAGTATCATTACTTAAATCTTACTATATCTGACTTGGGGGCAGTTGCAAACTGCACAATTAATCAGCAGAATGTAGCTACCTCCAGCGCTGGCACTTTTCCCTGTCTAAGAATGCACAGGATTGCACCCTAAAGATCCAAACAGCCCAAGCCAACATAACCAATTATGTATTAATTTATTATTTGTTGACATTTATATACCTTCTTATCTCCTAAAGCCATGAAGATGGTGTACAACTATTTAAAACAGTCAAAACATTAAAGCTACACATTTCAAACATTTCAAAGGGCCAAATTGAAAATATAAGCCTTTATACCATTTTTCAAGGCCAAGAAGAGAGTGGGAGGCCAATTGTAGGTCTTCAGGGAACACATTCCATCGCCTGGTGGCAACACAGGAGAAACCTTTTCACATGAATCTGATGAATAAGCCTCTTCACGTAATGGTGCCCGCTCCTGCAGATCTTAATACTCATACAGGTTCATGGGAGACAGATGGTCCCTTAGATAGCCAGGCACATAGCCATTTAGGGCTTGGAAGTTTAAAATCAACAACATGAATTGCACCCTGAAAGCAATTAGCAATTATCTCTGTAGTAGATTGCACACTACATGTATAAGTTACGTAGCATATTATGGTTTGATCTATAGCATGTTATGGTATATAGCATGCTATGGAATGTTATGGTATTAACACTCAAAACCCTTAACGGATTGGGGCCAAATTATCTGAAGCAACACCTCCTCCCACATGTACCTGCCTGGACACTAAGATGATCTTCAGGGGTCCTTCTCTGTGAGCCCCTGCCAAAAAAAAGTGAGTCAGGCGGCTACTAGGAGGAGAACTTTCTCTACTGTGGCACCCCGGCTGTGGAATGAGCTCCCTAGAGAGGTTTGCCTGGCACCTACGTTATACTCTTTTCGACGACAGGTGAAGAACTTTTTATTTTCCCAGTATTGTAACAGTTTACCATTTTAGTCTTTAAACTCTGCTGTTTTAAATCTGTATTTTTAATCTGTATAAAACTCTGCATTGCTGCTTGGTTTTATCCTGGTTGTGCTTTTATATTATACTTTTATATTGTGTTTTTATTTTGTAGTTTGTTTTATACCTTGAATTGTACTTGATGGTTTTAATTTTTGTGAACCACCCGGAGAGCTTCAGTTATTAGACAGTATAGAAATGCAATAAATAAATAAACAAAATAAGTTTTCAGGTGCAAACTTTGAGTGAGGTTAAGGAACTCAAGTAGTGAGACCAGGAAAGGTATCTACCCAAGACCTTAGATAGTCACTGCCAAGCAAAGTACACAGTCCTGGGCAGGATGGACCAGTGATCTAACTTCATGGCTGGAACCCCTGAGCCGAAACAAATATTTTCTCCACTAATCATTCTGTGGCAAGAATAAGCTATATTGGGGGGGGGGGGGGGGGGGGGGTTAAAAGGCAGTGAACTTTTTTGAGCAACAGTCCTTAAAAGCATCTGAAAAATTAGCTTTAAAAAGGTAAGCCTCATTCAACTGTAACTATGCTGCAACTATACATGTCCCTTAATGTTGCTAATCAAAGATGTCAAAGAATAGATGTTCCTTTCATCACCAATATTCATTGAACTGCCCTTCTGGTCTTCGTGCATAACAGTACTTCAAGCACTGATAATTTGGCAAGTGCCATCAGGTATATATTAATGATGTTAATCTTGCAAAACTGCAAACTATAGCTGGCATTGAGTTTTCCATATTAAAAAGCATTTATTAGAAACTGTTATTGTAGCACTGGGCTTAATGCCAATATTTCAAATTGACTTATTTTGAGGAACAATTGATTGCTGAAATTTTAATCCACTTTTCTTGGCTCATGTTGAAGTTGCTTTTCTATACATTAATGTGCTATGTTTGTAGTATTTTTAACTTTTTTGTTAGATATTTTTAGAAGCCTTTTGTATAGGTTTTTTCCCTCCTAACTTTCAAATGGGCTGCCTCTACAAGAGAGGTTTAATGCTCTTTGAAGTCTCATTAAAAAATTTACCTCTACAAGAACGGAGCGCAAATCGGGCGTAGAGGCGCATTATTTCTCCGATTATGCGCATTATCGAATGCGCGTTAAACAGCGAGTTTTATTTTGCTCCGGCCGTTAAAGCGCATTTTGCCTATGTGAACAAGCGCTTATGCGCATTAACTACTTGTAAAGCGCATTTTGGTCATCCGTTAATGCGCTTCGCCGCCTCTTGCCGCCTCTCGTGCAGAGGTATTAGGCATAAATGCGCTTCAGCGATTATGCGCATAATCGCCTAACCAGGCGCAAAAGCAAATCCTTGTAGAGGGGACCATAGTCACATAATACCTGGGATCTTCTGCACTTGCTCATTTAAAACAAAGCCTCATCTTCTTTCATTAACTTTTCTAAGTCCCAGTTATATATGTATTTACTACATTTATATACCATTCTGCCAAAGTATCTGGTTTGCAGAAATGGCCACAGTCTATGATACAGAAGATGGGGACTGAAGAAGAAAATAAGCAAACTGCAGTACCCACAACTTTCATACTGTTACATAATGAAGTTCTGTAAACTATGGAATTCACTTCCACAAGATGTTTTGACAAGCCACCAACTTAAATGCTTTAAAAGTGCGTTAGCCAAATTAATGGAGGATACAGCTACCAATGGCAGAGACAATGTGCTACCTTCAGGATCAGAGCCACTATGCCTCTATATAAGAATTGCTGAGGAATAACAGTAGGAGAAGACTGTTTCCCCCATGTTCAGCTTTTGAGCTTCCCATAGGCATCTATATAGACCATATGGAAAGGAGGACGGGCCTCCTGTATCTTTAGCAGTTGAATAGAAAAGGGAATTTCAGCAGGTGTCATTTCTACGCATGCAGCACCTGGTGAAATTCCCTCTTCAGCACAACAGTTAAAGCTGCAGGAGCCCTGCCCTCTTTTGTATCTGGTCACTCTACAAAAGAGGGCAGGGCTCCTGCAGCTTTAACTGTTGTGCTGAAGAGGGAATTTCACCAGGTGCTGCATGCGTAGAAATGACACCTGCTGAAATTCCCTTTTCTATTCAACTGTTAAAGATACAGGAGCCCTGTCCTCTTGATCACCCTACACTGTGGGAAATAGCATACTGGACTAGATAGGCTTGCAGTCTGATCCAACAGCTTTTCTTACATTCTTCTGTTATATTAAAGAATTGCACATGGCTTAAGCTATTCCAGGCTATTCCAACGATTGAATTGGTCTATTTCTCTTTCAAAGGTATATTTGGATTGTATTATTTAAGTTGTGCTTTCAGCTAGAAAATAGCAAATGGTTCATTCCTATTGTTGCCCTAACTCAGGTTGCCTGCTGTGCAGCCCCCATGAGCTTGCCACCAAATTCTCCCACCACCACACACACAAACGCATACACTGATGGGGGTCTCTGCTTCTGTGTTGTTCATAGTGAGGAAGCAGCACCTATGTTGGGAGTTGGATGGCTGGTAGAAGTGCCATGCTGGATCAGACCAAGGGTCCACCTAGTCCAGCACTCTGTTCACGCAGTGGTCAACCTGCTGTCGACCAGGACCCACAAGCAGAATACGGGTGCAACAGCACCCTCCCACCCAAGTTCCCCAGCAACTGGTGCATATAGGCTTAATGCCTCTGATACTGGAAAAACACATAGGCATCAGGACAAGTAGACATTGGATAGCCTTCTCTTCGAGGAATTTATCAATCCCCTTTTAAAGCAATCCAAATGGTGGCCATCACTACATCTTGTGGTAGTAAATTCCATAGTTTAACTGTGTGCTGTGTGAAGAAGTACTTCCTTTTATCTGTCCTAAATTTCCTCCAATCAGCTTCATGGGATGACCATGGGTTCTAGTATCAAGAGAGAGGAAGAAAAATGCCTCCCTATCCACATTCTCCACACCATGGATCATTTTGTACACCTCTATCATGTCTTCCCTCAACCTCCTTTTTTTCCAAGCTAAACAATCCCAGCTGTTGTCACCTTCCCTTATAGGGGAGAGGCTCCAGCCCCTTGATAATTTCAGTTGCCCTTTTCTGTATGACACCACTCTTCCTGTGGGCAAATTTACATGAGCTACTACCTCACCCTCCATTATACTTTGGGTGCTTCCTGATGAGGCTTTTATTGTGCAATTGCTCTGTCTCAAACATGTTTTTTTAAGGAGGGATACAGATAATGTCATCATCCACTTGTAACCCTCCTGTGATTGCCCATCGCTTCCTTCATCCTTTTTTCTTACCACAAAACAATCCATCAAGGAAGGGGGTGTACATAGGTATAAGAGGGAAATAGTTCATATTGTCAATGTGTTAAAATCACAAAGATCTTATTTTCTAGTCCATACTAGTGTGTTTGAAAGCCCAATGTAGTATCATAATCTCTGTTCAATTGTTATCTAGTATATGTGAACAGCATGCTTTCGAATTGTTGATATGAGGGGGGCGGGGGGAAATATTGACTCACTGGTCATTCTTCTCCTTCGCTCAGCATCTGAATCATCTGTGTTCCTATAAAGCACACAAAAATCAGTTAGAATCATGAAATTCAGTTAGCACCTCTTGCTTTGCATAGACACCTTGGGACGGTTTAGACATAACGATCACAGCTTGATAAACCATGGTTTATTAAATCCAGAACAAGCATTGTGCCTATGCACTGCACCTGGCTCCCCTGCTCCTTACATGCCGATTTTGGCACTTTTAATGTGGTTTGTTTAAAACACATTCTACATTTAATGGATACACCTACTTGCCATTCAGTCCTGTTCTTAACATCCCCCTACCCCACAAGACGTCATTAATGAAGCATTCAAACTTGTATTTGAAAGGATGCTACAATTATGCAATTATGTAGTTACCATTATGGTTTCACAGTGGCTGTGCTGAGTTCTGCTTTATATTCTTCATGAACACTGAAGAAAATGGAATGTTGCTACAGTATCTACTGGTTTATTTGGCCTATGTCATCCAGGTATTTTAGGGACGCAATGCATAAACACTTGCACACACACCGAAGTACTAGCCACTGAAAGGCAGGACCTAAGCTCAGTTGTAGAGCACATGCTTGGCGTGTAGAAGGTCCCAGGTTTGATCCCCGGCATCTCCAGGTAGGGTAGGAAAAATGCCTGTCTGAAACCCTGGAGAGCTGCTGCCAGTCAGTGTCGACAATACTGGGCTAATTGGACCAATGGTCTGATTCAGTATAAGGTGGCTTTCTATGTTCCTTATGTAAAGGCAGCTCAGATAAAAGGATATTTTGGGGGGCAGAAATGCTCAAATTGGTAAATCTAGGCAGATAATTTTATACTAATTATCATGAAGAATTTTTTTCCGACACATCCTTTGGAATGGATTTGATGAATGTGTGGAATAGACCAAAATATGTTCTTGACAGAATTTAGGAACACAGACAGCTGCCTTTTATGGAGTCAAACCATGAAGCCTGATGTTATCTCTTCATAAGACAGCAGAAAAATGAATCCCTCAGGTATAATCTTATGTATCCTTCACTAACTCTCCATCCAATTCAACATTCTCCAAATTAAGCATATTTTCATATATTTGCTTAATTCATTTCATTAGAGTTTGGATAGGATCTGAATATTCCTCTTGCAAAAGACAGAGGAAAAACAGAAGGAACGGCCTGAGTACTAAAACCACTGAGACAGTCTTCGGATCTGTTTTTCTTTTTTAGTTTTATACAGCCAACTTTACAGAACAGAAACACTGGACATACATTTTAGGATTCTTTTATCTTAAACACTAATATCTAACCATTTCCTGTCTGGGGAAGTTAAGACTGGATTCCAGCAAGATTATTATTTTTTTCTCTTCAACAACATATGTACCTGCAACCACTGTAAATTGACTTAATTGTATTTATTTACCTTTTTAATCTCAGGAGGTACATAGCAACCCAGCTGGAAAAGAATTTGTGCTTAGCCACATCCTTCAAAGCCCAAAGTTCCTACATGGAAATAATTAATTGCATTGTTACTTAACAATAGTTTAAAAATACATGTCACTTCATGAAGATTACATGGATACCATTAAGCAGCCTTATTCAACCGTATGCCCTCCAAATTTCTTGGATCACAACTCCTGTAATTCCCAGTCAACATATCCATTGACACATCTGAAGGGCATCAGATTCATCACATTTCCCTTCATAATCCAAGCTCTAAAGAAGAGATGAGAGCTAAAGAAGAAGAGAGATAAGAAGAACAAGAAAAGCAGCAAGCTAAGGAGTTCATATGCTTCCTCCGGCTAGAAACATCGGTCTGTATTTTGGGAATTAGTCAGAAATAGCAAACACACTTGCAAAAATAGTTTCTCAGAATAAGAAACATAAAGATTTGGGAAGCCTGCCTATAAGTGGAAGCGAAACATACAAGTCTATTGTTTTGGGATATATGAATAGAAAAAATGTTTGCTTGGCAGAAGCAGTATCTCCTGCACAGAAGATAAGTTTATTTATGATTTGCGCAATAACTTTGCTGGATTTGGGCCACTAATTCTCTCTGGAAGGAAATATGAAGAGAATATAACTTGCTGCTGGCAAATTATTTGCATGGAATAACTTGCCATCGGCAAAGTATTTGCAGCTTAACAATACAGGATATTACATCTGACATCTCCAATCTACCACTGGAATCTCCAATCTGAGCCCTAGAGTTATTTATTTTATTTATCCTTCTTTTATGCCATCAGTGACAAGTGAGTTTGTTGAACTGCTCAAGCAGGACATGTAAATAAAATACACTGTACTGACAGCAAACATGACAGACTTTATATATAGATATTTAGGCTACACAGATTTAATTCCAAGCGTACATTAACCCATGCACTCTGAAGATAAACAGAAAACTAAGTGTGGGGACAACATGTCACCCAACAGTCCACAAGAGTCCAAACATTACCTCCTCTGGCAAATAATTGTCACAGTTCTGGCTTCTTAAAAACCAGGGGCTGCCTAATTCTTGCTAATGCTAGGAATATGCATTGTGTACAATTTCCCTCTAGCATGGAAGGTAATGTACAAAGTTGCTTTGGACTGGATCACTGGAATCAAGATAGGGTAAGGAAGCCTTCTCCAGCCTGATCACCTCCAGACATTTGGACTACATCTCCCAGCATTCCAGTTCATTGGCCATGCTGGCTAGGGCTAGTGGAAGTTGAAGACCAAAACATCTGGGGGGCACCTGGCTGGGGAAGGCTGGGGTAAGGGGAACAGTGCTTACTGAGACCAACTTATGCTAAGTTTGTTAGTGGAAATAGGGTAGCAGATTATGGGATCATGATAAATTATTAAAAATAAGCTTTCAAACTCTTAAGATTTTTTAAAGTTTTTGACATACAATTGCTCTCATTGCAAATAATATTTTTCCACTGTTTGGCTCCAGTCTTGGAAACCTATCAGATTCCTTCATACTTTACTGCCATGGAAACAGAGACTGAAAAAGAGTCACAATGGAACAGGCAGCTGTTTTACTCAGCTATCCTTTTCTTCCAAAACCAACCAACCAAAAAAAACCCCAGTATTCAAACAGTGCTATTTTTACCCAGTCCTGCACATAATTTCAATTTTAACCCAGGACCAATCCTACTTTCACAATTTTAATTTAATCTTAAAAGAAGCATTAACATTTTATCTTAATGTCATTGTGACCTATCCAAGTTTAAAAGTAATTCATATACTCCTCCAGTGCAAAGTATCAGTACCTTGGGAATTCTGAGGTCCTTCAACCGGTCTTGCGAAATCTCACTGAGCTGCCGAAAAGTCATCGTAAAATCCACTTTCATATCTTCCATGAGCTAATAAATATTACCAGAGTTCTGTGTCAGCCTTTGGTACACTGTCAAACTGCAGTTCAAATATTTAACCAAAGAAAGAAACTCACTTTTAGGAGAAATGCAATCAAATAGTTATCATCCTCACCATCACCTAAGAGACCTAATTTTGCTTTGAATAGTTCTGCAAAGCTGAGAGTTAATGAAACAAATATATTAACATTGCAAAAGTGAAGATGAGTTGGAAATACTTTAAATGTATATTTCTTGTTAAAAAAAAATAAAAGCAAGTTCCAACAATTACAAACCGTTTATAATACTGCTCAGGATATTCCTCAAGTATCTGAGAAGCCCTATTAAGAGAAAATGTGAAATGCTACAGCAAAAAATTAAGACTTGTACAAAACTCACAAGATCACTACTGCTGTTTTGCAATTCTTTTTAACAAATCAGAAATGTTACAAGTTTAATCTGAAGGAAAACACAACATTTTGCTTGAATTCTGCTTCTTTTCTTTGCATAATTTCCAAGCAATATGATAGATTCCTTTCACATTTTATTGTGTTGTTGCCAATGAAATGTTTAGATCCAGCAAGAGCCACCACCTGTAATTCAGGAAATGCTGGAGATTGTGTTGCTTGTACACATTCGTTTGAAACATGAGCTCCATTACACCAGCGATTTAGTGCACTCTCGCCATGCCTGGTGTGCGGATTTGCAGCACAATACTCACATGATGCCGTGCCTGTCCTGCTGACACCCCGCCTCTTCCCCAGTTTTTTCTAGAATGCTAAAAGTCTCGATTATTTTCCCTGAGTGCATTTAATGTGCCCTAAGCTTCCGTGTAGTTTTAAAGGGGCTTGAATGGATTTTCCCTGGCAGGGAAAAACAATCTCTCCCAGCAGCCGGCTCCAAGCCTCAATATAAAGCCCAAACCTTGCATGCCAGGCTCCAAAGCCTTTTTAAAAATCATACAATGCCTGAATCTCTGCAGAGACAGGATTGTACTCCCTCGATGCCCCCAAAGAGCCAGACTAAAGGGTCGTTCCATTTTTGCCCTGGAGAAAGGCGGTCTGGTTGAAGTACTCATCTGCCAGGACCTAACTAGAGGGAGAAAGAGAAGGGGAGGGGTGGGGTGGAGCAGAAGAGCTAATGAGCGAAAGAGCAGCTATTCAGGTGAAAGGGATCATAAACTTGACACACTTCTGCTTCAGAGGTAAAAAATGCAGAGGCAAACCGGGGGGGGGGGGGGGGATTAGGTGTGATGGAGGTCCATATCACCTTTGGAGCTCAGCATATTCGCTAACAGAAGCCATACTGCAAGATGAAACTAATGGAGTCATTGGGCTAGTTTGGATGTAACGTACCAGCTCAATAAATCATGCTGAGGTTAGAATGAGTGTCAGATGCACACACTCTCTGCTTACCTCCTCATATGCCCACTTTTTAGCACTTCAATCCTGTGGTTTAAAAACCTGGTTAGTAAACAAACGTTATACCATAATTTCCTATTTCAACGTAATGGGAAACTGTGGTTGAAAGAGACCAAGACTGAAGTTGACGAGGACTGAACAAGTGGACCTGATGGTCTTGGCTTATTCAACTATTGTTTATATTAAACTGGGAACATTACATCCAAACTGGCTCATTTATAATCCACCCCATTTATAAGCTACCTCAACAGTTCAGGTCCACTGAGATGTCTTAACAGTCTACACATTATGTGACTGCATCATGGGAAATATTCTATAATAATAAGCAAAGAGTTGATACTTGAGCAATTAACCCCCATCTTCCACACCAATCCTCACTATGTGCATCCAATTACCTACTTTTGTGACTGATTACTGTAACCTAAGGGATTCCATTCAGTGGATTATTCTCTAGTTTAGCAAAAGGGGGGAGGTTGTTTGTTTTTTACAGAATCTCCTATGTAGACACTTAAATGACTGCAAATTGCACCACTTATTATAGAAGGAACACTTTTTTTTCCTTTCTTACACATGGAAAGGAAGTATTTCAGGCACCTAATATATTGTGCCTTAAAAAGAAACTTTTTTCTCTTTGGCTCTCAAAACAACAGCAGTCTTCAGCAGGAAAATCTTTTTCTGGATATGTCTTAATTTCTGAGGACCCAATTCACCCACATTTGGCGATTATAAACATGAATTTCTACTGACCCATTTTTTTTATTATTTATTTTTTGCAAGTAACACAATTTCTTCGAAAGAACCATCTTTTTCTTCTGCACATATGGTCATTTAAAGCATGTCTCATTTCACCAGCTCTTTTAAGTGTGAAGACATTTTAAAGGATTACTTACAGCTGCTTTTGTCTGGGATCCAATAAAGGGTTTAGAGCCTGTAACAGCTTGTTCAGATTAAACATCCCAACATTTGCTTGGTTTCCTATTTTATAACGTCTTTCATCATCAGACGTGTTTGGGACAAAGTCTGAAACAAAACGGTATTTTTGTACAACGGAGTGTTCAGAATAAACAACCAACCTTAAAATATTTAAGTATGCTCATTTTTCATGTTGGTTCGAGCTAACAAAAGTCCTTTAGGCATATTTTACCCAGAGTTCTCTAAACACAAGAATATTTGTTTTCCCTGGATTAGCCCAAGGTCTAATATTTACCAAAGGAAAGAATACATTGTTAGCATACAAGTTTACAGATGGCAGTATGTTATTTTCTTATTTCAAATGCAAAGCAAATTCAGATGCTTAAATTACTACAGTTTTCCCATGTATTACCAATATTATCAGACAGAATATAGGCTAGTAACATACAATAGATGCTATTCCATAGAGCAATACTTGAATTCTAATAAGAAATTACATGTATATTACATTAGTGATTTTTCCAGTCAGTTTACATTAGCAAGATCCAACCAATGATCAAAATCATTTCCCATACTTTTAACATGACAGAAGTATAATAATTCAATATACACACATATGTGTATGTGAATATAAATTATAACTAATATATACAAGGGCTATATGCATTTCATAGGTTTTCCATACAACCATGGATGTTAACTAATATGAAACCTAGGCCCCCTCTACAAGATTTCGCTTTGACGCCCGGTTCCCTGATTATGTGCATCTCCTGACAATCGCTTTTACGCCTAATACCTACATACAAGAAGCATTGAAGCGCATTACTGGCTGTATGAAACTCACTTTAAAGTTGTTGACATGCATGCAAATGTTGCTGAAAGTAATGCGCTTTATCCCAGGAAACTGCCCAAACAGGTTTTGCACCCTTTATTCTCCCCACCTACCAGAATCTTCCACCTTTGTTTACCTAGGTTACCTGCCGGGAATGATGTGGTTAACCTGTTTGGCTACCTCTCTCCCCTCTAATTTCGCCGCCAGCTGAAGTTGTCCCCCCTCCCAGAACTGCTCAGGAGTAAATGGGAATGTGCCCCATAAGTTTCCCCCTCCAGCACCCTTTGAAAACTTATTTTTAGTCAGGGCTGCCTCTCTTCCCCGCCCCCCCCCCCCCCATTGCCATTTCAACTGAACTGCTCAGGAGTAAATGGGAATGTGCCTTGCACAAAAACACGCCAAAACAGACAGGGGGATACTGCTTCGTTCCTTCCCCCTCCTCTTCCCAGCGAGCTCAACCATTGTAAAACATACACACACACACAGCTCATGTCAGGAACCCAGCAAGAAGCGAGGGGATCGCTAATTATGCACACATCCTTCCTACCCCCTTTACTTCTCGTGAAACCACTTCCATCTGGCCCTGTGTCTCCATGAACGAAATATTCCAGCAGGGGAGTTAAAAGACACTTTATTTTCAGTTCATGTTAGATCACCTATCCCTGGAGCTTCCATCCAGAGAGATGGAGAACAAGGAGGAAGTTGTCAGGAGGAGACAGGAAATAAAACTAAACAAAAAAGTGGGAGGTTTTCCCAGCGAAGGGGCAGTTCTATGCATGACATCAAGACCATCTGACCGTTATTGCGCCTCCTCACAAAATTGTTTACACGGACATAAGGCGCTCTTACTCCCACAGTAAATTAAAAATTGCTATTCAATGCGCATTCGAAAATGCGAATAATCAGAGATAAAACATGCCTGGACCCCTGATTTGCGCTCCGCTCTTGTAGAGGTAAATCTGGTAATGCTCCTTGAAAGAGCTTTAAATCGCTCTTGTAGAGGCACCCCTAGCATCATAAGAATACTAGCTTTCAATTTCAACAAGTTTCTAGTTCTTATGACTGCACAGAAAAGATAGAAGAATGACTGTTACTACCAGTAACTCAGCCTTAGGAGAGGCATTTCAGTCTTTTAGAATGGGAAAAACCCTGCACGAAACCAGGAAACCACCAAATGATCAGTGGTTGGGGAAAGGAATGAGGCATTCTGGGGAACTCTGAAGGTCCAGATTGCGACCCCAGAGGGGTGGATTTGACCCAGAGACCTGAGGTTCTGTATTCCTGTTCTAGGGTCTCAGATAGGACCCCAACCCCATGTTCTGGGATTGAACATGGGACCTTTCACATGCAAAGCATGTGCTCAACCACTGAACTATGGCCCCTGTTCTGCAAAGGGGAAAGCTACATTAGTCTGGCCAAAGCTAGTACTTTAGGTTTCCATTTTCTTCACAAGCACAAGCCTTCCTTTTACCATTCTTTTACAACAGCTTTAGCATTTGGCAACTGGCAGACCAGGCTTACTCTAGCTCTCTAAAGGATACTCTGCTTCAGTCTCAACTAGCTGCCATGTATGAAGTAGGAGTGCCCTAGAATCCTCTGAGCTGGTACATTGGAACAAACTCTCATTGTGTGCACTCTGTTCCCGTCCTGTCCGGTTTTTGCCCCTCTCTGCCATTGTGTTGCTGTGGTGAGTGGCATCTCTCCTTGCCAAGAGGCCCCAGAAGAAGAGAGGGAGAAACTTGGCCCTTTGATTCATCTTGCCAGTCAAAGCAGCCTTTGGCAAGGATTAGTTGCCAAACCTTTTCTTTTGTACTATCGCCATATAGTAGGTACTATGTTTTCCTTTTAGGTGAATAACATAATTTACAGAATATAGCCACAAAGGTATTTTGTTACAGCTTGTGGGTCTAATATATAGATATTAGGTTGGATCCAAAGCAAATTACTTGCACGTAGGTCCCATTAATATCAATGGGGTGCAAGTGATTTGGCATTAACTTTTCACATGCATTTTCAGTGGGCCCTAAATGGCCCTACATTTCCTACTTGCAGTAGCTGGAAAAACCCTTCATTAGCTCAGCTCTAACCCCAATCTCCATGCCCTTCTCCTGCACTCTTTTCAATCCTGTAAACACCTTTTCTGCCCAAGCCAGTAAAAAACAAACAACCCAGAAATCAAAGGAATAAAGCGCATTAGGCAAAGTAAGTGCATGCATGTAGATATAGCCAAATTGCACAATTTGTTTAGGAGTTAATCCTTTATATCCCGGGGGGGGGGGGGGGGGGGATTTTGCATTCCCTGTACTCACCTGGATCATAAGAATCCATAAACCCAAAAGGACCATAATCTATGGTTATGGATAACAGGCTGAAATTATCTGTATTACACACACCTAAAATTTAAAAAGCAACATTGTCATCAAACCTGCACAGTGTCATATTCTAGAAAGTGTTGATTTCACAGAAATATCTGACAGGTTTCTCTACGGGGTAACAGTTTAGAAACCAGGCCCAATCTCTCATTTCATAACTAACAGGAAGTTTAATAGAACAGTATCAGCCTTTATCTTTGATATAACATCTACTATCTGTCACAGAAACCACGAACAGGCTCAAATGGGAAGGGGGCAACAGACTTCCGGTGCTTGCTTTCCCAGCAGGGTGGGTATAGACATGCCCAAAGTGAGATTTCCTTCCCTTTCTAACCAAAGAGATGCTTCCTCCTCGTGCTCCTCTCCTCACAATGCAGTTTGGAATGGAAGAGGAAAGGTAGCTGTCCATTGTGGAGTCCCGGATAGTGGAGTCCTGGATAGCTGTTATCCAACATCAGGAACTGCTCATCCTTAATACACATCTTTGCAAAATGTACAGTACTGACAGAGAACTCACAGCACTGTCACAGCAACCAGAACAAAGTCATCCTTTTTGGTCCATGGAATAATTTGAATTTTAATACAGAGGAATGCATAATATCATGGCATCATATTACAATACCAGTGAGAGAGGAAGAATTCAATACAGGGATGATATTTTCGGCAGCAGCTTTGGATCTCCTGTTATGTCTAGTTCTATGCTGAACGAGCGATAAAGTTCTTTCGGTGCACTTGAGCTGAGGTACTATCCCTTTTTTTCCCTAACAAATATTTTTACTGGTAGAAAGGGTTGTTGTTGTTAAAAAAAGGTTTGTTGCATTTTTCTTAATCATGGACTAACTTAGGTTGGATTCGCCCCATTGTATTGATTTATTTAGATTTATTCACCCAATCCATGTAAATCTAGGATATTCACATAATGCAGCCTTTTACAACTTGGTGCCCTCCAAGTGTGTGGACCACAACCCCCATCATCCTCAGCCAGTTATCCTGGCTGTGGGGAGATGGGAGTTGTAGTCCAACACTAAAGAGTGTAGTCTAAAGAGTGCCAGGTTTGGGAAAACTGACATGGAGTGAGGGTTCACACATTATGCGAATAAGCCACGATGGGTTGATTATTCTCTTGCTAACCTGACAGACATTCCCCCTCAGTCCCTCTCTTGGTTCCGGCATATATTCCAGGCATGTTCGCAGCTGAACTTATTTCCTCAGTCCTTACCAAAGTTTTTGCTGCTCTGGCTGGCCAGCTCTGTAGCCATTCCTGACACAAACGACAAAATCACCCTGCCGGGTTTTGACACCACAGCAACCCACCATGGATGATCAGCCATGGTCAGTTGTTGTGTTGTGTGAACCAGGTCAATGAGTCATTTCAAAAGGAAGACCTTTCCACCACCCCCTACTCCACACACATTAAATAGGCTTTAGTAATGAGATAACAGGATGGAGGATGGAGAGTGTAGACTACATCCTATTTGTGGATCGCACCAACTTTTAACACAATACAAATATTTTATACCCTTCCCACACAAAAACGTACAATACCAAAAATCTAACTCACCATGAGCGAAGCCTACTGACATCCACAAGGCAATCAAATTTGCAGTCTCAGATACTACTCTGGAGAAAAAGACCTGCAATCAAACACAGTTTTATCTTCAAGTTTCGTAGCAAAAATAGGCAAGGCACAACACTGGCAAATATACAACATATTTTACAACAGCGATCTGAAAATTAGAAGACTGAATTTAGGAACAAGCTAGACATAAAATGGGAGCTCCATGATCAGGCTCTCCCATTAATTGTTTTGTGGTTAAATAATAAATAAAACCAATTTGCAGACCTGCATATCATAATTGTTTTCCATTGCAATGGCAATAGCAGCTGGGAAAGGGGGTAGCAGTAGTTGTAGTAAACTAGATAGTGTATACTACATTGTATAGCCTTTTTAACTGGAAGAGGAACAGAGAGAAGAATTGTAGATTTGACACTCAGAAAATGATGGATTTTATATTGTTCTTTCTGTTTTATATTGTACATGTATAAACCAGTTTGGTGGATAAGAATATTTATGGAAACACAAAATCTTATAACTTACCAGATATCTATTTGAATCATTTATATTTATGGATGGAAAGTGTTCATCTATGACAAACTCTAGCAGCACCCTGTATCACAAATGAAAAGGTTTTTTTCCATCAAAGACAATTTTGAAACAACACTGAAGTCATTGTTCAGGCCTAAGATTGTACCAGATAGGCAAAAGATTCAATTTTAGATGCCTATGCCTTCCTTAGAAAGTTAAATTGGGCTGTAGAAAATATATATTCTTTGATTAAGAAGTACTGTGTTCACAGCTAAATTGTAAAATAAATCCATATTAAGTTGTTACCATATGCGGGCCTTTCAAATTCTCTTATTTGGATGAATCACTTGAGTGGTTTTGATTAAAAGGGAAAATCACCATTTGTTCCTCATGAATATAAAACTGTAGGTCTGGAAATCTCCTAGGTGCCCTGTAGTCCAAAAATGTAGTGCTAGTACCTAAATATGTTGACATGTTTCCAGTCCCTGTAGTAGAGAACTGGTATTTGAAAATCAGATCTTGGCTCTTGGAAATTTAATATTTTTCCGACCCTCTACATTTGCATCCACATATAAATATAAATGTAAGTTACATAAAATATGTTCAAGACCAAAGAACTGGTCTATTATGCCAAGGGTGCTCTGGATTTCTGTGTTTCTCAAATGTGGCGTGACAAATGATGCTTGAAACTGAAGGGAGTAGCAAAAGCATCCTCCGAAATGCAACGGTGGGGTATTTGGGCTTTTCAAAGAAAAAAATTGCCAAAAATCCCAATGAGTGAGCACAAGTTCTTTTAGTATCTCATCACAAATACTGACAATATCAGTGATTTAAGAATCTGTACAAGAATTTGCAGTAGTTCTTTATAACTCATGAAAATAGTTTAAACTTCAAAGCAAGGGTTTTTTTTATTTATATTCCTTTCCAGTTTGGTAGCTCATATATGTGATGTACATTCTCCATTCACTTTGTAAATCTCTGTGCTTGCAGGGAAAATGTGTCAGGCTGTTAATATTTATAATGTACTGACATTCAGAAACTTCCTAAATCCGTAGGACTAATTTTGCAAATGCTTAGCTCAAACATGACTCATGGCAAACATAACATCACACCTATGCAATGACCTTTTTAAAGGAAAAATATTCCCCAAGATATATATTTCTTACAATAAACAGGTATCGTTCCTTGTGCCATGAGAAAACTACAAAGGCATTCCATAAGAACAATAGAAGAGCCATACTGGATCAGACCAAGGGTATATCTAGTCCAGAATTCTGTTTATACAGTTGTCAACCAGCTGTCGATTAGGCACCTATAATCAGGACACAAGTGCAACAGTGCTTAGTGCCTCTGATATTGTCGTGATACATAGCCATCACGACAAGTAGACATTGATAACCTTCTCCAGGAATTTATCTAACCCCCTTTTAAAGCCATCCAAATTGGTGGCCATCACTACATCTTGTGGTAGCGAATTCCATAATTTAACTAAGTGCTGTGTGAAGAAGTACTTTATTTTATCTGTCCTGAATATCCCACCAATCAGCTTCATGAGATGACTCCGAGTCCTAGTATTTTGAGAGTGGGAGAAAAATGTCTCCCTGTCCACATTCTCCACACCATGCATAATTATGTACACCTCCAGCATGTCACCCCTTAGCCCCCTTTTTTTCCAAACTAAACAATCCCAGCGGTTGTAACTTTCCCTCACAGGGGAGATGCTCCAGCCTCTTCATCATTTTAGTTGCCCTTTTCTGCCCTTTTCCCAGCTCTACAATATCTTTTTTTAAGTATGGTGACCAGAACTGTACACAGTATTCCAAGTGTGGTTGCACCATAGATTTGTATAAGGGAAGTATGATATTGGCAGTTCTATTTTCAATTCCTTTTCTAATTATGCCTACCGGCAATATAGAATTTGCCTTCTCCACAGCAGCCACACACTGCTGTAAAAACACCACAACAAGATCTCTTTTCGTTGTATAGTCATTCCAAGAGGGTCAGAATCCTGATTTTCCAGTATAATACAGCTCCCTGCACATCATGAAATACCCTTTCAGAAAGCCCCCTAGTCATGCAGGGGTCTGTGGTAGGAAGGTGGGGCTGAAAAACCCCTGTGCAAAAGTAGCCTTGTGGACCCAAGCGGTGATATTATATTGTCTGGATATAAAAACAGATATAATGAATGAAGACTTTAATTCTAACCTTAACAAATCCAGTTCTCCAGAATGGGCTAATATTTCTAATGATCCTATTCGAAACCATGATTTGGCAACACGTAAGACTATTGCACCTGAAACCCAAGTGTATGCACGTCAGTAGAGAAAAATACACCTGTAATCCAGAACTGTGTTCACGTTTCTATGGGCACACAGAACTCTGTGCTTAGAGACTCCCCCGTTCACTTCAATGGAGGGAGCCAATCTTCATGAGGAATGGAGCATATATGTAAACATATTTCCTCCATTGATAGGAACAGAGTCCTTGTTGGGAAGAAAGCTCTTTCAAGAACTTATTGCATCAATGCTATGATAGCTTTCATTCAGTTAATCTAGAAATGAGGCGTCAATATTTCTGTATTAGTCCAGTGACTGAAGGGATGATCTAGGCTTCTGGAATACCCACAACAAATGAGCAAATTATCTTATTAAAAAGGGATTAGATAAATCTATGGAGTATATGTCTGGAGGTGGTTATTAGCCACAATAGCAATATGTAACCTCAAGTGTTCAGAGGCAGTAGGCTGCTAAATAGCAGCTGCTGGTTGGCTAGTGTGGAACTAACTAGATGTCTGTCCTGATCCAACAGGGCTTTTCTTATGTTCTCCTTGAGCTCCTCAGCTTGGTGTTCCTATATATGGCACCTAAAAGTTTTTTATGGTAACTAATGCTGTTCTCTTACATTATCACCCTAAAACACTTTTAGGTGGCATATGTAGGAACACCAAGCTGAGGAGCTAGGAAATAGAACAGAAGAAACTACAAAATAAAATAGCTAAAATGCATGAAATAGAAGATGAACAAATCAAAATACTTCAGAAAAAAACCCTAATAAAATACTTAATAAGGATATAATAAAGAAAAACTGTGCAATAGCTGAAACCTACAGCTGTTCAAATCCTGTCTGATATGTCAAGATTATTCTCAGTTCTAGATTTCACTCTGATTAGAATAGCATGTAAAAGAAAGAAAAATAGCATGTCTTGGCATGATGGAAGCAGGGGAAATGTACACAATGCTTCCCGAATGTGTTATGTATCTGAAGGCACATGCCAGAAATGCTGCTCTTATGATCCATAGAACAATCTTTTAGCAATGACCTAACTCCAGTGAAGTCACTAATACAATCCCCCTGGGTACTGAATATTAATGAACTGATTTTGATTCATGATATTTATGGCAAAACAACAACAACCAGGATACGTGTGCATGGTTTGAGAAAAACTAACTGGACAGCCACAGTATTACAAAAGCGAAATTCAGCAGTTACCTCTTTCCTTCTTAACATCCCCGTTGTAGAACCGGTCTCTCCATACATCATCGTCACTTACGACCAAGCTGTGCAAGAAGAGGAATTGAGAAGTTAACATGAAGCAGGTTAAAGTTGTCTCAGGGCCATGTACTAGAAAGTGGATTCACACTAAATTTCAGAGAGGGTGTGAGTGGGAATGTCGAAATTCAAACACAATGAGCCTAGCGTTACAATATTGGGTACTAATAGAACGAAGGACAATCTAGTAGACAGCAAGCCTATTAGACCAGCTACAGGGTGAGGCAGGAAAGAAGGGTTATCTCTTGGACCCCTGCCAATTTCCTACATTTCAGTCAGGCTCCCCGCTTTCAAGGATGCTGGGAACCGATCTGGCTTCTGATTACTTCCTGCTTAAAGGGTAAATCTGTCTAGGAAATGGTCACAGGTAAAGGTAAGACCGTTCATGAACACAAAAAAATTCCTTCCCAGATCAAAAGGCTGAGGCATGGTAAGAGAGAGACCACATTGTGCCTGACCATTTCAGGGAGGAACAACATGTTACATGGAAATATGTCTATTTACCTAGAGATGGGAAATTATGAGTTTCAGTAGAGAATGCCCAACTTCTCTCCATCCCAATGGCTTCAGATGCATGTTTGCAAAGGTAAACAGATATCTGGAACCCCATGTGGGAAAAGTAGTCGTGGTGGGAAGCTATACTAGAAAAGGGGTGAGTTGAGGCAGTGATAAGCAACCTCCATCTCTCCTCTCCTCAATGTTGGTCCCTCCTAAAGCTACATTGCTCTCAGATAAGCAGCCATTGGAGAAAAGAATGGAGATTTCCTGCTAAACCACTGCAGAAACCCTCCTTTCTTCACTACTTTTCTGGTCCTTTTTTCTGTGGTCTTTTCCTGCAGTGGAAAATTGGTTGAAGGCCACACCACATGCAGGTGAGGGCTGCATAGATCCAACGTGTACTGTACCACTGAGGTAGCTCCTTAGTCCTCAGCATTATCCCGTCATATCAGGGCATAGCTGCTGTTGGAGGAAAACCATGTTGCTGCAAAGTAATTTTGCAGCAGACACTCCGCTCTGCCTTCTCAGCACTGATCAGACAGAATACCAACCTGACCATGAAGCCAAACAAATTGGGAAGCCGCAGGCAGGGAAGCTTTATGTGCATGTTCTCCTGCAGCTGTTCTTTATTTGGTCTGAAAGAACTCTGATTATGTATGAAGAGAAATGAAGAGACTACAGACCCCCTAAGTAGCTCCACAGCAACTAACTGTGCAGCAGCAACAAGCGTCACTTAACCAGGAATCCAGCCAGGTGCCTGTTGTTCAAGGAGACTCAGTTGGCTTATCAAGCAGATCTGTACAGAGAACTCCTGCCAAAGTAGGAGGCAGCAACCACTGGTTTACATTATGACCACCGTATAGTAGACCCATGAAGAGACTTAGGATGACTTCCAATCACTGAGGCACTATTAAAAGAGACTTATGGGCTCTATGGTTGATGGAACCAGAAGTATTTGAGTTTAGTGGATAAGCAGCAACTGTATTCATCTGAAAATGTGGAGTCTTTCTGGTCCCAGGTTTATCATGGGTTTTAAAAACTTGAAACAATGATCTAAGTGTCAGACTTTTATCTAAACAAAGTACACATTTTTTTTCCTTTTAATGACAGTGATCTGTTAATTAAATACCTCTGTAATTAAGGGTTATGCAATGTTATGCATGTTTAGGTAGAAAAACAGACAACCAGAGGGGAATGCTGAGAATTGCGGGACATTTTTCTGTCTACACATGCATAGTGATCGTGCACTAGAAAGGGCTTTTTAGGTGTTCCTCTGCTGAATTCTCATCAGCCCTAACAAAAGAGCCAGCATAAGTGATTCTTTGGAGGATCGAGAGATTGGTTTTCAGTATCTACTTTTTCTTCCAACAGACACAATTTGTACAAGTATTAAAAGAAACCACCGTGAGACCTTTTCTTTGCAGAAACAAAGGCTTAATAGAAAAATCCTAAAACTCCCATTAAGAAACTTCCCTTTATTGTTTCAAAGACTAGGAATACCTGATCTATTAAAACCCTAATAAAGCGTGAGGAACAGGAAAACAATTCAATTGCTCTTAAGTCAACTTATGCATTCACTGGTTATAAGATTGGACTACTGTAATGTGCTCTAAGTTGGGTTTTGAAATTGACCTGAAATTTTCAGCTGGCTCAGAACAAGTCCTTTCAAATCCTTGTTGAGGCTGGATAATCATATTACTCCAGTTTCCAGGCCCACTGCAAAATGCTGGCTATGAACACTACTAACATTCTGTACACTATTCCAGAAACCAAAGTTTCTAAGTCTGAAGATGCCAGATAAAAATATTTTTTCTCATTGCATGCACTTTCCTGATGTTTGCCAAGACTCAGCAAGAACTTTGTGAATAAACTGTAACAGTTGAGATACAAAAGATTCACATTGGCAACAATTTAGCTATCAGCTAGGGTTCTTTGAGTTAAATGTTTATGAAAAGAAGCTGGAAAGCATTCCAGTGTTCTGCTTGTGTAGCCGCCTAAACCCAGCAAGGGATTCAAAACAGCATGTCAGAGACAGAGGCCAACAAATCACCTGAACGCAAAGTTCATGCTGGATATTGCCTTTGAATCGAACAACATGTCACAGCAAGGAAAGTCATAACATTGCTAAATGCTTCCATGCTCATCCAGACAATTTTGTGGATTTTGCATCAATTGCAGAGTTTAGGAGACCTTTTGTTGAAGCAATTAAGCAGGCTTTCGATTAAGTCAGTTCCAAAGGGTGCATTCAAAAACAACAACAACCAAATGTTGCTTTCCTGATTAATGTCAGAGACATTAATCTGACCGACACAAAAATCTGCACAAGCAATCAGAAAGGGCCTTTAGGCACAATCACACACAGAATGCCCTTGTTACATTTCAGCCATTCCATAAGCACATGTATTTACTTTTCTGCAATACTAGCAAGGTTTTTCATACGCTTGCAAATAAGTGTACGTATAATAATAATTACAGTTGCAGGGAAGTAGTGTAGCTGCTGTTTGCTCTTCTTATTTACCCCATAACTCTAAACAAAATTATGATCACAAAAAATGAACATAAAGCAGTCAATGAATAAGTAGGAGGAAGTCTGTTGCTCTCTATCAGAAATTCATACTATACTTGGCAGGAGACCACAACACTCATATAGCATAATCCACATCATATTTACAGGGGAGATGTATTGAATTTCCCAGGTACAATATATAGTGCTTTGACTTCTTGGATATACCCAAAGCAAAAATGCTATCTTGAGGGGAAGTGTAGAAATCGTACTTTACAAATGAACATTAGCGCATGCATATTTCACTTTTTAAAACAGAAACACCAAGATTGTAGAAAAAGGGTCCTAAGGCTGTACATAGTTTACTCTTCTGTTGCTTCACAATATCAGGAAGCGGAAAGAACAGTTATGAGATACTGTGTGCCTCAAAAAGCAGAACCTTGTGTGGTGCAAGAATGAAGGACAGAGGGGAGCAGGTCATTAAGGCTGACGATGGCTATGTAGGCAAAAGGGAAGAGGACAAACCATAATTGCCAAGAGGACAGAGAGCCCTATTCACCTAAAATAACACTCGGATTCTCTAAGTTTGTCATAATAAAAAGCATAAAAGTTGTAAATTTACAAAGAGTTCAGCTTGCAGTGTTCACCGCTGACCTTGGCTTAGGGGCAAACAAAGTCAACAGGATGGGCAGATTAATGTGGCAAAGTTGTAGGGTAGTGGGGGGGGAATCCTTGGCAGAGCTCAGAATCAGTAAGGCATTCAATCACAATGGAATCTTGGCATCCTGATTCCTGTCCCAATCAAGTGAGCCCATATTCTGCGAAAAAGCTCAAGTCTCCCCCTAGCAACTATCTATATGTACCCAGGGAGGCATGGATTCCTCTTTGAAATCAGAAATACAATTTGACTTGGAAACGTTTTCAAACCTTGTGTTTACTTAGTTAACATGAATGCAGGGCCAGGAAGTGAGGTAGTTGTTAGTGGAAATAAATCGGCAGAAGGAGGAGATGCTTAATCCTTCCTTTGCCCACCAATTATCCATGGCAAATCTCACCCTCCGCAACTGCCATCCAAAGGATATTTTCTCCCAGGCAGAGGTTTGCTTCCAGCTGCATAATCTAGCTGGGGAAAACATGGGCTGAATTGGCTTGGAGAACATTTGCAGGGCAGAGTTGGCTGGTGGGGAAAGAGTAAATACTCCCCTTCCACCTCTTCTGCAAATGCTCTTCCCCATTAGCATTACAAGACGAACACAGGCTTATGTTTGCCTTATAATGTGTCCTATTTCCCTGAGATGCATAGTTTTAACACAAGACAGACTGCTCAGAAAATACAATGGGTAGTATCCTATTGGGCAACGGGGTCTTTGCAGTTCTAAAATTAACCACTGATCTGGAAACGAGCATTTCTGCTTGTTTCTGGGGTTCTTTTTAGAAGTGCAAAAGCCCCACTGTGCAAGCAGTGGCGCCCATGAGTGCAAAGGAACCAGCAGCGGCAGAGTGGCCCCCAATGGATACTGCCAATAGATAGGAACCACCAAAAAAAATAAAAGCCCACTGTAGAAGTACTTTGGTACCCTTCCCCTTTTGGCTTCAGTAGAATTAAGGAAGTATAAGATCCAAGTCTGGCTAGGAAAATCATGGATGAAGCACCTAGCTGCTCTGCTAGTAGGAATTCCAAGGTAATGCATGGCCTCGCTTCCCAAGAATTCTCGAACAGAAGAGTGAAGCACAGCTCTGCCGTCCCCATTCCTATGGAAAAGAAAGCAAAGGATATAAACATTACATTCTTTTTAGGAATTAGAAAACTAAAATACTGAACTGGTCTCTGGGTTAGCAGGAAATCATGAAGTATGAACACTTGAGGAATTTGATCTTTGCAAATCCCTATATGAAATTACCTGATTCGTACCTCTTGGACTAATATATGTGGATCAACTACCCACGAATTTCACACTTCTCTGAACACTGTCACAAAGTTATTGACAGTTTCAACGTACCAAAATATACATTTAAATATTTTGTAAGAAAATACACAGTTAATGCGCATTTTCTCAAAAAAATACATACTTAAATAATGTGGAAACTGAATGGAATTAGGGGGAACACTTTGCAAAAGTGACACAGACCAGAAATAGACCAGTTTGCCCATCCCTACTCTGATGTAATAAAGCCTAGAGAGGTTCATATATGTCAGGGATGGGGAACCTCTGGCCCACAGGCCAGATGCCGCCTCCAGGATTCCCCATCTAGTCCGCAACCATGTTTTTCTCTTGTCTCCAACCAGTAGTGGCTAGAGCAAGCTGAGAGTTATAGGATTTGTTTCTAGCTAACTATGCATAGGACTGCATCCATAATGAGATAGGTTAGCCTAGGTCTAACGGAGAGCAATCCTAGTGTTTTCCAGTGAAGCCATGCCCCTCTGCATGTGCACATCCATCAGCCTATTTTTTTAAATTCCTTATTGAAATGGTGGATCCCAAGAAAACCTGAAAAATGAAATGGTTTTGTTTTTTGTACTATCCTCTATCACTGGTGTTTAATTTGGACATGCTGGACTGATTTTTTTTTCCTAGCAAGAAATTTTGGAAGCCTTTCCTCTTGCCTAGCCTCCATATTAAACAAGTAATTGAAATGTTATTTCTACCAGTTTTAACTCTTAAAAAGACTGAAAGCATGCAGCTGGACAAACCTATTATTCTGAAAAGCATATTCTGAGAATGGATGTTATGTGATTCCCCCTTAGATATCCATACCATAAAAGAGCAGCATGGCCTCTAACATTTTTTTTTTAAATCGAGAGAACTCACACATTTCTACAAGTCCAAATCCTACAGTTGTGGGTTCAACTTTCACCTGGCAGCATTACCGTGTTTGTTTGTTTTAATTCCAAGTTCAATATTAAGACCTCCCAGAAATTAATTGTTAGAGGTATACTACCTTTCAGTTCTCATGGTTAATAACCATTAATACATTAATTGATCTAGTCTTTTTTTAAAAAATGACAAAACATATGGTAAAATTCTGTAGATCCTAACTGGCTGCTATATGCTACAGTGAATAGAAAATTCATCTATATTGCACAAATTCTTCTGTAAACTGAGACAGGATTTCTGAATGGGTTTTAACGTTTGGATGAGTCACTGAAATGAAAGGTTTAGATGTGAAACAGATGCTAATCGAAAAGCCATCAAGAAAACAGATTATTATGCTGAATACATAACAAACCTAGAGTACGGTGTCCTTCCTGAACCTTTCAACTGCAATTCCCATCTGTCACCAAACCTGCAAAAACAATATTAGCATTAATAATGTTAAGACCTGCCGCAGAATAGTAAAGACGGGTTTGAGCCAAGCAAGATTTGAACTCTCTAGTTAGCCTTAGGCAAGCCACTCTTTGCCTTCAACCCAATGTGTGATATGGGGAAATTATGCAAATCTTCCTTGCAAGATTGTTGTTAGGACTACCAAGTTAATGTATGTGAAAGTTTTATTAGTATCATTACTATTAATAGTTATTAATATATTTTCCTAGATATCAGTATCAACCACATACTGCTTAGATTCTAAGGGATCTCAACCTCTTTGGGGCAGTAGGCACATTTGGAATTTTGAATGTGTGTTGTGAGTGCTGTCACAAAATGGCTGCCATGCGATGAGCTTGCTCATTCATAAAATGCCTGCTATGGTGGACATGGCCAGTTACAAAACACCAATTTCTCAAAAGGAAACTGGTAAGACAAAAAGAAAAGTAACTTGCCCAAGACCTTTAGTACAAGGCAGAGATGGGGCTTGAGCTCTAAAACAGAAACCCACTCTTTTGAACCAAAAAAGATGGTGCTGGAGGGCAGCACTATACTTTGCAGCATGCTAGCCTCCATTTTTTTTAAAAAAAATAGCTGTAAAAATCTTAACAAATGAAATTAAAACTAGAAGGTGCAGAGATCCTGGCGGGTGCCAAGAGAATTGGTCATGGGCACCATGCCATAGATCCCAGGTTTAGTCTGAACATTTTAAATGAAATATGCCATACCTGTTTGTATAAAGACCAATCAAGTGGGCTCTTCCATCACCCAACTGGCCTGCCCAACTACCAAACTAACAAGAAAAGGAAAGATGAAGGTGCAAAATAATTATGGTCTATTATTTACAACAAATTTAAGAATGAAATTCCAGGTGAGATTTACGAAGGTGAGATTCCACATGATTCCACGTTAGCAAACAAAATTCTGCATATTTTCACAAGCGATTCAGCAGACCTAGCCACAGTTTGGGGAAAGTGCTAAACAAGTTACACTCCATTCTGTTCCAATAGTGAAATATGGCAATAACAGGAAATTAGTGATGGGACTCATTAAATATTTCGCACCAGTAACTAGAGGCAGAGATGCTGGAGCTCAGGTCCATCAGATCGGGTAGCTATAAAACTTGAATATCTCTTTCAATTTGGCTACTACAACCTACTGCACTGAGTCTCAGGCCCTTTATCAGACTCTGGTGGCAGCTTTTAAGCTTTTCTCTGGAGCCATAAAGGATAGGAAAAGGCTCTTTTTAAAAACAAATGCTGACTTTCTTGGGAATCTGATATTCCCTGATACATGATGACATTACAGCCATATCCTAAAGCAGAGGTTGGGCATTGGGCAAACTTTTGGGGGCCACATTCCAGTGATGTTTGGGGCTAAAGGTAAAAGGGTTGAGGCCAAAAACACCAGCATATTTTAGCTTAAAGCTCTTACTGCCAGTAAGCAAGCCTCAGAGGCATTGTATACCGCCCCATAGCCGAAGCTCTCTGGGCGGTTTACATAGGATTATAACAATTAAAAACAATATATAAAAATTAAAACAGCAAAAACATACAACAAACACACAATCTGTACATTTATTGCTATGGGGCTGTCTAAACGTCATCTTTGTCCCAGGGCGAAGATGCGCGGGGAAAAAGTCGGAGACTTACCCCAAGTTTTCCTGGGGGAGCGAAGTCAACACAGCTCTTCCGGCGTCTGTCCTTACTCCGGAACTGCACCAGGAGCACCGGGTGGAAGGCAACCTTAAATTGGTCGCCAGAAGCCAGGCAAGGGGCAGGCCTGGCAAGTCTAACGGCTGCCGGAAAGCCCACATTGCCTCCCTCTGTCAAGATTGATACCACTTCCAACCTTTTATCGGAATGTACTGGTAACAAATGGGCTGTTGAAACTCATAAGGGAACTGTTTGAGTCCCCTTATGAGTTTGAGTCCCCTTTATGTAACACCCCTTATCAGTTCTCCCTTTTTTAAAGTTAAACACTAATGCCCACCCACCACAGGCAAGGTCTTCTAAACTTTTCAAACAAAAACAAAAAACCTTATTTGATATAAATGCTGTTACTCCTCACGTGGGGGAAAATGTTATTATTTACCTGATGGCCACCATATCTGTGGGCAAGGGGCCGAGACTCCAAGATAACTTTTGCACCACTGACAAGCTGTAGAAAACCCTCTGAGCCTGAGACAGACACGTCCAAGTCCAACATGTCTTCTAGGACATCCTAAAGGAGGATAACAACAAAGAAATTACTAAGAGGTAATTACTACGAAATCTGCATAGTTGGACATGTAAAAACCACTTATATTGGTGAATCTTCAGTGACTGCACTGGTACTACAGGGCAAGCGATACGTGAGGTTTTCTGACTGCTCCCCAAACAAGGCACCTACTATTTTTCAATTACACAGATCATTTGAATCTGTTTATTGTTTTAGGGGAATGCTATCAAGTGTTGGGCACCAACCCTTTTGTCTTCATCCCCCCCCCCCCATCACTGGAATGCAACCCCCACCCAAAAGCTTCTCCAAAATGGAATTCAGTCCTAGGGCTGAAAGAGCTTCTACACCCCTGCACTAAGATGTCTGCAATTATGAGAGGAGCCAGAGGTCCTCTGTGAATGATGAGTGGAGACATTTCTGTGATCAGAGATTCCTTTTTCCCCTTCTTCTAAAGATGCTTACACCAAATAAGAACATTGTATCATCCAGTTAAATAAAGAAAACCAAGTCTAACCTTGGAAACAGCTACAAGTAGAACTCTGGATTTAAACGGCGTAGGGTAGACAACTGAAAAGATGATGTCTCGCACTTCACGAACATAATTATTTTGAATACGATCAATAGCAAATGTAGCTAGAGGGAACAAGTAAAGTATTTTCACACTCACTCTAAACATCAGAGTCCTGTTTGTGAACTCCAAAAATCCATACTTATTAGGACCAACCAAAATGCCACACAATAGTGTGCAAGCTTTTGAGGTCTCCAGAACTCTTCACTGGGCTAGGTGGCAAAAAAAGCTGCAAAAGTGGGGGTGGAACAACACAAAAAAGTACCAAAATAAAACTAGAGGTTGTGGCCATGAGGTCTGCATTTAATCTCAAGGTGGAGATTGCAGGCTGAATTAGACACTGCTAGTTATTGCAGGTACCAGGTTACACACATGGTTCTGAGACAACGAAACAAAGGGTGACCCCCATTTCTGAAAATATAAAAGACAACTGTTACCCAGATCTATCTCTTGCCTTGGGCGAAATGCACAGGTTTCTGGACAGGAAAAGAGCAGAAGTAAAGAGAAGCATGGCAGCCTTTACATTATCAAAAACAAAGATTAATTTTTGGAAGTGAAAGTACACTAGGCAAAAAAGTCAATTGAAGCCAAACTGCACAGTATTACTAAGTGGTTAGAGGGAACAGAATACTCAAAATGCAAAGCCCCTGGCCTCCATGGAAGCATACACCACAATAAATGTGTCTGTCTTGAAAGTGACACAGAGGTTTTACATAACTTTAACTAATCAGTTCTATGAATTATATTTACAATGTCTTTAAAATGAGAGACAGCTTCTCGCAAGGGTAGCAAGCAATATAGCAAAAGCTTTATTTTTAATATTATCATCACTTTCTGTAAATAATGAATGTAAAACAAATACAATTTGAGCACAAATGTGGGCTAATGGATACTGTTTTGAGTGAGGAATCGGAAGAGTTAGACTCCTGACCTAGATCAGCCATATATTCACTGGTTTTAATGTTTTAACTGGCCTTTGTCTTGCTTAATCTCAACTGTTTTTATCTGCTCCAAATTTTTATTTAGATACTGTTAGTTTAATATAATGACGTTGACTACTACTGGTTTTTTACTGTGTGTTTTATTGCATATTGCTGCTAGGGACCTTGGGCACTGAATGTGGAAAGGAGGGATATAATTTTAAAATACATAGCCTCAATTCACTCTCCTGTAAATAGGAATATCAAAGATATTCAGCCAGAAACTCAAAAACGTATTCTACACGTTACCAAAGGGAACCTCAGATTTTCAGCTGCTGAACTGTTGCTATGGCCAGACCTCTGCATAGGGGGCAACAGAGTACCTTTGTCTCAGCACTGGGGCTCTTTGCAAGAAGAGACCAATCCTCTGTCAATGAAGTGCTGGAACACATACCAGGTAGAAATGACTAATAACTACATGTTATTGTGAAGAACGAATAAATATGGCAGCAGTCTTGCTACCTGGACTGGGGCCTCTTTGCTGAGAGAGTTTTCAAAAGCAAGTTTCCAAAATAGTTGCTACAAGCTTTCCCAGCAACAGCACTTGGGTTGTTATCAGGGGAGGCAAGAAGCCAAGGCTATCATTAATGGGTAGAGTTAGCATTGAGGGCCTCCAGCTATGGGAAAACGCGGTTTGGAGGGAACTGCCCCTCCTGAGGGAAAGAAGGGCAAGGGCCCGGAGTGAAGGCTGTGGATTGGTCCAAGTGGGTCATGGTACCTGCTGGCACCAAAGGGATAAATGGTATAGTAGTTGGGCATGTGTATCTTCATTTGGGATCAAGTGCACATGGAAGTGGAAGATCCCTGCCAAGTGAGGTTACAGCTTGGGTGTTAGCTAGGTTTTATTGTGTTAGTATTTCTGGTTCGCTCCAGGGAAGACTTGTCACTTTTGGGTGGGCTGCTATCTACCTCATCTTCAGTTCCCACCCCCACCCCCTTCGTTCCTTTGTCTGTGCTTTTAAAGCTGTGTGTTTGACTGAAGCCTTACGTGATTAGTTTTAAGAGTTTTTAATAAAGCTGCTTCAGTCCCTAATTGTGTGTGGTTATTTCCAGAGGCTGGCATGGTTGGTTGGCAACAGACTGGGAGGTGGGCTCTGGGAACAGCGGACTGAAAGATAATAACTGAAGGGGTGAACCCATCTCCCTTCAGTTCTTATCATTCAATCATTCAAAACGTATAAAAGCAGAGCTGCTGGCCCCAATCCAGAATAAGTTATGCAGATTTATGCAAATCCTTCCTTTGTGCGAAGAGAGAATCTGGCAGCATATGGATCCCTTCCTCAGAACTCTCGCTGGAGCTGCTGCTTGGAAGAGACTCCTCCTGTTTCTTACTTCCTCCTTACTGGTGTTTTCGGTAAATGAAAAATATTTTGGTACTCCCAAGCCCTCTGCCTATGTCATAGGATTCAAGGAATAGGAAGGGGTTGGTTGTGACCACAAATAATGGTAGGCTTACGAAGTCAAACCAACATTTGTGGACTTATGCTTAAGTCTTGCTGAAATCAATTGGACATATTGGCTAACTTTCTCTGGATTGGAGCTATTATGTAAGCAGGCAAATTGTTCAACCAGATAAAGAACCCTTTACTGGTTGATTCTTTCCAATTTTAGTATATTTTAACTTAGATGTAGACATACATAATCTTAAATTAGTATAAAACAGGAGTTACCTGTGAATTTTTCTGTGGAAAGTCTCCATCCTCCAAGAGACAATAATTTCCTTTTTCTTTCACAATAGTCTTGATCCAAGTTTGATTTATTGGTGTAATTATGCACATGGCTAAAGCTACTTGCAACAATTATTGGGTCCATAAGGTACCATCCCGACTGACATATCAACATCAACCAAGTGAATAACCACGGAGCTACACAATACCTTGACATAATGAGTGCTAGAACTTTTCTTAATTAAGGCTCAAGTCTGTATGGAATCAAAAGCAAGAGATAATTACCATGAGACCAGGATTTTAGCTCTAAATCGCTCACTTTTAATGGTTACTTTTGCTTCCTTGTCCTCTCAGTTTCACATATAGATTGACAATTCCCAGCATATCCCAGCCAAACTGCTAAGTGCTCTTTCCACTGCTAACTCAGACTCTAGTGCTACTCTCTAGAGCTGCCTTCCCCATCCTGGTACCCTTCAGATGTTTTGGAATTCAACTCCAATCAGCTCCAGCCAGGATGGTCGATGGTCCATAATGCTGGGGTTGCAGTACAAAGCATCTGGATGGCACCAGATTGGGGAAGACTGTTCTAGAGAGTGTTCACCAATGTTTCCAAGGTGAAGGAATTCATTGTAGGACGAATCATGTGAAGCTGTCAATTTATGATAAGGCCAGTGACGCCATAAAATATACAATATTATATTCTTAAGGCAGCTGTACTGTGTTTGTACATATGGCTTTCCCCCCTCTTGTTCCTAAGTGTGATTGGTTTTACTCCTCACTCAAATAAAGTTTTGTTGGAGTTCATGACGTTTCTTGAATATAACATGCTTCTGTAGTGCTGTTCAATTCTCAGGATCTCCTACTACTCTGTGTAGGTTTCTAAATACCATGGAATGTGATGTTAAGAAACAAAAAACACACAAGGAAAACGCACAGGTGTATTGCAGCAGTGCATACTATGTGCACAAATTACAATTACAAGCTCTTGTGCTGCTCTTCCTCCAACCCTGGGAAAATTCCAGTGGATGCAAATGAGGGAAACTCAAACCTCAGGAAGTCACATCTGTGACTTTAAAAATATGTTCTAATTCCAGGTGTGGGTGTTATAATTACTCCCTGTAGAGAGAAATTCACCTTTTACACAATCAGGCTTTGACCAGGCATTCAAATCTTCTATTATTTAAGGCTGCAATCCTATACTGTTTAACTATGACTGAGGTCCCCTCTACAAGGATTCGCTTTTGCGCCCGGTTAGGCGATTATGCGCATAATCGCAGAAGCGCATTTACACCTAATCCCTCTGCACAAGAGGTGGCGAGAGGCGATGAAGCGCATTAATGGATGACCAAAATGTGCTTTTCAAGTAGTTAATGCGCATAAGCGCTTGTTCACATAGTCAAAATGCGCTTTAACGGCCGGAGCAAAATAAAACTCGCTATTTAACGCGCATTCGATAATGCGCATAATCGGAGAGATAACACGCCTCTACGCCTGATTTGCGCTCCGTTCTTGTAGAGGTAAAAAAATTTAAGCGCCTTGAAAGAGCTTTAAACCTCTCTTGTAGAGGCAGCCTGAGTAGGACTTCTGAGTAGACCTTCGTAGAACTGCACTATAAGAAGCGACGCCAAAGATTTAGATAACTAGCTATATACACTTGAGAATATTTATATTCTACTGCTTTAAAATGGTTTATAACAGTTTTAAACCGGTTAACCGCTTTAAAACTGTTATAAAGTGTTTTAAAGCAGTAGTGTAGATAGGCTCTAAGTATCTTTTATAACTAGTCAAGTGGAATCCCCACTGAACACCGGTTTTAAGGCTCCTTCCTGGCACACGTTCGTGTTCGTTTCACGTCGCTGGGTTGTCCGCTTGCCTCCCACGAACCATCCCCAAGTAGGATGGTCTTCTTCCTTCCCTCCCTGACTCTCTCTGGCCAGGATCTATGCTTTCACACATGCCGAGAAGAAATTCAACGGGTTCCCTCACATAAAGGCGTTATTGGGGTTCACCTGTTTCCAAGAACTCTACCCACACGCACACACAAGTGGCAACTCCAAAGCCGCCGCGTCGTGTAAACTGAATACGTTTTCATACCTAATTTCTAAGGCGGTCCTGGTCCTCCTCCTTTCCCGCTGACGCGGGTTTGGACACCGCTTTTTCCTGCCGCCCACAGGCAGCCGCGGAGGCGGCACTTCGTGCTCCACCCCTCCGACGCTTCAGGAATCTCCTTGGTCTCGAGGAAGGAGGCCGGGTAGGCGGCGTTGGCACCCAGCCGCCCATCTCCCACACGCGTAGCCCGGGGCCTGGATTTCCGCGTCCGGGTCGTCATAGCTGCTCCTAGAGGCGAGGCGGGCCTAGCAGCACAAGCAGCGCCCGGCCTGGCTCAGAGTACGCCGCCATGGCACTGTGGCGGTGGCATCGCTGCTGCTGTTCGTGCTTCGCCAATTCCCGGCCGACTGGGCTTTCCGGCCCTTTGCGGCGCTTGGGTTCGGCTAGTGGCGGCGGTAGCGGCAGGCCGCCGGCTGGCAGACTGGCGGCAGCGCCCGTGTGGAAGGCGACGGTAAGTGAGCCCGTCCGCCTGCCCGGGCAAATGGAGGTCACAGCGGAATGAATGGGCGCAGCAGCTGCACTGGCGGGCCTTTACTGGCACCCGGAGCGGGAAGCCGAAGCCTCTCCATGCGGAAGCGTTTGGGGATGAAACGGGAAAGACGGGTGGAGAAGGAGGACGGGGAGGTGTCTGGAGAAATGTGCGCGTTTCGGAGGCGTTCCCGCTCCAAAACTAGCGACGGGGTTAAAGCTGGGGAAAAGGTGAATCGAATAATCGATTTGCAACTTCTGGGTTAAGTCCTACAAAGAGGAGACCCGTTGAAACGAATGGGATTTAAGTTAGTTATGTAGGCTGACCATATGAAAAGGAGGACAGGGCTCATGTAACTTTAATAGTTGTAGAGAAAAGGGAATTTCAGCCAGTGTCATTTGTATGCTATTAGTTCCTGGTGAAATTCCCTCTTCATCACAACAGTTAAAGTTGCATGAGATACTATACTAGAGTGACCATATACAAAAGAAGGCAGGGCCCCTGCACCTTCAACTGTTGTGATGAAGAGGGAATTTCACCAGGGACTAATTGCATACAAATGACACTGGCGGAAATTCCCTTTTCTCTACAACTGTTAAAGTTGTATGAGCCCTGTCCTTTTCATATGGTCAACCTATACTTATGCCTACCTTGAATCTCATTCATTCCAATGGCGCTAAGTAGGACATTTGGATTTTACCCTCTCTGTGGTGAAAGGCTAAAGAATACTACATTTATATCCTGCCTTTCCTTCAAGGAGCTCAAAACCAGCCATGTACATGCTCACCCCTTTTTGTTAGCCCTCACAACAAACCTAAGAGATAGGTTAGGTGGAGAGATTGTGACTGGACCAGGTCACCCACTGAGCTTCAGAGCTAAATGGGGCTTTGAACTTCCTAACCACTACATTACTGGGTTTGGGGGTGGGGTTTTATAAAACTGCGAGGGTGTTGAGAAAGTGGAGAGAGACAGACTTTTCTCCCTTGGTCTTAATGAGAGAAAAGGCTGAAGGTCACCCCATAAAACGATGGCTTGTAGATAGAAATAGGTTGCAGAAAAGCGAGTCTATCTGCAGTTGCGGGATTTGGTGCAAGAAGATATGAGGTTGGTTCCAGATTTAGTCATGCTTGGATACATTGATTTCAATGCTAATTTATTTAGGGCACAATCCTATGCATGTTTGGGGATGAAACGGGAAAGACGGGTGGAGAAGGAGGACGGGGAGGTGTCTGGAGAAATGTGCGCGTTTCAGAGGCTTTCCTGCTCCAAAACTAGCGACGGGGTTAAAGCTGGGAAAAAGGTGAATCGAATGATCAATTTGCAACTTCTGGGTTAAATCCTACTAAGAGGAGACCCTTCCACATCTCCGAGAATAAAGTTCTACATGTAGGACTTTTTGTCTCTCTAAACATGTAAAGGGTTGTGTCCTTAGAGACTTATGTAAGTCCCATTGATTTCACTGTGTTGGTACTCTAATTATGGCTAAACCTGGATCCAATAAAATCAATGGACCATAAGAAAACTGTATTGTATAAAAACAGAAAGTACATAAGTAAAAAACCACAGGTGATAATGAAATTGATAAGCACCTATACATCAAGTAAAATATTCAGTGTAGAGACAATTATGTGATCAAGAATATATATTACATATGGTATACACAAGCCATACTGTAATAAACACATACTGGGCAGTTTGTGGCCCTCCAGATGTTTTGGCCCACAACTCCCATCAGCTATAGCCATTATAGCAATGGGGAGGGATGATGGAAGTTATAGGCCAAAATATATGAAGGGCCATGAATTGCCTACCCCTGGACTAGATGATCTCTAAGTTTCCATCCAACTCTTACGATTTTAATCCTATACCTTACTGGGAGTAAGTTCCATTGAACTCAGTTGGATTTAACTTCTAAATTGACATGCATTCTATCATGCTGCCAGTGTATTAACTGTTGAAAAATACATCCTGGGCCAGAAAGAATATCACATGAACAGTTCTGTAGTCTATGAAGCCTGAAGCACTAAAATTCCCACTCACTATTTCCCATACAGTTGTCTGATACAACGGAGGGTTGTAGGCAATGCAGCAGTTGGGACTAATATTTTAGAGCATACTCCATTACGTGATTGTAGGAACTTAGGGCTGTGCCTTATATAGATTAGACTATTTTGTTCTTCTAGCACAGTGGTGGGGAAGCTGTAGCCTTCCAGATGTTCCTGGACTACAATTCTTATCATCCCTGACCATTGGACATGCTGATTGGGCTGATAGAAGTTGGAGTCCAACAACATCTGGAGACATACGGGTTCCCAATTCCTGATCTAGTCTATATTGTCTACTCAGTTTTGCTGCAGCGCTCTAAGAAATGAAGCATAGTTCATAGAATCATAGAATAGTAGAGTTGGAAGGGGCCTATAGTCCATTGAGTCCAACCCCCTGCTCAATGCAGGAATCCACTTTAAATACCTGACAGATGGTTTTCCAGCTGCCTCTTGAATGCCTCTAGTGTGGGAGAGCCCACCACCTCCCTAGGTAATTGATTCCATTGTCATGCTGCTCTAACAGTCAGGAAGGTTTTCTTGATGTCCAGCTGGAATCTGGCTTCCTGTAACTTGAGCCCATTATTCCGTGTCCTGCACTCTGGAATGATTGAGAAGAGATCCTGGCCTTCCTCTGTATGACAACCTTTCAAGTATTTGAAGAGTGCTATCATGTCTCCCCTCGATCTTCTCTTCTCCACGCTAAACATGCCCAGTTCTTTCAGTCTCTCCTCATAGGACTTTGTTTCCAGAACCCTGATAATCCTCGTTGCCCTCCTCTGAACACGCTCCAGCTTGTCTGCATCCTTCTTGAAGTGTGGTGCCCAGAACTGGCCCCAATACTCAAGATGAGGCCTAACCAGTGCCTAATAGAGGGGAACCAGTACCTCGTGCAATTTGGATACTTCTACTAATGCAGCCCAAAATAGCATTTGCTTTTTTTGCAGCCATATCACACTGTTGGCTCATATTCAGCTTGTGAGCTACAAAAATTCCAAGATCCTTCTCACTTGTAGTATTGCTGAGCCAAGTATCCCCCATCTTGCAACTGTGCATTTGGTTTCTTTTTCCTAGATGTAGAACTTGACAGTTATCCCTATTAAATTTCATTCTTTCACACAGCCTGCTAACTTATCCTTTTTAATGGGTTATGACAGGGATTTAAACTGGGGCTTAATGAATGCAACACATGTGCACTACCACAGAACTATGGTCCCTTCTCTTTTTTCAGCCATCACTCCATTAGTCCAGTGGAGCTTCAACAAAGGCCTTGTGTGAACTTGGCAGTGGGCACCCTGCTGGCGTAACTTACTGGAACACGTTTGGAAGATGCTCGCCTGATAAAGTTGCTTGCATCCACTCCAACCTATACTCCATGTTAGTTGCAAAACATTCTGTCATATTTTGTCACAGTTTACTTGGATCAGCTTCTCTACCTCTGGTCTGGACATGTTTCATGAAACTGTTTTGTGCTGTAGGCCCCTGCTCACCTTAGCCAATTCTAGCTTGGCTGGAGAGAGCAGTCAAGTTTATTAGAACTATGGTTCCAGTGCTTTTGGGACCCCTGTCAAAGGCCACTGTACGACTATTTGTGAATGAAGGCTGCCTGAGTTTAATTGGATCCTGGAGATTTCAAGCCAGTTTCCTAAATCCCATTAATGAGTAAACATAAAATGGGTTGTAGCAATATAGCTCCAGATGAAAGTTCTCTTGGATGAAATTGATTATCTAGATCCATTTCAGTCTAGCTTTGGACCAGGGTTTGGGAAAGAAAACTGTCCTAGGGGAGTACGGTATGTCCTTGTTGATTCTCCTGGCAGCCCGGGATTGCTTTTCAGTATTGTCTAACATGGGGTTTACTTAATTATTTGTACAAAATTTATACCCTGCTTTTCCCCTCCAGAAAGGACTTGCTCAAAGTGGATTATAAAATATAAAATCAGACAAATAACAGTCCATCATTAAAACACAATTACCAAATTAAAAGCAGCGTCAAGACAAAAATACAAAGAATGGAGACTAACATCCAATAAATTAAATTAAGTAAAATCAGAACCAAACGCTTGTTCAAAGAGAAATGTCTTTGTTTGCCAGTGGAACACAAATAGAGAGGAAGATATCTTAACCTTTGGAGGCCAGGAGTCCCATACACCAGGTGCCACCACAGAGAAAGCCCTCTTTTTTTTTTTTTTAATAATTTTTATTGATTTCAACATACACATAAACAATAATATAAAACAAACTACCCCCCTCGACTACCCCCCGTGCACCCCCCCATCCGAGACCATCTCATAATCATTCATCCTCCTTCCAAAATTTTAATGATTCTTTTGAAGGCATTTGTCCCTTTCCCGATCTTAAAACATAATCCAAAAAGGGAGTTCATATTTCTCCAAAATCACTCTTCCTGGACATTCCCCTCTTTATTTTCATTTTACAAGTCAACATATCATTCAAAGCTAAATCCCAAATTTCTTTATACCAATCTTCTATTGTATAACTTCGTTGCCCTTTCCAATTTTTAGCAATCAGTATTCTAACGGGTGCCAGGAGGTTGTTTACCAATTCTTTATTTATTATATGCTTATTCCTACTATCCCATATTGCTAGTAGAGCTAACTTCGGGTTTAATTCCAAACTACTTCCAATTATATCGCTTATTTCTTTACCAACCCTTACCCAAAATTTTTGTACTTGTTCACAGCTCCACCACATATGAAAATATGTCCCAACCTCCTGACACCCCCTCCAACAATTCTTGGGCAATTTTTTATCAATCTGGTGAAATCTAACAGGTGTTAAATACCATCTCCAAACTGTCTTATAGTAGTTCTCCTTAATTCTAATCGACAATAGCTTTAACATTCTTCCATTCCATATCCTCCCCCAATTATCTTCATTGATTTTTCCCCTTACATCTTCTTCCCATACCTCTTTTATAACCTTAAGTGAGTCCTGAAATTCTTCCTCTATTAATATTTTATATATCTCACTAGTGAGTCCTTTCTTAGCTCTAGCTTCTTCTTTTTCCCATGATTGTTCAATTAAATCTTCAAATCTAGTATTATTTCTACATTCCTTATTCTTTGTCCTCCATTCCTGTGTCCATTTTACCAATTGCAAACACTTGAACCACGCTATCTTTTGTCCTTTAAATAAGTCTTTAATATGCTCACTATCCTTCATCTTTTCCATCCAATTCCTTAATTTAATAATGTCTTGTTCTTTCAGTCTCGCTTCTATCTCTGGTTTTAATACTCTTGGGAAGTTTCCCACTACTACAACTGGGGCGAGCGGAGAATCCCCTGGTATCAACTTCCCTCTATACTTCTCCCAGATTATTAATATATATTCCAACAATGGGTTGTCCAGTACTTTCAATTCTTTCTTTTGCATTTTAGTAAAAAATATATTTCGCAGTTTACATTCTATCTCTACTGTTTGCGATTCCAACCATTCCAAATCTTGCTCCCCTATAATAGCATAAATAACATATCTTAACTGATTAGCAATATAATAATTCTTAATATTCGGAAGTCCTAAACCTCCTTTCTTTTGAGCCTTACACCATAACCCCTTATTTATCCTAGCTCTTTTATCCCCATTACAATAAGCATTAATCATATTTTGCCAACTTTTAATCTCAGCTACTGATATTCTAATAGGTAACATTCTAAACAAAAAATTAATCTTAGGTAATATCTTCATTTTAATAACCGCTATTCTACCAAACCAAGAATGTTTTAATTTTCTATATATCTGTAATTTCTCCCCTACCTCTTTTCTTAACCTTACAAAATTAAGTTCCTCTAATCTATCTAATTCTCTATCTATATTAACTCCTAAATATCGTATTATATTTTTGTGTCTTAATCCTAACTTAGCTTTACATTTCTCCATCTCTTCCTTGTTATAATTATACAACATCATTTCTGACTTCCCCCAGTTAACTTGTAATCCTGTAATTTCCCCAAATTCTCTCAAATGTTTCTGAATCAACTCCCCGCTTTCTAGGGGATCTTCTAATGTCAATAACGTATCATCCGCAAACATATTCACTTTAATCTTATCATTACTACCTATCCCCTTTAATCTTTCATCTTCTCTAATTACATTTGCTAAAATTTCTATGACTACTGCAAATAAAATCGGCGAAAGTGGACATCCTTGCCTAGTTCCTCGAGCTAGTCTTATTTGTTGCGTTAACCCATCATTAACCATTATTTCCGCTTTGTTATTTTTATACATCTGGTTAATCACTCCCATAAATTTATGTCCAAACCCAAATGTTTTTAATATTTTTAACGCTGGCCATTCCACACAATCAAAGGCTTTGAAAATATCTAAAGCTACTAATCCTGCTTTTAAATTCCTTTTTTTTATAATATTTATTATATTTATAACTCTCCCTATTAGATTCGGCATTTTCCTACCTACTATAAATCCACATTGATCATTTTTTATATAGTTAAAAATAAATGTACCCATTCTTTTAGCCATTATTGCTGAAAATATTTTTGCATCCTGATTTATTAAAGATATTGGTCTATAAGATGCTGGATCCGTCGGATCCTTGCCTGGCTTCTGTATTAAGATGACCATGGACTGATCCCATGATGGCGGAGTCATTCCTCCTTCTATTATGTTGTTATATAATTTTATTAATCTAGGTATTAAAATATCCTTAAATATTTTATAAAATTCCGGCCCCAATCCATCAATCCCCGGAGACTTACCTCCTTTTAGTTTTGCAATAATTCCCTCAATTTCTTTCTCAGTAACCAAGGCTTCCATACTCTCTTTATCTTGATCATCCAGTCTTATTTTCCAATTTCTTTCTACGTATTCCTGTATCTTATCTTTTGAAACCGCCTCTGAAGTATATAACTCTTTATAAAATTCCTGAAAAATTGTTAATTTATCTTTCATTAAATTACATCTATTCCCTAATTTATCTCTAATTGTCCCTATCATATTCTTAGCCTTCTCTGACTGCGTGGATCTAGCCAGCATCTTGGAATTTCTATTATTATATTCAAAAAAATCTCTCTTTAAATACAACAAGTTCTTTTGAACCTGTTCTATTTCTTCTTTCTCCAATTCCTTTTTCTTTGCTTGAATTAGGGCATATAACCGCTTATCTTTTGTCTCTCTTAATCTCTCCTCTAGTCTCCTTATCTCTTCTTCAGCGTTTTATTAAGTACTTCCTGTTGCTTTTTAATTTATTTATTTATTTATTTATTTATTACATTTGTATACCGCCCCATAGCCGAAGCTCTCTGGGCGGTTTACATAGGATTAAAAACAATTAAAAACAATATACAAAAATTAAAACAGCAAAAACATACAACATACACACAATCTGTACATTTAAAAACCACTTCAACACTTCAAAAAACTACAAAAACAAAACAAAACAAACCCAGGCTCCTCAGATATTGCCAAATGCCTGAGAGAAGAGGAAAGTCTTGACCTGGCACCGAAAAGATAACAATGTTGGCGCCAGGCGGGCCTCGTCGGGGAGATCGTTCCACAATTGGGGAGCCACCACAGAGAAGGCCCTCTCTCTTGTTGCCGACCTCCGAGCTTCCCTCGGAGGAGGCACTCGGAGGAGGGCCTTAGATGTTGAACGTAGTGTTCGGGTAGGTTCATGTCGGGAAAGGCGTTCCATCAGGTATTGTGGTCCCAAGCCGTGTAAGGCTTTATAGGTTAAAACCAGCACCTTGAACCGGGCTCGGAAACATACAGGCAGCCAATGCAAGCGGGCCAGAGTAGGTCTTATATGTTCGAACCTACTGGTTCCAGTTATCAATCTGGCCGCTGCATTTTGCACAAGCTGCAGCTTCCGAACCACCTTCAAAGGCAGCCCCACGTAGAGTGCATTGCAGTAATCTAACTTGGAGGTTACCAGAGCATGGACAACTGAAGCCAGGTTATCCCTGTCCAGATAGGGACATAGCTGGGCCACCAACCGAAGTTGGTAGAAGGCAGTCCGTGCCACTGAGGCCACCTGCGCCTCAAGTGACAGAGATGGTTCTAGGAGAACCCCCAAGCTACAAACCCGCTCCTTCAAGGGGAGTGCAACCCCATCCAGAACAGGTTGAACACCCTCCATCCGGTCAGCGGAACCACCCACCAACAGCGTCTCAGTCTTGTCTGGATTGAGTTTCAGTTTATTAGCCCTCATCCAGTCCATTGTCGCAGCCAGGCACTGGTTCAGCACATCCACAGCCTCACCTGATGAAGATGAAAAGGAGAAATAGAGCTGCGTGTCATCAGCGTACTGATGACAACGCACTCCAAAACTCCGGATGACTGCACTCAACGGTTTCATGTAGATATTGAACAGCATGGGGGACAAAACTGACCCCTGCGGAACCCCATACTGGAGAATCCACGGGGCCGAGCAATGTTCCCCAAGCACCACCTTCTGGAGCCGACCCACCAAGTAGGAGCGGAACCACTGCAATGCAGTGCCTCCCACTCCCAACTCAGCCAGTCGTCCCAGAAGGATACCATGGTCGATGGTATCGAAAGCCGCTGAGAGATCAAGGAGAATCAACAGAGTCACACTCCCCCTGTCTTTCTCCCGACATAGGTCATCATACAGGGCGACCAAGGCTGTTTCCGTACCAAAACCAGGCCTGAAACCCGACTGAAATGGATCCAGATAATCAGTCTCATCCAAGAGTGCCTGGAGCTGGCTCGCAACCACCCGCTCCAGGACCTTGCCCATGAATGGAACATTTGCTACTGGCCTGTAGTTATTAAGATTTTCAGGGTCCAGGGAAGATTTCTTTAGGAGTGGTCTCACTGCCGCCTTTTTCAGGAGGCCTGGGACCACTCCCTCTTGCAAAGAGGCATTAATCACTTCCCTGGCCCAGCCAGTTGTTCCATCCCTGCTAGCTTTTATTAGCCAAGAGGGGCAAGGATCCAATATGGAAGTGGTTGCACGAACCTGTCCAAGCACCTTGTCAACATCCTCGAGCTGCACCAACTGAAACTCATCCAAGAAAACAGGACAAGCCTGTGCTCTGGATACCTCACTAGATTCATCTGCTATAACACTGGAGTCTAAGTCCTGACGGATGCCAGAGATTTTATTCTGGAAGTGCCCAGCAAATGTATTACAGCGGGCCTTAGATGGTTCTACCATGTCCTTGGGGCCAGCATGTAAAAGCCCTCGAACAACTCTGAAAAGCTCCGCTGGGCGGCAGGTTGATGATTGAATAGTGGCAGCAAAGTATTGTTTTTTTGCTGCCCTCACTGCCCCTGAATACAGCTTACCATAAGCACTTACCAGTGTTTGATTGCATCCATCAGGAGTTCGTCTCCATCTGCCCTCAAGCCGTCTCCTGTTTTGTTTCATCACTCTCAGCTCTGGGGTATACCACGGAGCCGTTCGAGCTCTACACAGGAGAGGGCGCTCAGGAGCAATCGTGTCAACTGCCCGGGTCATTTCTGCATTCCACAGATCAACCAGGGTTTCGACAGGAGAGCCAGCCCTATCAGCCGGAAAACTCCCCAGAGCCCTCTGGAAACCATCTGGATCCATTAGCCTCCGGGGGCGGACCATCTTAATGGGTCCCCCACCCTTGCAGAGGGGAAAAGCCACTGTAAGTCTAAACCTCAGCAGGTGGTGACCTGACCATGACAGAGGGGTTGATGTAAAGTTCCCCACTTTCAGATCCCCATCTCCATGTCCAGTTGAAAAAAAGTGTGGACATTTCCCTAATACACATCCCTCTTATTACTGCTTTCATCGTATCCCATAATAATCCTTGCGAGTTAACTCCTTTTTCATTTATCTGCCATATTTCCTGCACTTCCTTTTTTAGTTTCTCTACTATATTTTTATTTTTAAAAATTCTTCCATCCAATCTCCATCTCTTTGCTTGTTTGTAATCCTTCTTCCTTTTCATCTCCATCAACATTAATGCATGGTGAGTGATCTTTATTACTCCTATATCACAATCTATTAATTTTGGTAGCATATTCTTTGATATAAATATATAATCAATCCTTGAATAACTCTTAAATCTAGGTGAGTAAAAGGTATATTTTCTCTCTTCTCCTTTTAATACTCTCCATACATCCATTAATTCTTTCCTCTCCATTAGTTTAGCTAGTTCCGTCTTCCCCCCACCTCTAGCATCTCTAATAATGTTATCCCTATCTTTCCCTTTATGAAGTACCATATTGAAATCTCCTGCCATCACAATATTTTTTTTCCCTAAATCTCCCACCATATCAAATACTTCTTTAAAGAATTCAATTTGTTTCCCATTTGGAGCATAGACATTAATCAGCACGAATTCTTCCCCTTCCATCGTACAGTAAATTATAAGGATCCTTCCATTCTTATCTTTCTTTACACTTTGAATATTAATACCACATTTCTTCGATATTATGGTTGCCACACCTCTCGCTTTAGAAGTACCAAATGACTTTTCATACACTCCTAGTTCCCTCATTCGTAACTCATTAACCCCCTCCTTTATCTGATGAGTTTCCTGCAAAAAAATTATATCAATTTTTTCTCTTTTCAACATTGTTTCAATTCTTCGTCTTTTTACCACCGTTCCTAGCCCCTTAACATTTAGAGTTGCACATCTCAATTTATTTTCCATTTCTTACTTTCAGCCATATGATTAAATTGATCTCGGTCAGTGAACCACATACCCCCCCTCCCTTCCCTCCCCCCACACATACCCTCATTTTTACCCCCCTCCTCACCAGACCTCTGGGCACTGGTCCCAATTATTTTAGAACTCTTCAGGGGGGGGGAACCCGGCCCAACCCTCAGAGCGAAGTCCGATCCTCCTCTCCTTTTTCTTTTTTAAGGAGCTCCGAAGATCTACGACTTCACCCGGTCGCGTTCATGGCCACGCCCCCAGAGAAAGCCCTCTTGTGCATCGCCAGCACCTGTGCCTCAGAAGGCAATGGTACGCATAAAAGGGGTAGAACAGTTGATCCTAAAGAATGGGTAGATTCACATGGGAGGAGACGCTTTTTCAAGTAGTCTGGTCCCAAGCCATTTAGGGCTTTGAAGGTAGTAAGCAGCACTGTGAATTGCTCTTGGAAACGAACTGGCAGCCAGTGCCGCTGATACAGAAAAGGTGGCACACAATCCCAGTACTTTGCTGCCGTCAAACTGTTAGCAGCAGCACTCTGTGTTAATAGAAGTTTCAGAGTGGTTTTTAAGGTCAACTCCACATATGGTGGCCATATCAGCTGCAACTAATGCATACATGACCATACAAGGAATGGACGCAACTAGTTCACCAGCTGAAGCTGGGTGAAAGCATTCTGGGTTGGGATTAGAGGGCATTGCTTTGCAGTAGTTCTGCTCCTTGTTGGGTAGGTTGGAGAAGGTGTGCTGAAAGAGGACTGTTGCTCTGCCTTGTAGGAATGAAAAATTCCGTGTTAATGTTGACATGAAATTACTGGGTGATATTCTATGATAATGTAGAGTTTGGTCATGTCATCAGGAAGCTGGTGGCTCCCATTTAATCTCTCTCTCTTTTTTTCCAAATACCAACATAGTAGGAAAGTCCCTGATCTAGTACTGGGCTGGAGCTCAATCCTGATAAAATTGAGATTTATTTATTTATTTATTTATTTTATTCCATTTATATACCGCCCCATAGCCGAAGCTCTCTGGGCGGTTTACAAAAATTAAAAACATTGAACATTAAAAACACCGATATACAAAATTTAAAACCATAAAGCATAAAAACAAGTTAAAATTACAATATCCTTCTGGGTCAAAGCACAGCAACAACACAACAACACAAAAACCTCATCATATGCTGTTAAATGCCTGGGAGAAGAGGAAAGTCTTGACCTGGCGCTGAAAAGATAACAATGTTGGCGCCAGGCGAGCCTCATCAGGGAGATCATTCCATAATTGGGGGGCCACCACTGAAAAGGCCCTCTCCCTTGTTGCCACCCTCCGTGCTTCCCGCGGAGTAGGCAACCGAAGGAGGACCTTAGATGTAGATCGTAGTGTACGGGTAGGTTCGTGTCGGGAGAAGCGTTCCATCAGGTATTGTGGTCCCAAGCCGTGTAAGGCTTTATAGGTTAGAACCAGCACCTTGAATTGGGCTCAGAAACGTATAGGCAGCCAATGCAAGCGGGCCAGAGTAGGTCTTACATGCTCGAACCTGCTGGTTCCTGTTATCACTCTGGCCGCTGCATTTTGCACAAGCTGCAGCATCTGAACCGTCTTCAAAGGCAGCCCCACGTAGAGTGCATTGCAGTAATCCAACTTAGAAATTGTCAGAGCATTGACAACTGAAGCCAGGTTATCCCTGTCCAGATAGGGGCGTAGCTGGGCCACCAGCCGAAGTTGGTAGAAGACACTCCGTGCCACCGAGGCCATCTGAGCCTCAAGTGACAGAGATGGTTCTAGGAGAACCCCCAAGCTGCGAGGCTGCATTAAATAGTTCTGTGAAATGTGACTTTGAAATGAATGCTCACTTCTGATTCTTTTCTTTCTGTGTGCAGACATCTGGTTTTCGAGGGGGAAGTTCATCTTTATCCTGTCCAAAAATGCATAGTATATTTTGGCGGTAAGTTGAAGTTCTTGTATTGAGCAATTTTTTAAAAAGTGTTTCGCATAGCCTGGCTGAACATGTTTAGAGTATTGCCTAATATGGGTGCTATTATATCCTATATCAGTATAAATTGATATATTAGATAGTCAGTTTTAGAGCTACCTATTTTTGCCTTATGTCATACAATGGCTCAGTTCAGTCAACACGTTTCTCAACGGTGGTTTTAGAACTCCACGGTGCAGTTTTCACACCACTGTTGAGAAAAGTGTTGTCTGGTGGGAAAACTTCATGCAACGGTGGAGGTATTTTGGAAAACACTTGATGCAGAATATCCACACTGTGCAGAGGAGAGTTCCTGCACAACCATTGTGTTACATATTGTGTGGCAGGCTCTGTGGAGTTTTCTGTTGCGTTGAGTTGACTTTTCCCACGGGCTATAGAGTTCCCTGGTAAGAGTGGCGAAAGGAGCGAGTGCCACTCTAGGAGGACTGCAGGAATTTTTTTTTTGCAGCAATGGCTGATGGGATATCATCGGGAGGAGAGAGGGTGGAAGAACTGTCAAGCAAACATCGCAATGGATTTTACTCAATTCCACAGTAGCCCACAGTCACACAATGGCGGAGTTAGAACATGTTGTGTACCCAGCTCCCTGCTCCTAAAACTTAGCCTCAATTTGGGGTGATGTTCTTATCTACAAGCTTTATTCCAGTTCTACAAGCTTTATTCCAGTTCCTGTACTTTACTAGCTGTTCTATCTTTTTAAAACTATTTGCATTTGTAGGAACAAGTCGTTGACACTAGAGTTCTTCTACATTTGCAACAACACCGGTGTCTGGCGCAATATGGCCTAGTTGTTGCTGTGCTAAAAACTTTAAAACACATACCTGCCTATTTACTTATCTACAAATCCCATCAGCCCTTGCCAGAATGGCCAATGGTGAGGGATTATGAGTCACTTTGGCTCAAAACCACTGTGGAGGGCACTCTGGTTGGGGAAGGCTGATGTAGATGTGTGATTAGATAGCGCAGGCATCCTTTCCATATCACTTTTCCCACATCACATTATTGGCAGAGTGAAGAAATGTGTAGTATCATGTCACATCATATATTCTTTGTATTAGACTTTACAAAAAAGAGAGGAATGAATATAATTGGAGCAGCAGATGTCTTGCATGACATGAAAGTTTGGCACTAAGTTCTCACATTCATGGTTGTTCTGGAACTAAGGGGAAAGAAATGCCAAGAGCCAGGAGAGCAAGCGCAAGGAAAAGCTGTGATATACAGAGACTAGTGTTGAGGTAGGCAATTTATGGCCCTTCAGATGTTTTAGCCTACAACTTCTATCATCCATCACCAGAGGGTATTCTGGTTAGGGTTGGTGGGAGTTCTAGGCCAAAACATCGGGAGGACCAGAAGTTGTCCAGTCCTGCCATTCTGAGTTGTCTTGATTGTAGTGTCATGGAAATATATACCTCCAACACAATTGATAGGGCCACCATCCTTGCTTCAGCACAAGGTGATGAATGGTACATCAGTGGTTCAATAACATAAGGATGGTACAACAGCGGTACGGCATGAATGGTGCAGCAGTGGTACAGTAACATAAGAAGCTATCAGCTCAAAATAAATCCACATAAACTATTTTCCTCATGTACTTCTCTTCTCTCCTCTGATTCTGATTGCTTATTAGAGTCCAGCCCTGAAAATCTTAGTTATCTTATTGTTGGTATGCTGTATGGAAGCTAGTGGGTAGTAATAGATAGGAGTGTGTGATAGTAAGCCATTCTGTAGTCAAAGAAACCAAGAGGAACAATACCTTGAGGTTGTTCTTTGTGGTCTCTGTGCATCACATATATGGGCTCTGCGCCTGCGCGGGCCCCTCGATTGGAAAATTATTTTCTATAGCTGAGGCATTTGGGTGGGAAACCCTCCCCCACACCGTGCCGGGCATGCTCCGGGGTTCCCGCCCAGCCCTCAGTTCTCTTTCGTCCGCCATTGTGGCAACACCTCATCGGATTGTTCTGAAGAGAATTTCATTTTGAGGCATTTTTCTAAACTTCTATATCTTTACTTTGACTATTCAAACGAATGGATGGCCCTCAAGGCCCCGTTTCGTAAATGTACGAGTTGCGGGAGTAAACTCCCTCCTTCGGACTGCACTGTCGGTCAACGTCGGCGTTCACCATCCTCCACCTACTAGGTCTGATGGCATCAACTATGGCCGTAGTACGGTATGCCAGGTTCCGTATGAGGGTTCTCCAGCAGTGGTTCCTCCAAACATTCGACCTTCAACACAATGCATGACAAACCATACTGCAGGTGCCTGCAGCGGTTCAGAACTCCCTTCGCTGGTGGGTTGCTTTCTCCAACCTGACTCCGGTGTCGAGTTCCAGTTGCCCAAACTGTCTCTGGTGGTTACAACGGACGCATCACTACACGGATGGGGCGCCCATTGCCTTGACCTCAAGGTCCAAGGACTATGGTCCACTTCGGAGAAGACGGACCATATCAACATCCTAGAACTTCGAGCTGTTCAGAAAGCTCTCCGCGCCTTCGGGACACGGCTGGTGAATCGCTCCATTCAGGTAACCTCCGACAACATTACAGTTGTCGCTTACCTCAACAAGCAAGGGGGAACACGATCTCTGCCCCTTCTGCAACTCACTCTCGACATCATGGAGTGGTGCTGCATCCGCAACATCCACGTCTCCGCAATTCATCTTGCGGGGCTCGACAATACTCTGGCAGACTCCCTCAGCAGGGTGATGCTAATGTGTCATGAGTGGCAGTTACACAGAGGGACCCTCAGGTCCTTGTTTCACCTCTGGGGGACCCCTACAGTGGACTTATTCGCCACTCACCTCAATACTGTCACCTTGGTTTACTGCAGCAGAGCGGTTCTGGGGGCCACTTCCCAGGGCGATGCTTTTATCACCTGGACAGGCCACCTCTTCTACCTCTTCCCCTCCCCTTCCCGTTTCCTCTGCTCCCCAGAGTACTGGCAAAGGTTGCATCAGACAACACCTTCTGCATCCTTATAGCCTCGTGGTGGCCCCGACAAACATGGTTCGCAACTCTTCTGCGTCTGTCACACCACCGCTATTATCGCCTACCTTTCAGTTCAGACCTCTTAACAGTGTCATGGCCGAGTACGGCACCCAGACCTGAAGACACTACATCTGACAGCGTGGGCAATCAACCTTTCTTAAATGTGGACCTCCCTCCTTGTCTACAGAAAGTATTGCTAGCTTCTAGAAAGCCTGCAACACGTCGTTCTTATCGACTTAAATGGAGATCCTTCTCAGAATTTGCCCTTCTTAACGGGTTTCAACCTCAGTCAGTGACCATTTCCCAAGTTCTGTTATTTTTACACTCCCTGTTTGAAAGAGGACTCAAGTTATCTTCTTTACGGGTATATTTATCAGCAATCTCAGCATTTCACTCTCTAGTTGATGGGTTTACGGTGTTTTCACACCCAATTTCAAAAAGATTTTTGAAGGAACTACACAATTTAGCTCCTCCTGTGACACCTCCAGTACCGGCATGGAGTCTCTCTGTAGTGCTTAAGACCTTGTGTTTTAAACCCTTTGAACCACTGGCTACCATAGACCTCAATTTACTCTCGGTTAAGGTGGCATTCTTAGTAGCCATTACTTCTGCTCGAAGAATGAGTGAACTAGCTGCCCTCCGAGCTGATCCACCATACCTGACTTTCCACAAGGATAAGGTTGTCCTTCACCCTGATACTAATTTCCTTCCAAAGGTCGTATCTGCTTTTCACCTCCCTACCTTCTTTCCTTCTCCTACAACAATTCTGGAAAGAACCTTACATGCCTTGGATGTCAGAAGAGCTTTATGTAGACAGGACTCATCCTTTTCGCCATTCGCAAAGACTATTCTTTTGCTATGCAGGCCAGAAAAAGGGCAACCCTGTATCGACTCAACGTTTGTTGAAATGGGTGACCAAAGCTATCACTCTCACCTACGAGCTCAATAAGCTCACTCTAGAAGAGCCTCCGCAAGCTCATTCTACTAGAGCCGTAGCTGCATCCACTGCCTTCTCACAGGGAACTTCCATCCCAGATCTCTGTAGAGCACCTACCTGGTCAACACCATCTACCTTCCTGAGACACTACCGGATCGATATTCGGTCTCATGCGGATGCCAGATTTGGAAGGTCGGTGTTATCATCCCTACTTGCCTGAGACTCCACACCCACCTCCAGTAAGTTAGCTCATTAATCGCCCATATGTGTGATGCACAGAGACCACAAAGAAGAAGGACAGGTTGCTTACCTGTAACTTTAGTTCTTCGAGTGGTCATCTATGCATTCACACAACCCACCCTCCGACCCCGCTATGGAGTCCAGGGTGACGTTATCACATTATCCTCCTAATGAATAATTCATTCTACAACAGATTTGTTCGAGTAAATATTAATCTTTATTGTTAATTACATTTATAGTTACATGGATTACTATTTCATTGGTTATCTTCTTGGATTGATAATCATTTCTACAATCCTCTCACCTTTGGTTCCGAGCCACAATGTCGGTCTCAAGGAACTGAAGGCTGGGTGGGAACCCCGGAGCATGCCCAGTACAGTGTGGGGGAGGGGTTTTCCAATCGAGGGGCCCGCGCAGGCGCAGAGCCCATATGTGTGAATACACAGATGACCACTCTAAGAACTAAAGTTACTGGTAAGCAACCTGTCCTTTCTCCAAAGTGATGTATAGACTGGGTTTTGGGCCTCCATCCTGTCCAGAATAAAAACTAGAAAAAGAAACAGATGTAGCTGCTTCTTTATATATATATAGCCATGCTGGGGGGTGGGGAGCCAAAATCCAGTGGAGGATAGGAAATACAAAATCCATAGTTGGGCAATATCTTTGTTAGGACCAACCAAAATTCCACAAAAGTGTGGAAGCTTTTCAGTTCTCCAGAACTCTTCATCAGTCTGGGAGGTACAAAAAGCAGGGAATGAAGTAAAGTCCATAAATTTGGCCCAGTGTTGGTCCTAATAAAGTTACTGCATAAATATGGATTTTGAATATCCTTAAGTGGGTCAAATACAAGGTCAAAACAAGAAAAATAGATTTATGATTTTGGAAAAGCTATTTTCTCAGTTTTAATACGCTGAGTTGAATGATGTTTTTGATCCTCATGATAAACTGAAAGGGGTTATGGCTTCTCTTCGTTATGAGTCCAGTTATTTAGAATAGCAAAAATGTAACAACCATTTTGGGGATGATAAGACTATGTCAGTATTTTGTATGCTGTATAAAACAAAGCACCCCTCTCCATTTTAACTGTCTAAATTCTTTCAACTAATACCCTTGCCAGGTTTTATCACACAACGGTCCGAACGCACAGCCGTGGTAAAGTTGTTAGTGATGAAAAACATAAAGATCCTTTTGAACTTGGAAGGAAAGACTTGAAAAATCTCTATGAAGATATTAAAAAGGTTAGGCACTGTATCGGATCTTTCTTCAAAAGACACTTAACGTTTAATCCATTTATTGTACTAGACTCAATGCCCACCTTTAGAACTCCTTTTTTGTTTGTTTGTTTACAGGAATTATGGGTATCTACTGCAGAACTTAAAGAAATGTGTGAATATTACTTTGATGGCAAAGGAAAGGCCATCCGACCAGTGGTTGTGGTACTAATGGCCAGAGCGTGCAATTTTCATCATAATAGTTCTGGGTAAATACGTAACCTTCATTTTTGAAGTTCTTGAAAGTTCAGATCCATTTTCCTTGGCTCAAAAAAGCCCACTTTCTAGCAGTAACAGCACTAAACTGTCAGCCAAGATAACTTGCTTTTGTGCTTAATTGAAAGCATCCGGAACTGGGGTGGGGGTGGGGGTGAGGTTGGGGGATGTGGGGGTGGGAAGAGACGTGTCTTAGAAATGTGGTTGCATCAGAAAGAGTTGGCTGTCACTGATCATTGTTCATGCTGCTACTTATACTTAATTGGAAGCAGCTGATCCAGGACAGCATTATAGTTCCACACAGATTATTGAGCTCATGCCTCTTGACGCGGGTGTGCTTCCAAATGATAATCGTAAGTGTGCCTGCATTGGAGGGGCAGGGAGGATCATGGCTCAGTGGTAGAGCACCAGCTTGGCATGCAGAAGGTCCCTGGTTCAATCCCCGGCCTTTTAGGGCTAGAAAATAATCCTGCCTGGAACTCTGGAGAGCTGCTCTTAGTCTGTGTCAGCACTACTGGGCTAGATGGACCGAGAGTCAGTAGAGGCTGGTGGCCCCTATTTTGTGGGGCTGTGAATCCATTCTGGATTTAAGCCAGAACTCTAAAGAGGCTGTCCTAAGTGCTGAACCATTTACCCAAAATTGGCTCAGCACCTTGGATAGCTCCTTTAAGAGTTCTGGCTGGTTTTGACTGAAACCCAGAATGGATTCACAGCCCCATCGAAATAGGAGCCACCAGCCTCCACTGTCAAGGGTCTGAGTCAGTGAGCCAGTTCACACAATAAAAACAAGCCACAATGACTTGTTGTGAGCCACAGCACATGCCAGGTGCAATTTGCATAACCCTATAGTTGCATACCCTCCCAACAAGCCATGCCACCCAGGTTCAGATGACATAATAAGCCCAGATGAGTGACGATTATGCAAATCGCACCCAGCACACACCACAACTCACAACAAGCCATGGTTGTTTGTTTTGATCATGCGAACTCGGTCAGTATAAGGTAGGTTCCTATGTTCCTAACCTGCAGTTATTGCTGCACTCAGCCAGCAGCACACTACAATAACAATTGCTAACAATTGTTGGTCCAACAGCAACAAGATACTGATGTGATGTGTGGGTTTAAAAATCAGCCCAGCCATGGGAGCTGTGAGCCACCCTCTTTTGTATTTGGTCACTCTAATATAGCTCCTGCAGCTTTAACTGTTGTGATGAAGAGGGAATTTCACCAGGAGCTACATGCATACAAATGGCACCTGCTGAAATCCCCTTTTCTCTACAACTGTTAAGATACAGGAGCCCTGTCCTCCTTTCCATATGGTCACCCTAGTGTTGTTACCTTTTTCACACACACACAACTACATTTTAAAAAGAAAGGAAAAGACCTTAATTCCATCAGCTAATATATAAATATTGAGTTGCTAGCATACTTAGAGTGCATGGAAAAACGTAAGTAGTAGGGAAAAACCTTGCACCAACTTACGGTGTTGTAAAGGTGCTGCTCCCAGTTTCTTGGTATATCCATGTCTGACTCATAAGAAAAAATGTATTAAAAAGGAAGGGAATGAGCTAGGCTCCATGTGAGTAAGGGTGATCTGTAGAAATCCCAGGACAGGAAGGAAAAGCAATCCGGGTTGTGGGAAGGCTGCTGACAAAGGTTGGAGATCTAGGTGGAAGGATGTCCATTTTATAGCTTTTGGCTATAGGAAGATTTTGCTGTATGGTGCTGTAGGACAAGTTAACTTCTTGTCCTCTTAGGTCTCAACCACGTCCATCCTGTGGACTGTACTGTCCAGGTGTTTTAAGTTTTCTTTGCAAGAATTCATAATGGAAATGTGGATTTTCGAATGATCCAGTCAGGCCCAGCATTCTGTGTCTGTTCTGATCAGATAGTTTTCCTAGGGAAACTCTCAGCAGACGTTGATGGAGATAATGATCTGTTTGCTCTTATTAAATGATGAGGCGGCATTCTGCATCAGAATATGGGAAATTCCATATTTTTGCTGCCATGACTAATACATATCAATAATATCATGGAGGATAGATCTATCTTATCCCTTTATTGTTTCTATCCCAACATTCTGTGAAATGAACGTCCTGCATTTCATGAAGAAGTTCATGAAATGTAGGACGTCATCTTGTTTCACTTGGTCATCTTGTTTCACTAGATGACCAAGCCCTAATCTTCAGAACAAGAGCGAATATTTTTTCTCTCTACAGTCTTCCTCCACTGCTATGCCTTGTAAATACCTGTCTTATTTCTGAGATGTCCAGAATTGGAGCTAGTGTTTTGGCTGCTCTTAAGTGCTTGTAAAAGCCAAGTACTCGATGCTGCTGGGAGAAGAACTGAAGTAATAACTTTTGAAGATGGCATTAAATATGGAGCTGCTGTACACCAAAATGTTTGTCTTGCTTGCAGGACAAACCATCATCTAGAATATAATTGTTTTCCGAAACCATATTTCCTGGGCTGATGCTCCCTTCTCCCTCCATTTTAGCGAGGTGCAAGCAAGCCAACGCTCTATAGCTGTAATTGCAGAAATGATCCATACAGCTACTCTAGTTCATGATGATGTGATTGATGATGCAAACTCACGAAGAGGAAAAATGACAGTTAATCATATCTGGGGGGAAAAGAAGGTGAGTATGTGTAGCTATGCAATAATTTTTGCATTTGGGAGGTTGATTACATTAGAAGTTATACAATCTGGGGAAACTATACAGTCTGTGAGGATGGTAAAGCAATCAGGAAATGTTTTATCTTGTGGTTTATAGGCAAAATAGTGGAGGTAATGCTTTTTAGTTGAACTATCCTGCTAGTTGTACGCATGGTTTTGAATTGTACAGAATTCTTATTGTACAGAACTGTGCTCTTTTCTTCAAAAGCCTGGATATGCATATGCCAACAGAAACTAATCAAATAAAAGTTCACATAAGACTGTGAGCACTTGTGAGCACTTGAAAGCACTTTAAACTCTTTGAGTTAAGCATTTTGAACTCCAGTTGATTTCAGTGAGAAAGGCTTAAGTCTCTCATTGAAGCCAATGGGACTTAGAAGTGCTGACTTGACTGGGTTGTGCCCAAGCAACAGTATGTATATTGCGATTCTCTGGGACAAACATGGCAGCAAACCTATACCAAGAGGAATATTTTGAAGCGTAACTTCAGGTTTTATTGGCACGCCGCTTTAATGGTAGTTGAATACAGGCATTCAGATAGAGTGTCGGTGGTGGAAATTATAGCCGTATATGCAGCAGGTCTTAGGATCATGTCTTACAGTCTTGCCCACTTCCTCACAGCATTCCTGTCCTGTCCTTGGGCTTCTCCATATCCATGCATTGGAAGTTATGGTGAGCCTAGTGCAGGGCAAGGCAACTTGTGGCACTCCGGATGTTTTGGCCTACAAGTCCCATCAGCCTTAGCTAGCATAGCTAGTGTTGTGGTATGTTGGGAATTGTAAGCCAAAACAAAATCTGGAGGGCCACAAATTGCCAATCCCTGGCCTAATACAAGTAGGAATTATCTGCACGATCATCACTTCTCTGATTTTCAAGAATAAGCAATTGAGCTGGTCAGCCTCCTATGTCCAGTGGGAGGGCATTGGGCAAGCCTGATCCTAATCCCTCACCACACATAGGCTTTACAACAAAGGTGGACTTCAGGCTTGCAGGATCTACATGTTTATTGTTGCTGTTAGAATCCTGAGACCCATCAACTGGAGCTAGGAGCGAAAGCTAAGACAACTGTTGGTAATTAAGGAACGGGGCCCAGGAGGTTGTGATCAATAACACAACCAAGTGCACATATCCTTTCAAACAAAAATCCTTTCCTAGTTACCCTGCCCCCCCCCCCATGTCTTTTTTCAGCCAGCTAATTTAGGCAGAGGTGAAGCATTTTAATTGTGGCTATTATTAGACAATTGGGGATCAGAAACCCTGGCCAATCTACTGCAAATTTCCCAGAGATCTATATCCTGATTTACCTTTTGCTACACAGGTAGAGCCATGTGTGAACAGGACTCTGATCTAATTATGTTCCTAATATTAATGTGTATTCCGTGTTTCCATTCTGGAGATTTGAAAAAGCTTTTATACTTGCATGAGATTCTAGCATTACAAATATTACTCTACCCAGTGAATAGGCTAGAAGCTTTGCTTAGTGTATTCCTGTAATGAACAAACTGTGTTCCAGTATGTCTCTGAACATCTCTTGCTCGGGGAATCGTTAGGGAAGAAATGGCACATTTCAAGCTCACTCGTGAGTGAAAAGTCAAGATAGTACCCCACCTCACTCCCCTGAAAAAGGATCCTTTGAATTAGGCTTGAGAGCCAGTTTTGCTGAAGGCTGAATAACTGGAAATTATCTGAAGAGAAACTGATAAGATTAACCAGTCTGTCTGGAAAACATTTTGTACCTTTTCTCTTGAAATCTTGGACTGTCACTTCCCCTTTCCTTATCTTGGTGGGTGGCTCCAGCTTTCACAGGAAGGAGTAATTAATCTTGGTGTGTTACAGCCCTCCCCTCCTCTTCCATGGAGCTTGCAGGTAGAGGGAGGTGAAACGAGATGGCACAGCAGAAAGGGAACTTCAAATGCGCCTATGTAGGGTGGGGGAGGGAATGAACAAAGGAGATTCTTTGGAGTTAGCACAGATTTGCTGTGTCCTGAGACTTCCTGGGACCGAGTGGAAAAGGAAGGAGCATGTAGCAATGGGGTGCCAGTGGGTTCCCATTTACCCTAATCCAGATGTGGAGGTTTAATCGGCCTCATTAACTCAATGAACATACCTGTTGAGGCAGGTAGGCTGTCTCTCCCCATCTGCATGCAGCTTATAGCTGGATCAAAGGCATTGCAGTTTGACACCAAATAACTCACCTTGGCAGGTGGGAATCTCACGGCCTCTATCACGTCCTTGGAACTTTCCTAAGGGAAAGGAACAATTAAAATCTGCGTGTGACTTCCCAATGTGGAGCAGTCGAGCCAATTTCTGTTTATGCTGCTGGCAAACATATTTGGGCAATTCCAAAGAGAAAACATTTTGCATAAATGTTCAAAAAAAGAAAATAGACAGACCGTTGACTTTGTTTGCTATCTTTCTCCCCCGCCACTGTATTAACAAGAGGGGAAAAAACAATTTTGATATAGTACATAACGCTGCAAAATACAGAAGTGTCTTTTCTTAAGCAAATCCTTCTTTTCCAGGCAGTCCTAGCCGGTGATTTTATCCTTTCTGTAGCATCTCTAGTTTTAGCACGTATTGAAAACACAACCATTGTTTCTGTGTTCACGCAAGCGATTGAGGATCTGGTGCGTGGTAAGGCTTTTTCACGACTTTTCCAAGAATTAACTAGGACGTCTTGCCTAGGCAACTTGTTTGGTAACGTCAATGGTGGTTCCATCTTTTATAGGTGAATTTCTTCAGCTGGGTTCCAAAGAAAATGAAAATGAGAGGTTTGCTCATTACCTTGAGAAAACATTTAAGAAGACTGCAAGTCTTATAGCAAACAGCTGTAAAGCAGTATGTACGTTCCGTCTTTCTTGTTAATTAATCATGACGAGGGAGCTGGGAAATTTAGCATTTGGGGGCTATCATCTTTTCTCTATTGTCATATATGCTTATAGGACCTATACTTTAGTTCTTCCCATTTGTCCAGATTTGGCACTCAGTATTGTAAGCTCATCCAACGTGCGTTATTCTCAGAAGAAATGAAGCCATCCCATAGCTTTGCACCCTTCGTTTATCTCAGTGTCACAGTGTAAAGAAAAGCTGAGGGTGGAGATCCAAAGACACTTCTATACCATTGGTCAGCTCTGAGTCTTGAGGACTCTGTGCCAATTGTCCAACACAGAGGAGATTGCCAAAAAGAAAAAAATGTTGGCTGCTGTAGATAGATGGCTGTTCTTGCCAGGATGTATGCTTCAAAACATCTAGTCTATTTTGGGAAAATTCCTAACTGAATCCTTCAAGTAATATATTGCCAGAATTCTCTTCTGGCAGGCCTACCCAGTTGAATTTTAAGATGTCTTTTAATAATGAATTCATTTTAGTCATATGTGTATTTTATAGTGTTTTGTATTTGTTGTTGTACCCCGCCTCGATCCAGAGGGAGGGGGGTCAGTATTATTATTATTATTATTATTATTATTATTATTATTATTATTATTGCTGCGTGTAAAGCTGTATTGTTAATTCTGATTTGGCTTTTCTGTTGTCAGTGAAAGAATGGTTTCTATGTTACTTGCAGGTATACCTGTGTGATTGCTTAAATCATAGTAGAGACCCACCATGACACATACGCTAGGTTTTCTAGTTCCATCTGTTATGATCCTTATTGACAAACCTCTCGGTTTGTGTAAGTGTAAACAAATGCACACTGGGACAAAAATTCCAGAGTTTACATATGCATTGATGGGGTCTGAACTGGGGTGTGGTTAACCATGAAAGAAATCTTGGGTGGTTGATAGTTCAGTAAAACTTTGCTTTGTGCAGGAGCTTTGAAAAAGGCAAATTCCATGCTGGGGATTACTAAGAAAGGGATTGAAAATAATGCTGCCAATATTGGGATGCTGTTGTACAAATTATAGTGTGGCCATATTTGGAAAACTATGTGCAGTTCTGGTCACTCTGTCTCTAAAAGGATAACTTTAAATTTTTAAATGTACAGATTGTGTGTATGCTGTATGTTTTTGCTGTTTTAATTTTTGTATATTGTTTTTAATTGTTTTTAATCCTATGTAAACCGCCCAGAGAGCTTCGGCTATGGGGCGGTATACAAATGTAATAAATAAATAAATAAAGCACTTTCCCTGTGAGGGAAAGTTAATGTAGCCTTCCCCAATCTGGTCCTGTCTAGAGATGTTGGACTGAAACTCCCATCATTCCCAGGCAACATGACCATTTCCATTGAATATGTTGGCTGGTAATGATGGAAGTTGCAGGCCTAATACCTCTGGAGGACACAAGGTTGGGTTCAGAAGAGATGACAAGTGGGGCAGGCAGGATAGGTTCAGAAGCAGTATACTATTGAATGCTGTCTCTAAATACCATCTCTGTCACTTGAGGCTCAGGTAGCCTCGGTGGCACAGAGTGCCTTCTACCAACTTCAGTTGGTGGCACAGCTATGCTCCTATCTGGACAGGGATAACCTGGCTTCAGTTGTCTATTTTCTGGTAACCTCCAAGTTAGATTACTGCAATGTGCTCTACGTGGGGCTGCCTTTGAAGACAGTTCGGAAACTGCAGCTTGTGCAAAATGCAGCGGCCAGATTGGTAACAGGGACCAGAAGGTTCGAACATATAAGACCGATTCTGGCCCGCTTGCATTGGCTGCTTGTATGTTTCCGAGCCCGATTCAAGGTGCTGGTTTTACCCTATAAAGCCTTACACAGCTTGGGACCACAATACCTGATGGAACACCTTTCCCGATATGAACCTACCCATATACTATGCTCAACATCAAAGGTCCTCCTCCGGTTACCTGCTCCGAGGGAAGCTCGGAGGACGGCAACAAGGGAGAGGGCCTTTTCAGTGGTAGCCCCCCAATTATGGAACGATCTCCCTGACGAGGCTCACCTGGCGCCAACATTGTTATCTTTTCGGCGCCAGGTCAAGACTTTTCGTTTCTCCCAGGCATTTTAACAGCTTAAGTTGCGGTTTTAACTGACTTTGTGGCCAGCCTTAAAAGTTTAAAATGTTTTAAATATCAGCTGGTTTATGTTTTTAAATTTTATATATTGACTTTTTAATGTTCAATTTTTTAATTTTTGTAATCTGCCCAGAGAGCTTCGGCTATGGGGCAGTATATAAATGTAAATAATAATAATAATAATAATAATAATAATAATAATAATAATACCATTTGCTGGGCAGCAACACTCGACAAAGGCTGTTTCCATCAAGCCCTGCTTGGCTACTGTGGGTTGCTGGATTTGATGGATCTTTGCTCTGATCCAGAAGACCCTTATGATATTACAGGCTGGGTGAGAGGATGTGAACCACTCTTCTCCACGCAACCTATTTATCAGCAACTTATGGGCATGAAACGATTGGTTTGATATTGGGTCGTATCCAACTGATATTCTGCAAACCCAAATAGTGCTCCTGGAGCTCTGCTGAATCTGTCTGTTGCACAAGCAGTTGCCCATTAAGCTTGCGCAACTGGTTGTGTGAGCAGTTGCACAACATGTTGCACAACGGGTACAAGCAGTTGCGTGAACGGTTACAGAAGTGGAATGCACAGGCAGTTGCACAATGCCTTGCACAAGAGTTGTGCAAAACTGCTTGTGCAACCATTCATGCACAAACATAACTTTAGTTGGATTTTTTCTCTTGCGCGTAGTTCAGAACCTTAGTTTCCACTAGCACAACATCATTTGCACTAATGGAATGACACAGCTGGATACTGCCCATTAATTAATTCCCCTTAAAATTAGTCTGGTCAGGTGTTCTATCCTGCATTTGTTCACTTATACAATAACTTGGTATAAAATTACTTATTTTGGACTGTGTGTTTGGGAGGGTGAGAGGATTTAGCATGGTGAACCAGTCTTCTGAATAGTACTTGTAGAAATTATAACTTGCTGCATCATGGGGCATTGTGCCGTTTTTAAGTGTCTCCAAAGATGTGGCAAGACATGATCGCAAGACATGATCACTATACACAAAATATTGAGGAGAATGTACTAACTTCAGTGTAGAAAATGGTTCAGTTCATATGAACTCCATCACCAATTTGTCATTTCCACTGTTCACATTGTTTTGTAAAACTTGTTGGCCTGTTTAATGAATAAATTTCTGCTGCTTATAGGGAACAAAAACATGGTGCTGCGATTGCAGTGTCCAGAGATAATTTTTCATCCACTACCTCCAACTAGATAATAATGTATGTAAAGGGAACCATCCTTTATTCCCCTTTTATCCTAGCTTTACCCAAGCTGGCTCCCTGCAGATGTTTTGGACTGCAACTCCCAGAATTCCTGACCATTGGCAATGCTTACTGGAGCTAATGGGAGTTGAAGACCAAGCATCTGGAGGTCACCAGGTTGGGGAAGGCTGATATACACCATGGATTGCCACTGCACTAGTACTTACCAGCCAATTTGCTTCTGTAATGTTGCATCTCCTTGTTTACGTTCCCTATCTCTGTAATGAGATGTGTGGACATAATAAATATTTCATATAGACTGCCTATATTGAGTGCTGCAGTTCTGTTGAAGGTCTAGTTTTGCACATGCCTGGATGTATAAATGGGAACTGGGGGTGGTCGGAACGCAGCTTAAGGGGGCCTCTCTCTCTCCCTTCAGCTGTGTTTACCAGTGATGTGCTGCATGTACAAACAGTGGATGCTAATGAGGGATTTCTTTTGTGTTTCCCTTTTCAGGTTTCCATTCTAAGCTGCCCTGACCCAAATGTCCATGAGATTGCATACCAATATGGGAAAAACATTGGGATAGCGTTTCAGGTACTGACTAAGGAAATGTCCTGAAGTGCTTATTTACCAATGAACTGGAAACCAGATATACATTTTAGAATACAGCCTTTAACTAAATCTTTGTTAGAAGGGAATTGGTTTCAAGTGTTGCTGTAGTAAAATTGAGTTTTCTTGGTTTTTTTTTTTTTTTTTTTTACAGTTGATAGATGACGTGCTGGATTTTACATCTTGTTCTGAGCAGCTAGGGAAACCAACATCAACAGACCTTAAGCTTGGAATAGCTACTGGTCCTGTCTTATTTGCTTGTCAGCAGGTAGGATGAGTAAAGATACTGTGTTTTTTTAAACAGTACTGCTAAGATAGCTATGCTGAAATTTAAAGACTTGCTTTAAAATGAATCAGTTGTTTAGGAATTTCAGAAGTTTCTGGAAAAGGATTCTGCCCAAGGTGTATGCAAGCCTGCTCAGAAAATAAGACTTGTTGAAAAGAGGGGTGTTCTTTTCTACTGCTTTCTTGTCCTTAATCTCTAACACGACAGTATGCAAATTAGGCTTGCTTGGTTAATCATTAATCATGAAAATTGTTAATGAATAGAAGCATGGGTGGATGTTTTAAATGAAAGCTTGAGTATTTCATAGCCTCAGGAACTAAGTCTGATTTAACATAATTGCCTTGCTAGATTACCTACTAGTTGATCTAATCCAGAATTCCATTGTCAACAGCTTACAAATGGAAAATAACAACAAAGTATTAAGATGATAGTTGTTCTCTTTTGCTTATGCTCAGTATGTGGTAAAGGAGGGGTAGGAAACTATTCCAACCATAGAGGGTAGATTTTCTTCTGGCTCCCAACCACCCTTCCCAAGAACTGGGTGTCAGGAGGCAGGCCCCTCCCCTGAAGCCATGCCCCTGACATCATATGGGTCCCTTTCATGGCATGGAGCAATTGTTCCTGCCTCTCTGCATTGGGAAAGGACAGTTTCTCCCAGCACTAGAGAAAGGCTGCCTTTCTCTAGACCTGAGAGAGGGACTGGGGAGGGAACCATTGTGATAAAGAGTTTTAAGCCATTGCGAAGATTCTAATGATTTCCCCAACTGATCCAGTGACCAATGTTGTGTTTAACGTTTCAGTGATTGTGTCTGGTTTCGGACGATCATGGATGGAAAAGAAGCCATCATGGCTTTCCCCCCACCCATACAAGTTGTGCCTGTCGTTCGCATAATTACCAGCGCTGCAGCATAGGTTGCCGTATCATCCAAACCTGGTGTGCAGCTCAGCAGGGGTAGCTTTGCACCCCACCCTACAACCCAGTTCCGTGCACTGGGTTCAGATGACAAGCCAATCCATACTGCAGCATGGGGAATAATGCAAATGACGGGCATGCTGGAGGGGAACCCACGATGGCTCCTTTTACCTCCATGATTATCTGAACTCCCCATCTCTATTTTAACCACACTGTAATCCACCCAGAGCCCTCAGGATGGAATGAAGTGTAATGAAGAGCTATTAAGCTACATGTTAGTTCCATAGTCCCCTTCATTGATTTGCATACAAGTCATCACTTTTTCAAACTGCCTTTACAATATTTGGGACTCCTTTTTTTTTTTTTTTTTGAGGCACTATCAACTTACCTGTATTGATCAGCAATGTGCTTAGACTTGAATCTCCAGTATTGCTTTTGGTAGAACAGAGTGCTCTATCTCTGGAAAGATAGTGTAATTCATCTGCTCTCCTATTCGATACCAAGCCCTTGAGAGTGTTTTGGGGGGGGAAGTTAATGTTTTTCTCCATCTCACCCAGTTTCCAGAAATTAATGCCATGATAATGAGGCGATTCAGGTTGCCAGGAGATGTACAACGTACTCAGGAGTATGTATTAAAGGTAAGTCAAGACAAGCATAAAGCAAACATGAGCTCCTATATGTGGCTAGTGGTGTTTAAATAATGGCATTCAGTACAATACCTTAGGACTTCATCTGACTTTATAGTTTTAGGATATGCCTTCATCTATGGTCCTTTTCGATAAGTATTCTAGCCTTTACTCTTAAGACCGCACTCAAAGTAATGGAAGTATAGCAGAACCAACATATAATGCTAGTAAATGTATAGTATGCCATATAGTGTATGCATTTTCCTAAGGGCCTAAAAGATAAACAGAAATTACACTAACTCCTGTTTTCATCTTTATTGAACATTATCTTGAGCAGTTTAAATATCTTAATAAGAGGGTTCTGTTTGCAAGAACAGAGCCTGGCCTGAATGCTAGTACAGAAAGTGTGCATGAGTGCTCAGGCAAGTTAACATTGGCCCTCCAGAAGTTCTGATTTTCAGTAAGCCAGCTCGGATAGAATTTAGATGTATTATACTCAATACTTCGCTCTATCTTTATGGTCCCTCATGCTTTGGTTGCTATAAGAGTAGACAGGAACATTTAAATAAGCAGTTCCTGTAACTTAATTGTGTTTCAGCTTTTATGTACTTAAAAATGCTGCAGAAGGGCGGTTTGACTGTTAAACTATTCTAAAAACAACAAACGCCTTGGATAAATGTTCTCGACTCAATTTCAAAATGTGAAAGTAGACCGTCTTGCATGGTCCGCTAATATCTATTTTGAATTTTCTCTGTATTCTTCTCTCAGAGTGGTGGCATACAGCAGACAACCTACCTCGCCCAGCGCTACTGCCATGAAGCAATGAGAGAGATCGGCAAACTCAGGCCATCCCCTGAAAGAGATGCGCTTGTTCAGCTCGCAGAAATTGTACTTTCCCGAGACAAGTGATAGGCCTCCTTCCGGTCATTCATTCTGGCAGCTAATTGATCAGACTGTGCCTAAAACCACGTTTCAGAACATCTTGGCTCGCTTCCAGTGCAGTTACCATTTATTTTAAAATTATCCTCACTGAAATAAATATAACTAGGTCTATGAAGTAAAAATGTTTTATTGACGGAAGCCATACAAAATGATGAAACAAGATCAGTCTGTTAAGCTGGCAGCAATGCCTTGTGCCCGTGATTTTAATGAGGAGGGTTCTTGTTTTGTGTGGGCATTGTTTACATTGTTCAATATTGACACCGAAGGCCACAAAGAATAAATACAATCAATGTGTTGAAAAATCACTTCTGCAGTCCCTGGTGTGTGCTGCGACTATAACAAATACCTTGAATGATCTAATTGCCTATTAGAATTTCAGAGTACCCAGAAAATTAAAGGAGAATGGTTTATTATAAAAGACTGTACATACGTTTTGTCATTAAACAGGTTATATACAAATTAAGAGCTGTTCCAATTTATAGAGGGAATACAGATAGGTTTTATGGGTCGCTAATTGAAATAACATGTTAACAAGTAGGAAAGGCAAAAAAAAGCATTTAATATAATTAGGTTCATGTAAGATAAGAAGGCAAGGGATCTTTCAATATTTAATGTCACCCTAGAAAATAACTATAACTGCTTGCTCACACATAGCCAGTACACCTGCTTTTTCATCATTTAAATTTTTAATACCCATTAGGACAGCACTTACGCCCAAAATAAATCTTTACTACATATAGTAATAAATCCCTTACTAAATCATAGTCTCCCTTAGATTAACTAAGTAATACAAGTTTTGTACAAACTGGAGCCAGAAATGTTCACCCGACCTTGTGCTCAAAATGGAGGTGCCAAAGTGCATGCATTCTAATAAGAGCAAAATAGGCTGTGGTGGCCCATGTCCTTCCCTGTGTGAACGGGTGATATTAGCTCCTTTCAATAGGATGCATGGACCATTGTAATCTTCTGACAGTACTGGCCTCCACTTGGGCCCACACACTCTGTATTCATGGATTATTATTTTTGAAGCAACCTACTTAAATACAGTGATGTGGACAAATCAGTAGCAAATCCCTTCTATGATGCAGTTCCTTTCAGCAGGACATAAGACCTTCATAGTATTGAGTGGAGAAGGATAAAGCGAGATGGTGAATAGTGCAGTGACTTGTAGTTGATTGTTCACCCACGCACTGCATGTTGTGGAATGTTAAGAGTGGAGAATGCTTTGTAGCCAAAGTACACTACCTCAAAGCCAGGGCTCTGGGTGGCATTTAGCCAGTCCCCAAAACTGGCAAAGGCAATCACCCCTAACATAGCTCCACTACCAGAGCAAAAGGCTACTATTAGGGGGTGATTCATAACTGACCCCTAGCATTGCAGCTATGGGACGGAAGATGTGATTACCATCTTTAGCTAGATCAGCACTATCAGCTTGGACAGCTCTGACCACAATCAGAGGGGTAAGAACAGGTACATCTCCAGACCAGACCAGTCTGATAAGACCAGGGAAGATAACAGTAAAGCTGTCCACACCCAGGACTCCTTTACTCTATAAACTCCCCCATGAGCCTTTTATCACTTTTATCACTACCCAAAGAGTGATGGCTAGTAGTCTCCAGAAATAACCACTTCCTTTTACTGTGAATGAAAACCAAATAATTTTACACATGCTAAACTTGCAGAAATGTGGTTTGGCTTTGTTAGGATGCTCAGAGTTTTGGACTTGCAATAAAAAGTGTCCCTGCTGACAAGGGGGGAATTTTGCTAAGCCAATGCTTTAGTATTGCTTTGCAAGGCAAGCCAACAAAAGTAATGGACAAGACCTTTGGTTCACTTATGTATTTATGAATGGAAAAGTCAATGCAAATTTACTCATAAAAAAACTCAGGTACAAATTACATACACATCATAAGACCACCCATTTTTGATTCACATGGACACCTTAGAGACTCAAATGACTCATTGGAATAGACTTTTAGTGAAAGAGTACTCCAGGTAAAAGATTACAACAAATTGGAAGCATCTTGGATTTTTTTGGAAAAGAAAATGTAATTCAATACATAAATTTGTATGCATGCTTTTAAACAAATACTATACTTTGAGGATGAGCAAGAGTCTAAACAAAGGTAAATGACCAGCACTATAAAAAATTTCAACCAAATTTAATGTTAGTCTAACAGCTGTTAGTTTCCCATGCTGCACTGAAAAAAAAAGTAATGGCACAATTTGATTCATGAGTCATTAAATATTATATACCCTACTTCCCCATTAGGCTGGTCATAAAAATCAACAATGCATAAGTAAATAAGCATAATCAGTAATAAACAGTTGCTCGTTTTACAAACTCTGCAGAGACAAATGCTTACAGATGAACATTCAATCATACCATTTAAACAGTATGGCCTGAAAGGATGGGCACATTTTTAAAGAGTATTAAGACAAGTGTTAACCTTTTAGTTACCCTTTGTAAATAATTATGGCATGATTGAACATAAGACCTGACCTGAAGAGAGAACTTAATCCGCATAGTGCATGATTGATTCGACATAGTTTCCAGGAAACAGGCCAGTCACTCTGTTGCAAACACCTTCATACCAGCCGTCATCATTCTTCTTTATAACATAAATGATTGCACCCTCCATGAATGACAGCTCATCATCTTTGTCCTTCATGTAGTCATATATGGCGACAACTGGGAATGAGAGAGAGAGAGAAATGGATTCTGCCACAAGTCAGTCTCAAAAGCAGATTGGGTGCAATATTGCTCATTTAGTGATCTTTGAATTTACTTTACAAAATGGGCAGATGCAGGCTAATGTCAACCAGAACCAAGCTAACCTGATATATTTAAATGGCAACTCCTGCTTTCTGATCGTAAAGCAATCAGTACTAGAGTGCATGCTTTGCGTGAATGGTGGCCCAAATTCAAGACCCGACATCTCAAGCTAAAAGAATCTTGTGTAGCAGACCTGCGAACAACCTCTGCCAAAGGTCTTCAAGAGGGACTGCCATAAGAATAGACAGTACTGGAGTAGATGGAAAAAACTGATGTCAAAACAATTTCACACATTTCCCCATATTTATCACTGTGCAATAGGATAGTCTTGTCATAATGATCCATACTCTGGAAACCTCGAGGTTGGATTACTGTAATACATTATATATAGGGCTGCCCTTGAAAACTGTTTGGAAGCTCCAACTTGTGCGAAATCTTGCAGCTAGAATTCCGACTGGTTTAATTTTATTTATTTTTTTACTGATTTCTTTGCTCTTGGTTGAATAGCTTTTATGGACTTACTTTGTAGTGTTATTGTTCTTATATTGCATTTGTTTTTTATAAAGCTATGTACACTGCTGTGGAATGCCATGTGGATGAAGGGTAGTTTATAAATTTTAATCAGTCCATAAAGTAAAATCCAACTCTCCAAATGTTCGGGAAGGTATAAGATCTGATCTAAATCCTTCCTGGTTATGCATCTATACCTTCAAATGCTGCAGCACAGGAACTTACAGGGTTCTACCCTCCTAATATTTGATCAAAAAGCGTGTACAGATAGGGTGTTATAGCATGAGCTTCCCTTCTAGGTCAAGCTATAGTGCCATATTCCAAATCCTCTGTCCTGTAGAATGCCTAATACACAGCTACCAATAATTAAATTTGTAGCATGAGTAATAGCATTACTGGCTAAGTAATAGCATCATCTTTTTAATAAAATGATATTCACTTAACACCTGTGGGGTTTTTTAAAGTATGAGGCAGACCTTGCATTTCCCTGTCATCTACTAATACATAATTACTTATTTTATTCATAATATTTCTATACCACTTAAATGTAATCCCAGGCCTTTCAAAATAATTTTAAAATGCTGCTTGTTTTATTTTCAATTATCTGTTTAAAGCTGCATTTTAAAACTAGTATTTTTGCATATTTTAGCTATTTATCTCTTTTTAAATTGTTTTAATTTATCGTTGCTGCTTTTAAAACTTCAAAAACATTATTTTAGGGCACAAACCTATTGGAATGCTGCCCACTAGACAGCAGTCTGATCTCGGATGCGGAGTATCCTATGCTCTGCCGGACTGCTGCCGGCAGGATGCGTGGGGCAGCGATGGAGGCCATTTTGCCTCTCTGGCCTCCGTTTGGTAAATTTTCCTCTAGACGGGCCTCTGGGTCCATCTAGAAGAGTCACCCTGCCAAGGCTGATCCAGTGCTGGACAGCCCACAAAATACAGCTCATCCTGGCCTCTCCCCTCCTCCTCTTTTTGGAGCTCTATGAAGTCATCCAAGGTTGCTTTGGCAAAGTTATTTCTTCAAAGGCAACCGTTTGAAACAAGATAAACTAAATCCAATTTGTAGCTATGTGCTATAGTGATGGATTATTTGCCTCTCTTGTTCCCAAGTGCTCAACTGTGTATTTTAAAGTTTTGCTATACTCGTTTCTCCCCAGTGAACCTGGCCACTAGGAAAGAGAATTCCTCTCATCTGAAACTACTTTGATATATTGAAAAGTACAAGGGTAGAATGACATAAGCTATTTGTCGAATAGCTGCCTAGACTAAATCCGTTTTTCTGTGACTTAGTAACACTTAGCACCCACAGTGCATTTCAAATGCTAAAAGCATTTTCTATACATTGGCCATGTTCAAATGTCACATTAAACGAGGAGGAAACATGATCACACACACCCAAACACACACCATCCCCTTTTCTCCCACGTGCCTGAGTGGCATTCAGAAGCTTTTCCTTCTGCTTGTGTTTAACCATGGCTCATCATATTGTCCAGACCAACAAATGGTGGTTAACATTAACCACGGTTTGGTCTGAAACAAGCCAAGTTTATGAAGCTGGCATGTCTGCACTTATCATAGTTAACCACAGTTACAAGTCCAGATGACGCAGCAAGCTGTGGTTAAGTAAAAGCAGAAGCTTCTGAACATCTCATCTTTGCCACCACATGTGGAGAGGCGAGGGACTGGATTGGGCTATGCAAGCACTAGGCTTACTCTGGCCAGTTCACCTCATGATAAACCATGATTAAAGGTAATGAACAAATGTGGCCAGCATGTTAGCAATCCTTATAAACGAGACTGACTATTTTTATTTTTCCATTTTGCAAATTTGTTTGGAGGTGGGGGATGAAGCTGTGAGAATAGGCCTTCACATAAGGCTACCCGGTATCTTTGTAGTGCCATTGGAATGAGAGACTTTTGGTGTAAGGCTCCCAGTTTTACACATGCTGCAGCTGCTCTATAAGTGCTACGGGGCCGTTTTGTTCTGTTCTAGCACAGATGTGCTTACCTTTCTCAATATAGCTTTTAGGTGCCCAAGCTGGATCGCCGTCTGCATATGGATCATTGTACTGCACTACTGCAGCCTCTTCGTCTTCATAATCCACGGGTGGTGGTGGTGGAGGTGGTGGAGAGTCATCAAACATAGGCATCTCATCGGGAGGCGGTGGCGGTGGCGGGGTTGGACTGTCAGCAACTAGAAAATCAGCGAAAGGAGGATCTCCGTCATGTCTCGTGCAAATGCAAAGAAACGCATGACCATGGCTCCATATCTCCTACAGAAGCTAACGGCATGCACTACGATACCATGCAGAGATTAGAAATGCTTTGCATGTTAAAATGCTATGATACACAGCTTTGCAGGTTACTAGCAGCCACATAACTATAGATGCTATTTTCAAAGCAGACATGTCAAAGGCTTAAGCTGCTGATCACTAAGCAGAGGTCAGAAGGGATATTTGCCCCATCACTTTTATGGCGCCAACGGTAGCATTCCATCATGTTCAGTGACTGAATATTGTAGACCCAACAGCAAATGCGTCATTCTGGCAGTTTTAAGACTACTTCTTAGTTCATTTTTGCTTTTTGAGTCCACGCTAAGAGTACAAATTCTGGATCAGTGTCACCAGCACCCAAATTCCTTGGTCACTTAGCCTTCCAATCGTCTCCTCTACTATTTCCATAGCACCACCTTTCCTCCTTTTATTCCCAGTGAACACTAATTCCCCAAACTTTGTCTTTTCCTCTCTTAGTTAGGCCTATTACAACTTGCATACTTGCCCATGTGCTAAGGTAAGATATTTTGGACTACCAATATGATAATCCCTGAGGGTTTTATTGCAGAATTTTGCTCTCAAAACACACATGTTTACATTTGCTACAGAAGAGAAAAATGACTTGATTAGTATACCCCCACCCCCACCCAGCACAGAGGCACACAAACTGGAGGGTCACCGGATGCTGGAATAAATGGAGTCATGGGGCTCTTATTTTCCTATTCCCATTTTCTCTCCTTTTGCAATCCTCTAACAACGATCTCTTACTACCCCAACACAGCACCATCTTTTTATATATAGTACTCCAGAAACGTACTCGTTCCAAAAGCTAAACGCGGTTCAGAATTTGACTTCAATAAGTAACCAGCATCACAATGTGCTATTTTCAGTGCTCTGTAATATGACAATTGACAGAGTCCTCTGGGAACTTCCCATGCTGCAAGCCCCACTGAAATGGGTAGGTCTGCCACAATAGTACAGTTTTTCCAATATATATGGAGCTATTCCTGGTGGACTGCATCCTTGAATTTGTTGGCTTAATCCATTTAACGTAAGAGGCAGACAAGCACACAAAAATGGAAGTTTATGGGCTGGATCCATTTTGCACAGAACTGGCACACGGACTTGGAGAAACCATTTTCATTCCAAGATTTTCTTTAGCTTAAGAACCAAATATAATGCTATTAAGGATCAAGCATTCTTGCCTTATTTCAGCTAACGAAAATTCTTCTGTGCACAAAAGAGCAGGGCTGCCCCAAACATGTTTCAACAGAAACAGACCTATTGTAGTCAGAGTACGCTGCTCGTGTGTTATACAAACCAACCAAACTCAATGTAATGGAGACGAACGGAATAAAATGTACCTCAAATTGAAGTCTCAATTCTACTTCACATAATTACTGAGAGTTTAAGTGTTCAATTAAAAAAAAAAGATAAGACCAATGTTAAATTATGTTTGCCGTGCTCATTTTAAAATATTGTAGGGAGAAGGGCTTAGATTTGTCTGAAACATGCACATCCTTCTGTGCCATATCTCTAGAATGTCATGGAGCAGAATTAGTTAGCCACAGATAGTTTTAGTTTTGTGAAGTATACTCTTCACAGCCGTGTTTAACATAAGCCCGTACAGACTCGTCTTACAGCTCTGCATGCCGGTTTCAACTTTGGAATGCTCAGGGCACATTCAATCCATCTAGTCTCAACTCTGCAGTTGCACTATTGGCAAAACTAGGGCAGGAATCTCTCAAGATGCATCAAGCGTTTTACTGTCACCCCCCCCCAAAAAAAACCCCACAAGCGCAACCCCCACCACCAATGGATTCTGAGTACATCTTTTAACCAAGGCTTTCATTTTTCCAGGAAATACTTAGATTGCAATAAAGTATCTTCCGGGTACCATAAAAAGGCAACCGCTTGTCTTCTGATTATTCTGGAACTAAATTGTGTGGCTCTCTAGTTGCCAAACTAGAAACTGAAGAATTTATGGTGGAGCAGCACCTGTAGCAACAGAACTTTCTCGAAGCCCACTTGGGCAGTGTGTGTGTCTGTGAGGAGAGGTAGAACTGGGTGACCGCTCTCTCCTTCTTCCCATCTCAGAATCACTCCAGGAAAAACAGCTTCTAATCAGAATTTTAAACCCTGCTCTGATTTGAAATTTAATCACAGGCGCATATTTTGGTGCACTGTGTATTTGTATTTACTTAACAGTGTGCTGCACTGTACTGCCATACAGCGACTAATCACTTTGGCATCGTTTGAGCTTCAACTCCAAATAAAATTCATTTATTTGAAATATTGATATACTGCCCTTATAAGGTTTTTTTAAAAAATATATTCATTTACTTATTTGAATATTTCTATCCAGCCCCACAGGAAAGGACCTTGGGTGGGATGCAATCAATAAAAATTCAACAACAAAAAGACCTTAAAACAATAATACACAATTCAGGAAATAAACTCAGCAATGATAAATCAAAACCAAGCTAAGGTCAATGAGACTCAAACGCTTGGGTAAAAAGACAGGCCTTAACCTGGCACCAAAATGAAGTCTAGCCTCTGGCAGGAGGGTGCCAGAGCTAAGAAGGCCCTCTTTCACGTCTCCACATAATGTACAGCTCCTAAAGGTGAGGCACAGAGGACAGCCCACTTAGCAGAGCTTAATATTCAAGCAGGTGGATACAGGGAGCAGCACTCCCCTGAACTGAAGTGCGCATGTGAGTTCACACACACACACACACACACAGTGGCCATGCATTGGACAGTGTGGGTCCATGAAAGTTTAATGGCACAACAAATTATTTTTTCATAATCCTTTCTAATTTAGGCTGTTTTCCTAGTCATTCCTAGGCGACTAGATTGAAGTGATTGGTTTTGTGATCCGCAGTCACTTAGGCCAACATGCAAAGTGCATAAAAAGCTTACACACAGGAAACTAAGGCCTGATTTAAACATGAGGTGGGACATGGAAGAAGAAAATAAGGCACCCCTGCAGGTTCCATGTGGGAAACAAGTTAGTTATACCAGACCATCACCCTTTACACATAGATCTGCTCATTAGTGTTTTTATTGCATGCCACCTTGAGCACATGTTTTAGATAAAAAAGTTGAATAACAATAAAATAAATAACGTGAAATAATGCTAGCACAGGGCCTCCCTGGGGCCACAAATTCCTGGCGTGCTAATGCTATACAAATAGGTAATGTATCTGGGTTATAGGAGTTGCTAGCCATGTGATATACTACAGAGACAAGGTGGAGAGGTGAGGTGTCCCTGCATGGTATCCTGTTTAAACTGGGCCAAAGATGATTTTAATAGTCTGTGGGGTAAAGGATTTTCTAAACGAACACATTGGTATCTGTGACATTTACATCAATGCCATTTAGTGTTACATGTAGCCCTGGGTAGGCAATGATCCAAAGCGATGCTTACACACCTCAAACAACTTTTATATCTCCCAACTCAAAATAGGAGTTTGGGTATTTGGCATAATAATAGTTTAAAGGGGAACTTCTGTCAATGCGCATGCAGTGTTTTGTGGGATTTCCCTTTAGTGGAATTTCCCTTTTCACTAATCTCTCACCAAATCTCAACACTGCATTCTTAACTCTTTTTCAAAAAGAAAGAAGGGATCCAAGACCAGCCTCTGGGAAGAAAAATAAGCAGAGGTGTGTGAACAACACACACGTACACTAATTACGAGCGCAGCCGTCGTTCCAAAATTGTCGTGAGTAATAATCATGCCAAAACTGTAAGCCTTAAAAAAATTCAAACACAGGAAAAGGTACCCTGCAGTTTCACGTTGGCACTAGGACGCAAGATAGAATCAGCATCTCAAGTAGGAAACAAATGAACAGAACTCCCAAAACAATAAAACCAGGAGCAGAGTCTAACTGGCCAGCCATGCATGCTAAGAGAGCGAGAGAGAGCGAGAGAGAGCCGGCTCTACTCTTTGGAGAAGCTGAGCTGCCAAACTTACTGTTTTCCTGCACCCTGGCCACGAAGCCTGTGAGAGGTATCTGTGGAGTCAACTGAGGCATAGGGGGAGGGGGCGGAGCAATAGAAACTGGAAGCAACACACGCCGTAAACGGGGAAGTAAACACAGATACAGGAAGAGGAAAACAAAAACAAAAAGCAGCTGTCAGTAACAATGGACCACAAAACAAGGTATGCAATGAACAACAGAAACGCACAGAGCAGGACCCCCTTCAAAGTTTGCTTTCCCAACTATACAACTACTGCTGAACTCCGTTTTTAGCCAATTGATAATTGAAAAAGAAAGGAAAAAACTAAGTAGGGATGAGACTAAAATACGCACTTCCTGTTTCAGCGATCGCTCTATCTTTTTCTGCTTTTGAACACAGAAGATCTGGCATTTTGCAGCAATATCTTGTGAGGAATGGCAGGGCATGGAAGAAACTGTGTTTGCTATAGCAAAACTAAGAGCATATTGTTACAGTAAAATATCATGAAAAGTGGGGGGGGGGGGGCAACATGGCAGGAATTTTGCTTTACACTGAGCCTTGAAAACTAAAAATCCAGAGAATGGCAACAGTTACAAAGCTGACAGATAACCCTGCCGTTCAGCATGAGAATGAATTTAATTTTTTTAATTATTTTTTTTATATTCTGAAGCAACTTTGAACATCCCTGAGTATCACTTTTAGGGAAGCGATTTGTTTTTAAAATAGATTGTGGTCTGTGTGTGTGTTTTTAAAGTTTTTCAATTCAATGAAATTCCACAATGGAAAATGAAACCTGACTTGCAAAAAAAAAAATTGGCATATCCCTAAAAATAAAATAACCCTGTCTTTGCTAATCAGGCAAGCCTGAGAATTGCATAGGACATATTTGTAAAGGTCTTTATTTATTATTGCATGCTGTTGGCATTAAAATGATACAGAGGATGAAGCCCCCTTACTTTCAGCTTCTTCCAACGCTCAGCTGTCAAGAAGTCTATATACAGTTTGCTCTTGCATAAAACAACACAGGGAAGGTTCCCTGTTGTTGACATGGTAGCCAAAACTCACTGAGTCTTGAAACTAGAAGTTAAGGCCAAGCAAATGCTCACATTTAAAATATAACAATGGCATGTTTGGTAAATACATTGTGATTGATGGATTTAGAGGATTCTGCACAATGAAGCCTCTAACATTCTACCTTCTTTAGGTTTATGAGAAGGAGAACATTTCTAATTGGATTGTGAAAGAAATGGCAATAATTCAAAAGGACTTGTAAGGTGCAAAAGAAGTGGATGTTATTTATGAATGAGTATGCACCTTTAGTTCTCAAACTTGCATAACAGAATATGCACAGCAACACAAGCCTCCTCAAATTGATCCAAAGTATGCTGAACCTACATCAGATGGAAACAAAAGTTGCATCTCATTAACACATCTCCGATCTCTCAAAACCCATCTGGGTCTGATCTGCATGGTGAATTTTAAGGCCTTCCAATGTTTCAGTTTTCATGTATGAAATGAACTTTGGGTACAGCCCCACAAGCAGGTTTTGTAATATCAAGAAGATGGTCTCAAAAATGGATAGACAGGAGAACAGGGTGGATCCAGAATATTTAGGAATGGGAACATTTTTATTCTAGCATTTCATCTAATCTGGATTCAAAGCATGTTGAAGGCTCTATGTTCAGCAGAGTAATAGGGCTGGAATCACAAATTTGAAATAGGTTCTAGATTTCCAAGTACACAGTAATTTTAAACAATTTTGACAATTAAATCCTAGTACTGAGCTCACTTCAAAACAATCTATCTCCCCTTACGTGCCAAAGTAACACAAAACAACACAACCGCTAGTTTTGCACAGATTTCATTTCCAATATTTTTTTCCTGCTTGCCTTCTTCCTCTCCCTCCTCCCACCCCCAAACTATGTCTGTCTGTTTGGTGGCATGAAAAATGTAGTTCAAGGGAAGTGAGAAACCTGGAAGCTATATTATCAAGACTTGGATGTTAAATCGTAAGCTTCAAAAAAAATTATAAAAATGGCCGACGAGTTAAAATTAGTGGCTAGAGGCTATTTTTTTTTTAAACAAAATAAAACATGGCAAGCTACTTATTTAGGACTCATGCCTACATTTAAACAAAAATGCATTATAAAAAAACTGAGTTACATTAAACGTTAGACAATTAGGACATTTAATGAGGATTCTTTTGTCCTAATGGAGAAAAACACTACCTGTATGCAACAGGGCCATTTCTACTTCATGCATATATTCCTAATTGTACTTCACCTCTGAATATGACAGGCAGGCAACTAATACAGTCAAACTATTTACCATTTCTCAAAACTATGGGCTGGATTGAAACCCACCCCACAGTCCAGTTCATGACACAGACAGAAATAAGAGAGAACTTGCCCATCTGATGTGCTCTGACTGTCCCTGCACATTCATACATGGCCTAATGCACACAACCCAATGTGCAGAGACCAAACTTTCAGTCCTCATTAAAATCAGGTAATTGGCCACAAGATTCTGGCCTACACATGTTGGATTGTCCATGCAAAGGTCATATCAAAATGCAACATCCCTGCAGGAACACTGGAGGTGGTACTCCGTAAATGTGAGGAAAGGAAGTGTGTTCTTGCTCCACTTCGTCGAATGGGCCAGATTTTTGGAAAGGAGAGGGGTAATATTTCTGATCTGGCCCACTGAAAATTTACAGTTGTCTTTAATACCAATGATGACATTATCACTGAAGCTAGAGACAAGGACAACACTTAAAAGGGAAACTGAACTAGATTTTCAGGCAGTTCCTTTAACACCACAGATGGTTATTTGATGCCAAAGAAAAGGAAGAGCAACATATACTCCTGCTTTAAAAAAAATAAACTTTCAAATGACGTCTTGTCTAGTAAAACAATGTGCATATTCTTAAATTCAGTTCAGTAGTAATGATCTTAGTTTAATAAAACCATATTGGATCCTGGCTTTTAGGCAGAGATTAAAACACAGTTTCCTTGTTTAGATGCAATGGGAAACTGTGCTTTGATAAACCATGATAGAAGTTCCAAAGCCAGGCATGCAAGGGGAAGAGAGGGATGAAGGAATCTGGGAAGGTGACAACAAGGGAGAGGGACTCTTTGGTGGTGGCCCCCCAACTATGGAATGAACTGCAAGTCCCACCTGACACCAACATTATCTGTTCGGTGCTAGGTTAAGACCCTTCCTCTATTCCCAGGCATTCGGCAGCATATGATAGGCTTTTAATCATGTCGTGGAATATTGTTGGAGTGTGTGTATGTGTGTGTGTGTGTGTATGTGTCTGCTCTGTTTATATGTTTGCAGCTAAACTGTTTTTATATTATGCATAATATTGTATTTTTAAGGTTTTTAATCTTTGCAAAACACCCAGAGAACTTTGGCTATTGGGTGGCACAGAGATGTAATGAATAAATGAATGAATGAGGGATAAAGACAGAGCATGCTGGCTCCAGGATTGTCCTTGGTCTAATAAGCCATGCTTTATTCTACTGAGGCAGTTACATCTGAACATGGCTTTAGTTACTGAACCAATGATAAACCAAGAACTATGCACGACCATCAAACTGGTTTGCACAAAAGCAACCCCAGGAGTTCCATGCACTGCAGTAAACCAGCAGCTTACTTGAGTTTTGAGAATAGAGAGGCCCGCCATTAACATGAGGTTGAGCAGAAAACGGAGTAGTCACAGAAGGATTCCGCCTAAATCCACCAGAAGAGGCCGAAGAAGTGGTAGAGTTGTGTCGGGAAATCTGCCTGGTCATTGTGCCATACTGGGAACCAGGAGCTGACCCAGGAACAGCTGAAAAGCAGAAGCCAAAAGGAACCAACAAGATTTAAACAATATATATATATATATAGGACAGAGTGCAGAAAACCAGGAGGAAGTGGGGGAGTGATGTATGACACCTACAGTACAGAAAACACATAAAGCCTAAATTCTCAGAGATCATGAAGCAGAAGTTTAGGAAGAAGGCTAGCTAAAGAGAGGTGGGGGGAGAGGGCAGGAATTCACTCCTAAAAATACATGATGCTATAAAACTTAAAAGTTCATGAAGATTGATCCTCGAAGCTTTCAGAGCTTCTGCAGCCATTTAAATTATGCAGGCTGCACTGCAGATAGAATCCCGTTGTGTACATTGAATTAGAGAAGTTTAGAAGTAGTACCTTTTACACATTGACCTGCTCCACAAGTCACAGCAACAAATTGTGGGTTAATTAACCCTTGATTTGTGAGAGTGCACAGTGCACCTGAGCTGCTTCCAGTTTTTATAAAAAACCTACGAATGTCCGATTCATAGGTTGTTAATGTGATGTCTGAACCTGGACACTCTGGGTTGTTTATGAGTTAAAGTTTCCTGAACCCACAATTTATTGTTTGGTTAACTCTGTGTTGTTTAACTCATAAACCACCCAGAGTGACCAGTTTGGACATCACGCTAACAACTTATGAACAAGGCGTTCGTAGGTTGTTTATGCAAACCGGAAATGGCGCACATCCTGGCAAACTGTGGGTTAATTAACACACAATTTGCTGCCATGACATTGACAAGAGAAGGAAAAGAACATGGAGGAAATGATTACTTTCAAGATATCACAAACTTGATTAGCTTTCCGAAATGCGACATGCTGCCATTTTTTCCCCTCATGGAGAAATACCAACTTGAAGGTGAATTTTTTAAAAAAGAATAACTAACCAGATTAATTTGCTCCATTACCCAATGAAGTACCAGAACAAAAACAAATTAACTGACCCCCAAACTCTTCTCAGACATAAAAATGGAAGCAGAACTCAGGGAGAGTCATTAACAAATTAGAGCCATCAGTAGTCGTCAGTAGCAATTCAAAATGCTCAAGTGTTGGATATCCGCCAGCTTTCAGGTTAATACCAAAGATAAACACTTTGTACTTTGGGAGTGCTATATAAACAGACAATGATGGTCAGTCAAGTCTATTCACAGTTCTGCTCGTTTGCTCCCTTAGCTAAGATAGGGCATTTCACGCTTTTAAATCCAAAGTGGACTCATGAAGCTTGCAACTCTTATCTGCCAAGGTAGGAGGCTCTTTCCTGTGACTTTAAATGACAATTAACAGTTCTGAAAGAAAATATTACTATGTGGAGATGTATGTGTTATAAACAGAAACGCTAAGGTTATGCAGACACTACGAGTTGTATCCACCAGTGGCTTTCCACTAACGGAAAGCACCTCTGTTCAACCTAGGAAGGGCAGCTGGGTATTGCCAATCCCTCTATCTGTGGGAAAACCTGATGCCTTCGAAGCCTGCTCCTGTGGGTTGGGGGAACCTCTGGTACGTGTGGATATGGTTGCAGTAGGTAGGTAGGATCAACAAAAATTGGGTGTCCCATCTTGCATGAGCAGAAATATTTTCCACTAGCACAAAGCCACACTGGATACAAACCTATTTCACACTCAATATTAAGAGAATTTCACAAATGTTATCTGGGTCAAAGCCTCTCAAGTTCATGTTAGAGCAAAATGCATAATGCAGCTGCCCCTCCTGTGGGATATTCAGCATAACTGTACGAACAGTGCCTGAAAAATTACTGCTAAATATTTTGAGTCTATACGTGAAGACACATTTCAGGTTTTAATATTTATGAAGTCAAAGCTATGGCAAAGATCAACGATTCTGTTCCCTGTGGAAGCACTCTGCTAATCAACAACTTCCTTTAAACATGTTTTTCATCTGTTTTACTCTTTCATTCGATTTGTCCACCACTCCAAAATTCTTGAATGGGGAATGGTATATAAATATTGTAAACAAACAAATAAATAACTAAATAAGGCTTCCTTGCGCTGCTAACACAGTAAGTGGGCAATGCCTGGTGTTGAGTTGTTGTACTGTGTGCTCTGTGTTGTGCATGGGTGTCAAGCCAATACCCCCTTCTTGCTATTGGGCAAGGGAGTTTTACCCAATAAGCCAAACATTTTTGTTTTCAAATGTATTGGTTTAACTTACAGAAAATCAATCAAAAGATCTAAATTGCCTCCCGTTGAATTAAAACTTCCCAATTAACAAGCGTTTTTGGGAGGTGGTAGCTATCGCTTTGTTTTACAGTTCCAAGTGTTGTGGTTTTAGAACTCCAGGAACAAAACACTGTGCATGGTTTACATAAGACTCACACTTATGGATAACCCTAACTTTGCTTTTTGACATAGTAAAGTTCTTATTCCATGCCCAATTTGCGAGGGGATATTTGTTTCCACATGAAATGTAGTAATACATGATATTCACCATTTCAGGGCAAGCCCCTGAAAAGTGGGGGTTACCCCAATGAGGTATGTATCAGCTTCTCTTTCAGGAGGCAGCAAATGTGGCATGTTTCAAATGCCTCCTGACTTGTTTACCTAGATTTTCTCTGGCTTGTAATTAATTGCAATTAATCATATGCTGCTCCATCTTACTGTTTTGTTTTGTATTGTTATTGTAGTTGGAATATGATTTGTATTGTTACTGCACTTCAAATTGATTTTAATAGTGTATTTAACTGTGATTTTAATATTCATATGTGAACCACTTAGAGATTTTATTATATTAAGTGGTATATAAGTGGTACTACTAATAAATGAATAAATAAATGTGAGAGTGGACTGAAAAAAAGCCTCAACATGTAAAATCGACATGGTCTAAATGTAAATAATTTTTAATTACTGTAGTATGATCTGTGCGCCACTGAAATTGCTACATTTATTAGTTTGAATATCATATTATATTCCAGAAAATGTTCATTGAGCTAGGCAGAAAATAGATTAGGGCCGATGGCCAATTTCTGCTCCATCACATAGTGCCTGCTGGTTGGTGGCATTCTTTCAAAGAATACAGGACTGAGTGGATGTACAAAGTTAAGAAAATGTAGATATTTGGGATCACTCCACTTAACACAAATTATGCATGCTTGCTTTGTAAATTTAACACAGAGCAGTGGACCACAGGATCCTAGCAAACATACAAAAAACAAGCCACAAATGAATGTTAATACATAACATAGCAACCTTCCCCAACCTGGTGTCCTCCAAATGTGCTGAACTACAACTCCAATGCTCCCCAGCCAGTATTGGCCAATACTGGCTAGGGAGACTAATACTTGTAGTCTAGTACATCTGGTGGGCACCAGGTGGGGAAGGCTACAAAATATACATTTGAATGATATAGGAACATAGGAAGCCTTATCTCAAGGCAGACCATTGGTCCATCCAGCCTAGTACTGTTGACACCGACTGGCAGCAATTCTCCAGGGTTTCAGGCAGGATTTATTTCCTAACCTTGCCTGGTGATGCTGGGGATGGAATCGGAGACTTTCTGCATGCAAAGCAAGGCCTCTACCATTGAGCTACAGCTCCTGTAATATACATGGCAAAGTACATGCATGTGCATATGATCAAAAGTCCAATCCCTGGCATGTCCTATGAAAAGCAACTTGAGTTGCAAGGCAGGGAAGGACCTCTACCTGACTCCTTGGAGAGATGCTGTCAAACAGAATAGACAATACTGGGCTAGAAGGAACAGGTCTCACTCAGTGTAAAGGCAAACTCCTGCGTTCATCTTTAAACTTTCAGAGGCTTTCACCACAGAACAGTTAGTTGGAATTGAATTGGTTAAATCCAAGATTTTTTTGTTTTATTCCACTGAATCAAATACTCAAAACAAAAACCAGGATGTATGAATTCATTAGTCAGAGGAGGAGGAGGAGGAGGAGGGGAAGTTCATTAAATATTATTGCAAAGGACTGTAGTAATTTCAGCACCCTGAAAAGATCTCACCTATCATACTGCTCATCATGAGAGGTGGGGGCATTGGTGGTGCTGGTGGAGCTTCAGAGAGAGAAGGAACAGAGATTTGAGCTATTGAAATAGTTCAGGTTGCCAAGTCAGGCCTTGATCCAGAGCTGAGTCTTTTGAGATACTGTGGAGATTCTGGATGAATAGAGGTGCCCGTTTGCAATGTGGTGGTGACTCTTTAAAAAGCCACAGGGAGACAATGCAACCACATAGAGCAGGGATGGGCAGAAAGAAGATCTCAAGATGTTTCGGACTTCAACATTCCAGACCACTGGGCTTCTGGGAGTTGAATTCAAAAACATCTGTAGATCTACCTTCTGCCCACCCTTGATGTCGAAAGCCATTTGATCTCTTGTGTTTGATCACATGGTGAAGACTATTTTAACATGTTCCTCATAACTGATCAGAAATAAAGCAGGGAGTAAGGACGGAACAGAAATCCCCTCCACTGTGTGGCCACATTCTGCAGACAGGCTCTCCACATGAATACATGCACCTTGGGGTAAGTTTCCAAATGGACACCATGTGATCAACAGCAATCTGCATCCATCCCACAGCATTCAATACATAAATCATTTGGGGCCCCCAAAATATGGGCTTTGGTGCAGATAATGCTTTGGTGTTTACACAGACTTTTTAGTTCCTTATCTCCAGACTGAAGTAACGTTTTCTCTGAATAGATAAAAGGAAGAGACCTAGCATATGCAACAGGTACATAAAAATGTTTAACTCTCAATAAGGAAAACTTGCTGTAAATCCCGACAGCAAGACCAAGGAGGATTCAACAGCAGCAGTTCCAAGTCAGCGCAAACCCAACCACATCTTTTCAACTCTGCTTAGGTGAATAGTGCGCCACCAACATAGAAGCCGTTTTCATTGGTCTCCATAGGAGGGCTAACACATTTAAAATAATCCCTGTTTGGATCATAATGGTACCCCCATTTTTAAAAATTCTAGATGACAATTCAGCTACACTTGAGACTGTATTATCATCTCAAGGCCTCTTCTCCAAACAAAAACAAAAATAATAATTGAATAGGCAACTGAGGGCACAATCCCATACATGTTTACACAGAAATACGTCCCACAACTCCCAGCATTCCCCAGCCAGCCATGGGTAGCTGGGGCATGTTGGGAGTTGTAGAACTTTTTTCTGCCTGAATATGAATAGGATTGCACTCTGACTTGTTTCTTTCCCAACTTAAAAGAAGAATGTTTTCCTTTCATTCTCTTCTTTCTGAGAATTCCAATACAAATAGAATAGTTCTCAGTCCTTTCTTGAAATTGATTTGTAGAACAAGACAATCTACATGGGGAGAGGCATTCTCCATCATAAGCCCCTTAAATATAATTATCAATGTCAATTTATTGAATTAGGCAAACTAAAGATAGCGTAAAGAAGAGCAACTGTTGAAGAAGGTGATATAGATAAGTAGTGAAGGAAGGCGATTTATTGCACATAATTCATACCTTAACTGTTTTTAATTAATTTAATACCATGAATGCAACTGTTTTTAATATCATTGTCCATAATTTGTGTCATTCAATGGATTAGTTTTTCACATTATATTTTTCCAAAGTTGTCATATAAAGATCAAAAATAAAGAGTAAAAATCCAAAATAGATTCAAAACAAATCCCCTTAAAATTGTCCCATGGACCAAAGAGGTTTACCAAAAGCATCTCAACAAATTCCCCTGCAATACAGGCTATTTTTAAGCAGCTATTCAGTAAATACCTTGGCCAATAGTTGGTGGTGAAGGTGTAGGCACAGCAATGGGAATGCCAATACTGCTGCTTCCGCTGTTTTCTCGACTGCCGCTTCCTCCGCTACTACCACTATTCAAAACAAAAACAAGAAAGGTGCAAGTAAATAAATAGATGCCTTGCAAGAATAGCTATTTTAATACATGTGACTTTAAAATGAATCAATCAATAGTGAGACAAATTACCTTAATTTCATGGCTAAGCCATAAGCTCTCAATTGAAATGAGGGAGAGAAAGAGAGGAATCTGCTGCTTATTATCATATCAGCAGTGCAGAATGCATGAAATTCTAGCAGATACAGATGTAATTAGCTAGGTCATTAGATACACACACAGGGTCCCAGTTTTAGCTATCCAAGTGGTTAATTAAAAAGTGTAAGGAACCATCTGAGAACTAAAGAACTGTTAGTCTAACATAATGCTCTAAACAGTTACAGGCAGCACAAACTAATTAAAGGTGATAAATCACACGTTCAAGTTTCCAAAACATAAGCAATTTGCAATCCTAATGTCACTGTGCACCAGAGAAGATTCCTTGGGCCTAAAGTATCAGGGCAGTGCTATACTTCAGGACTTTTGCAAAAGGCACCGTCTTAAGGTAAGCTTCTGTCCTTCGTAGCCAGCAAACATATTCTCCAAAGCAGCTAAACACATCTTACGATGGAAATACACGAGGCTTGGTTACAGGTGTTTTCCACAATCCAGCAGTGGCAATATGCACAGGTTCCCCCACTTGAAACTGTTGTAGCACAGATACAACAGTGAGGGGCTGTGGCTCAGTGGTAGAGCATTTGCATTGCCTGCAGAAGGTCCCTGGTTCAATCCCCAGCAACTCTGGGTAGGAGGAGGGAGGTGGGGGGAACCTGCCTGAAATCCTGGAGAGTTCTACCAGTCACTGTAGACAACATTGAGCTAGTTGGACAAATGGTCAGATTTTAAAATGTATTTGTTTATTAATTTTCAGCTACAATATAAGTGGTTCTCTGAGGACGCTTGGCTTCACGCGAAACGGGTGGATACCGGAAACCTGTTATATTTTCTGTATCCCTTGTGTCAATAGTAGCAAAAAAAAACCAGTTTGTTTTTGTGAACCACATCTCTCAGTTGCAAGTAATACCAATTATAAAATACAACACTATAAAACAGTACAGTTTATTTTGGAATACTTCCTTTGTAACAGCAAAACTGCAAATAGTTTGTATAATATTGACTGTAGTTTGATATCACTTTTCATTGAATTGTGTAGCTTTTTATAAGCAAAAATTATATATATAATGTTCTCATATCAGACAGTCAATAAAAAAATAGTATTTACCTCAATTTTTGGAAAATATTTTTATTGTTTTCTCAGTTGTGTGCCTTGTGCATTATACCAATTGTTTAGTCTTCAACTGCTGCCTCTGTTTTTGTATAACTGATTCAGTATGTTCCTGTGTTCCTGTGTAAGTGTGAGTGTTGGGGTGGGAGGAGAGAAATGCAGCCAGCGACCCCTTCTATGCCCCCCGGCTAAGCTATCGAGGTGGACATGGTTTCAGCCTCCACCCCATACCTCCCATGAGTCAGAGTTGGGTCACAAGTTGGGAAGAAATGACCCCATGGACACAGAGCAGTCAGAGAATACGCGATAATTTATGAATAAAAAAAGAGAGCCGTTTAGAAAGGTATTAAAATATAGTACCCATTCAGTTCAATCTTCTGCCTACTTATCCAAAACAAGGCAAAGAGTCAAGTGCCAGGCATTCAAACTAAGCTCAAACACACAACTAGAGAAATCGGAGGTTGCAAGCAGGATCACAGATCATTCCCACAAAAACTAGTGCACTGCACGCCAGATATCTTGAACTTGTTGCCATGGTTGCAGCTGAATTTCAAACCACAAACCACTTACAACACACTGAAGAGTCCATTTCCGCTGCTTCGGATAATGGATGTACAAGACGACATTTATGCTACAGTTTTAAATAAGGCAACGTTTCAACCGACTGCAGGCTCTCTCAAAATAGAACTATTGTCATTTTGCAAGATCCACAGTGAATGTCGAGTTTATTAGCTTACATTACACTACTCAACAGAATAACAGAGCCGCTTATTAAAATGACCACTGCTATGTATTTAACCATTGAGGCAATACAAGAAGCTACGGCACTGAAAAAGCCTGCCTATACTTCACTGTAGCAAACAGCCAAGTTGTATTCTTCTCCAACATTTGACTGACACTTCTAGGAAGCACACTTGGAATGAGAGAGTGGTGATGTCCCTTCAGAGGAGCCCTCTAATAAAGCCGCGGCGTGTAGGCTGATAAACAGGAGAATATATTGCAAGCTATTAATAGATAGTAGCTGGTGGCCAAACTACATAAACAGAGGAATCATGTGGGATCTCCTGGGACTGAAGACATTGAACTGCTGGAGTCAAGTATGTGACCAAATTTCCTAAGGCAGGAAGATCCTGGAACCTTGCTGTGGATATGATAGACAGCTATGCTTAAATCCTTCTTGTGGGCATGTTAGCTTTAAGTCAGATGGAAGTTTTCTGGATTTTTTTTTTTTAACCTAGGGAGCCTTCCCCAACTCTAGATGGGTTGAACTACAACTCCCATAAATTAGCTGTGGGATTATGGGAGTTGCAGTCCAACACATCTGGACGGCATCAGGCTGGGGAAGACTGCCCTAGAGCAGCATTCAAATATAAATCCCCTAATACTTGCAGACTAAACTGTCATACTAGTAGCCACGGTTTAATTCTCTGTCTCTGTAACTGTCGTAGTATTAACACATTTTCTTCAACTGGATAGAAAAAAAAACAGAAAAAAACATTCAGCTGGCTGCTTCATGAAAGAAGCTTTGACAGAAATTTGGCACGCATGAGTAGAAGTAAACTTCAACATATGTGAGCTTACATAATACTGTGAATTGCACAGTGCTATAAGTTTGACAGCTGTGTCATTTCTCTACTCTTCAAACCACCTATCAAGAATTTCACCCTTCTCACCGACGAAGTATAAAGGAGAAAGAATCTAATATGTATTTCTGCATTTGTTAAAATGGAATGAAAAGGGCCATGGTTGGCAAATGTGAGTTTTTATTTAGGAAAACCAACATGGGTTAATGTATAAAAATTAAGCAAGGCTAGAGCTCAATCATTCCTGATGTTTTTGTTCTCTGACCTTGATGTCTTTAATTTTCATTCCTGGGTTTATTGTGACTATTCAGTGCTGCTATATTTGTTACATTGTTATCCTGCAATTATTCCAAGGAGCTCAGGGCTCTCTAGACATTCCTGACTTGGTTTATGTTTACAGTTGTGGGCTCAGGACAGCAGTCGGCCTCATCCTATCCTGGTTCATCTTATTGCCTGGTCTCAGAGTATGGTCTGAGGGCATGTAATCCAGTCAATTTGCTGGTGCTAAGCAGGTCTGGTAGTGATCATTTCCCAAATGGGAGATTGCCTTGAAACCCTATACACCCTGCCTTGAGCTCCATGAAGAAAGACGGGCTGCAAATGTGGTTAATAATAAATAATAAAAGAAAAACATCCTGCAACTGGGCTACTTCCCAGGCAGTCGTGTCTCTCTTGTCTGGATGTCTCTTGGTCCTCTCTCCAAGCTTACTACTGGCTCTAGCCCAACTGGCTTTGGCACCCCTTTTCCAAGCATCCCAACTCCTGGGAATACGAACCCACCCCCTCAGCTTCCTCTTCTTCCTCACTGGCTCCCTCTCCTGCTCCTCTGCTGCCACCGCTACCTCAACTTCCCTTCTCCTTCTTTCATTCCTTGGGGAAAGTGGCACCACTTCTCTGCAATGTGGCTCTTTTGCCATGACCACACCCTTACAATTTCTCTGGCCTCAGCCTTTCCCCCAGCTGTCTGCTATTACTTTTTCTGATCTTTCTTTCCTTTGTCAGGCCACGTTCTGGATCTTGTTGGGCATTGCTCCCAGGTAGCAGCAAGTTCTTGTCTCTGGCTCTATGCTGCATGGATAATCCCCTGGCTCTCTTCCCCAGATCTATGTTTAGAGCTAGACAGAGGGATGGGGAATCTGCCTTTTAATCCAGTCCTTCTCTCCAAACATGGAGCTAGAGGAGGGGACTACATCCAGGGTGGCACTTGGCTTTGAGCATTCTGACTGTCTTGGTAGCCCAGAACAACTTCAAGGACGATATTCTACCAAGCTTTGGAACTGGTGAGGGGGTGAAGACCGTGGCTTCACTCATCATGTCTTGCTCAAGAAGAAAGTGAAACACTTGCCATGACATGTAGAATTGTGGATCCTTGCCCTATAGTATACAGAGAACTTTGGCTATTAGGCAGCATAGAAATGTAATAAATGATTTATTTTTTCATAAATCATTTATTTATGAATGATTTATGAAAGCTGGGCCTGAATCCAATTTAAGCTGGGCCTGAATCCAATTTCTTAGCACACAAGTCATAAAGTCTCAAATTCTACCTGTGTGTTCTGGGCCTCTGGTTCAAGGATGCCGTTCTTCCGGGACTGTGCTGACTTCCAAGTCTTGCAGGACTGGTCATGTAATCATTAGGGACCGTTGGCGGCTTAACGGGCTCCAGGGTCTTATAGGGAGTGTTCCGTCTGTTGACACGAGGCAAGACACAAAGTGGGAGAAGAGCAAAGGTTCAAGGTTTAGGAGGACACTCTATACAGACACAAAGTATATGGATATACAGGTGGTATCTGCTACTCTGGATGTCTTGACAACTATGGACCTTGGAACCATTGTAAAATGAAATTAGTCTTTGCACAAGGATAACTTTGAAAGGGTAATGGAGCTTGCTTACAATGCCTTCATCACCATTCACCCCATCTCATAATTGGCCTGATAATTCACAGACAACAGAAGGCAAAGGGAAATGCAAGTTCAACAAGGCAGCTTTCTGACCAGTCTCATCTCTGTGGTCAAGTATGAACTCTGTACATATGAAACCAAAGGCTCAGTCCCACAATCAGCTCCAGGTTAAGGCGAAAGAACCAGAGACACTGTCCATCTGTCCCCACGGAAAGCTGCAGGCAGAATTCAGTGTACAGGTCTGGATGGGACACTGCTCTGACTCCGTCTGTCAACTTTCATTCTTTTCTTAATAGGAGGCTTTTTTGTGGATACTGTGCCTTAAATTTATGTGACATTTAATGAATGGTTCTCTGCAAGATAGCAATACTTTATAAGAGTGCCACAAGATTTCCTATAATTCCTAAATTGGATGACTTTAGGCAAACAGACAGCCACACAAGGCCAAAACATTAACAAGATCTGTTTCCTTCCATTTGCTTTGGTTATTGCAGTCATCATTGTTTTATCTTTCTCTTTTAATGGCTTAGTAAAGTCTTGATTTTGTTCTGTAAAATATGTCATCCCAATCGTATTCTACTTCGTTACAGCCATGTCATAAAATCAGGAAAGTCCATAATTGGGTTCTGAAATTATGGGCTCCCGCAAACCCATATCTACCACGTAGACAGCTACAAAAATAAAAGCTAAAATATGGTTTGCTGTAGCAGATATGATGAATACTGAAAAAGTAAATGAGTTTATGTATTTCAGTTCCGACAAAGACTGTGACATAAAACATGATGGATATTCCAAGGTAAATGACAACAACATTTATCATCTGTGAAACTGCAGCATAAGCTACCCCTTGCGTGTGTTAAGGCAAATGGGAATATTCACGAGACTATTTTAAAATCCAGGGGTAGGAAATGTATTAGTGGACCCAGCTTTTGCAGTACAGTGTGCTCATACTATGGCATGCACTATTACTGAAATCCAATACCCATCTGAGTGGGAAACTTCCTTGCATAATTCGGATTTATATCTCACTTGATCTATTGTTAGGAGTAGTTCTGGTATATGCAGCTGTAAATTAGGACTTAAACATTACAAAGCTATCATAAAGTGCAGTTCAGTCACTCTTCCATACTCTTCCATGTGCCACATGCTCCCTCCTCCGCTCTCTTCATCTCCTCCCTGCATTTCCAGTTTGCTCTAACCACAGTTGGTGGTGACATCCAAGCTGGGACCCTACGGTTACTGCTAGCCTCCAAATCATGGGTAATGCAAACCCAATTCAAACTATGCTTTCAAATCACGCTTTGTTGGTTAGTGCCAAGTACAGTTTGCCAATTTATATGTCACAGCAAACTATGGTTAGGGGAAATAAGGAAACAGAGAAGGAAATCAGTGCATGAGAGGGAAGGCACATGCAAGTCTATAGCACTTTTCCAAACATCCACACCTTGGTTTGAAGGGTCAGAACATGATGTCTAGATCAAGCCAAAGGATCGCAGGAATCAGGCACTGGAGGCTCTCAAGAAGAGCAGAACCTCAGAAGTTCTCTAGAGGCAAAAACCATTCCTGGACCATACTACATACTGGAGGTGGCATGCATAAATAATTATTCCTCCACACAAAAATAAATGAGCATATCAAAGAGAAGGCTAGTTTAGACCTCCTTCCCCCAACAACTAATTTTTATATGTTCAGTTAGTTGTGATAGGGTTGGTTTTTAATACAGAAAGGATAAAATAATGCAGGGGTCCCCAACTATTCTGGGTCAGTGGACATATTTGGAATTTTGAGAGAATGCTGTAGCCACTCTCACAGAATGACTGCCATGGAGGACCTCGGCCATTCATAAAATGGCTATCAGGGTGATCATGGCCAGTCACAGACCACTCATTTCTCAAAAGCCAAACTGCTGAGATTAAAAGGGAAGTAACATGCTCAAGAACCTAAGTATAATGAAGAGGTGGAATCTGAGCTTCAAATCTCAGAATAAAGATGGTGCTGGAGGACAGCACTTTGCTTTGCAGCTTGCCAACCTTCCAATTTTAGAAAAGGTATTACATTTTTTAAAAAAATCTTAAATGAAATTAAAATCAGGAGGGGCAGGGAGCCTGGTGGGTGGCAAGAGAGGTGACTGTGGGAACATTGGTGCCCTGAGAAATAATGTGATTTGCCCTTCAGCAGGCTTTCTTTCTTTTCTGAGGGGTACGAAAGCCAGCAGATCCCAACACCACAGCCTCCATAATCTCTTGCATAAGACTGGCCTTTCAAGGTTAAAAAAGGGCCAGAGAAATAGTAGCAGGATCTTTACAAGTAATAATGAGACAATTATGGTCAACTCCTTCAGCATCCAGTCTGGAAATCAAACATGCCACAGACCGATTCCTCCTGATCCCACCAAGAGACTTCACAGGTAGGAGGCGGCAGCTTGTTAACCTGTAAGTGGCATTCCTCTGGGCAGTCATACACATGGATCTTCAGGTGACTGTCCTAGCCCATCTATCAGCACCTGCCCAGATCTTGTTATCTGCCCACCTTGTACAAAGCACTTCTTTTTTGTAGATGTACCTGCTTCTGAGCCTATATTGGACAGGCTACAACATTTGTTACACTTTCACAAGATACCCACTCCAGGACCTATCAGATGCCTCTGGTGTCCAAATAGCTGCAACCTGCTTCAAGGGGGAAATGGAGCTCATTATTCCATTCTCTGTTTCACCTGTTCCTCCCCTGGTGGCTTATGCCAATCAGCCATGTTTGGCAAATTCTTGCAGGCCTACCCAGCTGAGATTATGAGACCAGAATAGGTAAGGTTGCAGGTCAGATTGTGCTTCAACCCATAGGAATAGTGCCCTTTCTATTCTCTGTGCCGGCTACCATATTGGTCCAGTAGGGCCACTGATTAAGTCGAAGAGGAAAGAGATCCCTGGGATCATATCTAAAAGGCATCCATATCTGAAAATGTAGTGCTTGGACCCACATTTGAAAACATAGTGAAGCTTGGACAAGGTGGCCAGATAGATGCATCTGGCTAGATGCTCACAGGTGCAATTACCTCTGGAGTATGTGTGGGACTACAGAAAGATTGTGAAGAATTTATGATTATACCAATGTCTGAAGATTATACCAATGTCCTGTTATGGAGGAGTGGGCAATTTGTTCCCTCCAGACAGTTTGGCCTACAACTTCCATAAGCCTTAGTCTTACATTGGCTAAGGTTTATGGGAGTTGTAGGCCAAAACACCTAGAGGGCCACAAGTTGTCCACCCCTGCATTACAGGAAACTGCTACTGCTAGAGATATAGGCCATTATTCCCTGTATATATTCACGAGATGTTTGGAAACCATTGCCTATTTAATCACTTTGGAAAAACTGATCTTCCAGTGACCCAGATTTAAGGGACTCATGCCAATTGGCAAATTACCAAGAGGAGAATCCCAAGTGACATTTTAAAATACACAGTTAATAGACTATATCAATAAAATAAATGCTGGAAGCCATACTTGGTAGCAATGACATCAGCATTTCATCGAGTCATTGAACTGATCCTTTTATGTGGCATAGTCAATGGCAATTTGATGTAGTGTTTGACTTAGTTTTGTACCAGTGGTCCCTGAAACTAGTGTGCTTTGTTTTCTCTAGCTCATTCAGAAAGCTGGTTCTAGGTAGATTTCAACCCAACATATATCTATTTATCACTTCTTATTATTATTTCATCTCTTTCTCGCTCGTGGCGGTTTTTCTAGACGGACATGACGGGCTTTGCCAAGTCATGCTGTCTTTTACAGATTCAAGAATTTCCTGACAATTGAGCATGTTTTAAGTATGACTGCTTTCTGGATGTTGGTGTGGATGTATTTTGGTAGGCGCAGTTTCTAAAGGTTTTCTGTATAATTTTTTGATGTGATGCCGGTGACTGAAGCGACTAATGGAATAATTGTGACCTTTTCCTGTTGCTATAGTTATTTGAGTTCCATGGCCAGTGGTGTATATTTGTCTCTCTTTTCATCTTCCTTTTCAACAACAGTTTTGTCATTCGGTATTGCTAGGTCGATGAGGTATGTGTGTTTTTCTTTTTTGTCTATAACCGTTAGGTCTGTCGGTTGCATTATTATTATTATTATTATTATTATTATTATTATTATTATTTACGGTTTGGCCTATTCACATCCCCTGCCCTCCAATGAAACTACATTAAACCTCACCCCCAGGTAACTGACTGCCTCCAAAAAGGTATCACAAGTTCTGCTTTCCTTGCATGAGAATTCAGTAAGATAATGAACTCCTTCAAACCTCTCAGCACTAAATAGCACTTATTGGAATTCCCTCAAATTTATGACTATTATGCTCCTTTCTCAAGTTATCAGCAACTGCTGTCTGCTCAGAACAGGATTTATATACTCATCTACTCCATAGAATGCCTTTACACAAATGGCTAGTTTCTATACTGGATTGGCTTCTAAGGTTTTTAGAGTTTTCTTAAACCTCCACCTACAACCTAGACTAGATACTTCCTGTTCTGTGGGGTTTCCATTTGGCAGCTCCTACTTTTCAATGAAGCATGTGGTGTGTTTTTTATTGTATAGTGTATTTAAACATCTACTAAAAATCTAAACATGGAGGAAAGATTACTTACAATGCAAAGGAGATTTTTAAGCATATTAAAGCAAATTCACAACTGAGAACTTCCAATGTTCCTTTATTTTTTTTAAAAAAAAACTTTCATCCTAGATCAACAAGTTAGCTATGCATTGGGAATAACCCTAACTCTCACCTACAGCTGCAGATTTAGATAATAAATATATTTGAATATAAAATATTTTATATATTTCTCCACAATCCAGGTAGCCATTAAAGTACTACTACTTCCATGCCAGGTTACTGAAGCATACATTTTTTAAAAATTGGCAAGAAATATATTTCTTTGTAATATTTATATACCAGTAAATATAATTGAATCTCTCAGCTGTTCACAACATTAAAATAGAAGCTATGTCTTCTGCTACACATACACACACACCGAACCAGAGTCATTTTTTTTCCAATTTCAAAATTTGTATTCTAGCTAAGGCAATGTTTCTCAAAACTGTTAGGCTTACGCTTCCTTCTGGAACACTCCCCTCCCTCCACCCAAATTACATGCCAGCCATTTCTTTGCTGAGTCTGTTTACATTCTTATATACTGCAGGTGCATGCCAGAGGATCAGGGCAAATGGATATCAAATATTTTACAGCAGGAGTGCTATTTTCCCTCTTCATTTCCATCATAGATTCTCTAGGCAATGACCTGAAGGCCAGAAGCACAGCAGCTCTACTCTCCAACTACTGCTTGCTGGATTCCCAGTTGAGATCTCCAAAAGGGTGTGGGGTCCCAGACATTGATAGCAGCAGCAGCCTGATCAACTCTCAAGGTCTCAGCAGTCACACTCCCACCCCAGAAGGTGTTTTGTCCCTCCCAAACCTATAGTCTGAGAATCTATGGGCAAATGGTATAGATTCTGGAGCAGTACACATAGGAATGAAACAGGAAAAAAGATTAAAAACAGCAGTTGAGGAATGCTTCCTGGAAAAGAGTTGGGTTCAGAAGGTGCTGGAAGCAGCATAGTGTTGGTGCCTGCCTGACCTCCAGGAGCAGGGAGCTCCAAAGAGAAGGGGCTACCACACTAAAGGCTCTTCTCCTGGTAGTCTCCAATCAGGCCAAAGGTCCACGTGGAAACATCAGGAGCATCACGTCCCTCTGATGACTTCATCGACAGGCAGAAGGCGTTCCCTCAGGTATCCTGGTCTCAAGTTGTTTAGGGCTTTTTACAGTAGTACCAAACCCTTAAATCTGGCTGAGTAGCCAACAGGCATCCAGTGCAATTCCCTCAATAAAGGAGTTATATGCTGAAAAGAAGCGGCTCTTAACAACACCCAAGCGGCTGCATTCTGCACAAGCTCCAACTTATTTTTTATCCACAGAATGCATCGTCTGATTTGCTGCAGTCCTTGTTTTTGGCCCATGCAGTAGATCAACGATGCTGAACTTCAGGCCTGGGGCCAAATCTGGCTCTCTGGGGTTCCCAACATGACCACTCCCTCCTTCTACTAGCCCCACCCCCTTTCCCCCAACCACCAACCTTTTGGTAGTTCCCAGCTTTTGTGCCATTTTCCCCCATTCTAAAATGCTGAAATGCCTTTCCTAAGTCTTAGTGACATTAAGAGCTTTGAGTTATAATTCGCTGGCATTTGTGGGGGGTTGCCCCTTTTGCTTTCAGCCGCACCCACCACTGGGATGTGGTCCCCAAGAGTGCCTCCAAAATGGAATGCAGCCTTTGGCTAAAAGAGATTCAACAACCTTGCAATAGACACAACCTTCCCCAGTCTCCAGATGTGTTAGATTACAACTCCAATCATCCCCAGCCTGCATGGGCACTAGGTTGGGGGAGGCTGCAGTAGAAAGGGTTTGCCTGCAACAGGACTGCAATTACTGACATTCAAACTTAATAAACATTTTTTTCCTAGCCCCACATTCTTTGGTTCCTATCACAATATTTCACAGTACTCTGGTGAATAGGAAATACCAGCCATGTCCAGTGAGGCAAACAGATTGGACTGATGTAGCGACTACATCCCAATTTAATCCACTTTTTAAATGTGTCAGATAGCCTAAACAGAATACCTTCTGTATCCTTATCAGAAATGATAAATCTGACTACACCAGAAACTAACCAGCAGTTTCCTTGCCCAGGTTGCAATCCTACACATCATTCACTCAGGGGATGGCCCATTGAAACCAGCTGACCTTATTTTTGCATGCACTTAGCATGAAGCTTACCAATTATTCAACATAAACCAGAGACCCATGAAAAGATGCTCAATCCTAAAATTAATATTTTAGAAGTGAGCTGTACGAGTTATTTAACAGTGGAGGACAACGAAGCCTCAAAAATGAAAGATAATATTGACACAAGCAATTAAAATTGTGTTCTTTGTCCACATAAAAGCAGAATGAGAAGTCTTATTCTTACCCCAGAGTTCCCCGGCCTGACATGGGAGGACTTGGTGGTTTTTGTGTAGGCGGATTTGTTCTCGACAAAGTGCCAGTTCTCGCAGGCTGATTGTTTCCATGCTGAAAACCAGAATAATGCTTTAATTTTGGGGACCAAAATAGCTCAAACTATATGTTGATGCTTCAGTTCACTAATATGAAGTGAGGATTCCCAGACAGCTTTTAAACCACAACTTCTTTTACTGCATACTGGATTAAACACAATAAGATAAAACCCCTGTCTAAGCTTTTTATTCTCTCCTCCCCTCCTTTGCGATTTCATTCCCACTCTGAATGAAACCTCAGCTGCACTAAGCATAAATAAAGGCTCATGTACCAAACTTGTTTCAGTGACCATGTCAGAGCCACTGAATCTATTTTGTGTTCAGGATTTACTAATACATTTATTTAGTCCAGCTATCTGATTAGCACAGGCATGCAAGTGTTTCTGGGAAACCTTGTCTAAAACGTGTCAATAAGAGAAAAGCACCTACCCAATCAAAGCAAAGCACTATGTATGTTAGAGAAATTAAATGTTATCTATGAACAAAAGGCATTTGTCAATATATCAGTGATATATTAACTGTCAGTTGGAACTGAAGTTGAGCACATCTAAATAACCTGTGGAAAAAGGAGCAGAGAAATGCAGAAGAAAGAGAGAGAGAGAGCGCTAGTTTTTAGGTGTAATGGCTCAGCAGCCTCTATTGTCATGGGGTGTTGTGGATCAAATGAGAAATAACTCTTCTTACCTTGGCTTTTAGCCACTTAACGTTGGCAAAAAGAAAAGGAGGAAGAAAAGTAGAAATTAATGGCAGATCTATCATTGTCCACATGGCAGGTTTAAATGATAACGGTACAACATTTGCAGCAATTTTTTTTCACTGTAATTGACAACTGCAGACCAGGAACAGAAATATTTTTTTGCTCAGAGAAAGCAGAATGTTGTTATATTCAGCTCTGTCTTGATCCAGCAGTTTTAAAAATATGCCAAGGCTGCGGCAATTGTGACACTCTATCAAAATTGACATATAACTAATAAATACATTTAAGAGAGCCTGTAAACATTTAAAACAGCTGCAGGTACATGGGATGTGTGGTGGGGGTGGTGGGAAATCCAGACCAAAAAAACATTGTTCTTTGTCCCATGTCTGCTTGGAGTTTAACAAAATGGAACCCTTTCTATGAAGGGAGGTGTCATGGAAATCTCTCCCAAACACACAGAAAGTTGATCTTCCTGTCCTGGACACAGCCAGTCCACACAGATCAATTCTAATTCCTCCATGTGATTTGTTTGGGAAAAGGATGGTAAGGGCCAGGTTATGTACATGGTGAGCTGACAGCGGTTCCAATGATTCCAGTTCTGCTTTTTCCCAAGCAGCCTCTATCATAGAGAAATTACCACCAGCAACCAGCCAGTCTGGTTCACACTAGCCTCTTTCCATGTGGTTGTGTACCCAAATAGGGAACAAGGTGGAGGAGCTAAAAAAAATTTTTTAGGGGTGGGAGAATCTACCGATTTCACGACAGAATTTCCAAAAGCAGCTTACAAAACAAAATGACAATAAAAATAAATGTGATAGTAGAAACCAATCTGTAGATTATACTTGCCACTGCTGTGAGCATACCTTACATTAAACCACTGAATTATCTAAAGAAATATTTTCTCCTCTCATTGTCGGCAATTTTAAAGCCCCATCCTGGGTAGCAGGATTTTAACTGGAAATGCCAAGGATCAAAGCTCTGTGACCTTCTATATGAAAAGCTCTACTACTGAGCTATGGCCCCACCTTTATAATATTTGTCTCTTCCTTTAATGGTATGCTTCATATGCACAACATTGTATTCTTGACCTTTCCTTTTGATGCTAGAGCCTTGTGGGGAAAGAACCCAGCTCAGAGAAATTGGAAGGCAAAAATATAGTCAGTAAGTGTGGTCCAATAGCTAGAGCATGCTCAGTTATGAACTCATTGGGTAATTTTGGTCAAGTCACCTCTCAGTCACATGTTCCCATGTGTAAAATTAGAATATTTATGACCTACGTCAAATGGTAGGAAGATGCAAACGAATTGTAGAACATTTTGAATGGACACGATGCTACCACCAAAATGCCAGTTATTTCTAATGACTATTTAAATAGATGCATTTACTAACTAAGGTAAAAAAGAGAGGGTTGCCTGAGCATATGCATTTCTATGCCCCTTAATTAGTTATAAATAGATTAATTATAATTTGGAAAAGTAATCTTCGATTAAGAAGATCTGCACTGAGAAAATCAGTACTAATAAAAAGGGTATATCAATTTGCACATGTTTGCATAAATGTCTTTCATATGAGACAACCTTTCAGAAATTCTTTAAGCGCTAGCTGGTTATAGATTTCTAATACCAGATTAAAGGAATCTCATAAATTAATTTTAATGAATTTTTGTTTTCCCAATTGACATGCAAAGGGGTTCCACAAAGATGTGTTTTCTGCCTAGAAAAATCTATCCCCTTCTAAACAGGCCTGGAATATAACTAACAATACTTTGCTTAAGCACAAAAATACTTCAGATGTTTGCTTAGTCATCTTTAACGGCACAATCCTATGCATGCTTAGACAGAAAAAAATGGCTGGCTGGGGAATGCAGGAAGTTGTAGGACTTTTTCTGTCTAAACATGCATAGGATTGCACCCTAAAGCACTATAGAAAGTTAGGACAGTATTTTCCCAACTGTGCTGCAGTTCATGGGCTAGGGACAAGACAGCGTGGCTTGCAGAAGACCACCCAAAGAGTTCATGGCTGGAGGTGGGATTTCAAAAAAGAGACTTCCAAAACTCAGTATGGCCTTACAAAAATCAACAATTCTGGAAACAAAACCAAAAGACAGCTGATCTTGAAGACATGCAGTAGGAAGCACAAACTCTGTATACACAGTATACAGAACACAACGGTGGTGGTGGTGGTGGTAGAGTAGTGGTGGTGGAGTTAAAGGGTATTGTCACACTTTGGCATGTTATAAAGTCAGTCACCAAGTCTTCTCCCCATTTATATCCCCCCTGCTAGAGAACAGTGGAACTGAGCTCCGGTTACTCCACTACAAAACTCGCAATATCATATGGTCAGCTTTACAAGGTCGCAATAAAGTTGATTGATTATAAGGAACCTAAATCTTTTCTGTAAAACTCTATGTAGATCAGTGTTTTGGCATTGCCTCTTTCCCTTACAAAAAAAGTATGCTAAGAACCGGTAACTCTGGGAGAGGGAGAGGGAGATTATTCTAAAATTGGTTGTCATTTAGTAGTTCCTTAAAAACAGTTGCATCACATCTGCTTTAACATGCCTTTGAAAGGTATTTAAATGCATTCAAGGAAAAGGTCTTGCATAAATTGGTTAAAGGTGGAAAGGAACAGTATTCTCAAGATATGCCTACTTCTTTGTTCCCTTCCGCCTCCATATTTACATGATTGTATCTGTTCCCTGTTTAGGCTGCATTTAGCAAAATAGATGTTAAAACAGACAGCACCATCACAATCACAGAGCATCTGATTGATGTAACAATGCCAACTGGTTAGTTCAAGACAGAGGACCATCTTTATTTTCTATAAAAAGATTTAATAAGATTCTTCCATGGAAGCAGGCGGGAGAAAACTCTGGATGCAAGTATTACTGAACTGCTAAGTTTCTTTGTAGCTTAGGGATACACAAGCCTCATTCAGACGCAACAATAAATCATGGCTTATCCTTACAGAACAAGCCGTGATGAACCTCAGGCTTGTGGACTCTCCATTCCCTTCTCCACCACTGATGCAGCCAGGAGAAATTCAGAAGCTATCACTTCCATTTTAGACAAGCCCCAACTAAGTATTATGTCCAAACCTGGACAAACTAGGATTAGTTGAAACAAGACAGCTTCAACCCAGTTTAGCTAGCTTGTTTCAACTAACCATAACTCTGGTTTTAACTACCCACAATTTAGGGTTTGAATGCAATGCTAGTCTGAGGAGTTTATTGTTATTTTTGAACCAGACCATAGTCTTTGACGTTTTTTCTGTCGTGGCACTATCTTAATTAAACGCCAAGAGAGAAGCAAGGTTCCTAAAGGTCAGTCCAATATTCTGCCTTCTGTATACTAAACATAACTGCATCTATGTCATTTTTCCAATGAAAAGAGATCTAATGGCCAGACATTTCATTTAAGTCCATGCACACTACTAAATTGTAACTAGGGATTTCTCTCCCTAGGGAGGCCCGTTCTATCAGATTAGTGAAAACTTCTGTTCCATCAGACCTTTGGAACTGATAGACACATGGCAAACATATGTTTAGGATTCCATTATTTGGTCCAGTATATAGCTGTTGTTTGCAGCAGGAGCTGTGAATGATAATCTCCATATGCTTGCACGCACCACCAAACAGATGGTTAGTTTTGAAAGAACCTGAAGTTCATAAAGAGGGTAAGGAGCAAACAGCTGGGTCAAAAAGCTTAACACACCACTTTAAGCAGTATGAAATTGGCCAAATTTTGTATACTTCTGTTAGCTATTATTGAACAGAATTCTTTAAGAGTTTACAGCTATTTTAAGCAGGCTAGAATATAACTATCTAATACCATTTGCTACCCCAAATAATTGAGGATGGTTGGGAAGAAAGCAGAGTCCTTACCTTTACACCATGGCCCACGTCATCCAACACTGTGTAGTCTATAGGTTTTCGAATATACCTTACGGGACGCTCCATGTTTGCTGGAGCAATGATTTTGTGTGTTCTGGATGTATTCTTATTGGTTGTCAAAATGCCGATCTCTCTACGGGCCACTTTCTCTTTATGTATGTCCACCGTCTACAAAGAAAGCAAAAGCCATACATTTATGCCCAATCATGAAGTAATACTTGGATTAAAAATATTTGATTTATAAAGCAGTAGCACTTTTCACATGATATGTAATGCACACTGTGTGTTTTATTTTCCAGTTTCCCTCTTTCATTCCTCTACAATCTGTTTGATTTAGATTCTGAGCCCTAAAGGAGGAGGGGTAGGATGGGTTATGTTCACTTGCTAATATCTGGGCTGATCCTGTTGGTCAGGGTGGGCGCTGAATGTAAATGAATAATGGAAACAAATGGGATGTATACAAACTGGTTAGCATACGTAAAATGTACCTGCGTTCTAAAAACCATTTGCTGGAATTATCATGTAATTTACAAGACATCTACAGTGTTCATGCTCAGCTGGATGTAATTTCTCCCATGCATCCTTGCAATTAAACCTCATGATATAATTATAGCTATATGATTATATCTTTCTGCTAATCCAAGGTACACAACAACCATTACAGGAGCATGCAACCATTACAGGAAAAGAAAGCCTTTGCTATAAGGATACTTTGATAACAGGACACAAGCCAAAAATTCCTGGAACTATCAGGAAGTCAACAAAGAGAGTGAAATGTCTAAGAAAGAAAGAGATTGAGGACAAAAGGAATTTGAAAGACCCACTCCAGAAGAATTCAAATCCTGAAACTAGAAAACACAAACTCTAAATGTAATGCAAACTGTTTTGTCAAAATACACAATTAATTTTGATGGAAAAATCGCTAAGAGTATAGAATTTGGCATTCTTATAGAATTATAGAATTGAAAAGAGAGCAATGTGGGTCACTAGTGGGGTTGTGTGCCCACAGCATGCAAACACGCATATTAGGGGTTACAGAATTTAGGGACTGTTCTATTTTCAACCTCCCATTCAGAACTTTCTAATTTAAGAGGCTTTGAAAATTACAAACTGTCCATTCTCATTTCCCCCCTTCCATTAGCATATGTGTACCGGGTGGGGGGTGGGGGGGAGAGACGGGCAAAATACATTAGAAAAGTGGCAAATTAGAAAGTTAGAATTAAACTTAAAAAAAAAAACCTGGAGCCTATCATTCTGTCCAGTGCAGTTCCTAGTCGTGCAGTTCCTGAACTAAATGCACAATTAAGTCTGCAAAATTCAACTCCCAAATGTTAGTTAATCCATCTAATAGATGACAAAATATTTTTAGAATAATTCTAAATTATTAGCTTTTATAAAGTGATCAGAGAAAAAAGAAGCCTGCATACCGTTAAGCATTCTCCAAATCAGAGCACATAATAATTCAAGATGTGATGAAAAAGGTGAGAAACAATGGAAAATCAAGGATTAGGATTTTTTGCTTCATATTGTTTTGACATCTTCAAATTGGTTAGAAAAATACATGTTCCAGTATTCCATCATGGTGGTTAGAGAAGGCTGTTTGCAGACGCTTGAGTTAGTGAGGCATTTTAGCCTCAGCTTCCAACAGGAATTACATTTCCAATTTGTCAATGAATCTCTATTTCTAGGAAAGCATTCCATTAACCTTTGCTTAGAAAACTGGGGATATTAAATATAAAAATGGCACTGCTTGTGTTTACCCAGACCATGCTGGGGATTGAGCAGCAACTCTTCCAATTAAAAGTAAATTGGGTAAGATAAATGATTTAGTCCTTTTCATTGGATAGGCACTCTCCACCACTGTTTCAAAATGTATAAATCAGTCTGCATCAGCATTGCATGAAATATACTGACCCAGTTCTGAATATAACAGATTTTTTTTATACTGACAATACACTACCAAACTGATTCACAGCCTAAGATACACATGCCTGTTTCCAGTAAATGGGTTGTCAGTTTTACGCATGTAGAACAGCTTTTAGGTGATTGTAATCCCACAGTAGGTACAGATATACACATCGGCAAAAAATGACAGTTCCCAAACAATTCCATCCACATTAAACACTGTACAGAGAAACTGACACACATCATGGACTAGAGTATGGATTCACATTCATACAGATTCATCTATAGACTGGTCTATGTCTACAAAGACCACTGCATGCAATACAACCCTCACCACTCCTATCAAGAAAGATAAAAGTGTACATTTCTGACCATCTTTCAGTGCATATAGGAATGCCCATCCAAACGTACTGATATTGCCGCCGTTTGCAGCTTTTGTCATTGCAGTGACTGGACTAAATCCAATGAAGGTGATATTAAAATCCCACTGAAACTAGAAAGACATTCATTAGACACAACTGACTTCTGCTATTGATTTTATTGGGACTTAGACATGACTAACTTCTTCTGGATTTGGATGGATTGAGGCCATAATCAAATACATAAAGAAGGAGCTAGTGTCATATCTTCAATGACATTTTAAGAAAGTGATCGCTAGTTCTCTGCTACTTGAATGTATGTTAAAAATGGCTAATATACACTAAATTGTGGTCAATTATGCAAAATTAGATTGGTATATTTTGTAGTCTTTTGGGGGCTGATTTTGCTTCTGAAACGCAGAGCATAGGACAAAAAGAGCTTGAAGACACTGAATCTATGTGCTTTCCACTGAAAAATCCTCAGGCTTCGAACATTTAACTAGACATTGCCCACAAAGACTTTCACAGCTATAACAAATAGGCATGAGGACTAGAAAGTTATTTCTAAATACACCAACAGATTTCAGGGATGTTGCAGCCAAAACCAGAGAGGGATGGATGGACTAGTATGTTTGCTAGTCTACTACAGTTTTACATGTGTTCATTCCTAAGTTTGTCCCATTTCTACGTCAGTGAGCAATTTTTAAAACAATCTGCATGAAAATTTATATATAAATACCTATTTAACAAATATCGTAAATGTCTTTCTCCTCAATTGTGCATTTTTACATTTATTTTCTGTAAATATATGCATTTCGAAAGGACGAAGTAATACAACTACTCCTGAAAAAATGGAATTGTCCCTTTTCAGCATGTAATACCTGCGGGAACTGCACTGGCTAGTAGGGGTGTGCATCGGATCGGATCCGATCCACGATCCGAATCCGATCCGCCCCAAAATCGGGAAAATCCGATCCGATCAACCTCCGATCCGATCCGATCCGATCCGACGAGGTCCGATCCGGATCGGACGCCATTTTGAATGCTTTTTCCCATAGCCAAGTATTGTTTTACAAAAACGCCTATAACTTTTTCATTTTTAAAGATAGAAGGATGAAACTTGGGCACATTATACACTGGTTAGGGACAGTTATCTGTGAGAAATTCCAGAAAGATTGGTGCATGCGTTTTGTGGCAATTAATTTTTTAATAAATACCCAGGAATGCCTATAACTTTGTCATTTTTAAAGTTACACACATGAAACTTTGCCACATTGTAGGTGGTACCTTGGGACCTACGTGTGTGAAATTTCAGAAACGTAGGTGCTTGTCTTGTGTGGCAATTAATTTTTAGAAAAATGGGTAGTAGTGGGGTAAATACATTTATGCCTCCCATTTTTTTATTTTTGAAGATACAAACAGGAAACATGGGCACATTACAGGTACCACTTGCCTTGATATGTGTGTGAAATTTCAGAAACATTGGAGCTTGCCTTGTGTGGCAATTAAGTTTTGAAACAATGAGGAAAGAAACACCTATAACTTTGTCATTTTTAAAGTTACACACATGAAACTTTGCCACATTGTAGGCGGTACCTTGGGACCTATGTGTGTGAAATTTCAGAAACATAGGTGCTTGCCTTGTGTGGCAATTAATTTTTTAATAAATACCCAGGAATGCCTATAACTTTGTCATTTGTAAAGTTACACACATGAAACTTTGCCACATTGTAGGCGTTACCTTGGGACCTAATCTGTGAAATTTCAGAAACGTAGGTGCTTGTATTGTGTGGCAATTAATTTTTGAAACAATGAGGGATTCATTAGACAGCACTTGCCCATAGGGATTCATTGGACAGTACTTGCCCATAGGGAATCATTGGACAGTACTTGCCCATAGGAAATCATTGGAAAGCACTTGCCCATAGGAAATCATTGGAAAGCACTTTCCCATTGAGAAATACAGTTATGCCTCCCACTTTTTTATTTTTGAAGATACAAACAGGAAACTTGGGCACATTGTAGACTGGTTAGGGATAGTTATCTGTGAGAAATTTCAGAAAGATTGGTGCATGCGTTTTGTGGCAATTAATTTTTTAATAAATACCCAGGAATGCCTATAACTTTGTCATTTTTAAAGTTACATACATGAAACTTTGCCACATGGTAGGTGGTACCTTGGGACCTATGTGTGTAAAATTTCAAAAACGTAGGTGCTTGCCTTGTATGGCAATTAATTTTAGAAAAATGGGTAGTAGTGGGGTAAATACATTTACGCCTCCCATTTTTTTATTTTTAAAGATACAAACAGGAAACATGGGCACATTACAGGGAACACTTCACTTGATATGTGTGTAAAATTTCAGAAAGCTGGGTCCAGGCATTTGGTGGCTACGAATTTTTTAGATTAAAAGTTATAAACGTTTTTCCACAGAGGCTGGGGCTGTCAATTGCACCCTCCCGCCTCCCCGGAAGAAGAAGGAAACACTTTCTCTCATCTCTTTGATCCTTGCACGCTTGGCTGCAACTGAGCTAGTATCCATTACAAAAGGAGAAACAAAGTAGCACTTGGCTCGTGTCTGCTTTGATACTTTCACTTTTTACTCAAGCAGAACGGCTGAGCCTAGGATCACTCTCTCTCGCTAGGATCGTTACAGGAGAAATTTTCTACAGTCTTCAAAGTGGTGTGTGCAGACACCTTGCCACCACATGCCTGGACCTATCATTCTGAAATTTCACACACATAGGTCCCTAGGTACCACCTACAATGTGGCAAAGTTTCATGTGTGTAACTTTAAAAATGACAAAGTTATAGGTGTTTCTTTCCTCATTGTTTCAAAAATTAATTGCCACACAAGGCAAGCTCCAATGTTTCTGAAATTTCACACACATATCAAGGCAAGGGGTACCTGTTATGTGCCCAAGTTTCCTGTTTGTATCTTCAAAAATAAAAAAATGGGAGGCGTAAATGTATTTACCCCACTACTACCCATTTTTCTAAAAATTAATTGCCACACAAGACAAGCACCTACGTTTCTGAAATTTCACACACGTAGGTCCCAAGGTACCACCTACAATGTGGCAAAGTTTCATGTGTGTAACTTTAAAAATGACAAAGTTATAGGCATTCCTGGGTATTTATAAAAAAATTAATTGCCACAAAACGCATGCACCAATCTTTCTGAAATTTCTCACAGATAACTGTCCCTAACCAGTGTATAATGTGCCCAAGTTTCATCCTTCTATCTTTAAAAATGAAAAAGTTATAGGCGTTTTTGTAAAACAATACTTGGCTATGGGAAAAAGCATTCAAAATGGCGTCCGATCCGGATCAGACATCCGGTCCGATCCGATCCGACCATCCTCCGATCCGATCCGATCCGACCCCCCAGGTCCGATTCCGATCCGCTATCCGATCCGATCCGGGGGGTCAGTGCACATCCCTACTGGCTAGCCATTTGCTACCAGGCCAGGTTTAAGGTTCCATTATTGATGTATAAAGCTCTAAACAACCTGGAACCCGGATATTTGAGAGAGAGAGCCTTCTCCTTACCAGCCCGCGTAGTCACTGTGGTCATCAGATGACGCACTCCTGGTGGTTCCACATGGCGCCCGCTTGGAGGACAGCCTTTAGTGTATTGTCTCCCTATTTATGGCATTCCCTTCTTGTAGATATCAAGCAGGCACTAACATTGTTTGGTTTCTGGTACCTGCTTGATGACATTTTTGTTTAAACAAGACTTCCCTGTCTAAGCTGCCATGGTTTTATTGGCATAATCTGATTTTAAAGTTTTAATTCTGCATTTTAATAATTATCACTATTATTATTCCCCTTTTATTGTTCACTGCTTGGATATTTTATCGGATGCGGAGCGGTATATAAATTGTGTAAATAAATACAATTGCTAAATGTCTTTTATTGTAAAACATGCATTGTCAAATACATTCAGGTATGTTTTTTTGAGCCAAGAACTGCATCACAACATTTGGAATCATGAAAAATTCAAAGGATAATTACATTCTGATCCAGACATTAGTCTGGGAGATGCAGATCAGTTTGCATCAGAATTCAAATATCAAATTCCACATGCATTCCCAGTACCAGAATGCAAAAGAAATACAGAGTCCCTGTTATAGTAGATTCTACTCCCAAGATTCTGAAATGTTATTTCCTTACTGTAAACGTATTTCCCAAGTAATTGCACACAATAAAGGCTCCAATAATGATTGATTCTAAGGCGGCACAGGAATAGTATTTAGAATAAGGCCACATGATCACTTTTGCTCCCAATAGTTTTGAGGAAGAGCTGGGATTTGAACCCAGAGCATAAAATTCCCAGCCTACCATGCTAATATATGGCTCATATTTCATCCTGGACTGTGTTCCACTCCTTCCTTAATTGGAATGGCTGCGGGGATACCTCAAATTGAAGGAAATCAGCTCACATTTAAACAATAAAGGTTCAACACTTTGTTGCCAATTTAGGGAAGGTAGCGTTAGGTCACAATTAACACATAAAGAGGCCTCTCTCTCTTTGTATTGAGAGGAGATAATTGCCCAATATGTGAAATTGCCTCATGAAAACAGATGCATTAAGATCAGGTGCTACATTTTAATGGCCTCATAAGAAGACAATGCCGTTCATATGGCATATCTTGAAATTTATACTAACTACCTGCTGCCCTTCAGGTACTCTGTATGTTAAATGAACTGGAACCCCATCACACTTCGTGCAGATTAGCACCATCTCTCAAAAACTTTGAAGTCAGGATTTCAACAAAACTGGAAAGTAACATCAATGTGTTCGAACAAATGGGGGAGAAAGGGAGAAGAGGAATAACTTACAGCCCTTAGAATCATACTTTGATTCTTTAAAAACATGTGTATCATGGAGACTGTGAGTGTGCGTATTCATTCTCCAAAGTTCTTTCAGATCAGGATGTTTTTGTAAAGGGGGCCGGCACGCACAAAAGGTCCACTCTGCCCAGAAATTTGGATTCCGATTTATGATTGCAGTGTAACATAAGCTACTACGCTACTTTACATATGCAGACATTTGCACATAAGCAAAGAGGAATTCAGATAAAACAGCATAATAAGACAAACAGCCTTACAGTACGCGTTAAGTATAATACAGAATTCCTTTAAAAACAACAACACAGAGAATCATATCAACAAGACGGAGCATTTATTTACATAACATTTATTCTAACTATTGCAACCCAGTGAGCAAATGACAACTACAATGCAGGTAATAGAAAGATCTCCAATAAGAAAAGTCAGTTTGTTTAGGAAGGGGCCAAGGCTGGATTTTCCAAAGGAAAGGAGAAAGCAAATTTGTTGGGATCTTACAATACATTGAGCAATGGGCAAGGCACATATGTACAGAGTCTCCAGTGCTAGGCTCTCCAATGCGGTGCCTCTCAACTTGACACAGTTCTTGGCATGCACCAGATTCTCTACCTCTCCTGATTATAAATTTAGCTCTTAAGATTGTTTACTGGGAACTGCTGGGAAGTTGCCCTGTTGCAAAGCAAAGTCCTGCCCTCCAGCACCATTTTTATTTGGATTCGAAAGAATGGCGTTGCATCTTGGAGCTCACACCCCACCTCTGCCTTGTCCTTATCAATGGCTATTAGACCTGATGGCTATACCTTACCTCCAGTGTCAGAGATAGTATGCTTATGTGCAGCAGTTGCTGGGAAACTCGAATGGGAGGGTATTACTGCACTCTTGTCCTACTTGTGGGCTTCCCACAAACTGGTTGGCCACTGTGTGAACAGAATGTTGGACTAGATGCACCTTTAGTCTGATCCAGCATGGCTCTTCTTACGTTCTTATGTACCACCAATTTGCCTTCTGGGAAATGACTGCTTTGTGACCAGGCATGCCCACCAGAGTAACCATTTTATGAATGGCCAACCCTTCCCATGAAAGCCATTTTGTGAGAGTGTCCATGACACTGTCTCAAAATTCCAGATGTGTTCACCAACCTGAAAAGGTTGAGGACCTCTGGTTTAATGGAGTAGGGAGGGGGTTGTTCATATTAGCACCCTTCCAACACGCAACTTTTCACCATCTGGAATCGTAATGAGATGAAGTCCCTTCTTCATTTGAACAGCATCAGATCTCCAAGAGATTGTATTCTAGAGCATCGTAAAGCAGGATTTGAGAAATGCACTTCAGCTATAGCTTGTTGTGCATTAACTTCAAGAACCTGTTCCCAAATTTTCAATTTGTCTTCGAAGGAGCCTCAGTTCACTAAATCAGCCTTTCCCAACCTTGGGTGCCCAACTGTCATCAGACTACAACTCCCATCAGAAGTAGCCAGCATGGTGATGAAGCAGGGATGATGGGAGTTGTAGTCCAACATAATCTGAGGATCCAAGGTTTAGATGGGCTGCATTAAATAGATTTTAATGCATAGATAGCTTATGTTGATCAATGGCATCATAACAGTCAGGTAGCTTTAGGCATAACTGAGGCCTTATTGAATTGTTTCACCTAATACAGACTGGAAATCCTGGAATCCTCTACATTTCTTAAATAATGAGAGGGGACAATTCATAAGGTACACTAGAAATGCACTTTAGCGAGCCCAACATGTTTTGTGTTTCTCTTCTTTGGGGGCACTACTTAAACAAAGATAACTTCTTGTAGTGTCTCAGACAAAAGAGAGTCTCTCCTGGTTTTGAATTGACCCTGTTCAGACAACATGCTAAGCCATGTTGCAGCAAATGGTCAGTGAGTGTGTTTAAACTGTGCTTATGTAGCCACCATGGTTATGTATGGTTCACATAACATACCTAGTCATGGTTCACATGACACACTAAGCCACAATCTTTAGCTCAAAATGCTTAACCACAGTGGTTTAGCATCTCGTCTGAACAGGATCATTGTTGTCCTGCCTCCAAATGTCTTAGCCTGAACCAGTATAGCTGAACCATGAGCTCTGACTTCCAGAAGAGAAGACTGCAAGGATGAGAGGCTGGAAACCAGGAAAAAAAATCTGGGTAGTCTAGGCAAGGCAAGAAGTGCCTTCAAGCACCTCGCCATCTTGCTTCATACTCAGGGAAGAGGGTGAGCATCCAGGAAAGGTAACAATGTGAATTATACGCACTTGTGAAATCATATTAACTTCATGTTTGCCAGTACTCATTGCCTCATTTTGCCTGATGGAGAGAAATACCCTCATGTAAAGGGGCGGGGATACACGGGGACAGAGGACAGAACTTTAAAATGTAGTGTTGATGCTTTTAAGAGTAACTTTGTTTTGACAGCTCTGAGTCATTTCACACAGTCAGCTCTACTCCTAGCATGGAGTTCTCACATCAAGATTTGCTTTGAGTGCTGGCTAGGTCCACTCAGTCCAAAAAGGCTAAGAGTATGATAGGGACAATTAGAGACAAGACAGGGAAAAATTGTAATTTAATGAAGGATAAATTAAATATATTTCAGGAATTTTATAAAGAATTATATACATCAGATATAGGATCACAGGTTAAAATATTGGAATATGTAGAGAGGAATTGGAAAATAAGATTACAGGGGCAAGACAGGGATTATATGGAAGGTTTAGTTACTGAGAAAGAAATAGAAGGAATTATAGTTAAATTAAAAGGAGGGAAATCTCCGGGATTGGATGGTTTGGGGCCGGATTATTATAAAGTTTTTAAAGGAATTTTACTACCAAGATTTAAAAAATTATTTAATAGTATAATAGAAGGGGGAAAGACCACCCCCCCATCATGGGATCATTCCTTGATCATATTAATCCAGAAACCAGGAAAGGATTTGACTGACCCAGCATCTTAGAGACCAATATCTTTAATAAATCAAGATTCAAAAATTTTTACAGCAATAATGGCAAAAAGGATGAGTACGTTTATACGTAAGTATATTAGAAAGGATCAATGTGGATTTATCCCAGGAAGGCAAATGCCTAATTTAATTGGAAGAGTTTTAAATATAATTAATATTATTTTAAAAAGGAATTTAAAAGCAGGATTATTAGCATTGGATATATTCAAAGCCTTTGATTGCGTGGAATGGCCAGCACTTAAATTAATTTTGAAAACATTTGGGCTTGGAGTGAAATTTATGGGAGTGATGGATGAACTGTATAAAAATAATAAAGCAGAAATAATGGTTAATGATGGGTTAACGCAACAGATTACACTAGCCCGAGGAACAAGACAAGGTTGCCCACTTTCACTGATATTATTTGCGATAGTAATAGAAATTTTGGCAAATGTTATAAGGGAGGATTCAAGATTGAAGGGGATAGGAAGGAAGGAGAAGATTAAAATAAATATGTTTGCGGATGACACATTACTGACTTTAGAAGACCCCCCTGAAGGAGGGGGAGCTGATTAAGAAACATTTGAGAGAATTTGGGGAGGTCAAAGGTCTACAAGTTAATTGGGGGAGGTCAGAAATGATGTTATTCAATTATAACAAAGAGGAGATGGAGGAAGGTAAAGTTAAGTTAGGTCTTAGGCTTAAAAATATAGTACGTTATTTAGGAGTTAATATTGCAAAAGATTTAGACAGGTTAGAGGAAATTAATTTTGTAAGTTTGAAAAAACAGGTAGGGGAAAAGTTAGAGGCTTATAGGAAATTAAAACATTCTTGGTTTGGTAGAATAGCGGTTATAAAAATGAAGATATTACCCAAGATTAATTTTTTGTTTAGAATGCTACCGATTAAAATATCGGATGTAGAGTTAAAGAGTTGGCAAAATATTATTAATGCTTATTGCAATGGAGATAAGAGAGCTAGGATTAATAAAGGGCTATGGTATAAGACACAAAAGAAAGGGGGTTTGGGACTTCCAAACAAAAAGAATTATTATAGTGCTAATCAGTTAAGATATGTTATAAATAGTATATTAGGGGAGGAAAATTTAGAATGGTTAGAAACGCAAACAGGGGAACTAGATTTCAAATTGCAAAATAATTTTTTTAATAATAAAATCCAAAAGAAAGATTTGAGGGGACTGGACAACCCGTTGCTGAAAAACATTCTAGAGATCTGGGAGAAAGTTAAAGGGAGTTTAATACCAGGAGACTCTCCACTCGCCCCAGTGGTAGTTGTGAGAAATTTCCCAAGGAATTTAAAAGTAGAATTGGAAGGAAGTTTGAAGGGTCAGGAAATTATTAAGTTAAGGAATTGGATGGAAAGAATGACAGATAAGGAGCAAATTAGAGAGTTGGTAAAAGGACAAAAGATAGCATGGTTCAAATGTTTACAATTGGAAAATGGACACAGGAATGGAAAAAGATGAATAAGAAGTGTAGAAATAATACAAGATTTGAAGATTTAATTGAATCAAGAGGAAAGAAGGAAGTAATTAAAGCTAGAAAAGGTCTAACTAGCGAAATATATAAAATCCTGACAGAGGAAGCTGAATATAGAGATTCGCTTAAAATGATTTGGGAAGATGACTTAAAAGAACAAATTAATGAACATGACTGGGGGAAGATATGGGATGCAAGAATGTTAAAGCTTTTGTTGATTAGAATTAAGGAGAATTATTATAAAATAGTATGGAGATGGTATTTAACGCCGGTAAGATTTCATCAGAGAGATAAAAAAGTGTCCAAGAATTGTTGGAGGGGATGTCAGGAGGTTGGAACGTATTTCCATATGTGGTGGAGCTGTAAACATGTACAAAAATTTTGGGAAAGGGTGTTTAAAGAAATAAGTTATATAATTGGAAGTAATTTGGAATTAAACCCAAAGCTGGCTCTACTAGCAATATGGGAAAAAGGTATGGAGAATATAAATAAGAGAGAATTAATAAACAACCTCCTGGCTCCCGCCAGAATAATGATTGCTAAAAATTGGAAAGGGCAAGGGATATATACCATAGAAGAATGGTATAAAGAAATATGGGATATGGCACTTAATGATAAGCTGATGTGTAAAATGAAAATAAAGAGGGGAATGTCCAGTAAGAATGATTTTGGAGATATATGGAGTTTATTTTTGGAATATGTATTAAGAACGGGGAAGGGGCAAATGCCTTCAAAAGAGTCTTTACATTTTTGGAAAGAAGAATAATGTATAATCGAAGGTCTCCTGGGGGGAGGGGAGCACGGGGGTATGCGGTATGTATTGTATTTTATGTTGTTTAGGTTTATGTTGTATTATGTTATGTTGAAAAATAATAAAAAATGTATTTAAAAAAAAAGATTTGCTTTGAGACACAAAACGTCTCAAAGCTGAGCACATGTGATGAAACAGTGTTTACATTCTTGTCCTAGATTCATATAAAAAGGAAATTGGGAACTAAATTTGTGCACTGATACATCAAGCATTGCTTCATTCACACAAACGCTCCACACAGTACAATTGCTGTGGAGAAAACACTAGTTTTGCACTCATTTTCCCAGAGCAAATGTGTGGATGGATGTCCCCCACAGAAATATATGCATCTTTAAAAGTTCAGTGTGCATATGCCTGGAAAATCTGACCTAATCAGGTTTCCCAGACATGTGAACACTGGTGTTTTAAAGATGTGTGATAATGTCCATTCATGTATGATATTCACAGTTCTACATTTCCTGCAGGAAACATTCGTGTAAAACCAGTGTTTCTCTTGACAACTATCATGCATAGCTGCCTTATAAAAATAGATGGACTATATGTTTCAAGGCCCCTTCACACATGACAATTTACAGGCACAGAGTGGGGAGAACACTCATGCACATAGATTTTGTGCCGCATGAACACATTGAGAAGCTAAAGTTGGCAGTGGTTCACTAATTTTATACATAGTATAATATGAGATACATGAGCATTTGTCACATGGACATGATTGTGTTTATTATCTTCCTACACATTGACATATGTAAAATTGCCCTCAGTCCCACTGATTTCAAAATGGACATAAAACTTTTAATGTCGTTAAATGTTTTAAGTAACAAAGGTCTTTAAACAAATAGTGAGCATCATGACCCCAGAAATATTCTAATTAATTTTCCTCAAACAAATCAAAAGTACAATGGCAATATCCTCCATTTCCTGGCTCATGCTGGTCAGTTTGGAAGTCAATTGAGCAACACAATTAGCATTATAGTTAATGAAGTGATCACTTAACTGAGGAAAACAAGTCTCCAAACTTATTTTTCACTGACCAGTCAACATAGAATGCTCAGAGCCTCCCAGAACAACCACTCACAGGGCCTGCATCTTCTCCATGGTTGAGTCTGCAGAAATCCTGGCCGCAAGAGCATCCTGATGAGCTCTTGGCTTAGCAGCATCTGGAGCTAGCGAAATTCTACAACTGCATGCCTGGGTTTCGAATGCTGCTTCCCAAGGCATAAGGGCATAAAATCAAAACAATTTTTGGCAGACCCCCTGTGACCCCGCCAACAGAGGGCACTCCCACTTTCAGAGGTCCTGCATTGCTCCCAATTTGTGCTGTCTCTTCAGCGCTAACATCAGCCTCCACTTGCTCTCTTTAATTTGACCTTTTAAATATGAATAGTGGTTTTGATGTTGGTTTAATGCTGTATATGATTTTATTACTGTTATGTTTTATGTATTATTGCCTTTATTTCCATCATTGTGCGCCACGTTGGTGACAATTGTGGAAAGGCAGAATACAAATATAGTCAGATATATGTCAACAGAAACCTGCCTCAAGGACCCCATGTACCTCACCCTTCCTGAGGCCCAGATCCACCAACAGCAATCCATGACCACCCCAAGAAAAGAGTTGAATTCCATACTCTGGTCCTTAGGCTCTGGTCCCAGAGGCCTCAGCTCCAAACCATGGCTTGGTCCTTCCAAATTTGTGTCAGCTCTCAGATGAGGATTCATTTGGCAGGCCTGAACCACTATGTAGAAGCTTAGCTGAGTTCTGGTCAAAGTGGTATCTGTCCTCCTTGAGAGTTTTCACTGGGAGCTTTCTCAGATCTTGTGTAGCATAAGCCTATCTGGTAATGGGAGGGAGTTAGAAGCAGAGAGCACAAGGTCGGAGCCAGTAAGGAGCCGACAGCTCAGCATCCCACAGGCTCACAGACTTGCTGGAACAGGACAATGTTTGTCTTTCAATTTGAAATATGAAGTGCCCAATTACATCATACTGTTAAATTAATCAGATCTGGCATCCTGTTTGCAAAATGGCTTGCAACAGTTTAAACCTACGGAGGAAAATAAATACATTTCAAGGTGAAACAAGTCTATTGTGGAAAGGTGTTTCATTAAGAACTGAAACATGGCAAGAAAAACTCCCCACCACCACCAAATTGGTTTGCAATCTCTTGAATAAATGCCCCACCAAGAGCTTTCATGGTCCTTCCAGTTGCAGCAACGCAACTCTTTAAAACGAAAGTGTACTGATCATTTCAGCTGTCAATCATTCTATATACCTTTGATGTACAGAAAACAGACCCCATAGGTTTTCTTCTAATAAAAATGCATCTAACAAGATAGTTAATGCACTGGGCATATTCTTCATATAAACAGCTATTTTATAGGCCAAACTAATGGGGATGCAGCCTACATGGGGCTTTGCGGGGAGGGTTTTTTTTAGCCACTTTATGGAAAAACCACATAGCATTGCTATTTCATGAAGGCTTAAGTGTTCTTTACAAATTCCATGAAGTCATTTAACTCAAAGAAGAGTTTCACAGTTATTTATTATATTCAATTTTAATAATATCAATTAAAGAGCAAAGAAAAGTTAGTATTTGCCGGGAGCAGTGGACTACTTTTACACAAAGTAGTCTTAAGTAACACTACTACAAGCATACATAAGTATAGCTTTGATTAAGTGGAAAACTTTCATAACACTGACTGTATTTATCTATTTGAGTATTTACATGCTACCTGTCATATTACCATTTCCATGTGGTGTACAAGAATAAAAGTTAAAAAGTATTAAAATTCCAAGTACAATAAACAAATATTTGAAAACTCCGTTCCAACACACATGGTATTTAAGAACTTAAAATTGTAACAGCTTGCATTATAAACTGCCAAATGCAGATAAAATGAGTTCAGCATGTGCTGAAATTGTAATAGCATTTGTCCATGCCTTATATCTGGGGGGAGGCTATTCCAGAGCACAGGTACCACCACAGAGAAAGCTCTTCTCCTGGTCATTGCCAGGTGAGCATCTGCAAGATGTGGTACAACCAGGAGGAAGTCTGAAGATTACTACAATGTTCAGGTAGTTCTATATAGGAACAGGTGATCTCTCCATTTTTAATCCAAGCTATCACTTAAGCCAGCCTTCTCCAACCTGGTCCTCTCCAGATGTGTTGGACTACAACTCCCATCATTCTCAGGTAGCATGGCCCATGGCTTACACTTATGTTGGGTACCAGCCACTTGAAATGATTGCGCAGTATAGCACTTTAAGGCCCCATTTGCTCCATGCTTCAGAAGGTCAGGAGCTGGCCACAGAATCTTGTACTGCCTCCCATCCCATGCACAAGTTTCCTCTGCTGGTCTTAGCCATGGTTACAGCTCATGTCAGCCTTCTCATACCATAACCAGGATTTGCTATTAACTAGGAATCTGAAACCAGCTTTTTATTTTTATTTTTTTAAAGAACCTGAAGCCAGCTTTGAACCTTGTTTTAAAATCCCAGGTTGGGATCCCAGAGCACCCACAAATCAACACAAAGTATTTCCTACCTACGCACTGCGCGGATGTGCAAACGTGGGACCAATTTTTCTTCCCACAGTCCCTTCTGACCAATGAAGTGCCACTCTGGAGCATCTGCCAGACTTCAGGGGCTGCGTTTGGAGAGAGGCAGAGAGGCTGTGGTAGGACAAGGACGATGCTAAGCCTGCATACCGAAAGCCATGCCCAGCGCTGGTGAACAAGGGAAGTGACCATGTAATCTTATGCCACCACCTGCACCTAATGTACAGCTTGTCTAGTCATCACAAAAATTGTGGGAATTAGTTCCTTGATATTCCCATGCTAGAGATAGGAAACACCATGAGTTAGCCTCCCAGGGCAAGACACAATTGTCCATCTTGAAAAACCTTCCATAGCAGAAATGTACACTAGTAAAACTTTAACACACACCTTTACAGAGTTTTGAAAATTATGCCATATTTACCACTTGCAACCAAAGTCTTTAAAGGGCCCACTTCTCCTTATGATTGCAATTTTTCCTTGCTACGTTGAAAAGAGTACAGCAACATAGCTAACATAGCTAAATGAATGCTGTCAGAATTAATTCAGCTTCAGCATTCAAAAAGTGCACACACAAAACCTACTCTGTGTGCGTGTGTGTGTGTGTGAGTGTGTGTGTGTGTATGTGTGTGCCTAAATTGTTCCTCTGCACACTGCAGCTCCTGTAAAGTACAGTAATCTTTTTTAGCCCCAGAGAAAACGATTTCATGATTGTTACCATAGAGCAGGAAAATGTCACTTAGAAGAGATGTCAGCAGGTTAAGAATTTTCACTGGCTTTAAAGTAAAACAAATCATCCAACTGACTTTACATTTGCTGCAGCTTACTCTACTCCCAGTGCCTACATGATTATTACCACACAGACTAGAAGGAGTTCAAATCTGCTTTGATTAGGGGAAGCCATCAGGGATAGAGCCACAGGAAAGCATTGGGAATGGCTATTCTAGGCTAGCTGTCCCCCACTGCAACAAGAAGTGCAACAATGCCACAAGATCATTAAAGACAACTCACTGGCTGAATTCGGACGACACAATAAGCAACCGGGGGGGGGGGGGGGGACGACAATCGTCAGTTGTATTGACTAGCGTGTCGTCCGAATGCTGCCATAGTCAACTCAGCGCTGATCCTAATCCACAGCACAGTTGATTATTTATTACCATGTTGTGTGGGGAGTACCCCCTAGATGAACAACTGTAAAGTTGATTATTACCCCACCATTGACTATCGTGTTGTCCGAATTCAGCCACTGACTATAACCCTTAGCATATCATGGATATACCTGTGGGACGACTTGAGCAAAACTGTCTAATGTAAAACTCACTATCTAATGCAGGGATAAGGAGCCTGGTGTCCCTCCAGATATTTTGGACTATAACTTTCAAAATCCCCAGCCATTGGCTATGCTAGCTGGAGTTGATGGGAGTTGTAATCTAAAACATCGGGAGGGCAACAAGTTGCCTATCCTGTAATTAAAGATTAGGCATTTATTTAGGATATATATGTAAGATATAGGACATATAGGAGATGTGTGTGTGTGTGTGTGTGTGTGTGTACATAAATTACATAGGATATATAAGATAGGTAGGTGTATATGACAGGATTTGGACAACACGATAACCAATGGTGGTTTAAATAGTCAATGGTTGGTTATTTAACCCATCATGGGTTATCATGTTGTGTGGAGGGAGTATTTTTATCCAACGATTGGTTATTTGGCCAAAATAACCAATGTAAATAACCAGCACTGTGCAGAGTTGGCTATTTGAACCACCATTAGTTACCATGTTGTGTGGAGGGCACTGTTGGCTATTTCCTCAGCCACAGAGTCGCAAGGCAAGACCGGTCAAAGTGGTGGCTGCCACTCTATTCCAGCTGATAGATTTTCGGGCTCAATGGCTAATGATACTAACAGAAGCTCGGAGGATGAGTGAGTAAACTCAGCATGGACTAATAGTTAACTCAATGCTGATCCTAATATCCTGTTGGGTGGGGAGTACCCCCTAGATAAACAACTGTCAAGTTGATTAATATCCCACCATTGACTATCGTATTGTCTGAATGCAGCCTATGTGTATCAGTGTGTGTATGTACATATGTATATAAGTCGTACAGTCAGAAAAAAAAATATCAGCATCCGTACTGGTTTGGAATTTGGTGAGAACTTCTAAGAACTTCCACATAAAAATAAAACAGAGCTCATGCTGCCACAATATATATATTTTTAATTAGGTGACCTTGCTTGCAGCACTGGTTCAGTATAACTGTACATAATCATAGCATCCGAATTGTTATCTATCCACTGTGGTTTAAATGGTTCCTTTAAAGACTTCCATTTATGTGCTATGTATGTCTTTGCCTCTCTGTACAATTGCTTAAGAAGGTCTTTATGGAGGAATAGAGGGTAATTTGGTTCAAAGTGGTGATGAAGCATAGTTTTAGGAGCTATCAGTTATCTAATGTGAAGAAATTCCTGACAATAATCACCATTTTCCAAACACTCCCCTACTGCATCTGATATCAGATATCAGAACATTAGTCTGAAAAACAGCAGCGTCTATGAAGGATTCAAATGAAGGGAGTCAGTGCTTGGCTGCCGGTTTGATGGAAAGCTGCCTTAAAAAGTGCCATAGTTGCCGGTACTGATAACAACAAAACACACTACTTTTTTAGGTCTCTAACCTTCTTACTTGTGGCAACATTAGGAAATGGAGCCCTGCAGTTTCCTACCAAACTGCTCAGTAAAAGAATTGCAGAATTCTGTCCAATGGATGCAACATTTAACAGAATTCAATGGGCTGCATCCAGATTTAATCGTACTTAGAACAGACCTACTGAAATCAATGAGGCTTCACTTAAGTGCAATTGATTGCAATGGGTCTGCTCTATTTGTGACTAAGTCTGGATTCAATAACTAACTTTAGATATTTTAGCGTTAGCTGAATTTAGGTTCTGGCTGCCCTGCATTTATTTCCTCCTCCCCATCCCTGTGTATCCTTAAGCCCAATTCCCAGCCTTAGCTACTCATACTGGAAGAGCAAAGCACACCTGTATAAAGACGCACCACTAGCACAAGGACAATCACTTTGCACAGGTCCACAGACCTCCAAGCCAGCCACAGGCAGCCTTCCATTTCACCTACTGACTTGTAGACCTGAACTGATGTCTGCCGGCACACACAACACTTTGGGAAGAACCTGGGAAACAGCCACATCAATGTTCAAATAAGGAATTCCTTAGGGTAGAACTATACATTTGTCAGGGCTGGGCTGTGGGCAGCACTCTGGAGAGCCAGGACCAAAGAGCAGTCAGGACCAGAGGCAAACCAGAAGGCAGGAACAGTGAACAAGCCAGGAGTCAGAACTAAAAGGAAGCTGGAAATGCAAAACACTCCGGAGCTCAGGTAGACCTTCTTGCTCAAGCAAGACTCAGATGAAACAAGAACACCTTTCTACATCTTCCTATCCAAAAGGATCCAATGATCATTCTGGGTGGGCAGAATCCATCTGGAATGTTCTTTACAGAAAAGGCTGCCACCTGCAGTCCAGTGAGTCACCCACGGAAGCGCTACACAGTTCCAGGAGCTCATGACAATATTATATAGGACTGTGTGCCAAAACATAGAACTGTGTGCTAAGTTTTTCCTCTCTCTCCCCTTATAGAATCACTCCCTTATGAGGGAAGGTTGCAACAACTGGAATTGTTTAGCATGGGAAAAAAGGCAAGGAACGTAACTCATGATAGAAGTGTACAACATTATGCATGATGTGGAGAAAGTGGATAGGAAACATTTTTTCCTCTCTCATACTACTAGAACCCAAAGGGGCTAAACCGTGAAGCTCACTGGTGGGAGATTCAGAACAGATAAAAGGAAGTACTTCTTCACACAGCCCAGAGTTAAACTATGGAATTCAATACAACAAAATGGCCACCAATTTGGATGGCTTTTAAAGGGGTTTAGACAAATTCCTGGAGGATAAGGCTATCAATTGCTACTAGTCCTGATGGCAAAATTTTACCTCCAGTATCAAAGGCAATATGCCTATGTACACCAGTTACTGGGGAACATGGACAGGAGAGTGCTCTGGCATTCATGTCCTGCTTGTGGGTTTCCTGTAGGCATTCTGTGTGAACAGAATGTTGACCGAGATGGACCCTTGGTCTGATCCAGCATGGCTTTTCTTATGTTCACAGTCTGCCATGACTTCCTGTTGTACAGTTTCACCATCTACAGTTGAAAAACGTATGTCATGAAAATATGGGGCAAGTGATTCTGCGAGTTATGGAGAAGATTGGGACATGGATATGCCTTTCTTGGGTGTAACCCTGCATTCCTTTCAAATATATTGTTACTACTGCACTGGGACACAGGTTTCCAGAAAAAAAGGCATCCACATGTATATTTCGCTGCACAAAGATCCAATAAAGTAGTTATTCATCTAGAAAACATAACCTTGTGGCATTAGACAGTTTCATGGAACTATATGGCATTGGGAATTACGGTAAATTTTAATGTGAAGTCATTAAACATATTCTTAGCAACAAAATCAAAAGGGAGCTGTTTAATTTCATTGCTATTTCCTGGTTACAGAACAGAAGACTCAAAACAGAGCTTTTTCATTAATTGCACCTTTGCTATGTTCCCTGAAGCTACTAAGCAGTTACTACAACTGTCTATCTGTAACCCAAGGTTACAATTCTCCACACAGAGAACTGAACTCGGCAGGACTTCCTTCCAAGGACAGAGATGTAAGAGTGCCCACCATACGTATAGAGGTTAATATCTGGTGGGTAAAGTGCAAGATGCAGCTTACAAAGGGTAGGAATTCATGCTGAAATCTGAAGACATGGTCCTTCCCAAGGATGCTGCCCCACTCATGAACCCCTATGAGTAGATGCTGTCTGAGATTAGAATGTGAATGTTTAGACAGAAGACAGGAAATAACAACATAAGTTTTGAATCACAACTTTCTCTCAAGTTATTCTAGTTGCCTCAGAAAACCCATTATGATCAGTATTTGCCTGAATGGAAGCTGTTTTGTTTCAGCAGGTCACCAGCTCTGTAACAGCTTGCACACTTCCTGAAGTATTAAGCGCCAACGTTTTTCAAGCAAGCTAGTAACAAATTGTTCATGTGTGATTAATTTTCATAGCTTCCTTAGACACCTTCTAATATTAGAAACTTTCAGTAAAAAGCAGGTTAGGACCATAGAAATCTTCTTAGCACGGAGCTCATATACAGCATTGTATGTATTCTCTACCGAGTAAAAATTTGGATTTAGGCACAACATTCAGCATCTTGATAACCTCAGCTTTCATTTTTTTTAAAAAATCTTAGTACTTATGGCTGTCATTGCAACCAAATGATGTAACATTATATGTTCCTAGTCCTTATGGTTGTAACCAAAAGCTTGAAAAAGTGTGTGGGCAATAGCTAGTGAAGTCTCAAGAGAGGACTTTGATTTCTAGTAGTTAGGGATGGGCTAGCAAAGCCCCTCCTATGATTAGGCATCAATACGTGATGTAACATTATCAAAGACATGCACATTTTCATAGTATGAGGACACAGGATTTGGCTTCTGTTGATATAGATTTAAGCTATTTTGATGCAAAGTTTAAGATCAAGATTGCACCTTAGCATTAAAACAACAGCACCCCTGCATTGGCTAAATCTAAAAGAAAAACCGCCACGCTTTAGCTCATCTTTCTCAGCTCTGTTTTTATTTGCCTCCCCTTCTATTGTTTAACCCTAATGCATTAATAAATTCTGACACCTTGTCCCTGGACTCTTCAGCTAGTAATTATAAAGGTTAATTATTACAGTCTAGCTTCCACCATGCCCATGGCCAGTAATATATACACAGAGAGAGAGCTTAAGAATTTTACACTATCCCTGAACAGAGGGGCTCAGTGGTGAATTTTTCCATTTCTGAATTATGCCTACCTGCACAGGGAAGATTAGATTAGAGCCTTAAACTCTCATCTTGAAGAGAGACTTACTTCAATTTGCATGTTTCAGTACAGAAACCTTATTCAATCTCCATCAAATAAATCTCTCCCAGTTAAAACAAGTTTCAGGAACTATTAACAAACAATTATACAAACTAAGGTCCAGCCTGGGCTATAGAATATCCCCAAACAGTCTTAATTATAAAGATATTAAATTCCCATATTCTGTTTTCTATGAAAATCTGAAAGAATTGGTCTGCCATCAATAGTTGTACTATCTGTTTCAGATGCCACAATGTTCAGAACTGGGAACTCTGCAGCTCAATTAACTCTTTTGTCTGTTGCTTGCGCTACCAGGGCTGCTGTTTCTGGCAAGATGGAATTGGGGGGATTTCAAGCCAGAATACATAAATATATGAGTTCTCTTGATTCTGGGAGCTGAAGAACAAATCCTGTGCCGCTACCTGCTCTACGGCATATGCAGCACAAAGAAATTCTGTCCCAAGCAAGCAAAACTCTGTACCATGAAAAACTGGATTCTGCACCCACTGAGGAAAAGAAACACTTATCCTGCAATTTATCCTATTTTGCATTTTCCTATTTTTATTTTATTTATTAACATTTATATGCCACCTTATCTGTTAAGAGGTCATCAAGGCAGTGTACAACACTTTAAAACAGTGAACCTTGCAACAATTTTAAAAAAAACAATAAGACAGTAAAACATTAAAAACTACACATTTTAAAAGGCAAAGTTGAAAAGATGATCTGTAAACCCTTTCTAGAGGTCAAGAGAGTTGGGGTCAATTGTAGCTCTTGACAGAGCTCATGGCAGTGTTTGGGGACAACACAGGAGAAAACCCTTTCACACATGTCCAACAAATGGGCCTCAAAAGAGCCCAGTCAGGTTCATAATGAGAAAGACCCTTAAATAGCAAAGTATTAAGCCATTTAGAGCTTTAAATATTTAAGACTAAAAGCTTGAATTGAGCCCAGAAAGCAACTGGCAACTAGTGCAGATTTTTCAGGACATGTGCAATATTGTCCCCAATACACCTTGTAAAGTCCAAGTGCCATACACTATTTGGAGAAGCTCTCAGTTTTATTGAAGACAATCTTCAGTATCGCTTTGCTGTAAAATCGTTTCAACTTCTCCAACCCAAAGTTGCAGGCACCATTTCAGTACCTGTCAATAACTACATAGCAGAGTTTGTGGAGACTAGCACATTAACAACAGCTTAGTGCTGTTTTATGAAGGAGTCCAGTTCATCTATAACAATGGGCAATTCTATGAGGACAAGCCAGTTGGGTTGGACTCAGTCTTAGTCATACCAAGCAGGCCAGCCTTTACCAACCTGTTGTACTCCAGGGGGTTTGGACTAGAACTCCCAGCATTCCTGATGGGAGTCAAAGCCCAAAACATGTGGAGGGCACCAGCTTGGAGAAAGCTGTAGTAGGCTCATAGAAAACAATGGAAATTTTATTTGGAATCTTGTATGTTCAATAGTTGTCATTTTTGTATACAATATAGGTGTGCATTCAGCCAATTGGCCTATACTTCATTGTGAGCCTCTACCCCTATCCCCACCCCTGAACTGTCTCTTTTGGTTGACTTTGGATTGCCTAGATACAGGACATTAATTTTTTTAAAAAAATTAAAAAGCACACACAGCCCTGCCAATAAGTCTGTGTAATAATTAGCAGCAGTAGTATAGAACAGATTTGATATGTTCTTCTCAATTTCTTGAACATTATTTTAGGAATTGGTATATGGTGATGTGTGCACCAGATGATGTCAAGAACTTTTATATTCCATTCAATTTTGCTTTATAAGGTATTGGTAGTATAAAGGTGTTGTGATTCATTTTTCCAGGGAAATACTAATCTGTGGTTCATAAATTCCACTGAGATGTCAGATGGGGATTTTGTTAAGGATGCTACAAAACTGCTTACTAATACATATCCATCTTCATAAATTGGGATAATCAGTCCAAGTGACATCCATCAGCAAAGTCTTCCGTCTGAGGAGTTATCAAGTGTTTTGATGGATAGGGTAGATCAAAAGATTTATACAAAATTTTAAAGGAATACTAAAGGATAGAAATCTGCCTAATGAAGTCCAAACAGCTATTCTAAAATATGGGACATCCATCATGGTATATGAAACTACAATGAAAGAAATGGACACCATGAGGGCTGAAAAAACTTTGTTAAGTGAGTTACATACCAACTGGGGAGGAGGAATGAATGTTAAGTATGACAAATAAAATATCAACCCAAGAGATCTGTTACAGTCCATTGCTTGGGTGAGTTCAAATTATCTGTCCACAGGAAATATATAAATATTTTGATCTGGCAAACACAACGTACTCATCAATCTCTTTACTCCTGTACTCTGCTTGAGGTAGCCTAATATGGATAAACAAGTTGACTTGTAGCAGCTTAATATGTGGAGGATATAAATTTTAAAGTAACATTTTGGACTGTTTCACCTTATGGCTTTTTCAGTTCTATGAATCCCTTTTCCCTGCAGGCATCAATCAATGACGGAATATTTCAAACAGGAAAATAATAAAATTTATGATCCAAAAAGGGACCTTGATGCTAACTGAAATTTATTCCACTGAGCAATAAACACATTTTCCTCCAATGCATGTGTGCAGAAAGAATTTAATTAGCCTGTGACAAAGAGTCACCAGGAAGCACAAATATAAATGCAGATAAAAATACCAATAATATTCTCCTGCTCATAAAATCATAGAATAGTAGAGTTGGAAGGGGCCTATAAGGCCATCAAGTCCAACCCCTTGCTCAATGCAGGAATCCACCTTAAAGCATACCTGACAGATGGCTGTCCGGCTTCCTCTTGAATGCCTCTAGGGTAGGAGAGCCAACTATATCCCTAGGTAATTGGTTGCATTTACCCTGCCGCATTATTGAAATGCCTAGGAAACTCTGCCAAGTTCAACCAAGTACATAAGAAATAGAACTTGAAAAACATGAAATGGGAAGGTCAGACACAATGCCATAAAGACAGATGGCTTTCTTGAAAGCAAAAGAAGTATCATCTATGAACATGTCATAATCTCGCGAAGTCATACAGCTGATGCAAAAGATAAGAAAACAGGGAGTGTGGAGTCTCTTTCTGGGTCTGATACCCCACACAAGTTTGGGGCAAATACTCAACTTCTTTGACAGCTTTTTTTTACCAACAGTAAATGCAGCATATCATAGTTTGGACAGTTACCCAACCATTCAGAATTGCTCTGGACAGTCCTGGAATGCCAGTGCCATTCAGAAAACATTTGTAGCTTTTCCTGTATGCCCAGTATCCAGGATTTATATTTTCTATCCTGAATATTTTTACCTTTTATATAAGAACAGAACACATTAGGTAACTTTTTGGTGCATAAGTATAATCCTTATGTTAAAAGAAAAGGATGCCTCTTAAAAATTAGAAAGGTGGGGAGAGTGCCCACCACGGCTGCAGATGCCCAGATACCACCATCCATAACAATATAAGAAGAGCCTTCTTGGATCATACCAAGGACCTATCTAGCCCTGTTTCCCACAATGGCCAACCACATGCCCTCCCTTACCATATTTAGTTGTGGTATAAAATTGTTTTCAACAGCACAAAATCTTCAATGAATAAATTTTACTGTTTCTGTGCTGGCTTGGATCCTGTTCTACAACTTTCCTCCTGATCTTCCTTTTAACTTTTTTTTTAAAAAAAAACCTTTTGCTTTATTACTCTTATGTAAGCATCCTTGGAAACGTTTTATCTTGAAAAGGCATGATATAATTGAATGCATACATTCATTCTGAGACAATGATTAAACACAAACTTCTAAAGAAATCAAACTACCTCCAATTTATTTTTAACAACCGAAGGCTCATAACAGTGAAGAATATTGAAGGCCATGACCTAGAGCAACGAATCAAACATGGCAAGACAGAGAACACATTCCCAGAGGTGGTACAGCCCATTCAAGACACATGAAAAGTCAGTCTGTTTCTGGTGTGAACAGATGAACTAGAACACTGTATCTAATGGGCTTCATTTTGCTGTAAAATGTATCCCAGCAGTTCTCCATTCTGCTACTAATGGAGCGATCAGATTGCATACCAGCTGTTTGGACTCCAAAGACCATCTTTTGAATACTGCCTTGGCCAGGATTTCTTAGTTGTGTGGACTTGATAGCTTTAACACACATAGGGGATACATGCATAAATGAAATGCAGTGACTGCTTTGCTGAATGAATTTCAAGGGTCTTCCGTACAAAAACATTTGCAGAGACCATGCACATAGAATTATGGTGATCAGAATCCACAAATCACTTTTTCTGGAATAAGACAGCATATGGCAATATTGGACATATTTCTAAGAAGTTAGGATCACTAAACTTCTGCCCCTGCAATATTAAATATACATACCACATTTGAAATGCTTAAATCCTGAACTGCTTTTGTTCATGGTGGTATTGTATAAGGATTTCAGAATGAAATGAGGAAAAAAATGGGGTGGGGGGGGAGAAGGATTTGATTGTGCATCAGGAAAACTCATAGCTGAATCCAATGATTCAAGTAAAATTTTAATTTCTGCTAGGTACACATTAATAGGAAGTGTACGGCCACAACCTAAGGTTGGGCATTTAACAAAATAGATGGTCAAATATTTTTAAATAATTAAAGGTGCAGTCCTCTGTATATCTTTCAACTCTCAGCATTCCCCAGCCAGCATGCATTACAACAAAAAGATGCTTTAATCATCAATTTTGGTACTTAAGGCTACTTACAAATGCAAATTAGTTAACTGATATTGTCGAGAATCCACAAATTGCAGCTGGCTTTCATAGCTAAATAACTGTGGCCACCTTGAGCAGGGTGTTGTCCTTGACCTTATATAGTGCTATCAAAACTCAGAACAAGGTTACAATCCTCTGTTCTTCTACCAGATGCGCAGAGGGGACCTGAGATTGTTAGGGAGCATTCTGAACGCTTCTGAAGTACCATGCAACTGCTGGGACAATCCCCCATCCAAGCTCCATGCTTGAAAGGAGAGCAGGGACATCCCAAGGTGCTTCAAGTATCTCAGAGATTCGGCACAACTGCAGTGATATTACTCTTCACAGCTCCAAGAAGGGGAAGGTAGCGGCTCCTCGAGTTCAGAGGAGAGTGGGAGATTTGCAACAGCAAGTACATTGAGTGGAACTGTGGAACCGGGTGTGTGAAACTATGAAGCTAATTATTTTAATTTTAAGGTAAGGTTTCTATAAACTGGACCTTGCAGCCAAAACTGGACCTTCTTGGGGCAAAGTCCAGAGCCTCACAGACCAGTAACTCCCCAACCCTAATGAACAGCAACAATAGCAAATAATGAGGGCTGGAGAAGCAAACTCCATGTTATTCCTGTAATCATGATGGTGCTATGATTTACGTAAATGAGGTTAAAATGCAAAACTGCACATACTCAGAGTATTATTTTTTTAAAAAAATCAGTGTCCACAAATAGCTTTGTTGCCGTTATTCTAACATATCAGGAATTTAGAAGCAGATAAAAAGCACAGAATGGTAGTTGTCCTAGTGAGGAGAGAAATGTTAGCTATGTGTTTCACATGATCACACTTGAAGTAATACATCTAAAGACCTCCCCCCTCAGCAAGTCCAGGGTTTAAAATAACCTAGCTGTTCCACTAACTATAAATGTTTTACTTAACAGTTCTTTGGATTGGTTTTTATCCCAGAGCACCATGGTCAGCCCACTGCTACAAAATTTAAAATTTATTTTAAAAAGACAAAACTAAAAAGGTGAAGCCAGAAATGATTGAAAGAGCTACTCGGTTTTTAAAGGCAGTTGTGCTAGTCGGTAGTCTAAATCTCCAGCCATCAACAGCATCACTGCTCCCCAGAATATTTGACAATACTTGTTCACAATCAAATAGGTGGTCCATCTACTGGAGTGCCAACTCACCACAACCATTCCTCTTTTTATTCTTATCACATCCTTTATCTTAACTCCTTCTTTTTTTACTCCTTTTTCGTCTTGCTGACCTTTTGCTTCTCCGCTTTCATGCTTCCCCCTTTTCCCACAAAACTAGAACTGAAGCCCCAGAACAGTTTTGCAGCACTCACAATTAGAATACTAAATCTATATATGGGCATGGACATGTTCTGCAATCTATTCAAGACAAAGTTGGTTGAAAGCAAGAGGCTCCTCCACAGTTGGGACTGTTTCACTACCTCACAATGGGAACAGAACACCACACTTATGTTCTGTGAATAGCAGTTTGCATGCCAAAAAGCCACAGGCAACTTCTGTACAGAAACATATGTGCAAATTGTAAAGAGAGTAGCAGGTGGTTAGAGAAGAAGTCTACTTGGGGTGGGGGTTCCTAAAATTAGATTCAGGATAGTTATAGACTTTTCAAAAAAGTTTAAAGCTTGAAGAAATGAGAACTGAATACCAGAAATGGTGAGCCAAAAATCCAAGACCTTTGATACAGAAAATGCATACAAGGAGGAATTCTTTATATAAATATGAAACAAGAGACTAAAAAAGATACGTTTCAGAAAATCTGTATAGCTTTTTTTTTTATTTAAAAAAATCTAACAGTAAAAAACCACAAAGTAAAATTATAACAACATACAACAAAATTCAATAAAACAGTAATTAAAACAACTAGGATTGGCTGGTAGTGCTAGCAGTCAAGAAATCACCCAGGTAAGCAGGTCTTTAGCTGCAGATGGAAACATTCTACATGAGTAGCCGGCTTCATCTCAATGGGGAGACAATTCCACATGGTGGTGAGCCCCACAGCAGAGAGGGTCCACCTCTGCACCACAGACAAATGCACATCAATAGGTCATGGTAGGATAAGCAATGAATCCCTCTAAGAAAATATAGATCAGAGTGGCCAATGCAGAAGCAGGCAGTTCCTTAGATAATTTGGTCGTGAACTGTTTTTGGCCTTGTAAACCAATGTGGCCTCAAAGCCTCCGGGGCTCAGAGGCCACATTGCCCACCCCCAGAACCCAGCGGGGGGCACACTTCTCCCGCACTGCCCAAATTGTGACCCAAGCTATTTTAGAACAGAACAAGGTGCACGAGGAGGCTTCTAGGAATGTGATTATAGTTCAAAAGAAAACAGTGCTCCCCATATGCTTTTCTTCCCAAATCACTGCTTTATTTGATGCGCTAGCAAATAAAGCAAAAATGGCCTGGGAGGCTGAATGAATCCTGTAGGCTTATGTGTTGCCCAACCCTGCTGTAGGGACAGTGCAACTCCACCCAGGACTGGTAAATTCAATTTCAGTTGGCTGGCCTTCATCCAGCCTACCACTGCATCCAGATACCAGTCCAGATCATGTACAGCCACACCTGATTCAGATGTAACAGAGATGGGTGTCATCCGTGTACAGATGATACCTTGCCCCAAATCCCCTAATGGCCACAGCCATGTGGGCAGCGTCTTGCTTTGATGATGATGATGATGATGATGATGATGGAGCAAGTCATAACAAAAAGTCATCCATAGAACAAACTAAGACTCTGATCTCAGCAGCTGCTACACCCAACAAGCTCTGCAAACTCCTTTGTTATTCACTTATTGTTTCAATAATACTGCACTTGATAAACAAGATCAAGTCTATTCTCAAACTGGAAAGCCTGTATAGCTAGCCAGCAGGACACACAGACATTTAGGCTGTAATCTTATACCCTCTTCTGTGGAGTAAGCCCTACTGAACCCAATGGAGTTCAGAGCTGACATTTATAGGACTGCACTGTGAATCCAAAAAGCAAGTAGAAGCATATGTAGGGACTTTGCAAGTAATTTTTAAAAAGGCTTGGATTGAAGAGTATACGTGGGGGGGGGGGGGGAGAGAGAGAGAGAGTGACACAGAGAGAGAATAGCATTCAAATATCTATTTGAATAAAATCTAAAGGCCTATTTGAACAATCATAATTTGCATGGCACTTTTCTTTTCATGCAGATTTGAAACAATGCCTAGCAAAAGCCACCCAACAAGTCCATGACTCATTAATGACTTGTACTCTGTGACAATCCAGCACTTGTATCTACCAGAATATATTGGCTCTAAAGCACAATTAAATCCAGTCGTGAGCTTCAAGTTAATTCAATACAGACAGCAGTGCGCCCAGCATTCATTCAGGAGATACAAATGTTCAATAGCTCTGATGTCTGCAAATTCATTTCATTTAAAAAGGCTTTTAGACTATTTTTCTGACAAATGGCATTCAAGATGGCTTAGCAAAATTCATGATAAAGTCGTAAGTGACAAAGTCGTAAGTGAGAACAGCAAACAGAATTTTAAGAAACACACGATTAGTGAAAAATAAGCACAGCAGTTAATTCAGCAACCTGTAAACCGTATTTGCACCAAACCAGCTAAAAAAGGATAGTGAAGCAAGGCGCACACTACCCAAAGCCTAAGCTGGATAGACACTGCCTGGCATTTATTAGATGCTAATAATTACATTGGCTGGAAGAGAGTTGCACATTTTACGACACAATCACAAAAAAGGCTCTCTCTTTAGCAGCCACCTGCCTTACTTACACAAGTAAGGGCATGTGGAGGACGACTTCTAATGATGATGTAAGTATTCAAATTTATATCTATTTTTAATGTCTATTTTCAAGTTTCATCCAAAGTGTTCAGTAGAAAAATATCATAAGGAAAGTGTTTCTAGACATCTTCCCAAGAAGCACCAGCAGGATGTCCTCCAGGTGCAAGACCACACTTATCAGTCCCACCATATGACCCAGAATACTCCAAGATAATAACCACCAAAGCAGGTGGTGGGAAAACCACACCTTAATATTTATTTCCCTGGCTGTTTTAACTTGCGGGAAGGGAGACCATATGCTGCTTCATTTCATAGAAGAACACAAAGTACTCTGAACAACAACACCACAATTAGGACTTCTCCCGCAGCACAAAGGGTGCAGCTCTCTATAAAAAGCAGCAGCACAGAGAACATTTTAAAAACTGTAACAATTCAAAAGCCAAGTTACTACAGCACCCAAATGCCAATTTGCCTTTAACTTGGGGTGGGTGGGTCATATTTCCTACCATTACGTAAGAAAGGGAAAGCACTGTTAATTTCAAGGATTTAAGTATAACGTTTTTGTTAAAATAATAATAATAATAATAATAATAATATTAATAATTCAGAAAATGTCCAGTGCAGTCCTCACAACAGAACACATGCCCAGGAATTAAGACTATCACCAAATTCGCAGCATGTGCAATGGGAAGGATTGGGACTTAATGTGATAACATGGTCAGTTGTTAACCTCCTTTTACTTGCTTTAGACTCTTCTTCTGGGCAATGGTACATCTCAGGTTCAGAGGGAGACGGAAAGTGACTACCAAAAGCTTATTCTCTGGGAAGAGAACTAGGAGGAAGTGAACCCACTCAGGGAGGGGGTCTACTTAAGGCACAGTGCCAAAGGGCGTCCCCAAACTTGAAGCCAGCCATGGAAGGAACTAAATGTCAGTCTCTTCTAGAAGGTAGCCTTTTTTTCCTGTTTAGTACAACTGTTATGATTATTATCTGAATTAATGCTTTTAATACCTATTTGATCATTCAACTGATCGGTTTTGGATTTGTTTATTACTGGCCAAAGGTCAGCTTTATTTGACAGCCTAGCCTAAATATTAATAGAGTGCAGTTTTTGAATGTGTAGTGTGGATAGAGACTGAAACACTCTTAATTATCTGGCCCAGATAAGTTTTTTTCTCTCCTTCAGAGCAGGAATTTGAGATTGACAACTGGAAATAAAAAAGCAGCAGTTTATGTGTGTTTTACAGTGGGTTTAGTTCTAATATTAAAGCTTGAGTAACCAGCCCCCCATTATAATCCAGTTTACCAAGGGAGAAGAGAGGTAAAAACTCTAAAGTATTTCCACATCCAACATAATAATTATGTGAAGTTTTAAGCTTCTCTTTATAGATCAACCATGGAGGATATGAAGAATGATTGTACACATTTAAGATTACGTATATTTTGCAGTTTGATTATTAGAACTTTTCAGGTTTCACACAGTAGAATTAGAAGTAAAAGCAGCCTTCCCCAACATGGTGCTCTCCAAATGTATTGGAGTTAAAGAAGTAATTCACAGAACCAACTCAATTACAATACAGCAAAAGTTGACAAACACTTAGCAATGCCTTATGCAACCTAGCTTTAAAAAGAAGGCAATATGTATTTTTGTATTGACTGAGGATCACTACATATGCTGCTTTATCTCTGTTAAGAGTCATTAATGACTTTAGGGAATTTCTAAATGCCTTGTTGGCATACCTAAAGAAAGGAGAAATTCTCTTTCCTTATTCAGTTATTGGTTTAAATGCTTAAAAATAGATAGATTCAAGATTACACTCCATCAGCATGGAGAATAGAAACCTGTTATTAGTACACAATTCCTGGATTTGCTTTTCATAAGCCCTGACTCTTGGCTTCTTGTAAGTTATTGATGGGTTCAGACAACATGATAACCAGTGGTAATTTAAATAGTCGAAGGTTGGTCATTTAACCCACCATGGGTTATCATGTTGTACTCAGGGAGGTTTTTTTTAACCAATTGTTGGTTATTTGGCCCAAATAACCAATGCAAATAACTAACACTGTGCAGAGCTAGCTACTTGAACTACCATTGGTTATCATGTTGTGTGGAGGGCACTGTTGGTTATTTCCTCGGCCACCGTTATTTTATTGGCCACCGAGTCACAAGGCAAGAGCGGTCAAAGCAGTGGTTGCCACTCTAGTCTAGCTGGCAGGATAGTTTTTCAGCAACAATGGCTGACGGATACTAGTGGGAGGACTGACTACGGGGGAGAGGGTGGGGGATGAGTGAGTCAACTCAGCGTGGATTAATAGTCAACTTAATGGTGATCCTAATCCACACCACGGTTGATCATTATCATGTTGTATGAGGAAAAAACCCTAAACAACTGTCGAGTTGATTATTACCCCACCATTGACTATCATATTGTATGATTGGTTCACATTGCAATATATGAGGGTGAGGAAGTAGACAACATTTTGCCCATGCCTGATGGAACAGGTTTATAAAAAGTGGGGAGGACTAGGAGCTGCCTTTGTTGATTCCACTTCCTTTTTTCTCCTGGTGCCTGCTGAGAAGCTGGCTTTTCTGGAACTGCTCCAAACTCAGAGTGGCCAGGCAACTATATAGCCATTTTTTAAAATGAGGACTTCTAGAAACTGACCATTATGTGCTTTGTCCTTGTGTACCCACATGGGAAAAAGAACATTTTTAAAGCAAGGTTTAGAAATACTACTTTTCCATTTAGGTTTTGAACGTCAAGTTAACTGATTTCTACAGGGATGGGGAGCCTGTGGCCCTCCAAATGTTGCTGGATTTCAACTCCCATGATCCCTCATCATTGGCTATAGAGGCTGGGGCTGATTGGAGTTCAGTACAGCAACATCTGGAGGGCCACTTCCCCATCACTGTGCTAGACAAAGCCAAACTATTGCACCAGGTGTGTAAAACAATTATTCATGGTTCAAAAGAAGTGCAAGGAACCCTACTATAGTTAGTACACCTTTTGCTCTTAATATGGCATTGTTCAGTATGCATAAAAACTTAGGTTAGTCTTTCCAAACACTATAAGACCCCTATGCAATGACTCACTTAACTGATATAGCATATTTCAAGTGTCCTAATCATTTATTATCCCTCTCTGCCCTACTAAAACCTACAACTAAAGTTGTATGCTATCCATTAAATAATTCTACATGTTCGCATCCATGAAATATGGAAACATTAAGGTGCAGTGAGCTGCAGGTGATTTGTTGAGTTGTCCTGCCTGTTTAAAGTACCCAGGTGTGGCAGGGTGATGGGGATCACACTTGACTTCTCCCCCATACAGGAACAGTTAGCGTGTCAGGAAGAAGTTAGAGCTAGAATTTCATGAAGTTTTCCATGACAAGTGAGTTTTATTTTTTTGCAGGAGGATGGGATACCCCTACTTCCACTCCAGTGTGGAACAGCTCAGGAAGGGCAATACTATGAACAATTTTATCAGGTATGAACTACCTTTCAGGGAGAAAGTCAGGACAGAACCATTTTCTGAGTGTTTGTTTTTTACTTGCAGGAAGGCTGCAATACACACAAGGGAACATTGAAATATGAACACACACATTCTGAAGTGGTTCAATTCTAGGAGGGCTGTAACACATAGTTTTCCTGAACATTTTAATTGATTCTAAATGCATCAAACAAAACACACTTTAAGCAGCTTTAAAAAGAGTACAGTTTCCCTATTTGCATGTAGGAAAATATAGTTCCTCTCAAGGGGAAAGCGCATGAGTTTCTGCTTTTCCCTCTCCCCCATAACATGCATATAATGGTCAGAGTGCCTAACACGCATGGGTGGAAGACATAACACTCAGGCAGTCTTTCTACAATATGTGTATGTTCAAGTGTAGAGAACTACTAGAGCTTAACACCACCTTCAATACCTTCATTCCATCTTGTTTAAGGGATGTCTCATTCTATAATAAGGATGCCTAGCAGTAGTAATACTTGGATGAGGCTGTGCCATCAGGAGCCCTAATGATCTGCTGGGTTAAAGGTTGGCATAAAACAGGGGGAGAGTGAGTCTGTTTTTGGGTGGGTGGCCAGATTGCCCCATATCCCAAGGGCCAGATGACATGGGGGGAGTAGCCCCACCCCCTAACATGACTGCGTGTTTTCTGCGTGCAGAAGGGGAATCCCTGATGTCCTCTCCAATCTGAGATTGGAGATACCAGTGGGAATGCCCTCCAAGGGGATTTCTTTAGGGGGTGGAGCTTGCAGCCTAAGCCCTACCACCCTGAAGGAGCTCCAAGATGCAATGCCAGCTAGACTGAGGTACCCTGTGGGCTGCAGTTTCTGCACCCCTGGCTTAGAGAGATGCAAAGGGGAAGATTTTTTAGATCCTTCTGAAATGGAATACAACTACTTGAAATAAAACTATTTCCCTAAGGTGTGTATATAGTCTATGATCCTTCAGGAAGTGCTAAAATAAAGGAATATTATACGCCTCCTTAGAAGAAAAAAGCCTTAATACAGTGCAATTTTCCGCCTTGCTCCTTCACACTGCAGCATCAATAATAATAATAATAATAATAATAATAATAATAATAATATATTTATTTATTTATTTCTTACCCGCCTCTCCCTCTGGATTGAGGCAGGGAACAACATTAAAAACAAATGATATAAAATACATAAAACTGATTAAGAACATAGTCTGGCCCGCTTGCATTGGCTGCCTGTATGTTTCCGAGCCCGGTTCAAGGTGCTGGTTTTAACCTATAAAGCCTTATACGGCTTGGGACCACAATACCTGATGGAACGCCTTTCCCGACATGAATCTACCCGAACACTACGTTCGACATCTAAGGCCCTCCGCCGAGTGCCTCCTCCGAGGGAAGCTCGGAGGTCGGCAACAAGAGAGAGGGCCTTCTCTGTAGTGGCTCCCCAATTGTGGAACGATCTCCCCGACGAGGCCCGCCTGGTGCCAACATTGTTATCTTTTCGGCGCCAGTTCAAGACTTTCCTCTTCTCTCAGGCATTTGGCAATATCTGAGGAGCCTGGGTTTGTTTTGTTTTGTTTTGTTTTTGTAGTTTTTTGAAGTGTTGAGGTGGTTTTTAAATGTACAGATTGTGTGTATGTTGTATGTTTTTGCTGTTTTGATTTTTGTATATTGTTTTTAATTGTTTTTAATCCTATGTAAACTGCCCAGAGAGCTTCGGCTATGGGGCGGTATACAAATGTAATAAATAAATTAATAATAATAATAAAAAAAACTAATACATTGTTAAAATACCAACAAAACGCTTAAAATTCGACTGGGTAGGCCTGCCAGAAAAGATCAGTCTTTATAGCTTTTTTAACTTCTGAAAGACCATTAAGTGGGCGGATCTCTCCCGGCAGGCCATTCCACAGTTTGGGAGAAGCAGAAGACAAGATCCTCTGGGTAATGGTTGTCAGCCTAGTTTTGGCTGACTATAGTAAATTCTTCCCAGAGGACCTAAGCATGGGGGGCGGATTATACAGGAGAAGGTGATCCCGCAGGTAACCTGGACCCAACCCATATAGGGCTTTAAAGGTAATGACCAACACTTTGTACTTCACCCGGAAAGTAATTGGCAGCCAGTGGAGTGGTCACCCCTAGGTGCATCGGCGACCAACCTGGCTGCCATATTTTGAACTAGTTGAAGTTTCCGGACTAGGCACAGAGGTAGCCCTATGTACAGCACATTGTAGAAGTCAAGCCTCGAAGTTACCAGTGTGTGCACTACTGACTTTAGGTCTTCCAACTCTAGGAAGGGGCGCAGCTGGCGTATCAGCCGAAGCTGATAGTAGGCACTCCTGGCCGTTGCATCAATCTGAGCTGTCATTTGGAGTGACAGATCCAGGAGTACCCCCAAGCTGCGAACACAATCTTTCAGGGGGGGTGTAACCCCATCCAGAACTGGTTGACACACCTCCAAACCCAGGTTGCGGCCTTTGACAGTAAGCACCTCCGTCTTGTCTGGATTCAGCTTCAGTTTGTTTTTCCTCATCCAGCCCATTACCGCCTCCAAGCATTCATTCAGAGGAGAGACACTATCATTAGCTGACGCTGTTGTCAAAGGCATAGAGAAATATATTTAGGTGTCATCAGCGTACTGAGCACCCCGTCCCATGCCTCCAGATGATCTCTCCCAGCGGTTTCATGTAGATGTTAAACAGCATTGGGATAGATGGCACCTTGTGGTATGCCATACAACAGCTCCTTCTTTGAGGAGCAACTATCCCCAAGCATCACTATCTGGAACCTTCCCAAGAGGTAGGACTGGAACCACAGAAGCACAGTGCCTCCAATTCCCAATCTCCTCAGGCGTTCCAGAAGGATACCATGGTTGATGGTAACGACAACTGCTGAGAGACCCAGAAGTACCAGCAGGGACACACTCCTCCTGTCAATACTCAAGCGTAGATCATCTACTAAGGCGACCATAGTGGTCTCAACTCCATATCCTGCCCTGAAGCCAGTTTGAAATGGATCTAGAAAATCTGTATCATCCCAAACTGCTTGGAGTTGGAAGGCAACTGCCCTCTCGATCATATTGCCCAGAAACGGAAGATTCGATACTGGTCTGTAGTTATTAAGGTCCAGGGAGGGCTTTTTTTAGAAGCGGCCGTACCACCGCTTCTTTCAAACATGATGGAAAACTCCCCTCCCTGAGAGATGCATTAATAATAAGTTGTAATTGTAGTCTAATTGCATCTCCTTCCTGGGTGACCAGCCAAGAAGGACAGGGATCGAGAGGACAAGTTGTCCTCCTCACTCGTCCAAGCAGCTTGTCCATGTCCTCGGTACTCACCAATTGAAACTGATCCAGTGTAATTCTACTCGCGGAGTTGCTGGACACTCCATTGTCAGCCTCTGCTATAATGATGGCATCTAAGTCAGCTCTTATCTGAGAGAATGTATCTGTGAAATGATCATTAAAGTCATCACAGCAAACTACCGAAGCCTCTAAGGTCGGGTTCAGGGGGAAGGTGTGTGGGTTAGACCCCTCACTACTCTGAATAGTTCTGCTGGACGTGAATTCGCAGATGCATTGCGTGCAGAGAAGAAAGCTTTCTTCGCTGCACATATTGCCACCCCATAGGAACGGAGATGTTCTCTATGTTGTGTCTTGTTGGATATAAATCGAGTTTTCTACCATTGGCACTCCAGTCGTCATCCTTCCCACTTAAACTCCCTAGAGATCTTCTGTATACCAGGGTGCCCAGTTAGAAGCAGGTCAGAGAGGATGTTTGGGGGCAATCATGTAGATATCCCTAGTTAGGTCTTGATTCCATCTATTGACCAGAGCTTCTACAGGATTGTCGACGATACCAGCCACAGAACCCTCTAAGGATTTCTGGAATCCAAGAGGATCCATCAGCCTTCGAGGGCGGACCATCTTAATAGGTCCACCACCCCTGCAGGGGTGGATGGTAGCCATGATACTAACCCTGACCAGAAAATGGTCTGTCCATGACAATGAAGAGGTATTTGTTACCTCCGCCTACAGATCCATCTGTTCAGAACTGAAAACAGCATCGAGGGTGTGACCTACTGAATGTGTAGGTCCAGAGATCAACTGGGATAGGCCTATGTTTGTCATGGATGCCATGAACTCCGGAGCTGCACCTGACAAACCAGCCTCGAATGGGATGTTGAAGTCGCCAAGGAGCAAAAGCCTGGGTGACTCCAACACCAGTTCCGAGACCAGTTCTGTGAGCTCAGCCAGGGAGTCTGATAGGCAGCAGGGTGGCCGGTACACTAACAGAATCCCTAGTCTATCCCTGGTCTTCAGACTAATGTATACACACTCGATGTGATTCATTTCCCAGACAGGAAATCTGGTCAGGTTAAGGTTATCTTTGTAGACCACAGCTACTCCGCACCCCACCCCCCACCCACGTTCCCTCACCTGTTCACTAACACAGTACCCAGATGGGAGAGCCTGGGCCCATGTCAGGCCACTGTCATCTCCCATCCAGGTCTCTGTGAAGCATGTCAGGTCACGCATCTGGATGTAAGTCTCAGAAAAGGTAAATTTATTGCAATGCAAAATAAAGGAGCATCAAACCAATTTTAAAAAGTTATGCATACTAAAACCAATGTAAGATTGGCAATAAAACCTATTCAACATTACAAAAACACGCCATTCATTTGTTCTCTTCCTTTCCAGTTAACTTTCAGTTATATTAAAATAAAGAGCAACTCTTAGGTCTTGCACAATCCAGGCACAACATAACTCTCGATCAAGTAAGATCTCCTGACAATCAGGGTAGTTAATTCTAGACAGAGCAGCCCTTTCACTACCAAAATGAGTGATTGCAAAGACCAGGCTCTAATGCTTCAGGTAGGTTTTTAGATTGAGATGCCTTGCCGGAGGTGCATCATGTAATATTTGTAAGATATATAAATAATGGTCCATGTCATTAGTTTGAAGGGAAAGTCCCAAGATTTATACTCCCTTGTTCGCCTCCTTGAAAGCAGCTCTTCCTACAATGTCAACATGACTTATTTAACCAAAAATAAAAATAAAGGACTTATCTGCACTGAATACATGTTTTTCTGTTTGCAGCATGCTTCCAGTATAAGGATAATAACCATTTGAACATTAAGAAAAGTAGACATTTCTGGAAATTAGTCATAAACCTTTCTGAAATTTGTATGAGGAGCAACAATTCTCATGTGGTAGAGGAACACATAGACCCTGTTCAGATGACATGCTGGTCAAGCATTTTGAGCTAAACATTATGACTTGGAGTGTCATGGGAATCATTTCTGACCATGGTGGCTACATAACTACAGTTTAAACATACTCACTAACCAATTACTGCAAAAGGGTTAGCGGCCTAACTACGGCTTAGCGTGTTGCCTGAACAGGCCCATAAACATACGTAATGCAGGTGCTCCATGTGGAAGTCCATATATGTGGCTAGATGATTGTTCCTTAATCATAAAAGAAGGTGATTTTGTTTCAAGTCAGGTTTTTATGTGCATAGACCTTGGCAAAGAATGTCCACATCACATGTAGGGATGGGCGAACTCACCTCCATCTGCACTGCTCACCAAACCCACACTGGCCACATGCAGTGAGCTGCTGGACAATCCGCGGGTGCCTGGTAAGTAGCATGCAGCCACCCACTGCCTCACCAAGCAGCCATTTTTCATAAAAATGGCAACTCAGCCTTTTTCATAAAGGGACGTTTACACAGAATTACAGGCATAATGACCACTTCACAGCCACTATTTGCATAGATAGCCCTTTATGCATTTGCCTGGCAAATGCGGGGATCAGTGGAACAGAATCCCAAGCCAAAAAATCGCAGAGCTTCAACATCCAACTGGACACCCCCACCATTCCTAATCGCACATGAGAGATTAAAGGGGCACAGGTAAGTGAAGATTGTTGCTGACAGATGAGAAGAACTTAAAGTCATCTACACCTCCTGTTACCTTTAAGCTGCTTGCACATCATGCTCACCAGAAAGAAGCCTCCTCTTGGCAAGTCGCACACAAATATGCATATTTAAAAGCTGTTACATGTGGATAGTTCTTGGTACAACTCCCACCCCCCTCTCACACACACGCAGAGAATACAAACATGGAGTAAGGTCAAGCATGCTCACACTGTGCTACAGATGATACACACAGCAAGAGCCTTTAAATGTTACGCCAGGGTAGTGGAAGACTCTCCACAGGGTTGCTACAGACTAAGTGCACAGCAAGAGCTTTTTGATGCTTTGCTAGTATGGTAGAAAAACTCTCCATGGAAGTATAGTTTTTGATGACATCTCCAAGTAGATACACCTGCATTTAAGTAGATTAAATGTATATCGTTAATGGAAGGGCATCAGGTTTTCCCTCACCACTGACTGACTGTATTAACATGTGAGGTCCTACTAACTGTAAGCTGTTTTGAGTTGTATGGAGAAATGGTACAGAAGTATTTTAAATATATGAAAATGCATGTAACAAAGTCTGATTAGCAACTTATGTATTGTGTATTTTCTTTAATATGCAACAGCAGCTTAACAGGAGCCCTGCTGGATCAGACCAAGGGGACATCTACTTAAGCATTCTGTTCACACAGTGGCTAAGCAGCTGTTGACCAGTAACACATAACCTGGACACAATTGCAACAGCACCCGCCCACCCATGTTCCCCAGCAACTGGTGTATCTAGGCATACTGGAGGTAGCACATAGCCATTAGGACTAGTAGCCACTGATAGCCTTCTCCTGCAGGAATTTATCCAACCCCTTTTAAAGCCATCCAAATTGGTGGCCATCACTAACAGCTTGTGGTAGTGAATTCAAACAGTTTAACTGTGTGAAGAAGGAGGCAGTTTGGATCTAAGAAACAAAGCCAAGGGGAAGTTTAAGCATTTTCTTCCCTGACACATCTCCAGTCTGAATCAGGCCAGACCACGCCCACCCACCCCACCCCTCCTCCACAACGGTTCAAACATGCCTGTTTATTCTTGCAAACATGTACCTGGAATGTCTGAGGGACAGAAGAATGGGTGGGGAGAGAGACACCATGTGGAGTGGGGAGATAGGAGGGAAAGCACAACTCCACTCGCTTTTTCTGTTCCAAATTCTCCCTCACAAATTGACTTCTCTTGCCAAAGAAATAGGTGTGTTACACCTATTTGCATATAATGATTAGTTAAGCCCTTAGGAAGCCCCAATGTAAGCCTATTATGTCTTGGCCTACTAGTCAAAGCAGCAAGAATGCACACTCCATCACCACTGGGTTATTTCAGGACTGGCATTAAATCCCTGCATATTATTCCAACCCTGAAAGCACACCTAGTTTGTTTTCATCATGTGCTACACTGGATATGTCTTTTATTTCCCCCCTCTAACCCAACTCCTGCTGTGAATTCTCTCAGATTTGCCTATGTACAGTGCAGCAATTGAAGTTGAATACAGTATTCCCAAACACACAATCAAGTATGTGCGCAGCAGTACTGTTACTCAGTGGTGCATGGATATTGCTCTTCTGCATATTCTGGCTGTGGCTGAAATAGTACCGCATTGTAGATCTTTGTTGAATTATTCACCTTTTTGTTGATCCATTCACCTCTTATCAGCTCGGCAACTGATCTCCCCATTTTCAACTTCTTGATTTTTAGCTCCGATACATTAAACATTTTTAAAGACTTGTTCATTCCTATGCCCAAAAGCAGTTTGCATTATGACAACAAAATCCCAAGCAAAAACAGTATTTTAAATGTTTTATATTTTGTTTTTACTAAGAAGGATTTTAAATCTTAGCAAATAGAAAATATTAATCCTCCTTAATAGTATGCCATACCTCTTCAGCAAGCATGATTTTATCTACTCTGAGTCTTTTAAAACTGTATGTCAAACCAGCCCATTTTGCAGTTTTCCAAAATCACCAAGAGACCCCAATCTAAATGTTTGCAGTCACTTACACCGAGTTGGGGGGAGGCGAGAACTTGTGGTCCTCCAGGTATGACCGGGGGGGGGGGGGGGGAGGGAATGGGAAGAATTGTTCATCCCCTTGAAGAACTACTTTAGAGAAGAACCACAGAACACAGAGTATTTTAATGCCATTAAGATCTTGCTCACTTCTGCAGGATAAACACTTATTTGGTCACTTCTCCATCTGCACTCATTACCAATAACATAAGATGGAGAAAGAAACATTGCGACTCCATCACAGAGATCAGAGAAGACAATGACACTACAAGCTTCCTAACCCACTAAATACTAGCGTGGCAAAGGAACCCACGCAGGTGCACTCTAATAGAGAAGAATCTCCATTTTCCAGCTGTGTGAGAGTTGCTTATCCTTCATTATCAAGGCTACAATACTTTTTGTTCTGTACTCTTGTCAAATGGATGACAAATACAGTGCTTAACGTGGTCTTCACATAGAACTTTTTCACAGATCTGCTCTTGCCCAATTAAACTTTATTCTTCAGGATAAACAGAAACTATACAAACATAGTTTGAATCTTGCCCATGAACCTACTAAGTAGGTGTTTGCAAATCACAATCTCTCAGCCCCATTTGCAGTATCAATATAAAGTTGGTCAACATTACAAGCTTACAGCAAGATAAGATGGAGTGCTTTGAACATTCTAAAGCACTATATAAATACTAAGTATTATTCGTTTAAAATGGGTTGGTGAACCTCTTTCAATCTGGGAGCTGAGTTCAAATTTGGGAAGAGTCTCAGGGAACACATGCCAGCTGTGAGTGGGGCTAAGGGCATGAGGGCAGTGCCAAGTCAGAGTGGGTGAGGCAGATATACCAATCTGGACATTTTCCCAACCAAGAAAACATACTAATTTGGACATACCAGCTTAGACATTTTCCCACCAAGCATACAAATTACAGCTCATTTCTATGCATGTTTACTCAGGAGTAAGCCCCAGTGAAACAGCTTTGAGGCATGCAAAGTACAGTTAAAATTTAAATTACGAACAGGGTATTTAATGTTTAATGTCTTTATCCCTGATCACTGACGAATCATAAAAGAGCCAGTGTGGTCTGAGAGCCAGAATGATGTAGTGGCTAGAGCACTGGACTGGGAGTCGGGAGATCCAGATTCTAGTCCCCACTCAGCCATGAAAGCTCACGGAGTGTCTTTGGGCCAGCCACACACCCTCAGCCCAACCTACCTCATAGGGTTGTTGTTGTGAGGATAAAATGGAGAGGACGAGGATTATGTATGCCACCTTGGGTTCTTTGGAGGAAAAAAGGTGGGATATAAATGTAATAAATAAATAAATGATAACAGTGGGTCTTGCCTACAATCAAGGCAAACAGCCACACTTTAAACATGGATTCTAGTCCTCAAGTTTACACGAGAGATTGGGGAGTGGGAGAATACGAGAAAACTGGAACTCACCAGAAGGCAATACCATACACTGAGAATATCACAGCATTAAGCCAATATACCACACACACACACACACACACACACCTGACACAAAACAGAGATGTCTAAATGCTTTTCAGGGGGGAAACAATCCTTTTGTACCCGTTTCTTCTGTTAATTGTGCAACTTTCTAAATATATATGAATCATGCACTAGTCATTAAAGCTCCATTTAAGTTATTTAAATCGTAATTAATGCTTTTCTAATAACTTTCTCAAAATTATCAATAAATTCAGAGGGAGGAATCTTATCCTAAAGTAAAACTAGAGAGCTGTCGAAACACTCAGGAAATATCTACATAATTATAAAATAACAGCTTCTAACTTCTTGATTCACAGGCATCTGAAAGCCAATTCATTTTCAAAACTATGTATCATAAGAAAGTGCTTTCAAATGATCTTACAGCACAAAACACTAAGGGCTGTGCAAGACACTTGCTTTTGTTTCCTGAATTGGTGCTTAAAAATCATTTGCATGAAACAAGACATCATATTCTCTGCAACTGGTGCTATTTCTGAACTCCTTCCTGGAGACTTGCTGATCCTCAGACGCCTTCTAAAAGTGTCAAAAGAGCTTCCTACTTATGTTGGCTTTCAGTGACCAGAGTTAATGTGATATATAAAAAACACAACCTATCTTTAACACATTTGCTACAAGCCTTCATGACGGGATAGGTTATGAATTTAGAGAAATATAACCTTTAGGTCACAATGATACTTTTGAATAATTTCTTGAAGAAACTGAAAGTCTATTGATTAACACAACATATACAAGCAAACAAATTCCTTAAAGCCATGGTGTACATTCTTCAGGGAAACCTTTCCACACAGATTGGTCTGCTGAGGGATTCCTCTGAATCTTTCACAGAACACACACCAGAATTCTCTGTAATGTATGAAAGTGTTACTTCATGCCAGAATCGGCCAGGCTTCTTCAGGGTCACTGTGGCACCTCATGAGCAACCTAGAAAACACACAGCACTCCTGTGTGGCTACACATTGCAACAGCGGTAGAGTATCAACAATCATGTCCATAACCAGCATGTAGTAAAGGAGAAGGAGCCAAGCAATTGAGTTCTGAAGTTGAAGAGTGGGTTTGCATGACACGCTAACTCATGATGGGTTGTTTTCTGGAGCAACCATTGAGGGGTTAGCATGTCATCTGTTCGCTATTTTCCCACCCACAGGGGCTCGTTTCCCTCAAACAACCCACACTGAGAACCCAAGGTCTGCAGTATGGGTTGTTTTACCTCGTCAAGAACAGCAGAACCCCCGCCACTCTGTTGAGCGATCGCTGCCAATCCACTGCAAGTGCTCTTTTGCCCTACCAGGCACAGATCTTCCAACTATGTCAAAACTACACTTTGGAGGGGCTGTCACTACAGGCGTTGGGTGCGGCAGATTCCATGAACATACACCTTTTTAAAAAATCACAAATTTTACATAAATAAATTCGTAGATAAAAGCTGTAAGCTTGAAGAATGGTATGAGGTTCAAAAATATTACCGTAATAAATACATGGTTTTTTAAAAAAAAACAACAGTAAATCTATATGCCGCTGTAAAAAATATACTAAAAATATAAGTCTTTGAAAAAAATGGATTCCAAACTATCCTCAATCTTTCTTTTGCTCTTCTATAATTGTATGTTGCCAGAGGTGAGGTGATCAATTATTACACAGATCCACCAACACAGCCCTTCGTACTCCAGAAAAATAAGCTTATATGCAAACCATTTACAAAACGTCTCGTAACTGAGCATAGAATTTGTGTTCTTTCGTGCAAATTTATTTGAGTGATTTTTGGAGCTGGGAAAAAAATATAGGGCTTTAACCATGATTATGATTGCGGTAGGAGTGGGGATGGGGGCTTGGCGGCAGACAAGATGAGTTCTGTCACAAAGTCCCCTGGGATGTCAGGCAGAGTTGGCTGGAAGACTGAGGGGAAAAGGAGTGAACAAGCTACGCACTATGGATGGTGTGCCCAATTGTCTGTTGGGCAAACCAATCACAACCCACAGTCAGGAGGCAGCATTGTTGGGTCAATCCATTTAACTTTGGAGAATGCCGTAGACTGGATCTTAGGTGTTGTTTTCTTCATAAATAGACTGTATCTTACTTCACTCACAGGTGGCCATACATGGCCATACATGGCACAGACAAATTTCTACAACCCAGCTTTCTTTTCTTCGGTTAAAGTTAATGACTCACCTAGCTGGCTGAGAATTTCTTGGTATTCATTATTCTTTTTCATGATTTCAAATGGTTTAACTTTTCCCTGTCTTGCAAACGCAGCTGTGAAATCAGACTCTCTAAAAGTGTGGTCGCAATACAAACTAATACGTTAAAAATAGAATCAGCAAACACATTAAAAGTAACTTTGGTGGGATGTAAGTGGATTTTTAATACTGGAAGGTAATTGTGGAACTTTTAACAGTGGTGCAGCTCAAATATCACTACACAGGAGCCCCGTGTAAGCAGATTGTAGAGCAAGCCATGCTCGGAAGATTGCTCCCAACGGTGATCAATTTCTAAGAGAAGCACAACGGTTCCCCAGAAGTCACAGATTAGGAAGGCAGACATTATTGGGGGGGGGGGGGGGGGTGTATTTAACAGCCAGTTTTGCCTTTCCAAATAAATGATAACATTGCCTAGAGGAATTTTTTAAAAAAGTCTCCAAACTATACACCAAGTTTGCATACTTCAATTTCCATTGCAGGAATATTACACAAAAGTGATGACAAACATGTACCTTTAACCTGTTTTCCTATCTATGTGGCTACTCAGTGTCTAACACTAAAGCCATCTCACACACACACACGCAGAGAGAGAGAGAGAGAGAGAGAGAGAGAGAGCAAGCACAACCTCTGCAAAGGGCTTGGCATGGAATTTGGGTCTGATAAATAACTGTAATGAAGGACTTCATTCTATTAACTTTTTGAAAACTGCACAATGCTAGAATTAGATACAAAATACACCCACTAATTTTATAAAGAAGTTTGAAGAAGTTTATAGAACTGGGATTAATTTCCAAAAGGCCTAACAACCAAAAGAACTTCAAATGGTCTGGCTAAATACGTTTTACAAAGCACAAATTGTTCACAATCTTTTAGCAAACAGTTCATGTATCAGGTGACTCCATAGCTTTCTGCATAGTAGGGCCTTTCGCTCAAGCTAAGAGCTAAACATAACAAGGAGTTGCTCCTTTTGTACCAGTGGAGATTTCAGACTATGGCACAATTAGTATTAATAATGAGCCAGCAAAATATAGAATGGTTTATAAGATTAAGCACAAATTGGCAATTTACATCCACATGCTGATATCCCACCATTTTAAAAAAAGATGGGCTAGATGCACTAATTTAAAATACGATTAGTTCAGACACTGCTTCTGCTCCTTAATGAAAGATACCACTGGTAAGGAGGGTTGGTTTTTTACTCTCCAGGTCTTGCATCCCTGTAGTAATGATAGGAAGGGAAATGGAAGATCCTTCACACCATGGATATTTTACCTACACATTTATGTCCATTTCTAACGTTGCAAAGAACTGTTTTAACTACATTTTTAATCTTACTTTCTAAAAATAATAATCTTAGATTTTTTAAAAAACATCTTTGTTTAAATTGCTTGCTTTAAAAGTGTCATTTAGTTAATATTAGGGAAGTGCAGTGAGCACAAGATTTAGTTGAGATCCTGATTCAGAAACAGCTCAGTTTGGCTTGGACCAATTTGGAGGCAGCCTACTTCTGCTCAACTCCAAATCACAATTCAGAAATCAGAATCTTTGTTCCTCCCATTGACTTATATTGAAAAATCTTTAACATTTGGACGAAATTTTCAGGCATCATAGTCCCTTTATGAGGGGATTAAAACTATTAACTATGATTAAATGCTAGTGCTACCAGTCACAAAGTTACACCTCTCCCTCCCTCCACCATTGTGTTTTCCTTATATGGAGAGCCTGGGTGAAACGTATCAGTTTTGGGAGACAAACTGTGTCTGCATCCCTCCAAAACCTGAATCCTCAGGAGTGTTCAGATTCGGTCTACTTTGGAGGAGACACACTTGATTCTGACATCTCTTGAATTGGTACAACTCTGGGATGCAGCCAAATCCAAAGAACACCTCCAGTTAATGTACAATAAAACAAAGGGAATGTTATAAAAAAAATTGTGCTATTTGCAACCTTTGATGCATATAGTTGAAGACAGCCCATTATTTTTCTCTCTCCGCTTATTTGAAATCTGGGTGTTCATGCAGTTCATTGAATCCGGAGTTTGATGAAATTGGGAGACAGAAGGGAACATGACCCACCACAAAAAGGAACAGGTTCATACCTGAAATTAAAAGTCAGTGAAGCTTATGCCACTGATAAGACATGGATGTCCTTTCCAGGTGTCAAAGTCACTACATAAAGTATAGTATAAAGTACTTTTTAAAAGGAGACCATTCGAAAGTACTGCTGTGCTGAAAATTTCAACCACTCCATTTTTGGCATTTCATTGGGGGGGAAATGAAAACCTGAGCAAAAGAGGCTGGGAGAGGTGAGAATTTCAGAGAATTTTCTCCTTGGGGAGGGGGACAGGGTTTCCACATACCTTTTAAAATGTAGCCAGTAGTTGAGGGGTCTTCTTTCTTATTTCATTTTATTTTTAAAAAACCTCAACATTTTCAGGAGCACAGGAGTTCTTCCTGAATGCTTATCGGAGAGGATGAGGTCACATGGTCTCCAATAGGTATTCACTAAGAACTGCTGGGCTCCTCCAAATGCCAATGGAAGGGGGCGTTTAAAAAAAAAAAAAAACCAAACAAACAGGAAGGCCCCTCAGCAAACAGCTACACTTTAAAAAGTATGTGGAAACCTTGTCCTTTCTCTGAATTTTCCTCCCTGCCTACAAAAGAGGCAGAAAAAACAAGCCTTTTTCGCAGGGAGAAAGTTCCCGAAAATAGGGGGCAGGATTCAGTCTAGCACTACTTGAAAGATTTTATTATACAAGTAACACTCTCAAACCTAAACAAATTCCTTATCTCTTTCCTATTTACACTCTTGCTTCTGTGTCTGGGAGGTTACACTCCTGTCCAGCTAAACTAATAGAAAAAGAGGTGGCATTAGAATCATTAATAGAGTTATTTAACAGAAAACTAGAGAGGCCCGCAAAGATGTGGCTGGCCATTCCAAGTTAGTCTGTGAACTTTAGAAAAGTTTACCTCTGCAACAAATGACCTCTGCAACTGGGCCAAGCCTCTCACCCAGTTTTCTTGCCCTTACAAGACATCTTCCTCGAGTTGACGTCAAGAAATGTTCCCCTTTCATTTCACACAGTGCAATAAAAACTCACGTCAAAACTTCTCTAGAATTAAATCCTTTCTGGCACTCCAAACCACCAAATAGCCTCTTAAGTCTCCACATAGAGACAATAGTGCACCTCAAGTGAGTAATAAATTGCTACACCTTGGCTTACCAAGCCCAGAAAATAGGAAAGTACATTTCATTTACCTCACCATCAGTTTAAACTTCAGAATTCATCATAACTGTATGCATAAAGTAATGAAAATCCCAGACAGAAGTTTCAAAAGGTCTTGCTTTAATTATACAAAATTCTTTGTCAACTTTGTTTGAATCACACACACGTTTGTTCAGACTTTATGCCAAATCATTGCATTACCATTACTTGCGTTTGCCATTATATAAGCCATCTCTTGGACTTGTGTGTTCCCATCCTCCCCTTGCACAGTCCAACAGCAAGCCACAGTTTGCCATTACATCCAAACCAGCTTGCCCACTGAGCCGGGATTCCAAATCACAATGGAACTGTCATTTGCCATTCTGGTTTGGAGAGGAAGTGAAAGCCATAGTTTCCTGGTCTTGCATGTAAGGGCAAACTATGAATTGCTGCAAAAGGGAGGTAATCTGAGTGCACAAAAATAACATGTGTTAAGTCTGAGGCTTCCTCATATAATGTGAAACTGTGGCTTGGCATTCCATACGAATGACCTCAAAGTCTTTTGCAACTTTGGATTCCACAAGAATAACGTATCTTAAAATGTTAAACTTTCTCTAGGGAAGATTACCTGAGAAATATGATTGATTGAAGACTCCATTCTCCGGAGCTGGGATGCTTGGATATCCAGTAGTTGGAGCACATTGTTGGCCAATGCATTGATCTGATAAGCAACACTGGCTAAAGATTGGGTTGTATATGCTTTGGTCTCTTCTAATGCTTTCCTTTTGTCTGGAGCCTGAAGGAGTGGGAAGGAGAGAGAGAGAGAGAGAGAGAGAGAGATTATTTTTCTAAGATGAGAGACAAGGTTTTTTAAAAAAAAATTAGATCACCAAGATCACCTCACTTTGGTTGTATAATCAGATAAGGTAGAACTAGAAATCTACATCACACAGTGTGAAGACAGAATAAGCCGCTAGCTGCATATGGTCTTGCTTAAAACCCTCCATTGGCAACTCAGCTGAAAGCTTCTCATAATCACTGAAGGAACACGTTCACAGCCCTCAAACCAGCAGGGGCAGCAACAGCAAGCAGAGCTTTCTGGACATTCATGCCCTCTTGGCGAGAGCATCCGGAGAATCTCTGGCTTCCGAACACAGAGGGCAGGAACCATAGAGCCCCATGAGAGCAGATGGATGAGCATCAGTTCTACAAGGGCACAGAACAGGTGGCGGCGATGAAGAGGCAAACAAGGCAGTGGCCGAACCTAAGGGCAGCATGGCCATTCCCCAAGAGGCTGAATGGAAGAGGATATAGCTGCTCAGTGGCTGCACCCAGGCTGTGGAACTCCCTGCCAAGGGAGGCTAGGTTTGCTCCCTCTTTGTTGTCCTTCCGCCAGCAGGCAAAGATGGTTTTATTTAAGCTGGCCTTTGGCATGTCAGTGGTCTGTTGCTGAAGCAGGTTCTGCTGAGCTGGTGCTGCTTTTATTTCTTTTCTTGTTGCTTTTTAAATTCTGTTTCAAGTTGTGTTTTAATCTATTTGTTTTTATTGTTTTTTCATGTTGATTTTATTACTGTTAGCCATCTTGAACACCATTTTGTGGGGAGCGGAAGGTGGGATATAAATCAAATTAATAAATAATAACAAAATGTAAACTGCACAGAAATTTCATTATATCAACTGGTATATAGTAATTAGAAATAAAGCAACAGAGGCAGCAGATTCCTGACTTTTGGGAAGAGAGAACACAGTTGTGGCTTTATTGCCTTTACTTAAAAGCCACGTTCTTGAAGGGAGGAGGGATTGAGGAGAACATGATGGTGGATGCCACATTACTGAAGAGATGCACGGGAAAAGGAGAAAGCAGCGTACCAAAGAGGTGGGTGAAGAAGTGGTGGAGGGGACAGAAGGGTGGGGGAGATAAAACAGCAGCATTAAAAGTTACGCTCTGAGGAAGTGGTTACAGAAAGACCACAAGCCTGGAAATGCAGTGGGAGGAAGACAACTTGGCAGCATCACTGGGCAACTCATGGAGGGCTGCACAAAAGCCTTATTGCCTATGCCAGCTTTGACAGGCAGCTACAGGAAAAGAATATTTTAAGGCTAGATAAATTTGTAGCATCTACCTGCAAGGCTGCTTAAACTAACATGCACCCACCCATTGGAAAATCCTCCCTGGTGCAATTCGGGAGGCGGAAAATGTAACGTCCTTCACACGCCTCCTGAAAACTTATATTTTTAGACAAGCTTTCCCTGGACTATAGCTTATTCCAGTTTTATATGAAGTTTTAAAGTTTTAAATCTTGATGTTTGTATATCATGGTTTTAATTGTAAATTGCCCAGAGACCCTTGGCTGTTGGGCAATAGAAATTTGTAATAAATAAAATAAAATAAATAATGCAGGAGATACCTCTGTACTCTAAAATCCACTCAAGGCAGCTAAATAACCTGCAGCTTATAAATTCTCAAAAGCTCACCTTTGAGCACTGGGGATTGTGGCACTCTTAGTGTTCCCAGATCTCCTTAGCTATGCTTCGATTGACAGTATGTCACTTACAACTGGGAAGAACAGGGTTTTGCCTTTCCAAAATGATTAGTATTGAAACAAACGAGTAACTCAGACAGGTAGCTATCATCAGATACTAATGAAGGAAGCACACCCTTTTACAGCAAACCTTTGGAAGCTGTAAAGTGCTTCTTTCAAAGGAGGAAATATTACTGTTGGCAAATTGAGATGTGCTAACAGGAAGACTGGTTTCCAACTACTTAGAGAAGATACGTAGTTCTATGCAACCTTAAAAAAAAATCCGATAAGCAAACATAGCCAGGAAATGCAGTGTTCAGCTGGCACTCAAGCCAAGCTTTGTATTTCCTGACTTCAGTTGTGTGCAAACCTAAAGCCGAAACCTTGCACCATTAACTCCTTCATCTCCATACATTTGTCCACTATTAAACAGCAGCAAATCCTAATTCCTAAATCAAGGAATTAGGACAATGAGATGCAGCACAAAACTTATTCTGTTCACATAGTAGTAAAAGGAGGTAAGATGGCATGACTATAGATCTGTAGCACTAGGCCATCTATTTCCATCTGTTTCTGACACACTAACCCAGGTTAACTTCTCTTAACTTCCATGTCACCAGGTCAATAAAACAATGTTTGTACTAGCTGCAAAAGTGCCAATCAAGTAAGGAATTGAGAGGTTCTGTAGACTCTGTATTTAGCATGTTTTCTATATTAACCTCCAGATATTGTTTATTGGGGCCTGTGAGGCACAGACAATTCATCTGAATAAAGATATAGGCATGTCTTGCACCTAACAGTTATCTCCCATGGTGAACATTTATTTTTCATTTACTACTTTGTCCCTAGAGGCAACTTTGTGTAACTTGAAACCTTACTAGAATGGCCTGATTACAATCTAATTAACTGTCTGCTGAAACATACCTCCGACACTTCATAGATATAAATAGGGACACGTTTATAAAATCCTACTAGAAAAACATAACCTTACTACAATGTAATTAACAGTTGTGAAATGTAGCAACTGCAGTATGTGAAATGACAGGCTGGTGCCTTGGGGCTCACAGGCATGCATTTAGACCAGGGCTCTTTCTGGGTGAGCTGAGATTTGAACAAGTGCCATGAACACCATCTCAAAATGGTTGCCAAGGGAGGTTGCCCCTGGTGGACATGGCCAGGCACAAAGCACACATTTCACAGGAAGGTCAATTGGTGAGGCTAAAAGACAAGTATCTTGTGCAAACACCTGATAGCAGAGGTGGTGTCTGAGCCCCAAAACATGAACTTGCCCACTATCTTTACTTTCTCTGAAGCATTGCCGGCCATCCAAATTTTAAAAAAAATAAATAAAAATTATCACAGGCAATCAGCAGAGCACTTTGCAATCGCAAGAGAAGGTGTCCACAGGCAACAAGATGCCAACTCCCATATAGATAGATGTACACAAGATTAATCTATTCACTCTGCTCGTATTACTGATTTTAGCGCTATGCGATTGTTTTCAGGATTCCTGTATGTGTTGCTAGAATATAGCTGATGTGCTGCTTTTTACTGTTTTATTTGCTGATTTTCATATTTAATTGATATTTTTAATTTCTGTTTTAATTATTTACTGTTCGTCACTCTGAGAATGTTTTTATTATAGAGGAATTCATAAACATAAACAAACAAATGAAGAAACTTTCAGGAGTCCCTGGGGAAGGGGTTCAGCCAAGGAAGACAATCTACATTAACAAAAAGAATTAAAACAGTATTTCCCAACCTGGTGGCCTCCTGATGTTTTGAACTACAACTCCCAGCATTCCTGAGCCTTGACCATGCTGGCCAGCGCTGATGGGATCTGAAAACATCTAGGAAGCCTCCAGGTTGGGGAAGGCTATTTTAAAGTATCACAAAAGTGCAAGAATGGGGACAAAATTAGGACACTGATTTACCAGAGACAAAAAAATTGTGACTGTTACTTACTGGTGCTGTAACTTCCTACCTCTACTTTGGTACAGAAGCAGTTGCTGATGAGTCAATATGTTGGCAAAGCTGCATCAACCTTTGCCCCAGCAAAGCACTATCAACTTCCTAATTATCTAGCTCAACCTTGCCTAGCCTAGTGCTCGCCAAGTGCACTATACTACACTCCCATCATCACAGACATGGGAGTTGTAGTCCGCTGGATTCATTTGTCCAAATAAGCTACTCATTTTATTTGACATATTCTGACACAGGGACTAATATGTATTGCCTAAATTGCAGCTCTTGTTTCACCAGAGCCAAAAATTATATCAGCTCTTTCCAAAGCAGAGACGGAACCAGCACCAATAACTCATTAATGAACTAACTCCGTGTGAGGACCTATGACATATCATAAAGAGGCCTTACCTTGATTTTTTTTTACTCTTTTTAACACCCCTGTGAGTAAAAAGTGCAGCTTTTCAAAATACCCAGCAAAAAAGATAAATCTCATTATTCCCCAAAGGAAGATAAATAATTGCTTTAGACAGTGAGTTTTAAGGAGTGACTGAAGGGGAAGTGAGGTCATTCCAGGCGTTAGAAAACAACACGGTAGAAGGCTCAAAGAGAGAAGAAAAAGGAGGGATATGATCACAGATACCCTTGCGTGGAAATAACGACAGCAAGGGTAATTAAAAAGAGGAGAGGACAGAAAACAGGAGAGCGAGAGCCTTAAAAAGATTTTTTAAAAACATGAAGCTTATGCAGAGGTGACAAAGGAGCAGTACAGCCAAAGTGGAAGGGAGACAATCATACAGGAAAGGCCGTCTATTTTAATATGGTTAAAAACAGATTTGAGATTTACTTACACAGGATATATTTATTACTTAAAGATTTAGAAACCATCTTTTAGGGGAAACTACCCCAAAACAGTGCACACAATTTTAAACCAAAATACACAATACTACAATGATAAAGCAAAACAATAAAATAAAAATAATCAATTAAAACCAGGTAACATCATATGCATAACAGTGCACATTATAGTCCTGACTCAGCTATAGGCCATGGTAAACACCTTTAGGGGCTGCTTGAAAACTTGTAAGGTTGGCGCCTGGCAGACATAAATTCGAACAAAGTTCCATAAGTGGGGCCACTACTGAGAAGGCTATCAGTTTTGATTTCAGGGATAGATCGACAGAAAACTAAGAGGAATTTAGCTCCATAGCTCGCTACATTTTCCTAGCAGTGATTTTTCAACTTTCAAAGTCAATGTGGAGAGTCAGTGTGGTGGCTCTCACTGGGTAACTTTGGGGCAGTCACTGACTCTCAGCCTAACCTACCTCACAGAGTTATTGTGATTAAGGATAAATGGAGCGGAAGAGGAGGATCATGTACACTGCAAAAAGGTGGGACAAAAATGAAACAAACAAACAAATAATTCAGTTAGTTTACATTACATCTCTGTTCACTCCGTATGGCCAAACCATGCTTTGGCTGTTTGCACAGCGAATTCCCAAGCATCAGAACTGCCGTTTGGGGGATTGGTGCCATTACACCTGAACCTCCCCACTAACACTTAGGTAGGCTGACCATATGAAAAGGAGGACAGGGCTCATGTAACTTTAACAGTTGTAGAGAAAAGGGAATTTCAGCCAGTGTCATTTGTATGGAATTGGTTCCTGGTGAAATTCCTTCTTCATCACAACAGTTAAAGTTGCAGGGGCCCTGCCTTCTTTTGTATATGGTCACTCTAGTATAGTGCCTGCAACTTTAACTGTTATGATGAAGAGGGAATTTCACCAGGAACTAATTGCATACAAATGACACTGGCTGAAATTCCCTTTGCTCTACAACTTTTAAAGTTACATGAGCCCTGTCCTCCTTTTCATATGGTCAGCCTAACTTAGGCCCAATTTAAATGAGATGTCAAGTGTGCATAAAAATGTACTCAAGCAGAGACTCTCATGCCCACCATTATACTTCATTTCTGAATGCAAACATCATTGCACCATGTTTTTGTGGCCCAATATCTGATGGCTGAAAGTGCACATTTGCACAACTATGAAAAAGTGATGAAAACTCATTTTATTTAAATTACAGAGACATTTGTGCACATTCCTGGGGCTGAAAAAAAAATGGCCTCATTTGTGCAAATGTCTGGTGTCCAAAAAAAAAAAAATCAAAGCCGAGGAACCACATGGGGTTGTGATCAAAGCAGGGAAGGGGCAGGCAGACAAGACGGGTTCTGCCATGCAAGATCCTGGGATACTGGATGGAGGATGAAGGGGGAAGCAGCAGGAGAGCAACCCACGGTGAGTGTACCATGTATTGTTCCTAATATAACCCATTCTGCACAGCTTATTCACAGGGTGGGTTGTCATGTCATGTGAAATGGCCTATATGTTACCAGAGGAAAGGGGAGATGGTATGGCTGTATGCCACAGCAGCCCCTCTTTCCCATAACATTTAATTCCACCCTAAGAGGTGGAGTTGTGAACCTGAAAGTCCCGATTCAAACCTAGCCTCTGCCATGAGCTTCCTGGGTAACATTAGTCAAGCCACCATCTCATAGCTTCAAACCTGTACCATGGGGATAATAAACCTGACCTACCTTACCGAGTGTCTATAAGAATTACTGAGAAGAATTACTGAGATGATGTATGTGAAACACTTCAAATGCAGATATATTCACAGTAATAAACAGGCAAGTTTGCGTTTTTAACTCATTATGATGTGCAATATATTCTCCTGCACCTCTGTACCAAGCAGCCTTCAAACTGTAAAACTGGCAGGACTTTGATGTTCAACCTCATATGAAGGAACATTAGAAAATCTGTTAAGACATTTTTGTCCTGCCAAGCGTTCTGATTATTTTCTTAACAAAATGACCTATGGTTTATGTGTTGGATTGTTTTACATTTGTATTTTGTACTTTGTTTTATTATGAGTTTTTAGTATGATTGTAAAGTGGTTTGAAGGCATTGTGGCTGACAAGGAGTATCTCTAAATGTTCTGAAGGGTCAGCGCAAAGTGGGTGGGGTATAGATAAGCAGCTTCTATCCCCTCACCTATCTGAACTCCAGCAACCTTTGTTTATTTCCAAATAAACTTGCCAGCTGTCCAAAATACTGCTCAAGTGCAGAAGTGGCCAAGCTCTAACAAAATTTAAATGCATGCCAAATCTGTAAAGGTGTGCTACACTTGTTCCTGCTAAAAAGAAATGCAGACGTACTGCATTTAGCCCTGCAGACAAGCTTTATAAAGCCCTCCCATCTTTGCATTGGCTGGTGAAAAGCCAATTAAATTACTTTAATCAGTTTACATACGACTTAAACAATCTCTTCACATTTTAGCACATGATGCGGTAACCTGCAGGATTATGCCAAGGGAGACACTTGTCAAAAAGTTCATGTTCAAGCAATTCTCTTCCGCTGATTCGTGTCTTTGTTGCTTAAGCTTTCTGAGAAATCAACGGAGTTAAATTTACAATTCCCAGCAAGGAAAAAGTTAGCTATTTGTACATTTGTTGTTACATTCTACCAGCACTTTCAATCCATTCATTCTAGATTGATGAATAGAGTTCTACTCCAACCATTTTCGTTGTGCATCAGCTTGTTGGAAGCTGATATGTGAGTTCCAGGGTTCCACTTTATATCAGAGCATCACTATCTAAGAGAGCAATCCTACAGCCCCTAGACAGTGTCTGGGGGAAACAGGATATTTCAGTTTTCTGGCTCCAAGCTCAGAGACGGGACTCTGAGCTAGGAAACCGCACTCTCTCGCCCCCTCACAGCCAGCACCCTGAGCGCTGCTATGAGCTTACAAAAGTGAACTCGTTGGGGGTGAAAGGAGACATTCCTGGGGGTGGTGTGGGGACTTGGGATATGGAGATACGAGGTATCCCCAGCTGTCCTGAGCCTCCTTCCCACCTCCTCCTCCCCTTCCTCCCTGAAGCCTCCACTAAACAGGTGAAATTGCCCGACTAGCTAAAATGCAGAGTGTGCGGTGCATTGCATCTCCCACTCTGCACTGGATACTCATAAGTCTCTGAGTTTGGTGGCTTATGAGTACCCAGGGCCGATCAGATTAGATTACACCCTAATTAAAGCAATTCTCATTAGGACATTGTAAGGCTAACGCTGCAACTTTTAGAACTGTGCATAACCAGTATGTTTAGATGCATGTCATATAGAGCCATAGTGAGAAAGTAGTACCAGATCTGGAATCTAATCTGGTGACCTTTAGTTTAGCATCCTTCTAAAATAAAGTGCATGGTACCATAAAGAAAGCCAGCAAACACTGCAGTGGCATTTCACAGAAACCAGTACAAGGGCGATTTCTCTAGCTTTTCTCTAGACGCCATATGCTTCCATTTCCTAAGTTTGAACCTTATAATTATGCAAATAATTCCTTTTCTGATCACCTCGGGAAAGCAAGACAGCCCCTGTGTGTGGGGACTCCTTTATGGGGAGGGGAGGGAAATCTGCCTAGTCAGGAGTAGCCTTCCTAATGGGATAAGAAAGCGCTTCCTAATGGGATAAGAAAGACTCTTCTCCTTCCATTGCCCCACCCACTGCAAATGTGAGAGAAACAGCTAAACACGGGCTGCTCTGATCTGAAGGCTGCATGCAGGGCTGGATCTCTCTTCCTTCTGGGGTTGGAGAGTGGTGAGAAAAGCCAGCCCATAGGTTAAAAAAAGGGCAACTAAAATTATTAAGGGGCTGGAGCATCTCCCCTATCAGGGAAGGTTACAACAGCTGGGATTATTTAGCTTGGAAAAAAGGAGGCTAAGGGGAGACATAATAGAGATGTACAAAATTATGCATGGTGTGGAGAATGTGGATAGGGAGACATTATTCTCCCTCTCTCAAAATACTAGAATCTAGGATCATCCCATGAAGCTGATTGGTGGGAGATTCGGGACAAATAAAAGGATGTACTTCTTCACACAGCGCATGGTTAAATTATGGGATTCACTTCCACAAGATGTAGTGATGGCCACCAATTTGGATGGCTTTAAAAGGGAGTTGGATAAATTCCTGGAGGAGAAGGCTATCAATGGCTACTAACCCTTATGGTTATGTGCTATCTCCAGTATCAGAGGCAATAAGCCTGCGTGCACCAGTTGCTGGGGAACATGGGTGGGACGGTGTGGTTGCACCATGTCCTGCTTTGTTGGTCCCTGGTCAACAGCCGTTTGGCCACTGTGTGAACAGAGTGCTGGACTAGATGGACCCTCGGTCTGATCCCACATGGCTCTTCTTATGTTCACAATTAAGATCTATCTTAAAACAGGATTCCATTCTAAAAAGTGTACCCGCTGACTGGAATTGCCCTTGTTCTGCTTCTATAACAGAGGTGGAGAATCTCAGCCCTGTGGGCCAAATCCAGCCCTCCTGGGGTTCTCCAGATGATCACACACCTTTCCCCCACTAACTGCAAATGTTTTGGGGATTTCCCGGCTTTTGTATTTTCCCCCATTCCAAAGACTTTGGCTATTGGGCAGTATAAAAATGCAATAAATAAAACTAAGGCTTAGTTATGGCAGTAAGAGCTTCAAGCTAAAATATGCTAGTATTTTTGGTTAGTCTGTCCCCACCCCTTTTGGTTTTAGCCCCACCCACCACTGGAATATTGTCCCCTTTGAGAACTTCTCCAAAAATTAATTTGTCCCTCGGGCTCAAAGAGGTTCCTTGCCCCTGCCCTACAAAGAGGAACTGGAAGGGGATATAAGCCCCAGTGTGTTGCCCAGCCAAACAAATGGACAACCCTCTCCTTCAGCTAAGCTAAAAAGGGCCAAAAGAGGATCCAGCTAGGGCTGGTTGGCTACTTTCGCTTTCTTCCCCTACATCCCTAAGAGTGAAAGCCAGGCTCAGTCTCCATGGTGACATTAGGGAGGCTGCCTACATGCCCACTTTCTCTTTCTCTCCCAGATTTAAAACCATTGGCTTTTGCAAAGCAACACCAGGTGGGCAAGAAGAACTGAGCCACATGGCTTTGGGCACACCCAACACCTCGTTTAAACAGGAACCTGAGCATCTGCAGGTGCAACGTTCAGATACCAATACTTGCAATGACAGTGCACAAGCAGACGAGGTAGCCCGGCTCAAACAGAGATGCCAGGTGCGTGCAATGCCCTACGGGCAAGGTCTTCTTACTAGCCTGGAGTTATGTTTAAAATTGGGCCTGGAGGAAGAAAGGGAGCAGCCACTACTCGTACTGACCCGGGTCATTGGTGCTGGGCTAACGCCAGCTACCCCTCCATCCTGGGTCACTGGGTTGAGGAGGAGAAAAGAGCAGAGTCCTAGAACCCCGACTGTGTTTTGGGGGAGAGAAGGAAGAGCGGCATGGGCGGTGGGAGAAAATGTTGATGGAAGTCTCAGGCAGGGAGACTGGGGAGGCAAGTGGATTTCCCCAATTTGCCAGACTGCTTATAAATGTCCCTCATTATTTTCATTGTGTCTAGCTGGTCTATTTTGGAAAAGGCAAAACCCGGAACTTTGTTAAACAGTAAAGAAATGTGGACTGCCTAAAGCAATTTGCTCAAGGTACTATGGGAAATCTTTAGCAGTCTTTAGCACACCCATGGCCTCTGCAGTTTCCGATCACTACCTGAGCGATCTTTCCTGCCTCTGAAGAACCGAACTACCACCCTAGCATAGCTTCACCTAGACAGTGCGGTGATAGAGACTATCCTGTTCTATCAAGCAATCCATCGCGGGATGGAAGCTCTCACAACCCAGGCCCAGTCTTCAGTGTGGAAGGAGTCTGAACTCTCCAACACAGCAGGAATCATCTGGTAAGCAGCCAGAGAAACCTACTGAAAGTGCAGTTGAGGGCAGGGGGAAGGGAGGAAGGAAATAGCATAGGAAATAGCAAGGGAGCTGCAGCCATTTCATGTATCACTCTTATTTCCAATGTTCGAGCCGAGAGTGCCATTGCTAATGTAGCCAAAACTGCACCACCCATGCACTCGGTAGAGGTATCAGTAGGTTTCGTGGGAGGGGCCCAAAATTTTGCAGAAGTACAGAAAATGTTTAGGAAAAATCCTAATGAGGAACCCAATGAGTACTAAGTGTGCTCAGAGGCCATCAAATCTTGCCTATTGTTGTGGGAGGAGAGGGGGGACTAGAATGTGGAGGGGCTGGAATACTGAGCAGTCCCACTTGTCCAAAAATGTTTTTCAAGACCGACCAAGAGAAAAGTCTCGCATCCATCGTTTCAGACATGCCTGTTGAGCAGAAATATCCTGCTTCAGATTGCCTGCCTGGAAAGTGCCTTTTCCTATCCCCGATATCCCCCATCAGTTTCAGTATCTCCATATGCCATTAAGAATCATCTCTGGGAGACAGACAAGCTCACCCATAAGGAAAGTGACCGCATTAACTCTGCATACAGCCAGTAGCAGTACTATATATGTCTGTGCCCTAATACAATACACTCTCCAGTGCATCTGAGCAGCTCAAAATATTGCTCTGATGCATTCTCCTCTTCCTCATTTTTTTAAAATCTTAGAAAGCTAATATGCAGTTTTAAAGGCTTATTCAATGCCTTTGATTATTTGTTGCAGAAGGAGGGGCTCGATTTTTCCAAGCCCCCTTTGAATTTCTGTCCAGCTTCCTGCATGTGATCCACACTATAATGTGTCCCGGGGGGTTAATTATCCCGCTCACGCTAGATAATGTTTACCGACTATGAGCCAAGAGTCCAATTTGCAGCAACTATTAAGAACCATAAATCCAGAGGTCATTTAAAATAATTATGGAAGCACTACCTATCGAATTAGGTATTGGAAAGAGGGGGCTTTCGATACTGCCTGATTTTTATTCCTGTTTATTCAAAAAGCTTTTAAAAGAGCTTAGGAGAAATCCAGCTTTGCCATTATGGCCCACAAGCAAAGCGTCACCTCAATGCATATGATAAGAAAGGAAGAATACCAGGTCAGCAACCACAACAGCAGTAGCTACCGAGTTCTTCTGCATCAGGGGGAACAGCCATGAGATTAATTTTAGCGAAGCAAAACAAAAACCATGGCCACTTACAGCTGCTTTTAAAATACTGACTGTGGAAAGTATGTTCTATACAGCCTAGCTTGTATTGGGGAAAGACCCGTGTTGGAAAATATTGGGCAGTCTCCAACTCTGCCCCAGAGCTAGCACTAACAATGTGCTAGTGTAAACTAGTACTTATTAGAGCAATGGGAAAAAGCAATGATTTGCTGGGGAATATGGGTGGGAGGGTACTGTTGCACCATGTCCTGCTTGTGAGTCCTTGGTTAACAGCTGGTTGGCCACTGTGTGAACAGAGCGCTGGATAAGATGGACCCTCAATCTGATCCCGCACGGCTCTTCTTATGTTCACTGAAATTTTGCTGTAAACCTCTGCTTTAAACCTCTGCTTTTCTCCCACTCTCCTAGCAAGCAGTAGTTACACTTCACAAGCGGTAGTTTACACTAGTACATCATTTGCACTAACACTGGGTTACAGTTGGATACTACCTGAAATAACCAGAGACAAGGCCCTGCTAACACTAGGAGGCATTATAGGCCTTTTAAAATGTTACCCTGCCACAACAAGAGTTGTTCATGGAAAAAACTCCCATGCAGCTGGGATTATGGTCAAATGAACCAACCACTGCCACATGAGCAGAGGCAGACAACATGGATACCAACTATTGTATGGAAGGCCTTCAAGATCCTCCTGAGCACATATCTACAAACTAAGACCCAGCACAAACCATGGTTTGCTGCAAACCAGTATCGGAAGGAGAAAATTGCCATGGCGGAAGGAATATATAAGCCTGAAGCACTTTAGTACTTGTTCATGTAATAGTTTGGTTCATGTAATGGTTTGCCTGTCATTGTTCCAACAGCATTTAAATGTGGGCTTAAAATAGGGTACATGAAGCTGCCTTCAGCATAACCAGACCATTGGTCCATCTCTAGACCTGTCTGACTAGAGAAAGATCTCCAAAGCCTCAGGCATAGAGATCTTTTTCTGACCTTGATTTTCCTTTTTAACTGGAAATGCCAGGCTTAAAAACCTAGCCCTCAAACTGAGGAAGGGGAGAACCATTTGATGCAACATACACATAAACAGTTTTGGCTGCTTGCACAAGCAAATGTGTGTGTGGCTGACTCAATGTGGGAAAGGAGCCCTAGGGATCCTGGGAAAGAAGGAAAGAGGCAGCAGGCCAGCTTAGACATTCCAGCTTTCTGTTCCTGCAGCTGCTTATAAAAATGATAATTAAAATAGGACAGGAGGGGGGGAAAGTCAATTTGTTACCCACTTAAGGATAGATGTTCATTACAAAATAGTGGCTGCTTAAAATATTTCTTATTAAACCCTCATTGTAACCAATAAAAAACTTGCACAAATTACTTTTGGGATTTTTTCTACCCCAAGGTAAATTCCTATCTATCTTGAGATAGTAAAATGTACCAAAATAAAGTGAAAGGTGCTGTGTTTGCTCCCCTGAATGAGTTTGTTTGAAAAAACCCATATAATATGTTTGATCACCATATGTTTGGATTCCCCAATGTGGTGGGCATGAACACTTGCCATGGTGCCCTCCAGGGCCTGTCATTTTTTTTTTTAACTAAAGAACTAAAACATTATTTAACAAGATGGCAGGCATGTAACAAAGCAACGTGCTGGCCTTTAGCACCTTGAAGGGGGATGGGGAGAGCCTCAAGAGTATGCATTTACAATGACTTGGTTCAAAAAATCACCAAGGGTTAAACAAACCACTGCCTATTGTTGGGTTATTTGAGGGTTGTTTTCGCTCCAAGAAGCCACACCGCCCAGATTCAGATGACACAACAAGCCACACCTGGATAGGAAATGGTAGGTGAATTGTGCCCTGCACATGCTGAGGATTCAACAATCCATAGTGGTTGTTTAACTCTGTGATCGTCCAAACCATTGGGTATGAGGGAATAAGAAAACTTATGGTCCAATATAGATCTCTCCCCAAACACCCCAGATACTGGGTTAATCCTGAAGTTTTATTTAGGAAACCTATATGCCATTAAAACACTGTTATACAGATATCCATCCAGCAACATCTGGAAAGTGCTTAGTAGGATAATGATATAGATTTAAATTACATGAGATTCTTGGGAAAAGTATTACTCTGCCACATAAGGAATTCCTCCCAAATAAAGGCATGGTGACACATAACATGTAAATATGGTTAGTAGTGCCAATCATAGTATGGTACTTTTATTCTCGTTAAAATCCTAAAAGTACTTTGTAACTATGGTTTAGTTTGTTGAGCTAAACCCAGATACCAGCAAAACCTGTTTGCCACTTTGTAAGTGGAGATGTTGTGGTGACCATGATTTGCTCAGTGCAGTTGTAAGGCTTAACCATAGTTAATACAAACCATGTTTGCAAAACCACTTCAAATCATGGTTTAACATCCTAGTTTAAAACCAAGGTTTAATCATGGTTTAGATATTCAGACATAATACTTAATGACAGTTAAGGAAAACAAACTCTGCTTACACATTAGATTTGCTGCTTCCTTCAAAATAAAAAAAACTGCAGGAATTTGTCAACAAAAATGCAGGCTCTTGAAGAACTCGCACCAGAATATGGAAGTGGTAAAAGTCAGGTTAAAAAAAAAAAAGGATTGTGAAAATGCCTTTATTCTGTCTCCAACAAAATAAGGAAAAGGCAATCACCTAGATCTTACTGACTGCAAGAATAATTTTCACACATGTGATTAAAAATGTGGCTTTTGAAAGTGGCTTTAAATGGGTGGATTGAAAGCTCTATGTTATCCAGTGTTGTGTTTGAGGGGCCATGACATCCAGTTAGTATTTAAAGAAAATCAGAAACATATACTGAAGGTATGCTCTGTACGTTAGCTGCAGAAGGGTACTGCTGCACTCATGTCCTGCTTGTGGTCTACCTATATGCATCTGGTTGGCTACTGATTAACATGGCGATACCATCACTGGCAAATTACTAACCAACTCCCTGTTTTTATGTTCAGCCAGTTTATCCACACAGATTTGTTCAGCTCTACTATCAAGCATCTAACGGCACACAGCCATCAGCAGCAGCCTCAATGGGACTGGAAAGCCAGACCCAGGCCTAATATGTTTATGATTAAATCTGGGAGGAAGAACTACTGTAATAAAAAGAAGCCTTTGAAACAAGCACAGGTATGTTTAATATATGTCTGCAGAAATGGCAGGGGAGAGTCGAGTTTGAATTACAGGCCACTAATTATGCACAAAGCTACTGGATAGAGAAATCCATTTGTGATGTCACCAAGAGCATTACAAAAATCAGTTTCCCTATAGACTGTCTAGATATTGTTGATTATTTTTCCTGTTGTTGTTGTTGTCTGTTACTAATGGGGCTTGAAATTAAAACGGCTTTATGTTTACTTTGCTTGCAGCTGCCATCCATAACACAAGCTTGTCTCCAGCAACAGTTTGTCTGTAAACCCAACACCCAAGGAACCCCTTGACAGAGTTGCAGAGGGAGTAACATTTCATGCATTTCATCTCTTTATAGGTTTCACAAAAAACTAATCGTTTAGGATTACTGCATTTTTGTACACTATAGATGGAAGATATCCCACCCCAAGAAGCCCCCAGTAACCATCACCAGAACTAGCACCAGCATGAAGTCAGCTATGTGCAAACATGTGCTGTTCACACTGATGTTGGCTGGAGACACCACAAAATTCTACGCCTTGCAGAGCTGACACCATTAACAAAGGCATAGTATTTAGAGAAGACATAACTTCCTAAATTAAATGCAACCCTTCCAAAAGAGATATCAACATTCTAGACTAAAAAAAATAAACATAATCTTTTAAACCTTGGGTTATAAAAGTCATGGTATATGACATATTAAGATAGGTACTAGAATGACTAAAGCATTTATGAGTTTCCAAAAATAGAACTGTGAACCGCATCCACTAAGATATAAAACGCTGCATTACTAAACATATTGGTGGCAAGATTCCATTCGTGGTTTACTCTCTACTATTGTACCTCCTATTTCTGTAGACTTATGCATACATTAATACGTGTCTTTATTTCTCTCTATGTTAAAAGCATAACCATTTGGTTTTGTAACTAGTTCACAAAACACACAGGACTCCTACCACGAGCGTAGCATAAAGGGAGCAGCTTGTTGCGTGTTCATGTGCTAGCAAATTCAATGCAGCTAACCAACTATGGACCAAAACAGGCATTACTTTAAATCCACAGCTAGCAGCTACACCCTTGTTAATTTTGACATTTTTATTTGAGTTGGCACAGTGGGTACAATCCAAACCAGGACTCTAGTGTGGGGCATACTTGGGGGGGGCTTTTAAGATAATTTTTTTTTTCATTTCTATATAGCTCAATAGCTGAAGCTCTCTGGGTGGTTCACAAAAATTAAAACCACAAGGTACAGCATAAAATATAAAATAAAGTATTTGATTCTCTGGATATGGATTGGGGAACCTGTGGCTACTCTAGAGTAGAAAGGGGGAATCTAGCTGCTAGATAGAGATTAAGGGCACAATCCTATGCATGTTTAGAAAGAAAAAAATTCTACAATTCCCAGCATTTCACCCTAAAACTAAACTTTGTTTTGATCCTGTATCACACAGTTAACCAACAACATACTACCGAATACTGTGGAAAGGCTTCTTGTCCCATAAACAACTAGGGAGAGCAATGTTCTAGTATTTGCTGCGGTATCTGCTATCCTAATGCAGAATTTGTATTTCTGATCTTTAAAAACAAACAATTTTTTAGACTTTATATTTATGAAATCCAAGCTATTTTTGGAAATGCCTGTCATGCCCACAGAAGGATTCAGCTCTGCCTTGCTGGCTACTTCATCTCTGCTTTATGGTTCCCAACAACATTTCTCAACTTACACCTCCATTTCTTTCACCACACTGTTGTTTTTTTCTAAAACTGTAAGTTCTGCAAAAGCTGGAGCAGTTGGTTTAAGAAAATGCCCTTGGGGCAATGTAAATTCTCATTTTGCACCTAGCTTGGTCTAACCTCACCTAACCTAACCTCTCCCCTACTCCATCTGTTACACACAGCAGCCTTCAGAACTTTTCCATTATGCATAGTATTTTGACATGCTTCTATTGTTCAGAAGCCAAGGAGAATACAATGACTTCAGCAGACAGGGGAAAGCATGCTGAGCAAGTTATCCCAAAGCTGCTATGCATTTACATAGCCCATTGGCACAGCTGAACTACCCTTAGAGGATCACAGAGCATCATCGTGACACTGAACACACTGAAGGTCAGCATTCATTTATCAGCTTCTAGTAGCACAGGACTTTGACTGCGTAAGAACCAGCATGCCGTTAGGCTTGTATAAATATCATCATAGGCTGGCATGCTCATCTAAACTGTAACACATTCAACAGATTATAAGAACACTGCCTTTTCTGTTAAGATGAGGCCTAAGTGCTCAGAACAGGAAACTTACTCGGAACAGAAACCTTTACGTTGTAGCTGGGTATAACACACTTGAGTCAAGAAAAATAAGAAAACACTGTTTTGCTCACCAGCGATAACCACCTGTGTATCCAACAACTGTTGCTAAACTTAAAATGGGAAGCTTTCAGCACAGAGGGACAAAAACTTCAGATTAAGCCCCAACCGCAAACAAAAGCAACACACACACACATAATCAGAAGGTATCATTTTTCAATCACAATTGACAGCTTGGCAAAAAATATGATGCATGTTCCAACTAATATTTCTTTCCATCTTTGTTTCCATCAATAGCAACTTTTTTTCTGTAGCTTACACCCACCCCAAAATATAATCTTACTATTCCCAGGTTATTCCTGTGCTATGGTGGACATGGAGTATGTGGCTTTCCCATTAGACTTAATGCCAATGCATATTTGACCTCTCCAGTATGATTGAATTTCTGCATAAAAATCACCACTAAGATACATTCACTTTCTTTTTCTCCCTCCCCTTTTGGCACCTTTGACTGCTTTGTTTCTTCCACCCATACTTACAAAATCTCTTCAGGTCTCTACGTGCCCAAGTCCCACTTTTATCCTACCCTCTGAACTCTCCAAAGAAATTTACAGAACAAATCGTTAAACACCCTAGTAGCCACAAAGTTACATTTTAAATAGCGCTTATTAAGCAAAATAAAACAATAACTAGGGATGTCCGAGAAATCCGCAACGAATTCAAATGTGTTCAAGATTTCTATGAATCTGCTCTGTGGATTCTGCAGCACACTGATAGTTCCCAAGTCATGAAGATTTTGTGAAAAATGGGTTTTCACTTTGGGGGCGGAGGGGTTGCATAATATGCATTTAGTGTTAATGTGCATTTGCACAAATGTGCTAATCTGCATTATTGTGAATCACACACTGATGCGAACATGCACTAATTCGAATTCGTGCAAGCAGAACAAAATTCTCATACACAAAATCCAATTCTGCTGTGACTGCCTGACAGAACAAAAGACGCCTGACAATATCCAAAAAGCAGGCAGAACAGATTTAACAAGATCTGTACATCCCTAAGAATAACTCATACCACTAAATGCCTGATGGGGACAGCTAAGATTTATCCTAGTGACTAATGGTAATAACTGTGACTAACAAGTTGTTTCTAGGAAAGGATTTTCACATCCCTGGTAGCCACTCATCTCACCTCCAAAGTCAGGGCACCCCAAACAGAGCCTCCACAGAAGTTCTTAACAATTGGGCAGATGCATATGGAAGTAGGCAGTCCTTTAAATATTCCAGCCGCATATATCCAGGGGCCTTTTAGATGAAGACCAGCACTGTGAATTGCGTTCAGAGATAAATTAGTAGCCAGTATAGATCTTTAAGGTATGCTTCGTTTTATTTGTTGCTACATTTTGAAACAGTTGTATACAAACACTGCAGTTGGGGACAGCAATCTCTTCCCTAGGGGGGAAAAATATGAATTTATGAAGAAAACCCCCATAGAATAGTTGAGCTGGAAGGGGCCGATAAGGCCAGCGAGTCCAACCCCCTGCTCAATACAGGAATCCACATCAAAGCATCCCTGACGGATGGCTGCCCAGCTGCATCTTGAATGTCTTTAGTGTGGAAGAGCCCATGACCTCCCTAGGTAATTGGTTTCATTGTTGTACTGCTCTAACAGTCAGGAAGTTTTTCCTGAAGTCCAGCCGGAATCTGGCTTCCTGTAACTTGAGCCTATTATTCCATGTCCTGCACTCTGGGTTGATCGAGAAGAGATCCTGGCCCTCCTCTGTGTGACAACCTTTCAAGTACTTGAAGAGTGCTATCATGTCACCCCTCAGTCTTCTCTTCGCAAGGCTAAACATGCCCAGTTCTTTCAGTCTCTCCTCAAAGGGCTTTGTTTCCAGGGTCAGCTGGAACTTACTGCCATTTGGCTCCTCCTCTCCCAGAACAGTCTCCTCAGTAGCCATTCTAGCTAGTCACTGCAAGATCAACTATGAATTAGCTAAATGCCTGAATACCTATTACTTGCTCTCCTCTTTGCTCCCCATTCATTTCGTATTGCTGTCTATTAGATTGTAAGTCTGCGAACCCTATAAACCAATTGGAGAATTTTGGGTACTACAATAACAAACAACAACAAAAACAACAGGGAGGAAGCTATGTGAACAACTCTGATGCTTCCTGTGAAACACTTCTTTCACCCAGAAATTATTCTACCTGCTTGCCACAGTATTCACCCTACTATTCCATCCAGTTCCTTGCTTGTCATGACCAGTGCTTATGGCCTCCTCCCTGCCATTTTCACCCATTCTACTCACTCCCCAAGGAGGCTTCCTCATTAATGTCATCCCACCGCCTTATCAGCACCACCAGTCCCAAAGATGCAACATCTTTGTAGTCTTTTACAACTACTTAATGGGATCAGAGCATGATACAATTTCCAAACTGGCATTGGTGTTGCATTCCTTCTTTAAAATGTGCATTCCTCGTCACTGAAGCTCAATATACACGAGTTTTTATTAAACATTTATATACCGCACTGACTCCAGCCGCAACCTGCAGAGGAAAATAGGGCCAAGATCCCACAGGCAAAATGTGCGAGCATGGGGCCTAAGCTATAAGCAAACACAATGTGCGAGAATTTAGTACTGACAAGATCCCAATGTTATGGCAGGAATCTCTGCAAACAATTTATATTCTTTTTGGAGCATGTGCCTAAACTCCTTAAGCACCAATTTTAATCATTTTAATGTACATTAATTTGCACAAGAGGCACGTGTTTCTAAATGCAGACGAAACAGTTGCTGCATTTAGGCAGCTGTAAGTGGCAACTGCTCTCTGTGGGTGCAAAAGGGAAGGGAGGAAGGAATTCCCAGAAAATCCTCCAGCTACAATATGCCTGCCGTTCAGTCCTGCCTTTGTGCTAATATGCAACACACCAAAAGAACAGGAGAGACTGACTTCTATTTTCCATTTGACTAATGCCCTTTTAAAATCACTGCTGCAGTGGACAGTTGGGGATAGAGACATCTGTGGACCATGTTGACTGCTGAACTCTAGTGAGGAGTCCTGCCCTCCTGAACGACCAAAACATCTGCCGCAGGGCCTTCTATGACTACCTCCGGAGTGGGGAACCCCCCAACAGTGCCCTGGGCCCCTAACAACAACAGCAGACCACAGGTGCAGCAGCTAGGTCAAAGTTGCAGAAGTGACTGATTTACATTTTCCATGCGACTTAGTGCTCTACAGTGAGGGGGGAGAAGCAGTTTCAAGTTTAAGATAGCCCCAAGCAAGAGCTGGAGATTGGAATAGATTGGTTTCACCCTGTTTGGTCAGTTGGATTGTAGATTTTTAAGAAGTATATCTTGATACGTTTGATACTCTGACAATCCCGTTGAAGTCATGGTTGAGCTGTGAAATGGGGAGATGGCTCAGGCAGTTGACATAATCACTCCTAAACACCCTCTTCAGAGATCCAAAGCACAGGCTCCTTGGTTTTCTGAGGAGCTTTGGGCAATAAACTATTATAACAATGGTGGAGGAAAACCCAAGCCAAATCCAACCAAACACAGATCAGAGACCATTTTAGGGCCTACTCTGTGGCAGTGAGGGCAACAAAGAAATCTCTCTTCTCTGCGCTCAACGTGTAAGTAGTGTTGTCACCCAACAGAGTCATTTCAGATGGTTAATGGGCTATTACACTCTGACCCCCCCACCCTCAAGTAGCAAGCAAAAGCCTTCCAAAAACTGCTGTAACATGTTTGTGAGACATTTTGCTGATGGATTTTCTTGCATCTGCTCTGATTAAGACACCACATTGAAATTAGACAGTGAAACAACTGAAATGGCTGCTTGTTCAGTTTTGATGGGAAGAATTCCAGTTTGTACCGAGGATATGAACAAATTGTTTGGAGAGCTGAGGCCAAGCGTTTTGAAGACAGAATCACTCACATTGACCTAGATGCCACTTTTTAACAAGAGTCAATCCAGAGAAGTGGCCAGTGTTTAATCCAGTTTTGTGGGAATGGCTGCAATTATTAAAACCTGAGGATGTGGACAAGGTGCATTTCATGTGAGCTTGACCCTTGCTCTTCATGACAAATTACATTGAGCAGGGAGGGAACTGACTGGCTGGATCCAGAAGGTTATAAATGGCTCTTCAGCAGCAGACATGGTCTTGACGACATTGAAGCTAGCAGTTGTAAGAAAATTCCTGAAGAAAGCCTCCTTGGACTCAGAAGATGAAAACTACTGGTTGGTTACAAGTATTTCTTTCTTGGACAAGGTTCTGGAACAAGTGGCTGCTGCTCAATTGCCAAGCACTATTGGATGGAACTGACTGTTTCAATTTGGATTCTGACCCAGATTTGAAACAGAAACTATCTTGATCATCCTGATGGATGACCTGTACTGAGAGAGATATGGGGAAACAGTCCTGTTGATTGTACTGGATCTCTCAGTGGTGTTCAATACCATTGCATATGGTATCCTTCTGGATAGTCTCTCTGGGTTGGGGATTGAAGGAACAATTCCAGAAAGTGGTATAGGGGGACTTAGGTCCCAAGGCATTTACATTACAGGGTCCCTCAGGAATTCATTTTGTCCTCCATGTTGTTCACCATTTACAGGGAGCCACCAAATTAAGTCAGAGGATACATAATTAGGAATAAATATGCTGACAACACCGGTTCTTCAAGCCGAATCAGAGAAGTGATGGCCCAGTGTTTGGGAGTAGCAATGGACTGGATGGTGATCAATAAATTGAAACTCAATCCTGAGAAGACAGAGGTGCTGTTGGTAAGTAGAGGAAAGCAATATTCAGTCAGCTCTGGAGAGAGGACTGCACTATCCTTTAAAGCGGGTCGCAGAATCTCTTTCAGTCCTTGGGCCAAATTTCATTTGGAGAAGCTTTCAAGGAATTCATTCCAGTGGTGGACAGGGATGAAGGCAAAGGGGGAGGAGCCAAGATACCAACAAACAGAAGCCTATTTTAGCTTAAATATCTTACTGTCCATTACTAAGCCTTAGGAGAGGCATTTCAGCCTTTTCGAACTAAAAAAACCACTTTTCAAGTTTCCCACAAAGGCTAGGAAACAACTGGTGGTAAAGGGAAAATGAAAGGTACATGACCATCTGAAGAACCCCAGAGGGGCATATTGGGACCCTAAGAGGGCCAGATTTGGCTCCTGGGCCAGAGATTCTGAACCCCTGCCTTAAAAGATCATGTGTGCAGTCTGGGAGTGCTATTAGATTCATCTTTAGCACTTGAAGCTCAAGTAGTCCTCCTGGACAGAGGTATCTAGCCAGTTATCAATGCCCGGGTAAAACTTCTGTAATGCTGCCATAGAATACAGTTTGGAAACTGCAGCTTAGTCCAGAACACTAGGACTAGACTGCTAACAGGAATGAGGCAAAGAGATTATCTTTCCTATAATGAAATAACTTACTGACTTCCAGTAAATGTCTATGCTCAAACTGTTGGTCTTAATCTTTAAAGCCCTACATGGCTTAAGACCCAAGTACCTGTTGGGCCACCTTCCCATACACTGAGATAGTAATCTGAAGCCTTTCTCTGAGTGCCCCTACCATCTAAAATCAAGCAAAGGCTCCTTGCTTTGGAATGCCTTTCCCAGGGAGATCTACTTTGAGCCTTCGCCAATATCATTTAAGCACCAGGCAAAAACATTCATGTTTTCTCCAGTTTTTAAGAACAGCTAATGTTAGCATTTTTAACAGAGAACAATGCTGATTTTACTGTCGACTTGAATGGACCGTTGCTATTTTAGTTTGTAGGCTTTATTTTAGTATTTTATTTTATTTTATTTTACTTTATGCTTTTATTGTTTAACTACTTTGCTAGCCATCCTGGGAATCTACATTTATGTTGAAAGTGCAGGATATAAATCATGTAAATAAAACTAAATAAATGATTGAGGGTATGCTTTCTCCTGACCTAACCCAACTTGATCATTGTAGTCTTACTGACTCGGGACCTCCAGCCAACATTACGACTACTACACTCTCTGCTCAGCGAGAGTGCTCCTGATGAGCCCAACCTTTCTTGTTATGCTCCCAATGAAAACAAGTTGCACTACTGTTTATGCTTGTTTTGTTCTGTAGACAAAACAGAAGAGCAGCTGGAAATCTATCCTGGGAGGTGCCTCTTCAAACAGAAATGCTAAACTACATTCCAGCTTCAGATGTTTTGTTGCCCTGGAAGACTACAAGGGGGGAAAATATTCCCAAACTTCTTAAGTAATTTTTTTTAAGATCACACTTACGCTCTTGCCTGTGCTTGCACTGCTGCAGTTAATAACTGCTTGCGGATCTTAGGGCTGCAAACGTCGCAACCTAAAAAACAGCAGTGATCATCCAGGCTCTGGTGCAAAACACTGTCCTTTTCAGGAGTTAGTAGCAAAGGTCATCTAATAGTGTGGCATTTGGCTGTACATATTGTGCTATTCAGTGACTAAAAGCAGCAGTACAAAACTTTGGCATGTGCTACAGTAGCTTACTTGCTACTTATTGTTAAGCGTTCTTGCATATGAACTTTCAATTGTTAACACTGGTGGCACACCATTAGTATACTATTGCCAGGAATTATTTATACGAGAGAACCAGAGCACTTGGGGCTCTTTTTCATTATATAGGCAAGTGCATTACTACAGAGTAGCACTTAAAAGTGGGCTACCACTGTAGTTGGCCGTGTTGTTTTTAAACAATGTCTATGATATAGCAACAACTTCAAGGTAACAAATTCTCTAATGCTGTTAACACAGCATCGAGAAACAACACTCAGGCAACGATGACCCTAATTCACATATCATATTCATTGGCACTATCCTTAGTTGACTTCCCTGGCCACCAAAAATTCCAGTTCTGAATGTTTTTTGTTGATATTAGAGACATTGAGCAGCAGGAGGTTGGACTCAGCGACCTAATAGGCACCTTCCAACTTTACTATTCTATGATTCTAGGACACCATTGAAAATTAATTCCTGAAAGAGCACCTAATTGTATGCTGCGTACAGCATTCTAAGTACAAAAGTGGCATGCCATGTTCAGCAATGTGACCAACGTCAAAAGTTCTCAACTAAAAATTAGAGATCACAGCGATGAATTTCTGGGGAAAGATGTAGCCATTTTCAAGCAGGCAGTTACAAACAGCCAAGATGGCGACAGTTTTGTTAAAGCTATACACAATAAAGCACATTTCTCCATAATAATCACTTATGACTGGAATGACAGTACATTCATCCACAAGTATGAGGCATTTGGAATAGGAGTCAAAATCAGAAAAATTGGGTTCTCTTCCCAACCCCAATGACTCACACTTAATCACTAATTTTATCCTTTACTCATCTGGAAATTAGTTATACTAGGAGTGATTACACATAAATACTGGCAGGCTTCCCTGGATGACTAGCAAAATAAGTACATTTTCTACTTCTATTACAATGTCTGTCTGCCCTTCAGGAATCAGCACATCTAGGCTTAGCCACATTATATAGGGCCTTCAACTTTAACATTCAGATTTTACCACTCCAACCTTATGAACATTTACCAAGGAATAAATTCAGCTGGATACCATGGGAGTTACCACTGAGCAAACATATATAGGATTTCACTGTAATTTTCCAAACAAGACTTAACAATCTGGTTAGATCCAGAGCAATTTAATCACACTGAAATCAATGTAAAAAGTTGGTTAAGTCTCACTGATTTCAACAGGATCCAACTGCAACTAACTTGCTCAGGATCCAACCCAGAGACTTAAGTCTCCCTACCATCATTTCATACCCCTCTATATGGTCCATGCATTTTATTGGATGCAATAATATAGGTGCTTGAGAAGATGAGATCCCATAATGCAGGGATGTGGAATCAGATGTTGTTGGATTCCAACTCCTATAAGTCCCAGCCAGCATGGACAATGGTTAGAGATGATGGGATTTATATGTTAGGGATGATGGGATTTATAGTCCAACAATATCTGGAGGGCACCAGATCACTCACCCCTGCTGTACCGCCAGGACTTACCAGCAGAAGGCCCCCCAGAATAGAAGTGCAGCCTTCCTTCCCTAGTCTGTTTTCTCTTGCACTGCCAAGTGGAGAATCATCCTGACAGAATCCTGTGCTTCAGTCAGAGAAAGCACAAGACATTTTGGTTCCAAAGGTTTTTTGCTATAAAGAAAAAAGGAAAGGGAAAAAGCCAAATGGACTTATCCCATAGCAATTAATATACAGTCTTCCAGGAAGCTCTCCTATGCAAGCCCCAAATGAAAAAACCAGCCAGGACTACAATGGAGGGACCAGAGTGGTAGAACACATGTTTCACATGCACAGTCCCCAGACTCTTCAGTGAAATGGGATCAATTCATTTATTCATTTCTATACTACCTAATAGCCAAGGTTTACAAAGATTAAAAACCTTAAAAATACAATATTATGCATCATATAAGAACAGTTTAGCTACAAACATATAAACAGTACAGGCATATCCAAACACTATCCCATGATCTGTTTAAAAACCTATCGTATGCTGCCAAATGCCTGGGAGTAGTGGAAGGTGCTGAAAAAATAACAAAGTTGGCTCCTGGTGGGCCTTGCTGGGGAGTTCATTCCATAATTGGGGGCTGCCACCAAGAAGGCCCTCTCCCTTGTTACTGGCTTCCAAACTTTCCTTGGAGGCAGCATTTCCTGGTCAGATCTTAGCTTCCATCCTTCCACTTGTGATAGCATACATATCTGCCAATCAAGATAGCTGCCTCACCTTGCATCATGGCAGAGCTACTTCTAGGCTTATTCATTTGTGACAAACCATGTAGGGTCAAGCCATGGTACAGCTCATGCACTTATCACCATCCTTTAACTTGTATTAAACTCCAATATGAAGGAAGGTTAGAACAACTTTCCCTGACCTGTTTGCCCTTCATCATTTCACCCATCATGGCCAAGCTGCAGTTCAACACAGCTGGAGCGTGCCAGATTGGGGAAGGCTGCTTTAGAAGATGTAAAAGGCATTGGCTCAGTTCAGACAACACGTTAGTCAACACAGTCTGAAAACTCCACTCAATAGTTGAGTTTTTAGGGAGTACTCCCCACACAACACATTCTAACTCCACAGTTGTGTGACTGTGAGCTACCATGGAGTTGAGTAAAATCCATCATGATTTTTGATTGACAGTTCCTCCATCCTCTCTCCTCCCCTGGTCCTCCCAATGGTAACCCATCAGCCATTGCTGGGGGAGGAACAATCCCCCGCGAGTTGTGGTGGCTCTCCTACAGCAGCACTTGCTCCTTTCACCACTCTTGCCAGGGAACTCCGTAGCCTGTGGGAAAAGTAAACCCAACACAATGGGAAACTCCAGAGCCCGCCACACAACAGACAACACAACAGTTGTGCAGGAACTCTCCTCTGCACAGCATAGATATTCTGCATGGAGTGTTTTCCAAAAACACCACCGTTGCGTGAAGTTTTCCCACCAGACAACACGTTTCCCAACGGTGGTGAAAAAACTCCACTGTGGAGTTCTAAACCACTACTGAGAAATGTGTTGTCTGAACTGAGCCTTTGAATCATTTTCATTAGCTTTCCTCAACTACAACTTTAGGTGGCACTTCACATGAGGAAGTACTTAGGAATAATGGAAAATGAGGCTTCATTGTGTGCCCTTGGCTGAGGCTGGTTTGCACAGCCTGCACCAAGTTCATCACGACTTATCTTTTCTAACTACTACTGAGTAATAAACAAACCTTGTCAATATATTTAAACTTGGAACACACACAACTGGGGCAGTGTATATGCGGAGCCTTTCTTTGCTATGACAGGCATAGGAGTATGCAAGTCCAGGCTGCTACCATGAATGTTTCCGAGGCTAACTCTAGCAGCTTTGGCAACACAGATGACCAATGATGTCTTCCAAATGAGGCTATAGAAGTTTGTGGGGCCCTGCCTAATAACTTCCCCATGGCTTTCAGGATTATTGCAACGCACACTGTATGCAGCTACCCTTGGGCCTGGTCTGAAAGCTGTAGCTGGTGCAGAATGCAGCTGAGAGACTAATAGGAGCTTCTTGTCAACAGCATGTTACACCTCTGCTGAAAGAACCACAGTGGATACCAATACACTACCAAGCCAAGTTTACGGTTCTGTTGTTAACATACAAAGTCCTAAACAACTTGGGACCAGGTTATCCTAAGGATCACCTTACCTCTTATGTCCCTGCCTAATCCCTGCAGTCCTCAGGAAGAGCATTTCTGAAGATGCCACATGCTCCTGAGGTTTGCCTCTCGAATACTTATACTGGAGCACATAAGGTTGCAGTACCCACCTTTAGAAACCCTCCCCCCACCATTGATATTAGGCAAGCATCTTCAGTATTGATCTTTAGATGTATGCTCAAGACCTACCTCTTCATGCAGACTTCCCTGAGAAGAGACCCAGCCAGTGTGGTTATAATAAACCACTGATTTATTATTGTTGTTATGTTATGTTTATTATATTTATGTAATAATAATAAGTACGGCCAGGACTTTCCCACCTGCTCAACTGCCAATCAGCAATGGAAACTTATGAGCAACTAAACACTCTTTATGCCATGCACAAGTCATATCCAGAAAAGAAAAGCCTCCACTAATGCAGGAAGGCAGCAATTCAATGGTAGGGGTAGCATCACAAATCCTCACAAAGAAACCAACAGAATGCTTAATAATCTGCAATAGGTTAAAGGACAAGGTGCAGACTGCACCAGTTTTTCCACACACAGATCAATTGAAAATGAACTGGCACAGATGTATCCTTAATGAACCACTCTCTTTCAAACTAGTGACAGAGAAGTCATTGATACTAAAAGAGCGTAGATAAGACTCAAGACACACTAAACACAAAAATCAATTCATTTTAGGAAGGAAATCTACTGCATGTAGTCTGTATTGAATATTTAATATCATTGAAATCTCTTGCTCACCAATGTACTACAATCCCTTCCATACCACTGCACACAGTCCAAGGAGACCTGACCTAAGAGAGGGGATTTGGGGATAAAATTAATGCATTGCATTAAAAAGTGCTGAGTTTTTATGTTGTGGGGGGATTTATGTTGTTGAGTGGCAAACTAAGGTTTAACACTCAAGCCAATAATTCTACACTAGCATACTCTTCTCTTTCCTGGACATCAGGAAAAACTTCCTGTTAGAGCAATACGTCAATAGAAACAATTACCTAGGGAGGTGGTGGGCTCTCCCACACTAGAGACATTCAAGAGGCAGCTGGACAACCATCTGTCAGGGATGCTTTAAGGTAGATTCCTGCATTGAGCAGGGGGTTGGACTTGATGGCCTTATAGGCCCCTTCCAACTCTACTATTCTATGATTCTATAATATTTATTTTCTATCTTTTTATAGCAGGAATGGGCAGAAGATAGCATGTGGACCATGATTAGATTCTGTTGGATCATCTGGATCAAAGATTCTTATTAAAACATATTACACTAGGTAAGCTTTGGTCTGATCCAGCAAGGTACTTTTTATGTTTTAAGCAAGAGTACATCTCAGGATCACTTAAACAGGTTAGTTATGCCTTAAATGTCAAGAGTTCCCAGGTTTATACTCTTGTTTTGTAAATCTACAAAATTTAATAAGTTGATGGAAAACAGGGATTCTAGTATTTGATAGAGGCAGACCACACAACTCTCTGGTCAGTCTATTCCTGTCTTTCATTATGGCTGATTTAGCTACTACATTATACTTGCAAAATAAGCACACTTTCTAGGTATATGAACATTCCCCCAGAACCTGATGAGGACTTAAATCTGAGCAAACATGCTTAAAATCCAGTCAGGGCTGGCCCTACCATTAGATGGAAGTAACAGCCTCAGGCAGCAGATGCTAAGGACCCCAGTGGCAGACCATGGCTGTTCCTCCTGAGTCCCTGGCTATTCCCTTCTGTTGAAGGACGAAGCTGTTATGCCACATAGCCTGTCCTAGTACCCCTAAACTAGCTTTCTGCCTCAAGTGTGGTGGCAGACACTATACCATCACCTGGGTTAAAGTAAGATTCAACTGCCAGTCAAGTTGGCTTATCTACATGGAAGGAGGTGGCACCATCTTATCCTTTGTCTTTGGCGGCAAGATGTCTTGCGTCATCCCTTAGTCCAGTGGAAAGGTTGTATGTTCTTATTTTTACTGTTTCCCAAACCAGAGAGTGTACCCCATACCTAGGCATAGATGAGGAGCAGATGGAGATACAGAGTTTGCATGTCCCATTGTCAATAAGCTTATAAAGTTCCTAAACATCAGTCACAATCCCATTAGGATTACACTCTTGAAGTGCAGCTGTCTCAAAGACAAAGTGGTATAGATTGGGTGTTGAATAGAAACAAGTTGGAGAAGTAGCATAAGCACAGAAGTCAGCCCAGGGTGAAGCAGCACAGAGAGCATAGGAGTTAGGCAGGTAGATTATTCCAATTTAAGAGAGCCTGGTTCACACATGACAACCCATCAGTTTAAAAATCATGCCTAAGGTGAGCATTGCCTGCAGTGTGGCTGCCTCTTCTGCTTTTACTCAGCAACCCACAATCAGCTCCTGCTGAGCATGGCATCCAAACCTAGACCACTGGGCTATTTAGCCCCTAAACAACCGAGCAATCTCAGTTCAGATGTCATGTCAGCAGGAACCAATCATGGGTTGCTGAGTAAAAGTGGAAGAAGCAGGCACACAGCAGGCAGTGCAGCTGCTCATCTCCAACAACTCAACTTTTTAAAAAACTGATTGGTTGTCTTACTTGCAGACAGCACCTACAGGGAAGCCTGTTTATCGCTTGTGGGATCAAGAACCATAGACCTTCTTCCAATGTGCATCCCAATGTTAATGTCATCTTATTTGCTTAAAACATTTTCCTACACCTTTCCATAAAGACTCCAGCAGAGACAGATCAAAAGAAGGGCCTGCAGAATCAGTTCCGCTGAAAGGCAAGCATTATTGGGCCCGCTATTTCCCATAATTGTTTTCATTCCAGTTGGGCATTTAACTATTTAACTTTAAGAACTGGAGCTGAGTTTGCTTCTTTTCTCTCTCTCTTCCATCTCCATCCTTTTTCCTTGCATCCTGTCATTTTTATTGTAAGCCTATAGGCAGGGACTGTCTTGTTTTATTGATTGTATGCAAACCACTCTGGGAGACTTTCCGGCTGAAGAACAGGGTTAAAAAAAATGCTTTAAATAAATAAAACGTCCATACTTCGTTACTGTAAACAGGATGTGCATTTGATGATACCCTCATAGACAGCCTGGCCATAAATACTTCTTTTAAAAGCATGACAAGATTTGTATCTGGGCCAACGTGGCTAGCCAAAGAGTACAACTTTAAAAATGTGAGGGGGACTAAATTATGTGGTAAGATGCTGACCCCCCCCCCCAGGTTCTGACATTTATTATTTATGCAAGGGGTAAGCAATCTTGTGCCCTCCAGATGTTTTGGAATACAACTCTCATCAGCTCCTGCAACAAGGTCAATGGTCAGGGTTTATGGAAGTTGAAATCCAAACCATCTAGAGGGCACTGCATTGCCAATTCCCGATTCATACAGGGACTTTAAGATACACATTGTCTATTCATGAACCCAGTGTCATAAGGTTTGTGTATTTACAAGCTTAAAAGTACTGTTACCAATACTTTCATAGGTGGACTCCAGCAGCTTCTTCAGTGTGGCAATTCCAAAATAGCACATTCAAGATGATCCATTAAATCTGTCATATCATTCTAACCAAATGGAGTTTACAATCAAAAATGCCCTTAAAACCACATTTTAATGAATTAGGGTGCAATCCTATGCATGTTTAGACAGAAAACAGTCCTACAACTCTCAGCATTCCCCAGGCAACCATGGAGTTGTTAGACAGAAAAAAAGCCCTCCCATGCATAGGATCACACCTTTAGTAGATTTCTCTTAGATAAAATGCAAAGTATTGAAGCATTTGCCCACTCAGGGATAAAACAGCAAATGCTTTCTTCTGCATCTTACTTATACTATCATTGATTACAAGTGGTCCTTTATAGACCTGTTGCAAGAGGACACAAACCAACCTCCTGCAGACAGCTAAAGCAATGCTCTAAACTAAAGGAAATGTGAATACAAACCAGGAAATCTCGGCAGAATTATAACTTACTGCCTAGTTTAAAAGCCATGGTAATGCTCTTTGGGGTTTTTTTTGTTTTATTTTTTAAAGAAAATGCAACAAGGGCCAAAAGGAAGAATTCTGACTTCTATTTTAAGAGGCAGAAATTTCCCAGAGTATTTCTATTCATAAATGTCCTTTATTGTTCATAAATTAATATCCCATTATACTATCCCACTGAGACCCGCAAGGAGACTCACAAAACCGCAATAAGAGTACTGCAAGTGTTACTTTTGCTTCATTAGTTATATGTACACTTTCAAAGAGATAAATGAGGAGGGTACCAACCAACCAACAATCACACTTGTTACTCCCTATGTAATCAAACTTCCTCCCACCAGTAGCCAGAAGAGAGGACAAGGGTAGAATAGAAGAGGTTTCCACAAGCTGCTTGACCCAAACTTGGCCCAGGCTTCTTGGAAAATAAAGAGGAAGATTATATCATGTCCCATGCCCAGCAGTATATATTTTTAAAGTTGTAGCACCTTGCTTACTCTAGCGGTGACAAACGATTTTATTGATGAAAATAATTTACAGCATCCTGAGACCATTCTCTCCCTTTGTGTTCACTTTGGATGCTCACCCACCTTGCACCTTTATTCTAGTGGTGACAGCAACATTTGCCTAGCTAGGGAAGTGCAACCGCGGCTGAAGTACCCAAAGTACTGATGCCTTTAAAAAGATGCTGCTGTTGATGGGTCATCAAGAATTCATGCTCCTCTCTGGAACAAGATGCGGATAAGCCAATCCCTGCAAGATTCTCCAGATCCTTATTACCTGCTTTAGCCGCAGTTGGAAGAGAAGCTTTGGGTTGCAAAACAGGATGAGGGGAACTCAAGCACAAGCATCCCCTCATCAGCTGGGTGCCATGCGAGTCAGGCTGGATTCTGGCAGACAATCTGTGACAGATTGCTTGATCACAAGGACTCCCCTTTTGCAGGGTTAAACTGCAGAAGTAGCATAAACACATTTTGACTGAGTATAAGGCACTTTTGTACTGCCAATATGAAAGCATTCTGCCCATGCACTACAGACATTATAATTACTGGAGTTCTTGTCTGAATATAACATGCCACAACAAGCGCTAACAGCATTCCTGGTGTTTAGCTACAAATGCTACTAAAAGTGTTTGTTCACAATCCAGCTAATGCTAGGTGGACATGGAGGCCCCCACACATGTTCAAACACACTGGGAGATAGGTAGGTTCAAAAGTGCCCAGCTGCCCTGATCAAGCCCTCACATGTATACATGCATGCATAGTTCACCCTGCCACAATAAAGGAGTCCTTCATTCCACCCTTCACCCCCTGTCCCTTGCTGAATTATGATCCATTTTGAAAGGTGGTCATCATTAGGTCCAAGCAAAGACTGAAAAACTTCATTTACATTTCCGGAGGTCAATAGTAAAAAGTAGGGATAGGAAGGCCAACCCAGTTCACATGATTGAACAATGAACAAAATAACCCAGGGACACTCCAGCCTTGGGTTGTTCTCCATGAAGTCCAAGCCCAGAATGCTGGGTTGTTGAGGGAGAAAAAAAAACAAGAACAAACCATGGGTTTGTTGTTTCTCTAGGTTATTTCTCACTCAATAATCCAGAGTTCTGAGTTTGGATGCCATGTTTAGTGCACCAGAAGTGAGTGAGCAGTTGGGAGGCAACACACTTGCTCACTTTCAAACAACCCCTGGTTAACAAACTGTGGGTTGTTTCATCATGTAAACAGGGTCAGTGACTCATGAAATTATATTGGGTCATGTTACCTACTAGGGTCTCTGCTCCTACCTGCTCCACCACCCTGCCATCTCCAGTTAAGTGGATAAGTCCATTCCACTACCCCTCAGTTTCTGATAATAGGCGCTTGGCAGCCATAGGCCCTGATCATTGTGCAATGGGTAGGATCATCCCTTTGCATACACCAGTCTAAGATGATATACATCACAAACAAAATGTCAGGTTGAAGTCCAAATGGATACTATCATAGAAACATAGGACAGCAGAGTTGGAAAGGGCCTACAAGGCCAGCAAGTCCAACCTCCTGCTCAATGCAGGAAAAACTAAATCAAGAAACCCAACACTCTTTTCAGGTCTATCTCTATTTATAACAGAAATCTAACAACTGAGATTTTCTGTTTATACCTGTCTGGTTATAAAATGAATTACCTCACTTCATTTTATATAGACATGTTTTTATCTATTTCCGCAGTAGTGAAGCCGATAAAACAAGATTTGGAAATTTAAGACAGATTTGCAATAACTTAGCTCAACAATCTTTCCCCCCATTACTCAAATCCTAAAATCTCCTCAACATTTGCATTAGCTTCCCTTTATTCATATTCAGTTCCTCCTGCCTTCCCACTCCCAGCAGATGACACATACTTTTAATTTCCTCAATACTGTAGATTCTTTGAACCTCGCTAGCTCTTTTCAAGTCCCTTCTGCCAGCATTCCCTTTTCATTCCTCTCAGATGAGTGTTGATTACCTAGAAGGCTTATCTGACCCAAAGGGCTAAGGTATCCTACTATCTGGAATTCTGCTTGGTTGCTGTGGTGTCACTGCACACAGTAGCCAGAAGCTACTTTCCAGTACAATACAATATTGGCAGCTTTAGCTTCAGCTGTCATAGGCAGAAGGATGGAAATAGGATACAAAATCAGAGGTTTTAGCATTGCCCTTTATATCTTATGGTGATTCAAATTTAGACTTTCAGCAGAACTGGCAGCCTGATTTAAGGCACACTTCTTCGAACACAGAATGCAAGACGTCAACTGGATCTTTCAGAGTCAGAGTTAGGCAATTCGAGCAGTTCCTCATATGCTTTGATTAAAGAGACATTTGAGAGACAAAACCTGTTCCTTTTTCCACTCAGCAATATGGAGGCGGTGACAGAAGGCAGACACCCTTCCCTACTAGGTTGTACTCTGCATCCCACACACACATACACCATGGGTGTATCATAATTTCAAAAGCTGGAAAGCTTCAATCATGACATGTTTTCTGGTAGGTTAGGCTAAGAAATAAGACTGGCCAAGACCATTGAAACTATAATCCTATACACTTACCTGGAGGCAAGAGTAGACATGCATGGGATTGCATTGCCAGTGAGCTTTATGGCTAAGCTATAGATCTGAACCTGGCCCTCCCTAGTCCACACCCAGCAATTTAACCACCACAGTACAATGTCTCATATGTTGCATTTACGCTTAATTTGTTTTCAAGTGGACAATTGCAAAAATGTTGTGTGAAGTGGATCTAATCACAGAACAGATGCAACAGGAACATATCTTACAAAAATATTCTAAATGCATTTATTCTGTAGTGATGCATCTCCATTAAATTCTTTTTAGTGCTTTTAGGGTGCAATCCTACGCATGTTAGGATGTGGGGGGAAAGTCCTACATCTCCCACATTCCTGGCTGGGGAATTTATTTCTGCCTAAACACGCATAGGATTCATCCCTTCATATTTTATTCTGCTGCTAGTTTTAATTTGGTTTTATGTACAGAGATGACTTTATAATTTGCTGCTGGTATTGTCATGGTTTTATTCTAGACTGTCTTATTTTCCTTTTGGGGGGGGGGTATATATTTGCATTTTATGTTTTTAATGTATTATACATTACCCAGAGCATTTTGATTAATGGGCACTTCTAAAGTACAGTAAATGAATATATAAAATACTGCATCTTAAGCTGCTTTTATTACTTTCTATAGGGATGCACAAGATAGGACAGACGCACTCTTGTAATTCAACAAGTGCTGAAACTCAGTTGAAACTAATGCAAACACCAACTGCAAGGATTTTCTTCCCAACCCCCCAGCATATGTGTACACACACACACACACACACACACACATATACACACAGTGCTGCATTGCCTTGTGTAACACATTCCTTAATCCTGGAGCAGCAGCACCACAGACATCGACACTACTAGCAAATCAATCTCCTAGAAAAGTAATCTCTACAGTGGTCCAACTGCAGAACAGATGGCTTTGTACAACTGCTGGTATAACTCTGTCTTACACTAAAAATCAAATCAGTATTATCAACTCATTTACCACTTTATAGTGAATTGGGCTAAACCCACATAAAGCAAAGATTAGGTATTAGCCTAAAAAATGCCATTCAGTTCCTCCTTGTACACCTTAACCGTGTTGACATCCAACTTTGCTTTAAAAGCCTGTGGGTGCACTGGGTTGTGTGCTTAAACGTATTACTTCTATACAGCAAACTTTTCCACTTTGAGGTCAAGCACATCTACTTAAAACTATTGTGAAAACAGCATAATACCACACAGGTTTGCCACAAATGCAGTTAAATACAGAGGGGAAGGAGAAAACCACACACACGCCAACAGGTCAAAACATGTGCTGCAGTTGCCACACCACTGTATTTGTCATATTTCCCATGAGTAAAACCAAAAGCAGCCTCGCCTTTTGAAGCATTTGTATCAGCAGCTCTTTTTGGGTGGAGCAAGAAAACTCTGAAGCAGAAAAACAGTTTAACCCTTAACACTGTGAAGATATCAAGAGGAACTCAAGCTTTTAGCTGCTGCCATCCCCAAGGGTTAAAACATGTTATCCTCAAGGACTTTCTGGGTAAATTCCAATGCAGTTGAAACAGGAAAGACAACACTTCAGTGCAAAGTAATATTCAGCCTACGTTTTAAGTTTCGTAAACCACTAGTAGACACATCTTCTTGCAAAAGTACGGGAAACCTATGTCTACACATTGTGAAGAACACTGGGCACTATAATGTTACAACTGTGGGTACATTTGCAACAACGGCATACCATCAGGCCTACGGTTGACATTGCCCGATCCCTGTAGGATCGCCACACGTTCCGAAATTAGATCCATACTAAAGTGGAAACAATGTGCAGCAAATTCCAGACGATCCGGAGAAGGATCCATGACAAATTACCAGCGCAGGCCTACCAGCAGTACAAAGAAAGTGCTTTCTATTTATTGGAAAGACAGCAGCCCCTGTAATCTATTTTCTGCTCAGCCTGTGGAGTTGCAAGCAGCCAAAGGTAGTTCTCCCCTGGGTGTGGGTATTCACATCAGATAATGTGTAGGTTTTCTGCCAGATTTTAATTGCTAGATCAGTCAAGGCCATCAGAGGGAGAAGAAACTGCAGTCAGGCACCCCTCCACTGTTCCTGGGTACAGCTCCAACTGAGAGCCCACTTCCTCCTGCTTCCAGCTGTTGCTGCTGAGGATATCAGAGGGAGAGGAAGGAGTCCTTCCATTGCGCCAGCGAACTGCTGAACTTTGCAACTAAGAACCTAGTACCTGAAAGTGCTTTTCTCCTCCTTCCCAATCCCCTTTCCTTTTGTCTTGTGACTTTTAGATTGTAAGTCTGCGGACAAGGGCTGTCCTATTTCTTATCTTTTTCAGCTACCTTGGGGGCCTTTTTGGCTAAAGGGTAGGATAAAAATGCTAGAAATAGTTATTATGAAGAAAAATGTTAGCATAATGTCTTCATAAAGATTTATAGAAGCAACGGGGGAAGGGGGGAAGACCTCAAAATAGTGCAAACATTATCAGAAAAAACCCAAAAGCCCAAAGCATTGTAAGCTCTTCCTCAGGAGAGTAATATTATAGAAGCCACATAGAGAAACCTTTAAAAAACAACAACACCAAGCTACAGAGGTTTTAGCAAACATATATGTGTATGTCACAGTCTAGCTTGGGCAACAGATCTGGTAACTTACTCATCTAGAAGTAATTTCTTTTACTATCTCAGCCAAGAGTCCTACTGTAAGGCTGAGGTACCCTGCCCTATCCCAAGAGTTCAGCAATTCTACCTAAAAACATTTCCCCCACTTTGAACAATACTACTGTTCAGTATTTTCATAACTGCTCCACATACATTATCTCAATAATCCTTGCAACAACCATGTAAGGTAGGCTACTATACTCCTACTCCTGTTACAGATGGGGGCAGGGGCTGGGGCAGAGAAATAGGAATTTGCCCAAGACAACCCAAGTCACAGTCGAGGGGAGAATTTAATCAGGGACTTCCTTGCTCAGACCTCAATTTCTGAATCATTGTGCTTTTATCATGTGCAAATATAGTTCACACAAGTTCCTCTTTGAATATTATCAACAATTGCCACAAGTTGTTTGTTTGCGGGGGACGACTATGTATGAAGTTGGCAGTGTTGAAGTGTAACTTCCAAAGTAAAACCACTCAGTCAACCTTTCTTTTAAAAATATATCTCAAACTTTTTCCCCAGTCCAAAAGGCTGAAAATACCTTTAAGGCTAAGTTACTGGCAGTAAGAGCTTTAAGCTAAAATATACTGGTATTTTTGGCATCTTTGGCCCTATCCTTTTTGCCTTCAGCCCGGACAACCAGTGAAATGCAGCCCTCAAGTGCTTCTCCAAAATGAAATTCGGCCTGCGGACTGAAAGAGTTCTGCACCTCTGCTATAAGGAAACCTACTATCAGCTTTTGATTATTCAGGGCAGAACTAGATGTCACGGCAGCAGAGCTACGTGTTTAAGCAAGGATCTAACCCAAATATCTAGAAAGCAGGAGCGGGGGGATAACTTTTCTATATAAAGGTGCATAAGTAAGGAGTGAAGAACTCTCCTTATGCCCACTGCTTACTTCCTACAGCTGTTCTCTCCACACATTTTTCTCCCAGCCAAGCTCACATTGGTATCAGAGATCAGCTGAAGAGAAAAGCACCAGAGGAGGACACTCTGGCTTGGTTCACAAAACACAACAGCCCAAATTCAGGGCTGAATGTGTGTTGTTGTGTGAACCCAGCCATGCAAACAAGCCATGATTTGTTAACCATGGACAACCCACAAGAAGAACTCATGGTTTGTCATTGCATTGTGAACTGTTGGTTGTTCGTGGTTAACAAATCATGGTTTGTTAGCACAGTTGGGTTCACACTACACCACAACCCATGTTTCGAAAACTATTGTGGGTTGTCGTACTGTGTGATGCCAGTCATTGAACCAGTTCACATGATCACCACAGCTTAAACAAGGCATGGTGGCTTGTTTAAATTGTGCATGCCGGGCACCATTTGCTCAACGTGAGTTGTTTGAGGGTTTCCTCCCCTCAAACAAGCCATACTGCCTGGGTTTGGACGACATGCTAAGCTACATTCAGGCAGGTAATTAAGCAAATGGGGCCTGGCACTCACTATAGCTTAAACAAGCCACCATGGCTCGTTTAAGCTGAAGTGATTGTGTGAACTGGGCCACTGTGAGAATGTACCCTGCATGCAGGGGTAGGATTTTGGACTCATCCACACATTCCTTTTACTTTTCAAAGAAGAATCCTGATGCTGTTCCTTCTATGTCACTGCAGCAGATCAATATTTAAAAAACCAGATCTGCCTCAGATAGTTTGCCCCTTATAATAGCAATGAAAAGATATTACAGGGATAAAGAGAAGCTTGCCAAGTGAAAATATGCAAGAGGCAACGAGACAGCCATATTTCCCCCATAATGTAGTGCACACCATGAGAAATTCAGGGGGGAAATCATGAGTCTGTTTATTACAGAGCTGTGCATGCACAGACTAGAGAAGATAGCCAATGCTGAAGACAGGCATATTAAAAAGGTACTCAAAAAACAAGCGTGTAGCTAGGCAGACATACAGCATGCAACAGGTTCTACACTACTTTTATCTAGATTTTAAAAATATATGCAGAATTATGAAGTTCCTTTTACATTTTCCTAAATGCTTTCCCTGAAAAGATTTGTGCAAAAAATGTTCAGTGGGCTCTTGGCTTCAATCCTATACACTCTTATCCAGTGAGCCTTATGCACTGGATTGTATGGAGTGAATACATTAGAACTACTACATCATATCTGTATTATGAAGATAATTTTTAAAAAGGTAAAAATGTTTTTTTAGCATTTACAGCAAGAAGAAAGACTGTATGGAGACCAAAACAGCACCAACATAAAAATAAGATTATTTTCCTGAATAACTACGAGATTCAGACATATCAGGTTCTCTTTCATGAAGTTTGCAAATATTGCTATAGAATGATTTAGTTATGAAAGCAGCAAATCCATCCATTTCGGAGTGGTGGTGTCAGTGCATACTAAATTTCAAAATTTCTTTTTCTGGGCTATATATCTGCAGTTCACTTCTCTCATTAGCTGATCATTTCAGCAGTATAGTATTACTACAGCATTACCAAGGAATGTAATTAATTTAGTCTTGGTAAAAATTACATGCCAAATATTATACAAACAATATCAACAGAGAATTCACTTACATTATTAAATTAAATCAAGTCATTTATGAGGGTGTGTACGCACGCGCGCACACACACGTGAGAGGATTTTTAGTCCTGACCCCTCATAAATCTACGATTTCTTCACATGGCTACATTAGCATACCAAGCAATTCGACATTCACTCATGAGTCCTTTCATCACAATTCACGTTGACACACTTGAAAAACAGAAGGAATAAGTCTGCCCACCTTTCTGCTCCCAAAAACCTCCTGAGAGAAAACTGATCTAATGATCTGTTTCCAGTTGGAATCCAGCTCTTTCAATAGCTTTTTGAAACACACATACACACACACACAAAAATTAAGATATTAACAGAACCCTAAAGCAAAACGAATGGGAAGGGGTGTGCATGACCGAGAAAGAATGAGGAAATCAGCCGGAGGAAGATAAACAGGCATCTATGCAAACCCTTATTTAAAAACCCATATACCATTCCTTCCCCCCCCCCCCCACTCCACCCCGCCCCGCCGCCTCTAGACAGACACACAAAACACAGGGAGGTCTGTATAGCGTGCCTTAAATTAAATAACCGTAACAGGCACACCCTCTGATCCGAACTGACAAAATAACCATCCTCCCATTTCCCTCTCCCTTCAGTCCCTTTCAGAAAACACACAGAACTGAGGTGGAGCTGACTTCGCAGAGGGTGGAAAGGAAAGGAGGAAAGGAAGCCCTCGTTTGGTTCAAAAGTTTAAAAGGGGGGGGGGGGGGTAAAGCCTAGGGAGGTGTGCGATGGGGGGTGAAGAGGGATACAATGTCTCGAGAGTCCGCTGGCGATACAATATATCAGAGGAACTGCTCTGTCTGCCTGTCTCTCCCCGTTGCAACAGTCATTGCCCACTTCCTGTAGCCGTGAGACAGAAAGAGAGTAGCTCCTTTCCTGCTTTTCCCCTGCCATGAAGGCGAGGGAGGGAGGCTACTAGCCCCTCCAAAGGGCATATGGGGAGCGCCAGCCAGCCAACCTGGTCTCTTACCTGTATGTAGTTGCTCTCGCAGTAGTCGGCTACCCTGGTGAGATTCTGGTAGCTCTCGAGCAAAGCCCGCTTGCCAGAAGGGATTTCCTCTTCTAGTAACATCTGTAGCTCTGCCATTTTCCACCCCTCCGCATCGCTTCCTCTTGCATTAAAGAGACAGCAGGCGCTCCACAAGCTCACTAACCCGCCTGGTATTGTGGGATTCCGCCTCGCCTCGCTTTCGCCAGAGAGAGAGAGAGACTTCGCTTTCCCCACCCTCTCTCTCCCTCTCTCTCCTTCCTTGCTTTGCTTTCTTCCCTTTCAGCCGCCGTCCTCCTCCTCCTCCTCCACAGGAAAAGAGAGTCGCAAGGCATACTGGGAGATGTAGTCACGACTCTTCCTTCTTAGAATCCTTTTACAGTTCCTGCTCGTTTCTTCCACGACCTGGATCCACACGTGCAAACCCAGGTTTGCTCAGGAGAACTGACAGAAAGTTTGTAGTGTAAATGCGTGCATATGGCAGAAATATTTTTACCCTTTCTTCAAGTCTAGCAACATAGAGGTATTCCCTTGCAAACCCAAACTATACATCCTAGTAGTAGAGAAAAAGAGTGAAAGGAAAAGGGGTGTTGTTGTTGTTACATCCATTCAAAGTGTGTCTAGTCCCTATTATTACAAAAGTGACATTTTTATGATATTTAGAGCTCTTGAGGTATGTTTCAGATGTTGCATTTTCAAACCCGTGTTTTAAAAACGTACATATAAGCAGCGAGGAAAAATAGCCATGCAAACCAATCCTGCACACAGTTAGGTGTGCCTAACTCTATTGAAACCAATGGGTTTTCTGCATACCTAATTCCGAATAGGAGTACAGCCAGATATGTGCATCTATGTCAGATGTATCTCTTGCAAAGCTTTTTTTTCTGACAACGTTCTTATTTATACATTTCAAAACACCGATAGAAGAAAACATGAAGTCAGAAGAAGCTCTAATCAACATTAAGTGATAGGACTACAGGAAAAGATAATGAGAACTAAAACAGTGGTGCAGAAAAAGTGCAGTGCCAGGTTTAACAAGCAGGAACTGAATGTGTGTATTTGTTTCCTTCACTTAAACTCAACTTCACCATATACATAAAAACTACCAAATAATACTCTCCACTGAAGCTGTCAACTCACACAAGAGTTTTAGGATGAAATTCACAAACCACCTACAATAGAGCACATGTGGCATAGTGGTTAGAGCAGGAGTCTGCAACTGGGTGCCCTCCAGACATTTCAGACTACAACTTCCATAAACACTAGTCACCAGGGCCAATGATCAGGGATTATGAGAGTTGTAATCCTGAGGGTACCTTGTTGCCTGTCTCTGGGTTGCAGTGTTGGACTACAACTGGGGAGACTTAGGTGCAAATCCCCACCCAGCCATGAAGCTCACTGGGTGAACTTGGGCCAGTCTAACCTCAATCTGTCAGCCTAACCTACCTCACAGAATTGTAGTGAGGCTAGAAGGGGTAGTTGAGACCCTGAGTTCCTTGAAGAAAGGGCAATAAATCAAATAAAGTTACACCTGAGCTGAACACATTCACACAAAAAGTACATGGATTGTTTACAACAGTTTCAGCAGTACTTTTCATAAGGGACTGTAGAGCACATGTTTTCAATATGCAGGTTCCCAAATTCAATCCCTGCCATCTTCCATTCAAAGCCACTCAGGCAGCAGAGCTGGGAAAGGCCTCTGCCTGGCACCCCAGAGAGATGAAGCCAGCCAGAGTACATCATAATGGGAGCTGTCTTCATGGCACCCAGTTGGCACTGCTCTGCCGTAAAACCCCACATATCGCTGGTGTGGGGTGGCAGCAAATAGTCTCCACTGGGGGAGGCAGTGCGGGCTTTCCAGTGGCCATTAGGCTTGCTGGGGGAGGGGCTTCCTCTTCCAGTAGCTTCCAGCGACCAATGGGAGGTCGCCTTCTGCTCAGGAATGCCCCCAAAGCAGTGCCGGAGCGAGGAGAGGCAGTGGAAGGGCCATGCTGACCTCACTAGGGCAGGAAAAGTTAGGGTAAGTCCCCAACTTTTCTGCTGCAGATCTTCAGTTCTTTGCCCAGGATTAGCTCCAAATTGGTGACTGCATCATATAACCAACGCAGCACAGATTTGGAGCCACCCCAAGGCTTCCAAAGCACATAGACAGCCCCCTGGACTAACCAGCGCAGATCCATGACATTTTGCTGCCTGAGGTGGAACATCAAAGGGAGTTCCACCCACTCAGCCACCCAAGGCAGGGGTGTACAGTACCCAAAACCTTTTGGCATCTGAGGCAGAAAATCACACAAATGCCTCTCCTTTCCCTAGTAGTTTAAAAATACAACATTAATACATTAAATAACGAATCATCATCTGCTGATCTTCTGTTACATCCCCAAATCAGCTGCCTGTGGGGGCTGCCTCACTCTGCCTAATGGTCAGGGTAGTAGCACAAATCACGAGTAGGGCGAACCTTTTTCCTTCTGAAAGTTCATTGATCCATGCGAAAAGTCAATCAGGGCTACAGTGGTGGTAGGCAGGGCCAGAGGTGTAACGAAGCCAAGGCTTTCAAGGACGTAGCACCGAGACTTTTTTGTTAGCAAGGACGTTGATGTCATCTGCCTCAACTGCCCTGTTCTATCTGAGCTTAGCTGCAATTTTTACTGTAGCTGGGGGGAAAGAAATTTTCCCAGGATCAATATGTTGTAATACAAAGTATTTTGGTGCAGCTTGATCTTAAATCAAGGTGTGCAGAGCACAGGCTTGTCCTGTTTTCTTGGATGAGTTTCAGTTGATACAGCTCGAGGATGTTGACAAGGTGCTTGGGCAGGTTCGTGCAACCACCTCTGTATTGGATCCTAGCCCCTCTTGGTTAATAAAAGCTAGCAGGGATGGAACAGCCGGCTGGGCCAGGGAAGTGATTAATGCCTCTCTATGAGAGGGAGTGGTCCCAGGCCGCTTGAAGGAGGCGGTAGTGAGACCACTCCTGAAGAAATCTTCCCTAGACCCCAAAAATCTTAATAACTATAGACCTGTGGCAAATATTCCATTCCTGGGCAAGGTCCTTGAGTGAGTGGTTGCAAGGCAGCTCCAGACACTCTTGGATGAGACTGATTATCTGAATCCATTTCAGTCCGGCTTCAGGCTTGGTTTTGGCACGGAAACAGCCTTGGTCGCCCTGTATGATGACCTATGTTGGGAGAAAGAGAGGAGGAGTGTGACTCTGTTGATTCTCCTTGATCTTTCAGCGGCTTTCGATACCATCAACCATGGTATCCTTCTGGGACGACTGGCTGAGTTGGGAGTGGGAGGCACTGCATTGCAATGGTTCCGCTCCTACTTGGCGGGGTGGCTCCAGAAGGTGGTGCTTGGGGGACATTGCTCGGCCCCGTGGATTCTCCAGTATGGGGTTCCGCAGGGGTCAGTCTTATCCCACATGCTGTTCAATATCTACATGAAACCGTTGGGAGCGGTCATCCGGAGTTTTGGGGTGAGTTGTCATCAGTACGCTGATGACACACAACTCTATTTCTCCTTCTCATCTTCAGCAGGTGAGGCTGTGGATGTGCTGAACTGGTGCCTGGCTGCGACAATGGACTGGATGAGGGCTAACAAACTAAAACTCAATCCAGACAAGACTGAGATGCTGTTAGTGGGTGGTTCTGCTGACCGGATGGAGGGTGTTCAACCTGTTCTGGATGGGGTTGCACTCCCCCTGAAGGAGCGGGTTCGTAACTTGGGGGTTCTCCTAGAACCATCTCTGTCACTTGAGGCTCAGGTGGCCTCGGTGGCACAGAGTGCTTCTACCAACTTCGGTTGGTGGCCCAGCTACGCTCCTATCTGGACAGGGATAACCTGGCTTCAGTTGTCTATGCTCTGGTAATCTCTAAATTGGATTACTGCAATGCACTCTATGTGGGGCTGCCTTTGAAGATGGTTCAGAAGTTGCAGCTTGTGCAAAATGCAGCAGCCAGAGTGATAATAGGAACCAGAAGGTTCGAGCATATAAGACCTACTCTGGCCCACTTGCATTGGCTGCCTATACTTTTCCGAGCCCAATTCAAGGTGCTGGTTTTAACCTATAAAGCCTTATATGGCTTGGGACCACAATACCTAATGGAACGCCTCTCCCGACACGAACCTACCCATACACTACAATCCACATCGAAGGTCCTCCTCCGGTTGCCTACTCCAAGGGAGGCACGGAGGGTGGCAACAAGGGAAAGGGCCTTTTCAGTGGTGGCCCCCCAATTATGGAATGATCTCCCCGACGAGGCTCGCCTGGCGCCAACATTGTTATCTTTTCGGCGCCAGGTCAAGACTTTCCTCTTCTCCCAGGCATTTAATAGCGTATGATGAGGGGTTTTGTGTTGTTGTGTTGTTGTTGTGCTTTGACCCAGAAGGATATTGTAATTTTAACTTGTTTTTATGCTTTATGCTTTTAAATTTTGTATATCAGTGTTTTAATTGTTAATGTTTTTAATTGTTGTAAACCGCCCAGAGAGCTTCGGCTATGGGGCGGTATATAAATGGAATAAAATAAATAAATAAATAAATAAAGGGCAATTAAGACCAATGGCTTTATAAAAGATCTGCTCCTGTTGGAGATGAAAAGTGCTAGAACCTTTGATATGGATCAACACAGCCACCTGAATTTTTTGACTCTCCTTGGGGACATGGTTATGGGAGGACTGTCATGATGAATGCTTGGATTTCAAAAAAATTACCACTGACTGAGAGTTTGTGAGTACCAGCGACCCATCCTGCTCTCTCCCTCTCCCTCTCCCTCTCCCTCTCCCCCCCCCCGTGCCAGCCCATCTCTCTCTCTCTCTCTCTCTCTCTCCCATGCTATCTCTGTTGTTCCCTATTAGATTGTCTAGAAGAATCCATTGTGCCATAGAATTTCCTTCATTGAGCATAGTCAGCTCTCTGCCTCCATTTCAGTTCCAGCAAAGACTGCCTGTTACATAAACACAGGCCTCACTTGCCCCCACCCTTTTTCTGGTGAGGGGAAGAAAAGATGAGTAATCTCTGTCCATCACCTATGACTTCTTGGCCCATCCCAGCTCCCACTGAAATACATCATCAGAATGATATCACCCATCCACTGTCGACTGTCAGATCTTTGAGAGGTGTTGCCTCTGGCCACCACAGTGATAACTCTACTTACTGAAATCTTAGAGCATCATCAGAAGAGCATTTTATCACACACTCATTACTGCCCATTCACGGTTTTTCACAGGTCCTTTTGATGATGCCGTCTGCCTCCTGTCCCTTCTGCTCATTTTCCTGTTGCAAAAAAAGATCCGGAAAATCTGACTTTGTTCAGCTGTAGCAAAATGTGCAGCCATTTCCTGCTGCATGCAGTAGAAGCAGATGGATAAAAACACCCACTGACAGAATGGGCCACGTGGTCATTGTTTACTTCCTCTTTCTTCCCTGTGTAAAGAAAGAGGAAGTATTGTGGGACTGAAGCGGGGGGGGGGGGAAGCGACGGTAGGGAAACGCGATCCCCCCCCCCCCGGTCTGATGATGCTCTTAGAGTTAAAAATTACAAGAGTTGGAAGGGGGTCAGTGCAGTCATCATGACCAATATATATATATATATATATATATATGCCAACTGAGACATTTCAGGCATTCAGTGAACTGGATTCTAGCCCACAGAAGTCTTTAAGATCCTTTGCTATTATTACATGAACTATTAAACCAGACAAAGGCCCCCTCTACAAGATTTCGCTTTGACGCCTTGTTCCCCGATTATGCGCATCTCCTGACAATCGCTTTTACGCCTAATACCTATATACGAGAGGCATTGAAGTGCATTACTGGCTGTATGAAACTTGCTTTAAAGTTGTTGACATGCATGCAAATGTTGCTGAAAGTAATGCGCTTTGTCCCAGGAAACTGCCCAAACAGGTTTTGCACCCTTTATTCTCCCCACCTACCAGAATCTCCTGCCTTTGGTTACCTAGGTTACATGCCAGGAATGATGTGGTTAACCTGTTTGGCTACCTCTCTCCCCTCCAATTTCACTACCAGCTGAAGTTGTCCCCCCTCCCAGAATTGCTCAGGAGTAATTGGGAATGTGCATATTTACTCAGAGATAAGGCCTACTGTGTTAAGTAGGGATTATTCCCAGGTAATTGTGCACAAGACCACATTCTATATATGAGATTATCTTTCCAACCAAAATTGTACTTTACTCAGATGATTGTCCTATTGATGATTCAATGGAAGGGATATCAGGTTAACCATTTTTCAATCTGGAGTGTATCGCAGAAGACGGTTACTTTGATGAAATAACACTTTTGCTAACGTTTTTATACAATATTATACATTTCCATAAATACATGTACAGTCTTAAAGCAGCCAGATACATTCAGGCCAATCCCATGCATGTTTTAGTGGTGTATATTCAACTGTGTGCAATGTAGGTACTTGCAGCCTAAATGTGAGATATACCACATTAATCTGAAGCAAAATAATTCATGGCTTGCACTGCAATGTGTATACACTGCAGCCACTTTTACCAAAATGCTAAAACCTAAAGAATTGTCTTGTTTTTAAACAAACAAACAAAGGACCCTAACACTCATAACATCATTATAGGAGTTTATAGCAAAGGATCTTCTTTTTCCTACAAATGCGCCTTGATCAAGTTTCCAGGGCTGCAGTTCCGTAGCTGGCACAAATGCATTTTAGGATAGAAGCCGTGATTACGAAACCTCACCATCTGCTTTGCTTATGGCTTCATGCTGATTGATTTTCATATGGAAAGAACATCAAAGGGATCGTGACAGGACATTCCGTTTCAAGGAATGTCCCAGAATCCTATGCTTGCTCTTTCTTTCTTTTGCTGCAGAAGTCACCAGCAAGAATGCCAATTAGTGCCAATTGCAAAGATGGTACTAATAAGCAACACAGATCTCAATGTACCCTCCAAAAGGTTGCAGTACTGAAATCAGATGTCCAAGAGATTTTGCTACCTCAGGCGAAGGACAAGTTGACACCCCCTCCCCATTACATATGCAGAAGTTGACCAATGTGGTCCTAGAATCTGACTTTGAAACTTGCAACGAGCCAGCATCTTCCACTGCACCTGAGGGCAGTGGGCTAGCTTAGAGGTGCAAAGCAGGCCATATAGCACACACAACATCTTACTGCCTCTCTCTGTCCCCTAGCATCTGCCACCTGAGGTAGGAGGCTTTAAAACACTTTGATTCCTGAGACAAAGGCCAAGATGCCCCTCGCCCATTCCATGTACAGAAGCAAACTAGTCTGGCAGTTGAGTTTTACTTCAACACAGGTGATGGGACAATGTCCCCTACTGAACCTGAAGGCAGCAGGCAAGTTGCAGGATAGCCGTGTGGCACAGAGCGGAATGGCTGGGAGGCTTAAGAGAAATCACCAGGGAGCTGCTGCCCTCAGCATGCTGCTAGCTGCAGGATACTCGGAGTTGCAGTCCAACACATCTGGAGGACACTGATGGGGAAGGCTGATCTACATGTAAAAATAATATCATTTAAAAATATGCTTCACAGGTCATAGAGAAGAACATGTTTTGAAATTAAGAGAACCTCAAATTATTTCATTGGTTGCATCAGTCACTGAATGCCATAAAGGCAGCAGGGTCCTGCCCCTACCTTTCTTTCAGTGTATATAAAACAAGATATGCTGTTTCATCTGATAACTGCTGCAGTGCAGGTATGTGTTGGAGAGGCAGTCAGGGATGTGTGTGTGTGTCCCTGGCCTTAGCATAAAGAGATTCAGATTTTAGTTCACTACAAGCTTCCACTTATTCAAGGTGAGTAGTAGCAGGCCTGAGGAGGGAGCCCACCTTTTCTGACTTCCTGCTGGGCATGCTGCCTCACAGGGCAACACAGCCCACTCTGATTGCCTGTTGCTAGGCAGCCTGTAGCATTTTGCAGTCGCGGGAGTAAGCACACTCAAGCCAGTCATTGCTAGGCAGCCAAAGCTGGTGGGGAGCCCAAAAATAAACACAAGATTGCTGGTCTGAGAAAGAACAAAATAGGAAGAACAAAAATAAGCTGCGTGACAGTACTTCATTATGTAACTTGTCCTCTCCCTCGCTTCCCTAATCAATGAATACTTTAATTGTTTGCCCTCTCTGTGTTGCCTTTTTCTTTTCCCACCCTGTCTCTTTGAGGTCTCTCTATTTAGGTCTTCAATGGCTGGGGTGATAGGAATTGCAGTACAACACACCTGGAGAGCAACAGGTTGGGAAAGGCTGTAAAGTGAGGAAAATCCAGATACAAGAGGCCTTCTCGATTTTTATCAGAAGCAAATGAGTGTACTTTTTAAAGTTGGAACTTCTGACTGGTGCTTCTGCTGCAGCTAACTAATTGGAATGTCTGGTTTCAAACAGATTGCTTGACAGGGTTGACCTGGATTGCTTGGCAGGATTGACTTGGCACAAGACACTTTGAAGACTGAGGCGGAACAGTAAATGGCACCCTCCCCCTCCTGCCTCAAGTTCCAGTCCCTAAAGAATGTCCAAGTTATTTTGGCACTTGAGACAGAAAATTCTACAAGTGCCTCACCTGCAGAGTAAAGATACAATTAAAATATATTCAGTAACTTATCGATTTGCTGCACTTTCATAACACCTCAAATCAGCTGTCTGAAGTGGCCATTTCACTCAACCTAATAGTAGGGCTGGCCATGCAAGACTGAGATAACAGAGTGGGCTACCAAATGAGTTTTCCCCTTTCTGTGCATCTGAAATTAAAGTGTGATGTGGCATTATTGTATTTGCTACGAGTCAATGGGTTACAGGCACTACGGTAGTCAATGTTGCCTCCTAATCAGTAATGCCTTTCGATTAACATCAACAGCTATCCTGGACTATTAACCAGCAATCTGGATAATAATGGATGGTAATTTAACAATAAAAATATCTTCCAAGAATACTTGAAGGATGTAGTAAGAATCAATTACAGATTCAGTTCTTCTGATGGACAATGGGTTCATTCCCAATGACTGCAGAGCTTGCTTGAGTGATGAGTCCTTAAGCAGTACCAAGCCTCAGCAAGAATAGCATCTGGTACAATCTTCCCATATTGGCAAATATCTAACACTCCTAACATGTCCACTTATGGATGTTTGTGCATCCTTTAGATGACAACATCCTCCTCCCACATGCCTCTCACTCCTTCTGGTCATTTTTCTGTGGCAAAATAGACCCCTTTTAATCCGACTTTTTTTAAAAAGCAGAATGTGCCACATTCTCCTGCTGTGTGCCAAGAAAGCGGAGCAATAAAAATGGCCCCTGAATGATCCACGTGGCCTTTGTTTACTTCCTCTTTCCTCACCGAGAAGAAAGAGGAAGTAATGAAGGACAAAAGCAGGGGTGGAGAAGCGAAGCGACGGTAAGGAAACATGATTTCCCCCTGGGGGATGACACTCTAGTTGTACATTATGCAACTCCAGTTGCACTGGAGGTCTTATGAAAAATATCTGAAGTGAGCTATTTGCAAAGACCTTGAGCTTCTTCACATGAAGCTTTTATTGTGCACTCATGGTCGGTCATTCACAGAAGTTTTCAGGTCCTTTTCATGACATCGTCAACATCTGGTGCCTCTCTTGTCTTTTTTTAGCTTTATTCCACCATGTTTTAAATAGCTGAAAATGCATTAATAAGTATAAACTGCCATCAAAGTGATGGCGTATTTCCAGAATTGTGCAATATCGCAGCGCCATCTACCAGCTGTATAAATGGAACATATGGAACTTGCCCACAAAGGAAACCATCCAAAAATGGGGGGAAGCATGTGTATTGTGCCAATTCTAATCCCACAAAAATTCCAGAAGAAGAAGCCCTGGTAAGAATGCAGGATTTTAGCCTCCTGTGCTGAAGCCCTTTGGCTCAGTCCTCAAACTGCATACATTGGGACAGAAAGGTAATAATCTGTTACAAGAAAAACAGAGAAGGGCCAACTGGTGGAATTTTATTTGTTATGTATTTTGCTGTTCAATAAGGATACTCTTCTTTATCTCAGAGATATGTTCCATTTGAATTCAATAGTAATAATCACTCTCATCTCGACCAGTTACTGCCTCTTATAGCACAGAGTAAAAATGAGGACTGTGTACATCTTAATTGCCATGAAAGGATTCCTTGCACTTTAAATTATGTATTACTCCCTGGGGGAAATATAGTGGTTGTGGTAAAGCAAGATCCATTGGTTCAGTCCTCAAACTACATACACTGGGTGCTTCCAAACGAGGCTTTTATTCTGCAATTGGCCTCATTTGTGGAATTTAATGGTGGGTCCAGACAATGACATCCTCAGTTGGTAGACCTCCTCTGTTTTCTCTTCATTTCTGCCAACTCTTCTCTTACCAGATAAAAAACTGTTAAAGAGGAAAAGATGGAATAGCTGCATGACACCTTTCAATTGTTAGTAGCACTAGGTGCCCTCTGGATAGTTTGGTACCTGCAGTTAGTTAGTTAGTTAGTTAGTTAATACAAAATCCTAATGGCAGTTCTTCTCCCTAATTATACTTTAATTTTTTTGAAGATTGTTACCCCCCCCCCCACCCTTGAGTTAGGCAAAACACCCAGCTTTCCTCCACAGAGGATTGAAGTGAACAGCAGCATGGCTATGCCTCCCTTCCATTTATACACTGATGGATAAATGGGATTAAGACAGACTTTGGCTGATTCCAGAAGTGCTCTTATATTGTGATATTTCTACATGCATAGGTAGAGTTCATGCAGGAAATGCTTATACTGAAATGGGAGGAGTTCATATGCTCCAACTGAGATACTTCTAATTCTTGTTCCCCTAGTATAGCCCTACCCTAAGTGATGCTCTCCAGAGGTGTTAGACCACAACTCCCAGCATGCTGACTGGGAATGATGGGAGTTGCATTCCAACACATCTGGAAAGCTCCAGGTTGGGAAGGCTGCCCTAGTAAATCACTGCCCCTATTTTGTCTCTAAGGGTGTCTTGTTTTATTTGTTTGTTTATTTTATTTGATTTGAACCTTGCCTTTCAACTAAGACAAATGGCACCAAAGGTGGCTTACAATCATAAATAAAAAATTGTTCAAACAATAATGAAATAAATGTATTTAAACACAATTTAAAGCACAGCAATAACAGAATACAAACAGCATCCAACCCAACATACTCGGTTACAGGCCTGCTTGAATAAAGTGATTTTTGCCTGGCAGTAGAAGGACAACAAAGAGGGAGCAAACCTAGCCTCCCTTGGCAGAAAGTTCCACAGCTGGAAGCAGCCACCAAGAAGATATTATTTCACATCATTACTAAATGTGCCTCTGAAGGTTGTGATCTAGAAAGAATGGCCACTCCCAAAGACCTTAAGCTGGCAGGATCATATGGCACTGCAGAATACGGCCTTTCGGGTAACCTGGTCCCAAGCCATACAGGTCTTCATAGGTCATAACAGCACCTTGAGTTCTGCTTGGAAACAGACCAGTAGCCGTGAATCTGTTGTAACAAAGGAATCCCATGTTCCAGTCAACAGTCTGGCCGCAGCATTCTGGACCAGCTAAAGTTTCTGAACAGTTTTGAAGGCAGCCCTATGTAGAGCGTGTTACAGTAGTTCAAACAGGATGTAACTAAGGCATGTCTAAAGTGACCAGATAAAATCCAGGTCAGGGCTCATGTAACTTTAACAGTTGTAGAGAAAAGGGAATTTCAGCCAATGTCATTTGTATGCAATTAGTTCCTGGTGAAATTCCCTCTTCATCACAACAGTTAAAGTTGCAGGAGCCCTGCCTTCTTTTGTATCTGGTCACTCTAGTATAGTGCATGCACCTTTAACTGTTGTGATGAAGAGGGAATTTCACCAGGAACTAATTGCATACAAATGAGCCTGGCTGAAATTCCCTTTTTTCTACAACTGTTAAAGTTACATGAGCCCTAACCTGGATTTTATCTGGTCACCCTAGGCATGTCTGACCATGTCAGATCAGCCATCTCTGGGAACAGGCGCAGTTGGCGCACTAGCCTCAGCTCTGCAAACACACTCTTCATCACCATGGAAACCTGGACATCCAGGTTCAAGGCCAAGTTCACAAGTACACCCATACTGTGGGCCTGAGTCATTGGAAGAAGTAAGCCTGCCTAGCACAGCTTGAATCCTTATTTCCTGATCTGTCTTTTGATTAACCAGAATTCTGTCTTATCTGGATTAAGCTTTAATTTGTTTGCTCTCATGAGACACCTTGTTTAGAACTCGAATAGCTTCCGTAGATTTGGATGGAAAGGAGACATAGAGTTGGGTGTCATCAGCATACTGCTTGCACTGAATCCCAGAACTCTGAAAATTTCTCCCAGCAGTTTCATTAATTTGTTAATTATCTTTGGGGATAAGTTTGAGCCCTGAGGGACACCACAGGACAATGGCCATGGCATCAAACAGGAATCCCCAGCACCACCTTTTGAGATTTCCCCTCCAAGAAGGATTTGAGTATAACACTGCCTCCCGGTCCCATCTCAGACAGACACTCCAGAAGGATACCATGGTCAATGGTATCGAAAGAGGTCCAGCAGAATCAACAGGGATACATTCCCCCTCTCCAGTTCCCAGTGTAGATCATCCAACAAGATGATAAAAGCAGTTTCCATCCTGTCACCAGGTCTGAAGCCAGATAAAAATTGATCTAGATAATCCATCCCACCCAGAAAGCCCTGGAGCTGAGAAGCCACCACATGCTCCAGCACCTTGCTCAGGAATAAAATATTAGAGATCGACCGGTTGAAAATTATCCAATATAGTGGAGTTCAGCAAGATGCTTTTTAAAACAACAACAACAATGGTGTAAAGAGGCATTCTCCACTACCGTTATTTAAAATGTTAATGTGGGTTTCTAGAGTTGTAATTCTACACAGGCTTCAGCTCCCTCCCTCAGGGACTCCAGAAGTCAAATCTTTGAGGAAGGACTAGATGTCTCTTATCTCTAGGGCACATGCATGTCAATATATATGTATGAACCCTAAGGCAGACTTACCAGAAGTTAGATCTGGATCTACAGGTATATCTCTGATCTACTGGTAGATCTCTGGATGATATGAAGTAGATCAACAAAAACTTCTGACTCCCAATTATTTAACAATAGCAGCAACAAAATAACTCCCATCCAACCCTAAATTGCAATGAAGAAATCAAGGAAGCTTGGGGTGACTTGGCGTAGATGTTTGTGTAGAGAAGTCTTCCCCAACTTGATGCCCTCCAGATTTTTTGGGCCACAACTCCCAGGATTCCTGCCCATTGGCCATGTTTGTGGGGGCTGATAGGAGTTGAAGTCCAAAACATCTGAAGGGTGTAAGAGTGAGTTCAAATCAGCTCTGGTTCTCAAATCAAATTCCTGGGCTCAGAATTCTTTAATTCTGTGTGTATGTCTTTTGCACCAGGCTCTGTTTTTCTAGTTAAAAACAAAAAACAAAACAAATCCTGGAAACCTGATGTCTGCCCACCCTTGCACTAAGGTACCATGCAGTGTGCAGCCTGCAGTTTCATACACTGCAGATGCTGAGCAATAGTTTGAACTTTTGATAACCTACTGTAGAACAGTTTATTTATTTAGGGAACTCATATTCCACCTTCCCAATGCATTTATATTAGTCAGGTGGCTCACAATTAAAAACACAACAACAACAACAACATAAAAACAGAAACAGGCTTGGCAGATAAAAGAATTATAAAATGAGGATCCATCACATAAAAATCATCTGCTCAGCAAATGCTTGCTAGAACAGGAAAGTTTTAATAAGTTGGTGAAGATGAGTAAGGGAAAGGCAAAAGAGATATCACAGGCTAAGTTATTCCACAATCTGTGAGTGCCCACTGAGATGGCCCTTTGTTTCATCCCTATCACTAGTCATGCCCTAGCTACAAACAGGGCAAGGAAAAGGGCTTCTTCTAAGATCTAAGGTAGAAGGTAGGTTTGTTTGAGAGGATGTGGTCCCCCAGCTATTCTGTACCGTACCCAAGCCATTTTGGGCTTCACTGATAAACAGGTGACCATATGTCAGAAAAAACCAGGACATGTCAGGATTTTTGGTAACAAATCTGGGAAGGGGGGTAAATTATGAAATTTGAAGAAAAATTCAGATTTTTCCTATCCTCCTCCCTTCAAAGGACAGCTCTACTTTATAGTCATTGGGAAATAACAAAAATGCTTTCAGCTCCATCATTTTTAAAGATAAGGGGGTGAAACTTGGCACCATGATAGCCCTTAGGTAGGGCTTTAGCAATGCCAAATTTGATGCCAATCCGTTCATCTGTTGATTTTTAGGAGTTTTTTTTAAAAAATTTGAGGTTTAAAACTTTTTTTAAAAAAAACACCTATCATTTTTAAAGATAAAAAGGTGAAACTTGGCATCATGATAGCTTTTAAGTAGGTCTTTAGCTGTGCCAAGATTGAAACATCTGTTCATCTGTTGATTTTTTATGAAGTTTTACAATTCGAGGTTTTAAAATTATTTTTTTAAAATACCATCATTTTTAAAGATAAGGAAATGAAACTTGGCATCATGATAGATCTTAAGTAAGGCTTTAGCCATGCCAAGTTTCAAGCAGATCTGTTCATCCATTAATTTTTAGGATTCTTTAAAAAATTGAGGTTTAATTTTTTTAAAAAACAACAACATCATTTTTAAAGATCAGGAGATGAAACTTGGCATCATAATACCTCTTAAGTAGGTCTTTAGCCATGCCACGTTTCAAGCAAATCTGTTCATCCATTAGCAAGTTTCAAAACAAAATTGAACTTTAAAAACAAAAATAAATAAAAACTCCAGCCAGCCCTGGCAGCAAGCCCTGTTAAGCAGCAGCTTGCAGCAGGGTGAAGATACAATCAGAAAAGATATTTGAGGGAAGGGGAGAATGTATCACACAGAGTATAGCAACAAAGTACAGCAAAAGCTACAAAAGTAGGAATGAGTGAAGTTAATTTCAGATACATTGGATGGCCCCCTCTACAAGATTTCGGTTTGACGCCCGGTTGCCCGATTTTGCGCATATACAGAGAAGCGCATTTACTCCTAATACCTATTCACGGGAGGCGGTGAAGCACATTACGGGCTATATGAAACGTGCTTTAAAGTTATTTACATGCGGAGAATCGCATGTTTACATGGCCATAAGGCGCTTTAACTCCAGTGGAAAATTAAAACTCGCTATTTAACGGGCATTCAAAAATGCGAATAATCAGAGATAAAAAGCGCCTTGACCCCCGATTTGCACTCTGCTCTTGTAGAGGTAAAATTTGTAATGCGCCTTGAAAGAGCTTTAAATCGTTCTTGTACAGGCACCCGATGTCTCACTTGTTATTTCAGTGATTTTAACATTAAGATGTTATGTAGCACAAATTTGTCTTAATTGTGTGCTGTAAAATCAGACATGTGACCAAGGCTAAGTTCCGGTAGGCCCCCCCCCCCTTGGTGCAAGACATGCCCCCTGGGGGCGGACATGTTGGTGGGGACACCTCCTTGGGGGCCTACCATGTTGTCTTTCTTTTTGGTTTCCAAAATATGGTCACCCTAATAAACACCAACACTTTGAATTATGCTTGGAAACAATTTGGCAACCATTGCAGCTATTGCAGAATAGGCGTAATATGATGTCATGGGTGAGCACCCGCTAGCATCTTTGCTGTTGCGTTCTGGACCAACACAAGTTTCCAAAGATTCTACAAAGGCAGCCTCATGTAGAGCGTGTTGCAGTAATCCAACCTAAACATAACAAAGGCTTGTTCCCATGGCCAGGTTTGATATTCTCAAGAATGGATGCAGCTGGCACACCAGCCTAACTTGGGCAAAAGCATTCTTAGGTCCCCTCTACAAGGATTTGCTTTTGCGCCCGGTTAGGCGATTATGCGCATAATCGCAGAAGCGCATTTCCGCCTAATCCCTCTGCACGAGAGGCGGCGAGAGGCGGCGAAGCGCATTAACAGATGTCCAAAATGCACTTTACAAGTAGTTAATGCGCATAAGCGCTTATTCACACAGTCAAAATGCGCTTTAACGGACGGAGCAAAATAAAACTCGCGATTTAACGCGCATTCGATAATGTGCATAATCGGGGAGATAACGCACCTCTACGCCCGATTTGCGCTCCGTTCTTGTAGAGGTAAATTTTTTTAAGTGCCTTGAAAGAGCTTTAAACCTCTCTTGTAGAGGCAGCCTCAGCCACAGCTGTTATCTGGGCATCCAGATGCAAAGAGCACCTGCAAACTGCAAACCTGATTTTTCATGGGGGGTGGTACCCCATCCAAAACAGAATGAACTCCTGTCTTGTCTGAATTAAGCTTTTGTTTATCAACCCTTGTCTAGTCCATTGCCAGCTCTAGGCACTGGTTCCAGGCATCAACAGGTTCTGTATTATCAGATGAAAAGGAGAAACGATGTTTTTCTAGTACTTCCTAAGCAAAACAGCAATTAAGTTATTTACTTTAAAAATCAGGTTAATGACAAGCTATTACAGATTACATACTGTAAGTAAAATTTATCTGAAATATTTTATTAATATTTAACTGTAGAGACTCAGTTCATTTAGTGCTGTCATTATTAAAACCACATGACCCACAGTAAATTCCTAATAAGATATGTTAAGTTTTTCAGCGAAAGGGTACGGAATACATGACGCTCATTCTCCAGTTGCAATTATAGATCAAAGCCACTTGGTGGCGCTTTGAGTTTAGGATATACAAGTACTGTAGCCCCGGTTGCTATATGAAAATCATTTGAGTTTCTAGTGTTGTTTCTAATAATTACGTTGCAAAGTCATGATATTTCTACCTTTCTGTATAGATATATCAGTTTGGATCCACATATTATAGATAAAAAGGTATACTGAATTACAAATAAAAGGGTACACCTAAGTGTAGAAGCATAATAGATATGTGTACACAGTATAATCCATAACCTATGAGGGAGACACACATACCTAATACACACACACACACACACACTCGTACCACTAAATATATAAGTGAAAGAAAGCAGGAACCACTCACAGCTTCCTATGGTTCATACACATGGTTAAAAAAAGTATGCATCTGCTTGCACATTATGGGACACACAACAGGTACATGTTGTGTCTCTTGCTGTATCTGTAATACGTGAAGAGGTCCTCAGCCCGTCTCCCTAAACAGTATGTATAGATGTGGATTTTCATCCAGTCTGAAGAAATGCTCTAAGAATCTGGAAATAGAAGCTCTAAGAAAATGGAAATCTGCAGCTGGATCCAGGCTGCCTCTACACAAGACGTTTAAAGCTCTTTGAAGTCTCATTAAAAATTTTACCTCTACAAGAGTGGAGTGTAAATTGGGAGTTGAGGCGCTTTATCTCTCCGATTATGCGCATTATCGAATGCGCGTTAAATAGCGAGTTTTATTTTTCTCCTGCCGTTAAAGCGCATTTTGCCTATGTGAACAAGCGATTCTCCGCATTAACTACTTGTAAAGCGCATTTCAAACAACCGGTAAGGCCACCAGTTGTGCGCTTAATTACCTCCTGCGTACAAGCATTTATCATAAAGCGCTTCAGCGATTATGTGCATAATCGGCTAACCAGGCGTCAAACAGAATCCATCTAGAGGGGGTCTTATACTGCATCAACTACGCTGATGGAAGTGGACATCCCTGCCCTCTCCTTCCCACAGAAGTTCCTCCATCCCCCTGAAAAAGCTATGACAATCAGGAGACCCTGCTGAATGGGGTGAACTGTGGTGTTGGGGGGGATTCCCTCCAAATTGTGTGGAGAGCTCTGCCTTCCTCAAGGAAGGTCCTTTCTCTCGTGGAAGGCAACTCATAGATCTAAACCCCTGATAGATTATGCAGATTATGATAGCACATCTATCCAAAAATGCTACTGATCTTATGTGGCTACCATCTAGGTCAAGGAAGCAAAACAAGAGTTTCTTACAAGAAGTAACTTTTGATAGTTAGAAATTCAGCAATATTTTTTTCACATACAAATCCATATAACTGTAAGCATGAATTACATAACTTAACATAAGAATTCACTGACAGTAAATTATGGTAGTCAAATAGATCATCTTAAGCGCTGAGGTTTGATTATACAAATGTAAATCAGTCTGTTGTGTAGAGGTATGTCCAAAAGGATCTCTCCACATTTTACTAAGGGTATTGGGTGGTGTTCTTGTATTGTCTGTGTCATTTATGAAGTTTATGAACCAATACCAAGTCAACATAAATCATCTGTATCTCCTTGTACTCTGGTGGCTTTGAGCCATTTAGTTAGTTTCTCTGACAATAAATGTTCCGTACATTATTGTACCACACATCACCTTTGAGGTTTCAATGAGATTTCCTATTTATTTATTTTTTACAGTAATTTAGTGCAGAGTCTCATTCTTATCTGTAAAGATAGTTAACAAAGCCAGGTTAGGATCTAAGTACATTTCTGTTTTCAGCAGATTCCCACATACTTGGAAGATGTCAGTCCAAAATTTGTATTCCACTTCACATTCCCACCACATAGTATAAAATGTTCCAAGTGTGTTTCCAACAGTTTGGATTTGTGCCATTATAGATTCTACGTAATGCTGTAGGAGTCAGATACCGTCTATGTGCTACCAAGTAGCAGGTTCCTGCTTATAGTGCTAAGTGAAAATTATTCAGATATGAGAAATGCTGTCACAGCTAATGTTGTATGGTAATGGAAAGCCATTTGACCAAAAGTCACCTCTGCCCTACTCTTAGATGAAGTTGCTCAACACATTGCACAGAACAAAATTAGAATTCTGTACTATGGCTGCAATCCTATACCCACTTACCTGGGAGTAAACCGCATTGAACTAAATTGGGTTAACTTTTAAGAACGAATGTATAGGATTGTGCTGTTAATCTCTTCAGACTGAAGATGGTGCTGGCTCACATTATTTGCTATAATGATAACAATACATTATCATCGTCTTTGTATGAAATGCTCTGCAAAGAAGAGCAGGTCTGACTGACTGTAAATAATTCTGTGCCATGCTTAAGGTGGTTTATAAAAGCTGTAAAAGAACATTAAATATGATATAAAAACAAATACAGAAAACAGAACAGCCATCCAGCAACACCCTAGCCATCACAACTAAATACCAAATGAAAATATATGCCTTGTGATTCTCCTAAAAGCCAGCAAAAGAGGTGGATTTACATACCTCAGGGCAGAATAAGATTAATTTCACAGCCTTGGAATGCCATCTTCCACGTAAGCCTGCTAGTATACACTAGGATCATCTTTCGAAGCCCTTCTCTGGGTGTCCTTGGCTCTCAGAGGTTAGATGGGTGGCAACTGGGATGATGGTATCTGAAATTGTGGAAGCCCAGTTTTCAGGGAGCCCCTCAGCATTGCTCGCTTAGCATTCATTCTTAGGTTTTTCTAATGTCAAGCAAAGACTTAAAAAAAAACATCCAGCCTTTTAAGATGTGTTTTTATTCTGTTGCTCTGACTTCTGTTTTACTATTTGTATTGTTTTGTTATATGATCTAATTGTTTTAACTCTTTTATATGATTCTTAGCACTCTGGAAGTAACAACATTGAAAGGCGGGGTATGTATTTTTTTTTAATAAACAAGTTAACAGATGTAAAAGCTCTGCATCTGGCCATAACAGTTCTAATCCCATACAATACAAAGCAGGACCTGATAAGTGACTGAAGTTGGCATGGGAAATGATTTAGGGAGAGGGTGCCTCTGAGGGCACAGATCACAAAGGGATTTGAACGTTCACCAGCACTTTGAACTGTGTCGAGAAACAGAGAAACAGAGTGGCAATCAGTGCACTTGATAAAATATCGGCTGTATGTACTCACGTTGCCCATATTGTTAAATATCTCTTTTAAAGAAAAAAGAAAGAAGTGGGCTTCCAGTTTCATATAGTAGAGAAACTCAAGGTTTTTTTGACGGGGAGTGGCAAGTATACAGATGTGAAACATAGTTCAAAGAAGAACAAATATAGGAAACCTTTCCTATTGTAATCTGTAAAACACTGTGCACACTGTGGTGGAATCATCATCATCAATCGAAATCTCTTATGATTGTGTGCATCTGAGTCTTGGCGACTGTGTGGGTAGTAAAAAATATGTTTTGATCATATTTGTTGGGTGTGATTTTAAACTGTAATTCGTAGACAAAAAGGTGTATTTTCTTCCTATGACTACAGAGCGCTAATCACTACTATTTCCAATCATAATATGAATCGAACATTCATTCCCTGAAAATAGAGGAAGGGAGAGAGGGAGGGGAGTTCTTACGCCCATTGAAAAAAAGAAAGGGTTGTCATTGCAGGCAGGATGTCAGAGACAGGAAATACTAGACAGTGGACTACATTTCCCAGAATGCTCCTTAAGAGGCGGGGCAAGAATGAGTAGATAGCGGCTGTTGGAAGACATTAACAGGAAAGCCTGAGCCGTGGGTAAAGGTTAGTGAAGTCTGTCACTTCAAGGTAGGAGCGGGGATTGTTTTATACTCCCTGTGAACTTTTATTATGGGGAAGTGAGGTGGAGGCTCAGCTATTCTTTGGTGCTGCCAGCCTCTTGGCCTGCTTTGGGATGACATATTGCTTTAGAAAGTTGGAGGAAAGAACATTTATTGTTATTTGTCCTTGCAGCGTCAGATTCTGTCTGTAATTGATGGGATGGGGTAGGATATGTCTTGGGAAGGATCACCCTGTCCTAAAGAGGGTGTAATAACAATAATAGGTTGTGTGTTGTTGTGTACTGAGGATAGAAAAAATATTTATCCTGTAGCTGGAAAGTGGCTTTGCAGAACCACATGAAAGCTTTGTGTGTTTAGGGTGGGGTGATGATTTTGTAAATTGAATTGCTGGGAATGGTTTTGAGTTACTTGTTTGGTGAGGATAAGGGAATGAAGCCAGTTTATTGTAAACGCCCAGAGAACTTTGTTCTTCTGTGGTGTATAGATGTGCTGTTGTTGCTATGATTATGAGATGAGCAGGTCATCACTTTGGAGGAGCTGAGCTAGAGCTATAGGATGTCATGTTGCATTTTGCATTATATGGCAAGGACTTGGGGAACAAAAGGCAGAGAATGTTAATACTTCTGAATAGGACATTTGATGGTCTGATGACATGGAAGGTAATAGAGAGTTCATGTGCATGCCCATTTAAGTGCATTTCAGGAGTTACTCTATAGCACACTTTTAAAAACACTTTTTTGTACTCTACGAGTAAGATGGCTAAAAAGGGTTCATGGGTTGATCCCTCTTGTTTCAGTGCATGTTATTAATGGGACTTCTAATCCATGATGGTGATTCCAGAATCTGGAGGGTAGTGCTTGTGATGGAAGCTGCAATCCTATGCCTACTTACCTCAAAGTAAACCCATTGAACTCAATGAACTTATTTCTGAGTAGACATGTATAGAATTGCACTATAAATCTCACTCTTATATACACATACCTAGAAGTAATACCATTTAAATCAATGGGTCTGTTTTCTGAGTGAACATCCATAGGATTACTCTGTATAGCCTAAATCTACAATCATTTAAGTACAATTATTTTGGTGAAAGCACTGTTGACCTCACTGGGGCTTAATTTCCAAGCAAACATGCCTAAGATCGGACTGCAGGACTCCAATATGCAGGGCACATTCTTGATATAAGATGAGGTGAACCTAGGGAACACACAGAGAGAAAGATGAGTAGTAATTACTTTTCTTCCCGAAGCCTTTGGTACAACCCTTACTCCCAATTCCGTGCTGTAACTCTGGTTGCAACTGAAGCAATCTCATTCTCTCCTTTTTACCCCACCTCCCTTTTCCTAAGCCTCTGTCAACTCCCTTGTTTCTGTTTTCAATTGTAGGCCCTGCAGGGCAGGGACCTGGCCTCTTCGTAAAGTGCCACCTATGTGGCTGGTGCTATATAAATCAATAATAATAGTAATAATAATAATGGGCAAGTTGCGGTGGGTGAAAACACTTTCTTGAGTGAGAGCCCAGGGATCATTCTGCATTTACAATGCAATCTCCTCACATGTAAGCCCCATTAAATTCAATGGAGCCAGATGGATGCACACACATGGGGGGGTGGGATCCACTTTTACATTTCAGTAAGGCCCACTGATCACATGGGGGGCTTGTATCTGAGAAGATATGCATAGGATTGGCCAGTAAGGTACATATCTTCTTCCCACCACCATCACGCAAAAGCAGAACAGTGGCCAACGAGGGCATGTATTCCTGAGAGTGGTCTAGAAGTTGTGTCGATGAAACGTTTTATTGTGAGACGAGGCCCAAGCGAACGTCGTCTCCACAACTCATCCTTGGGAGTCGGTTGAAGGGGGAGCTGGACCTGCTGAGGGACCGACGGAGTTGGGGTTGAACGGAGTATTAGGGGACCGGGAGGGTGACAGGGAGAGACGCACAAGAGGCTTCGGAGGGAGGGACGGTGGGCTGAGGGTTGCTTTCTTTCCCAGCCTAAAGGGAGGGCGGAGACGGCCGTGGCCTTCACGTTTCCTCGCTCCTTCGCCGTACCCCAATATGTCTTCGGTTCACTTGGCTGCAGGGTCCTCCTCGAGCAGGGGAAGCCGCTGCGACGACGACGACGCGGTTTCGGGCGACATAATTCGGGCCCAGCTGAGGGACGAGGAGGCGGGTCATGGCGGAGACCGAGAACGGGGGCAGCAGCGGCACCTCGGTGCATGAGACTCGCTTTGAGGCGGCCGTGAAGGTGATTCAGAGTCTGCCCAAAAATGGTAAGTGAAAGAGGAAGAGGGTCGGTGATGGGGAGCATCCCTCCCTCAAAGATGGCATCCTATTTGTGTACCTTTTGGAAAGGGGCGGGAGGGGGGAGACAGTGTATCCTTAAATTGGATCAGGTTCCAGGTACTCCACTCACCCATCCACCTACCCATGTAACCGCTAAGAATGGTTTGCATGCGGTCTCTTGTTAGGGTTAAATATATATGTATGCTGTTTTCCTAGGAGCTCTTCTCTTGTCAACCATCCCCTGGAGCTTCTCTGAAGGGAGAACTTCTTCTCTGAAGGGAATCATGCTTACCCAATCGCTCTCTTTGGAAGTTTACAAGGTTTAAAGACCCAGCCGCGGTGTCAAAAATCAAGGATGACCCAAACACGTTAGGGAAAACAAAAGGGCCTTGTGGCATCTTAAAAGTAATACTTTTATTCTGGCATAGATTTTGTGGACATTGCCCCATTTCTTTCTAATCGACTGTATTTATATATTTAGGGTGAAATCCTATGCATGTTTAGACAGAAAAAAAGTCCTACAAGTCCCAGCTTTCCCCAGACAGCTTGCATGGCTGAAAAATGCTGGGAGTTGTAGGGTGTTTTTTTCCTGTCTAAACAGGCATAGATAGGATTGCACCCTTAGATAGGGGCCCCCTCCACAAGAATGCGCCTTTGCGCCTGGTTCCGCGATTATGCGCATTATCGCGGAGGCGCATTTACTCACAATCCCTCTGCACGGGAGGCGGCGGGAAGCGGCGAAGCACATTAAAAGATGCCCAAAAAGCGCTTTCCAGGTAGTTAATGCGCATAATCGCTTGTTCACACAGCGAAAATGCGCTTTAACGGCCGGAGCAAAATAAAAGTCGCTATTTAACGCGCGTTCGAAAATGCGCATTATCGGGGAGATAACGCGCCTGTACGCCCGTTTTGCGCTCCGCTCGTGTGTAGGTAAAATTTATAATGAGCCTTCAAGGCTCATTAAACGCCCCGTGTGGAGGAGGCCAGGGTGACCATATGAAAAGGAGGTCAGGGCTCCTGTATCTTTAACAGTATTGAAAAAGGAATTTTAGCAGGTGTCATTTGAAAGCCTGCATCACCTGGTGAAATTCCCTCTTCAGTGCAACAGTTAAAGCTGCTAAAGTATAGCTAGAGTGACCAGATACAAAAGAGGGCTGGGCTCCTGCAGCTTTAACTGTTGTGATGAAGAGGGAATTTCACCAGGTGCTGCTTGCATACAAATTATATCTGCTGAAATTCCCTTTTCAATACAACTGTTAAAGATACAGGAGCTCTCTCCTCCTTTTTATATGGTCATCCTACCCTTATATCCTGCTCTTCAGGCAGCTCACTCTTGGAGTAGCTAACAGAAAATTACAATAAAAACAATAAAATACAGTAGTTAGTTATTTAAGAGTAGCATAAAACAGATAATTTTTTTAAAAAAATCTAACATTTCGAGAGAACAAGCATTTTAACTTATGCTGCAAAGACACCCTAAGCATCTCTGGAAAGTATATTCTAGAATTGGTGTACTACAACTGGGAAGGACCTGTCATGGGTCTCTGCCTACCTCACCTCTGAAGGGCCTTTAAGGCAAATCATAATAGTTGGAGAAGTTCATTTGGAAGGCAAATCCTAAGGGCTGGGCAAGATCACTTAGACACAGGCAATCCTTACAGTGCAATTTTATATCTACTTTATAGTATTAAGTCCCATTGAGTTCAATGGGACTTACACCCAGCAAGTGTGTATATCTTAACATGAAAAACAAGGAAATGACACATCCTTGTTTTTGCTGCAACGTGGGTACCCCTCTGGAAATTGTTAGAGCCTTGGGGTGTTCCCAGGCAAGACTTTTATGGCAACATCATCCTGCCTCATTCACAGATGTTTACCAGGGGTGAGCAAGATGTCGTTGTTTTCTGTTTATGATCCTCCTGTGTTTCCTTATTGCTTCCATCACTTTCCTTAATGCAGAAAATCTGTTACGGAGAAAAAGACAGAACAGCTGTACAATTCCTTCTAACTAGTAGCACTATGAGCCTTCTGTCTGGAAGCACCCTTAGAGCTCAATCCTATCACAATCCAAACTCAGAGGCATTTAATCTGCCAGTGTAGGGCAGGAGGAATGACAAGGCAATCTTTGTCTCCCCACCTTCCTGCCATGTAGGTTTCTTTTTAGCCCATTTAGTGAGAACACTTTGGAGGAAGGGGAGAGAAGGAGGCTGGAGGAGGCTCAGGATAAGCCGTATCCTGGACTCTCCAGTTTCCTCCCCTTCCTTCACACTGGAATGCCCATTTCCTTCTCCTGTCCACACCAGCTGTGAGGGGGCAGGGGAGGAGGGTTGGATCTCCGACTCCCCCTTCAGAAGTCAGAGCATGTGGTCCCTGGAACTCTATCTTAAAGTGTTATCCTAATGCCCTTCTTACTGTTGTGTCTCATATATACAGCATTCCTCTCTCAAATAGTAGGCATTGTCTATTTATGTAAAATCCTTATGCTTTATTAATTACAATACACATTTACAATGAATATTGTTAAACTTTAATTGAGAACAGGGCTAGAAAATCCCCAAAACAATTTTGCTGGCTCCCGTATCCCATTGCCATTTAAGAGTTTAAAAATATTCTGCCAATCCTGTTTTGTCTTGCTTCCATTAAAAAAACCCCACCATGATGATGTTATCCCTAGCATTGAAAACAAGGAAGGTGTTTTGCCTTGAGCATATTATGCTCCCACTTGATTTTGCGTAGGTGATGGCTTGTGAGTGCAAACAATATTATTTTCAAGTCATTTGGTCTTCCCACTCCACCCTTGTGTGAAATTGCTGGAGCACAGGAATTCTTATCACTGAAATGGCAAGCTTACAATATGTAAATCTGTTTAAAAATCTGTGAAAGGGTGTAAGACTTTAACCTTTTTCTCAAGAATGGTTATTAGTAATTATCAAGGAGAAAGGGCTTTCCTTTACAACAATCCAAATTTGACTGTAGCAATGAGCATCACCATTTTTAGAGAGACTTCCAACTATTCAGTTGTGGCTGTATTGTTTTGCCTGTGTGTCTTTAAAAACGAAAGTAAAACTGTGATTTAGACTTGCATGAGGGCACTTCCTTCAATACAGAGTTGTCACGAAACTGGGTTGTATGTGATGGTGCTGTTCTGCGAATGGAATGGGCACTGCAAAGCAGATTGAATTAGCACTTTCCCTTGCAGTGTGTCCACCTACCCTCCAAATCTACTCTAGAGGGTTGGTGAGGGGACATCCGTTCATGTAACGGTGGTTTTAGCCCTATGCTCCTACATACCACTCTTGGGACTAAAAGTGAAATGTGGAAAGTTTCGATATGTATCTGTTGTGAAAGACTTATATGATGAATTCATTCCCAGCATATTTATGACTTAATATTGGAAAATAGGAAATGGCCTCCAGGGTATGTATCTGTTCCTAAAGTAATTTCAGAATCTTATGTACTTATGAATCTGAAATTGGGAGATTGGCCAGTAATGCAGTCACGTGCAAAGCTTTTAGAGGGTGTGGAAGCCTTAATGAAGGTCAGACACACCAGCTAAAGGGGTAGCATAAGCTGTGCAGAGCTGTCCTCTTTACATGAGTTTCAGTAGGACAGCTATTATTGGGGTGGCCATGGAAGACAATGCACAATCTTAACTTTAGTACCTGTTATTAGTTCTCAATAGCAATGGAGTCAGTATTTATGAGTTTATACAGAAATTACACGTTTTAAAAGTTATTTTCTCTTATGGTATTTCTCACTCTAAAATTCTTTCCTACAGGTTCATTCCAGCCCACAAATGAAATGATGCTCAAGTTCTATAGCTTCTACAAGCAAGCAACTCAAGGACGTTGTAATAGTCCAAGACCTGGATTTTGGGATCCTATTGGTAGATATAAATGGTAAGAGAAAATATTTTTTTAGCTCTAATGTGTTGACAAGCCCTGCTCAGGAAAGGAAGGTTAGCTTTATCCTTTTTTCCACGGGGAAGAGCTGTAACCTGTTGGTAGAATTTATGCTTTGAATCCAGATGTTCCCAAGATCAACCCCTGACGAGTTTAGGCAGGTCTGGGAAAGATTTCTGTCTGAAACCACCCTTTTCCTATTTCATGCCCTCCAGATGTTTTGAGCTATAACTCCCAGTGTTCCTGACCATTTCATGCTGGCTAGGGCTGCTGGGAGGTGAGGTCCAAAATATCTGTAGGGCATCAGGCTGTGTGAGGCTGGTCTAAAACCCTAGAGAGCCATTGCCAGTCATTATAGACATTACTGAGCTGGATCCATGGTCTGACTTGGTATTTGGCAGCTTCCTATGGCTACTTCTTACATCTGCACAAAAGCTTCAGTAGTAAATACTATAAACGTGTGCCATATCATCAGTGGTTGGGTATATTCTCTGTATTTTTCTTGCTGCCATTTGTCACATGGGGGGGGGGGTAGAAAATTCTCTCATTGTTCAAATTTTATTTTAATATGTGATATATTCAACAGTCACCAGATTAGTAAAGTTAATTTTTTTACTCAGGTAGAGGTTAAATGAAGTTGTGTTCATTCTAATATTTGTTAGAAGACGAATGCACAGCATTTGAGATGTGAAGGCCTGAGGGTGGGGGGAAATGGAAAGATTAAAAAGCAACAATTTCTCCCATTTTTTCCAATGACAAAAAAGTGGTGCTTTTTTTTTTTTTAAATCCATATCCCCAATTTTTCTGGGTTTTTTTTAGGGTGGGTGGGAGGGGTTCACGTCCCTACACATCATAGATTAAACATTGGGTTGGATCTAGACTTAGTCATGCTTAGAGTAGACCACTGAAATAAATTGGACTTACGTTAGTCACTTGTCCCATTGGTTTCAAATGGATCTGCTCTAAGCATGACCAAGTCTGAATCCAACCCATAATAAAGAACAATACAAAACAAGGAAGAGCTTCATGTGGGTGGTTTGTGGGGAGAGTATAACCTTGCTGACTGACATCTCTCTTTTAAACATTTGTAAAAACTGCACAACTCCACTTGTAGGAATACTTGGAAATTTAAAACGTCAGAAAAGTAAAAACTTAAAACAGTACCTCATGGGGGGTGGGGATCAAATTACATTGGCATAGGCCAGAGGAGTTTGTGTCAGGTCCTAGATAGAGCTAAAAGCTTTCTGTGACCCATATGCAACTAAAATGCACATACCTCTAGGAAAATGCAATCTGGGGTGAGGGTAGGTAACAAAGAACCCCATTTTTACAGCTGCAGTAAAATAAATAAAACCAGTGCTGGGAAATGGTGATTTCCCCAAGGCAGCTCTGATGACTGTGGGAAAGATGCTCGATCCTGGCCAGAGCAGACATAATAATTTGGAAAAGGTCAACTGGATCCTTTAGATCCTGCTGCCTAAGTGCTGCACTTTCAAAGTGCAAAAGGTCCCTGGTGTACTGACTTCACTGGTACTATATAAAAATGGCTTCAGGACTGTGGCCTACAGTGAGGCAAGGGTACGAAGGAGAAGCGATGGGAATTAGGGCATTTATTCAAGATCAAAGGAGCTACTTGTCGACAGATCTAGAAACCAAACCACCCATGTTAAAACTCCATTCTGTATCCAAGAATTCATGTTTTTCAGTCAATGAATATATGTTTACGTCTGGAAAACTAAGGGAATCGTGGCAAGTTACTGTCTTAGTAGAATCAAGGGCACAGTAAGAAAAACAATTCTATTGAGGGCCTGCCCTACCATTAGGCAGAGTGAAGTGGCTACCTCAGGCAGCAGATTTTAGGTGTCATGAAAGAGCAGGAAATGGTTAGTTTATTTAATGTTTACTGCTGGGAATTGGGAGAGATGCCTGTAGAATTTTCTGCCTAATGTGCCAAAATAACTGCTAGCTCTGAGTACTATGCACCTTGACTTGGGTGGGTAGCCAATTGCTGTTCCACCTCAGGCAGCAAAACATCTTGGGCTGGCCTTGGTAGCTTTTAAATGTTTTGAGGATGTTTGTGATATTTATTGTAGGGATGCATGGAGTGCTTTAGGGGATATGCCCAAAGAAGATGCTATGATTGCCTATGTTGAAGAAATGAAAAAGGTAAGAGTTGCTGGGTATGTAGAAGAAAACAAATATTCCACAGTAACTTTATTTCTAGGCAGTTGAATCCTGAAACTTGATTAACTTCTAGCTAAGCTTCAGAAGAGATTTATGTGAATTATTTGATGGACTTTATATTAAGCAGCCTAACTGTCATAATTTTGAGAGTTTTACGAAAACCGTGGCACAGAAAAGAAGTGATCAATGCTAGTGCAGTGTATTATGAAGGTTTATGATGGTAAACAGCCTGCAGTGAATAGCTGGAACTAGACGTTAATTCACTGCAAAACAAAAATGGAGAGAAGCAGTAGGCACTGCAGTGTGTGTGTGTGTGTGTGTGTGTGTGTGTTTAAATTTGGAATCTAGGTTGGAAAAATTTCTGTTCTTCTGTGTATTTGGTCGAATAAATGCATTACTAGAGTACTAGGTGACTTGCAACTGGAGCATGTGGAAAGTTAAACCTTGGGCAACTTTATAAAGCTCTTGTATGATTGCTGTTTAATTGTATGTATGCATTTAAAGTCGAAGCAATTCTTTGTGGGCAGGAAAAATAATATTTCATATTAACCATACACCAAAAATTAAAATACTGAAACCCTGTTAACCCTATAAAATACTAGTCTGGTATAACATCAGAGTTCTTATTTACCTGGGATTTTAATTGGCGATCAGCTATTAAGACTAAACACGTGTCATATTATGTATGTATTTAAAGTATTTTAATGCCATTCCTCTGCCAAAAAGGCTCCCAGAGCAGCTTATGTATATTCGGTAAAATAGGGCAGTCCCTGGCCACAGGCTTACAATCTAAAAAGACACAACACACAAGGAAAAGAATGGAGCGGGAACAGGAAAATAATTTAAGAGAGCAATCATATGGCCCCAAGATAGTGTCTGGAGGACATAGGATATTTCGGTTTCCAGTTCGGAGGCTTACAAGTATCCAGGGTGCATCCCATAGGATTGTGCTCTAAGTCTCTCAGCAGGGCTTGTGGAATGGTCCTCTCATCACCCTTGGCACTGCCTGCTTGAATGGCTGCTGCTGGTGAACAGGAAAAGGAAGAGCCTTCATGGAGATGGTCTTCAGCAGAGCTGGTGGAAATAATGTAGTAAACAGTAAAGCCAGTATTAAGGCTTTCATGCTGGTTCTCCATAGTATCTCTTCTAAAATTTTGGGGACTGATCTATATTTAATAAGCTGTAACATCAATGAATGTACAAATAGGTAGGCTAGCATTAAGGGCAGAATGAGTGCTTTTTATTTTAATGAAAGGATGACACACATTTATTAATTTAACCTTCTGTACTAAAGTTGAATCTCTATTACACTTTTGAGTGCAGTAGGGCTGGTGATGGGGTCTGTTATAAAAGCCAATTTATGTTGATCTTAGTAAATTGAGTGTGTCTACCATAGTACTCCATCCTAGAATATACCTTCATTAAAAACAAAACAAAAAATGACCCAGCCTTAATTGTGGGCCAAGATCTAAAGAGTTGCTTTGGATATGTTTCTCTTGAACAGGTGCTGATGCTGCTTGGCAAACTGCTTTTGAAACTGCGGGAAGTTTCAAAATTAGTTATTGAATACAGCAAGGGCGTCAGCTGTTAAAAGATAAATAACTCCAGTGGACTAATGCAGCCTCTTGCATGAACCTTAGCAGCTTTCCCCTTTGATGATGAGACTCGGAGGCTTCCAATCATCCGATGCAGAGCGGGTGGAGTGGTGGAGGCAATCTTCACCTTCACCTTCCCATCCTCCTGCCTTGTGCCCTGGCCTCTCTGGTCTCCTCCCGTCCCCACCCACCAAAACATTCCTTTTCACTCTCTCCAGTGTCATGTTTCTGACATTGGAGAGCAGCTATCATGGTTCTTTCCATGCTGGCTGCAAGGCAGTGGGGGTAGGGGCGGATCTTCCCCTCCCTCTTCCGAAGTCAGAGTGCTGTCTCTGACCTCAGAGAGGGGAATCCCCATTATTCTATGGCTCTCAGACAATGTCTAGGGGCCCTAAAATTGCTCCTAAATTTACAATATGTACTCTCATTTGGTAGGTTAATTATATGTCTTATGGTCTGGTGCAGTTGCTCCTTTAAAACTGTTAGGAAGTGTTCAGTACAATTGGAACTAATCATGTATTTAATATCAGTGTATTTGTAATTTGTAGTAACAACCATTTGGCCCCATATCTTTACTTGGACTAGTGCAATTGGAAGTAGCTTAAATGACATGTACATTAATTTCAGTACAAAAGCTTTTACTATACACTTTTAATATTTTCATAGCTAAACCTATTGTGTTTTTAAAAGTTGCTGAATAACATGGGGAAGGACATGAATGTGTAGGAAACTTGGAATGTTTTTTAAGCTGTTGTGTAATTCTGATTAATGTCAGTGAAGCTTGCACTGAGCAGTAAACAGTATTGAGTGTTTTATGCAATTCACTTACATTGAACTTTGATGCTTGATTTTGTACTATTTCAAAATACAAAATATAAGGATAAAAATAAAATACAAATTGTGGTGTGCTTTTTGTTATGAAATATCTATTGCTTTGGGCTTCTTTACATGAACTAAATAAAGCATGCTTGTGACTGGCCACTCACAGAAGTTCACAGATCCTTTTGATGACATTGTGAACCTCCTGCACGTCTCCCACTCCTTCCCCCACTCCTTCCCCCAGTTATTTTGTTTTTAAAAAACCCTTGGATATCCCGATTCTTCTAAAATATCCCGGGATTTCCTACTGTGTGCAGGGGAAGTTGTTCTACAAAACACTCACTAGAGGGCGCTGTCCCAATCAATACTATGACCACCGAAGTTTTCAATTACAGATCACGTGGTCGCCCCTCTCCTCCCGTGTAATTCAGCTCATTACAATTGCGGAAGAGGAGCGGGATGCAAAGCGCTGGTAAGCGAATGCGATTTCCCTTTAATCTAAAGAAGCCCTCTATCTCTATATCCTTTCCATTCAACTCACTTGCTTTGGGATAGTCCACCTGTGGGCAATCCACAGGTGACATCCGGCTCTCAGTTCTTATCTGTATGATCTGCAGAGCCTGGGATACAGAGAAGAGACCGCCGTTTTCCTGCTGCTAGCAAAAGGGAGACAGTGTTCTTGATCAGAACCAGTGGCGGGGGAGACTTTAACCTTGCCCCTCTCCCAGTGATCTCTGCAGCAAACAATTGTGGTACTTTGGAGTCATAGGTTGTACATTGTGGCTTATAGTAGAAAGCACTGCCTGTTCTTTTCAACGTGAAATTGATAGAAAAAATATTATAACTACTCAATATATTTAAAAGTTTACTTGAAGCTAACATTGGACTGAGTTGTTTGGGGCACCAAAGTTACTACTTGTTCTGCTAATTTAACTTTGGTAATTATATGCTTCGATAACACCTGAGTGGAAGATGACTCTGTCAAAATCAATCTAGTAAATGTGTTAAATATTGTCGTTATTATTATTATAATTATTATTGCCACACTTTTATATCTTACCTAATGTTTTCTTTTGTGAAAGCATATTTCTTGGCATAGTTTTAACTGTAGCACTGCCCCTAGCATAGTAGACAACAGAATGGAAGTCATCAAGACAGAATATCAGAAGACGCTTTATTTACTGATGGATTTATGTAGCTTCTCTATATTCTCTGTACTGTTTATACTGTTGTGCTTTTATTCTGTGTGACAAATGAACTATTTTTGTAATGAAATGATTAGAGGCAGAATGTGCTTCGAAAAGGTCCTAACATTTTACTTGATCATTCCTTTTGCTCATAACAGAATGGGACTGTAGAAAACTTGCTTTTGATTCAAATCCTGTGAAGACTTACTTGGAAGCAAGTCCTTCAAAATTTAGTAGGACTTGCTTGTGAATAAATAGGGATATAGGTCTTAGCCTTAACAGTGTAATCCTATGCATGTCTACTCAGAACTAAATTCTACTTTGTTCAGTGGGGCTTACTCCCATGTAAGTTGAGTTTGGATAGGCCCATTGCAGTGGGGATCTTGATTTATCATACAGAGATACTACAAGAACCAGCAGTTCTGTGGTAGTGGCACTGCCATAAAGGAAATTAATTAAAAATGTATAAAAATTTGGGTGAGTAAGCTTTGCTTTGCAAATTGCCACCTGATTTAGTATTTAAATCCTTTTGTCTATGATACATAAAACGGACAGTATCTTAATTTGTAAAAAGAAGAAGTTTTTACTTCTGAAACTATATTTGAATGTAAACAGAGACTGATATTTGATGTTGTAGTTAAGGATTGTACAGAACAGTGTACAAGATACTTTTCCCTGTTGCTGTATTCATGTGTAAGTATTGCATTGACTGTCGAACTTGTTGTTAAATGGTATGCTGTTCATAAACATTTTGTTTTCCTACAGATCCTTGAAACAATGCCAATGACGGACAAGGTTGAAGAACTACTACATGTATTAGGCCCATTCTATGAAATTGTAGAGGATAAAAAGAACAAAGGATCTGGCAGAATAGCAGGTTGGTTTATAAAATCCCCTATATATTCACTATTTTATTAACTTCAGATTACATTAAACTATACTTGATGTCATTTGTTTGGCTTCTATTAACAATAACTTTGAAGGTAAATGTAGCATTGCTTCCTAAGGCTGCAATCTTATACACACCTACCTGGGAATAAGCCCTATTAAAACCAGCAGGGCTTACTCCTAAGTAGCCATATATCGGATTGCTCTGTAAGTATCCAGAAGACAGGAGTGATAGAACTCTTGTGCAACTATATAGCTTTCTGTTGCCTTACATGTTATATCTTCCACAGAAATGTGTTCCAAATCTGACTTGCCTCAGCTAGTTCTTTCATTCTCAATACCAGAATACTCCCATAATTAACTTTGATATTTCTTAGAGGGGAAAAAAGTAATAATTCGAAAAGCTGTTTATATGAATTAGTATTTACTATAAAACAGGTTCTATTACTTGCTAATGAGCAAGAACAGCTATTTAAATTCTGTATGTAGAAACAAGCAACATAACAGCAAACTCCTGTGTAGTGTACTGGTAAATTCTCCCTTCCTTATGGTACATTTTGTATATGTAAGCTGTTTGTATATTTAGGTGTCGCCCATCGCCCCCAGTTTCACTTCTGTTTTATTGCTTGGAAATACTATATGTTGAGGTTTGCAGAGACAGTGAGTCCCTTCCCTATAATCTATTGGGTTGGGGAACCTGTAGCTCTCCAGATGTTGGATTCCAACTCTCATCCCCCCTGACCATTGGCTATACTGACTGGGATGGATGGGAGTTGGGAGTCCAATAACATTTGGATGACCACAGGTTACTACCCTGTTTGATCTTTAAATTTAAAATTTAATCTGTTCCCACTTTTCCACACAACGATGGAAGAATATTTAATAAAGTCTGAGGAGCAGTAAGATTGCATATATTTGTTTTGCCATGTGTTTTGTTTCGCCAGAATCACTATTGGCCTTGGGCTCCCTGTATACATGTTTTGAAATAAACGCATGTATCTGTTTTGCGTGTTTCAAAGGTTTAAGCTGTAACATGCCAAGTGCCTCTCATTGAACACCAGTGGTATGTTGGAATCCGCCAGCAACACACAGCTGATGCTGCCCATGCTAAGAGGATTTACAAAAAATAACCACATTTATACAAATAGTTTCACACTAATTGGATTAAAATAGTGTGTGATTATGTAGATCTTGGCAGCTAATCAGATCCAGATCTTTCTGTGTTTATCGTTCACGTTTTTGAGAAGTTGTGTTTTTTGCCAAGTTCTTTGAAAATATAGAAACAACTTAAAATACATAAAATTGTGCATAGGTTAAAGGCTAGTACATAATGCCTAGGTGTACTTGATAGACTGACAGGGAGATTAGTAACACTAGCTGCAAATCCAGGTCATTGATCAACATACTCTCTCATCACTTGGCAGTATACCAAACACTCCTGATGCTCGAAAGAGTCATTCATTCATTCAACCAAACCAAAATATTATAGGTCAAAGTACTCTCTAAAGTAAACACAATAATTATAAAGTATATTAATCTTAGCATATTTTAGCACTGTTGTAGTTAATTTGGCATAAACAGATTCTCAGCTATTGTCATGGCTGAGATAAATACTGAATTTCTGTGTAGTACATCATGACAACTGTGGAGTAATGGATATTAAAAAGCTTTTCCATTAATTGAAATTATTTTTCTCTTGGATTGGGTAAAATTGAGGTGTCACTATTGGAACATGTCAATGGCAAAATCTACATTTAAACAAATTACTGTCAAAGGATTCTGTTTTCAGGGGTCTTTATGAACAGTAATGTCCCAGTGTGTCTCAGATCTTCTGGAACTTGTGATGGCCTCAGTGGCTAGCCAAGTCTATCATCGCACTGTCTCACCTACTTGCTTTATAATCCAGTTTCCCATTCCAAAGGATAATCCGTCTTTTCCTCATACTGCCATACTGAATCAGCTACTTTGTTTACTAACAGTTATTTTGAAAAGACACTTCAGTGCACTTGAATGACGGCTTCTTATTGTAGTTCTGGTATTCCTGTTTTAAATACATATATGAACATTCATTATTGGTCTGTGGAATCTTGGAACTTCTAAAGTATTTAGTCCAGAAATATTAATGTGTCTGACTAAGCGGTGGGGAAGTAATTTTCTGAGTCCGCTGCTAGAACCATTATGATGTATTATGAATGGAGGTAGGCAAATTACTTACAGAACAACCCTAGATATGTCTGCTTTGAAGTCAGAGCCATTGACTGACTTCTGAACCATGTATAAGATTGCCCTGTTAAATCTTCTAAATCAGGGCTCCCCAGCGTGGCCCCCACAGATGTCATAATGCCCATGATAGCCTCCAGTGATGACCACAAAGCTCTCCAATCCCTGCCCGCTTACTTGTTTTTATATATAAATCTTGGGAAATGTTAGGGCAGTCTTCTTTCTCTCCCTTTATAGCCTCTAATCTTGGTCTTTCTCTCCCCTCTACCCCATTGCCTCACTATTTCCCCCAGCCCCTAGCCTCAATATTTCTCTCCACCAACCTCTTTAGCTCATTTTTGACTAGTGAGGCCCCCATAGCAGCTATTATATGACTAGCCACATTCTCCAAGGGAGCCATTTTCTGGGTGTGCCCAAAGGAGTTTTTCAAATCCCCTAATTGTGCCCACAGGTCCAAAAGGGTTGGGGAGCCCAGTTTGAAAGTCTCTGTTCTTCATTGTTGGAAACTGAAACCTGTGTTCCGAATGAGCTAATTTTAATACAACATTCTCCTTACTGGAGTTCATTTGGAATTATTCTACTGGAGGCATATAGATGTGAAAAAAATTAAAAAGGTACATAGATTTTTTTCAAGTTACTAGGATGTTTTCTGGCTCATACATTACTTTAAGAGACCTGTGATAATGTTCTAAATTGATACAAAATGTTGATGTGACAGGTTGATTTTGGACATTGGCTTTATGTTGATTATTCCTAGGATTGCATATATGTCATTTGTTCTTAAACAAACAAAAGAAATGATGAGTTCTAAAGTGCCTACTCAGGAAAGAGGAGAAATTATTTGGTGAGGCCAATGCTGCTAAGTAAAAGGCTCATTCTGTTGCCCTTTTTAAGTAATTCAGCACGATAATACTGTTTGCACCCTCAGTGATCAGAAGCCCTCAAACTTGGAGGTGCCCAGGCATCCAATGCAGAGTGGGAGGAGTGGTGAAGGCGATCTTTGCCCATCCTCCTGCCTCACTGATTTCGCTAGGTGGACTTTTTAGCTTATCTCGTAAGGTCAGGAGGGTGGGGGGAACGGAGGCTGGAAGAGGGTCAGGATAACTCATATCCTGGTTTCTCTGGTCTCCTCCGCTCCCACCCACCAGAACACCCCCTTCCTCCTCCTCCTTTGAGGTCACTTTTCTGACCTTGGAGGGCAGTTCTTTCCGTACTGGCTGTGAGGGGAGGGGGACTGGATCTCTGATTCCCCCTTCCGAGGTCAGAGCGCTGTCCCCATCCTTGGAAGGGGGAATCCGGACAATCCTATGGCCCTGGAATACTCGCCCACAGACGGTTGGATTGCTCTCTTACTTGCCATAATGGTGGTAAGCATGGCTCTCATAAATGTGGACTTGTCTCAGTGATGTATAAAGCTGAGGAGTGGGCCTGATTTGAAGAGCAAAAAGGGCACATAGGTAAGGGACATTGAACCCCCACCTACCCATGATTTACCTCCCTACAGAGTACTCCTTGAAGGCACATTGCTGTCAGTCCTGTTCTGATACCATATGGGAATGCAGCTGCAGTTAAAGAGGGGGAGGGGCTCTGGAAAGAAAGCTGTGGGCATGGGAAGGATTCAATCAGATTATTTTTTCTCTTCACATTATCTATACTTCATATGTAAATGGGGTAGACGGTAATTTAGATAGACAGGTTTGCTATTGCTACATTTAGTTTGGCCCTAAAAGCCTCATGACTGTGCTCAGGCTGTGGAGTTCTGTTCACCCTGAAGGAAAACTAAAAGCCAAGTTCAAGCAACAACAAGAGTGCTAAAATCTGTGTGGGCCTGGTGGAATGGTGGTCATAGGCATTATCGAGTTGCTGATGATGACAATGGCAGAACCACTTTAACATACACACTCGTTATGGGTAAAGTTGCATTTTGAATGCTTGGCTCTCTGCAATGGTACTGTGATCTTGCAAGAAGAGACCTGTGTTTCTTTCCTACCATAGAAATGTTTTTATCACTCACCAAAAAAAAACAACCAGTGATGTACATCTATTCATGCTCACAATAGGGAAGATGATGTATTTAATTGGAACAAATCCTGCTAGTGAGCATCAGTACACTTTTGAGATGCAAAAAGCTCTTCCACTCCCAATGAAAGCTGGTCTTTTGGCTCAAAATATTTTTACAAAGCTAAACTTCTAATTAAAAGTTGACAGTCTCATAATGGGTGGAGAAATGTGTTGATATTCAGTGGCTTCTTGATGCTTACTGCCCAAACTTAACCCAGTAGAAAGCCTTGATTTGCTTGCCATGTTATGTTTTTCAAAGGGCTCTTAGCCAGAACCAGTTGTTGCAGTATGTTCAGGTAGCACAAAAGTATGAAATGTTCACAATTTGCAATTTTGGGCTACCATCTTTAAGTTCTAAAAAGTGAGGCAGCTGTGCAAGTGGTTGATGAGAGGAACATAAGTAATTACTTTTTTTGTAGGCATTGTTCTGCAAAACTTTCTTTGAAGGCTTGATCATATGCACACTTGTTATCAAAGCAAAAGAACACAACCTTTTCTGCAAGCATGAACCCACTCTATCAGTAGTTGACCAAAATATTATTTTCAGGTACACAAAAAGACTAGACTTGAAAGAAGAATGTGGCTTCTACATCCAGACCATGTCTGCCTGCAGGGACACAGGGTGAGCTTGGAAGAAGGCTACTGCTTGCATTTACTGGGTTCTGCAGAAGGGATTTGGCAACTTTTTGTTCATGCTTTTGGAGCGTTGAAGGGGGAAATGTCTGGTTCAGGGGCTTTATCACACAAATGCAGTCTTTTTGGGGGAAGCTAAAATGAATAACTTGTTAATACATCCCGTTCCATTGGAAAATGGAGCCAGGCTCCTCAAAAGCATTACTAAACTATGATGGAGTTTTCTCTGCGTCCAGTTTCAACAGCACTGAAGAGATTGAACGAAAAAAATCAACATGGACTGTGGACTTGCTGTGCTGTGTGCCAGGTCTTTGTGGAGGGGAGGAAAAGAATAAATGGACACAAATCTGACATCAGAAATTGCAATCGTCTGAGGCTCAATTTAGGATTAAGGATTTTTATCACATTACACGACAAGTGGTAATTGGCTCACCTAATGACAACATGTTGCTTATCTGTACCATTGCACTGGAAATTACCACTGTTAAATAATGTGATTGTCCTCATCGGTACTTTCTGTGTTGTATTTCATTCTGACCTCACTGTTTGCAATTCTTCCCCCCACACAATCACACACATATGTACTGTAAAAGAAAACTGACCTTCTCCATTACACTCCATGCATCTGATGAAGTGGACTATAGTCCACAAAAGGTTGTGCCAAAATAAATTTGTTAGTGTTTAAGGTGCCACAAAGACTCTTTATGAATTATATCCTTATCACTTGATTGGCATATTTTTTGCACAGGTAGATTTTTAAAAGTTTCTTTTTCAAATATGGGAGCTTATGAAATCTTATTACAAAGGAATTAAGTTATACATCACTATAATTGAACCAATCCAAACTAGTATAACATTCAATCTGTGAGTCTAAGGAGACTTTGGACTTGTTTTTCTCAAACAGCAGTGTTCCCCCCGCCTTGCCAGATGGCAAACTGCTTTTAGGATTGGGTGGCTGGGTTTGAAAAGCAGTTTGTGATTGTCATTAAATTGTGTTGTTTAAAAAGAGAGAGAGAGAGAGAGAGAGTGATCTAAGCATCATTTTGAATCTGACTAGACACAAAAGCAATGGATGCATCAAGAAACTGTTTCTTAAAACAATAGTCTTCTACTTAGCTTCTTACAATCACACCCACCCACTTTTGTCTTTAAGCTGCTGTTTTTGTGCTTTTCAAATAAAAACACATTGTAATACCAAATTTTGTGTATGGAAGCTTGGTGTGACATTTAGTGCTTGCTACTGAAGCAAGAATATTTTGAGGAATGCTTCCCACAGTTTCCCACCTCCTGAATAGTTCTGCTGTGTGTTTTACTACTCTGAATCTCCTTATGACCTAATCAGGGTGGGTGGGTTCTCATTTGCTGGGGATTTGTCCAGGTTTCTGGCACTAGTGAACTTTCAGTAACAGAATTAGACAAAGTAAGCCATGGTTTGAAGATGTGCTTCGTTGCCTGAGAGCAGGCAATACAATTATTTATTTACTAGATTTATATACTGCTTGCAACATCTAGAAATATATATATCTATGTGGTCTACAAAGCAATGGTTAACATACATCATCATGAATTATTGATATAAAACATGTATAAAAATATTAAAATCAAATATTCAGAACAGCATAATTAACAAACTGGGCAGCACAATCAATCAGGGAAGGCCTGTTTAAACAGATGGGACTTCAACTGATGCCTAAAATATGCTACAGTTGGTGCCTCCTGATTACCACGATGGGAGGGCATTTCATATCATGGGGCCACCACAAAAAAGACCCATGCAAGATGGCAATCAAGTGGTACAATCAGAAAGATGGTCTCTGATTGTCTTAATGATTGCACAGGTCTATATGGGGGAAGACGATCCACCAGATAACCTGGCCCCAAGCTGTGTAGTACTTTATATGCTAACAAAACCTGAAACGTGGATTGGTAGTTAATAGATAGCCAGTCCAGTTGCTGCAACATTGATGTACCCTGGGGCATCCAACAGCATAATTGCCAGGGAGTCAAGTCAGAGTCAGCCAATGCTACTTTTTGAAACTGTCCCCACAAGTAGGAGCAGAACCATTGTAAAAGACTGTTACCTGCAGAGGTGATCCAAAGAATACCATTCCTTATCTGGTTAGTGAAGGAATTTTAATTTTTCAATCCAGAAACATACTGCTGAGAGCCTTAAGAGACTGCTGCATATCATATTTAGGGGTGAGCCAATAAGTAAAAGTAGTTGTTTCTGATTAAACATGTTCAGAGATCTTCATTATGGGGGAAGCATACCTATTTGGGGAGCTACTGTATTGCACTGGACCGGTTTTGTTTTTGAAAAAGAATATCCTTGTCTGGCACCTTGTCTATTTTGTTGTGAAAAAGATTCAACTAGGTGTTCTTGCTTCTAAGGCACAGAAAGCTACTTTGCATCTCTACCCTTTCATTTACTGGATGGTTCTTTATCTCTGTGGTTCTGAATAGCAGGTAATCTTGCAACAAAAAAGTAGCAAAACATGTTTAACTAGTCATTACACAACTTAAATGTAAAGATTAACACTGCAAATGTACAAGTCAATACAGATCACAAACCACCAGTCTTTTAATTTCACTGCGACTTGTTTAGCAATCAAGAAGTGATAGTTGAATAGGCGAACTACTTGTTTTGTGTTTATGTGATCTCTTCTGTGGTTATTATATATAATGTTATTTGTTCAAAGAGAAGTGTTGTCCTGCAGACCTAATCTGTTGAATTTTCTGCCAGTTGTTAAAGAGAGAATAGGTAACTGAAATAAATGCTTGATTTTAACAAAATGTTGGTTTTAGTGACGATGGCCGGTGTCATGCTTCTTGTTTCGGTAGTCTTATGCAAATATTTAATTGCATATTGATGTAAATGTAATCAGTATAAAAGCAGAAGAACACCTTCGTCTGCTTTTCTTGTATAATACTTAAAGAGTTGTCTGTTTTTTAAAACTTGGCTATAATATGCCATTCCTAAAAGGAACTCTCTAAGCCATGGAGAAATCTGGTATCTGGATAGACTTACCATACAAATCCTGCCTTGTGCATTTAGCAGTTTGATGACTGGTAACTTCCACCTTGAATTACGTACTTTTAGCAAATAATAATAATGATGATGTGTCTAGCCAGCCAAAATAAATAAATAAAAATCCTAGTCTAGTTTCAAGCCATGATGAGGGAAGTGTTCACTTACCAGTACCACAGTAAGGGAAAATTAACTTTAGTGAAAATATTAAAAGTTATTATATTTGAGTACAGTGGGTGGGAAATTGGCTGGAATTAATCCACCAAAATATTAAATAACTACTTAACTATTTTAAAGGTTCAATTTCTATAGTAACAATTCCTTCCCTCAAAACTTGTTGTTAGACCCTGGAAATGCCATAACGTCTGTGCTAGCTGTGAACGGCAAATCTGAAAGTGGTGACAGTGGAGCAGAATCAGAGGAAGAACCACATCAGGAAGAAATAGCAGAATTACCTGTTGCTCGTAAGTGTATACTACAGATTGTATAGGATTGCAGCCATAGGCTCTTTTTCCTAGGGCCTTTAAAACACATGTTTTCCTATACAAAACAAAACTGGGTTGATCTTTAAAGTTGATATCTTTAAAGAAACGACCTTACATTTTTATTTGAAGACTTCTACTTTAAGTACCTACAATTTTTGCTTAATATGTATTTATGAACGAAATATTAAACATATCTATGAACAGATAAAAGTCACAGGTGTTATAATAAGTAAATTTTGTAGTGTGTTTCTCTTTGAAAATGTGTCCCCTTATGGTTTTACAGAAAGTGGGAGTGTGGAACACAGTTTTACCACTGATAACGAGTTGGACAACGTTGTTGCCAATGGCTGTTGTGATGATGTTCCTATTGTTAACATGCACAATAGCACACAGACTAAATCTGCTCTGAATGGCTTAAATGTGGATGAGGAAATAAAGAAGAGAGAGAAACGCCTTGAACTACCTATTGTATCTAATTTAGCATCTTCTCACGAAGGTACTGTCCTCATTATCTAAATTTGCGTAAACATATGTAAGGAGAGATATTCCCTTCATAACTGTTACCCTGGGGATTTTATTGTTTGGCGTATTAAAGAGCATTTCCGCATTTTTGTTGGAAAGACTGAGGATATAAAATTTACCTTCGTCTGCTTAAAACTATTTTTTGTGTGTATGTTAAATTTTATATCATGTGTCCTGGGGTACCTTGATGAGGGGAAAGCCCTGGTGTGGATCCACAGTGGCGGCAGGTCATTTATATGACGCAGCCGCCATTGCGAAGCCGTCCCAGGGCTTTTCCCTGAAGCTGCAGTTTAAAATAGTTGGCTGCTCACCCCGACTTTTTTGGTTTGCGGCGAGGTAACTGCGGCATCTGTAGTCTGTCGCTTTGATCCAGAGCTGCATCGGGGCGTGCCCCAGCCGGTGCCAACCCCTGATTGGTTGCATCGGCTGGTCAGGACCGGGGGCGGACCAGCAAGCATGCTCCCCAGAGGTTTGATTTGAAAGGAAAATGTAAAAAAAAACCAAAACCCAATTATGACATGTAGTGAGGCACTGGGTCTCCGGGACACAGGGAAGGGGTGCCCAACTTCACAAAGAAAAAAAGGGAAAAAATTAAAGAATTATAGTGAGGTACTGGCATGTGCCGGGACATGGGGAAGGGGAGCCAACAAGCCGAATGGCCACTGGGTCGTCTATACGTGATCATGCAATTGCGCAGTTACACCCAAATGGGGAAAAAAATTAAAATGGTGCATGGCACGGATTTCTTACAAACCCTGCTTTTGCGCTCCTTGTCTTTGGGATACCCCTGGAGGAGGGCAAATGCGGGATGCCGAATCACGAGGCACCAATGTGACCTCATATAGACATGGCCTTGGTTCATGGGGTGGAAAAAACAGGGCAAACTCCTTTTCCATGCACATAATGACACCAAAAATATCAAAAAGACTTCTGGCAATTTGAAGATTAACGCATTTATTTTGGCATAACCTTTTGTGGACTATAGCTCACTACATAAAATTCATTGAGTTTTAGACAGAATTTCAGGTTTATATACAGTCCATGTGGTGGTGGCGGTTGGAGAATAAGGTTTGTCATCTCCCTTCCATGTACTGTATATAAACCTGAAATTTGGTCTAAATCTCCATACATTTAATGAAGTGGACTGTCGTCCACAAAACCTTATTCTAGAATAAATTCGTTAGCCTTTGTGGTGCCACAAGATTCTCATGTGTGTGTGTGTGATGGGGATCATGCAATTTGAGTGCCTGCACATTGGAAATTCATGTGAAGAATGTTATATATGTGACTGAAAGTGATAACATGAAACAAGGGTATGTAACGTTAGTGTCTCTGGAGTAATTGGTTAATGGTCATTAGGACAAGATTTGAGATTGGGAAGAGTGGCTTAAGGATAAAATGGGCAATTGTTCTTTTGCATTAAGAGGATTGTATGCTTTTGTTACAATCTTAAGACTCTTAAACATGCCCCCCCCCCCCGCAAGTTATTTAACCATGCAACGAAATTCACATTTAATAAAGTATGGTTCCATTGATTTCAGGCATCTTTCCTATTTACTTGAGTGCATGGGGAAGGTCTGTGCATATCAATGTTCTTTTATTTTGAAAATCCATATACTGCCTTTCCGGCCATGTTGGCCAAAATGGTTTTTGGCCCCATAAAATAGTAATAAAGAAACAATCTGACGGTCACATACAGTTAGGAGTCAGAGAAATGAAACTCTTTTTTATCTGAAAAAAAAATGTATGTGCCCCAAAAATATATCATTGGATTGGGCCAGATATGTTTAGGACCCGATAGTAGAAATGGAAGTAAACAAACTTTTTTCTCTCATTATATGTGATAAATGTTCAGGACAGTAACTCCTCCAACTAAGTTTTTGCACCAAATATTGTTGTTTTGTACTGCCTTTTATTACATATTGACACATTTTGCTCAACGTAATTATAATAAATTTAATCTCAAAACAAATATGTAATAATATTACTGTATTCTCAATAGCTATTGCAAACACTTGTTCTTAAGCAAACCACTTAAATAAGTATTTCTTTTAAAAAAAAAACACAACACCACTAAGCTAATAGTTTTATGTTCAAGCCTGATCATATGCTCTGTTCTTAGTCTATGGTAACATATTGCTATGCTGATACTCACTACTTTATTCTTGCACCTAATGTTTTGTCTGTACCTCTATACCCAGGTATGAATGAAGACACCACTGAGGAAGTCTCTGGAATTCAGCATTTGACAAGCGATTCAGATAGTGAAGTATACTGTGATTCTATGGAGCAGTTCGGGCAAGAAGAGGTAGAGTTTGTAAAGTTCCATTTCTCAGAAGCAGATCATAGTAGTCTGCTAGAAACTTCTGGATTTTTGGAACTTGGAAACTACAAGGCAGATGGTATAAAGGAGGCTGCAACTGAAGGAAAAGGTGAAGTCAAGTGTGGTGGGGAAGATGGCAAGGCAAGTGACGGAGGCCCTCACAAAGAAAAGAAAGGTGGTGAAACTGTTGACTTCTACGGAATCAGAAGAGGGAGAGGTACTGCTGACATATTTGCTGTGCTTCATCTTCTGTAGATTAAAGCAAGTCTAATGTCATTCTTTCATTTTCTGTAACTAATGGAAACTTGGATGCATTATGTTCTCACAAATTTGTTTTACTTGCATTTTCATAATGACTTTGTGGTTTCATAGTCCATATGATTTATTTCTAAAGGGGGTTTCTTTTCCATAACTTAGGACATCGTATGCACCCCTTGGGGGATGGCGCCCAGGGTGGACAGATGGGCAGTGGAGGAGATGGAGAACGATGGGGTTCAGATAGAGGACCAAGGAGCAGCCTCAATGAACAAATTGCAGTAGTGCTCATACGATTACAAGAAGACATGCAAAATATTCTTCAGAGATTACATGCACTTGAGACACTAACAACTTCACAGGTAAAACTTTTTGGATTAGTAACATAGAAAGGGGAGTGGCCATAGTTCAGTGGTAGAGCGCCTGTTTTACATGGAGAAGGTCCCAGGTTCAATCTTCGCATCTCCTGGTAGAGCTAGGAAAGAATCCTGCCTGAAACCCTGGAGAGCCACTGCCAATCAGTAGAGATAGTTCTGAGCTATATGAAACAATGATCTAATGCAGTACAAGGCAGCTTCATATATTCTATACTGTAGTTAAGCTATGTTTTAAGAAGCTTGTTTAGGTGGAATACTTACTGGAGAAGGGTTTTTCCAGGTCATGGAAAAAAACTCCTCTGATACGTGTACAGATGATTTTTGAAACGCATGTGAACAGGCTTAATTGCTCTAACTCCAAGACAAACTATTACATAAACCACTGAATCAAGTTGTGTTTCGTACAGTTTTTCATAAAAGGAAATACTATTTGTGTAAGGTAAAAGTCATGGAAATTGCACACGTGTACATTTTGTCACAATTGGAAATATTTGGAAGGTCCAAACCATTTAGGAATTGGATCATGGAAGAATATTTCTGGGAGTGACATTAAATCATTATTATTGGGAGGTCTGAAGGAGTACAAGAAGGAGAGCAAGAGATGGAAAGCACTGCAAGAGTTCATAGCTCCAAGCTAAAATCTTGCATATCACATTGTTAATAAATTTGAGCAACAAGATCCCAGAAATCACACTAGCGCTATAATAGCAAGCTACCAGTATAAATTTCAACATCCCATTTATTATTTTGTTAATCTTGATTTGTATTTACAGGCAAGAACAGCAACTCTACATTCAAATAATCAGCCTGCCTCATCTGTTAAGGTAAGATTTTATCTAGTTTTAAGTCAACAACTGAACAGTTTACGATTTTATGGTGGGTTTGAAAGGTTGGCTTTCCGTGGAGCTCATAGCACATTATCTAAGAAACATTTAAAGCAGCATTTAACTGCCACTTGTAGCAGGAGGAGATAGTTTAGATTAACTATTTGTGGATTGATTGATTGATTGATTAATTAATTGATTTGACTAATCCCAATGATTCTAAGCAAGCATTTAAAAACATAATTAAACTTCCAGCGAACATGAAACAAAAATGTTATAGTCCTATCCTGACTTGCACTAGTTGAGCCAAATGGTACCTGAAACTAGGGGTGTGCATCGGATCGGATCCGATCCACGATCCGAATCCGATCCGACCCAAAATCGGGAAAATCCGATCCGATCCGATCCGGACAACCTCCGATCCGATCCGATCCGATCCGATGAGGTCCGATCCGGATCGGACGCCATTTTGAATGCTTTTTCCCATAGCCAAGTATTGTTTTACAAAAACGCCTATAACTTTTTCATTTTTAAAGATAGAAGGATGAAACTTGGGCACATTGTAGACTGGTTAGGGGTAGTTATCTGTGAGAAATTTCAGAAAGATTGGTGCATGCATTTTGTGGCAATTAATTTTTTAATAAATACCCAGGAATGCCTATAACTTTGTCATTTTTAAAGTTACACACATGAAACTTTGCCACATTGTAGGGGGTACCTTGGGACCTATGTGTGTGAAATTTCAGAAACGTAGGTGCTTGTCTTGTGTGGCAATTAATTTTTAGAAAAATGGGTAGTAGTGGGGTAAATACAGTTACGCCTCCCATTTTTTTATTTTTGAAGATACAAACAGGAAACTTGGGCACATTACAGGTACCACTTGCCTTGATATGTGTGTGAAATTTCAGAAACATTGGAGCTTTCCTTGTGTGGCAATTAATTTTTGAAACAATGAGGAAAGAAACACCTATAACTTTGTCATTTTTAAAGTTACACACATGAAACTTTGCCACATTGTAGGTGCTACCTTGGGACCCATGTGTGTGAAATTTCGGAAACGTAGGTGCTTGCCTTGTGTGGCAATTAATTTTTTAATAAATACCCAGGAATGCCTATAACTTTGTCATTTTTAAAGTTACACACATGAAACTTTGCCACATTGTAGGCGGTACCTTGGGACCTATGTGTGTGAAATTTCGGAAACGTAGGTGCTTGCCTTGTGTGGCAATTAATTTTAGAAAAATGGGTAGTGGTGGGGTAAATACAGTTACGCCTCCCACTTTTTTATTTTTGAAGATACAAACAGGAAACATGGGCACATTACAGGTACCACTTGGCTTGATATGTGTGTAAAATTTCAGACAGCTGGGTCCAGGCATGTGGTGGCAAGGTATTTTTGAAACAATGAGGAAAGAAACGCCTATAACTTTTTTATTTTAAAAGTTAGAAGTCTGAACATTGCTCACTTTGTAGATGGGTTAGGGGTAGATATGTGTCAGAAATTTCAGAATTATAGGTCCAGGCATTTGATGGCTATGGAATTTTTAAATTACATGTTTCAAAAAAATTTCTACAGAGGCCAGGTCTTCCCCTCCCGCTTCCCGCGAAGAAAAGGAAACACTCTCTCATCTCGATCCCTTTTGATCCTTGCTAGTAGTATCCATTACAGGGCTCGTGTTTCCTTTCCTACTTTCACTTTTCACTTTGTACTCAAGCAGACACGAGCCCTGTAATGGATACTACCAAGGATCAAAGGGATCGAGACCAGAGTGATCCTTCCTTGCACGCATGGCTGCAAAACTCAGCTAGGCTCAGCCGTTCTGCTTGATAAGTGAAAGTAGGAAAGGAAACACGAGCCCTGTAATGGATACTACTAGCAAGGATCAAAAGGGATCGAGATGAGAGAGTGTTTCCTTTTCTTCGCGGGAAGCGGGAGGGGAAGACCTGGCCTCTGTAGAAATTTTTTTGAAACATGTAATTTAAAAATTCCATAGCCATCAAATGCCTGGACCTATAATTCTGAAATTTCTGACACATATCTACCCCTAACCCATCTACAAAGTGAGCAATGTTCAGACTTCTAACTTTTAAAATAAAAAAGTTATAGGCGTTTCTTTCCTCATTGTTTCAAAAATACCTTGCCACCACATGCCTGGACCCAGCTGTCTGAAATTTTACACACATATCAAGCCAAGTGGTACCTGTAATGTGCCCATGTTTCCTGTTTGTATCTTCAAAAATAAAAAAGTGGGAGGCGTAACTGTATTTACCCCACCACTACCCATTTTTCTAAAATTAATTGCCACACAAGGCAAGCACCTACGTTTCCGAAATTTCACACACATAGGTCCCAAGGTACCGCCTACAATGTGGCAAAGGTTCATGTGTGTAACTTTAAAAATGACAAAGTTATAGGCATTCCTGGGTATTTATTAAAAAATTAATTGCCACACAAGGCAAGCACCTACGTTTCCGAAATTTCACACACATGGGTCCCAAGGTAGCACCTACAATGTGGCAAAGTTTCATGTGTGTAACTTTAAAAATGACAAAGTTATAGGTGTTTCTTTCCTCATTGTTTCAAAAATTAATTGCCACACAAGGAAAGCTCCAATGTTTCTGAAATTTCACACACATATCAAGGCAAGTGGTACCTGTAATGTGCCCAAGTTTCCTGTTTGTATCTTCAAAAATAAAAAAATGGGAGGCGTAACTGTATTTACCCCACTACTACCCATTTTTCTAAAAATTAATTGCCACACAAGACAAGCACCTACGTTTCTGAAATTTCACACACATAGGTCCCAAGGTACCCCCTACAATGTGGCAAAGTTTCATGTGTGTAACTTTAAAAATGACAAAGTTATAGGCATTCCTGGGTATTTATTAAAAAATTAATTGCCACAAAATGCATGCACCAATCTTTCTGAAATTTCTCACAGATAACTACCCCTAACCAGTCTACAATGTGCCCAAGTTTCATCCTTCTATCTTTAAAAATGAAAAAGTTATAGGCGTTTTTGTAAAACAATACTTGGCTATGGGAAAAAGCATTCAAAATGGCGTCCGATCCGGATCGGACATCTGGTCCGATCCGATCCGACCAGCCTCCGATCCGATCCGATCCGATCCGACCCCCCAGGTCCGATTCCGATCCGCTATCCGATCCGATCCGGGGGGTCAGTGCACATCCCTACCTGAAACTATAAAAAGCCATGCAGAGCAATCCTATGTATGTTTACTCTGAAATCTCAATATATTCAGTGGAGCTTACTCCCAGGTAAGTGTGTTTAGGATTGCTGCCCTTAAATATTTCTGAACATTTACAAGATTGCAGAGGAAGGGAATTTCCAAGTTGAGGAGCAGTCAGTGACAAAAATGCCATTCTGCATTAGTTCAGTGTTATAACTTTATGTGGAAATAACATTAAGAAGTCTCTGAGGAATTACAATGAAGCATTGAGGAACATACAGTTTAAGGTCTGTTGAGACCACTTAGGCCAACAATAACATCTGCACTATCTACAGCTCTAGATCTATAATCCTTGATAAACCTTTATGCAGACATTTGCCAACATTTTGTATGAGTCGAACATTTATTACAACGTCTGTGTGTTGTTTAGAGACCATCCTGGTGGCCCTTTGAGATCTCTCCGGGTACTTTAGCCTTTGCTGTTTTATGGCCCTTCGTTGCCCAGTGGCTGATGCATGTATATCTTCAAAGGAGGAGAAGGTAAGGATTATGTGCACCCAGTTATGTATCTTTAAACTTGTCGGATGTTCTAGTCTCCACCCTAATAAATCATGGGAATGAAAGCAAAGTAATGAGCTTGCATCCATAGATAATGGAGGGCAAAGGGCCATAGCTCAGTGGTAGAGCATTTGCTTTGCATGTTGAAAGTCCCAGGTTCAATCCCTGGAATCTCTGGGCAGGGTTGGGAAAGACTTGTGTCTGAAATCCTAAGGAGCCACTGCCAATCAGTGTAGACAATACTGAGCTAGATGGACCAACCACCTGACTTGTACTTATAATAGCACATGCATGCTAGTGGATCCCACAGATCAATTATAGGTGATATCAACACACCATCTAATTAGCAGCTGAGAGGGCAATGTTAGTCTGTTTAGAGGCTTGAGGCTGACCTTCATACAGCCATTAATTAGCTTTCTGCTGCTACCTTTTCTTTTACGTTCAGCTGCCGACAGCTATGTGCCACTGAGGTCTTTTATATTTTCCCTTCAGATATAATTTTTTATGACTTAGAATGATGTTATATACTTGCTAGGTGTCCTCTTTTACACTGAAATTCCACAGTGTTAATTCTATTTTTATTCTCTTTTCTTTCTCCAAACAACTTTTAAGAGTGCAATCCTATACACACTTATCTGTAAGTCCCATTGAACTCAGTGGGACTTACATCTGAGGAGACATGCATAGGATTGCACGTAAGGGTGCTAGCCTATGGATTGCATTCTGGGTACTTGTAAGCCCCTGAACTTGGGGACTTATGAGTGTCTAATGCAGGGTGAACAGAGGATAGAGGGGATCCTCTTCTCCGTGCTCTGTCCAACCTGCAATTGTTGCTAGACGCTTGATTTTGAGCATCTACCCAGGAAGCATTGGAGTGGGATGGGGGGAGGCTGTGCGTCACACAGGAAGCTGCCTAAAGGAGCTTTCTCCCCACCCCCACGAGCACCCCCTTTAAGCCCTCAATTTACAAGCATGGAGAGGCAGCTGCCACGGTTCACTCCATGCTGGCTGCAAGCAGGGGGCAGCAGGGAGTGTGGTTTTGGGTTTTGTAGCTTCAAGCTCAGAGTGCTCTCAGCTCAGAGCCAGAAAACTAAAACATCCTATGTCACCCCAAGATGCTGTCTAGGGGCAAATAGGATTGCTCCCTAAGTGACTTAGATATGGTTCCCCTACGGTCTCCAATCCAAGCACAACTCTGGTATATTCCTTAGCTTTTGAATTCTTACCTATATTTTCTTCACTGCCATGACCGTGACTATCAGTGTGAAATATTTACAGCATTTTAAATTTTGGTATTTATTTATTTGTTTGTTACATTTCTATAATTCCTAATAGCCACCGCTCTTGGGGCGATCCACAACAAGTAAAAATCCATCATAAAATACAAGATAAAATATAAACAGTTAAAACTACAAAATAAAAGCTACAAAATAAAAAACTACAAAACTACAGAATAAAAGCCTAGCAGCAATGCAAAGATTTAAAATACAAAAGCAGATTAAAACAGTGCAGCTAAAAGAGTGAAATTCCTGGGGAAATACAAAAAGGTCTTCACCTGGCACTGGAATGGGTACAATGTAGGTGCCAGGCGAGCCTCTGAGAAGCTCATTCCACCGCTGGGATGCCATATCAGAAAAGGCCATCTTCTTGGGAGCCACCCACCTCACTTCCTTTAGCAGGAGCTCCTGAAAAATGACCGCTGAAGATTATTTTAGGCAGGTGCATATGGGAGGATTATCCTAATAATTGTTTCCTGCATGGAAAAGTGTACACCATGAGACCCAAGGAATGTGCCAGATAAACCAGCATGGCAATCCTCACATGATCGTAGTCTCCCCAGTTAATTGCAGGATCTGGGGAAATTATCACAGTTGATAGTGGGGTTCCAGTGCAAAGGCAATGCTGGTTTGTGTTAGTGTAGTTGTGGCAAGGAGTGAAGGAGTTCTGGCAAGGTTGGAAGAAACAGCAAAGAAAGCTGTGCCTGCGGTGGCCATTTCTATAAGAGCCTGAGAACAGTTAGAATGGACTTCCTCTCTGATGTTTTCAAGGTATTTTTCACTGCAGCTGGGGGAAGAGTTGCATGGCTCTGCCTCACTTGCCAAACCTGAAATACAACTTTAACCTCAGGGGTGCAAACTTCTATCAGTCTGCAAGGACTGAGAACATGAACACGACTTTTATGTGGTCCGTTGGACATAGAGATCTTGTTTTACATTATGAAAAGAAGTTTTGTTCAGATATGCCTTTGATGAGGTTCTATGACAATCAAAGCAGGCTCATAGGCCAACTTACTCCACACCCATAGAGCTGCATACAGTTGTTTGGATTTGGTCAATGTTGTTCATCAGTTTCATTGTATTAAATTTCCAATGGCTGAAAAAAAATTAAAAGGACAGGCTCATTTTCAAGTATTAAGAGTAATGAATGTACAAATAGAGGATTTGTCCTGATGCTAGTGATGTGACGTTGTACAATTGGCTACTATCAAACTCAGAGGAAGCTCTATATCTTGTTCACTATCTGATAAGTTAATTAAATGATACTTTGAGACGTTATTTTGATTGGTGGAAATTTAGAAAGGCAAGCTCTCATTTTTAATGATCTCATTAACTGGTGTTTTGCCATGAATGTATTATATGGTTCTTCAAAACTGTGCTGTTTAATGAAGTTCTTGATGTTGAAATTTTCTTCACTTGGCCTCCTTGGAGGAAGTGGATGGCGCTCAGGAGCCCTGATGTATTTATGTTGAATAAACCTTTACAGCAACCATATTACTTTAACATTAAAATACATAAAGTGAAGCAATTAATGACATTCATCTGGTATGGTATCTCATTTTAAACTGTCAGTTCTGTGTGCATTTTAAAATTCAGAGAAGAGCAAAAATATTGTGACTAATTTTAGTTTGCTGTTCAAAAGCAAAGTAAAGTGAGTAAAGCTGATAACGTTTATTTTCTTCCAGAAAACAGAACTGAGGGTTCGGTTTCAGATTTTTAAGGACTGCTAATACGGAGAAATTCTGGAAGGTGTAATAATACCCACAAAATACCCACAAGAACTGCAGGCTCTGGGATGGCTAAATCATTCTTCTGTTTCTTGTTTTGTTATTTTCCTTTTGCACTACCAGATATAACATACTTGAATTGGCTATTTCTCTTAGTAACCTAAGACCTAGGTTACCTAGTAACCTAGAATAAATATAACTATCACATCGAGCAATCACATGAACCTTAAATTAATTGTTTTGGAATGTACTTTCTGATGAAGTCCATAGAGGTATTGCAGCTCTTACTGAGAGATGTTCATTCCAGCTTTGGAAAGAAGAAAAGGTTCCCTGATGAGTGCAAACATTTTTTTTTACTTTAATATGACTTATTTTCCACATAGCATAGAAAATATGCAATAGACAGATTAAAGTGTAAGTCTGTAGTAGTCAAAGTAACTAGATTGTATGACTGCACTTAACATTGTAGCTCTGAGAGGTTTAACTTATTGCTGCTGCATAGATGGGGTAGCTTTTTAGTAAATAAAGTAAAACCAGATGTTTGAGGCTGTGGATTGTACTGCATGGGTACTATCACCACTGTGTTTTAATTGTTGGTAGCCAAGCATCCCAGCATGTTAGAACAGCCGACTGGGTTTGTATATGGCATCACAGATTCAGAAAAGTCCAATACAGAGGATGCAATACAGGGAAAGAATGACCCAGACGCCACAATGAAACAGCAGGACGGATGTACATTTCTATTATTATCCCATTGATTGTCAAGTGGCAGCAGTGAAAATATTGTGAACATATCTTTATGAAAACTTGTTTTAGCTGAGTTATTCACACAGAAGATGCAGGGTAAAAACTATCTACACATTACTGTCTCAGCGTGGGTATGGAAACAGGCTTCGAGGCTACTGCAGGGGAGCCCTGCACCCAGCAAAGGTGTTTGAGTAGTGCTCCTGTACTTGGGCAATCATTGTGGCCTAGGCCCCACTCAGAGGTACAAACAGGGCATCAAGAAGCATCTAGTTTTCACTAGGGTTGCAAACCTGTGACTGGGTAGTACTAGTATACCCAGCAGGTGGGGGCTCGCATGATTTAATTTTTCGTTATACCAAAACTTCCCTACAGGTGGAAAACAAGTGCCAGAGAGATTAGGCTAGAGCTCTTCTCCCTGACATGCTTGTGTGTAGACTTTTTTTTTTTTTTTTTTGGAAATAGGAACAAATATTCAATCTTGGGCACTCTGTGTGCTGAAGTATAACACCAGGCACAGGTTTACAAAGACTCAGTGTCAGCTATTGACGGAAGGGAAATTGGGTGCTTCTCTCAGGCCTTTTCTGGCTCGCGTAATGGCTGTTTAGGCCTCTCAGCTTGGACTACAGTGTGTGTGTGCGCACCTGTGGATACTCTGTGAGGCAGCAACTGGCCCACAGCTTCTTGTGTTTGCAATTTGCTGGGTTCAGGCCATTCTTTAGGTTAATAGTTAAACAGTTCTACCTTCCTGTTTATGTGGCCTTTTCCCCTTCCATCAGTGGGTCCCTTTATCTTTACAGCAAACACTTTCAAGACAATTTTAGCATTGTCACTTTATTAAATTTCTACTTATTGCTTTTATTTATCAGATACATATTTGAATATAACAGTCTGTTAGTTACAGCATCTCTAAAGCCTTTCTATGAAGGGGGGAAGCAAATAATGAAGGCTAACATTTTTTGTATAATATAAAAATGAGCTTACAGTGATTGCTTCTTAGTTCCGTGGTAAAAATAGTCAGATCTGTGAAAATAAGAGCTGCAACACTGAAGCTGCTTGCTCCTAGATGAGCCTATGAGTCAATTAACTTACTTTGAAGTAATTTCTAGATTCTGACATGCTTTGCACTGTATAATTCTTCAGAGTAATACATCACAAGAAGGTCATGATCTTGAAGTTTGAAGAGCACCTTCTTATCTGTTATATGCTGTATAAATAATGTAATTTACGGGAGTGAACATCTTCTACCTTGTTAAATAGAACATGATTTTAAAGTTTAGTTTAAAAGTTAGCTCATTTTAATCTGTTGTAAATAGCATTTATCAAATAAAGAATAGGAGCATATTGCCTGAGGACATTTTAGAGCTGTTGCGTGATTGGATGTAATATCAAAGGCAGGTTTGAAACGTTCAGGAAGGGTTCTCAAAACAGTAATTGGTTAGGAATAATAGGGATAAAGATAGTCTGAGGGCCTGTATTGGCCTTTCTTGAAGAAGGTAATAAGATGCAGAAAGGACCTTCTTCAAAGGGCAAACTTCCTGGATCTCAAATTGTCATCCTTTTGACAGCAAGGAAGTGGTATTTCTTTGGAAGGCGGGAGAGAAGAGAAGGAGGCAGGGCTTCCTCTTCCCAAGGTTGGAGGCTAACTGCAGAACACAGATTAGGTAGACTAGTCACTGCACAGACATATTTCGTCAGGTGGATTAGAATTCTACTTTTTAACCTGCTGGACCTGTTCTTCAAACCTTTGGAAATGGCTTAGAGCAGGAAACTAACCAGGAATTGCAAAGTTGGTGGAGACTTAAGGACAAGCTCGCCCACAGGTTTCTGCTTATGCCTCCTTTTCTATCAATATTCTCTCTCGTTATGGAAATGTTTCAACACTTTCAAAACACCACACCCTGTGCACATTGCAGAATATAAATGCTCTTTGAACGTGACATTTTGAAATTGTTTAATTCTTCACTGCTTGGATTAATAAATAATACCTTCAAACTTTTTGGCAGTGGAACATTAATTACATACTCTGTAAGCAATGTTGCATTTCTTCTTGAAAATAGAGATCTAGACAATCCACCACTAGTAGTTTCATTTTAAACAGGGCAGTGTGATACGGAAAGTGGTAAGAGCAGAGGAAGTATGAAAGGGTACTTGGCTGGAAATAGCAGCTCCTAAGTAATAGGCTGCATGCAGCATTGGTAATCTAGCCAGGACAAAAGAAAGCTAACAGTAAGATTTCAAATGTGCAAGCCATTCAGACCACCCAAGGGTATGCAGCCTAAAGCTATGTCTCCAGTCTTGGTTTTCAAAACGCTTCAGTCGAGGCAATTCCCAGTCTCAACAGCTTCATGATCCAGCAATTTCTGACAGGTTACAACTGTACCCATTTTCTTAGTAGCTTTTGAAGTCAGAAAAGAAATCAAGAAGTATTAAAACGGAGCTCCTTTTGGTTTGAAAGACAGGAAAGGAACAACAACACCTGAAACAAAGGAAGTACTTGATGATGTGATCACCTCTAGAGCCATTCAAAGGAAGCCTAAAAGCTAAAATATGTCTCTAATATGTCCAGATTTATTTTCAATGTTTAAAATACATAATCATTTTTCATTCAATACATATTGAAACCATCTAGTATTCTCTATTTCACTGAATTGTAAATTCATTATATAGACGTCAATATACCCTTGTTGATACTAACATTTTGATTAGAAGACAATTTTAAATATCTGGATTATAAAAATGACAAAATGAACTTCTAATTTCCAGTATTTATTTAACTTGATTAATCCAGGAACCAAAGTAGATCGATTAAAACCTGCTTGGGTTTTTGTTATTGGCATTTTCTTTTTGCAACAATAAAAGTAGAAACAATAGACAACACCGATTGTTTAGCAGCAGAACAGGCAGTATAAAAATGATCTAAAATGCCTGAAATCTTGTGTCCCAGAAGGACAGGCACACAGGGATAGAAACATATTTGGGCTGCACTGAAAGTGCAGCTGCAAAGTGGTCTGAAAATCAGTTTCAAAAAGATTCTAACACTGAAAAATCAATCCCTTACGTAACTGATTTTTTGAATTATAGACATAAATACATCACTATGCATTTCCTCTCTCAGTTATGCTTGACAGTATAGGCAGCTCCTCCTCCCAACATTAGAAATACTCCACAGCAGCAGAAAACTATGTTTTGTTCAGTGTTAAAGTGTCATGCCACCATTACATACATAATAAGATTTACATAAGGTGCAGAAACTAGAATAAAAGTATGGGTCAGAACCTTTTTAGAATTAAATATTTCAATACAGCTTGTAAAGAAAAAAATACGAATTAAAAGCAGATCTGATTTTAAAAACATGATAGTTAGAAAATCAGGAGTAAACTAGTGTTAGGAAGCTTTATAAATGTGAAACCCACTGGAAAATTCCATTTTTATATACTACAGGCTAAATCCAGACACTGTTAGATGCTGAGCATTATTTCTAGCTTCAAAGTAAGAAGTGTCCGTTTCATCATTTGGCTGAGGTATGAAAGGCATGGTTTGATGATGCAGATTATCCCAGTCCACACCATGAAAAAGATGGTGACAGTTCAGCTCTAGAATAGAAATTAAAATAAACATTAGATGTATTCCTGTGAACGCCGCACACTTTCAAGATATCTCAGCTTATGATTCTGGGTGTTTCCACTGCATTTTTCTCTTGAACTAAGGAAGCTTCTGAATTAATGGGACAATTTGTCTCAAGGTTAAAATCTAAAATAAAAGCCAGTCTTAATAATGGTTGCTAACCCTCCCTTCGGATTAGATTTGAAATATTTTAATAAAACAATATTTCAAGAGATTACTAAGATTTGGATTCAATGCTGTCTGTCTGTGGAATATTCCCCCTCCCCCACACACCAGAGGGTTTGGGGACCTCGCAGAGCAGATCTGCAAGCCACTCGGAAGATGAGAACAAGGGGGAAGTCATATTGTGAAATAGATGTCTACTCACTCACTGTTGGATTTTACCTTTAAACAAACATCTTGCTTCTAGGCCTTGTATTTCAATCCTCTTCTTCCAGACATTAACCGAGTTCAGACCACATCATACCCCACGACGGGTTAAATAACATTAAGACATGATGGCCCACAATTGGTTAAAAAAACCCATGGGTTAAATAACCCATCGTGGATTATTTAACCAATTGTGGGTTATCAGGTCTTCGGGCAGAATTTTTTAAAACCTTAAATAAGCCACTGTGATAACCCACTGGCCTTAAGAGTGGGTTATTTAACTCATTGTGGGTTATCATGTTGCCTGTCGGGCACTGTGGGGTAATTGGCTCACCTAGAGAGCCGCATAGCATGAGCGGTTCAGATCGCTCCAGGCAATTCTCTCTAACAGAAACAGAGAAACACTGGCTCCACGACACAGTGCTAATGTTAAAAAAGGAGGAAGAAATGGTTCTTTTAATTCCCCTAAAGTGCATTAGTGCTATGTTGGTACAGTTTTTAAAAAGAAATAGTTTCTGTACTGCCCCCACCCCAATCGCTAAAATGCACAAGCGTGCATGGTTCCGGGGAGGCAGCCTGTGAAGTTGTAACAAGAAAGGAACAACGAAAGTAGACACTAACCCTTGAGTCCAGCTCGTTTATTACTCTCAATGGTTAAAAGAATATCTATGGCATTCTGAGCATTATCTGACAACTTCTCTTCACCTTCAGGCCATGGAATATCTAAAAACACATATACAAAATCACTACGTCAACATGTTTACTAGATAAACAACCTTTGAACTCAGCATTAACAAAATAGATAATTACCTCTTTTCAGAATATTCTGGAACACTTGTTGTGGCGTTTCATCGTTGAATGGTGGAATGCCAGTTAAAAACTCAAACAAGCAAACTCCAAGTGCCCACCAGTCTACTGCAGGACCTGAGGTGAAGACAGTCCGCATAAATTAACACCTGTTCCACAGAATGTATTACATGCTGTTGTATTTCCAGGAAGGAAAAAAAGATACTGGGAAGATAATTAATACCTAAACACCTCTTGTTTATGAAATCAACAAAGCAGAAAAGGTCTTCTAAGCATCTTCTCTTCCCATTACTGCTATTCCTCTCATGTTAATATTTACCTAAATGGCAGAAAGCAAGTCATCACCCCATCTCCAATGGTGTAAGGAAAGCAAAAACCAGCAGCAAGGTCTGCTAAATTCCACAGGCTTTAGAGAGGAACCAATTACTTGATTCAGGGCCTCAGATTCAAAACATAAAGGTCACACGTTAGGTTCTTAATCACCTGGTAATTACAGGGACCAAGGCATTTTTTGTTTTTAAACCTGTGTGGGTCTACTGTAGAAATAGGCTCCAGGGAGGAGCTTGCAATCAACAATGAGTTCTCTATTGTACCAATGCTGCAAGGAGTTCTTCCACTGACTTGCTCCTTGACAATGTTCAGCTCAGGAAACTCAATGTTGATCAAACGAGTGCACTCAAAGCACAAGCAGGCAAAGCTGTTGAAGCACCATAGCCCATTAATAAGCAGCATGCACCCTACAGCTGCTGCGCTGCGAAAGCTCCAGCCAGCCCATCATGACAAGAACGAAGGAAGCACTTGCTGTGAGAACTTGCTTGCACTGCAGATATGGTTATATCTTCCTAAGTTTTAGAAGATTGGTTCAGACAAGATTTCCTGCTCATGTAAGTGGGACCAGCCATCTCCAGGGTATGTGCTTCTGCGTACAAATACGTTGGATGAACTGGGTGATCACAGCTTATCAGTCCACAGTAACTTCTGTAATTGCAGAAGTTGTTGTTTGCCAGTAATTATTCAATTGGTGCACACATTACATCTGCATATCAATTGAGGGGTGGTCTGGACCACTCTTGTGATTAAGAAACATATCCAAACCAACCCAGTCATTTCATTTAGATCCCCCCCCACAAAACACACATAGGCACTCTTCAAAACTAAATGTTTCATGTTATCTTGCCGCTTGGTTTCTAACACAAACTACATCCAGCAATCAGTGAAGCAAGTAGCATCTCCTAAGTTCAGAGGAACTTGGATTTTTTACTCAAATGCATAAAAATGTCAAAGTCTAATAAGATCACATTTTTATAATGGGTTGAAAAAATGCTGTATTTTCATATTTTATGAAGTTCTAGAACAGGAATGGCCAAATTTTCCAAGACAAACGTAATTTTTTTTATTGCAACGCATAGTCCTTATATGGCCAAAAGCCATATGACATAGAATTCCCAACACACTTCTCCCATTACAAATAGCCTCCCATGACTCCCTGCATCAACACTTCTTGCTAGCTGTCCATCCTTAGGGTCTGCCTTTTCTCCCTCCACCCATCAGTCCTGCTGCCCTGGTGGATCTGGGCAGATTGCCTTAACTGCCAGTATAGACTAATTGCTAGTTATCCCTGAATAGGCCGGGAGCTGCAGATAGCATATTAGTCACCGTATGCCCACATCTGCTCTAATGTTTGCTAATCTTGCTACTTAAAAATATGTTGCTTATTTTATAGAAGTGCTGATCAAAAGTTGGATTATAATTGGTGGAGTGATAGCTGCTTCCTGGCAGCAGCCAACGTTAATTCCTTGGGTTGGATCTGGATTTAGCCATACTTTGAGTAGACCCATTGAAATCTATGTGAGTTGTTAGTCATGACTAACGTAAGCCCCATTGATTTAAATGGGTTACACTAAATCTGGATCCACCCCTTATCCAGATGACTATTTCTAAGTATATGGCAGCTGCATTTTAACCTTTGCAGAATAGACCTACAAATTGCAATACAAAAGTGATAAAATGATGCTTCTGTTCCCCCCTTTTCTTTAAAAAAAACTGGATCAACAGCTTTGGAATGCAAAAAACAGCATTCTTCGAGATGAAAAGATGGCATGTGTGAGGGAGAAAAGAAGAAGAGGCAATGTTGCATTTATTGCGAAAATGTTCTGGAAAGGAAAACAATGCAATCCTAGATCCCCTGTAAGATGGGCCTTTTGAGCAGCACCATGTTATCATAAAAGTGTTATTCTTTAAGGTGCTACAAGACTCTCTGTTGTTTTTGGTGCAACAGACTAAAACAACTACCTAAGAACATAAGAAGAGCCCTGCTGGATCAGAGCAAGGATCTGTCTAGTCCAGCACTCTGATCACACAGTGGCCAACCAGCTGTCGACCAGGAACCCACAAGCAGGACACAGTGCAATAGCATCCTCCCACCCATGTTCCCCAGCAACTGGTGTATATAGACTTACTGCCTCAGATATTGGAGGTAGCACGTAGCCATCAGGACTAGTAGCCATTGATAGCTTTCTCCTCCAGGAATTTATCCAACCAACTTTTAAAGCTATCCAATTTGGTAGCCATCACTACATCTTGTGATAGCGAATTCCATAGTTTAACTATGCGCTGTGTGAAGCAGTCCTTCCTTTTGTCTGTCATGAATCTCCCACCAATCAGCTTCATGGGATGACCCCAGCTCTAGTATTATGGGAGAGGGAGAAAAATGTCTTCCTGTCCGTATTCTCCACACCATGCATAATTTTGTACACCTCTATCATGTCTACCTCTCTAAAAGTACACAGAAAAAGAAATCCACACAGCTTGGTATATACTTCTAGACATTTGTCTTGAACTTTGTGATCTAATTATACTTTGACTGTTCTGTAAAGTGCTATAAGCAAACTTACCAGTATTCTGAACTCCTGTGTGTAAAAAGAAATCGGGTAAACATTTTGGTATGTCTATATAAAATTTTTATCACATTGCACTCAATTATTAAATGTTGCTAAAGATTAACACAGACCTTTGTCACAAATTCACCACCAAATGGTAGTTTTCCAAATATAATTATCCAATCGTTCCTTCCTTAAGGTACTTACAGATATATATACACAAAATTAACTCACTACATTGTCTATTCACCCACACATCAGAGACTGTTTATAAATTCTGCAAATCAAATGGCAATATTGTGGTCTACACCACTTCCAGCTGCAAATGGAGGGTAAATGCAGGCATGTACACAAAAGCTACGTGCAAACTGAAAAACACGTCAGGGAGAAAGCAAAGCTGAAGCCTCTTCTCTGACTTTCTAATTTTTTTACATGCACAAAGTCTTTTCCCTTTCAGTAACACAGAAAGATATGATAGTCTATCACTGCATTCTGAAGTGATGGAAAAGCTAACAAACCAGGATATCAGGAAAAGCTAACAAACCAGGATATCAGGAAAAGCTAACAAACCAGGATATCAGGAAAAGCTAACAAACTAGGATATCAGGAAAAGCTAACAAACCAGGATATCAGACCATGCTTTGATCTTGAACTAAGTAGAATAAGAACCATAGCTCCCCAAGTACATCCATAACAAGAAACTGCTTTAGACAAAACTGGAAGTAGAAGCTTTCACTCTCTTCTCAAAAGAGGAGAGGGGGAGCTTTCCAACTCTTTAGATGAGGCGTGGGCAACATGCCAAAATTCATGGTGGAAGTGGCAAGAAAACACAAACAAGCAGTGATTTGCAGCTGAATTTCAGCGACATACCAGTGCAGAAGGCTAAAACGGCCAAACATAGCTTGTTTGAAATTTGGTTGCAAACCACAGAGGGGGTTTTCCCCATCATTTACCCCAAATTTCAGCCTGTTGCCCACCCCTGTTCTAACTTGTTATTGGTTGGAACGCCTTTTTTTTCTTTTTGCCACTGACAAAATTGGCAGTACAGCAGCAGAAGGAGGGTACAGCAGCTGTCAGGGGATCAAAAGTGGCCTACACCCTGAAGTTGCCTACCCCAGTTTATATTATTGTCCAAACTGGGCTGCTGTGTGTATACAAGGAGAATTCTGTAAATTACTGCATTACTACAAGTAGCCATCGTATTAGCTCATCTTGATGAGCATCAGTATAGTCTTGCCCCCCTGTTCCTTACAGAAACATAACAAAATTAATCCCACATAATAATGTTACTTAACTTGTATCACTGTATATAAACAATTTTTAAGAAGCAAAATCAAAGTGAACCTTTTGTAGTGCATATTTTGGTATAAAAATCACAAAGAAAAATACAGTTAACTCCGAACTTTTGAAACAAGCTTCAATAGATACACATTCCTCCATCACGCAGAGCACAGATCTTGTTCCCCAAACCCTATGCCCTGCCAAGGGAAATACCAAATTTAAGGACATTTTAGACAATAGTCTGAAGTAACAAAAACACAACAAAATAAAAGGAGAAAAAGGAAAACACGCTTCCTTAACTATATAGACATCAACTATTATGATAACATCAGTAATAAAAGTGCTCTCAGTTTAAACAGCTAGGATCTCATTGGAAGGTTGACAAAATGTGTGTAACAGATATGTAAAATTATCCCACAATTACTTTGATTGCTTACCATGGGCCTTTGATAAGAGCAGCTCAGGTGCCAAGTAATCTGGGGTTCCTAAAATGCGTTCTCCCTCTACTGGAGCAGCCCCTCTTCGAACACTCTTTGGGGTCCTGTAGGGTGTATCAGCATTTCCCTGAGGGGTCTGATGTCAAAGGGTAGATGTTAGATCAGGCATAAATGTCAAACAAGCTAGTAATTTATTGCTTCAGACTACTTGTAAATTCAGATGCTAACATGCAGAGCTGAAAAGGGATCTAGTCAACCCCACCCCATCAATGCAGCACACCGTCTAGATCTAGCAGCCTCAACACTCACATGGTTCTGAAATGTTCATTACTATGATACAGAATCATAGGATAGTAGTGTTGGAAGGGGCCTATAAGGCCATCAAGTCCAACCCCCTGCTCAGTGCAGGAATCCACCTTAAAGCATCCCTGACAGATGGCTGTCCAGCTGCCTCTTCAATGCCTCTAGGGTGGGAGAGCTCACTATCTCCCTAGGTAATTGGTTCCATTGTTGTACTGCTCTAATGTTGGACTACAATGTTGGATCAGACCAAAGTCCTATCTAGTCCAACATTCTGCTCATAGTGGCCAACCAGGCTGCCCGTGGGAAGTCCACAAACAGGCCATGAGTGCAACAGCACCCTCCCACTTGTGTTCCATGAATTTGTCTAATCCCTTTCCAAAGTCATCCACTTTGAAGGCCACCACTGGCTCATTCTGATGAAGATTTCTCAAGCAAAAAGCTTTTCCTGTTTGTTGCCTTATTTCTATGCCATATCTCATTATGAAATGCCCTCATTGAAGATTATTGTTTTAATTACGTTTCCTTTTAAATAACAAGCGGTATTTGTGTTATGAAACTCGCACCACTTGCTTTTCATGAGCAGCACGTCTGAAAGGAGTGAGCAGTCTTAGAGCCACTTCAGGAAGGATAGATGCCTCATACTGGTTATCAATTCTGTGTAAGAAACTGCATACCATCCAATAGCTTATAGCACAGAAAAGAGCCGCAAGCTGTTCTCTCTCATCCAAGACTCTAGGACACGAAATAATGGGCTTAAGTTACAGGAAGGCAGATTTCGGGTCAACATCAGGAAAAATGTCCTAACAGTCAAAGCGGAACCAACTGCCTAAGAGGATGGTCCTGGATAATCCTGTCCGAACAATATACCCCCGTAAAATGTTTGAGACCCAGAGGTTTTCTTTGCTGATATGTGATCTTGAGGTATTGGATTAATACAATAATTTGGGTAGACAGTCTGATTCTTGTGCAAAACTTTTTTAGGCGTTATTTTTCAAAAAGGCGGACAATTTCCTTTTGGTCGCTAGTTTTCATCAACTACAGAAGTTACTATCTTGTGTTTGGTATCAAATTATAGGTTTCTGGGGTCAAGGAGTTCAAAGAATATGCTATTTTAATTGTCGGAATACTCCTTCCACCATTTTCCAAGATGGCACTGAAATGTTGTCTCATTTTCTCATTTAGTTGACAAATCAACATACAAATGTGATTTTTGGCTTTAAATTATAGGGGTTTTGGATCAAGGAGGTCAACGTGGCATTTTGATGGAAAGGCTGTCCTTCCACCATTTTTAAAAATGGCATCCAAACACTTATCTCTACAATAGGCCATCTAATGAAAATGTGTAGTTTATATGGTCATTTTTTTCATGATGTATGCTACAATATTATGGTTTATTACGTCATTAATTAAAAAAGGAAATAAATGTTATTTTATATACTAGTCAGCTACTACTATTGGTTCACATTTTTATCTTTTTTTCTCAGTATTAGCGTTTAGATGACACTTCAGGCTCTGTGGTTAAGGTGGCTTCTGAACAGGCTCATTATGGCCTAGCATGTCGTGTGAACCATTCCTAACCATGGGGCTACATAACCATGGTTTAAACTTGCTCACTAACCATTTGCTGCAAAAGGGTTGGAGGCCTAACCATGGCTTAGCACATCATCTGAACAGGCCCATTGTTTAGCTCAAAATGCTTAACCATCATGGTTTAACGTGTTGTCTGAATAGGGCCATTGTTGGCTTGCTAGGCCCTACTCCACCACAGCAATTCTGAAAGAGCACAAGAGCTGTATCATGAGTGCCATGTCTCCCTGATAATGAAGTGTTATCCTGGAAACCAAAATTATCAAGAGAACACTAGTTCCAGCCTTTTCAGTCATAGTTTTATATTTTTCATTTCAGCGATCCTGAAAAGAGAAGAACCCATTAAATATGATTGCGTATATCAATAAATGTTTGGATGCCATTTTTAAAAATGGTGGAAGGATAGCCCTTCCATCAAAATTAATGCCATGTTGACCTTCTTAACCCAGAAAACCCTATAGTTTGTAGCCAAAATCACATTTATAATAAGGATGTGCATGCCATGTTTTCCCCATAGACTTGCATTCCCCCAATGCAAGCCTATGGTGAAAACACGTAAAATGGAGGTCCGATTTTTTCTGATATTAATCGGATCGAAAAAAATCGGATCGGGAGAAATTGGACCTGCTGCAGCCAGCATCGGAATAGGACATTGGATGTCCGATTTCCTCCGATTTGTATCTGTATCGGATCCAATACGATGCGCATCCCTAATTTATAAGTTGATTTGTCAAGTAAATGAGAAAATGAGACAACATTTAAGCGCCATCTTGGAAAATAGTGGAAGGAGTACTCCGACAATTAAAATAACCTATCCTTTGAACTCCTTGACCCTGAAAACCTATAATTTGATACCAAACACAAGATAGTAACTTCTGTGGTTGATGAAAACTAGCAACCTAAAGAAAACTGTCCACCATTTTGAAAATAGCGCCAAAAAAAGTTTCACACAAGAATCAGAATGTCTACCCAAATTATTATGTTAATCCAATACTTCAAGATCACATATCAGCAGAGAAAATCTCTGAACCTCAAAATGTTTATGGGGGTATATTGTGGGGACTGGATCATGGAAGAGGCTATCAATGGCTACTAGTCCTGATGGCTGTGTGCTGCATCCACAGTATCTGAGGTAGTAAGAACATAAGTGCCATGCTGGGTCAGACTGAGGGTCCATCTAGTACAGCACTCTGTTCACACAGTGACCAACCAGCAGTCGACAGTAAGCCTATATACCCCAGTGGCTGGGGAACGTGGGTGGTAGGGTGCTATTGCACCTGTGTCTTGCTTGTGCGTTCCTAGTCAACAGCTGTTTGGCCACTGTGTGAACAGAGTGCTGGACTAGATGGACCCTTGGTCTGATCCAGCAGGGCTCTTTTTATGTGGACTCTCCATCACTAGAGGTATTCAAGCAGAGACTAGACCACCATCTGGCAGGGAAATTTTTAACTGGATTCCTGCACTGAGCAGGGGTTTGGACTCATGTCCTAAAATGGCCCCTTCCAACTCTATGATTCTATGATATAGGAAAAGTACACATGTACTTATTAGGCTTTCTTTATATATTGCATGAACCCAGTCAATTGGAGCTTCTTCCCACAAATACATTTGACAATGTAAATGTGGAATATATGCAACTTCTTACGCAGAAGTGATGCCCGCGTAGGAAATGTCTTTTAGGACAAGAGGCCCTTAGATGCTACTTTAGAATGTTCAATGTGTCTCATTAGTACCAACCTGATATACTCTGTAAGGAGTCCCCTTTTGAGCAGGTGTAATAGTCATCGGATAAGAGCCACTACAAGCAGAGATATCCATGCCTTCTACCGACAGCGTACTAATTCTCGAAGGCTCAGACATATTAGACATATTGATTTGACTGTTGTAACTCCGAAAGGCAACTGCATTTTTCTTGAACTGGTTCGTTTGCAACATCTCCATTGTTGAAGAGGAGTGGATGTCAGCGTGTGCTTCAGTTACATCTTTCAAACTCTTGTCCCGATCATGATGCACTGGTTTGCTCTCCTGGACAGCAAGCATCTCCTCGCCTCTTGGCAAGGCACCTGAGCTATAAGGTGATGTTGCTGACATGGCCTCTGTTTTTAGTTCCTCAAAGGTGAGGTCTTTAATGCTCCCATCTAAACTGGAAAAGTGCTTTTCTATGTGACTCTCTGCAGCAGACACTTCTGGAAGGGATAGATCAGAGTCCACACTCATGCTCGCTAAAGGCTTTTCATCATCAATACATAAGAAACTGGAGTTTGTGTGCTCTTTTTTCCCATCCTTTTCACAATCTGCATCTAGGTCGCGCATAAGGTTCTTTGCTATTAAGGGAGTAGCTGATTTGCTACCCTTGTTTTGTTCAGTGCAACTGCAGACTTTTGCTGGACCTTCATTTGTGCAGGTCTCTTGCGGGAATCCATCAAGTTTTAAGCAACAGATTTCAGTTGTTAAACCAGTGCTTTGTTTTTCTGGGATCTCAATGATTTTACAGCCACGTTTGTATTCTGCATTTGTTTTTTTAACAGGGATAAGTTCTTGAGAAGGGCTGGTGTCAACAAATTCAAAGCACCTTTTGACACCTGGCTCCTCCCCTTTCCTTTCTTTCACAAGATTGCCCAAGCCCAGAGGGGACAGGTAGCAATTAGAGGATTTTGCTGCCTCCTTTGCCAGGGCAGTTTTTTCTGTAGAGAACTTTTCTTCCCACTCTTTATATCCTGAAAGACATTTTCGGACCAGGTCTTTCACGTCGCAACTCCTTACAGAAGTGTCACATAGTTTAAAGTGCTCAGTCTTTCCATCAAGCCTGCTTCCAGAATCATTGCTGCTAATAGGGGAGATGGCAGACTCCAGCGCCTTCCTCTTTAAAACTTTAGTGCCATTGACAAGCAGCACATCTGTATTTTCAGGCTTCACTGATGCATCCGCTTTGCCTGCGGCAGAGAAAAGTAGGCCTTCCGCTTCCTATAAATCAAATACTTCCAAGTGTTTATGAAAATGTTTAAACAAATTGATAAATCGTGTGCACTCCTTACATTACTTCTATCCCACCTTTCAATCCAACCCCGCCCCCACCCCGCAACAAATATTTTAAATCGTAACAGGATAAAATAACAAAGGCCATTAAAAGTACAGCAACCTAAAAGCAGTTTCCCCCCAACCCAAATGTTAGCTGAAAGAGCCAGGTCTTTGCTTCTCAACCAAAGGTAAGCAAGGTTATCTAGGAAGGACAATCCACCACGAGGGAGAAGGCCCTAACTTGTGACCTACTCCCCATTCTTCAAATAGGGGCGGGGGCTCTAATATTGACCAGGTGCCCCAGATGGTTTATATGGCAAGAGATAGCCTTTAGTCAGGGTGGTTTCCACAGCCATGCATAAAATCATATCAGCAGTTGAGATAAACAATTCGGATCTTGCATAATTACCCCTCTTGAGGGTTAATTTTTAAAGCCTCTGAAATGTTGCACAAACCATTCATTTGTACGAAGTCAGAGGAAGCAAAAGCATCAGAGAGGAAAGAAGCCGTCCTCACCTGTGTGTCTTTTTCCCACCTGGGGCTGCTGCAGCACTCTGATTCCGTGCTGGACAGCTGGGTGCGGGAATGGCTACTGGCACTGGACGTCCCGTACCCTTTCCTGGACTGAAGCAGAGTTGGCGTCAGACTCCTCACAGGCATTCCAGGTGTTACAGCTGAAGAATTGATACCTTCAGGAAGAATGGGTCATTTTTTGAAAATCGATACTCAAAAAGTTTAGTAGTCAATTTAGAGCAAGTTTAATCAACAGAACTGTGGAAATTAGGGAAGACCAGATGGAACATGGAACTGTCAACTTGTCTTCTCTTACTAATTTTCTCTCTCTCTCATTATTTCACAGGAGTTCTTGTTAATTTCTTTTTACTGCAGCATGCTATACGAATAATACAATAAATTACAAGGCTATCCTATAAGTAATAACAAAGAAAAACAAGTTAAATATATATCAAGGTATAGTCTCAAGTACTATAAAATACACTCAAATTAGTTATAGGGAAAAGACAGAACGAGGAAAGCAGGATGAGCAAATGCATCCCCTCTCTTCTGCACAGCAAACTGTTGATGTTGCACACACATGTGCAGAAGGTCGTTCTGCCTCAAGCAGTGGTTTGAACTTGAATTTCTCCTGTTGAGGTACAACACTTCACTGCTAGCTCCCATTGGCCCAGTTTGTACATAACAACTGATTATGAGTTAAATAGCCCATAGTTAGTTAGGGCTGTGCTGGAGTGAGCAACTGCAGTGCCTCCTGCCTTCTCGCCACGTCCGTTTTGCATCACCTTTCATAAACAACCCAGGAATGCCATATTCGTAGGTTGTTTGATGAGTCACATGAGCCTGGAAGTCTGGGTTGTTGAGGGACGAACAACTCAAGAGTTTGAATCCATGGTTTGTTCTTGGGTTAAAACTCTGGGTTTTTTGTCCCTCAGCAACCCAGAGTTCCAGGTTCACATTTCACATCAAACAACCCAGGAACGGGTTGTAACTCAGTTGTTGAAGAGAACGGGTGCACAGCAGAAGCAGTGCATGCATGGGAGATACATCGCTCGCTCCATGAATTGACACTGCATGCAAACCAAGTCATTGGCTCTGAGAAAAATGTTTTAGCTGAAGGGAAAAAGATAACATAAAAACAAACCAAGGCAGGTAAAGGAAAGCAATGCCCATTAATCTAAGTAAAACTGCATTAGTATTGCAACACTTTGGTGGGTTTAGGTAAGAACATGACTGCAAATCATTGATAGGATGAGATACACTATTGGGCCACACTCACAACTAAGGGTGGTTCCACATGGGATACTTCCTAGTGCTCACAATCAAAAGGCATTGTGCTGTTGTTTGGTCTTTTCTTCCTTAATAGATCCCCCCACCGATAAGAAAACTATAAATTAAAGATGACATTGTCTGGACCGCCTGTAAAATTCCATTAATGAGGCAGTGTGATTGCACAATAAAAGCCACATCTGGAAGCAACCTATGCTAGATCACTCATGTTTCCACCACTATTTAGTATTTTAGGAGGGAGAGAAAAAGAAGGTAACTATATCAGAAAAAATATGAAAAACAGGCCCCATGTTGCAGGCTGAGTTAAAGACAAGCCCCAGGTCTCAAAATTTTCAAGACTACTTTGGTAAAACAACATGAATTGTAATTCTGCTTCTCTTGGGGGTTTTATTTTATCTTAGATATTTATACCCTGGGTATACCCTAACCCTAACCCTGATCCTGTCTGGGTCCAGATCAGGAGGGTCCAGGCTGCCCTCTCCGTCATCCCATTCTGGGATGAAGGGGCAATACCTGTGGAACTCCAAACTGACCCCCAAATTTCAAAGATAACACAGGCTTATATGGAGATATGCCATCCTTCCATTTTTTATATACTTACACGCTCTTAGTAGCTTACTTGATGCAGAAGGGTACTCTTTGTGACTTACAGAAAGGGGGGAAACAAATCTTCCAGAAAGCTGAGATGTATCTGCACAAATAGGGCTTGGACTAGGCGCGTGCACTTTCTCTCCAACTGGGGTGAACTGTCAAAATTAAGAGATGCTTTTTCTATGGATACATATAACCAAATACATTACTAGATAGAGCAGTTTATGATTTCAGATCCCAACATCACCTGAAACAGTGGATTGCCTAATTCCCCAATAGACTAAGAACCTTCTCAAGGAACAGAGTGGAATTGGGAAAGCAAAATTTAAAAACATGCTTTACACACAAAAGGTCCTAGGGACAATCTCCGGCGTCCCCAGGTAGAGCTGGGAACAACTCCTGTACGAAAGCCGGGAGAGCGGCTGCCAGTCAGTGCAGACAATAGTAAAGGTTGATAGACCAATGGTCTGGTTTGGTATAAGGCAATTTCCTATCTTCTAATCAGGTGGGAGACAGCACATTATTCTGAATACCCTATTTCTTCGATTCTAAGACACACTTTTTCCCCCATATGAACGTCTCTAAAAATGGGGTGCGTCTTAGAATCGATGGCAATTTTCCCACACTTAGAATCAAAGCTTTTTTTCTGTTGGTGGTACTGACATTAGACATTAAGGTGCATCTTACAATTGATGGTGTCTTAGAATCGAAGAAATACGGTACTTACAAAACCAAAGGAACTGATAAGAGACAACACTTGTCCAGGCGTGCGTGAATAGTCTTGCTTAGGTTTAGACATGGACGGTGTGGTGAGGATGTCCATCATATTTAGTTCTGAGGAAAGTTTAAGAATATTAGGTTCTACATCATCTTTTCATGTTTTAGACTGCAATGAAAGGAAATCATTCATTGTAATGGTTGTTTTTCTGGGCTTGCCATGTGCCTAATAATTACAGCAGCAATGGCAGCAGAAACAGAAAGCCGGGAAGAGGCTTCAACATGTTCTCATCTCTCTCTTGGCCACCCCATCACCAAGAGATGAGTTAATGGTGTTTTAGTGAATTGTCAGAAGCTGTTGTAAGCTGCCCAGGGGATCATTTGATCAAAAGGTGGAGTATAAATCTTAAACAGCTAAGTAATGTGCTATGTACACCTACCAGTAGAGGTCACTGCAAGCCAAAATATTACTTCCCTCGAATTTTACAAGGCTGAGTGTAGTAAAACTAAGGACAGCTCCACACATTTACTTTGTTAATGGGGATAGTCCCAACCTTCTCCAAATAATCAGTCAAATATGACAATATTAAGATGTGTTCAACAGGCTGGTTTTGGATATAGTTGGAAGCAATTCTTATATTGTGGATATTGAAAAATTCTACTTGAAGGAATTGCTCCTGCTTGTGTCTGCCACAACCAGCCTCTTCAAACATTATGGCCAGGGCCAAAAGAATTACTTTATATCAAAACATTGTAATACTCCATGTGGTTTTAAAAATTCTTTCCCTTTGAATTGCAGCCTTCCAGACTAACTACTTTTAAAGGTTTCAAGGTACTTTGTCTGATGGCTGCTGTTGGAGACGTTTCAGCCCAAAGCTCTGTTAGACATGCTGAACAAGGGCCTATCCAGGGAAAGTCAGGATTGCTATTGAGGATGAAAAAAATCATCTTGAACCGGTTTTAAGAAGTTAAATAGGAAAAGCATAAGAATGTTTACACCCCACCTTGCAAATATTTCTATAACATATTTTGACTTGCCCACATGCACACAGATATTTAACTTGTTTACTCAAAAGTAAGTCCCATTGCATTCAAGAGATCTTACTCCCTAGTAAGTATGTTTAGGATTGCAATGCTTAAACAAACATTTCCAGTTTGTAGAAGTTTCCTTGGCTGGTCACAGGGAGTGGTCTTAACTTGCCATAGGCAATCAGGCAAATGGCTATTCACAAACCTTAGTATGCGTACTTGCTAACAATGAAATTCATAGGGTAGTATCCAATATTAATCCTAGGTAGAGTAAACCCATTGAAATGAATAGGATTTAAGGTACTTGTAGCTAACGTAAATCTCCGTCATTTCAATAAGTCTACTCTGTGTAGGACTAACACTGGATACTATCCATACAGTGACTTCCTGGAACATTTATTCCAACATATTATGGAAACACACACGTGTAAAATGTGTGTACAAATAGTTTATATTTGCAAATATTATTTTAACACTAAATATTAAAATATATTTTGAAATAACTCTCATATATAAAGATACGTATATATGTGTATATGTGTCTTACCTCTGTTCAGAGTAACTCTTGACAGTCCAAAATCCGTCAGCTTAATGTGCCCCTCATTAGATATCAGCATGTTGTCTGGCTTTAGGTCTCTGTGGATATAAAGACATGTATATATGGCTTATTGGAAACCAGGAGTACCCATTTATAGGTGACAATCCCCACCCCAGGTTTCATACTATATAACAATTATTAATCAAGAGTGTATATATCTGTGTTGCTCAGTAGTTCTACAAACTAAATGGCTGTGATAAACAATTACGTGGGCCTGTCTTGTCTACTAGATATGCATTCAAATGACACAAATCCTTTTGCTACAGAGGAAGGGGGACCTTTTGTCCTGCATTGGTAACATTGTTGCAGTTCTGTCTGATAAAACATAATCATAACAAATGCTCTTAAAATGCATTTTTTTCTTTTACAAATTTATTTTGTATTTGAGACTGAACCATTGTTCTTGCTCAGCTTTCTCCTCCTCCCCAAAAACATGAAATGGCACTCAAAAATTGTAATAAGGAGGGAGTTTATTCAGTAAGATGCCCCAAACAGAGAATTATTTTCTCTTTGAAGAGGTTTTGCCTTTGTGTTTAAATAGCTTTCCAGAAAATAAGTCGCCATTAGGACTATAGGCTTAATTTATCACACCAACAGACATCATGACTGGGTTCACACGATGTGACAACCCATCATGGGTGACAACCCATCATGTCGTGCAAACCCGGACCGATTCCTGTGTGTGGGCAACAACCCATGATGGGTTGGCATGTCATCCGAACCCAGCAATGCCAACCCATCGTGGGTTGCGGTCATGAGTAAGTGAGCCACGAGAAAGAGTGGCAAAAAACCCTGCTGCTCTTGCCAAGCAATCTTGCCCGTGAACGAGTGACAGCCTCTTCAACAGTGCCCAAGCGGCACTCTGGAGGGATGTCACTCATTCACTACACCCCCTTTTTTCTCCCAATATTTGCACAAACTGGGAACGGAATTTTTAAATGTATTTTTTCAGCCCCGGTCATGTTCAGAATCACCCCCCTTTTCCTCATTCACACTAACCACAGCTATTATTGAGAGTTCAGTGGTAGTTCTGGCGGTGGTGGTGGGGCGGCTTGGAGGGAGACAAGATGGGCTCTGCCGCCAAGTCCTCTGGGGTACCTACCGGGGCCAGCAGGAGGGCAGGGGGGAAAAAGGGAGAAAACAACCCACAGTGGTGCAAACTCAGCCAGTGTTTGAGTCCTTGAGGAGCTGTGGTGAACTGCAAAGGGATCAGCTGGACTGATACTGAAAATGACATGGGGGTAGATTAGGGGGAATCAATTCCATCCTGTTTCGATTGCCTGCCACCTCCCTGGGCTAAACTGGAAGTCTTGGATACTGAGCGGGATGGGATGAGATGCAGCAATAAATACTCCATAAACTGATATTACCTGTGGATTATCCCATGCCTGTGAAGGTAATCGAGAGCCAGCGCTACTTCAGAAATATACTTTAATGCCATCTCTTCATCAAAATAACCATATATGTGAAGAAGAGATTTAACATCTCCACCAATGAGATATTCCATTACCTGCCAAGGGAAAAACATCACTGTAAAACCCATTCATTGCTATCTTAGTTTATGGTAATATCTATATCATAATATCAAATGCAGAGTAAAATTCCTGATTCACTCTGCATAGTTCTGTTTTTTCTAGAAGGGCTTGTCTTTATTAGAAGTTGGGATATAGGCAGAAACAACAAAATATCAACAAACACAGCTTAAAAAAATAGGTCCAATCAAAGCTACCCTAACACAGAACAAAATACTTGCGATCTCTCTAAGGCTGGTTTCTTTGTCCAAGTTGACTATTTTGAGAAAAAATTAAAGTTGGTGTTCAAGAAGAGAGGAGAGGATAAATAAAGTGAATAGCACTGTGAAAAAAAATCACAAGTTGAACAGGAAATTGGAGTTAAGCTATATTTGAAAAAAACAAACAAAAAGATTTTCTAAAACTGGTTGGATGCATGTTTTGGGAGCTGCCTTATGCCGCTGTAAACTGTTTACTCACCAAGTAGACATTGTTGGCAGACTGAAGTGAGTAGTATAAGTGCACAATGAAAGGACTTTTACTGAGAGCCAGAGCATCTCTCTCTGCCTGCACCTGATGGACCATATTCTTATTGATCAAATCAGCCTTTTTTACTACCTGTAAAGCAATGAACACATAGGTTGATACATGGAGGAACCATTTTCTCCCATTATGTTAAAAGGTACACATGGAAATCTTTACAAAAAATAAATGAGCTACTTAAAATAATTTTCTTGTGCTAGTGGTTTGTAAACTTTTAATATGAAGGCTCCTCACATAATATTATCTGTGTTTAATCCACCACCTAATATGCAAGCAAAATCCCATGATGCTTGGCTCCCAACACTCAACTCTAGAGTGGCAATCCAACCAATATGGTTCCCCCTATCCTGATCAATCAATTGGGCATTCCTGAGAAACTCTTTTCTGGCCTATTCACTAGAATGCATGTCTCAAAGGCACACCTGGTCTCAAGAATTCCTGCTTTTCAGCATAATAGTTTAACTAAGATTGCTTTTAATTCAATTTCTGTGTTAGGAATCCACTTTTCTAAAACATTCCCATCTTGGCATGTGTTTATATTGCCCCCTGTAGTTAGTTCAGGTATTACCCTGGCAATTTTCCAGAATTTACTTAGAAAACTACTATGGAATCTTCATTTTTTAAACAAAGTTATTAAACAAAGTAGGCCTTGTCATGTTCTCAGGTCTTCTCAGCACTCTTGCAATCACTTGAGACACCTCTATCTCTCAAAAACTGCTGTCACAGGGTTAGACACAGACTTAGCAACCCATTCTGTGTCTAGCCATGCAAATTGATCATGGCTGTTTAGCTGCTGTTGGTTTAGCTGGGAGAGGGGATGATAGGAACAAGCATCAGTGCAGGAAAGGTTAAACACCCTCCTGCTCCACATGTCTAAATTGACCCCTCATCCAAAATGCTTTGCAGCTGGATCTGCTGCCAAATACCTAATTGGGCTCTAAGGTCTATGAACAACCCAAGAGAAACTAAATCTAATGTTAAGTGCTCTATTTTAAACATGGAATTTTGATGGGTGCTCCTGAGATATAACTGCATTCACCCCAACTTATTGCAACCAATCATCATGCATTTTTTTCATAAAAGCAAATTTACATCCTATGAGAATACATTTTGATCGTTTGCAAATACTGGGGCATATGATATTGCAGATGCATGCACACCTGATTGAGCATGGTATAACACAGAGCGAATCTTGTAAGAATTGTATACTTTTTCATGTATGCACATGCACAGCCAATTTAATATTAGAGCATGGTATAACACATGGTGGGTGGCTCATACAACACTATGACAGCTTTAAACAACAACACAATTGTAACTGTCAGAAGTTTTGGACATATTTTAGGCATACTATATCATCACAAGCGTCTGCTCATTTAAAGCTATTCTGACATTTTTAATGAGTTTATAAACACTGTTGACATCACCTTGTGTCATACGAGTCATTGTGTATTAGACTACACTCAAATACAAACATTGCAATCCGCTGCACATGCGCACACATGCACAAAATCACATGCCTCAAAATCTGAAAATGATCACTATGCATTTCTCCATATATCAGGTGAATTTAGTGCTTTTGTGAAAAAGTGCATGCTCGTTGCAAAACGTTCGACTAGGCTGCAGTACGAACCCTCCTCCCATCTATCCTAAATGTGTACAGGACAGAACGATCCCCCCTGTTCTATGGGAACAGCTGTGTCTACTCTGAGGTCAATGATTATGGCTTGGATCCAGGTTTAATTATACTTAAAGTAGACCCATTGAAATCAGTGGGGCTCTGAATGCAGCCCAATGCATTGATTTGTGGCCGGTTTTATTTTCGCTTTGTTTGTTTTTTTAAACTCGACTTATTTCTTTGGTTGTCATTTAGTTGCTGCTTTTAGTGGGGTTTATTCGTGTTTTCTAATTGATTGTTAAACTCCTCGAGTTTTCGGGAAGGCAGTTTCTGCCTGGCGGGAGACCAGGCAGATAGACGGGAAATGCCCGCCCTCCGGGTAGCCTCACCCGCGGGCCGCTCACCTTGACGGCGTAGAGCTTCCCCCTTTTGCGGGCCAGGTAGACCTTCCCGAAGGCTCCGCGGCTGACGGGCTTCACGATGGCGAAGTCTTCGATGGAAGGCGGCCGAGGCACCGCGATGCGCCGCACCCGCGAGGCGTCCCTCTCCTCCTCCGGCCCCACACCCGGGCTCTCCTGAGGAGACGCCGCCGGCGCCACCGTCCCCATCGCCTCTCCTCCGCGGCCAAGGCGGATCCCTCCCTTCCCGTAGGCCCCGCAGCCGCTCGTCCCGCGACAATTCAAAGCTAAGCTCCGCCCATCGGGTTCGCCTGACGTCGCACGTCAACTGAAAGGAACGCATGACGTCTCTGTCGCCATCCAATGTCTGAAGATAATTTTGTGTTCCGCACGCACTCTAGTCCTCATTAACACCTCAGGTTTCACTTGTCTTTTTTCTCCCCGTTCTTACGTCCAAGGAAGTAGACGAGAATTTATTTAGTTTTACCAAAGTGACTCGCCTCTGACATCCAAAGACAAGCTGTATTATCTCTATGCGCAAAGAGAATAAAGGCCAAATGCGATTGTCAATTCGTACCAACAGATAATGTGTGTGGATCTAAACTTTTTCTCCCTAACTTTATGAAGTCCAGATCCAAGTTGATGTTGGGGGCTGCGCCTCGCTTGCAGTAAATTGATTCCTTAGTGAAGGGGGGCGGGGTGGGATCGCGCACAACCTTGCCGAAGTAAGGATCAATGAGGAATTACGTTTGCCACCCTTCCCCTCCGGCCTCCTTTGTCTTTCGGGGATACGCGATAGACAGAAATGAAACGATTGATTTTGGTACCTTCGGGCGCAATCCTATACATGTTTAGATAGGAAAAAGTCCTACAGCTCCCAGCATTTCCCAGCCAGCCATGTTAGCTGGGGATGCTGGGAGTTGAATACGTTAAATGGCAACGAAAAGTACGGTCTGTGACAATTCAGTTAAAGCTTCAATTAAAATCTGCAATCGCAGATTGCCCTTTTTGCGTTTCATTGCCATTTCGCCCCACTGTTTACAATTAATTTCCTCTATACCCATGCATACACTACACCCATGCATCTGATGAAGTGGCCACTACTCCGTAATAGGCTGACCATATGAAAAGGAGGACAGGGCTCATGTAACTTTAACAGTTGTAGAGAAAAGGGAATTTCAGCCAGTGTCATTTGTATGCAATTAGTTCCTGGTGAAATTCCCTCTTCATCCCAACAGTTAAAGTTGCAGGCACTATACTAGAGTGACCATATACAAAAGGAGGCAGGGCCCCTGCACCTTTAACTGTTGTGATGAAGAGGGAATTTCACCAGGAACTAATTACATACAAATGACGCTGCCTGAAATTCCCTTTTCTCTACAACTGTTAAAGTTACATGAGCCCTGTCCTCCTTTTCATATGGTCAGCCTACTCCGTAATAAATCTTCTGCAGTTTAGTCATATGCATGTCTGATCAGAGAAGTAAATCCTATTGATTTCAATGGCCTTACTCTGAGGTACAGGTAGTTTTTAAGGGCACAAACCCATGCATGTTTAGACAGAAAAAAGTCCAGCATTCCCCAGTCATAGGGTGACCAGATAAAATCCAGGTCAGGGCTCATGTAACTTTAACAGTTATAGAGAAAAGGGAATTTCAGCCAGTGTCATTTGTATGCAATTAGTTCCTGGCGAAATTCCCTCTTCATCACAACAGTTAAAGGTGCAGGCGCTATCCTAGAGTGACCATATACAAAAGAAGGCAGACCCCCTGCAACTTTAACAGTTGTGATGAAGAGGGAATTTCACCAGGAACTAATTGCATACAAATGACACTGGCTGAAATTCCCTTTTCTCTACAACTGTTAAAGTTACATGAGCCCTGACCTGGATTTTATCTGGTCACCCTACCCAGTCAGTATATTTGTGTAAAAAAGCATAGGACTGAGCTTTACGTCTTTAAAGTGCCACAAAACTGTTCCATGTACATTTTATTGTTGTTGCTGCAACAGGCTATCGACCTGAAAGTTGTTCATCCTATAGAAAAAACATGTCATGGAGAAGGGTTCATAGCGCTATTTTAATATGTGCACGCGGGTTTTTCGTGGCTGTGGTTTCCCAGTGGGAACCGGAAAGCATTAAAAAATTAACATTAAAAAAAATGATGCGCCCTCTGCAGCCTTAAGTAGTACGATCTAGGAATCCTTCGAACACTACATTCTGTTAATTAGCAGAGGGTAGCTGTGTTAGTCTATTGCTTCAAAAAGCCACGAAGAGTTTTGTGGCACCTTAAAGTATAACAAATTTATTCTGGCGTAAACTGTCCGGGTCCATAGACCGCTTCATCAGCTGCATCTGATGAAGGTGGGCTATAGTCCACGAAAGCCTACGACAGAATAAATTTGTTTGTCTTTAAGGCACCACGCGATAGTAAACTCCCTGGGGACTAAGGCCTAAAGCCCCCAGTTGCTAGGCGAAGGGCGGAGCTGTGAGCCTGACCCGGAAATGCTATTGCTGGGTCGGCCCTTTCCGGCACTGCCGCCTACGCTTGGGCTGGGTTCTGCTCAGCCTCCGCCGGCTGTAGGAGGCGGCCATTTTCCCGGAGAGCGGAGTAGCCGCCGAGACCCTTTTCCTCTGGAGGACAGGCCCGGAAGGGCTGAGAAGCAGGGGCTGCCTGGTGCTGCTAGTAGAGTGCCGGTCCGCCTCCGTGGCCGGTAGCGAGGAGGATGTTTTCTTTTTCCAGCACGGTGCAGCCTCAGGTAAAGGCCTCTGAGCGGACAAGGGCCTGGAGAAAGGCGGGTGGAGAGGTTGTGAAGGAAGGAGGTTTCCGAAGATGGGGGTGGGCGATAGACGACAGAGCAACCGTGGCCTTGGCGACTGTCGAGGTTTCAGAAGATCTGCGGTTGGGAGGCGGTTAAAAATGGAAGAAGAGTCCTATCGGATCCCGTTTCTAAGAACAGATAGCCAGATGTCTCGAAGGATGCAATCCTATACGTGTTTAGACAGAAAAAAAGCTCTCCAACTCCCAGCATGCTGGTTGGGGAATGCTGGGTGGCCTAGGGGTTTTTATTTGTCTAAACATAGGATTGCGCCCTAAGAAGCCTAAAAAGTGGAGCATAAAAAGACATTACCTCCCTTCCCCCATCCCGTGAAAGTCTCCACCATCTAGCAATCAGATATGCTACCCCTGCGTATGGAGGTTCCATTTACTGACTCTTGGCTGTTTGTCCAGATATTCTTTTGAATTTATTTAATCCCATCTTAAAGGCATCCAAACGGATGATTTATCACGTATTTTGTGGGAGTGAATTCTATGGGTCAACTATGCAATAGTGTTTTCATTTCATATGTAATAGAAAATAACAAAGAATACATAATGGACATGTAACTTGAGGTTTCAGTAGCTGACTATCTGGAGATGCCTTATAAGGAGTTAAGTCATCTAGCCTAGTACTGTCTTTGAGCATGAAAAAGGGGATTGTGATTTTGGAGCACCCCAGATTAAGGTAAATTGATACCTGTAAAAGCTGTGACCTTGGATCCTGTGGTGGATGGCAGTTTCTCCAGCTAGAAATGGGTACTTGATCTATAGTGTTTGAGACATCAAAGACAGCCACAAACCCCATGAATAATGATAGATGGCCAGCTAACTTCATCCATCTTGTAGTCTGTGAAAGAGAAAGTTCAACTCTTCATTATTATTATTATTATTATTTATTCCATTTATATACCACCCCATAGCCAAAGCTCTCTGGGCGGTTTACAAAAATTAAAAACATTGAACATTAAAAACACCAATATACAAAATTTAAAACCATAAAGCATAAAAACAAGTTAAAATTACAATATCCTTCTGGGTCAAAGCACAACAACAACACAAAAACACAAAACCCTCATCATATGCTGTTAAATGCCTGGGAGAAGAGGAAAGTCTTGACCTGGTGCCAAAAAGATAACAATGTTGGTGCCAGGCGAGCCTTGTCGGGGAGATCATGGGGCTACAAAAGTGGCAGATGGGGCTATATGCATTTCTGCTATCTGTTCTGTGGGCCTATGTAATGTGCAGAACATAAGCCAGTGCACTTGTTTTGTACTTGAGATTCTATAAGGGTTATTCTTTAAGTGTATCATCATGGATTAATGGGTCTGAACTAGCTGGACCACAAAAAAAAATACAGGCAACTCAAACCCCATATAAAATTTTGCCCCAAAGTGCACCACTTTGCATTTACTTACATTGATTATCAAAAGTTGCAATCAAATAGAACAGCAGAATGTGACTTCTTTATTTTATTTAAATTTCTTTTTTCAGATTTTATCTAGATTTTATTTACATTTCAAATCTTTTTTAATGTAATTTTCTCATTGTGTCTTCACAACAAACATATGAGGTAGGCAATGATAGCTAAAACCTGCCATTAACATTTGTTCAGTGTCAAAATTAACATTTTGAAATTACCTCATGAAAAAGAACTGTTCTGCTGGATCAAACCACCAGTGAAAAATTTCCTCTCCAGCAATAGCCACCTGAATGCTTCTGAAAAGTTTGCAATCAGGGCATTACCCCCACCCCCCCACCCCAAATATTCCCTTTTTGTTTGTCTGCAGCAACTGGTATTCCTGGAGAGAGAGAGGGAGTGTGTGTGCCTCTGAATGAAGAGGTTCTGTTAAGCTGGCATGGCTAATAACTATTAACAGAGTTATTTTCTGTGAGTTTTCTTTTTTTAAAAAAATGAAAATAATTCAAAAAGGAAAGTGATAATAAGAAGTGCAAACTGCTACACACATTACTACTACGTTGTCATAGCTGCTGTAACTTTCTATAATGTTACATTTGTTGTTGTTTTTTAAGTAAGATGTAGCGCAGTTCAGTAAGGACATCTCTTGAAACAGTATGTCAAATGTTTGTTGAGCACTAAAGCATACAAGGTGGGGAGGGGGGAGAATGAGGAAAGTAGGAGGGATAGAAAACAGTTCAGTCAAGTGTTCATTTACAATAACATCTAAAGAAATATAGTGGTGCTTGAAAAGTGCTGAAGCTTTTAGGCAATGTTTTTGTGACTAGAGAAAAACCCTAGGGAGCTATGCCCCAGAGGAAAGAACCAATTCCATTTGACACCTCTTTGGGAACAGCTGGCAGAAAGAATACTGAAATGATATTGCACCCAGGTCTTTTGTAAATACCAAGGAATTTAAGACAGGTCTTGTTAGATCTTAAAAGGAGGAATGTTGGCTTCTTAATTCAAGGGAAGCTAAATTTTCTTATAAAAATGTGGTCATTCTTTTAAAAGAGCTTATTCATCTATGCTGTAGAAAAACAGCAGTATATTTATTCTGTATGCCCAAGGTAGTGAGTAAAAAGTCATAGATTGAAAAAAGGTGATTTAATATCTACACACAAGGCTTTTGTGGATGAAGTGTAAATTAAATTAACAAATTTGGAATGTTAATGCTTACCAAGTGTAATTGTGACTTTAATCTCATTTATTTCATTTTTCAAAGTCTGGATCTTCAAAAAGGTAGCATTCCTATCTTATGCAGCTGAGGTCAATAAGTATTTAAAAGGTATTTTGAGGTAATTGGCAAACACCACATATTGTATTAATATTAGGACTGCATTGCCATTATGCAGAATTAGAATTCTTACAGACATTTGGGTTACAGTCCTATACCTACTTATCTGGTAGTAAGCCCCATTGGACTCAGTGAGTCTTTCTTCTGGGTAGACATGCATAGGATTACACTGTTAAAAACTGAAATATATAAATAGTGATTTCACATAATTTTATTTTATGTTAGTTCACAGTTCCTTTGAGTCACCTGATCAATGCGTTCCATTCACCCAAAAGTCCAGCTCCATCTTTCAACACAACATCTACCCAGTCTGTGCAAAAGGAAGCAGCACCTGAAAATGATGTACAGATTAGTGAGGTAAGAATTCTTTAATGGTATGACAGATTTATTTATTAAAAAAGAATCTTCCCAAATAATAACTGTTTAGCATTTGATACTATCTGCAGACAATCCCAAAAATGTATACAATACTCTGTCTAAGGATATAATTTGTTGGTCTTTAAATATTCCAGTATATACGGTGTTCAAATTGTTTTGGTTCACTCTACTTATAATAATAATAATAATTTCTATAACAAAGGTGTAGCTGAATCTTCTGCAACCTGAAATTGTAGGAAATAGACACAGTTTGTATGTCACAACAATTCCTGCCCACTTTGCCCTGACAATTCCTGGGTTGTTTTACTCAGGAATTGTCAGGGCAAGTGGCAGTGAGCAAGCACAGTGACTCCTGTGCACTCATCGCTTCCACTTTCAATCAACAACCCAGGAATGATGGACTGTTGAGTTGATTCTGGTTTGTTTAACCCTTAAACAACCCAGAGTTCCAGGTTTCATAGGTCATGATAACAACCCAGGAAGCGACAAGCATATGGGAAGCAGCACAATTGCAATTATCTTGATGTCCAAATGCGGTCAGAGACTAGGGCCGAGTACTACACACAAGTGTGAATAAGTCCTATTAAACTGAGTAGAACCTGACTTTGAGTAGATGTGCATAGGATTGCACTGTCAATTGCTTGAGAAATTAGGACTATGTTTGAAACTAAAGTATAAAGCAGTGACTTCACTTTATTATAATACTCTTAATAGGATAATTGTGCATATTGCCTCTGACATTGGAGGTATTATAGACCCATCAGGACTAGAAGCCATTGATAGCCTTCTCCACCAGGAATTTGTGTAACCCCCTTTTAATGCCATCGAAATAGGTGCCATCACAACATCTTGTGGTAACAAGTTCTATAATTTAACTATGCACTCTGTGAAGAAGTACTTCCTTCTTCTCAGCTTATCCATAAGGATAAGGAGATTGCAAAGAAGTATCTTCACTGCAGAAGATATAGAACAGATAATTGTGCCTTAACTAAGGTTTACAGGACAAGAGTTGAAGGAAATTTTTCCTTATTTTCTGCAATTTCCTTCCTTGTGTTTATTTTAAGTTATTCACTGATAGGTTCATATCTTAAAGGGATATGCAACATAAGCAGAATTATTGGTGTGTGTGTTTTTTAAGTGTCGTTTGCTCCTAAGTTTCAAAAAATTTCTAGAATCATGGGTCTCAAATCTTAATAGTTGAACTTATTTTTGGAATGATCTGATGTTCATAAACATTTGAATACTTCATCTATTCTTTTTACAGCCAATACTTAATCTACGAGATCTAGGACTGTCTGACTTGAAAGCTAGCCAGCTTGATGAACTAGTGGACAGGCTACTTCCTGGCTATTGTGTAGAAAACAAAATCTCTTCACACTGGCAAACATCGTATATATCTGCACAGTCCTTCTTTGAAAATAAGTATGGTATGTGTTAGGATATTATATTGGAATTCCTGTAGAGTTGAATCACTTACATAATTGAATCCCACACCACACACCCTGATACATTGTTCCAGTGAGAGGCTTTCTTTCTGCTTTCTTTCTATGCCCATATCTCCTGTTAGGCCCTTTTAATGCCAACAGGAGCTCAGAATCTGTATTAGTTTTATTTCTGTCTTTCAACATTCTTCATCTTGGTTTATCCTATTAATCCCCACCTGCCTAGTTATATGACTCGATTCCATTAAAATTGATTATGGTTTTGGCATTGTCAAACGCAATAACTTGAAAAACTAATACTGAAAACCATCACTTTATTTGAGTGTCACTTCCTTTTACTAATATATATCATTTGTCTGCTAATGCTTATAATTCTTAGCCACTAGCAGGCATAGTGTTGCCCAAGGGTGCAAAACCTCTTTCAGTCCAAGGGCCGAATTCCATTTTGGACAAGCTCTTGGAGGCTGCATTCTCATGGTGGGTGGGGCCAAACATAAAAATATCAGCATATTTTAGCTTAAAGCGCTTACTGCCAGTAGCTAAGCCTTAGGAGAAGCATTTCAACCTTTTATAGTGGGGGAAAACTGCACAAAAGCTGGGAAAGCCCCAGGTGGGAACCCCAGGTAGGCAATGGCCAATGTCCAGGAATGCTGAGAATTATGGTCCAAAACATCTGAAGGACACCAGGGCCGAATCTACACCAAGCAGGATATAGCACTACAAAAGTAGTATATAAAAGGCGGGAGCCACACTACTGTTTTAGGACGGTATTGAAGTGCACTGACAGCTGTTGGGGCCCATAGACACATACCATATACCGCTATCATAGTGCTATACCCTGCTTGGTGCGGCTCCTGCCTTTTAGTTACAGCTTTCATTGTGCTATACCCTGCTTGGTGTAGATCTGGCCAAGGTTGGGGAAGGCTGGTCTACAATATGATGACTAGAGTATATCTTTCTAGTCTTATCCATGCCTTCTGGGCCTGCTTAATGTCTCAGGTGGCTTTGTCTGCATTGTGTGATTCATTAAGCTTCACTCCGGTGTATTCAGTAATCCCAGACAATGGATAAAAAGTGTGCATCTCCTTCACCCTCATTACAGTATTTACTTTTGGGGAGAAGCCAGGAGTCTATATACACATATGGATCTGTTGCTGTTTGTTAGCTGACATTGTTTAGATTCTAGCTACTGTAACTTTGGCTCAACATAAAATACTTGCTTAATTCTAAAGTACTTAATTGATTGAGTTTTTGTTTACCTAGGCCTTTGCAGAATTGGGCAGTGACTTCAAGTCCCAATCTTGCAACTGTGGCAATGCCTTTGAACAGTACATATTGTGTTTTTTGAGTTGAGAAGCCTGGGTATGAATCCTCTAAAAGTCAGGGTCTCCATGAATGGCTTTGTGAACTTCATTTCTCCATTAAAAATGTGAAGAGTTACTGTTTTTTACAGGGAGCTGTGAAAAGCAACAAGATAGACTTTGAATCATGTTTTATTTTTTTCAAAAATGTAAGTTTTGGTGCATGGTTTTAAGGTACATGGCTGGCTGGAGCATGCTTCGAGTTATAGGACTTTTTTCTGTTTAAACATGAATAGGATTATACCCTTAATTTATTAAGGCAGTGTCATAGTATATCGAGGCTATATCTGGTTCATTTATTTACAAGTGTAAGCATGAATTGTGAAGACTAACATAGTGAGGAAAAATACCAAACCTAACATTTTTTTTGGTTCAGCGCTCACAAAACAGAAATAAGTGTTTTTTTTGTCATGTTAACTTCCTAGGTTTTGCAGATGTATTTCGTGTCTTACGCTCATCTTACCCGTACAGACAGCAGCCTAGTCCTCTCCGGAGTTTATGTTCCAATCTTCAACGTTGGCCAGGTATGAAGCAAGAAAGACCTTTCTGAAACTGATACGTAGTCTGAAGGAAGTAATATACTATGATTTAGATCCAGTGTTTCTGTAACTGGAGCTCTGCTCATGAAACACTTCTGCGTGGGTGTGGTGGGATTTTTGATGATTCTTCCTTCCCCCTGTAGCCCTCTATGCCCCATTTATTTATTATTTATTTAATTATTACATTTTTATGCCGCCCTATAGCCGAAGCTCTCTGGGCGGTTCACAAAAATTAAAACCATGAAGTCATTTTAAAAATATAAAACCAGAATAAAACCAAGCAGCAGGAATTAATACAGATTAAAATACAAATTTAAAACAGCAAGGATTAAAATTGAGTTAATTTAACCGTTAAAATACTGGGAGAATAAAAAGGTCTTCACCTGGCGACGAAAAGAGTGCAAAGTAGGCGCCAGGTGAACCTCTCTGGGGAGTTCATTCCACAGCCGGGGTGCCAAAGCAGAGAAAGCCCTCCTCCTAGTGGCCACCTGCCTCACTTCCTTTGGCAGGGGCTCATGGAGAAGGACCCTTGTAGATGATCTTAGGGTCCAGGCAGGTACATATGGGAGGAGGCGTTCCTTTAGATAACCTTGCCCCAAGCCGTTTAGGGCTTTAAATGTTAGTACCTGCACTTTGAATTGGGTCCGGACCTGGAACGGCAGCCAGTGAAGTTGGAAAAGGACTGGCGTAATATGGTCTCATTGGCCAGTCCCCGTTAACAGTCTGGCTGCCCTGTTTTGTACCAGCTGAAGTTTCAGGACTGTTTTCAAAGGCAGCCCCACGTATAACGCATTGCAGTAATCCAAATGAGAAGTTATGAGAACGTGGATAACTGTAGCTAGGCTATCTCTGTCCAGATAAGGGCACAGTTGGTATATCAGCCTAAGCTGGTAAAAGGTGCTCTTCGCCACTGAGTTCACCTGTGCCTCAAGCAACAGTTATGGATCCAAGAGCACCCCCAAACTACGGACCCAATCCTTTAGGGGGAGTGCAACCCCCTCCAGAACAGGGTGAACATCACCTTGCCGGACAGACGAACCACCCGCTAACAGTACCTCTGTCTCGTCTGGATTGAGTCTGAGTTTGTTAGTCCTCATCCAGTCCATTACCGTGCCCAGGTACTGATTCAGAACAGCCACTGCCTCACCTGGGTTTGATGAAAAGGAGAGGTAAAGCTGGGTGTCATCCGCATATTGATGACATCTCAGCCCACATCTCCGGATAACCTCTCCCAGCAGCTTCATGTATATGTTAAACAACATAGGGGATAAAATAGAGCCCTGAGGAACTCCATGGCTTAAATGCCACGGCACAGAGCAATAATCCCCCAGCACCACCTTCTGAAAACGGCCATCCAAGTAGGAGCGGAACCACTGCAGCGCAGTGCCTCCAACTCCCAGCCCAGACAACCTATCCAGAAGGTTACCATGGTCGATGGTATCGAAAGCTGCTGAGAGGTCCAAGAGAACCAACAGGGTCACACTCCCCCTGTCCCTCTCCCGGCAAAGGTCATCCCACAGGGCGACCAAGGCAGTTTCTGTTCCAAAACAAGGCCTGAAACCCAATTGAAATGGATCTAGATAATCCGTTTCATTCAAGAGTGTCTGTGAGTTGTCCTGCAACCACCCGCTCAAGCACCTTGCCCAGGAAAGGAATATTCGCCACCGGCCTATAGTTGTTAACATCTTCCAGGTCCAGGTCAGGCTTTTTCAGGAGTGGTCTGATTACCGCCTCTTTTAACGAGGCCGGCACCACTCCCTCTCTCAAGGAGGCATTTACAACCTCCTGGACCCAGCCGGCAGTCCCATCCTTATTTGATGTAATTAGCCACAACTGGCAAGGGTCAAGCGCACAAGCGGTTGACCGGACTTGGCCAAGCACCTTGTCCACATCCTCAGGCCTCAATAACTGAAACTCATCCAATAAAACTGGACCAGACGGTGCTCTGAACGCCTCTACTAGTGGAGCTGCATTAAGCGTGGTGTCCAATTCAAGACGAATCTGAGCGACTTTATCTTCAAAGTGCCGTGCAAACTCGTCACAGCATGCTACCGAGGGTTCCTCCATCTCTAGCCCTGGCCCAGAGTGTAGCAGGCCATGACCACCCGGAAAAGCTCCGCCGGACGGCACTGTGAAGATGCAATGCTGACGGAGAAGAACTGTCTCTTCGCCACCCTCACCGCCACAGAGTAGCCTCGATAATGAACTCTTGCCCATGTCCGATCAGACTCAGCACGAGTTTTCCTCCACCTGCGTTCTAGCTGTCTCCATTTTTGCTTCATTGCCCTCAGCTTAGGTGTAAACCAGGGAGCTGGCCGAGCTCTGCTCAGAGAGAGAGGGCAATTGGGTGCGATCGTGTCAACCGCCCAGGTCATCTCTGCATTCCACAGAGCGACCTGGGCTTCGACAGGAGCACCGGCCATATCAGCAGGAAAATCCCCCAGAGCCCTCTGGAATCCATTGGAGTCCATTAGCCTCCGGGGGCGGGCCATTTTAATAGGTCCCCCACCCTTGCAGAGGGGAAAGGATGCCGAAAGTCTAAACCTCAATAGAAAGTGATCCGGCCATGACAAGGAGGTAGATGTTAGTTCCCCCACTTTCAGATCACAATCCTCCTGTCCACCTGAGAAAACCAGGTCAAGAGTGTGCCCTTTTACATGCGTTAGGCCAATGACATGTTGAGACAGCCCCATGGTTGTCATGGTAGCCATGAAGTCCTGAGCTGCTCCGGATGCAGGAGCCTCCGCATGGAAGTTGAGATCCCCCAGGAACACTATCCTGGGGGTCCTCAACACCAGGTCCGAGACAACCTCCATCAGCTCAGGCAGGGAGACTATTGGGTAGCCGGGGGGGGGGGGGGGGCGGTACACCAGTGGAATCCCTAATCTGTCTTGGGTACCCAACACAAGGTACAGACACTCAAAAATTTGCTCCAAAGGATTGGAGGATCCCCTGGAAAAGCATAAGAGGTGGCGGCACTGTGAAAATGGCCTCCCTGTCTTTCTCCAGTGGGATCCTCCACTGGTTCTTAGTCCCTTCCATTTGCGGAAGAGCTACTGTGCATCCAACCTTATCATATTGCTTCTAGTAAATTAATATAGCATAATATAGATGATAATCAACTTTGAAAAAGTTGGTAATCAAATAGTACAATTACTCATGAGAATATGTGACCACATCTCACAATTACTCACAAGCATGAGTGGTCTTTCGAGGTTACTAGAACTTATTTTCAACAACTATGTTGCCTTTCCATTTTGTAATGTCACCTGTTTGGTGTAGGTTTCTATCTTATGCACCCTTTCCTTGAAGGAAGCCTCATTCAGCACAGTGGGACTTAAGTCTGCTTAAACAGGCATAGGATTGCTCTGTTATTCCTTAAATAATATAGCTGATATCCAAAGAGCTCCTTGGAGCATGCTTAATAGGATTTTATCTTACCAAATTTGAGCAGCAGTCCCACATACAGCCCTCCAGTGCAATGGCTTAGACTGCTTTGGGAACACTATTCAGTTTCATAAATGGCTGCCAAGCAGCATAGAAGGGTAATGTTTTTAGAATCCAACGCCCAGCCCAGCCCCAGCACACAGCTAGTTACATGACTCTCTGGATTCTGTGATAAGTGCAGAGTCTATCTGTAAGCGTCTCTGTTTCAGTGTTTAAAATTTGAGACGTATAATCATGGAAGAGACACAGCAATTATTTTTATGTAATCTTGAAATATATCACATCCTTGTATATGTTTAAGTTTTCATTCAGTCTCGAGGTTTTAAGACTCTGAAATCAAGAGCAAGGCGGCTGCAGTCCTCATCAGAACGAATTACAGAAGCAGAAAATGTAGCTCCCTCATTTGTAAAGGTAAGCCTGTCATCATCATGGCTCAGTCCGTAACACCTCTGCCTATTTTATAGAGTAAGCACTATTCATAAACAACGTAGCTGAACAAGTCCCTCTTCTGAGGATTATGTGGTCAGACAAGACAGCTAAAGTTGTATAAAAAGGAAGCTTATACATCAGAAGGGGTGTGCAAATGTGGTTACATCATTGGAAAGTTAGTGTAGGAGAGGATGGATTAAGGGGAAAGATGCTGAAGTTTTGGGTATGCAAGAGGAATCCCTCTGCAATATCTAATGTCTAACTATGCTGTCCTCATCTAAAAAGCTAACAACTTCTTCTGAATTGGAACCTCAGTCGAAGCATTTTATGATCCAACAGGTAAGAATATCCTGGAGGAATCTGGAGAGTTGAGATTTCCTGTAATTATTTGAATTGCTGTGCAATATTCTTTTACAAAAGATATATTTCTAGACCACATAATTATCCTTCCAAGCATAAGAGTTCAAAAGGTCAATATATGCTGAAAATAATTTTTAAAAATCCATTAATTTCTCAAAATGTATTAAGAGTTTTTATGTTAGATTTGGAACTTTAATACCTTATTTAGCTTTAGAAGAAGTAATCATATGAGCAGACATCTGGGAACTGGTTCACTTGGAATATCAGATGCATCTCATCCTTACAGATACTTTCATACTGATGCTTTTTAATTTGCTATGTACAGCCCACTCTGTGCCAGAACTAATATACATAAATGTAATAAAAATATTTTTTAAATTGGACTACTGTAGGGGTCCCCAACCTTTTTGACTTGGTGGGTGCATTTGGAATTTTAAAAGAGTATCACAGGCACTTCCACAAAATGCAGCCATTGGGTGGGGGGGCTTGCCCATTCACATAATGGTTTGCAATTTGGACATGCCTAGTCACAAAACATCCATTTTTCAGAGGACAAACTAAAAGAAAAGCAACTTGGCCCAGAACCAAACTGCAAAGCAGAGTTGGGTCCTGAGCCCCAAAACACAAGCCAGCTCTTTTGAAGCCATGGTTTTCTACTCCAACATCCATTTCACAGAAAGCAAACTGATGAGGCTGAGAGAAGTAACTTCACTAAGGAACTGAGTACATGGCAGTGGTGTGGTCTGAGCCCCAGATACTAAATCACATTTTTGCCACCACAAAGCATAACAAACAAATACCAGTTTCACAGAAGGCAAACTGGGAATGCTCAGAGAAACAGAAAATGCAGAGGCAAAATATGCACAAACACGGCAACAAAGGAGAGGGCCTTCTCTGTGGTGGCCCCCCCAATTGTGGAACGATCTCCCCAATGAGGTTCACCTGGCGCCAACATTGTTATATTTTCGGTGCCAGGTCAAGACTTTCCTCTTCTCTCAGGCATTTAGCAATATCTGATGAGCCTGGGTTTGTTTTGTTTTTTAGGCATATAGCTTTTTAAAGTTATTATAGTGGTTTTAAATGTATGTGTATATTGTGTGTATATTGCATGTTTTTGCTGTTTTAATTTTTGTATATTGTTTTAATTTTATGTAAACCGCCCAGAGAGCTTCAGTTATGGGGCGGTATACAAATGTAATAAATAAATAAATAAAAATACACAGAGAACCACACACAGTTTAGGCAAAACATATCCTGCGTGCATGTATACACGCACACACATGCACACACATACACACACAAGGCACAAACAAAATACCCCAGTTTGCTGCTCCCCAGCCCCTTGGGATATTTTCTGCCACCCCCAGCTTACCTTTTCCTTTTTTTCCTGTGTGGCTGGGAATGCTGGGTTGCAGTCATCGACTCTAATGGTTCTGGAGGCTGACACTTCATTTTGCAGCATGCAAGCCTCCCAGTTATTAAAAAAAATCTTTAAAAACTTAAGATGTCTTTTAAAAAATAGAACAAACAACAGGAGAGGCAGGAAGCCTAATGGGTGCCCACAGTGACCATGTTAGAGACTCCAGGACCATGGAACATTATATAGCACAAATATAGTAGCTGGAAGAACATTCGTGCAAAAAATAATGGATTTTATTGGATTGCATTTTGTTTTATTTTATTAGAATTGGTTGTTTATTTAAAACTAATAACGGTTTTCTCAATCGCATTATTAGGGCCTTCTACTAAGAGATAGAGGATCTGAGGTTGAAACTTTAGAGAAACTGATGAAAACAAAAAACATACCTGAAGCTCATCATGATGCCTTTAAAACTGGGTTTGCAGAGGGCTTTTTGAAAGCACAGTCACTCACACAACGAACAAATGGTCAGTTGATCTATTTTTAAAAATGGTTTATTCAGAGTTACTTTGTCATGTACAATATTAGAACGACTTTCCCCTTAACACTGAGGAGTGGGAGAGTCACATTTACAGTACCTGACAAATTAGTTTCCTTTCAAATTAGTTTCCCCTTATTAGTTTCCAAATTAGTTTCCCCTTATGGAAAATATATAACAATAATAATTAGGCAAGTTCCTCCTACACCTCCCTTTGTCCTCATGGTCATCCCTTTCATCACTAGGTTTAGGTGACTGTTTGTTTGGTTTCTATAACATCCAGGAAGTTTATCTTAATGTTTTTTTTTCTTTTTCAGATTCCTTAAGACGAACCCGTTTCTTACTCTTTGTTGTGCTACTGCTTAGTATTTATGGTTTGTTTAAAAACCCACTTTTATCTGGTAAAGGCTCCTTTTCTGATGCTGGTTTGTTAACTTTTCATTCTTCTGAATATTCCAGTCTTTATGCGCTATTATTATGGTGTCAGCTGTGAGCATTTAAGTTTAAATTAAGATCACACGTTGGATAAACACATTAAGTAGTTATCCCTGTGTACACTACTGTGGGGTATATCTAATGTTGCTCCTTTTCTTTTAAACCAATAATACTTGGGAAGAATATATCTTTGTGAAATGTTTTTTTGACCCAGGATGTCTCATTCAGGACAAAGGCTTACATTTTCTTCAGGTCAATTCAATATTCTTAGCAGCTTGATTAGTTTTGTCTCCTGCTGATTTCCAGTATTTTATAGTGCAATTTTTTAAAAAACTTCTTATATCAGACCATTAGTTGTAAATACAATTCTGCATGTAGAATTAGTATGTCTTAAACAGATCTTGGGAGACCTCTGCAATTTAATTTATACTTTTCTCTATAACCAGCCCAAATATTTTCTTACATTCCTTCTCGAAGCTTTGGAAAAACTTCAACAAGGAATTTGATTATGGGAAAATTCAGAGTACTTTCACTGTGAAGATTTGGTGCATAGGTGATATGGTTCAAAGGATCTTATCAGATGTTGGAGATGGGATATAGGTGTACACGGGTCCTAACTGCTTAAGGCATCTTAGACTTTCTGGAAAAAACGAATGTTTATTTAGTTGGGACTCAGTGAATGGTCTGACAGCACCTGATGCTGAAGCAAAACAGGCGTAGACCTGGCCAGTCCTGGAAACTCCATGTAAAAGTGACATACAAGTATAACAGACAATTTTTTTAAAAAAGTCATTCGGTTGTACATTGATCAATATCACATTGCTAGCAGTAAAAAGTTATGACAAATTATGTTGACTTAGTGGCTTTTTGCTATATCCTTCCATTTTGATTGGCTTGCAGTGCGCTTTCGCACAACTTCTGGGCTGGATGCAGCAGTGGACCCTGTTCAGATGAAAAATGTCACCTTTGAACATGTCAAAGGGGTAAGTCCAAATATTGAATGTGAACACACTGTTCAGTTATTATTATTATTTATTATTTATTACATTTATATACCGCCCCATAGCCAAAGCACTCTGGGCGGTTTACACAAATTAAAAGATTGAACATTAAAAAGCTGAGTTGAAATCATCACATGGAACCTGAAAGTGAAAAAACAAAACTTTGATGAAATGCAAAACCAGGAGCTCCTCTGCAGAAAACTTCACTGGGCTGGGGGAAATGAAATAAACTAATAATGTGGATGAGTGACAAATCTAGGAACTTTTACTTAGAAGGAAGTTTCACTCTGTACAGTGGTGCTTATGAGTGAGAAATATAAGAGCTGCAGTGGGGCCTGGGAGCACATGCTGGGTTCGCACAGTTCCATCTCCTGCAGGCACCTGCAGTCATGTCAGTCATTTCATGTACTGCTGTTCAAGAAACCCAACATGAATGCTGTGATGAACCTGCCAAGATAGTTGTGTGGTTCTCTGCTTTTGTTCCTATAATATTTGTCACTTGACTGTACCTTTTGCTGCTGAACCTCTGGCAACATATCTGTGCTGTGTCAGGAGTTGTTCCATGCTGGCCTAGTGTTGTATTGCCTAGTTGCTTTCCCCTTTCACCTCCTATAGTTGTTAAAATCCATCCCTGCTGATTTTCTCAAAAAATGGATTGTAGAAAAACAGTTTTACAAATGTATCCCTGTCTTGGTTTTAAAATGATCACCTACCGCCTTCATACTGGAAGAGACTGCTGTTCTTGCTTTTTTTTCTCTTAAACTGTTTAAACATTAGCTTGTGCAAGGTCACAGCTGGGGTTTGGCTTCTATTTTTTCAGCATTGCATTCTGAGAAGTTATGTAAGAATTATTTAAATGTTCCCTTTTACAGTTCTAGGGGTTTTATGTAGTATATATCATTGATCGTTGCTTGTTCTGCAGTACATTTTTATGCTAAATAAACATGTGTGTTCAGTTTGCCATCGTAGACCACAAACCAGTGCAACGTGATGTCTGTATCCAATGTAGCTTTAAAATTTTGTTTCTTGAAATCTCATCTCCTTCCCCCGCCCCCACAAGGCAAACTGCTTTGGGAAACCTGGGAGTTCCAAGGGTAATTTGTGAAACAGCATGTGGTCTTGTATGTTCTAAGGGGAAAAAATCAAATCCCACTGGGATGTGAATGAGACTTAGATATGGTTAAAAAGTAACTCTCAGGATTGTGACCATAATCTGTCTAAAGCTAATATGTTCAAATTGAAATAGTTGAGATCTTTAAAATTTTGACACATCTTATTAATACATTCATGTTTCTTAATTGACTACAGGTTGAAGAAGCTAAGCAAGAGTTGCAAGAAGTGGTAGAATTCTTGAAAAATCCTCAGAAATTTACTGTACTAGGAGGTAAACTTCCTAAAGGTAAGTGTGAGCTTTTGATTATTGGCAGCTGATTTAATGCCACTTGTTTGGGCTATTTCAAGCCACTTACTACGTTGTAGTTCTAGTTGATTTCTTTGTGGCAAATAATATTCACATTTGTGTTACACTTTTTCATGTATTTTGATTATGTATTTAGTTCACCTCCTCCCTTTGTCTGTTGAGCAAATTACAATTTAAAAACAACACCTCTAGTTAAAATAAGCTCCTAGTAGAGTACTATAATCTTTTTCCATTTTTGCAACTATATGTGCATATTCCTAAAGCAGTTTAGCATATATGCTGTCTATATAGTTGTCATAGCCAGGTTGAAATCTTTAATAACTAGTATTTGGCACTGAGTAATGAAATTACAAAAATTGGTGCAAACACGGAAGAAGGCAAAATCCCCATTTGCTTTGGTTTCATTTTATTTTGATGCCATTATTTCCCCAGGTATTCTGTTGGTAGGACCACCTGGTACTGGCAAAACTCTTCTTGCCAGAGCTGTGGCAGGAGAAGCTGATGTTCCATTCTATTATGCCTCTGGGTCAGAATTTGATGAGATGTTTGTTGGTGTGGGAGCCAGCCGAATCAGAAATCTGTTCAGTAAGTTCAGCTTAGTTTTCTCTTGAATATTGTCTGCTTTTATGAAATAGGAGTGTAGATGTACACACTTTGAGGTCTATCGATTTCTTTCAAGGAACTAACCAGCATCACGAGAATTAAAAAAATTCTCTTTATGTTTACATTCTGTCTGACCTATGTTAACCTAAAAATATTATTTGCCCAATTTGAGATTTTTATTGTATCTGTTTTAGAGAGGAGCCCCCCTTCCTTTTCACTGCTTTGGATCTAAATAGCAATAGAACTAAAATCTATTATTGTGGAAAAGTGCAGTTCATTAGGGTATTTGCAAAAAGCTTATTACTCTCACATTAAAATCGTATGAAGAAAATTAAATGCTATGTTATAGTATGAACTAATTTGACTTGTATTCTTAGGGGAAGCCAAAGCAAATGCACCTTGTGTTATATTCATTGATGAGTTGGATTCTGTTGGTGGCAAGAGAATAGAGTCTCCAATGCATCCCTACTCAAGGCAGACAATAAATCAACTTCTTGCTGAAATGGATGGGTAAATACTAATTTCTATTCTAAGTCAGGAGACTTGCAGTTATAATTGCAAAATGTAAGGAGAATTTGTGAGGCAGTAGATAATGTGAAATCTGATATGCATCTTAGGAGGAACATATTTCAGCTATTGACAGCATAATCCACAGACTTCTAATTAAGGCTGATCCAAATGTCTGATCTCACTGAATTTCTCAAAATGTAGGAGATCATGGGTAGGGGTGAAACCCCACCTGAATGTTGGAAGGAGGTACAGATACCTAGGTGAAGGGGGGAGAACCTGCATATCCTAGTACAAGGTGGTCTAAGGTCATCGGTCCTTACCTGTCTATTTTCTTTTCATTTTAAAAGTAGAACCACAATTTAGCTTAAGTTTCTACTTTGGAGGTGGAGAAGTTTGTGTGTGTATGTATAAGTGGGGAGGGTGTGTGGGGGAGAGAATGAATGGATGATGAATGGGGTGCATGCTGATGTGAGAATGAATGGATGGGGGCATGAGGGATTTGTGTATGTGAGAAAGAGAATGAATAGATACGAAGAGGAGAAAACAAATGGGGTGGCAGGAAAGGTACCCCCACCCACTTTTTTTTGCTTTTCCCCACCTAGCCCCAGCTCTGCCTTTCACCAGTATGTGTCCCCTGGCAATTATGCCTCAGCAGAGTGCTGATGACTTTAATTTAAAAATGATTCTTAGTGTTGCCCTGTAAAATGCCTGCAATGTTCATTGGACTATATTGGAATTGCTGGGCTCCAGTTATACTTGTAAGAAACGATTTTTAAATTGCAAGTATATTAACTAAAGTTATTTTCTCTTTCTGAAGCTTTAAACCTAATGAAGGAGTCATCATCATTGGTGCAACAAACTTCCCCGAAGCATTAGATAAGTATGTGTGTGTGTGTATATATATGCATAAAATGTAACTTTGCATGGTTTGATTTTGTGCATATATGACTTTGGAAGTACAGCCAGTAATAGGGGTGCATAGGTAATTAAAATGATGTATTACATCCTGTCCGTATTTTTATAATCTTTAAAGAAAGCACCAAAAAAGGCTAGCCCCTACTAGCTATATTTAGCAGCAACAGCAATGTTAGATGCAGGCCCTTAACTGGACATTACAAAGAGTTGGATCCATAATCAGTACTACTAAAGTAGACCCAATAAAATAAATGGTACTTAATTGGTCATGATTAACAAGGCCCATTGATTTCAATAGGCCTGCTCTTAGTATGATTAAATCTGTATTGAACCCAGTAATTGCAGAAAAAGAATGTATGTTTGAAGCGCTGCTTCGTAAAGTATACTTTTCCATGGGATTTGTGTACTCAGAGATCGTTAGACAGCTTTGTGCGGAGGGAATTTGCTTGTGTGAACTAATCTTTAGTAGAAGTTCAGAATCTATCAACTGCTGCCTGTACAAATTACATTCTTCTAAAAACATTAGTTTAAATCAATTTAGTAACAAAGATTTACATTTTTTTAATGATTCATAGAATTTGTTTTTCCTCCCCAATTAGTGCTTTAATTCGTCCTGGCCGTTTTGACATGCAAGTTACAGTTCCCAGGCCAGACGTTAGGGGCCGAACTGAAATTCTGAAATGGTACCTTAATAAAATAAAGTATGACGAGTGTAAGTATAAATATGTCACTGTTACAGAAAATTGTTACAGAATTACGTATTCACGTAGTTGTGGTGATTGAGGTTCGGGATCCTGTCACCATTGAGGATATCCTCTACTCCACGGAGCACTACCTCTGTGTCGCGTAAGTGCAGCACGCAAATAGACATCCGTGGAGTGGACTATTCACATTCGTGGACTAAAGCGTTGTCCGAACGCACCCTATGTCTGTAGTGGTAATAGAGTAATTCAGTTAGTATGAAAAGAGGACGTAATGTAAGGCTTCTGCAACTTTAAATGTATTATGCATTCTAAAGCAATACATTATTTTTAACCTCTTACCTTGGGTTGACATAGGGCTAAATGTGTTTTTGTTCACACAGCTATTGATCCAGAGATCATTGCAAGAGGTACGGTAGGATTTTCAGGAGCTGAGCTGGAAAATCTTGTGAACCAAGCTGCATTAAAAGCTGCAGTGGATGAAAAGGATATGGTTACTATGAAAGAGCTGGAATTTTCAAAGGACAAAATTCTTATGGGTAGGCTTTTTTCTTCTTGGATAAAACAAGTTGTTTTAAATGTTGATACTGAGTTCAGTGAGGCATATATTTAAGTCCAGTGTTTGCTTATCATCAGTAAGTTTGAATATTTTATAAAGGTTCTGGGAACCAGCATTGTTGGGATACATTGAGCCTAAAGTATGTTCAGGTGCAAGTTTTTATTAAGTACTTTTGACCCTAAGTTGACATTTCATTGGAGTGGGTAACAAATGTAGCATTAGTATTTCTTTTGGGTTCCTGCCATTAAAGATTGGGATAGGCATATATCAGATACCCCATTTCTCAATTTACATTGTTAGTTCTTTAAAGCACAGTCGCAGCCTATCTGGGTATGCCATTATTGTATATTTCGGTCATGGAACTCCCCATCCTGAGATGCGTCTTTCTACTAGGATTTGACCCTGCCACCAAAATCTTTCTGTTCTGCCACGTGCTTGTATTGGTTTGATCTTTCCTCTTCTGTTATTTTAATACCTTGCTTCTGGTTTTTAGCTTTTTAAAATTTGTTTAGTCTTTATTTTATGGATTGTACATAGTTTTAATTGAGTCTGTAGGCTGCCTTGAGGGGCCAAGAGGAGGGATATCAATTTTTAATAAATAAGACCGTAACCATAAAATACTCACATCTAATAAATGGACAAATAAGATTGGACTCAATCTCAGTGAGTCCAAAAATATCATCTGGAGTCAAGAAGAAAAATGGCACTACTCATGCACAAGATGGAGGTATCAGCAGACTTGGGAAACCCCAAGGTTTTCAGAAGAATGAAAAATCTTTGGAGGGCAGAAGAGGGAGACTCCAAAAATATCCAAAAATGGAATGCTCACTGATGAGAGGGAAAAAAACTTGGAAGACAGGGTGGCTGGCTGGAATCCTGAGCAGGACCAATCCACACTGCAACATTGCGTTGCAGGTCCCACTTGCATATTGTGATTTTAATCTTTCCATTTCCTTTGCTTTTCTTTGCTTTCAGGTCCTGAGCGCAGAAGTGTAGAAATTGATGATAAAAATAAAACAATTACTGCCTATCATGAATCTGGGCATGCCATCATTGCATATTATACTAAAGATGCAATGCCAATCAACAAAGCAACAATTATGCCACGAGGACCAACACTTGGACATGTGAGAATTTTAAATTATACAGAAGACCCACTTTCAAATAGATTTTGATCAGTTTACTGCTTTGCATTGCTGAGAAATTACTCAACAGAATTATGATACTGAAGATTTGGCAGCATACTTCCATAGCAAAATGTAATCATAAGGACCCTGGTTGGGTTGCTTTGGCATTCATTTTGGTAGCTATTTCAGAGCTACTTTGTTTATACCCGTGAATATCAAACGGTTCAAAAAAGAGGTCCATATTGATGTGATTCAGGGAGAGCATTTCGTTCGTTTTGGACCACTCCATTTTAAACTATAGGACTGCAGTGCCCAGATACCTAAGCGGAAATGTTTCATAGCACAATTGGAGTGGCAAGACTGAAGGATAGATAGTGTTATTCATGCATTAATCAAGACAGTTTGGAAAATGTTCAGTCCATGTACTTAAGTATTTGGGATGCATCAGCTATGCCTGCATAAATCTCACTTCTCACTTGTAATGGCTGGCCAGCTTTCTAAAGTTAAAAGTAGACAGGGTGCACTTGTATCCACTGTGGCATGAGAACTTTATTTCCTAGCTTAGGTACTGGGGGTGGGGGGTGTATGCATGTATGTGTATGCATATAGAGGTGATTATTACTTTACCAGTCCTGGCTTTAAACAGCCAGGACTGGATTCTGGCGTAGTAAGGTGGCAGACAGAAAGAGGATAGTCCAGATGGCAAAAAGTTGCCATTCATCTGTTTGCTCACTAGGGGGCAGTTGCTCAACTTGGATGAATTTGCATGTCCTATGGAGGCACCAATTAAAACCCTCAAGAAGAACATTGGTTTACCTTGATAATGTAAATGTCCTAGGTAAAATATTCTCTTTTAATAGATTTTAACAGGGAGGAACCAACAGAGGGCTTAAAAAGTAATCTCCTCTGTCATCACCTCTGTTTCAAGCAGATCCAAGCAGCTAGCAATGGTAACATACTGTTTTTGCAAACTTTAATCTCTGTTTATGCAATTTTGTATTAAAGGTGTCCTTGCTGCCAGAAAATGACAGGTGGAGTGAAACGAGATCCCAGCTGCTTGCACAAATGGATGTTAGTATGGGAGGAAGAGTAGCAGAAGAACTCATATTTGGAGGGGATCACATCACAACAGGTTAGCAGAAACCAGAACGAAATAATCTTCAGTCAATATATGAGAATTCATGTATATTTTAACTTCATACCCTGAATTAAATTTGTGTACTTTTTCACTATTTAGGTGCTTCTAGTGATTTTGACAATGCTACTCAAATAGCAAAGCTCATGGTGACAAAGTTTGGAATGAGTGAGAAGGTAAGATCTCTTTCGTGTTTGTGTTTCAAATATTGTCCACTTCGTTTTGTCTTTGATTGCATGTCGAGATTATAAATCGAAATACGTGCATGTAATCGTGACCCAGCTTTATGGATTTTTAAAGATATAAATAGTGTAGGTGAAATGAAGGCAGGTTGTTTTATCTATAACTGTAGTTCTTCAAGTGGTCATCTGTGCACTTACACATATGGGTTCTGAGCCCACTCAATAGGTTCTGAGCCCACTCAGAGCTTCATTTGGAATGTTTTAGAGGTGAGAAGAGCTTTTGGCAGCACCTACCGTCAGCATGCATGTTCAAAGGAGATGGCTCCCACCATTCCCACTCAGTTCCCAAGACTGTATAGCAGCACTCTGGGGTGAAAGCCGTTGCAGCTGAGCTTCTCAGTGGCATATTTCCCTTGCTTGCAATAATTTTGGATAGTGGGATTTCTCTTTCAAAGACCCAGATAAGTGGGGGGGGGGGGGATTTGCAGGTTTTTGTAAGGGCAGCAAATTAAAGGGTGGTTAAACATTCATAAAACCATTTAAAAATAACATCATATGATTATAGTTCATTCCATTGAAATTTATCACTGGTGACTATGGATGCAATTTTACTACCTATTTAAGAATAAGTCCCATTGAACTCTGTAGGACTTCTGAGTACACAAGTATAGGATTGCTCTGTCAATCTCCTGCTGCCCTTTGGATTAACAAGCAGGCTGTAATATGATGGTGGGTTTTTCTTAAGTATGAAAAATGATTGTCACTCCTTAAATGTTAAATTCCCCACAGGTCTTTTGTGATATAGTGGATATTACTAGAACAATGTTAAATTACATACAGCTGCAGTGTACTTTATACCATGAATGGAGCTACAGAAATAAGTACCGCTTCTTCCTCTCAATTTTGTTCCCTTTTCTATAAGCTTGGTGTCATGACCTACACAGATACAGGAAAACTCAGTCCTGAAACTCAGTCTGCAATTGAACAAGAAATAAGATCTCTTTTGAAGGTAAACATAATTATGTTTTTCCCAATCATAGGATAGATAGTTGGAACAAAGATTGAGTGACTAGATGTTTATATCCCTTGGCTTTCTTGTATTTATATAGTAAACCATATAGCATGTGGCTGAGCTCCTTATTTAATGCCTTATCCTGTAAAAACCTTAATAAAGCTAAGACTTTATAATTAATTTCTTTAGCCACTTGTTTAGTAAATAGAAAAACTACTGGAAGTAAGTTCTTTCTTATTATTCATGTATTTTTGTATCTTAGTTTCCTTCCATCTCTTGGCTCTTTACTTTTTCTAAAAACTAAAGTGCAAATGAATACATTCATGGTTTGATCGTAAATTTTTTGACTGTTTAATCTGAAAACAGTTTTTAGAATGCATTGCTCCCATTTCTGGTTTTGTTGTGGACGCTTCTTAATATACCTTTCTGTGATAGGATTCCTATGAGCGGGCGAAGAGTATCTTGAAGTCCCATGCAAAAGAACACAAGAATTTAGCAGAAGCATTACTGACCTATGAGACTTTGGATGCCAAAGAAATTCAGATCGTTTTAGAGGGGAAAAAGCTGGAAGTGAGATGATACTTTCCTTGTTGAATGTTCTAACTGATTACTTGCAAGAATGCAATAGTCTCCTTATGCAGTGTAGCTTTCTTTTCCTCCTGATGCGTGTGTGGTAATAATCACATTTCTTAAGGAAAAACAATTTGTCTTGTGAGCTTTTGTTACATTTTACCAAATTTTTGTCCTTTCTTAGAAAGAGACAGAAGGAGCAATGAAGTGCCCACAGATACAGGCATACAATCTCAGGGCTGAATCTGACTCCTTTGGAAACCTCAAATACTGAAGCTGAACAGTGTGTTCTAAATATACCTTCCTTGGATGTGTAACAACTTGCTCTGTTCACTCTTGTGGCTTGAGACACTCTGAAATGCTACAGGATTTACAGGTTGCAGACGAATGACACTTCCATCTGGTTTAATACCAGGGGCCAGTTTATAAAACCTTCACTTGTAATTTAGAAAAACAACAGAATTTATTTAGCAGATCATACAGGCTTCAAGAAGATGAGGACAGGGATTGCATTAACTGAGCTACATTTCCCCCCACTGGCCGCCATACATATGCCAGGGTGTGGTAACCCTATGAGCAAAATAGGAAGGCCGAGAAAAATGGGTTTCACCTATTTGGAAGCCATTGCACCATGCTATAGAAGTTAAAAAATTAGGGGTGAAGGGACACGTGTGCCGTAGCTGGGTAATACTGCCTTGGGGAAAATTATCCTGTGAGGCAGTATTGGGAAGATGTCTCCAATTTTATTTAAGTAGTAAGGAAGTGTAACTGCAGAGCTTTGCTGCTGTCTATACTGTTGGATTCTTTATGTGCCATGGGGCACATATGGAAGAGTACTTACTCTTCTACTTGGCCCTTTTAGTCACATTCCCCTCTTTCGATATTTTTTTTCCTGTTTAAAGTCTTCTGCCCTTATAGACTATGTTTTAACCATATGCTGCCCAAATACAATAAATAAAAGGTTGAAATTGGCATAGGGTGGGGGACAACTGCAAATAATATTCGTACTTTTCCCATGGAACTATTTTGTGGTTGCATAGGCAATTGGTGTATTGTTCTCACAACTTTAAGCCCTGCACTTCCCATTTTAAAAAGATCTTTGAAAGAAGAGTGTTGTGCCAAGTAATGGAAGAAAGTTGGCAGTGAACTTCGTTTAAATCTAGGGCTCACATGGCATTTTGCTATGAATACAACTGATAGTGCAATTATTTTTGAATTGGTCGAGAGCTCCTTTTATTTCAGCAAATCCAGTATTTCAGCACAACTTTCGTTTCTTGCTTTTTCCGCTGTCAACCTAGCAACACATGGGAGGACCTCAAGACCATTTCGTTAAACAGAATACCAAGCTGCTAGGCTGAAATGTTACGAATGTGCTCTTTTGTAGTATTACACAGTCAAAGATGTGCATATGAGGCATGCATGGCACCTTTTTTTAAAATAACAATTTGTTTTAATTATGCAGAATGCTTCCCCCACCTTTTTTTCCAACTGTAAATTGCTTTAATTCTGGTTTCCCTCGTATGTAAATTGAGGTGTATAAAACATATCTTAAACCTGTAAATAAATTTGAGAGTTAAGCAGAATGTGTAATTTTTTTAATTCATTGGTTTCCAAAGAATTTTTTATGAGAACTTTAGATGCTACTTCATTGATTTATTAGGTATAGTATGGGATTGTTTAAGTGTAAAAGTTGTATTTTAAAAAATAAAATACAACTCGTTCACCATTAAGTCAGTATTTAGATTCTCTGGCACGTTTCTTTCATGAATTAGCTTGGAGGTTAAAAATAAATAGGTAATGGTCCTCAGGTGTTTGATCCCACAAAAGCAATGGGTTAAAAAAAAATTCTTCTGAGTTTTTTTTTCTTATGCAGTGGAACAGGAAAACAAGATTGTCCATATGAAGCTGAAGTTGATTACTTGTTCCCAGTTCTTAATTCTTTATTCCTATGACAGAAACAGAATACTCCATATCACAAATCTATATGACTGAGAGTTTGCCCACTGTGAGATCCACAGGAATGAATATTCTGTCCAATCAAAACTGTTTTTGCACAATGTCTGCTGACGTCGATAATACGTACAAATAAAGAACTGCGGTTGTGCATCTCAAATTAAACTTTGGGCCATCGTATATCCCCATTTCAAGGAGAGTGTCTTTTACAGCTATCCCTGCATTTTGTTCTGTGCAGTGCTTCATTTAGGTGCAAGGTACTGTGGTGCATGCTGGCCTTCCCAACAATGATATGCATTGGGCAACCATCAATCATACACTGGCACAATCTGGAGAACAATACCTTTGCGAAACCTTAGTATCATGCCTGCTCAACACTTCTTTTTTGTATAAGACATTGCCAAACACGCTGTCCTCATGTTCATAACAATGGCATAAGGAATGGGGCACAGTAAAGGTTGACAGTGTTCTACACACAAAAGAACTACTGGGCCAGATTCAATGCTACGGTGTCTCATAGATGACAATCTCCTGGTCATATCAGTGTATGCCTGGAGGTGTTGATGTATAATTTATGGTGTTCCAAAGCTTAATTTGATGTGCATGCCCTCAGTTCTTTTATTTATGTATTGACTCTTAGTGCAATAAGAGCTGCATGCTTGATAGAATCTTGTACCCATATTGTTGGGCCAGATGTGTGTGTTTTTCTCTATAAACTGTTTTTAGCACTCTGTTACTCAAAATAACTGTCATGGAAGAGACACAAACCAGCACGGAACAAGCACAGAACATTGGCATAGATTTCAAGGGAAGATGAGAAGGTGTTTTTTAAAATTTCACCAGGAATCCACTTGTGGCTTTTGCTATTTTCACACTTTGGGTGGCAGCACGAAAGTCGGGATTTGTGGCACAAAACTACATAGCTTTGGTAAAGGTTTGGAGTGGAGATTCAGTGTGGGTTGTTTAGGGCTCACCAGAATTCCATTCTTGGATATCTCATTTTCATGCTGGAGGGGGGAGCATGAAATTTGGAGTTTGGGCACAAAACTGGGGGACACACATGGTGTTAGTTTGAAGGGGATACCAGATTTGGGGGGGGGGGTTGATAGTTAACAAAATGTCCTGAAATCACTGGTATCACAGCCTTATTCAGGAATTCCTGATCCGTATAGGTTAAATGCATAAGAAGGGGGAGTGTGCTAGGCCCCCCATTCATTGTAGTTTCTGTTGCCTTCTAGACTTAGAAGGCAACTTTCTTACAGAGTTTCCCCTATCTACAGAGGTTCTCCATGTGATTTTGAACACTTGATTTTCCAACGTTTGAAATTGCACGGAGATACAAGGCTTGGATACAAGGCTCTTCTCTTCAAAAACTCTCCATGGGCAGAAGCGGACGGAAATGACGAGTGCATTGGGTGAGGCTAGTAGGCCCCTCCTGCTGTGTTTAATTCACATAGATTAGAACTTCAGAAGAGCCATGCTGAATTAGACCAAGGGTCAATCTAGTTCAGCTTTCTATTCACAAAGTGGCCAACCAGCTGCATGTGGAAAACCCATCTCCTGAATCTCCCACCATTCAACTTCATGAAATGACCCTGGGTTCTGGTATAATGAGAAGAGAGACAGATATCTTCCTGTCCCCTTTCTCCACAACATGCACAATCTCATACACTTCTATTATGTCCCCTTGTACTTTCTTTTTTTTTCCAAGCCAAACAGTCCCAGCCAGTGTAACCTTTTCTCATAGCAGAGATGCTTCAGCCCCTTGATCAGTTTGGTTGCCCTTTTCCTCACCATTTCCAACTACCAATTTTTTGTAGGTGTATCTGCAGAGGGGAGGCTACTGTATATACAGGGGCAATCTATGTGCATAGAATAGATTCTCTTCTACAGAAAACACCCCCAATGCTGGATGGTGGAGGGGCTCCAAATTAGGGCCTTGATGACAAGCCAGGAAGGGTGTGGCAGCAACACTAATGATGAAGCTGCTCAACTGAAGTATAATCAGTGCATTACTACACAAGATTACATTTCACGGGCAGTGCAATCCTAGCAATATTTGTTCAGATATATATTTCCACTAAGTTTAATATATCTTAGGTGTTTCTCTAAATGAGCTATTTATAGCACGCTCGTTTCTGGACACTCACAGAAGTTTCCGGGTCAATTTAATGATACTGTAAACAAATGGGATTTTGAAATTACAGATAAACTGGAATAAACCTAATGGCATGAAATCGGCAGCATGGAAAGCTGGCATTGCACTGTGAACCTGCCAAGGAAGGGAAGAAGGATTTTGAACAGAGGGAGGATAAAATGCCTCCCTGCACAAAGGGAGGCAGTAGGAATGTGCACACCCAAAAATATATTTTATCATCGGAATTTCGGACCAACAAAATTATCGTCTCCGATAATATCGTAGGTTAATCCTATCATCTTCATGATAATTATCGGAAATCCGATATTTAATTTGCAGCCCCATTGTGCCCTATAGAGCTGGATTTTTTAGAAAAAAATGCCTATAACTTCTGTATTTTCAAAGTTACAGGCTTGAAATGTGGTCGCAATGCTCATGGGGTATGTCTAAGTATGTGTATGAAATTTGAGATCGATCCTTCCAACCCCCGATTTTATATGAATTTATTAAAGAACGTTTAAGTTCTGACAGGTCAAAAGCTGCACGATCTTTCAAAAATTCATATAAAATACAGGGGTGGAGGGATTGATCTGAAATTTGGCACATATGTGTAGCAACATGTGCTAGACATGTGTATGCAATTTGAGATCGATCCCTCCAACTCTCGATTTTATATGAATTTTTAAAAGATCCTGCAACTTTTTGACAGGTCTGAATGAACGCATGTGGCAAGCTGTCATTCTGACCTGTCAAAACTTAAACGATCTTTAATACATTCATATAAAATTGAGGGTTGGAGGGATCAATCTGAAATTTCATACATATACTTAGGCATACCCCATAAGCACTGTGACCAAGTTTCAAGCTGCTAACTTTTCAAATACAGAAGTTATAGGTTTATTTATATGGCAGTCCGATAATCCAATATAATCGGGCTGAAAATTATCGGATCAGATATTTTTCGGAAGTTTTTCTATTGTATCATTATCGTTAAACGCATGCACGATGAAGAGCATATCGTATTGTTATAATACATTTTAACAATATGATACACATCCCTAGTAGGCAGATCCGATCCCATGTGTCTACTTAGAAGTAGGCCCCATTGTGTTCAATGGGGCTTACTCCCAAGTAAGTGTGATGAGGGTTATAAACTTAGAGCAAAATCTTACTTCTACTCAGAAGTAAGTCCTGGCATTTCTGTGGGCGGTGAGGAAACAGACAACAAGAACCCTGCTCCTTTGAACAAATGCCAGGAAGGGAGGGAGAAAAAGAGGCGCTCCCTTGATTCAAAGTGTCTGTCATTTACAGGAGCTCTGGGAAACAAGAGCAGGACCTTCCCTCTCCCCCCATGTAATCCAATTCATATCAATCCCACCAAAGAAACACAAAGTACAACAGCGCCAGATAAACAATGGGATTTCCCTTAATGCAGAGAAGCTCTTGCTTCCATTCAGATTAAGGGCCAAAGCAGACATTACTTTAAATCTGTGTCTAGCAGCTATATCTTTAAAAACAAATTACTCTAGAATAGGCAAAGGCCCTTGATGCAGACCTTAAAAGCACCCCATACTTCATACCAGGATCCGAACAAAGATCAGGGGCCCTGAGCCTATTATAGAGTAAAAGTGGGGGGGGGGTGAGAGATGTAGCTGCTAGACACAGATTTAATGACTTCCCCTCCCCCTAATGATTGCATAGAACTGCAGCCATTTTTGTTCAAATATTTTTTGGCAGTAAAAAAACCAAGTCAACTTCAGTTAAAGGAAGAAGAAAAAATACTATGGTAACAATTAGATGCACAATTAGATAAATTGAAAACATTTGTAGGCAATTGTAAAATATTTTAAAGTGATATTTCTCAGAATGTTCCCACATACTGATTTGGCAGCTGATGAGAGCTTCAGCTACTAGGTACTATAGAAATGTAATAAATTAATAAATAAGTGGCCTTTTCTATTGTGGCATCTCAACTGTGAACTGTCCTCCTCAGAAAGATTTCAAAATCGATGTCAGGAAATATCTTCATTAGATACAATAACAATGTATAAAATAGCATCTTTGAATGATGGGGTGGTGCATCCACTCCTGGAAAAAGCATTACCTGGATCCAAAGTGTTATACTAACTCCTACTCAGTCACAAATGTCCATTTTTTGGGCATGATGCTTGAAAGAGTGGTGGCTCTGCAGTTACAGACATTGGAGACATAGGCCTCCTCCACACGGGGCGTTTAATGAGCCTTGAAGGCTCATTATAAATTTTACCTACACACCAGGCGCGTTATCTCCCCGATAATGCGCATTTTCGAACGCGCGTTAAATAGCGACTTTTATTTTGCTCCGGCCGTTAAAGCGCATTTTCGCTGTGTGAACAAGCGATTATGCGCATTAACTACCTGGAAAGCGCTTTTTGGGCATCTTTTAATGCGCTTCGCCGCTTCTCGCCGCCTCCCGTGCAGAGGGATTGTGAGTAAATGCGCCTCCGCGATAATGCGCATAATCACGGAACCGGGCGCAAAGGCGCATTCTTGTGGAGGGGGCCCACACATTACCTTGACCCATTTCTGTCTGGTTTCAGTCCTGGTATTGGCCACCTTGATGGATGATCTCTTCAGGAAGAGATGACGACAGTGAAGCTGCTCTTTGTGGAGGAGTGAACTGCATTATAGAACCCCGGGGTTTTGTAAATCTAAGCAAAGCAAAAATGATTTCTCCTGAAGGAATCAGCAAGCCCTTTTCAAAAAAGGCTGATGGCTATGGAAGAGGAGAAGGCTGTGGTGTTCTTTTGCTGAAATAGTTGAAGAAGGTATGACTATAGACATGATCTGGCCAATCAAAATAGCATAAACTCTTTACTCTTAATTTACGAGACCTGGGATTATACAAAACACAGATGCCTAATTTGTCTATATACTTGTTGAAGTTTGCAGGATGGATACCTAGGACCACATTGTTCAACAGGAGCAAGAAAACCTGCTCCTCAGCATTTATTCTGTTCATGTTGATCCATCCACTGTGCAGTATATTGAAGCACATGGCACAAGAACCCATGCAGGAGATCCCATTGAAGCAGAGAGCCTAGGCAATGTCATTGGTAAAAATAGGTCCCCTAACCTGCCCCCTCTCAAGGTTGGCTCAGTTAAAGGGAATATTGGTCACACAGAATCAGCTGCTGGGGCAGCAGGATTGATCAAAGTTCTCATGATGCACCATGGAAAGATTGTTCCATCCTTGCACTTTTCAGAGAGCATTAGCAGCATAAATGCAGAGAAGCTAAACCTCTCCATCCCAACGACAGTGGAAAAGTGGGATGAGTCCAGTGAATTTGGCAGAGTAGCAGGTATCAATTGTTTTGGATTTGGGGGAACCAATGCCCACGTAGTTGTCAGACAGGTAAAGCAAATCCAGCTGCTTCCTCTGGATTTGCCTGTTGAGTTGTTTGTCATCTCTGCAGCTTCAGGTAATTCTCTTGAACTGACAATGGAAGATACAGCTAGACACGTCAACACAAGTGACTCGGCAACACTCCCAAATCTGGCCTACACATCTGTCTGTAGAAGGAGCCACATAAACTACAAATACAGAAAAGCCTTTGTGGCATCCTCTCTCCAGGACTTAGAGCACCAGCTTCTTTCTGCAGCTGAAATGGAAACAGTTCCATCAAATAAACTTCCACAATTAATTTATGTGTTTTCTGGAAATGGCCTAAATTTGAAAGGAATATTTGGGATGTTGCTGAAAAATGAGCGAGTGTTTAGGGAGAAATGTAAAGAAATAAACCAATTCTTTCAGAAATATTTCTCCAATGGCATTTTAAAATTAACTGAAAGTGACCGTGAGGATTTGTCAAGGCCTGAGATTGCCCAACCCTTACTCTTCACACTGCAGGTGGCTTTGTTTACGCTTCTGCAATATTGGGGAATTAAGCCAATTGCCACGGTTGGCCACTCAGTTGGTGAGGTGGCAGCTGCCCATTGTGCTGGCTTGATCTCCCTGGAAGATGCAGTCAAAGTCATCTATCACAGGAGCAGGTTCCAAGCTAAGGTCACTGGTGGAAGAATGTTGGTGGTTGGGAACATCCCTGTTCAAGAACTGTCAGCAGCCCTGGGAGCATAACCAGGAAAAGTCAATGTAGCCGCATTTAACAGTCCTCGGTCTTATACATTGTCAGGAGATGCAGATTCCATCAGTGCTCTTCAGAAGCATTTAGCTGAACACTACAGTAAAACGAAGATATTTCTTCATCTTTTAAATGTGCCAGCTGCATATCACAGCCACATGATGGAGCCTGTACTGCAAGAGATGGCAGCAAGTCTAGCAGATTTAAAGAATGGGAAAGCAGAAATTGACCTAATTTCTACAGCAACAGGGAAGGCTGCTTCAGGTGATGATTTTATTACAGGTACCTACTGGGCCAGGCAGGCTCAGGTCCCTGTTTCATTTGCAGAGGCCGTAATGACTTCAGTGAAAGGCAAGAAAAATGCGATGTTTGTAGAAATTGGACCTCAAAAAGCATTGCAGAGGCACATAACTGAAAGATTAGGAACACAGGCTAAGGTTTTTCCTGCTTTGCAAATTGACAAAGAGTATTAGACACTTCTCAAACTTGTAAAAGAGCTTTTTGAATTGGGAATAAATCCAGATTGGGATCATCTCTATGAGGGATATCAAAGTATACCAGTAGCCTATCCGAGGTATCAGTTTGATCATGTCTTTATGAACAAGGTCAGACAACCAAGCGAAACAGCTGCAACCTTAAGCCCACCTGTTAATTCACAATGTTAGCAATGACAATACAGAATTCAAATGTTCTGTATCTCAGGCACTAACATCGTATCTCTATGAGCACAAGCACAATGGTATGATTGTGTGTGTAAGATGATATTTGAACTTGTACCCTTATAATGTATATCAAATTGCATTTCGGTATCTCAGTGTTGAACAGAATGATTGCAGGAAGGTTAAACCAAAGGGCTCACTGTGCTGAGGCAAAAATGCTTTGTAATTGAAGCATTTTCTATTGAACATGTACTCCTTTAAATATATATATATATATATATATATATATATATATTCAGTTAATTACATTGTGTGTGTGTGTGTGTGTGTGTGTGTGTGTGTGTGTGATGTAATTAACTGAATATCTACTTAACATAGATTCATGAACATATACTGGGAATCCTTGAATATATATTTGTGAAATCCATGCTTACTGTTGTGTAGTCAAAAAGCCATCTCTTGGGTCTATAGGAGGTGATATGTATTTCCTACAAGCAGCTTGAGAAAGTCCTGAGTATTACATTTCTGGATCTCTGGTGGTCCAAAGAGCAACTTGTTTACTCTTACACTACCTCAGTTTCTCCAGGAGTAATGCAACCACAACTTGAACAGTGAACTCTTTAAGATCCACTCCTGTGGGCCTAACCTTGTTGTTCAACCCACACAGAACTGATTAACATTCATAGCTTCTGTGGGCTTACAAAATTAATAATACATGAAGCCTGTACTCCTGTGCATCCTTATCTAAGAGTGAACCCCAACCTATGGTGCGATTTACTCCTGAATAAACACAGAATTTCACTGTAAATATTTTAAAGATAATTTTATCTTTTTAACTGTTTCTGGTTAATTTTCTCTTGTTAATGCTTCAGTTGTAAAATATTCAGAAATTCTAAAAATAATGCAAAATCAATGAACTCTCAGAATTTTCTAGTGCATTAAGGGACTTTTCCTTGATATATATATATTAAAAGATTACTCATTTTCTTTTATTTTTAAAAAACTCTGGCCTGCCAGAATATTTTAACGTGCAATCCTATGCATGTTAGGACATGAAAAAACCCCACAACTCCCAGCATTTCCCAACCTATGTGCTGGGCGATGCAGTTGTAGGACATTTTCTGCCTAGAGATGCATAGCAATTTGGATATACCATTCTTTAAGAGATTGAACTGTTAGATTGGAATTTATTTGTATTAAACAAGAAAAGAATGCACAGATCTATTCCCAAAACACCTGTTTTTCTATTGAAATATACAGAAACATTTCTCTGGGCTGACTCAGAGTGTGGGAAGTGTGTTGGCTTATCAGAGTTCACAGCAGTATGCTTTTTATATCTTTTGCAAACTTTGGAGGCCAAGTGTTAAATATACTAACTTTTCATATGATGTATAAAGTCTTTTTAGTGAAGTAAATATACGCTTTTTCTAAATATCATTTTGTTTGGATTTTTTTGGGGGGGGTGGAGAAATGTTTTCTCTTTTGTATTTGTATATTTTATATGTTTTATGTTATACTGTGATTTTATTGCTTTATAATAAACTATTAGTATTATTGATTTGTATTAAAAGTACACAATATTATCCTTTGTATAGTCAAAGGTTTTATATTTCTTTTGATCTATTAATAAAAAATTAAGCAGTACTTCTATGTGTTTATCCTGAATACTGATTTTCAGCCAATGGAGAAAGGAGTTATTTTCAGATTTGGTGGAGGGGAGGGAGAAGACCTCTCAGCAACATTTTAAGACTCTGTGTAGGTGTATCCAAAATTAAATTGCCTGAATTTGTATTATAAGATATGTTTGTTACTGTTACAGCTCAGAATAACTCCTGTAAAATGGAACCGTTCCAAGATATCCGGAACTGGAAGTAACAAAGCATGCTTAGTCCCTCCCACTGTAGTAGCTGCTCTACACTATGCATACTTACCATCAAAAAAATACTGCATTCGCGCACGCGCGCGTGCACACACACACACACACACACACAGAGGACAGGAATTAAATGTTCCCATTATAAAGAGAAAATGTAGGTATTTATGTGACAGCATAAAAGGAAAACAAACAGTTTAGATTTTACTTATTACCTCATTTTAAAGAATACATATTCCAGAGTGAGGTTCTCCAAAATGTTTGCAAGACAGGAGATGTATTTCCACCTTTTTTCAGGACTGGACAAATAACACCAAGTGGTTTAGAGTGAAATTGTGCACTTTGGGTGAAAAGTATAAAACCTGACACACCTATAAATTAACTCGATGGCTTCAACACCAGCCAGCTTTTTCCTTTCCCCCTCTTGCTTTGTGTACCATCTAGTCTAGGGGTGGGGGATCCCAGGCCAGAGGCCAAATCTGGCCTTTCTGGGGTCTCAATCTGGCCCTCTGGGGTTCCACATAAGGTCATGTCCCTCCCCCTAGCCCTACCCCTTTCTCCCAATCAGTGATAGTTTGGTGGTTTCCTGGCTTTTGTACAGTTTCTTCCACATTTTAAAAGATTAAAATGTCTCTCCTAAGGCTTAGTTACTGAGTAAGGGAACCAGCAGATCTCTATTTTATGAACTGGAGATACACAGCTTTGCACAATCAAAGTAAAGGAAAATAGATCCTTCACAAATGCAAACAAGTGGACTTTCACATTGGTGGAGTATCAGGGAAATGATTTAAGGGGGGAGATTTTTTAAAAATCCTTTAAAAAAATCAAAGGATGAACTGATCTGATTCAAACTTGGCATGCTGAAAGCTCTACTTAAGAGCTCTCAAGGTTCCAAGTTTCATCTCTATATCTTTAAAAATTACACAGATGTAAGCATTTTGGTTAATTCCCATAGAAGCTCCAATGAGTGAGGGGGAAGGAGGCTGCGTCGATCACAATATCCATCAATGACAAGAACCAATGAACTGGAGGGGGAAGAAGAAGAAGGGGTAGGGTGGGGTGTGTGCAATAGCAGTGAGAGAGCAAACAAGTGAAAGGAGAGTTCACCAGTATAGCTACAATCGTGAAAGGGAGGAGCGCTTGCAGCACTTATGAAAAGGAGGTAAAAAAAAATGAGGCAAACCAGGGGGAAAACTAGGTGTGATAGAGCCCTATATATTTCAAACTCTTACTTAATCATGCTCTCTTGTTCTGTAACTGTTGAAAAACAGTCTTAACAGTCTACAAAATCACATGCTGTTTACCATACCTGCAAATTAGCAATTATAACTGGTATAACCAGACAGCCTAGCCTGAGTATGTTTAGAAAATCTGAATGACAGCTAGGGAGCCCATAGTTAAGGACTGTTGTACAGAGTTAGCAGTGGTGATTCTTTAATAGTGGAATTATTTGTCTCTTTGGTTATAGCTGATGTTTATAAAGAGCACATTGGGCCTGAGAAATCCACGCTGCAGGTAGGTCTTAATGAAACAGAAAAAGTGTTTGCTACAGAAGCAAATAAGGCAGGGATTTCTATCCCCAAACGAGTTTACATATATATGTGAAAATGTGTGTGTGTGTGTGTGTGTGTGTGTGTGTGTGTTTGTGGTATATTTTAAATATGAATGTAATACAGTGCTACAAATAGTTTTCTCTATTAATAATCAACATTACGTGTATGTCATTCAGTATTATGTGAGTATCTGCATATAATGTTTGGATAATGTGCATATCATATGAGGCTGGATAAATCAGGTCTTCTTTTCCCATTGGAAATGATAGTTTTTAGCTGTATCCCAGCAGTATAATGCTGATTTACATAAACAGAACTTGTACTGGCAGCATCTTGTAGAAAGAGTCATTACCAGTTTGTCTCTATCAGATATAGTTTGTACGTATGTAATATGTGTCCATTTTAAGTTTTTTAAAATGCTGAAATTGACAGACAATATTGTTTTTGTCTGCTGCTTACTGTTTATGTGATTTGAAAGGAGATATTAAGCTGCTTTTTGCAATGTGCCTAGGATGCTTTTATTGAAGGTGGTTCAGTATCAGTCTTTCCATGATAAGATCTTCTTTTCATAACATTGTTTCATAACAGTATGTTTGAAAGTACTATAGACTCTTCCATAAGTACTTTGGGCATGATCCAGCCAAGTGGAGCACTTTTAGGTTCTGTTGGTTTTTTGTAGAAACTTGAACATTTGCTCACTTTTTCCATTGAAACCAACAGAACTCAACAGGGCTTAATTCTGGGTGGATTGTGCCTGCCGTAGAGTATCAATTGCATTGTTAAGATTTGTTGTGTTAAAATGAGTTGTGTTAAATTGAAAGGGACATGCAGCACAATCGTATGCATATTTATTTGGATTTAAGTCCCATTCCCAGGTAAGGATAAATAGAATTAAAGCTTTAATTTTATATGATATATGTGGGATCAAGATGCATATGTGCTGGATTATACTAGTCATTATGCAACACAATTTGTCCTAATGAATATGAGTAGAGGGGAATCATCAATTAAATGGGCAGTTACCACCCATTAGTTCTGCAAAAGACCTGTTCCTGGTGGAGATGAAAACCACTAGAATTGTTTTGTTCCTTGATATGGAATGTACTCCCTGCATTTTTAGACCCTCCTTGGGGGGCGTGACTATGGAGATTGTCATGATTGTCTGCAGTTCAAACTTTACCACTACTCCACTGATTATAAGCTTTCAAGATACATCTGCCTACCCTCTGCTGAAAACAGAATGCTGGTGTAGATTGACCTTAGGACTTATACAGCAGAGTTCCTATATTCTTATTCTTATTATTTATTACACTTATATACCGCCCCATAGCCGAAGCTTATGAAAACATCTTACCTGTGTGGGAGCTTGGGAGGATCCCAATATTCATTGATCTGTGACTACATCATTCATCATTAGTATAGGAAGAGACTGTGTGCATTACATCTCAAAGGGAGGATGCCTTCCTCTCCTATTGCCATAGCTGATGTACTGCATTCCTAAGCAATTGTGCAGTACTGGTCTTTGACTCATATAAACAAACTGAACTGAACTGAATTAAGCAATTGTCAGGCTGGTTCTGATAATAACCTATCTCCATAGCATACACTATTAAGTTATAATTTGTCATTATAGCAATATTGTATTGAGAAATATGGGGTAAAATTGTGATTTTAAAGTCAAGAGCATAACTCAAAGAAACCAGATTAAAATTTCACAGAACGTAGAATAGGCACTTACATAGCTATAGGTAAATTCTTGACATAAACAGCCTGTTTCAAACAAAGGAAATGTGAAATACATCGAGTGATGTTCCCTTATGCGATGATAACATGGAGAAGAATGCAGCACAAATTGGATAATAGTTATTAGAGCTTAATTTGACCAAGAGCTCACCATGACTCAGTCTTGGAAAGGGATCTGTTTTCAGTGCCCTGGAATATGTGGTATAGGATATTGTTATTGATTTTTATTTGTTATCTCCTGCTCAAGGAAAACACTTTGTTTTATACAGGAACAAGTTCTTATACAAATGTTCACTTTATTTGCAGGCTAGCCAAAATTGGCTGGTTTTGGCTGAAATAGCAATTGAGAGTAACAAAAAGTATATATAATTGAAACTCAAAGGGTGGAGGTTTGCTCCAACCCGCAAAAATAAGTAGCTCTAATTGTAACCCTATAATAGGTTAGATTACTACATTCTTCCCCTCTTAATTTATAAATAATTAGAACCACTTTGAAGCCTTCCTGCAATACACAATTCTCCTCCAATATGAAGGATACCTTCCCACCTCTGGCTTTCTGGCTAGGTTTTTTTTCCTATCACCACCATCATTTAGGAACAACTTCTTATATAAAGGTAAATTTCATATTCACTATATTTGTAGGCCAACCAAAACAGGCTGTTTATGGGTGAAATAACAATGGACAGTAATGGAAAGGAACTGGAAAGAAAAGTCTATGGCTGGGGTCTTGCTCCAGCATATCATAAGGAAAGAAAAGTCGACAGCTGGGGTCTTGTTCCAGCATGTCATAATGAAAAGTTCTAAATTTAAGCACATACTGGTCAGATTACCTTTTTCATAGTCTTCTGTAAATATCATAATCTTTCTATCAATTCCCTGGTCGCCCAAGTTTTTACAGACTCGTATGTATCCCCATGGACTGAAGCACTAGCTCTAAAAGTCAACTCAGTAGGGCTTTCCCCTGGTCTACTGCTAGCACAGACTTTTGAATATGTTAAATGGACAATCAAGCGAAGACTACAGGATATTGATTTCCAAGATAGCTGTGGGGCTACTCCTGGCCCTTGTTCCCCCCGGTCACTGGGGATATCAAATTTTGTACCTCATGAAGGGATGGTTTACCTAAAAAGGCTTACTGTTCCTAAATACAGAAAGGCCTTTACTATGGCACAATGTAATGTACTGCCATCAAAACTGTTGGAAGGCAGGTATAAAAAAATCCCTCTAGCCAATAGATGTTGTCCGTGTAATGGCACCGAAGTTGAGAGCATTGAACATGTATTGTTTTCTTGTATTTATTATAACCAAGTTAGGGAAGAATTATTGAGACCACTTTTCCAGAATTACTAAGGGTACTCTAAAGAGTCCCTGTTAATTTGTCTCCTTGAAGATTCAAATGATTATATTACCAGACAAGTAGCTAAATTCCTTAATAGAATAATAGGTTGTAGATCACAGATGGGTGTGAAGTGATACTATTACATTTATTAATGTCATACTGTTACTTGTTGTCTAATGGTCTATTGACTGTCAATAAAGATTGATTGATTGATTGATTCTGTTTCAAATGTACAGGGACATACTGCAAAATAGAATATAAATTCACCATTTTGTTTCAGGTTGGTCCCTGTCAGGTTTCACAGGACTAGAAAATAATCAGCTTCAGTCCTTGTTTATTATTATTATTATTATTATTATTATTATTATTTCTGGTTTCTTTAATTAGCTTCGCACACAAGCGGAGAGCAGGGTGGGGTTGCATAGACCCACCCCACAAGGTTGTGCATGGCATGTGCCTCCACCCCTCAGGAAGTTGTGGTACAATGTGAGTGTCTATGAAGAAGGGTGGTCCTTTATGCAGGCAGGGAGGCTTTATGCATGTTAGCCTTCCCACTGCTGCAGGGGGTGACTCACATTTGTGACGTTGAGGGGCAGGGCTACATGGCACAGTTCTGCTTCCTGCTCAGATGCAAGGGGGGGTTGAATAACACCCAAAAAGGGCTTTTGTGGAGCTTAAAATCTATCTTAGAATCAATGTTGGGTCATGAATCCATATGCAAATGGGGTCTTCAACCAGAGATGGTCCTGGGCCCCATAAAATCTTGGAGGAACTGAAAGAGGATGTAATCCCAGCATAAAACATACATATATGAAGCTGCATTAGACTGGATCTGTCTATTGGTCCATACAGGTTAATGTTGATGACTAGCAGCGGCTTTCTGGGGTTTTAGACAGAGGTCTTTTCCAGACATATCTGGAGATGACAGGGATTGAACCTGTGACTTTCTGCAAGCGAAGGATGTGCTATGTGCATAGTAAAAAACAGAGGAAAGAAATGGTGGTTCAACTGTTTAATGAGGATGGTAAATTTGATAACAGATGAAAAAGAAAAGACCAAAGTGCTCAATTCCTACTTTGGCTCAGTCTTCTCCCAACAGGTCTATGACCTCCCTGGCAAAAGTGAAGTACAAGCTGAAGGAGAAGGATAGCAGTTTGAGACTGATAAACAAATGAGTTCAAATCTCCAGAACCCGATGAACTGCATCCTAGAGTAATAAAGGAGCTGGCAGAAGAATGAACTTCGAATGTTGTAGATCACAAGCTGAATATGAGTCAGCAGTGTGATGTGGCTGCAAAAAAAGCAAATATTTTGGGCTGCATTAAAAGAAGTATAGCTTCCAAATCGCACGAGGTACTGGTTCCCCTCTATTCGGCACTGGTTAGGCCTCATCTTGAGTATTGTGTCCAGTTCTGGGCACCACACTTAAAGAAGGATGCAGACAAGCTGGAGGAGGTGCAGAGGAGGGCAACAAGGATGATCAGTGATCTGGAAACAAAGCCCATTGAGGAGAGACTGAAAGAACTGGGCATGTTTAGCCTGGAGAAGAGAAGACATAATAGCACTCTAATACTTGAAAGGTTGTCACACAGAAGAGGGCCAGGATCTCTTCTCGATCAACCCAGAATGCAGGACACGGAATAATGCGCTCAAGTTACAGGAAGCCAGATTCCGGCTGGACATCAGGAAAAACTTCCTGACTGTTAGAGCAATACAACAATGGAACCAATTTTCTAGGGAGGTGGTGGGCTCTCCCACATTAGAGGTCTTCAAGAGGCGGCTGGACAGCCAGTTGTCAGGGATGCTTTAAGGTGGATTCCTGCATTCGATGGCCTTTAGGCACCTTCCAACTCTATTCTATCATTCTATAAAGCACACTTCTTCCCTCTGCTCCAATAGCTCCTTTGCCAATTCACATCTCCCACTTTCCATTGGGCAAATCTACAGTGTTCTTCCTTAGCAGTCCATAGAGTAGTGTGGCTAAAGGGCCCACATATTTATGTGCAAAGGTATTTAAAGTTACAAGGAGGGCAAAAGGATAGTCAAAAGCCAATAGGCAAAATTAAGAAGAATGGGAAAAGGTCAGAGCAAATATACAACAGCAACAATAACATGTACAAATATATGATGCAAAAGGCACTTTGGGCACTTTACGTTGAACGCTGGTGGTATAAACATATATGAAATTGGGTTTATATCCCCCCCCCCCTCGACTTACTTCTGGAGTCATTTTCCCCAATGTCATACAACACTCAAATTATTCCTTATAATTCCAAATTACTCCTTATAAGGCTTAATTGAGCTAGTCTCACTGCAGGAGTCTTGAGTGACTTGGTATAGCACTGTCACCACACTAGAATTTACCTCAGGATTTCAGATTCTACAAATGTAGGGCCTCACCGCCTGTCGCTCAGAGCTCAGCAGAGACAAGTCATAGACCAGACCCAGCCTCAGTCCTATGTCTGAGGCTGCACATTTTCTTAACCCGAATTCAGATGTCAGTACTTTTTAATTTTAAGTCTGCCAGCAAACACATATCTGGAGTTTTCCCTCCCTCTGTAGTCATCGTAACATGCTTGGTTGCCAAGGTTACCTCTGGGTTGCCACCTGCTGTCATGTTTGCATATTGCAAGATTATTTCTAACGCTTGATACATAGCTCAGACATTGGTATGAGCTAACACTTTATTAATAATACTCATGCTTATATATTGCAATATTATTTCTGAATCTTGACATATAGCTCAGAGATTGATACTGCCCAACACTTTACTAATAGTAGTCTCTCTCCCTCCCCCCCTCTTCTAATAATATTTTTACATATTTTAATAATTCTTACGTATTTATGTACCAGTTTTCCACTTAATTATTTAAAGCTCTTCATGTTTAATGCTTTAAAAACCTTGTGCTGGAAAAGTATTTAATAAATGCAATATTATTGATGATTTATCCCAATGCATTTTAAATCAGAAATTCTCTTTATAAGAGTATATAATTTAGTGCACGCTGTTGGTAAATTGCCATTACAGAGAATTTCTTATATTTCAAAGTGACAAATTAAAAGTAAATATACATTATTTTGTTTTCCATAGGATGATTGTCTTATTCAAAGGCTGGCAGAAATAGAAAAAGAAGAGAAAGATGGCATGTGAGAATGACATAGCTATTGTGGGGATAGGTTGCAACTTTCCTGGAGGTAAGTCTTGGATGAGTAAAAGCCATTGTATCAAGATGTGGACATATTTCATGATTTCTTTCACTTTTATTTGGTAATTCTACAGCAGGGATAGGGAACTTGTGGTCCTCCATATGTTTTGGTCTACAAGTTCCATCATTTCTCACCATTAGCAATGCTGGCTGGGGCTCATGGGACTTGTAGGTCTGGAGGGTCACAGGTTGCCCAGCCCTGTTTGACATATGTGGTAATTGTCTTCAGAAGGGCTTACAAAATTCACATCCTTCATTTATGATCTGATTATATATATATATATATATATATGCGCACACACACACACAAAATTAACAATAGTTGTTGAGAGATGCTGGTATTTAGGTTCTTGCTAGAAAGCTTTTACTTTTGTAAGTCTCCTGCATGAGCATGGAAGAGTGATTATCTGTTACATTTTGAAGTAATTACTACAGCTGCTGGATTTCATTTCCAAGATTTCTTCATAACAAATCTTGGAATTTTGCACTTTTTAGAAAGTCCGCTCTACCAAGTTAGTTTCCCTGATTAATAACTATATGTTTTAAATTCTTGCTTAATAAATTCCCCCATATTTGTAAATCATTGGGTTCCTTCTGCCAGACCACTTATTGCCAAAGGCAAAAGGTCTCTTAACGAATGTGTATCTGGAAAACATACACACATTTGTACTCATGTCTAGAACACATTTGGTAACACAGTTGCATGCCACTTGTTTTAATACAGGCTATTTGGATAGAGCAGGCTATTAGACAAAAATAGACTAATAACAGGGTGAAACAAAATGATATTCTGAAAAAGGTCAAACTTTATAAAATATGGTTTAATTTCTATTACATTTAGAAAGTTGGATTTCTCATGAAAATGTGTAACATATTATGAATAAAGACTATATATTTATACCTACATCTATATCTATATCTGTCCATGCATCAGGTGAAGGAATTGACTGTTTCTGGAAAGTGTTGGAAAATGCCAGAAATTGTACTGTAGAAGTAACTCCAGAAAGATTTAACATTACAGAGTTGTGTAATCCAGTTGATAATAAACCAGGCAAAATATGTACAGCTGCTGCTCTTCTTGATGAGTAAGTCTTATATTTTTCTAATAAATCATGTAAGCTTTCTAAATTTGCAACTTTGGAGTGAGATATAATTTTCCTAATAGCCCTAGTTATTTATGTTGTATTACTCTTTAAAAATCATTTCTTAAAATTTATGAGCAATTACAATATTTTGCTGTATAATCAAAAGAAAGAGAGATGTCCACACATGTGAGCTGGTTTTGGTTCCTATTTGAGGGAAAACATTATAATGTTAGCGTTTTACCACATCTTACTCAATTGACCAGTTTCCATGACACAAGGATGGTTAATAAGCCACAATGGCTTACCTGGCATGGGTTGGTGGCTGAAGTGGTTAACAAACCACCCAGAACCCACAGGCCCTGTTCAGAAGACACTTTAAACCACGGCTTTAACCACAGTGCTTAAGGCTTTGGGTCTGTTGTAGGGTTGTTGGGTGGTTTACTGGCCATCCCAGTCCCAACTTCCATGCGTTTGGAGATCACGACAACCCATACTTGGACAGGGTAATTAGGGAATTCAACTGGTATGCAATCAGCATATGGTTTATTAGCCACCCTTGTGTCGTGTGAACTCAGCAAAAGCTACTCCTGGAATGATTGCCACTTGTAGGGGGGAAATGCTAATGTGATGACATGTCACTTATCCCCCAAGCTACATGATAAGGAGATGAGAGGAGCATCCACGCATCTCCCTGTAACATGTAGTTTGGGCCTGAACAGAAGGACAAAATGTCAGTAATTGCCAAGGTATCTACACCCCATTTCAATACTGTTGACAATTTGCAGGACACTACAGTCCTTTTTTCTGGTGCAATAGTTCCAAGCCATGATGCTGCACAGGTATTTGCATCAGCTACATCCTATGAAAAGATACTGGCATAGTGGTTGCTGTGCCCTATCTTACCACTTATTTGCTGATACAACAGCACATACGATTAAGCTTCAGTTGATTTTAAGTGGATATGAATCGCATTGTATCTGTTAAATATTGTCATGTATCTGTTTTTATTTTTTAGATTCAATGCATTTGACAATAAGCTGTTTGGCATTAACAATGAGGAAGCTGAGCATATGGATCCTCAGCAAAAGCTACTCCTGGAATGTACTTACAGAGCACTGGAAGATGCAGGAATCACTACTGAAAATATCAGTGGCACTAAAACAGGGGTTTTTGTTGGTGAGAAAATAATTTGATGCACAAGACTTGCCTAATTACATGACATTAATCTAACAGTAGTTATATTATATCTGCTTTAGTGGCATCCACATAATGGTTTGTAACACTTGAGAAGGAGCAGTTGCGGGGAGCTTGCTTCCTCCTCCCTGACAGACTGCTGCCCTGGAACTGCAGAAGGAAAGGGAAAGAACACTTTGGCCCCATCCATTGGCCAAAGGAACAAGAGCCCCTAATGGTTAATCAAGCAAAAACACCAGCAAGGGACTATCAGCCTGGCTGAAGTGCAATTAAATGCCCATGTGACATTCCTGACCAGTTCCATCCTTCTCCAGTTTCTATCTCAGAAGCCGAGAAGCAAACTCCTCAGGAACCATTGTCCCCACTGACCTCCAAGCTTCAGCCCTTTCTCTCTCTCCCTCTCCCTTGGTTCCAGAGACATCCCAGATCTACACCAAGCAGGATATAGTGGTATGAAAGCAGTATATAAAAGGCAGGAGCCACACCAAACAGAATATAGTGGTATGTGTCAGTGGGTCCTATCAGTTGTCAGTGCACTTCAATACCGCTATAAAGCAGTAGTGTGGCTCCTGCCTTTTATATATCCCTTTCATACCGCTTTCATATCGCTATATCCTGGGTGTAGATCTGGCTATCTAATATGCCTGTTGGTTACCTCAATCCACTACAGGAGAAATAACAAGGAATTAGATTTAATAATGGTAGCGTAATAAGTTAGCAACACGTGGGTGTTAGTTAGGCTGACCATATGAAAAGGAGGACAGGGCTCCTGTATCTTTAACAGTTTCATAGAAAAGGGAATTTCAGCAGGTGTCATTTGTATATATGCAGAACCTGGGGAAATTCCCTCTTCATCACAAAGTTAAAGCTACAGAAGCCCTGCCCTCTTTTGTACATGGTCAAGAGACAAGGCTCCTGCAGCTTTAACTGTTGTGATGAAGAGGGAATTTCACCAGGTTATGTATGCATACAAACCACACCTGCTGAAATTCCGTCCTTTGCAACTGTTAAAGATACAGGAGCCCTGTCCTCCTTTTCATATGGTCACCCTAGTGTTAGTATTTTTTAAAAAGACCAAAAATGAAATACATAATTGTATGATAGAAAGGGGGGGGACACTATTAAGAACAAATTTTCTTCTGTATTTACAGGTCTGATGAATCAAGGCTATGAGTCCATAACCAGCAGGTCAGCTGCCATAATAAACAATGGCACAGGAACAGCAATGAGGACAGCAGCTAACCAGATTTCATATACTTTTAATTTGACTGGACCATCACTTGCCATTGATTCAGCTTGCTCATCATTCCTCTCTGCTTTACATTTTGGCTACAAGGCTATTAAACAAGGTATTAGAATTGACATAAGATTGTGAATGTGAGTCAGTTACTACGGTTTTTATGCATACTATGATATTAAGGTTAATTCTTGTAACCATGGATCAGTAGTCAGGGAAAACTTTCACAGCTGTGCCCAGCTCTTGCATGTGGACTTTTATATAAGCTCTTTCCAATTTTCAGGCTGTGAGTACCATTGCTTATTTACCCCAAATAACACCCTTGCACAAGAGGGAGGTAGCAGCAGTAATAGGGGATCTCCAAGGATTGCTGAAATATAACAAATATTTAGGGGGTGGGGAACAGACTGGAAGGGGAGTTCCAAAAATGACGTGGCTTCAATCCTGAACAGCAGCACTCCATAGTAAATAAATGTTCCACTTTTTAAAAAGACCTAACAATAATTTTAAATAAATAAATAAGGGCTGCAAAAATTAGCATTTGGGTTGCCTTAGAGCCAAACTATACATTCTGCTAAATGCATAGGTAAGACGCAAGCTAAAGGATTTTCCCCCTTTAATTATATCCATGGGACAGTGGATTTGCACTGGGCAGCACATTAATAAGGGAGGTAGAAGCCTTTCCATCCTGGCCACAATCCCAACAAAGATTGACCTTCTTCTGGTGCTGCAATTAGCCTTAGAGGAAAAAGCTGTCATTGGCACCTTTGGGAAGTGTTTTCCTAGGACTAATTGTAGCACAAGGGTGATCTTTAATGGGATCATGGTTACAGAGTAAAGGACTAAACCTCCCCACTCTACATGCTGTGGTCCTGATGCAAATCAGGACCTTGCACTTGCAATTCAAAAAAACAAAAACAAACCTCGCATTCTTCCTAGCTACATAATTAAAGTAACTGATAGTTTGCACCTAGTTGAGAGTGGATTCACAAAACCATTTTTTAACTTGTTCGCTGTTTGTGAAGCCACATGGTATTGGATCCAGATTTAGTTTTAGTAGGACTTTAGTCATTAATGACTTTAGTCATTACTTACATAACTCACTGATTTCAAAGAGTCTGCTCTAAGGATGACTCGATCCAGATTCAGTCCATAGAGTTGACATGCTTGGTAAGGTAACTTATCTGATAATCACACCATTACATCTCTGACAAGACAGAAGTTCTTTACTTCTTGGGGGTGGGGGTGGAATCAAAATGTGTCTGCCTGATCCAGGAGGGGATAGCTCAAAAACTTGAGATGTAACACAGTAATTACATCTGAGAAAACATTCACAAGAGAAATCACCATGCTGGAGTTGTCAACTCCTTGTGGCCATGTGAGTCACTTTGCATGACTTCAAGCGCTGTTTGCTTTTAATGTATATTTGATACAGGAGACTGCGAAGCCGTTCTTTGTGGAGGTGTGAATTGCATCATAGAACTTCGGAAGTTTGAATCTCTCAGTGAAGCACAAAAGATATCTCCTGAAGAAACCAGTAACTCTTCCTCTAGGAAGGTAGACGGCTATGGAAGAGGAGAAGGTTGTGGTGTTCTTTTGTTAAAGCCACTGATAAAGGTAAGGTGTTTATATTGTGTTTCCTACTTCCCCAAATAGTGAGAAATTTGGGGAACATCTCTACGGATTTGGTTCCATCTTACAGCTTTTAAAGTATTTTCTTTATTTAAAAATGCACAAACAGAACATGTAAAGGCACAGAGGCACTACTTCAAAGCAGTATATCTGCAATATATCTCAGATTCACCCATCTCAGATTCACAGAGACAATTTCTGGACTCCAAGCTTCATGTCGACTCCAGTATGGTGTAGTAGTTAGAGTGATGATCTAGGCCTGGGGAGACCAGGGTTTAAATCCCCACTCATCCCTGATGCTCACTGCATGACTTTGGGTCACTCACTACTTTTCAGGCTAACCTACATCACAGAGTTGTTTTGAGGATTAAATGGAGAAGGGGAGCCCTTTGGAGGAAGGATAAGATAAAGATGCAATGCAGAAAAATAAAATAAAAAATAAACTCACATCTTGCACTCTCTCTGCCTCTACCACTATACAGAGGGCTTCTCTAATTTTTTTTAAAAACTCACGTTCTCCTACCGTGGCTTTCTGCATTCGCTTTCTTTCTTGGATGTGATCGGCATCATTACACGGGCACCCATGTGATTTGAAATTGAATACTTCCTCTGTCTGCTTGAGCTGCCTCTTGACGATGGTGGATTGGCGCCATGAGCCTCCAAAACCCCCGCATTTGCACTCCTTCACATTATCCCCATGTTTAGGATCAAGCGCGGGGGGTTGCATGTGAGGAGGAGTGCCCATGCCTCCTCGCATCCATGGGGTTGTTTTGGTTTGTTTTTGTTTTCCTTTTCTTTTGAGGAGGTGCTGCGCCCACGCACTGGGGCACCTGCACCTCCTCGTGTCCCCAGTTTGTTTTTTCAAACTTTTTTGGGCTTCTCCCCACGCCGGAGAAGCCTGGAGGTGGGCCAGCGGCCATTCGGCTTGCTGGTCCGCCCCCTCCCCCTTGTCTGGGCAGATAACAACCAATCAGGGTTTGCCATCTGCCCAGACACACCTCCAAAGCAGCTCTAGAGCAAGGCAACAGATGGCAGATACCATTGTCGCCTTGCCGCAAGTTGAAAAAGTCGGGAAAGTCCACAACTTTATTAAACCGGAGCTTCCGGGGAATACCCTGGAATGGCTCCACAGTGGCTGCTACATTATATAAATGACCTGCTGCCACTGAGGATCCATCCTAGGGATTTCCTCTCATCAGGCCATTGCTCCATTGCTCAATTCACTTTAATGAGACAGCTCCAACCAGAGTGTAATTATAGGGCAAAGCCAAGATTACACACTGGGAGATGGTATGATTTCCCGGATATTCCCACCTTATCTCTAGATTTTTTAAATCTGCAATTTCCAGGGGATAGCATGGGAAGGGCCCTGGATGCTGACGATGGCATGAAATGAACCCACAAACTTCCGTGAGTATAGAGAAGCTCTGTATCTTCAAAACTGCCTACCTTTTTTTCTACTATTTTTCTGGCCCTTGCCCTTGGTGGGAGGGCTTCACCTCCTCTGCAGCTATCAGGACACAGTCTTTTAACCATATTATTTTATTTCATATTACATTTATACCCCACCTTTGCTTCAAAGAGCTCCAGGTGGTATGCAGAGTCTCACACACACACACACTTTTTCTTCGCTACAATCCTGTGGTTAGATTGAGAGGTAGTGGTCTGCCCAAGTTCACCCAATGAACTTCATGGCTGAGTGGAGATTTGAACTTGGATCTTTCCACTACACCACACTCTTATCTCAATTTGCTCACATTGATGAAACTTTCAGACTATTAGGCAGCAAACTGTGCAACAGAGAAATACTTAAGCACAACTACACATAGCATATAACAACTTTTGTCACCAGCTCCTCCAATATACCTTAAGAGAAATAGATTGAAAAAAATACTTCTTTTGTACTTTAATAGAATGCTTGACTAATACCCGGTTGCAGAACAGTCAGTACAACAGAAAGCTGTGTGAGCCCCCATACTGCCCAGTATTAGGCAGCTTGGGATCATGAAGTTTGGTTGATATGTCACCAAGCTAACAATTGATTGGATCCAGAGTTAGTCATATTTAGAGAAGAGCCACTGAAATCAATTAGCTTAAGTGTCATTGATTTCAGTAAGTCTATGGCCAGATCTACACCAAGCAGGATATAGCAGTATGAAAGCAGTATATAAAAGGCAGGAGACACACTACTGCTTTATAGAGGTATTGAAGTGCACTGCCAACTGTTGGGGCCCATTGACTCCTGCTTGGTGTGGCTCCTGCCTTTTATATACTGCTTTCATTTATTTTATTTATTTTATTCCATTTATATACCGCCCCATAGCTGAAGCTCTCTGGGCAGTTTACAAAAATTAAAAACATTGAACATTAACAACATTGATATACAAAATTTAAAACCATAAAAAGCATAAAAACAAGTTATAATTACACTATCCTTTAAAAACAACAATTCTGGGTCAAAGCACAACAACAACACAAAACCCTCATCATATGCTGTTAAATGCCTGAAAGAAGAGGAAAGTCTTGACCTGGTGCCAAAAAGATAACAATGTTGGCGCCAGGTGAGCCTCATCGGGGAGATCATTCCATAATTGGGGGTCCACTACTGAAAAGGCCCTCTCCCTTGTTGCCACCCTCCATGCTTCCCTCGGAGTAGGCAACCGGAGGAGGACCTTAGATGTGGATCATAGTGTACGGGTAGGTTTGTGTCGGGAGACGCGTTCCATCAGGTATTGTGGTTCCAAGCCGTGTAAGGCTTCATAGGTTAGAACCAGCACCTTGAATCGGGCTCAGAAACATATGCAAGCCAATGCAAGCGGGCCAGATTAGATCTTATATGCTTGAACCACTGTATCCTGCTTGGAGTAGATCTGGCGAATGTGAATAATTCTGGACCCAACCCATTCCATAAAACATGGGAAGATATGCATGGGAAGGAAAACAAATCTAATTTGGGAAAGGACCAAAGATTGCTCGTAAGTAATTAATTGATCGATGTTGACCCTATTAAAAGAAATAGATACGTAAATACAAAAATGTTGTATAACATTAAGTATTCCTGTCTTTACCCCCAAAAACAGGCACAAGAAGACTTTAACAAAATATGGGGTGTTATCACCATAAGTGCAGTCAACCAGAATGGAAGATCTGTCACTCCAATCACCAGACCATCTCAACAGGAGCAAGAAAACCTGCTGTTCAGCATTTATCCTGTGCATCTTGATCCATCCACTGTGCAGTATATTGAAGTGCATGGCACAGGAACCCCTGCAGGAGATCCCATTGAAGCAGAGAGCCTAGGAAATGTCATTGGTAAAAGGAGGTCGCCTAACCTGCCCCCTCTCAAGATTGGCTCAGTTAAAGGGAATATTGGACACACAGAATCAGCTGCTGGGGCAGCAGGATTGATCAAAGTTCTTCTCATGATGCACCATGGAAAGATTGTTCCATCCTTGCACTTTTCAGAGAGCATTAGCAGCATAAATGCAGAGAAGCTAAACCTCTCCATCCCAACGACAGTGGAAAAGTGGGATGAGTCCAGTGAATTTGGCAGAGTAGCAGGTATCAATTGTTTTGGATTTGAGGGGAACAATGCCCACGTGGTTGTCAGACAATTAAAGCAAACCCAGGTTCTCTCTCCAATTAAAAAGACTGTTGAATTATTTGTCATTTCTGCTGCTTCAAGTAATTCTCTGAAATTGGCAATGGTAGACACTGCTAGACATATCAACACAAGTGACTCAACAAAACTCCCAAATCTGGCCTACACATCTGCCTGTAGAAGAAGCCACATAAACTACAAATACAGAAAAGCCTTTGTGGCATCCTCTCTCCAGGACTTAGAGCACCAGCTTCTTTCTGCAGCTGAAATGGAAACAGTTCCATTGAGCAAGCCTCCACAATTAATTTTTGTGTTCTCCAGTAATGGCTTGAATTTCAGAGGGATATGTAAAATCTTGCTGAGATCTGAGCCAGTCTTTAGAGACAAATGTATCGAAATCAAACAGTTATTTCAAAAGCTCTCACCCAATGGAATTTGGAAATTAACTGAAAGTGACCGTGAGGATTTGTCAAGGCCTGAGATTGCCCAACCCTTACTCTTCACACTGCAGGTGGCTTTGTTTACGCTTCTGCAATATTGGGGAATTAAGCCAATTGCCACGGTTGGCCACTCAGTTGGTGAGGTGGCAGCTGCCCATTGTGCTGGCTTGATCTCTCTGGAAGATGCAGTCAAAGTCATCTATCACAGGAGCAGGCTCCAAGCTAAGGTCACTGGTGGAAGAATGTTGGTGGTTGGGAACATCCCTGTTCAAGAAGTGTCAGCAGCCTTGGGAGCATATGCAGGAAAAGTCTGTGTAGCCGCATTTAACAGTCCTCAGTCTTGTACATTGTCAGGAGATGCAAATTCCATCAGTGCTCTTCAAAATCATCTAGCAGAGTGCTTCAGCAAAAGAAACATCTTACTTCATCCTTTAAATGTGCCAGCTGCATATCACAGCCACATGATGGATCCAATACTAACTGAAATGGCAACAAGTCTATCAGTATTAAAGAAAGGGAAGCTAGAAATTGACTTAATTTCTACAGTAACAGGGAATGCAGTTTCAGGTGATGATTTTGTTACAGGGAACTACTGGGTTAGACAGGCTCGAGGTCCTGTTTCTTTTGCAAAGGCCATAATGACTTCAGCAAAAGACAAGGATGATATTGCATTTGTAGAGATAGGGCCTGAAAGAGCATTGCAGAGGTACATAACTGAAACATTAGGAACACAAACGAAAGTCTTCCATTCCATGCAAATTGATAGAGAATATGTGGCTCTTCTTAATCTTGTAAAAGATTTTTTTGAACTGGGATTAAATGTGGATTGGCCTCATTTCTATGAAGGATATCAAAGTGTACCATCAGCCTACCCCAGGTACCAGTTTGATCGTCGGAAATTCATGTCACATTGGAACACTAAACAGCAATTAAGCAATAGAACTGCAAGCTCAAGACATCCTTTAATTTACAGTGCAAATGAGAACTCAGAATTCATTTGTTGCATCTCTGAGGCCCTGAAACCATATTTATATGAGCTCAAGAATCACAGTGTTGCTTTAATTCCTAGTGCCTTTTTTGTGGAACTCGCTTTGGCAGCTGTGATGACTAGCTCACAACCAAAAGTACCCTTAAGTTTTTGTCAGATGAATATAATTTTCACTGAACCATGTGTTTTAAATGAAAGTTCCCATACTTTGAAGATAAAGGTGGAGTCACAACAAAGATTGTCAGAGTTCAGGATATTATCTGGATCAGCTAATATGCTTTGTGTGTCAGGACAAGTCACAAAGAATCCAGAAACATCCATTGAAGAAAAGAACATTTCCTTAAAAACTATTTTTCAGAGGTGCAGATCTGTTGTCAGCAAAGATGAGGTTTATGAAGCATTGGCACAGTCTGGATTCCACTATGATGATACTTTTAGGGAGTTAAATGGTGTATTTTATTGTGAAGATTTGAAAGAAGCTATAACAACTGTTAAAGTGAAGAGGCAAATAATGAAAGAAATGCATGAATATTATATCCATCCCATACTTTTGGATGCTTTTCTACAAATGGTGGGAGTTCTAGCTATAGTTACTTCCAAGAACAAAGTAGTCTTTCCTTCTCGCATAAACAGTCTCACAGTTGCTCGATCTTTGGAAGAAGAAATGATTATATATTTAAAGACAAGCAAGTCCAGTGACAATTACTTACATTTTTGTGGGTGCTTCACAGATAAACATGGGGCTGTTTTGGCAGAATTGAAATGTATTCAGATTACTTTTGTAAAAGAAATTCCCAAGGCAGAAAATGAGTTGTTGTTTGAGAATAATTGGAAAGAAATAACTTTTGACCAACCCATGCAAAATCTACCAAAAGCACCTAGAGTTGTGGTGTTTGCTGACAAATCTGGAATAGCACAGCAACTCAAGAACTACTTACATAGTGAGTCTAGATTTGTTACATATCAGGAATGGGACAAAATGTTGGCAGCCAAGAGAACAGACACCAATGCGCAAAATAAGATTAATCTGGAACTGCAGGGATACCAAGATGTTATATTTATGTGGGGTATCAAAAAACTGAATGAATCTATACCGGAGAAAGTGGTGAAATATTCTGTAAGGTGCTGTGAGGCATTACGTCAAGTTGTTACTGCATTAAGGGAGAAGAAGTCCCATTGTTCTATTACAATCATCACTTACAGGACAGCAGAAGGCAAAGTAGACCACATAAACACTGGCTTTGTTTTGTATGGCATGACTCGAACATGTATGGTTGAAGTCCCTGATATCGCATTTCAGATTATTGATATCAGCTCTACAAACACAATAGATATTTCTGCTTTAGCAGATGTGTTAGTAAAGTATAAAGCACAGGATTATCCAGAAGTCTGGATTGATGAAGGTAGAATTTATACTTCTGAAATTAGGCGCACTCAGATCGAACCCACAGCCTTCAATATACCTTCCTACCCACTTCAGAGCTCAGAACTGTGCATTTTGTACACAGCAGATCCATATGATGTAAAAGATATCACAGCTAAAATCGCCAACTTGCGTACTCAACTTGGAAACCACAGTGTTGAGGTTCAAATTGAAAAAATAAGTATTCACTCAGAAGATTATTTTCCTACTAGTGTGTCCAGCTGTAAATTTGGGGGAACCTTGTACTGGAATTCACATACAATAGATAAATACAAACTATTAGCACTAGACTTTACTGGCACTGTAACTGCAGCAGGTATTGAAGTGAAAAAGGTAAAAGTGGGAGACCATATTGTTTCATGTTATCCTGTCTCTGCAGCATCAAGAATTAATATTCCAGAAACAGTTTGCTTCAATACTCAAAAAATTCCATGCTTTAGAAACATACCATGCATGTCATTCTTCTACGTAGCATGGGAAGTTTTGCATCAAACACTGCCAATGCCAAAACATAGTGAAATGTTAGGCATTATTTCCACTGACCCTGAGTCAGTTTTGTGCCAAGTGCTTTCTTTTGCAGCCCAGGAGTTAGGATGGAAAACAATAAATACAAACCATGTGACAGGGCTATGGCAACGTGTTAATCAGTGTAATGCCCTCATTTTCTTACCTCCTCTAAATAGACTATTTAAAGAAGCTCTAACTTGTCTTTTCCATCTTAGAGATGTTGTACTAGTTTATGGTAATGAACAGCCAGAATGCTTGCGGTATCTGATTGAGAGTGATCAAGAAAATATTCACATCCATACTGTCAATCTTATCCATATTTTTCAGAAAGCATCTCTGATACGATCCCAGAAGGAAATCTATTGTTGGCTTAAATCAATAAATATGAAACAATTAAAACATCTCCCATATTCCCTTTTTCAGCAAGCAGGCATGTCTGAGAGGTCAGATATTGCTGTATCTTATTTCAACTGCAAAAGTGTCCCGGTTGTGGTACTGACAAGTGAGGAGGGCAGTAAAACCTCAGATATTCCGGTGACTGAAACGGAGAGAAGACTGTTCAAGCAGAATTCTGTTTACATAGTCACAGAGGGACTCAATGGGCTTGGCTTCGAAACGGTAAAATTTGTAGCTCAGAATGGAGGCGGTCGCATTGTCATACTTTCACAGAGAAATCCAAGCACTGAGATGCAAAAGGAAATAAATGATCTCCAGGATCAATGTGAGTGGAGCAGAGTAGTCAGCTTGCAATGCAATATCGTTTTAAGTTCTGAAGTCGAGAAGGCTATCAAGTCTATCAGTAAATTTTTTCCGAACTGTCCAGTCAAAGGTGTATTCCACAGTGCTATGGTTTTACATGATGGGCACCTTGAAACACTCACCATGTCTCACTTTGAGGAAGTTTTAAATCCAAAGATAGCAGGGGCAGTCAATCTTCATTGTGCCATGCAAGGATGGGAGCTTGACCATTTTGTATGTTATTCGTCTTTTTCATCATTTCTAGGAAATGCAACACAGTCAAATTACGCAGCTGCTAATTCCTTCCTGGACCTCTTCTGCCATTATAGGAGAAACAGAGGCCTTGCAGGGCAGTCCATTAACTGGGGTATGATAAATCCCGGTGTTTTGCAAGGTCAGTATCACAATCAAAGTACTATTTTGCAAACCAAAGGTTTAGAGGATCTGCAAGTGAATGACATTCATGAGTATCTTAAAAGAAGCTTAATTCTGAACAATCCTCAGCAAGCTGTGGTAAAACTCAATTTTCAAACTTTAGCTGATCATGTTTTGTCTCAAAATCTGTCACTGAAGAGTCGTGTCTATAACCTTGTTTCTGAAGAGATGTGTAGTAATCCTGAATCTGTAACCCAGAATCACTGTCTAGAAGAACCTGTAGATTACGTTATCTCACTTTTGAAAAGCCTGAGTGATCCAATCCCTGGGGATCTTTCATTACATACACCACTTTCATCATTGGGCATAGATTCTACATTAGCCTTTACTCTTCAGAATCGTGTCTTTGTGGAAAGAAGAGTGGAAATACCCATTGTGAAACTGCTTGATCCTCACTCAACTATATCAACTTTAATATTGTACTTGAACGATAATTCTAACACAACAGAGTCTCATGTATCTGAAGATACTGATGCTGGAAGTTGGTTGTAGGAATGCTTTGCCTTGCATTATTTCAAATGAATTATCAGTAACTGCTGGATTTCCCCAGTAATTTGCTAATTCAATGCAGACCTCAAAATTACTTTGATTATCATTCTACTAATTCCCAGTTTGGAGTTTATCTCTATACAGAACAGGATCTGGGTATGTCTAATGTTTCAGTCTTACAGATGAGCTGCTGCAACAGTACATACAATCTGGTTTATTGTAGCATAGCTATAACTGCTTTCTGTACCTGATACATGGAGGCAGTCCATGTTGTATACTGGTGCTGCTCCAGCCCTATGCACAATAGAGTTCTATTTAGCAAAACTTCTGTTTATGCCAATTGTTTTATTTGGATAAATACAAATTGTGCAATTCAAACCTCTACATGTTTCCTCATAAGTAAGTCCCACTCTGTTCAATCAGACTTACTCTTAAGTAAATTATACTAAATTGTATAGGTTCAATGGAAATTTTCTTTTAGTGATAACCTGCTATGTGAATCATGGATGAAATTATACTTATAAACTGAACTGAGAATTAATTAATTGCAACTGTAATATGAATAATTTGAATGAACATTTATTATTGATTTGTTATGTAAAGTAATGCACCCTTTTAGAAGCTTATTAGCAGATATTTTTATATTATAAAACTACTACAATTTGTATAAATTCTTGTGTGACTCTAATATCTATTGTCACAGATTGGGACTACATCTGAACAGAGATTTATCAGCAAGCTGAATAACTGATCTTCCAAAATTTGAAAGAAAATTCCCTCTTTAATCTGGGATTGACAGATCTTCTGTCAGAATGAACTACCTTTAGACAAACAAAATTGTCTATTATTATAAATTATTTCCTTCATTTAGAGAGCAATCGTACATCCCCTAGACAGCATCTGTGGACACAAAATATTCCAGTTTCCTGGCTCCGCGCTCAGAGATAGAACTCTGAACTTGGAGTCAGGAAACAGCGCGCCCTGCCTCCTTTGTCGCAACTACTGGTTGTTCATGGCTCCAACTGCCAGCTCGTAGGGAGTGAAAGGAGGTGTTCCTAGGGGTGGGGAAGGGAGAAGACTGGGGACATGGAGATACAAGGTATCCTGAGCCATTCTCTGCCTTCTTTCCTCCCCCTCCCTGAAGCCACCACTAACTAAAATATACATTGGGAGGTGCTCGGATATTAATAAGCCTCTGAGTTTGGAGGCTTACAAGTACCTAGGGCAGATCCAAAAGGATTATACCCTTAAGCTCTTTATTATTTACAATAATAGAATAAAATATATGAATATGAATAATAAAATAGAATAGCAACGTGAAAAATAAAATGCACCGCATTATATGGGCCCAGATCCAGAAATAGCATTCCTCTGGCCTTTCTGATTTTTTATCAGACTGGGTTGCAGCAGCAGTTATTTGTGGTAGATTGTGTTTTTATCCTGGAGTTGGTTGTTTTTTGGGATGTTTGCGGCTGTTGCTGTTTTTACTGTTTTCATTACCATATCAGTTTTATTATGAGTCTTGTTGTACTTCTCCTGCCCTGAAAGTTGGCCAGGTACTATTTTAAATAAAATTAATGATAAAATGCTCACCAGTTGCTGAGGGACACAACTGGAAGGGTGTCCATGTCCTACTTGTGGGTTCCCACATGAGGTTGATTCACCACTATATGAACAGAAAGCTGGACTAGGGTCCCCTCTACAAGGATTCGCTTTTGCGCCTGGTTAGGCAATTATGCGCATAATCGTCTTCTGGGACGCGCGTTATCCTTGTTCACATGCGGAGCTTCAGAGGAGCAAACAAGCGGAGCCGCAGATTTTTACTTTGCGTTTTTCCTGAAGCCCAACCCCTTTAGCAGCCCCCCCTTCCTTCACTCCGCCTACAGGAATGTACCTGGAATTCTACCTTTGTGGTTCCCACCTTTTGTGCACTCCACCCCTCCTGGAAATTTCGGGTTGCCTGGCAACGAGATGGGAGGGGACAGGGAAGTGGTTTGCGATGCAGCTGGAGATGAGCGGGGAGAGGGAAAATGTATGCGATGACGACCGAGATGAGCGGGAACAGGGAAGTGGTTTGCGATGCAGCTCGAGATGAGCGGGGAGAGGGAAGGGGTTTGCAAAGAAGCCCTCCGGTTATGCGCAGCTCTATAGAAGCGCGGGCTCCTTCTCCCTGCTCATGTCGTGCTTCTTCGCAAACCCCTTCCCTCTCCCCGCCCATCTTGGACGTCATCGCAAAACCCAGCCCTCTACCCGCCCACCTCTCCGAAAATGCGCTTTACCGAAAAACTGTTCACATAGGCATAACGCGCTTCACATCCCGCCGCAAAAAAAACTCGCTATTTAACGCGCAGTTGATAATGCGCATAATTGAAGGGATAGCGCACCTCTACGCCCGATTTGCGCTCCGTTCTTGTAGAGGTAAATTTTTTAATGCGCCTTGAAAGAGCTTTAGACCTCTCTTGTAAGGCAGCGTAGGTGGAATACTTGGTCTGATGCGGCATGACTCTTCTCATGCCCTTATGTTCAATTGGTTGTCTGATCTTTTTTTAGTTTACAGAGACAGAAACAGATATCTGAAAGTCCTTTCATTTATTTACATAAATTGCAAACAAACAAACAATGTAACACAGAGACAAAACATTTAAAATTTCTCAAAATATTTTCTCTAAACTGTATTATAAAAATAAACTTGTAAATATAACCCATCCATTAAGAAAAGTTACAACCATAAAAATAATATATCAAAGTGCCTCTCATAAACAGACATTTTGTCTTCCTAGATTGTTCTTTTCTTATAGCAATACAGCAGCCTTTCCCAATCTGGTGCCCTGTAGATGTTTTGTCCTTCAACTCCCATCAGCCCCAGCCAAATGGCTAATGGTCAGGAATCCTGGGAGTTGTAGTCCAACTAATCGGAGAGCAAACGTTGGGGAAGTCTACAGTACAGGAAAATAAAATTCATCTGCAACCATTAATCTAGATTACTGAGCATCTATTTTAGTGACTTTAGAGAAAGATCTCATCTCTCCTATTTTATGGAGCAAGTAGTGCTCAAGACCTTCAATCTGATTAAATTCAAACTGACATTTCCTATTTTATATAGATTTTATAGTTCTTCTCCACTCAAAATAGCTGTCTTCATGAGCAAATATCAATTTTGCAATCTGTTGTTTTTGCTGTCAGTTAGGTTTTTTAAATAGCCATAGGCCAAAATCTCAGAGAAGATAACATAAGGGAAGAATGCTATATCACATGATGTTGGGTGCTAATATCACAACATCTTTGGCTTAATGGAACACAGAAGATGTTTGACTCCAGTGAATCAGAAGGCAGGGCTTTCACTTCAAAGGGTGTTGTATCTGACATTTAGGATGTTTTAGGATGTTTTAATGCAGTTTTAATAATATTTGTCATGTTTTAATTAGTTTTATGTATTTTATCATGTTGTTGTTCCCCGCCTCGATCTAGATGGAGAGGCGGGTAAGAAATAAATCGTTATTATTATTATTATTATTATTATTATTTCTTAAAATGACTAAATTTCATGTGAGAACAGGCCTTGATGAGCTGGCTAAAAATGCCCCATGTTCTTCTATTACAATTTCCCCAGTCCTGTAATCCAACCCAATGCATGTTCACTCAAAACTAAGTCCCACTAAGTTGCAAGCATTTATACGATTTTACCGTTGGCTATGGAATGTGAAAAACAAGGCTAATTATATATTTATATCACTAGCAGATGGCTCTACACAAGAATAACATGTCCGTAACAGTGGGACTGAAAGAGATGGAGGCCCAAAGTTTACACGTTGTTGTTAAATATTTGAAATAGTATATTTTCTTGTAGTACATCAGTAACATTTTGACATACCAGCATAAAACTAGGGCTTGTTAGTTTACTGAGAACATTCTGCTTCATCTCATACATTAATTTGCTGATGAAACCAATCTTAGAATGGAATCAGAAGGTTTACAAAAAAAGCAAACTCTTCCTGATGACCCAGAATGAAGCTTTTGAATCAGCATTTGCTGGAATTAGCTTGAGCTATTTTTTATTGGGAGACATAGGCCTCATCTGCACCAAGCAGGATATCGCACTATGAAAGCGGTATATAAAAGGCAGGAGCCACCCTACTGCTTTATAGTGACAACTGTTGGGGCCCATTGACACATACCATATACCGCTTTCATAGTGCAATATCCTGCTTGGTGTAGATGAGGCCATAGACAAAGGTAATTGAAAGTATTGTCACTTGCTGAAACAGTTTGGTGCTTCAGCTAAGATCCAAAGGCAAACACAACAGTATTTTGTTAACACAGAATCATTTCCGACAAACATTTGAAAAGCTTGTGCCCCAATCCACATTAATGCACTGCTTATACCTTAAATAGGCTGACCATATGAAAAGGAGGACAGGGCTCATGTAACTTTAACTGTTGTAGAGAAAAGGGAATTTCAGCCAGTGTCATTTATATGCAATTAGTTCCTGGTGAAATTTCCTCTTTATCACAACAGTTAAAGTTGCAGGCACTATACTAGAGTGACCATATACAAAAGAAGGCAGGGCCCCTGCACCTTTAACTGTTGTGATGAAGAGGGAATTTCACCAGGAACTAATTGCATACAAATGACACTGGCTGAAATTCCCATTTCTCTACAACTGTTAACGTTACATGAGCCCTGTCCTCCTTTTCATATGGTCAGCCTACCTTAAACAGTATATTAATGGAGGCACGGTAGTGCCTCCATTGTTAAGGGCTGTCAGAAGAAAACACGTTCCACCATGTTAAAGTGATAATTGGGGGAGGGGTCATTCTAACAGCCATACAATCGAAAATATTTCACCAATCTTTCTGAAATTTACAGGTTCCAGAAAGAAATGTTTGATTTACATTACCTGAAACTTTCAAGAAGATTGGTGAAAGATTGAGGGAAGGAGAGCAGTTTAAGATAGAAAAGGAACACAAACCTGTCTCCCTGCTTTTGTCAGATTTACTTCCGGGTTGCGACTTTCTGTACCCAGGATTTCCAGGGAAATTATAGACTTCCTGCTTAATTCATTGATGGAGTCTTCTTCTGCCTTCAGTTTAGTTGATGGAATGCTTTTCCTTTTTTAAAAATTCCCTACGGTTGATTTTTAATGAATATTTATCCAATTCACAATGCAACGCATGCGTACCCGGCACCACAGAGCTTATTATCAGAAGGGAGGGGGAGGGGGGAGCTGCCGCCTCTTTCTTCCCTGCTCTGGTGAGGACGACGGAGGCTGCTTCAGGCAAAGGTCTAGGTCGTAGCGGGCGAGTGAGCGCGAGAGATTATCAGGAGGGAGGAGGAAACTGCCGCCTCTTTCTTCCCTGCTCTGGTGACGAAGAGGCTGCTTTAGGCAAAGGTCTAGGTCGCAGCGGGCGAGTGAGCGCGCGCGCGCGCGAGAGAGAGAGAGCAAGCGAGAGTGAGTGAGTGAGTGAGTGAGAGAGTGAGTGAGTGAGTGAGAGAGAGAGAGAGAGAGAGACTGAGACTTTCCCACAACCTGACCCAGCAGCTGGTTGATACTCGGAGCAGCTAGAGGCTGCAGTTGCCAAGGCCCTGGCTCGGCCCTCTCTTTCCCCAAAAGTTGTAGTATGAAGTATGAAACAAAGAACAAGAAGAATGAATCCTTTTGTAAGTTGTGATTTATAATTCAATTCATCAACTACTTTGATCTGTCTCAATTATGTAAAATAGTTAATGCTGAAAGTTCCTCAAACGCTCTAAACAACCCTGTCTATGCCATTAGAAGTTAAACAGCCATCAGCTAAGCTAATAAATTGTTTGGGGAAATTGGGATCCAGAATCTGCCTTCCACAAGAAGGACCTTCCACAACAGGAAGAGTTGTGGGAAAGTCTCTCCACCCAATATTTTAGAATCACCACTCCCAAACACACACACACACACACACACACACACACACACACACCACGCTTCACCCTGATTCTCTGTCTAGCATTTTCCAGGGACTGGAGGGGCTGCCGTGGGAACAAGGGGGCAGGGAAGTCCACTTTCACCAGTACAGTTGGTTCAGCTTAAATCTGTATCCAACCCACTCTGCCTTTTCCATGGAGCTCAGGGTGGTGTACATGGTTTTCTCCCCAATTTGATCCCCATAGGCAGGGCTGAGAGGTGGCGAATGGCCCAGGTTCACCCAGTGAGCTTCGTGACTGATGTGGATTTTAGCCCGGGTCTCCCAGTTCTGTCTCTGCTTATATATTTCATATTCCAACAGCTAAAGCTGCAGGAGCCCTGCCCTCTTGACCACATATAAAAGAGGGCAGGGCTCCTGCAGCATGAACTGTTGTGATGAACAGGGAATTTCACCAGGTGCTGCATGTATAAAAATAACACCTGCTGAAATTCTCTTTTCTGTACAACTGTTAAAAATATAGAAGTCCTGTCCTTTTTTCCCCTATGGTCACCATATACAACTTAAATTTGTCACATTTGTTAAGGAGATTGTGACAATGCAATTTGATATTGCACACAAAACGTATTGCACTGGGTGCAATCTGGTGCAGTTCATTCTGTCTAAGCCAATAAACTTTAATGGCTTTCTTACAACGAAAGGTGCAATCTTATGCACGTTTAGACAGAAAAAGTCCTACAACTCCCAGCATTCCACAGCCAGCAATGCTGTCTAAAAAAGTTTTTTCCCCTGTCTAAACCTGCATTAGATTGTGCCCTAAATCTGTTCAGTCACAGCTAACTCTACATTGGGTAGAGTTCACTTAGTTCCATAGCTCTTACTTTTGAATAAATATCCACAGATGAAAATGCAGCCTGTGCAGCCTTGAAACTTGACCACAATCTGCTACTTTTAGATCGAAACAGTAGGGGAAGCATGTAGCATAAAATGAGCTATACTAATTAACATAGTAAACTGTAACTTCTTGTAACATAGCATATTTTCCTGTATCATCTTGTGTGCTTCCAAAATTAATCAGGGATTTTTTATTCCAGTAGCACAATCTTTCAAATTTTCTCCAAATACAGAGACAAAACATGAAATGCTTCCTTTTCATGAGGCAGTCATAAAAATATTATTATTATCTCTGGACACTGGCTATAGAAAAGTTCAGAAGTTTTTTGGATTTATATCGGACATCAACATGGTGTAACACCCTGGCTGATACTGGCTTGGTTGCCAACTGTATAATATCTGGACATCCGTTACAAAAAGCCATAAAATTCATTAAACAAAAAACCTACGGTTTACAAAACCAACGTTAAGGCTCTACAGTTTCCAACCAAGCACCAAAAAGCAGGGAAATTGGGAGTTAAGGCTCCCAAGCCTTAACGCCACATCCTCCCTAAGGAGGCAGAAAGTGCAAGTGAAATTCTCATTCTCCCAAAGCAGATAAACCATGAGGACAGGATGGAGAATATGATATGCAGAGGTGACTGTGGGGTTGTGGAAAACTGATGACAAACAACTTAGGGCCACCTACTTCTCTTTTTTTGTTTAGAGCAGCCCTTCCCCAACCTGGTGCCCTCCAAAGGTGTTGGACTACAACTCCCATCATTGCAAGTCAGTATTTCCCATGGTCAGGAATGCTGGAACTTGTCATCTCAAACATCTGGAGGGTAGCAGGATGGGGGAACGCTATTCCATATCCTTACCAAATACAGGGTCTGCCCAATACTTTTCTCTCAAACACATCTTGCACATCTTAACGTTGGTTTTGTAAACCGTAGGTTTTTTGTTTAATGAATTATACTATTAAACAATTTAATATAAACAGAAATAAAACAGCACACTTACATTTCAGAAGAATTAAGGCTAGATGGCTATGGCATGTAAGTTAGGACTGAACATATTTCTTATGATTAGCATGCTATGTAATCATAAAGCCTTTATGGTAAACTTGGATTTCCTTGCTGGAGGTAGTTGTAGTTTATCTTTCATTAAGCATGTTTCCTAATATTTTCTCTTAAAAAATGATCTCCTTCAACACTGGGTGAATTTTCAAAGCAGTAGCCTTTGCTTTGGTGCTGTCTTTTTGGTGATCTACCACAAAAGCCAAAGAATGTTAAGAACACAGGAATGAAAATAAGACCATGTGCAATCCCAAACAAAATAACCAGAAACATTATCTTACAAAAAGTTCTGAACATGTATGTGGATGCCATAGATAGCACAAATGCTCCCAAAATGGTGGAAACAGCCCCCTGCACAACAGGGTAACCAAGATGGTACAGAGCATCCACTGCCTTCTCATTCACTTTGGGTTTGTCACTGGAAACAAAAGCATATGAAATATGAGCAGAGAAGTCTACCGAAAACTCTATGCAAATAACAAGGTTGATCATGGATATGGAGTCAAGATTGACATCCCAATAGGTCATGATACCAGTCACACCCACTATACCAGATGCAATAGCAAAAGTTACCCACAAAGAGCAGAGAGGATTGGGAATGAGCAGCAAGGAAATGAATAGCATGGCTCCAGTCACAATCACAATATTTTGAATGGTGTTCTGAGTGATTACAAGATACTGATCGAAGTATTTAAAAGCTGGATGATAAACCGTTATTGGTATCTTACAGTGTTCAGCAAGGCCTCTCAATTGGCTTAAAAGATTTCCTTCATCCCCTGCACTAGTAATATTGAATGTCTGAATAAAGAACTGTGAGGCTGATATTTCCATATCACTAATATTAATGTCCCACTGAGTTGGTGGATTTACTTTAAATAGGGTATGTAAATTGTCAATGAAAATACTCTACATTTACAGACATGTGTTTCGCAACAGTTTCATAAATTCTCAACCATGACTCTGAATATTTTTTGTCCACATAGGAAGAGTTTTCTAATGACTCCATGCAGTTCTCAAGATCTGCACAAACAGATGAATTCCAATAAGCTATGCTTTCAGTAACAACAACCATAATCCTTGGACCATATATCTTGGAAAAATATTCACCTTCCCAATCATAATACTGAATGACGTAAGAATTATGACTAGCTAGATTGCAAAGATCTATACCTTCTTTAACTTGTGTGCATTCATAAATGCTACTGCCCAGGTACACAAGTTACAGGACTACCATTATCACCTTGGTCCAGGTCTGCATAAGGAAGGGGCCATAACGCTTTCTGAAAAATCTATTCATGGGATGTTCAATCTCTGCTCCAGTGGACTTATCAAAAAACCCTCCTACACAGCACATGTTATACATATGGTCCTGAGAATCCTGAGGCTCATTTTTTGCTTTCATGAATGTGAGCCAATGCCTGTTGCTTTCTTCTCTTTTGCCATTTAGAGCAAGAACAGCCCCAAGGAATGTCAGGTTGTATATGTAGTAGAAGATGAAGGCTGTTCCTGTATAGATGCAAAATGACTGAATTGACTGGAAAGAAGTTGTAATTCCAACATAGAAAGCTAAAACATCAGTTAGAGATGTGATAGTGATAGACATGGCTGCCTCTACATAGGTGTCAGCCATCCGACTCTGTCCTTCACTTTAGTATGTTGCCAGCAGGACACCATGATGAACATGTCATCAATTCCAACTCCTGAAGAGGGCAAAAAGGTAATGCTAAAACATAATTTAATGTCAGCAGCAGAAGCCTAGTTGAGCCCAGGGTTCCCCCTTTTCCAGCATGGCCATGAGGAAGAGACTGGAAGCTTCCACCTCTGTTTTAGATTAATCAGAGTTTAATTTTAACCATAATCTATAGTTCCCCACTAACTATAGTTAAACACAGCTTGTTTTGGTTTGGATGACATCTTAAACTGAGGTTAATCTAAAACAGACACAAAAGTTTGCAATCTCCTCCTGGTGTACTTTTGCCAGAAAAGTGGGGGAAGCACTAGAGCCCAGATCTTGCTTAGGTTTTATCTCATAACACTAAATTATAGTTTAGTGGTATGTCTGAACCAGTGCATTACAATTATCTCTTCACTGGATTCATTACATTTGTCATCGATATAACATTTTTAAAAAATGCTTTGGATTTGGAATTTATTTATTAAATTAATTTATATCCCACTTTTCTACCAGGAAATGGCACTCAACGCAGAAGTCAAACGAAATGTATTCCTATATTTTTAAACCAAACTAGGAAGAATCTGGCTCATTACTTGACAGACTCTGGAGAACCCAGACTTAGAAAAATATTCAGGATATCAGTTCAGAATAACAATTTGAGTAAAATAACAGATAGAGAGGTATATTCACTGGCTCCATTCAAGATTAGCTATGAGGGCATAAAAAAAGTGAGTTGAATCCAGACTAAGTTAGCAATGAAATCTAAAGGACAAATTAGTCATGGCTAAATTAGTCTCTATCCAATGCAGTATATGGAGGAACTTTTATACATGATAGTTTTAGCCAGGCTTTTTTATTCCATCTGCAAGGGCCACGAAACAGCATCACAGGATTTTAATTTTTTTTGCCACAATCCACTTTAAATTGGGTCCGGATTTGGCCACTAACACATTTTCCATAGGCTTGTGGTTAAAATTACATGCCTGCAGTCTTCATACTTTACTTTCTTTGTGCGCATGTATTTTGTGATTGGTCATGTGTACTTAAGAACAAGAATAATTCTTTATATTATTTCTCTTGGCCCCATTATACATTCACTTGATCTTAAATATCTCTTCGGGTGCCTCCACACGAGACGTTTAAAGCTCTTTGAAGGCTCATTAAAATTTTTACCTCCACACCAGCGGAGCGCAAAACGGGCGTACAGGTGCGTTATCTCCCCGATAATGCGCATTTTCGAATGCGCATTAAATCGCGACTTTTATTTTGCTCCGGCCGTTAAAGCGCATTTTCGCAGTGTGAACAAGCAATTATGCGCATTAACTTCTTGTAAAGCGCTTTTTGGACATATATTAATGCGCTTCGCTGCCTCCCATGCAGAGGGATTAGGAGTAAATGCGCGTCAGCGATAATGCGCATAATCGCCGAACCGGGCGCAAAAGCGCATCCTTGTGGAGGGGGCCTTCTATGAAGATGAGCTTTAATTCTACTGTCTTATACAGGATTTTCTCTCTCTCTCCTGCTCCAATCTCTCCTGCTTTCTATGCTCTCTCACATTGAATGAATGCCTATCTTCTCAAAACTTAACTCTACTAAAACTGAGCATTTTCCTTCTTCTCTAGTTTTTCAGATCTTTTAAACATTACTATTATCTCTTATTCTTGAGAATGTGGCTGTCATTTTTCTCTTTGATGATGTAGCTGTTATTCTTCTCAAATTCAGAACCTTTTTTATCATCTTTTTCCCCTCTGTCTATGCTCTTGTCAAGCCTTGTTTTCAATTGGTTAATGTATCTAGCATTCTCTTTCCTTCAAGACACTAAACAATGAATGGGGAACTTTTTTCCAACCAAGGGCCAATTCCAATTTGGGAAAGGCCCTAGGGGCTGCATTCCAGCAACAGATGGGGCCAAAGGCAAAATGGGTGGGCTAAAAGACACTTGCCTAGATTCAAACCATGAATACAATGCAAGAATTAGACAGAGAAAATTTCAAACACTTTCAGAAAGCATCACAAGAAAGAAGCATGTCAGGATTCAATGAGATGAATGGATGGACATTCTCTGTCATGCTTATTTAACAAATATCAGACTAATGGCTGACCTAAGCCCAGGGGAGATCTCTTCAGAGAAGGAGGATTTGGATTCCTCAGTGAACTCCACTCCCACAGAAGACATGGGATAATCTGAGAAGTTCCACTGCAGGAATGCCTTGCCTGAAGTCCCAAAGAACCCCTTTGATCCCATCCCAAGCCCTATCATGTTCCTGACTCTCTTCCCTCAACAGACCAGGTGGAATGCTCAAAGTCATTGTTGGAGTAACTGCCTGGCTGCCAGTAGGCATGGTCTCACAAGTTTTACTCAAGAGGGTCTACTTGTGAGGAGGAAGGCCCAGCTGTAGCCAGTGAACAAGCAGACCCAATTGCAACAGGTGAATCAGGGCCAGCAAGTATATAAGGTCTCAGTCTTCTCCCAGACCTTTGCTGGGTTAATAGTTCTCATTCAGTTTTTTGCTCAAGGTGTGTGTTTGGGAGAGGCACAGAATATATGCATTTGAACACTTACTAAGCATAAGAAATGGTGCATTTGCAGCTGTCACAATGAATGGCACCCCATAAAACAGCAATAATCCAAAACTGCTGATAATTGATAAGCCTGAGGACAGCACACAAAAGGCTGCAACCCACACGCTTGTTCATATGGAATCTAGCCTGTAAACATAATTGTCCCACTTGACAGATGTAACCAATAGGTTGAGGTCAGAGCCAGCATCAAGGGTAGACATAGTTGGGCATCTGTCAAGGGCCCACTCTCCACCAGGGATCCACTGACAAAAGCTTTCTGGAATTGCTCCTCTTTCCTATTGCAACCTGTATTTTTACCCACCTCTCACTCTTTCCCAGACAACTGCCTGGTTGTTCACTTGCTCTGTCTTTCAAGCAAGCAAAAGCCTATCTACATGAAGCATTTATTGTGTGTTCATAGATCCTCACTTGTGGTAGTTTATGGTTGCTTTACATGATGTCATCCTCCAGAGCCACTCTCACACTTTGCAACCAGTATCACATTTCCCCCCTTTCTAATGAGGAAAGTCTGGTATATCATGGATGGTGGCATGAGACCTTTGTGTATTTCAGCAATTCTGTTATACCACAGGGCCACCTAGGGGTTGTATAATGGAATATATAGAAAGACAGAGAATGAAACTCCCCCAGAAAAAAACTCATGTAAAGAGCTGAGCTTAATTCCATTTAGAATCTGGAAGCAGAAGCCTTGGCAAAGTGGCAGGTTAAAAGTCTCATGCTCCAAGTGGTAGCAATGAAGAGAAAAAGGATGAGGAGCAATAGCAGTTGGTGACAAGGGTGGTAAGAAGGAAGACTCACTGAGGGAGGGGCCCCATTGCAGGTGTCTTGCCAAAGGCTCTCCAAAACCTGGACTGGTACTGGTTGAGACAATGGTGACAACCCTTCCCTTAAAGACCTTTGTGGTCTAATCTTTAATCATGCCATCAGCTCCTGAAGAGACCACTAAATGGCTTGAAACAACTTTGCTGTTTTTATTAGTCTTCTTTTGCAACTTAAAAAAATCTGTTGTAAAACACCTTGAATGCCTTGTTAGAAAGTTAGTTTTTAGGTAAATGCCATCAGTAAAATGAACATGTGTTGCAGATTTCATTTCCTACAGGTTCTAGTCTATCTGCAATGCTTGAACCCAAATGCTTTTCTCTTTACTCAGGGCTAAACTATGTATTACATTAAATATGTAGCATGCAGTTGATCCTCACCAATTTGTTTACTTTAGTTTTCTTTTCATGCATATTCCAGTAGGTTGGAATTCCAAGTTATTATTAGCCTGGTTAATCAAGTGTATTGTGATCTCTCTCCCCCTTGCACTTTTCCCCATTCAGGCTAAGGCCGTTATCACACGCGTGGTTTTAAGCACACTCACCGCGACTTTGATTCACTTCTTCAGCACGTGACTCGCATGACGTTGTCCCCCTCGCACTGTTCTCGTGCCCTGAGTGCTCCGTTTTTAGTTTCTGTTTCGATTTAACCCTGAACGGGCAAAGTCCGTTTCAGGCAAGTTCAACAGGCTGAGTTGAGGTATCGGAGCAAAACCAATCACGTGTGATTCAAAACGTTAGATTTGCATAGGAAACGGAGGGGGAACCTGCAGAAGCAAATCCGGGGGGGAAATGGTACGTGTGATAAAGGCCTTAAACTACATGCTGTGATTTACTCTATTCAGTCTTCCCCTTTTTTAAAACCAAGATCTACTGCTCACTAAGGTGGGAAAACAGTTTCTGGGTTCTACCACTTTAGAATATAAGGTAAGACTCACTTGATTTAGATCTCCTACATACATACATAGATAGATAGATACATACATATGCTGCAAATAGAAAAGCTGGTGTCATGAAGAAGGGCTCCCTGATATGCTTTTTAAAATGTGTAGGGAATCTTTTCTGGCCAGAACTGGGCTCTTGCAACTGTGGAATTGTTTTCCAGATTTGATGATGCACTTTAACTCACTGAATCATGCAAGTTAAAGTTTTCACTATAATAAGATTTCACAGGAGTTGAAGGAGGTAGAATCAAGGCTTCTCTATATGAAGGAAAAATCCCGCAACCTTACCAAGGCTTTGTCTTCTAGAGTCTTTGCAGATGTATGATCGACAAATGCTTTTCTCCCATCCTTCTTTTTGCCAGTTCCTTCCCATATGTTCCATTTATACCTCCAGCAGATGGTGTTGCTATATTGCACAATTTAGATTTATTATCACATTTTTGGTGACTTATATAACATGGCAGATTTCCTCTTGGAAATAATGAGAGAGGCATCGGAGGTTGGTGATGTAGTGAAAAGGACCTGCAACTTCCATGAATGAACAATCATGTGCACATGATAAATACCTCATGTAGAGACAGCCTCAGAATGAATTGAGGTGAAAATCTACAGATTCACAAGATGTCATGAATTGAAAAAATGAGGATTATATGATCATAAAAAAATTCTGTTCAGTTTCACAGTGAAGGGCTTTAGAAAAAATTGCTTCTGTTTCTATGATGCATCTGCAAAACTTCATAAACCACAAGAATATAAATAGATTACCTGGCCAAGTGATGTACTGATAGATATATAAATAGGATGTGACATAATTTACTTAGAGGAAACTGAAAGCAAATTATTTTGCAATCCCGCCCTCTCTTACTCTACTGGTAGCAACCATGTGTAGGAACAGGGAGTTGGTCTCCTCCATATCCCAGCAACAATTCCATCACAATCAAAGAAAACCTTATTTTAGTCTTTGCATGATTCTTTTGCAAATGTGTTTTGAGAGATAGTGATCTCTCTTACTCTTATCCCATTTTAAGGATGAGGTCTGACTTCAAGAACGCAATCCAAATTCAAAATGTCAGTAAAAAACATTCTACACTTTTCTAGGCAATATATCAGGAAATGACAATGAGCCTTGAGTAAAAAAAAACACAATGAAAGTTGAGGTCTGTGAGTCTTTTAAATTGGAAAAAATTGGACCCCCTGGTCACGTCATCAGCCCAACACATATAGAAGAGTACACTCTAGACTTGATTATCTTCAGCTGGCCATAAAATGGTGATCAGAAGATGAGGGATTTTGAATCAGTCCCTTCAGATCACCTCATGACACTTTTCCCCCTTTACAAGGGTGGAGGACCTAGTAAGATGCTAAGTGGAGCTCATATGGCTCCATGGTATATACTAGAACTGAGAGCAATAAAACAGGTGGGGAGACAGCATAAGCACAGATGGAGAACTCCCACTGGATGCAGGTGTTTATCACATGCGTGGTTTGATGCACACCTACCATGACTTTTATCCACTTTTTCATAGCTGGACTCGTATGACATCATCCCCGTTGTGCTGTTCTCTCACCCTGAGCCCGCAGTTGCTTGTTTCTCTTTCAGTTTATCCCTTTGGAACAGGCCAAGCTGAGGTATCGGAGCAAAACCGACCACGTGTGATTCAAAATGCTAGACTTGCATAGGAAACAGAGGGGGAACCAGCAGAAGCAAACCAAGGGAAAAAAGTAGGTGTGATGAAGCTCACAGTCAAACAGTGATGTGTGCCCATGTTCTGCTTATTCAGGGGAAGTGAAGGAGGCAAAAACAAAAATTACTTCTCTACCTCTACTGGATGCCAGTAGAGCTTTTTAGGGGCTTATTATATGCTTGCCCTAAGGAGATTATGGAACCAATTGTGAGAGCTTCATGAGGCACTTCCAGAATAAAATCTCTTACATCCACAGGGACTTAGACAGCACTGTTAGAGGAGATGAATCAGCATTGTCCAGTTTTGTTGGATGAGTTTCAGTTGGTACAGGTTGAAGACACTGACAATATGCTTGGACAAGTTTGTGCAACCATGTCCATATTGGAAGTTGTCTTCATGGCACTGAGTTGGCACTGCTCTGCCACCAAACCCCATGCTATTGCTGGGGCGTGGTGGTGGCAACTTGTCCTTATGAGGGGAGGCAGCATGGGCTTTCTGGCAGCCATTAGGCTCACTAGGCCCACCCCCTCCCCTCCTCCTCCTCTTGCAGATTCCAGCAACCAATAGGAGGTCACCTTCTGCCTGGGAACACCCCCGAAATGGCTCAGAACGAGGAGAGACCGTCGGAAGAGCCGGGCTGACCTTGCTCTGGCTGGAAAAGTCGGAGTAAATCCCCAACTTTTCAGACGCACCTCTTCCCCTCGGGCTGGCTTTGAATCTGTGGCTGCATCATATAACTGATTCAGCACGGATTCGGAGCCACCAGGGGGTAAAGACGATGTCAAGACAGCTCCATGGATCCTTGTTTGTTCGCCAGCTCATGTGAAGGAAAGAAATGCAGGTTGCTTACCTGTAACTGTAGTTCTTTGAGTGGTCATCTGTGCATTCACACATATGGGCTCCGCGCCGGCGCCGAGCCCCAATCGGGAAACTTCACTAGCTAGCTTAGTGCTTTTTGGCGGGAACCCCTCCCCCACCATCCATTGCGCATGCTCCGGGTCCCGCCTTACCTCAGTTCCCTGAGACCGCGTTATGGCCTCGCACCAAGGTAATAAATAGGAGGCATATGCGCCACTAATCCTCCTGCATACACCGTAGCGCTGCAAAGAGGGGATGGTGGGTGGGTTGTGTGAATGCACAGATGACCACTCGAAGAACTACAGTTACAGGTAAGCAACCTGCATTTCTTCTTCGTGGTCTCTGTGCATCACACATATGGGCGAGTAATCAGCCAAACTTACCGGAGGAGGGTATGCACGCTGGTGGATCACTGACAAATAGAGGACAGGACCGCTCAGCCGAACGAAGCGTCCCGTGCCGCTCGAACGTCCAGTCTGTAGTGCTTCACAAAGGTTGAAGCGCTCGACCATGTAGCCGCCCTGCAAATATCCGGAACTGTTGCTCCATGGATCAGGGCCGTTGACATGGCCTGTCCCCTCGTCGAATGCGCTGTGAACGAAGCAGGGGGCTGTTTTCCAAGAACTTGATACGCCAGAACGATAGTGTCAACAATCCAATGGGACAGACGTTGGGAGGAAACTGCCAACCCCTTCGTCTTACCCCCGTAACAGATAAACAGTTTATCAGATTTACGAATTGACTCAGTCCTTTTCTTATAGAAAGCTAATGTACGCCTAACATCCAAGGCGTGTAATGCTGTACAAAGGGGGTCCGTAGACGCCTTAAAAAACGTAGGAAGAACGATATCCTGGTTTATGTGGAACATTGAAGAAACTTTGGGCACAAACGAAGGACCAGGACGCAACACAACCTTGTCTTGAAAAAACTGAGTATAAGGAGGCCCCACCATTAGTGCCGCTAATTCTGAAGCACGTCTAGCAGATGTTATAGCTACTAAGAATATGGCTTTAAACGTTAATAGCCGGAGGTCAATCGTAGCTAATGGCTCAAACGGCTTTGCCATTAACGCCGTCAATACTACTGACAAGCTCCATTGAGGAACAATTTGGCGCACCGGTGGGAACATGTGGCGTAAGCCTTTCATAAAAGTTTTCACTACCGGGTGTGTAAAAACCGTAAAGCCATTTATCTTACCATGTTGCCCTGAAATGGCAGCTAGGTACACTTTGATGGAGGAGGGCTTCAGACCCCCTGCATGAAGGGAGTACAAGAAATCAATGATCCCTGTTATGGGGCCATCGCGAGACGGAAATCCTCTGTCATTGGCAAACTTCAGAAAACGGTCCCATTTTCTAGCGTAAGAAGCCCGAGTAGACAGTTTGGTGGAGGCTTCGAAAATGGAACGTAGAGCAGGAGGCATATTTAGAGATTGCCACCTGGTTGGATCCTCCACGCTGTGAGGTGTAGGGACTGGAGGTTTGGGTGCAGGATGGCTCCTGCATTCTTGGACAGCAGTTGCGGTATCCTGGGTAGACGCCACCATTGTTGTTCTGACAGGCGAGAGAGGGTGGTGAACCAGTGTTGCCTCGGCCACCAAGGGGTCACCAGTATCGCGTCCAAGGAGCGAGCATCTGCTGGCCCTGGCCACCGTTTTCGCAATAAGTGGGAAGGGTGGGAACATATATAGGAAGCCGTTGGACCAGTCCCACTGGAATGCATCTCCTAGCGATGCAGATCCAATCCCCGCTCGAGAACAGTAGTTCTGGCAAACGGCATTTGCAGAAGTCGCAAACAGGTCTATCGTTGGTGTGCCCCATCTTGTAAAAAGGCGAACCAGTACGTCCGGAGACAATTCCCACTCGTGGGTGTCGGTGAATTCTCGGCTGAGCGCGTCTGCCTCCGCATTGTCTGTACCTGCAATGTGAAGCGCAGACAGAAAGATGTCCCTGCGAATGGCCCAATGAAGAATGTCTAATGCCACCCTCAGAATGCGAAGAGATCGCGTACCGCCTTCTTTGTTGATGTACCACACCACAGTGGTGTTGTCTGACAGTATGCGAACATGCTGTCCCTGAATGTGTGGCAAGAAAGCGTGCAAGGCTCGTTTTACAGCTAGAAACTCCAGAAGATTCATATGGAGCCGAGACTCTGATGGCGACCATTTTTCTTGAATTTTTAGGTCGTTGAAGTGGGCTCCCCACCCTTCCAGAGAGGCATCCGTTGTGATGATCCGAGTGGGACCTTTCTGGTGAAAGGGCATGCCGCGAGACAGATGCGCTGTGGTCGACCACCAGCGGAGAGATGGGAGGACAGATGACGGAATCGTAAGTAATATTTTTCTTGGATTTAGGTAGGGACGGTAGTGTCGGAGGAGAACCTGCTGTAGCGGGCGCATGTGGAGACGGGCCCAGCGTACAACGAACACCGCAGACGCCATGAAGCCTAATAGGCGAAGCACTGTGAACGCTGTTGCGCGCGAACTCCGTTGAAGCCGCGAGGCGAGAGATGTGATGGCTTGCATTCGTCCCGTTGGTAGGAACGCCCGTCCTAGAGTCGAGTCCAAAATCACTCCTATAAATTGGATCGTCTGTGTAGGGCGAAAAATGGACTTTTCTTCGTTATTTGCAGGCCCAAGCTGGTGAGACAAGACGTGACGAGGTGGATGTCGGAGAGAGCCCGTGATTGGGATGAGGACACGATTAGCCAATCGTCGAGGTAAGGGTATAGCTCGACGTTCTGCGCCCTTAAGTGGGCACACACCACCGCCATGCATTTGGTGAAAACCCTTGGTGCAGTCCGGAGGCCAAAGGGTAAGACTGAAAACTGATAAGCTCTTCTTCCTATAAGGAATCTCAAATACCTGCGATAAGCAGGGTGTATCGGAATGTGAAAATAGGCGTCTTTGAGGTCCACCAAAGTGAACCAACGGTGTCGCCTGAGGAGCGGTAGGATCTGTGCCAACGTGATCATGCGAAATTTCTTTGGTTTGATGAATTTGTTTAAATGTCTGAGGTCCATTATAGGCCGCAATCCTCCGTCTTTTTTCGGGACCGTGAAGTATCGCGAGTAAAAACCCGCTTTTAAAAGACGCGAAGGGACGCGTATGATGGCATTTTTTTCTAACAGAGTTGTTGTCTCTTGTAGCAGCGTGGGGGATGACGGGGTGTACCTCACGGTGCCGAGAGGGGGAAAGGTGTGAAATTCTATGCGATACCCCTCGGATATTGTGGAAAGCACCCATCTGTCGCTCGTTATGGACGCCCAGCGCTGTACAAACGGTTGTAGCCTGATGGTCTGAGATCGTTGGGGGATTATGGGGACGGAGTCAAAGACGCCGTTTTGACGCCATGTCCTGTCGACGCGCCTTGGAGTATCTGGGGGCAGCCTTCCTAGACTGGAAGGAAGATTGTGGCTGTGGCGCCTGAAAACGCTGGTTGTGTTCCTGTTGCTGTCGCGGTTGGTATTGAAATGAACGGTACCAACGCCGTGGGCGAATCTGTTGCTGCAGTTGTTGTGTCGCTGCGCCCATTTTCCGTGCTGTCATCTTGGTCTTGTGGATGACATCCATAGCCGTATCTGTGGTCGAATGGAAAAGACCTTCTCCGTCGAACGGAAGGTCCTCGATACGAGTCTTCGTCTCAGTTGGCAGTGTAGACGTGCGTAACCAGGCATGGCGGCGTAGGGCGACTGCCCCAACCAGCACTTTCGCTGCACAGTCCGTTTGGTGGCTTGCTGTCATTAGCTGTTGCCTCGACAGCCTAGTTGCCTCTGTCTGGAAAACGCGGGCCAGCTCCCGTTGATCGTCTGGGAGATAATCTGTCAGTGTAGAAATTTTCTCCCAGAGAAAAAGCTGGTACCTTGCCATGGTGGCTTGATAGTTTGCTATCTTAAATCCTAACGTTGCCGAGGAATAGACATGACGAACAAACGCATCCAACTTCCGTCCTTCTTTGTCTATGGGAGTAGAATGGCTCTTGCCCGAGCGCCCTTGCGATGACTCTACTACAATAGAGTTTGGTCGTGGATGACTGCATAAGTAAGGGACATCCCCGTCCTTAACCTTATACAACGTTTCTAGCCTTTTGGATGTAGCACCAGCTGTGGCTGGATTTTCCCAAGGACCTTTGAAAGTTTTAAGGAGTGTGGGCACCAAGGGCAGAGTAAGCTGAGGTGCTGGTTCTGAATACATGACGTCGTAAATTTTATCATTTAAGTCATCCTGTGGGTGGTGAATATCCAGACCAAGAGACTGAGCCATTCTTTGCATCTGGTCAGAAAAAGAGCCAAGTTCTAGCGATGGCGAAGGTCTGTCAGTGGATCCAACGTCCTCAGGTGGCGACGGCATTGATGGAGCCAGAGACCGTGCCGAGGATGTATCAGAAGCATAGCCATCTCCAGATGTAGGGGAGAGTGGTCTACGACTAACAGTTGTCGAAGCGCGCTGGAGTGCCACTGACGGCCGGTGCCCTGAAGTGACTTCGCGCCGTGCCCTGCGTTGTGTAGTTGAGCGTCCAATCCTCTTACCCGTATAGGGGTCAAATAGGTAGCGCGGTTTGCTACGGTGCCGAGATCTACTACGGGACCTGTCCGAGTAAGAGTCCCAACGTTGAGACTGTGATCGGGATCGGGACCGAGACCGATACGTAGCCGTCCTAGATGCCCTCGACATCGGAGACGGTACCGACAATGGCTGCTGTGGATCATCGGCATCGACATTGGCGTCGGTATCGAGACCTATTGATACGTCCGACTGGATAATGTCGACAAGTTCCACATCCGAGGAACACCCCTCCAGGCTCAACGATGGCAAAACTGGTCGGGGGGGTAGCGACGTCGCTCTGTGAGCTAGTGATGTGGATCGCTGCGACAGAATCGGCGACGATGCAGGGCGGGAAGGTGTCAGGGTCAACTGTTTCCTTGTCGGTACCGAGGGCTGACACGCCGGAATTGATGATGCCACGTGTGTCGTCGAGGTCGACAGCCTCGGTGTCGATGATGCAGATCGCTGGCCCGATGTCGAAGACGGCTTAGAGGAAGGCTTAGCCGATGTCGAGGGCTGCTTGGAAACCGGAGGTGGGTCCAGGCTCGATGTCGATGGACGTTTCGGAGCCGACACCCGTCCTTCCTTCGATGTTGATGGATGTTTCGAAGTTGACGCCCGCTCCTCTCTCGATATCGATGGATGCTTCGGAGTTGTTGGAACGTGTTTCGTTGGTGCCGTAGTTGTGCTTGGCCTCGCCACCGATAGCTTCGATGCCGAGGAGGTTTTCCCAGTCGAAGATGAAGACTTCGATTTCGAGACTTTGGTCTTGGTCTTGCCTGATCTCTTAGTCGACACTGCGACCTTTTCAACAGGCTTCACCACTAGCATTGGTAACAGGTCCTCTGCTGCTTCCCCGCGCGGGGGTGAGCAAGGTGATGCCGGATTTGAGCGATTTACAGGCGTCTGCCCACGCTCTCCGGAGGTTCTCCGCTCAGTATCCGAGTCCATAGAACGCGGAGATTGAGGTTCCGAGAGACGCCTCTGGGGCGGTCGGTCAACGGCGGACAAGGCCTTGCTCCACAACAAACTACGGAGCCTATCGGCTCTATTCCGCCGTGTCTGGCGGGAAAAAGTCATACAGTGCAGGCAAGAGTCCACAACATGCCCTTCCCCCAAACACACGAGGCACAGTGAGTGTCCATCCGTGAGAGTTAATTTAGCCCTGCATCGGGAGCAGTGCTTGAAAAGCGCAGACTGCGCCATAGTCCCTCCGGACAAGGGTTTCACCACACTAACTTAACTATAAAACTATTTACTATTAATATATATATATATATATATTTATCTAAACGTAACTTATTGTCTAAACTTTAACACTAAGCTAACAAACTTTTAATTCCTATCTTTCAGAAAAATACGAACGATTCTTCTGACGAAGAAGTCTCCCGCGAGGCTATCAGCTAAGCGGTCGAAGAAGAACTGAGGTAAGGCAGGACCCGGAGCATGCGCAATGGATGGTGGGGGAGGGGTTCCCGCCAAAAAGCACTAAGCTAGCTAGTGAAGTTTCCCGATTGGGGCTCGGCGCCGGCGCGGAGCCCGTATGTGTGATGCACAGAGACCACGAAGAAGAACAAAAGGGCTGCACGTATCTGAAGCCAAAATATGATTGGCTCTCCCATTAGAAAGAGATTTGCAAGTATGAGTGAGCACAATATTTGGAGGAAATGTCATGTGGCTTCAGCTAAATAGGATGAAGATCTGCAACAAACAGATTCACTAGAAGAAACTGAAAATCTGCAATAATTCAAATAAATTGAAAAAGTAGTCAGAAAACAGTTCTGGAACACATAACACAAAGTTTGGAGAGTCAGCGTGGTATCATGGTTATAGTACTGGACTAATATGGGGAAGGCCCAGGTTGTAATCCCTGTTCAGCCATTAAAATCACTGGGTGATCTTGGGTCAGTGCAGTGACTGTGGTCCCATTCAGAAGACACGGTGGTCAAGCCAGAAAGCCAGGCTGTGTTCAGAAGACACCCTAAACCATGGCTTTAACCACAGTGAATAGGGCTTTTTGCCTTAGTCACTGTGGTTAAAGCTGTGGTTTAAGGTGTCTTCTGAATTTTAAGTTTCTTTCTTTCTGAAATTTGTATCCCACTTTTCTGCCAAAAATGGAGAAGGCAACCATCTATAGATAGAGCATTCTACATCAACGAGATAGCAACCTCCTCGGAGGTTCCCAATCTGGCCCACAGAGGATTGGATACCATCCATGGACCCCTCCCCAAGTCCCATCCCTTGGTCTGAAGGATTCCAGGGGCTTGGGGTGGAGATGAATACCCATGTTATCTCTAAACATGGGGAGTTTCCCGACTCAGTAGTCGTTTGCAGGAACTGGTTCTGCAAGCACTTTCCATATTCCTCCCTCCACTGCTCACACCTGAACTGGGACATGCGCAGTGCAGGAAAGATGTACTGGTTCTTGCAAGTGAGACTCCCTTTCTTCATATACAGGAAAAGGAAAAGACTTTATCAAAGCTCTGAAGATACTTAATAAAATTTAAATCCAGCATCGTTTGCCTACCTTGAAATATGCTAGGATAGCAAATTAATATGGGGCTCTTAAAAGCCAGTAGTCTGTGCTTTGTCCACCTTACAGGTAATAGTAAGTCTCCAGCTTGCTGAAAGCACCCCTGATGAAAGCCAAAGAGCTCTTGTCCCATGGCTTTGCGGCATTCTATGTGAAAAAGAACATAAAAAGAGCCATGCTGGGTGAAACCAAGGGTCGATCTAGTCCAGCATTATGTTCATACAGTGACCAATCAGCTACCTGTGGAAAACCCACAAAGAGGATGTGAATGGAACAGCACCTCCCTGTCGTGTTCCACTTCCCACTATTTACTATGCCATCTTGAAGAACAGCCTGAGAAAGGTAGCGGTTAAGGCTATAGCTATCATCATCATCATCATCCTTAGCAACACATCTGGAGACATATGAATGATATATAGGAGCCTCTTATGCCACAAGCTTAGAGACTTTGTCTTCAACTACTGCTAATAGCAGGATTGTCCATTGCCACCTACAAGGATGCTTCCCCATTTCAATGTTCAACAATATAATTTTTACATGAATCATCTCTACAACAACAACCTTTCTGGGCAAATCACTGTAATTGGACAGGACAAATAGTTTGAGGCCTTACTGAGAATGTTTCCCAGGTGAAACAAGTCTAAACAGGGATGCAGCTGAAGTTAACAGAAAGCTTGGATCCATCTTGAGATGAAACACAAACTCAACTTTATTTTCCTGCTCAGTCAAGTCTTCTTCCACACTGCCATCTAGTGACACTCATACAGCTAATACTTCATCCTCCCCCCTCTTTAGAAAGGAGGGTGGGGTGGTTCTCCGCTCAACAGTGAAGGGGGAGGGAGAGAGGGCGCCCAAAGGCGAGCAAGGCCGGGACTCAGTCCCATTCAACTCTATGTCCTTACTCCTGAGTAGGCATGCCTAGGTTTCCTGACCAGGGGTACATTTTCGCCTTAAAAGAAATGGGGAGAAAAAACTCAAAAGAAACTCCAGCTAAGCATGGGCACACTGGGACAGGGGGAGTGGCGGTTTAGCCCTGCACCTCCCTAGAACTGCGAAGCTTCGCAGTTAAAGACTTGTTTTTTAAAAAAATGTATCGAGGCATGTTTGCTCCTCCTCCCCTGTAAACCTTTCCCAAGCCAAGCGGCAGCAACAGTCTTGGCCCATGTGTGCCCTCCTGCTTCCTACAAATGGCATCCCTTCCTTCTCTCCGGGGAATGTATTTAATGTGATCTTAGGGGAAAGCATAGTGTGTTGTTTTACCGTAATTGCAGTTTCAGGTTGCTGTACCATCGTATTTGCGCAGAAAAAATAAATAAAAAAATATTTAAAATTAACTGCAGGGGGAAAGAGAACGTAGGGGGCAGAGTGAGAGATTTCACGGCATAGTAGTGATACAGGTAAAAAGCACAGGGGAGCGCAACAACACACAGATGTGAAAGTGTCCAGCACTTGACTTGCTAAGGAAATGGAGGGGGAAACTGCGGATGCAAACCAAAAAAAAAACCACCTAAGTGTGATGGAGCCCTAAATAAATTGAATAATATAATTTAATAATGAATACTGTAATACCCATGAAGGACAGGGCAGATGTACGTGAGCATTCACCTGAGATTCTGTCCTGATGACATTCAGCCCTATTTTACATGGGAATTATTTACTCAAAATCTACCCTAATTCAGGGCTTTAAAAAAAATCTGCCATACAAGGTGAGTACAGATCCATTAAAATTTTGGCTCCAGCTCAATTTGCCTTGTACTGGGTTCAGACCACCATCACTGTCAGCCAGCCCTATCTCTTTTCTACACCACAAATTTACATGGTGGCTGTCATGATCTTGACCCTGAGCAGCAGCTAGGGCACAGATAGAGAGGAGGATCAAACAGGCGCTTCTGCGAAGATTTAAAGGCAATCACCACAGCATGCTGTTAAACAGAATGGCTTCAAATAGCCATCTGAACAATCTTTATGCCAGTCTACAATAATTCAGGGTATACCACAACATGAACAAATGCCACAATCTACAGGTAGGTAATATTTATTCTAGATCATCAACAGTCTATTATAAACAGGCATTGTTTATCAAAGAGCACACTTACATTACAGAAGAAATGTAGGACAGATGGCTATGGAGTGTAAGGTAGAACTGAACACGTTCTTCCTCAAGATGCTGTGAAATCATGCCTGTACTTCTTGATGTGTAGGCAGCTGTCATTTATTTTTCCATTTTGACAGTAGGTGTTGCATATTTTTCCACCTAACAACCGAAAGCAGAATAAAACGTTCTGTGAGTGGATGTCCACTTATGTGATGTGAGCACCCCAACCCTCTGCAGGTGGAGGGGAATTGTACTTCTGGTTCTGCTCACAGAAACAGTTCTGTCAGTGGAAAGCTCCTTCAATACTGGATGACTTTTCTAAGCAGTGGAGACTGCTTTGGTGTCATCTGTCAACGCACCACAAAAGCAAAAAATGTTAAAAACACAGGAATAAAAATGAGACCATGAGCTGCTCCAATCAGAACCACAAGGGACATTATCTTAAAAAAAGTTCTAAAGACGTACGTGGATGACGTTGACAGCACAAAGACTCCCACAAGGGTGGAGACAGCTGCCTGCACAATAGGGTAACCAAGACTGTACAGAGCATCCACTGCTTTCTCATTCACTTTGGGTTTGTCACTGGAAACAAAGGCATACGAAATATGAGCAGAGAAGTCCACTGAAAACCCTATGCAAATAACAAGGTTGATCATGGATATGGAGTCAAGATTGATATCCCAATATGCCATGAAACCAGTTACGCCAACAATAACAGATGCAATGGCAAAAGTTACCCACAAAGAGCAGAGAGGATTGGGAATGAGCAGCAAGGAAATAAGTAACATAGCTCCACTGGCAATCACAACACTTTGAATGGTACTCTGAATTATTACAAGAAACTGATCAAAGTATATAAAAGATGGATGATAAACCATTAGTGGTATTTTGCAGTCTTCAGCAAGGCCTCTCAGTTGATTTAAGAGATTTTTCTCATCTTCTGCACTAGTAACATTGACTGTCTGTATAAAAAAACGTGAGGCTGATATTTCTGTAATGCTAAAATTAACATTCCACTCCAACTCTGGATTTACTGTAAATAGGGAAGGAAGATTTCCAATGAATACATGAGGGTCATCTATATTTAGAGACATGCGTTTAGCAAAAGTTTCATAAATTCTCAACCATGACTCTGAATATTTTTTGTCCATATACGACGAGTCTTCTAATGACTCCATGCAGTTCTCAAGATCTTGACGAACAGATGGATTCCAATATGCTATGCTTTCAGTAACAATGACCATAACCCTTGGACCATACTTGGAAAAATATTCATCTTCCCAGTCAGAATACTGAATAATATAAGAATTGTCTGTAGCTAAATGTTGAACTTTTATACCTTCTTTAATTTGAGTGCAACCATAAATACCACTACCCAGATATACAAGATACAGGACTATCACAAACACCTTGGTCCAGGTATGCATAAGGAAGGGACCATAATGCTTTCTAAAGAATCCATTCATGGGATGTTCAATCTCTGCTCCAGTGGACTCATCAAAAGATCCTCCTATGCAGCATATATTATACATACGACCTTGAGAATCCTGAGGAACATCCGGCACTTTCATGAAGGTGAGCCAATGTCTGTTGCTTTCTTCTCTTTTACCATTCAGGGCAAGAACAGCCCCAAGGAATGTCAGGTTGTATAAGTAGCAGAAGATGAAGGCTGTTCCTGTGTAGATGCAAAATGACTGAATTGATGGGAAGGAAGATGCAATTCCGATGTAGAAGGCTAAAACATCGGTAAAAGTTGTGATGGTTACTGAGACAGCTGCCTCTGCATAGGTTTCAGCCATTCGATCTTTGACTCTGTTCTTTACTTTCGTCTGCTGCCAGCAGGACACCAGGATGAACATGTCATCCACACCAACCCCTGAAGGACAGCAACAGGAAAAAGATAAATATGTCAGTTTCCACAAGCCATATGAGAAAGCAGTATATATATTATTTAACAATTCATACTATGCTTTGCTTCATAATAGCCTGGTGCCCTTGAGATGTTTTGAACTACAATTTCCATAATTTCTGACCATTGAGCATTTTGACTGGGGCTGATGGGAGTTGATCCAAGGTGGCTTTATAAAATAAACTTAAATCAGCTTACAAAACTTTGCATAAAATAATAATTGTGTGGATAAAAAAGGACCATAGAGGACAAACCCACTACACATAAAACAAGCTTATCTTCTGATATATATTTTTCTTCCATTTTTTAACAGATTAACTAAGAAGCTTTGTCACATTTGTTACAATGGTTATGATTTTGGAGTGTCATCTGTGTGTATGTGTGTTCATTTTTGTTTGTATGTTCATGTTTTTGTAGTATTGTAAGCCACCTTCTGAGGACAGTGCATCCTGAATAATAATAATAATAATAGCAGAATTTTGATTGCATAACCAAGTACAAAGTCCATGTGTTTTCCATACTTCAATCATGCATGAGCAAAAATTAGGGTCTAGATTGAAGTAGCATGATGAAAAATACATGCATGTCTTCACAAGGTATGAATTATTAATGCGTACTTATGTACAAAAAAATCAAGTAAGAATCAGTCTGAACAGCTGTAATTGATCCCAGTTCAATCTACTATAGTGAATGGATCTGCATTTTTGACAATGAAGAATCAGGAAGTGAGGAAGCCCCCAATTCTGCTTGAAGAAAATGACTGGAGGTAAGTGCATGATAATGGGGGAAATGGACTGATGAGAATCAGAAAGATCAAAAAGTTGCACATGGAAAATAAGACCCCCTCTAGATGGATTCCGTTTGACACCTGTTCCTCCGATTATGCGCATCTTCTCAGAAGCGCTTTATCGTAAATGCTTGTATGCAGGAGGTAATTGAGCACTCAACAGGTGACCTTACCGGTTGTTTCAAATGCGCTTTACAAGTAGTTAATGCAGAGAATCACTTGTTCACATAGTCAAAATGAGCTTTAATGGCAGGAGCAAAATAAAACTCGCTATTTAACGCGCATTTGATAATGCGCATAATCAGAGAGAAAACGTGCCTCTACGCCCGCTTTGCGCTCCGTTCTTGTAGAGGTACATTTTTAATGCGCCTTGAAAGAGCTTTAAATGCCTCTTGTAGAGGCAGCCTAAAATTTCAGTCAGCTATTGACCTGTAGAAGCGCATGAAATGGATGAAATCAAAAGGTTGGACAAGTTCATGCATCTCTGGAATAAAACTAACATTAAAAAGGATTACCTTGAGAAAGAGCCATAGACAAATCTAAAATTCTTATCACAGTTATGAAGCTCTATAGATGGGTGGATGGAATTTCTCTCTGAACCCTAATGAAACATTCCCATGAAAGTCTAATCATTAACGGATAAGGCATGAGAAATGTATAGAGTTGCTCACTTACCAAGTATAAGAAATGGTGAATTTGCAGCTGTGATAACAAACGGTACCCCACAAAACAACAACAATCCAAAGCTGCTGACAACTGATAAGGCTGAAGACAGAACCCCAAAAGCTGCAACCCACACTTTTGTTCGTACACAATCAAGCCTGTTAAAGTGAACAAGAGGAATTTAATTGGATTTAGAATTTTATGATACCTGTGCTAATTCCCTCCTTCCTGAAATAAAACTTGAGTACGATATGGAGCTGTTGCATGTTAAAGACACACTGAATATAGTTGCGTGAAAAGCTAAGTCACATTGTCCCTTGTAAAATTGAGGTTTGTTGGTTTGTCTGAACATATCTCCACAAATAAACCATGGTTTGTCTTCCAGCAACAAACCACAATTAACTCTTGAAACCATGGTTTGTTGTTGAGCTATAAATTCTGGCTTGCTTTAATTGTGGCTTATATTGTGTGAGCATACATTTATAAACTAATGAGAAAACACAAGTACATGAGGAGGAGGAGGAGGGAGGGGAAAAAAACCTTCAAGAATTAAAGGTGAAAGTTACCTGGAACATGATATAATTGAAAAAAATATTGTTAAAAAATATGTGACAGACACCAATGGGATCACATCCTTAGCAATCTTTTCAAATTCTTTCTGTCTGGACAGTGAGGTAAAATAGGCCACCTGCAGGGTTGAGAGAAGAGAAAGAGAACAGACTAAACAGCTATCACTTTGAAAAATGTTATTAAAACTAAGAGCATGAATAAACGAATGCCAGTCTAGTAAGCACTAAGCAAAGGTGTATTTTTCCTGATTTTCACACTGTGCGAAGCAGTCCCAAGACACCTGCCACTTACTCGGATCGACGTGAAGTTCAAGGACTCCAGCACGCCGGGGATGCGCTCCAGAAAGGCCTGCAGCCAGACCGCGCTGGCCTCCCGTCGCGAAACTTCATCCTCCTGCAAGAAATAGATGAGGCGCAGCGCTTTGGCTGCCTGGACGGGACGCTTCGGCCCAGCTCCAGGCCCCAACGTGACGCCCCCTAGGAAGAAGCCCAGGAAGAAGCGGTCTTCGAAGAGCGGGAAAGTGAGGGTAGGCAGCAGCGCCTCTATGCGCCCCGGGTCGCCCTGTAAGAGGAGGAAGAGCGGGTTGGGACTCCAGCAAGTGCCGTTGTTGCGCGCGCAAAGCTTGTCGTACGAGAGCTCCGTGGCGTTGGGCCCGGTAGCCGTGAGCCCTCGCACCGCCTCGTCCAGCGCCAGCAGCTCGGTGAAAGCCGCCTTGGTGAGGAGCGAGTCACTGTTTCCAGAGGCCACGGCTATGAAGGAAGCGAAGGCGCCCATGGTGCTCAGCCTGTCCGCAGAAAAGCGCTTGGCGTCGTCCGTCGGGAAACGCGCCTGGACGAAGCGCCGCTCGCTCTTGGCCGGTCCCCCGACTGGCGTGAACTGCCCCTCGAGGTCATTGGCCTCACGGCTGAGGAGAAACATGAAGCCGGCGCCCAAGCCGCCCGAGAGCGCCAAGGGCAGCAGCAGGAAGGGCCACGGGTGGGCGCCCACTGAGGCGCCTAGGGCTCGGAGCGCGCGCGATAGGGGCCGCTCCACGCAGTCGGTATGGCAACCGCGGGGCGACATCTTTGCTTGGCCCCTTCCTTGCCCGCTAAAACAACAGGGACTTCACAGCCGATAGACTGGCTGTTTTTCCTCAGCGAGCTCCGTCGGTTGCGGAGCGGCCGTTCTTCGCGTGACGGGCGCGTTCCATATTCTACCACCGAGTTTTGTTGCTGCAGAATTCAAGGGTAGATTCATGGGTTGGTAAAAGTGGATTAGTGTTTTAGGCCTCCTCCACACGGGGCGTTTAATGAGCCTTGAAGGCTCATTATAAATTTTACCTACACACCAGCGGAGCGCAAAACGGGCGTACAGGCGCGTTATCTCCCCGATAATGCGCATTTTCGAACGCGCGTTAAATAGCGACTTTTATTTTGCTCCGGCCGTTAAAGCGCATTTTCGCGGTGTGAACAAGCGATTATGCGCATTAACTACCTGGAAAGCGCTTTTTGGGCATCTTTTAATGCGCTTCGCCGCTTCTTGCCGCCTCCCGTGCAGAGGGATTGTGAGTAAATGCGCCTCCGCGATAATGCGCATAATCGCGGAACCGGGCGCAAAGGCGCATTCTTGTGGAGGGGGCCTCAGAGACCGAGGGTCAGCAGTGGTTCCCCTGAGTCAGCGGGACAAGCCCGTCCAGCAGCTGCCCCCACAGTCCCGGCCTCTGACGCTGGCCTTGCTGTTTGGTTTATAATCCGAAAGACGCCGCGCAAAAGGAAAAGTGGTTGGGAGAGGAAGGAAAAAGAAGGCAAATAGAAGCACTTGTTCTGAGTTACGCATTTCTTATCAGGGCCAGATGGAATAGAAATAATTCCTGGACAGGAGGAAACAAAATGTGCTGGTCTTCTAGCTACGTAGATGGAGTGCTCCTTGCCTTCCATAGAATAATTAGCCAGAAGATTCCTAGCCTTCCCCAACCTGGTGCCCACTAGATTATTTAGACTACAACTTCCAGAATTCCTGACAGTTGGCCATGCTGGCTGAGGCAGATGGGAGTTTTCGTCCAAAATGTCTGTAGGGTTGGGGAAGGCTGATCTAGTCCAACCTCTGCTCAGCTGCAGCCTGATGGAAGGGTGATTACAAGATGAGTGCTGAGGAGAAAAAGCCCGGTGGAGCTAGCTTCTCAGCAGAGCTCACTAAGTAGCCCGGCTTCTCTTCTTTCCCTCACTGCATCCTGATGGAATCTTTCAGTAAATAAATGCATAACATCTGAAAGGACTAGGCTGACCATATAAAAAGGAGGACAGAGCTCATGTAACTTTAACAGTTGTAGAGAAAAGGGAATTTCAGCCAATGTCATTTGTATGCAATTAGTTCCTGGTGAAAATCCCTCTTTATCACAACAGTTAAAGTTGCGGGCACTATACTAGAGTGACGATATACAAAAGAAGGCAGGGCCCCTGGAACTTTAACTGTTGTAATGAAGAGGGAATTTCACCAGGATCTAATTGCATACAAATGACTCAGGCTGAAATTCCCTTTTCTCTACAACTGTTAAAGTTACATGAGCCATGTCCTCCTTTTCATATGGTCAGCCTAGAAAGGACTTTTAATTCAAAATATTCTCGGAGTGCAGCAGCGGACGCCCTCCAGATGTTCTGGTGTACAACTTCCGTCATTCCTTACCACTGGCTATACTGGTTAGGGGCCAAAACATCTGGAGGACCATTAGTTGCCCACTTCTGACCTAGTAAAATGGTTTGAGCTACATTCTCCCCATGAATACTTGAGTTTGCATGGTTTTGTTTCAGGTCTGAAGTGAGATCAATTTTTTCCTTACACAGTAACCAATTTGTCTCAATTGTAGAAAAACTTTCATATCAACTTATGTGTCCTGTGTCAGGAATACAGCAAACACTCCATGCAGAAACTAACTGAGACAAGAGCTTTAAAAATTATACAGATTACAATTAAAGGAAAATCAACACATCATGAAGGTATTCATAAGTATGTGCATGATATTATCAGAGAAATTAATAATAATAATATTTATTTATTACCCGCCTCTCCCAACGGATCGAGGCGGGGAACAGCATTAAACATAAAATACAAAACTGATTAAAAGCACATAAAACCAATACATCATTAAAATACCAATAAAACACCAATACTGTGCAACATGCATTAGTAATCCCAATATTCAGTTGAAGGAATAACTTATGGCTTCAACTAAACAGGAATGAAGATCTGCTACATATGATTTTAGTGGAAGAGACTGAAAGTCTGCATACTAGACATGCTGAATATGCAAATACACAACACTACTGGAAAATGTGACATGAAGCTTTGAAGAGCCAGGGTGATACAGTAGTTAAGAGTGTTTGACTAGGGCTCCATCACACCTGCTTTTTTTTCCTGGTATGCATCTGCGATTTTCACCTTTGTCAAGTGCTGTTCACTTTCACATGCGTGCGTTATTGTGCTATTTCACTTTGTTTATCTTTTCACCTGTGCTGGCTTGCACTTCCGCTCTCTTGCTATTGCGCTCGCCCCACCTCTTCTCTTTCTTCCTCCTCCAGTTCATTGGTTTTTGTGGTTGATGGACATTGTAATGGACATGGGCGCCCCCCTCGCTCTGGTTTTGTGGTCTAGTGTTTTAGCGATTTAGAGTTTTTTTGCTGGGAAGTTGAAATGTGTGGATGAGAGAGCAGTGAGAGTGGGGTTGGAGCAGCGAAAGTCTGTTCGACTCAGCACAAGTCTATTCATTCAACCAAACCGTTCCCGCCCTCCTCTTTCATAAGCAAGACTGCCTTTCAACACACATATGCACACACAAAAGCGGGACTTCTAACATAGCGCAAGGATGGCAATACATGGGGATGGAAGAGCGGTTTTATCCCGCATGGAGAAAAGATACCATATTTTCCCCACCCTAGAAAAACATGGAAAATGGAGGGGAAGAGGTGAGATGACTGCAGGACAGAGACAACATTGTGTGAGAGTGGCGGGGCAAAGCAGTAAACAGCAGGACAAAAGTGCGATAAAACACTGGTGTGATGGAGCTCTAAGACAGGGAGAGACTCAGAGGAGATCTACACTTAAGTTTGTTACGTTGCAAAATCTTGAAAATTACAATCTAAATTGCAACGGTTTAAAATGTAACGGCACATGAGTAGTCCTTTGTTAGGGCACACAGACTCTTTCTGTCGTTGCTTTCTGTTCCGTAGCTTCTCCCCATTATGGACATGCCCACTTCCTCCTTCCCCCTTCCTTTCACTTCCTTTCAGTTTTGATTCAACTACCCTAGGGTCGGTAGAGCACTAAAAGGCAACCTGCAGGAGGGAAGGCAAATGCAGTAACGCTGCATTTGGGCACTGGAACAAAAGGAAACGCCCCCCACGACTGCGACTGGATAAAAGTAGTTTTGATTTCAGCAGCAATGAAACGGTAAGTAAGGACACATTAACATGTAGAAAATGATTTATTTTAAGGAAAAAATGTTATAAATCATAAGGAATTGGTCCAAAAAACAACTGATATAAAGCGAACTCGTAGTTGCGTCATGTGCCCAAAGGCGTCCTCGAAACCAAACCTAAACTTTTCAAAGCTTCTGTGTAGATCCCCTCTCTCATTCAAATCCCTATTCCAGTCATGAAGCTCACTGTTTGTCCTGACTCTGTAAGTTCTAACGAAATGGTGAGGGCAATAAAGAGACCCCTTGGAGGGAATATACAATCCTTTATTATGCAAAAGACGATCCTTCTCTCTCCTCAGCCAGTCAGAGGAAACAACGTTAGCCAAAAGGTCCTTTTGCCCCAAGGCTTGTTAGATAAGCAAGCGGTTCAGTTGAGTTTACTTAGAGAGAAAAAGAGAGCAGAGTCACATAATTAAGATGAATTAGCCTGCAGGGCTTTGTTTGCTAGTCTCTCTGAATGGCGGGCGGTTTTTAGTTTGAAGTCTTTTCTCTTTGCTTTTCTTCGAGCTACTGCATTCTTTAGACCCTTTGTCTCAGAAGAGAAAGTACTCTCTGGCCGATTAAGGTCGTCTCCTTGGGAATTATCTCCCGTGTCTGCCGTGGGAAAGAGTTCTCCTTCTGGCACTAACTCCTCCGCCTGTTGCATTCCTTCTCCAGGATCAGAATTGCTGTCTGAGATTTCATCCCCTTGAAGCAGGGAGTTTGACATAGACACAACACTGTTGTGTTTAACCCTCTTTCTTCTGAGCAGGAGAAGCAGCTGTCAGAAAGCCTAGCACAAGCAGACAGCGATCTTGAGATTGATCAGGATCCTGGTGCAGAAGAGGAAACATTTCACAGTTCCTCTCTTCCAGCTGCGGAGAATCAAAGCTCTGAAACGAGTGCTGATCTTACAGACTCACCGGCAGATGTAACAGAGCTCTTATCGTCTGAGGAGGAGTCAGTGCACACTTTAAAAGACGCTAAGGAACGCAGGCGTTTGAGGAGGAGGACGGAAACAAGAGGCATTCAATGTCGGTCGGAAAGATTACATTTACAGCAAAGGCAGACCTCGGAGAAGGAGGTTTGAGGTCCCTTTGGAAGAAGACGCTTGTTCGTTAGCTATTGTTAATTTCAACTTTAAGTTTACCTTGCTTGTGGCTACTGGGTAAATCTCTGTTTAATTATTATCCGATTTGCTCAGCTTTGTTTGGCCTGAATTAAAGGCGTGGTTTGGTTCACAGTTGGTGTATTCTTTTTTCAACCAAACCGAAAGAAGTTGTCTTTCACAACACTCACCTTGAACCAGCCACTATTTCTCAACCTCATCTGCTTCCCAGAGGCCTCCTCTAGAAGATTGATTTAAGCCTCCTTCAAGTCGCTTTAACGGGTTTACCTGTAAATGAACTATCGATTTAAGCCTCCTTCCAAGTTGCTTTAACGGTTTTACCTCTAAATGAACGATGCTCAAATCAGGCGTGCAGTCGATTTCTATCCTCGTTAATCCACATTTTAGAATTCGCATTTAAAAGCGACTTTTCCATTTCCTCCGAAGTTACAGCGCCTTATCTTCGTGTAAACAACTTCTGAGCATTCGCATGAACGGTGATAGTGGGCATACTTTCGTGGTGATCCCCCCCAGCGACGATTCCCCTGCTCAGCATTGTTGACAGGGCGAGACTCCCGAGGCAGTGCTGCCAGAGAGTAGAGACGAGCTGCTGCTGCTGATGGCGGTAGCAAAGGCTCTCTTTCCGAGCTGCTTCTCTGTTCCATGGGTGACAGCCGCAGAAGGAAACGGGTCGCAGCTCCTTGCCAGAGGAGGAGGCAGCAGCGGTAGCTGAGCCCAGTCAAAGGTGGCAGACGGGCGCGCCTCCGCCGCTGTTTCTTGTACACGGTAGAGTAAGAGCTCCGCCTGCTACCTGAGATGGGAGGATCTGCCTGCCTCGGGCTCTCTATTATTGTGCCATGAGCAATGCTGCACTTCCCAGGAGCGACTGAGACTGTCTGCCGTTGGAAGCAACAAGTGCAGGACCTCATGGACCCTTCCTGAGCCGGAAGGAGAATTCGCATTTAGCAGAAAAGCCAGCACAGACATAAATTCGAATGTAGGTTGATGCGGCATATTCGGAGAATCAGGCGTCAAACCAACATCTTTAGAGGGGGCCAGAGTTGTTGTGAGAATAAAATGAGGTAAGGAGAACCTTGTATGCTGACTTGATCAAGGGGGATATTTCTGTTTGAGCCAAAGGAGATAACCAAAATGCTTACATCTGCGTAATTTTTAAAGATAAAGAGATCAAACTTGTCATAGTGATAGCTTTTAAGGAGAGCTTTAGCCATGCCAAGTTTGAATCAGATCCATTTATGCCTTGATGTTTAGTGATTTTTAAAAAGAATTTCCCCTCAAACCAGTCTCCTGATACTCCAGCAATGTGAAATTCCACCTGTTTGCATTTGTGGAGGATCTGTTTTCCTTATTATGAGAATATGCAGCTGTGCATCTCCAGTTCATAAAAATAGAGATCTGCTAGGGTCCTCAGGGATGTGGGCTCCTTCCCCCCTTTCTCTGGCTTTGTTCTCTAGCAATTTACTGATTTAACTCATTTCTGTGGGCAATGAGGGTGGAGTTGGAGCAGTAAAAAGTCCATTCACCTGACTAAGCACAGGAGGAGAACCCCCCCTCCCCTTTTGTCAAAGACTCCATTCAAAGCACATGCCCCCAACAAGGGAAAAAGCCTGAGGACATCACTACACAGAGGCTTAAGAGTGCATTAATTCCATTTGGGGAAAATAATCCAGACTTTCTTTGCACCAAAATAATACGCAAAATGGAGGTGAGATGGGTGCAGAACAGGGACAATGTCATGTGAGTCCCAAGCTGCAATACCAGATACCAGACATGGCAAGAGTGCATTAAACTGCTGGTGTAATGGAGCTCACAGACTACAAGAGCTCTCCCCAAGCCTGATGCTCCCTAGATTTGTTGGGCTACAACACCCGTTATCTCAAGCCCACAGCCATGCTCTGCCAAACCCCAAACTTAACCAAGGATCACAGGGCTATAGGAACCTCTCAGAAGACTAACCATTCCAAGCTCACAAGAATAGGTAAAAACAATACAAGTGAAAATATCTTTTTACAGTGTACATAAATGGAAATACTACTAAATGCGGAGAGTCGCCAGTGAGCTTATTCAAACGAAAGGAAAACCCTGGGTAAATGCTTGCATTACTGGAGTTTTTTTCTCTTGAAAAATTGGGATGTGAGCTTATAACTATCATACAGCTGAAAAGATATTTCAACAATATAGGTGTCAGGGTAGCTGTTACCACTTTGTTGATTTGTAACCATGGTTGTGATGTGTGATATATTCTGGCCATCAAGAGGCCTCCATTGTCACAACCAGGATGCACAAATAAACCTGGAGGACTTTTAGGCGGTGGGGTGGGTGGGGGAGATCACATTTCCTTACTGTTCCTGGTTTTCTTCCATGTTTGAAATGAGCACAATACATTTCAATGGGACAACACCCTCTAGTGGGCATTTTATAGCGCAACATCAGAAGAGTTGGGTTTTCTGAGGTTTATTTCCTCACAATAAAACTGAGAAAAGGAGCAGGAGATATGCAGGAGGCTGACGCTGTAGTCAAAAGAACCCGTGAACATCCGTGCGTAGCCAGTAACGAGCATGTTATAAATCACTCGTTTAAGGAAGCTCCTGGAAGGGTATGTGGTAGGAGTGACACATCTGTTTATATGCACAATCTATTTGCAAACTAACCAATCGGGGGGGGGGGGGGGTCCCATGGACATTTTATGGCTTTCCTTTATCGATGTTTGTCAGCAATTATGGATCTTCTCACTGAGAAACCCCAATAATATTCCAAGGAACCTCACAATTCCCAGGCATACAGATTGAAAACCACTGCAAAATGTAGATGTATTACTAGTACAATCATATTCATTCTGTACAGTGTTTACAATTGCACTTGATAAAACTATTGAACAGGGAAGAAGTGAATTGTGTTTTTGCCAGTGACAGAATATAGCAGTTGGAGTGTTGAGAAAATAATTTTTCTTTGCACAGAAGCACTACCTTGTGCAGAAAAAATATATAGAACACTGTAACAAATGAGTAAAACTTGTATTTATTATGCAGACCCGGCCTGCTTTCCCTCGACCTTAAGAAAGTAACATTTATGAGTAACAATTTCCAGACACACATAGAAATTCTAATCCTAAGAGATGTATACTTGAAATGGAGCATAGAACAGCACATTGCACCAGAACTGTAGAGTTAAGAGAAAGCCTGGGTCTAACTTGAGATGAAAGAACAGAATTTTAGTTTCCTGCTCAGTCAGGTCTTCTACACTGCCATCTAGTGACACTTGTGCTGATATGGCTAACACTTCATCCTCTCTCTGAGGAAAAACTAAATAAAATAAATGGATAAATTGAACAGTATAATTTAATTGTGAATGTTGTAATACCCACAAAGAAAAGGTCAGACATACATGAGTATTCAGCTTCAACTGAGATTCTGTCTGGCTGACATTCAGCCCTGATTTATACAGGAATTATTTAGCCAATAACCTCCCAGATTCAGGGCATTTAAGGATTTAAAGCTTGTAGAAGACTTACTACAGCCGAATCTTATGTTGATTTTTTCATTGCTTTTACTGATGGAGCTGAAGTTTGAACTGGGGGAATCTCGGAATGCACACTCACACTGTTCAAGAAGTCTTACTTCAAGGCGAGCCGAGATCCTTTGGAATTTGGACCTAGACTTGCCTTGCTGTTTACTGGGGTTCAGGCCACCACCACTGCCAGTCAGTCCTACAGTCACCTTTTCTGCTCTACATTTCCTCCTCCCAAATTACATGGTGGCTGCAATGACCTTGACCCAACAGCTGGGACAAAGCTACAGGGAAGGATCAACCAAGTACTTCTGCTGAGATTTAATAATCACCACAGCATGCCGTTAAACAGAATGACTCCAAACAGGCATCTGAACAATTTTTATGCCTGTCTGCATTAATTTGGGATATATCACACTATGGACAAATGCCTGAAATATGCCATATTGTACAGGCATGTAATGCTCTTATAAACCATCAGAGGTCTATTATCAACAGCCATTCTTTGTCAAAGAGTACACATGCATTACAAAAGAAATCATAACACCTTTATGAGTAGCCTTAACCTTGAAGTTTATTTACTTTCCCATCATGACCATAGGCAGTTGCATAATATTTCCACCTAAAAATTGAGTTCCTTCAACACTGCATGACCTTTCAAAGCAGTGGCCTTTGTTTGACAATCAGTTACAAAAGTCAAACAATGTTAAAAACACAGGAATAAAAATGAGACCATGAGCTGCCCCAAACACAACCACCAGAAACATGATCTTAAAACAGGTTCTAAAGGCATACGTGGATGCCATTGACAGCACAGAAATTCCCACAAGGGTAGAAAGGGCACCCTGTACAACTGGATAACCAAGGCGATATAGAGCATCAACTGCTTTCTCATTCACTTTGGATTCTTCACTGGAAACAAAGGCATAAGAAATATGAGCAGAGTAATCTACTGAAAACCCTATGCAAATAACAAGGTTGATCATGGATATGGAGTCAAGACGGATGCCCCAAAAGGCCATGTATCCAGACACACCAACAACAACAGACAAAATAGCAAAAGTTACCCACAAAGAGCAGAGTGGATTAGGAATGAGCAGCAAGGAAATAACTAACATAACTACAGAAGCAATCACAACATTTTGAACAGTGTTATGAATTATCACAATGAATTGATCAAAAAATACAAAAGCTGGATGATAAACCATTAGTGGTATCGTGCAATCTTCGGCAAGAGCTCTCAATTGATTTAAGAGATTTTTCTCATCCACTGAATTAATAACATTGACTGTCTGTATGAAAAAACGTGAGGTTAATATTGTTGTAGAATTATAATTAAGATCTAACTCATAGTGTGGATTTAGCGCAAACAGGTTAGCTAGATTTCCCATGAATACACTATGGTCATCTATATTTAGAGACGTGTGTCTGCCAAAAACTTCATAATTTCTCAACCATGAGTCCGAGAAAGTTTTGACTACATAGGATGAGCTTTCTAATGTATTCATACAGTTCTCAATATCTGCACGAACAGATGAATTCCAATATGCTACACTTTCAGTAACAATTACCATAACTCTTGGACCATACTCATAAAGATATTCATCTTCAAGGTCATAATATGGAACGATATAAGAACTATCCACAGCTACATTTCGAAGGTCTATACCTTCTTTAACTCGACTAGTCCCGTAAATACTACCACCCAGATACGTGAGATATGCAAATACCACAAATACCTTGGTCCAGGTCTTCATAAGGAAGGGACCGTAATACTTTTTAAAGAATCCATCCATGGGATGCTCCATCTCTTCTCCAGTAGACTCATCATAAAATCCTCCTACGCAGAACATATTATACATACAACCTTGAGAATCCTGAGGCACATCTGGCACTTTCATGAAGGTGAGCCAATGTCTGTTACTTTCTTCTCTTTTACCATTCAGAGCCAGAATAGCCCCAAGGAATGTCAGGTTGTATAAGTAGCAGAAGATGAAGGCTGTTCCTGTATAGATGCAAAATGACTTAACAGATGGGAAGGAAGTTGCAATTCCAATGTAGAAGACTAATACATCAGTAAGAGTCGTGATAGTTACTGAGACAGCTGCCTCTGCATAGGTTTCACTCATCCGATCTTCAACCTTGTTCTTCACTTTTGTATGTTGCCAGCAGGACACCAGGATGAACATGTCATCAATACCAACTCCTAAAGAGGGCAAAAAGACAGTATATATTTTCACATGTGCAATATGAAAGAGAAACAAAGTGGAGAGATGAGACCCACCATGTGTATGTTAGAGCCTTGTCCCTTCTGGCTCATAATGACTGTAGGTAAATGGATGATAAAGGGGGAAATGGCTGTCTCAGATGAATCAGAATGATGAAAAAGTTGCACACAGAAAATTAATATCTCAGCCTGCTATTGACTTTTGTAGAAAACATATTAAAAGGGAAAACATGTTAAAAAGACAGGTCAGGTTTGTGAGCAACATGTATCTCTAGCAGAAAAAAATGACATTAACAGTGCAATCCTACATAAGTCTACTCAGAAGTCACAGTGACTTCAATGGGACCTACTACCAGATGCATTATTATAGGATTGCAGCCTAAGAAGAATATTCTCAAGAAAGAACCAGAGAAATCTGGTTTTTTTCCCCACAGTTAAGGAGATGTATAAATGGACGGATAGATTTTCTGTCATGCTTAACTAGACATATCCATTAAAAGTCTGACGGATAACACATGAGAAATTTATACAGTTTCTCACTTACCAAGTATAAGAAATGGTGAATTTGCAGCTGTGATAACAAAGGGCACCCCACATAACAGCAATAATCCAAAGCTGCTGATTATAGATAAGCCTGAGGATAGCACCCCACAAATTGCAACCCATACTTTTGTTCGTACACAGTCTAGCCTGTAAAACAGATCAAGAGGAATCTAATTGGATTTAGAGTTTTATAGCACATACGCTAATTTATACCCTCATGAAATAATACTAGAGTACCATACTTAGCTATTGTGTGTTAAAGACATTGGCCACATTTATACATAAAGCTAAGCCAGGTTGTGGTTTGTTAAATTGTGATTTGTTGTTTCATTTGGCCCATCCTCTGAAACAAACCGTGACTTGTGTTCCAGCAACACGCAACAATTAGAAGCCATGGTTTCTTACTGGATTACAAATTCTGGCTTGTTTTAACTTAGGTTCATCAGATGAGTGTTTTATTGCATGCTCGCTACTGCCCACTCCCGTTTTTTCGTGCGTCCTTTAAGCCACCTCCTTCTTGCCTTTTTTCTGTCACAAAATGAACCCCTTTTAATCCGACCTTTTTTTAGGAAACGGAATGTGCCACCATTTCCTGCTGTATGCAAGAAAAACAGTGCAATGAAAACACCCCCTGAATGGGCTACGCGGTTTTTGTTTACTTCCTCTTTCTTCTCCAGGAAGGAAGGAGTATTGTGGGACAGGAGTGGGGGCGGAGAAGGTACAGTAGGAAACTGCAATCCCCTCCCCATCTGATGATGCTTTCTGGCTTGTTCTTACATCTGAACCCAGAAAACTAGCTTAACTTTGATTTGTTTCTGTGCCCTCCCAAGAACTCAAAGCAACTTACTTCTGAGTAGATCCATACAGCATTGCACATATAACATTATTAACTACACAGAATACTTAAAAATTCCATTGTAAATGTCTTCTTTGCTCCTCAATAAATAACAATTTGCTAGTTTTATATTTTTCTGATGCAGCTAAATAGTGTATGCAAAGATTTTTCCTCCCTCTCCCAAGAATACAGGGAGAAAAGTTACCTTGAAGATGATATAATCGAAAAGGCGATTGTTAATATATATGAGAGGACCACCAATGGCATCACATCCTTGGTAAGTTTTTCAAATTCTGTCTGTCTGGATATTGAAGAAAAATAGGTCACCTGCAGGATTGAGGGTAGAGAGAGGAGACAGGATAAAGTGTTACATATTTTCTCTCCTAAGATGTATCTTAATATTCTCAAGGCTGAAAAGACAGACTGAAAATTACCAAACCCCCACCAAAAAAAGTTATAATTTTCTTTCGAGTTTTTCCCAGTGCTTTTAAAAAACAGAATGTTTAGTGAGAACCTCCAAAATCCAGATTCTTGCTTCGAGAGAAAAGTCTTCTTGGTGATAATTCAAAACTTTCCCTTGCCCAGTTTCCCAGTGATATTTCATTTGAGTACAAAAGGGAAAAAGAATATTCAAACTCCTGATCAGATTGTATTATAATATATCCAGATATCAAAGAATGATTATAGATTTATTTAAAATCACCCACAGACATCAAGAAGTAGAAACATTTACGAAAACGAAGAGCACAAATAATGTATAGTACTGGTAAGCACTAAGCAAAGGTATATTTTTCCTGATTTTCACACTGTGCGAAGCAGTCCCAAGACACCTGCCACTTACTCGGATCGACGTGAAGTTCAAGGACTCCAGCACGCCGGGGATGCGCTCCAGAAAGGCCTGCAGCCAGACCGCGCTGGCCTCCCGTCGCGAAACTTCATCCTCCTGCAAGAAATAGATGAGGCGCAGCGCTTTGGCTGCCTGGACGGGACGCTTCGGCCCAGCTCCAGGCCCCAACGTGACGCCCCCTAGGAAGAAGCCCAGGAAGAAGCGGTCTTCGAAGAGCGGGAAAGTGAGGGTAGGCAGCAGCGCCTCTATGCGCCCCGGGTCGCCCTGTAAGAGGAGGAAGAGCGGGTTGGGACTCCAGCAAGTGCCGTTGTTGCGCGCGCAAAGCTTGTCGTACGAGAGCTCCGTGGCGTTGGGCCCGGTAGCCGTGAGCCCTCGCACCGCCTCGTCCAGCGCCAGCAGCTCGGTGAAAGCCGCCTTGGTGAGGAGCGAGTCACTGTCTCCGACGGCTTCGGCTATGAATGTGGCATAACTGCCTTGTCTGATGAGTCTCTGGGAAGAGAAGCGCTTGGCGTCGTCCGTCGGGAAATGCTCCTGGACGAAGCGCCGCGCCGCTTTGGCGGGCCCCCGGATAGGTGTGTATTGGGTCTCGAGGTCGTTGGACTCATGGTTGTCCAGGAACTGGAAACCGGGGCTCAACGCGCCCGAGAGCACCACAGGCAGCAGCAGGAAGGGCCACGGGTGGGCGCCCACCAAGCCGCCGAGGGTCCGGAGCGCGCGCGACAGGAGTTCTACTATGCAGTCGGTGTGGCAATCGAGGGTCGGCATCTCTTTCCCTCTCCTGCGCCTTTCTTGCCCCCTCAGACCACCGGGGACTTCACAGCAGAGGGACCAGCTGATGAACTTCGCCTGGGCATGGTCACCCCTACAAGCCAAGCGGGCGCTAGCGGTTGCGAGCGGGCGTTATCTCCCTGACGTGGGCGGGTTCCATTCTTCCGCTATGTTCTGCAGCTCCCGATGCTCAGGTCCTCAGAGCTCAACGGAGGATTCCCGAGGTTTTAAAACCGGACGGTAGGATTGCAGAATAAAGATGTGGGTTGCAATTTGAGAATATCCCGCCAAATTCAAGACAAACACTAACAGAACTTCCCTGAAAACAAACCCAGCCCATTATGGAAAGGGGTTCTTTTAGCCCAAACTGGCCCTTGCTTAGTAGTGTCCAATGCTAGTCCTACTTAGAGTAGACCTATTGAAATGAATGATTATTTTAGTCATCAATAACTTATATCCTATTCATTTCAATAGGTCTACTTTAAGTAGAATTAACGTTGTATACCACCCCTAGTTTTCCACTTGCAAAGATGTATGTATTCTTCAGAGAGGAGAGCTTTGAACAAACTGCTTTCACACCTGCAGTCTGAAATATTATATTCCATACCACTCCCTCAGAATTCTTGCTCTTCATTCTGCTGCGTATTTAGACCAGTTCTTAGGTTGGGAAGCAACTATATTTTTGAGTCTGCCATGCATGCTGGGAATTTATTTATTAAAAGATTTAAAACCCACCATTCAGGACACATTGTCCTCACAAGGTGGTGTACAATATTAGAAAAAAGGGACGTATAAATTACAATTAAACTTGCACACACACACACAGAGCAGTAGCAGCAAAATTTCCAAGGTTTTGTCCAGAGGTTGTGTTTGGAGAAAAATATTCATGGAGGAGCTGCGGACAACTGAAGGCTACAGTTGTATTTATGGTTGCCAGTGTGAGAGCTCTGCCTGACAGAATTAGTCTTGACTTTTGAATAGACCTTTATAGAAGGGGGGCACATTTGGAATGTTGTGAGAGCTGTCTTACCATGGCTGTTATGTTGGATGTAGTTGACTACTCACAAATTGGGTACAGTCCACATGATCAGTTCCAAAACATCCATTCACAGTTGGCAAACAGGTAAGGCTAAAAGACAAGTAACTTGCCCAAGAAACTGGATACAAGGCAAAGGCTGGGTCTGAGCTCCAACACACAAACAACACTGTTGAACCCACATTTTAGTGTTCCAACAGCACAGAAGGTGAGCCAACTAATTTCCCCAAGTCACCTCTAAATAAATTTGTCTAAAAGTAATGTATTTCCCCAAATTAATAGGTAGGTTCCTCTCAGACCAATTTCCCCATAATTTAATATGAATTCCTGATAAATGAACTGTAATTTCCCTTTGCAAGTATCTGCAAATTTAATCTAATCTTGCCAGGAAATAAAACCATTATTGGCACTTCTTTTTTTAAAAAAATAAAATATTAACATTTAAAGACCTGCAGCACAACAACTCTTGCACTTATTTATCATAAAGGGCTGCTACACCAGCAATCTTCATCCAAGTCTGATAAATACAACATACAGTGGTGGCCAAAATTGTGGACACTTTTTGAAATTTTCATGTTTTGCAACTTTGAATGCTTATAGAAAATGTTCTGTTTCACAAAGTTCAATTGTTTATATATCAATTGAAAGAGAATTTAATGCTGAATTCAAAACAAAAAAAAAGAATGCAAATACCTGCAGTTAAAAAAAAGTTATGCTGCAAATACTGCAATCATGATCAATTTACAGTAAAATCTGACAAAAACATATCAGATACTTTAGTATCTGTAAATGTAATATCAGTATTTGGTAGGGAAGCCTTTATTTTTGGAAACAGCATCACAGCGACGTCTCATTGAGCCGACAAGTGTTTTAAGCTCTTCTTTCTTTATGACATGGTTCCAGGAATCATTTATAGCCTGAAATATATATACTGAAAGAAATGCTCCCACTGTCGCCAAAGGCAGCTTTCTTCCTGAAGGAAATAGCAGCCACAAGTCACCACAATACAGATTGAGATCGTAGTGGGGGCTAAAGATTAAAGCTCCCTCCTGCAGTCCTGATCCAGATAGCTCTCCTAAAAGTAGTTGCTATTTACTTTTTTTAAAATTAAAGTGCATGTATAACATTCACTTTATTTTACAGTCTGCCACTAGAGAGCACTAGAAGTCCACCTGTTGATGCAAAACCAGTGCTTCAATCTCTCAGAAACCTTTAAGCTTCTGTAGAAGTTTTGAAGATGTGAAGTCGGTTTCCTTAATATACACAACAAACAGCTGTTAATGCACAAAGCTTTTTATCCCTTTTAATCCGAGAGCCAATGTGGTGTTGTGGTTAGAGTGTTGGACTAAGGCCAGATCTACACCAAGCAGGATATAGCAGTATGAAAGCGCTATATAAAAGGCAGGAGCCACACCAAGCAAGATGTAGTGGTATATAGTATGTGTCAATGGGCTCCAACAGTTGTCAGTGCGTGTCAATCCTGCTATAAAGCAGTAGTGTGGCTCCTGCCTTTTATATACCACTTTCATACCGCTGTATCCTGCTTGGTGTAGATCTGGCCTGAGACTTGAGAGATCTGGGTTCTAGTCCACAGTTGGCCAAAGAGCTCACTGGGTGACTTTGGGTCAGTCACAGACTCTTAGTTTAATCAGCCTAATATGCTACCAAGACAGATTTAATGCCAAGCCATGCTATTGGCATATAAAGGTCTAAACAGCTTTGAACTAGGTTACTTTAGGGGTCTTGCCCATTATGTCTCTGCAATCCTTGGGAGAGGCACTTTTAGTGATGTCACATGACCCTGAGGTCCTCCTTATGACCACCAAGAACAGAGCTTTTAGGTGTGTTGCAGCACCTGCCCTGTGGAATTTACTCCTTGTGGGTGTTAGGCAACTGCCTACAGTTTTAAGAATTCAGCAATCGCCTAAAACATCTTTTCATAGAAGCTTCCTCAGGGGTAACCCAACATTTTATCTTGTTAGTGACCAAATGGTAATTTATATACATTTTATATTGTAATGTTTATGTTGTTCACTGCTTTGGTAAAGTGGTGTGCAAATTTGTGTACTAAAATAAATAGGAGTGTAGTGACTAAGGGGTTGCGCCAAAGACTTCTTTGCAATGTCAGTTTTGAGGGATGATCTCAAAGAAGTAAGAAGTGTTATCCCAAAGGTAACAGTTCCATACCAGAAGAACTGGAGAGGGAGAAAGAGTGGAGTCAGAAGGGAGATGGCAGATTCTGTGCAGGATAAAATCCATAAACCCCATTACATCTCCACAATCTTCCTTCTCTACCACTTGAACCATGACTCATGGGAGTCCTTATTCCTCATTTCTCTACTGTGAAGGTTCATCCCTTAGGTCATGCTAAGTTTGGCTTGTTGCCCAGGTGGTCCCCTTTGTGTGATCTTCTGCATCAGAGGTACACTAGTCTGCTTCAATCATCTTTGTATTCAGCTGGACCAGTTATCTTTGAAGTGGAGACACATCTAATTTCACCACCTCTACTGTTTGTTACTTTTAACTCCTTACGTTTCTTTGTCCCCTGGCCACCAAGGTGAGTATGGAGCATGGAGGTAAGTCTTCATTGGGAACCTTGGTCATTGTTCCTTCTTGATGCTCCTGCAGGCTGCACCAGAGGGTGACATGATAGGAAGCAGAGCCATTTCTTGTTCCTAATCCACCCATTTCCCCCCCTTTTGTGTCATTTATTTTAAGATTGTAAGCCTGCAGGCAGAGACTGTTTGTTTTTATTGAATGTATGAAAGAAGCTCTGAGAGCATGGAAGGAGTTTATCACGCCTTCACCTCCCAAAGTTCCTCTGCTTCAATACTCCACTTCTTGAAGAGCTCCATCACACCAGCGATTTAGTGCACTCTCACCATGCCTGTTGTGCGGATTTGCAGTACTGTACTCACATGACGCTGTGCCTGTTCTGCTGACACCCCGCCTCTTTCCCAGCCTTTCCTAGAACACCTAAAGTCTGGATTATTTTCCCTAAGTGCACATAACGTGCCCTATGCCTCTGTGTAGTTTTAAAGGAACTGGGGGCTCGAATGGATTGCATCTGGTCCTGGTAGGGAAAAGCGATCTCTCCCAGCAGCCAGCTCCAAGCCCCAATATAAAACCCAAACCTTGCATCCCAGGCTCGAAAGCGTTTTTTAAAATCATACAAAGCCTAAATCTTTGCAAGATAGACACTGTTTTTCGCCCTATGGAGGCAAATTTATTAAATCCCATTTCCGTGTAGTCCATCATATCAAATGTATCATATCAAATGTTGACTGAGTACCATTTCTGTGTAATCCATTATATCAAAATGTAAACATGTTTTTTCTGCCCTTTCATAAGGAAACAAGCCATCATAAGCTAATATAGTGTAATTTCCCAGAATTGTTTCTAGAAAGTGCACTCCCTTTACAAATTGATGTAATAAGTGTTTATTGCTTCTATAGAAGGCAATTATGCATTTTCCTTGTAATAAAAATAAAATAACTACAACAGTCATAACAACAGCACATATTCAAGCAGCAAGAGTCAAAATAGATGTGACTAGCTGATATGCCCAGCTTTGCTCAGGTCCGTGAATAATGTTTATAACATTTATTTGATAAATAATAAATTTATCTGCACCGTATTCATCTTTAGGGTGGTTGGTATTTTTAGTTTGGTTGAGTTTGTAAATTGTTTTGTTAGAATAAATGGAAAATTGTGTTAATAAGAACTGTATTTTAAATTAGCTTCGTGATAATCACATTTTTTTGTTTTACCTGTAATGCCTACACTTCCCATCATGCCTTGGCCAGAGCAGCTGTCTAAACTTCAAAAACAACCTGGACACACCCTTTCTACCAGCTAAAAAAGATGCAAACCTAAGAATATGTTTTCAAAATATACCCAGCATTGCCCAGATATCTGAATAACATGTAGTATGGAAGCGGATCTCAGTGGATGCGGGGAACTGTTGTATGCATGTGCTCTGAAGTTATTATTATGAAAAAAGGAAAGCCGCCAGAACACAGAATACTTTATTGGCATAATTTACTATATTATATCTACATTTAATGGATTTTGGCAGAGAGCCAGGATGGTCAAGGCCACTGGTGACTTTGAAGCATCAAGAAGAGACAAACTCTGGTGCTATGAAGAGCTGTGAAGACTTTATTGTTGTAAAAAGCTCTTGAAATTGTAAAAATCAATTTTCAAAAAGCTCAACATTTTGGATAGGTTCTATCCTTCGTCAGGAGCTACAATACACAAAATACAATTATTTATAATGATGTTAACAATGTTAAAATCAAATCTAAATCAACATGCAAGGACAACACCCAAATTAACCTATCAGATGCTAAACCTATTCTTTTACTCTAGCATTGAAGTGGTTTTTTTTAGAACTCTTACATGTACTACATGAGTCTCAACACACATGTGTCATTAAATGATGCTGTTGCCAATCCTTCAGCGTCCCTCCCAAAAATGTGCATTGGTGCAGAGTACTTTTACTGTGAGTTTTGTCCTTTAAATGCAGATCCACTGCAACTCCGCAGTTAGCCCTAGTGTGCAGGCTTAAAAAATAATCAGACAAACAAACAAAAAACCATGCAGGGCCCCTAATCCAGATTAGGATCCTCATATGGATGGTAGGAGGGCTTTGAACATGAGAAGAACCATGCTGAATCAGACCAAGGGTCCATCTATTCCAGCACTGTTCACACAGTTGCCAACCAGCTGTCGGGCAGGGACCCACAAGGAGAACACGGTGCAACAGCACCCTTCCATCCATCTTCCCCAGCAATTGATGTATATAGGCTTGCTTCCTCTGATACTGGAGGTAGCACATAGCCATCAGGACTAGTAGCCATTGATAGCCTTCTCCTCCAGGTCTTAATCTGGGGCATGCATACTCATGTTTAGTTCCGGGGGGGGGGGGAAGCTCCCCATAAAACGAACATGAGTACATACACAGAGCATCTAATTAATCCAGGAGTCCATCCAGTGCATCAGGGGGATTGAACCTCAGCCCCAGGGTCCAAACCTGGCCCAACTGGAATCCCAGTCTAACCCTCCAGGGTTCCCCAGATGCCCACATGTCCTTCCTCACATCTCCAAGTGGTTCCAGCTTTCCCCTTCTGCTTCCAGTCGTTTGGTGGCTTCCCAGCTTTTGAACGTTTTTTTCCGCATTCTAAAAGGTTGAAGTGTCTCTGCTACGGCTTAGTTATTGGCAGCAAGAACAATATGCTGGTATTTTGGTTGCCTCTGGAACAAACTTTAAGTCAACATTGTTTGACACTTGATCACAGAGTAGCAGGCAGTAATCTTGGCTGAGGTCTGAAATCATAAAACTTGCATAAAAATATATTTTATCTGGTGTCCCCCCCCCATTTATTATAAAAACACAAACTAGTACAGTACCAGAAAGTGAAACTCTAAAACATCAATACAGAATAAAAAGCTCATCATATGTCTTCAAATTCCTGGGAGTAGAGGAAAGTCTTGACCTGTTACCTATAAGATAATGTCAGTGCCAGGTGAACTTCACAGGGGAGAGCATTCCATAATCATAGAATCATAGAACAGTAGAGTTAGAAGGGGCCTATAAGGCCATCGAGTCCAACGCCCTGCTCAATGCAGGAATCTACCTTAAAGCATACCTGATAGATAGTTGTCCAGCTGCCTCTTGAATGCCTCTAGTGTGGGAGAACTCACAACCTTCCTAGGTAATTGGTTTCATTGTAGTACTGCTCTAACAGTCAGGAAATCTGGCTTCTTTTAATCTGGGGGGTTACCACTGAAAAGGCCCTCTCCCTTGTTGCTGTCTTCCAAACCTCCACTCTGAGTAGGGCCTCAGATGTTGATTGCAGTGATGAATAGGTTTATACTGAGATAGGCACTCTGTCAGATATTGCGGAATTAGGCTTTATAGATCAAAACCAGCACCTTGGAAACCTAGGCAGCTGGCATAAGATTCAGTGTTATATGCTTAGGCTTTCTGGTCCTGTTATTAGCCTGGCCACTGCACTTTGCACTAGTTGCAGTTTCTGAACTACATAGAGCACATTGCAGCAATCTAATTTAGAGGTTACTAACAGTAATCTAACTTAGAGGTTACCTGGCTATCTCTGAAACCAGGTTATCCCTGTCCAGATAGGGGAGTAGTTGGCCCACTAGCCAAAGCTGATAGAAGGTACTACATGCCACCTGAGCCTCAAGTGACAGAGATGGTTTCAGGAGAACCCCCCAAGCAACGAACCTGCTCTTTCAGGGGGCATGCAAATCATTCAAAGAAAGATGACCAATATCCGGTCTGAAGAACCACCCACCAACAGCATCACAGGTCCCCTCTACAAGGATTTGCTTTTGCGCCTGGTTAGGCGATTATGCGCATAATCGCCGAAGCGCATTTACGCCTAATCCCTCTGCACGAGAGGCGGTGAGAGGCGGCGAAGCGCATTAACAGATGTCCAAAATGCGCTTTACAAGTAGTTAATGCGCATAAGCGCTTATTCACACAGTAAAAATGCGCTTTAACGGACAGAGCAAAATAAAACTCGCTATTTAACACGCATTCGATAATGTGCATAATCGGGGAGATAACGCGCCTCTACACCCGATTTGCGCTCATTGGTTTCTTGTAGATGTTAAATAGCATGGAGGACAAAACCAACCCCTACGGAACCCCATACAGGAGAAAGCATGAGGCTGAACAGTGTACCCCAAGCACTGCCTCCTGGAGCTGACTGTCCCAAGTAGGAGCAAAACCATGGCAATGCAGTACCTCCCACTCTCAGCTCAGACAATTGCCCAAGAAGGATACCATGGTAAGAGAATCAACAAAGTCACACTACTGCCTGGAGAACTAATTGTACTGTGTAGTTTGCAGTTTACTGCTCAAATCTGAGGTGATGAAGGTTTACAGATTTTACGCTTTGATTAGAATGCACATGCTCTTGATCTGAACAGTTCTCCAGCACCTTATAAACCTGCTGATGGTTTATGAGAGCAATGATTATGGGGATTCCGCATCACTGTGAAGGGGAGCAGGGCCAAGTACAAGTACCACGGTGGATTATCTCCATGTACTTTCAATTGAGCAAAAACACAATTGAGCAACCATGGGACATCTCTTTCATGGCCTCATGGAATACTGGCATAGTGGAAGAGTGCAATTGTGCTCTTCCAGCCCAGGTTTTTAAAAATGCTTTTGCTGTCTGGCTTGCTGCAGAATTTGCTCCAACTGTGCCACCTTGCTTTTTTCCAATATAACTGCAGGGGATTGCCACAATTGTATAACTGCTGGCTGTGTTGCCGAAAACACCTGTCCTTACATCAGCACAGACAGGGATGAGGTAGGAAGACGTAGAAGTTGTTGTGATATTTGAATTTGCAGGAAGTTTATGGGGTGCTGTTACAGTTATAAAAAGGGCTTCATAACCCTTATCTGTAGTCCGTAAAAGGCATGGTACCTTGAATTGCTATTGACAACTGGTAAGCATTTTGCCCAGGGGGTGCTTAAGGGGCAGATGAGGAGGATGAGAAGCTCCTCACCGGGGAGAGTAGGTGGGTCAGCAGGAGCTCCTCCCTGCCCACCCGCAGGAAGTAAAAAATGAGGGGAGAAGTACTCCACCTCCTTACATTAAAGGAAAGTGTCATTAAAATGGGATGGGTCTAGGGCTCACAACAGCCAATAAACAGAGTGGGAGGCGAAGGGAGGTAGCTGGGCTGGAAAGGGTGCAAGAGTGAGAATGCATTGATCTGGAACAATTGCGAAGTACAGTGGCGGAAAAAGGAAGAGTGTGAAGATGCAAACGATGTCATGATGGGAAGTTGTGAATGACCAGTGCTAGAGCCAGGAAATAAATGAAGGTGAAAAGTAGGAACTTAAAGAGGAAGAAAACTGTAGGTGTGATGAACCTCATAAACACATACCATATACCGCTTTTATACAGTTTTCATAGTGCTATTTCCTGCTTGGTGTAGATCTGGCCAAGGACTTCTATTCGGTGGCCACCAGGGCTTATGAAATGTTGGATTTATACTCAGTGACCTCAGTGGCCCTGTTCAGAAGACACCTTAAGGCTTGTTAAGAAAAAGGCTTAACCACCGTGGTTTAAGGTGTCTTCTAAAAAGGGCTGTGGTTCTTTTTTCCCCTTCCATTTTCTGTCTTCTTAAAAGGGCCACCACTCTTACCAACCGCTATTGCTCTTTATCCTCATTCTCATCATTGCTACTGTGAAGGACATGGAGTTTCTGAAGGCCTTGATGCTTCTGGAGGAGGGAGGGAGATGAGTTCATGTGTTGACATATTTCTGAGTTACTTATCGGGTTAGTACCAGCCGAGAGAAACAGGTGCTCCAACTAACGAGCAAGCTTCTAACGATGTTCAGCTGAAGACCGTTAGGGAGGATTGGCTTCCCAGGCTGGGGGGGGAAGGAGGGCTGGTGGGAAAAAAGACTGATAAACGAAAGCCTGAGATGGTTAGGTCATCTCTCTTCGGACCTGGGCACGGTGAAGAGCTGATCTCCGTCCGGCTGGATCGAGCCGGGTGTTAGATAGATTTTTATTGTTTTACAAGCCTACTCGGTTTGGGGTTGCTTAGCACTTTTAAGAGTGTACCTGATTGATTGGGGACCCAATTGTTTTATTGCTTGTGCCTTTCTGTGCTGCTACCCTTAACTACCTCATCCCTCTCACCCCCCCCATTCCCTTTCCCAACAACCTTTCCCTGCTTTGACTTCGCTGGGTTGAGGAGGTGTGCTTTGACCAAGGCCTTAACTTAGTATAGTGTGTAAATAAACTTGCTTTGGTCCTTAAATTTCTGTGTGGTTATTTCAAGTGTTGGCTCAAGCCAGTTTTGGCTGGGGAACCGGGTGGCGGGACGGGAGTTGTCCGTCACGACAGGGGAATGTTTGTTTACGTTTCCTTGACAGCTACCACTTGTTTGCTTGGCAGGCAGAGAACCAGTGAGCAAATAGGCAGTGGCATCTAGTCCTCCTCTAAGTGCAATTCATAAGACCCTTAAGCTAGCATGTTTGTGCTTGAAATGAACTGAAGCCTAATCTTATCTGTTGTTGTACCTGCATTTAGGTGATCAGGAGAGGACTCAGCAGTCACCATGCCAATGTAATTTCATAGTGTGTGATTCATGCAAATACACATGCAGCACCAAAGCTTGGAGTTGCTGCTTCAGGAACAATAAATTGTTGGGTGGCATTGGAGCAAAGAGGGTCAAAGTCCTCTTCAAAGAAATATACTTTAATGTATTTATTGATCGTACAATATAATTCCAAGGCTCAGAGCCCACTTCATCATGTGAGGTAGTAATCTCTGTGGGTTGGATATATATCCAAGTGCAGAAAGGAGGAAATAAAGAGTTGGATCAAGATTTAGTCAAGCTTAGAATAGAACATTGACATCAACGGGACAAATAGGTCATGACTAAATCTGGATGCAATCTAATATTTTTACATATGAAGAGCTGTGCTGGATCAGACCAAGAGTCCATCTCATCCCGCATTCTGTTCACACAGTGGTCAACCAGCTGCCCATGGGAAACCTACAAATAAGACAATGAGTGCAACAGCACCCTCCTGGTTGTGTTCCCCAGCAACTGGTGTACACAGGCATACTGCCTCTGACACTGGAGATAGCATATAATCATCAGGACTAGTAGCTGAAGTGCTTACTAGGGGACTGTCTTCATGGCGCTGGATTGGCACTGCTTCCCTCCTCAGCCCCGCACTTTCTCCCGAGGCGGCATCAGGTAATCCCAATGCCGAGGAAAGAGCACAGGGTTTCTGGGCAACCATCCGGGTCCCAGAGCCACCCTCGCCCTCTTCCTGGTGGAAGGTGATCAATCACTAGTTGCCTTCCACCAGGCTCCACCTCTGGATTGGCCCTGGATTGGCTCTGGATTGGCTGCAAAACAACGTTATACGGTGGAAGCGCCATGTTGACAGCGCTCCCTTTGAAAAAGTTGGGATGAATCCTTGACTTTTTCAGAACGCAGCATCACGGGGAAGCCCTACAGCAGCTGCAAACCTGTGCCTCCGTCATCTAACCAATGGAGCACAGATCCACAGTCATCGCGCAGGGCTTCGCCCTCGTGTAGACAGCCCCTAGGACTAGTTTAAAAAGTGAGGCGAAAAAGCCAAACAATGTAAGAGAGAGCAGTGGGAGAATCACAGTGAATGAAAAACTGGAACTTTCCCCTCTTTTACAATGCAATAGCAATAATAATAATAATAATAATAATAATAATAATAATAATAATAATTTGTTTCTTACCCGCCTCTCCTTCTAGATTGAGGTGGGGTACAACAACAAATGCAAAACACCATAAAATACATATATAACTAATTTAAAACATAAAACGAATACATTATTAAAAGACATCTTAAAATTCAACTGGGTAGGCCTGCCGGAAGAGATCAGTCTTTACGGTTTTCTTAAATTCTGGGAGACTGTTAAGTTGGGGAATCTCTTCCGGCAGGCCATTCCACAGTCTGTGAGCTGCAGAAGAAAAGGTCCTCTGGGTTGTCAGCCTAGAATTAAGCCACTACCTGCCTTTATTCAGTGGTGCTTAATCTCCTGTAAATGTACACAGGATATCAGCTTTACTCTGTAATCCTATAATGTCCACTCAAAAGTTAGCCCAGTGGTGTATGGAGTCTGAAATGTTTTGTTTAGCAGGGGTGAAAATGTAATCTGCCACCCCCATCCTCCTCAGAGATCTCTGTTCCCATCAAACATAACTGCAATCTTCACAGTAGCTGGGACAAAATTGATTTTTCCAGCAAGGGTATATTGTTGTGAGCTATCCCTGTTGTAAGGCAAAGTATTTTGGGTGGCTTGCTCTTGAATGAGTAATTAGGACTCATTAGCTTTACAAAAGACATATATAAAATAAACACACACACACACACACCTGCAATCAACACAGCTGCCGCTTTGGAGCATGGCTATGAGGACTATCATGATGAGCACCTGTACTTCAAATATATATCACTACACCACTGAGTAAGCTCCACTGAATATGGGACTTACTCCCAGGTAAGCATGTACAGGATTCCAGACTTAGAGTGAATCCAATACAAGTTTAGACAGATAAAATCCTTCAGCTCCCAATATGCCCCAGCCAAATATGCTGGTTGGGGGATGCTCAGAATTGTAGGATGTTTTTTTCTGTCCATACATGCATTGGATTGTGCCCTGTTTTAAGAATTATCTTTAGATTGTGATGGGGGAAAAAACAGTTTTAGACTACTCTGCAAGCCTTCAGGGATTATATATGATTTTCTACCTGATAGTACAAACTTTTCTTAAGCATGATGTATCTCGATCACATGATGTAGCTCTGGTATAAATACATAGCAATTGCTAGTTCGTCTCAAACAGCAGGTGATTCAACCACCAGGAAGAATTGCACACCTCTGGAAAAGCTTACAGGTATTATCAGGTTGGTCAGAGTACATACGCTAGAAACAAGGATTGTTTAACAGCTGTTTCTATTTATGAACTTTTTGATTCTTTTGTAATTTAGGAAGATTTGAGTAGGTAGAATTTGCTCATTTTTCAAATGGGTGATTTATTACAACACAGAACAGGATTTTTGGGGGACTGTCATACTGTGACTTCTGTGCTGTGTTGCTTCATTTTATGTCAACTTCTGATTGCCAGTATATATCAGAATAGGATCAACATGGCTTCATGAGCAAAGCACACATTGAAGTGGATTAGCACGAGTCTAAGACTAAAGTGGAGAATGACTGTAGAGAGCTCACTAGTATTTTGAGGGAATTTTGCTGTTCTGTGAATGTTTTGCCATTCATTTATGTTTCCCAATATTTATGAAATATCGCACACCTTCTTCTAGTATATGATTGTTGTTCCAAATTCAAGTTTAAAAACCAGGGCTCTAAAGCCGTAATTGCAACCTGGCTCTGAGCTTGAAACAGAGGAAGGGGGTGGTGAGGTGATGCTTTGGAAAAGGCAGGATTTGTCCTTCTTCAATGGCAGTAGCACCTGTGCCTCTCAGAAGGCAGAGAGCTGTGACTGTCATTGCCATGAAGAGGGCGCATGAGAAGAGGACTGGTTGAAAACCGGGCAAAACTCAATGTGATAAAGGGTTTAGAACAGAAGCTAGGACTAAAGAGATGAGAAAGCAGCTGTCCATCCCCTTGACCAACATATTAGGGAATTGGTCAGCCTCCCAAGAAGTAGTGTATTTTTAAAAAATTGATTATTTATTTTAGAAATGTATTGCCCACTTTTCATTATGAAATAATCCCAAAGTGTGGGTTATGAGCAACAGAACACTGTAAAATAATACAACATTGCCCCCCCCCCCCCTAAGCCCTATAATTAATGCGCACCAGGAAAGAGATTGTTTAATCAAAAGCCTGGGTAAACAAATAGTCTCTTTTATCAGGTTTGTAAGATTTGTAGTCACCTGTATATTGGGGCAGGGGGGTTGAGTTCCACACTTTTAATAATAATTTGGGCATGTGATGGGTGAAGTGTATCATTTGTCAACCATTATGCATAGTCATAAATCAAAAGATACCTGCCACACTTGTACAGTGCACATGGCAATTTGAATAACAACAGATATACTCTGTGTGTGTGTGTGTCTGTGTCTGTGTTTGTGTGAGTGAGTACACTTCTGCGGTGACAAAATATTCTGATTTCCATGCAATGGATAGTCTAACGCAGGAAACATTACCTGGTTCCTGCATAGTAACTGAGTAACTGCACATTTCTTGCATTAAACACAATTCTGGAGAGGCACCCTGAATTCAAGTGTGGCTTACAGAAGCAGAGACAGCGGCACCCCTAGATCTCTAAGCACATGCCATGGAAGCTGTGGGAAGGACCATATCTCCTCCCTTTAGGCTTTAAAGGAAGTTGGATGAATTCCTGGAGGAGAAGGCTAACAATGCCTATTAGATCTGGTGCCTATGTGCTGCCTTCAGTATCAGAGGCAGGAAGCCTATATGCACCAGTTTCTGGGGAACATGGGTGGGAGGGTGTTGTTGCACAGTGTTCTGCTTGTGGGTCCCTGGTCAACAGCTGGTTGGCCACTGTGTGAACAGAATGCTGGACTAGATGGACCCTTGGGACTCATCTACACCTGCAGCCCTTTCGAGGGGGAGGAGGCGTCATCGCGAGGTTTCCCACTTTTGCGGTCATCGCGCATGGGGCACACACGAGGGAAGTTTCCCATAAGTCAAGGAGAGCTGTTGCGGGAGGATGTGTGCCCCGGGACAGCTGTTCCAAATGTGCATCGGCAGAAGTGGACAGATGGGTGCAGGGCACGGATATATATATTTTAATAACTTCTCCGAGATGTGCACCAGTGCAAACACACAGCAACACGGGACGGAGGGATAGGTACTGTGTCGAATTTGCAATGCTGTGCATCAATATGTTCATGTTAAAAACAACAACACACAGTTGGCGCCAAAACTTGCCTGTAACCAATAAAAAAAATGCCAAAAAAGGCAGCCGCCCACTCCTGCACATGTCTGAAACCACTGAACACGTCCCTGATTGCAGATTGATGTGGTAATGGGAAAGAACTGACTTGCAAATGAACACATAAAGTAGTCTGTCCACCCCAGTATAAGCAGGGAGATGGTGGCTCTGACTGAAAATATGCAGTTACATGTTTTTATTGTTTAAAAGGACCTATTTCCTTGAGGTGATCTCTGCTTGAAGTAGTAGTTTCATGGTTCTTTATTAGAAACATATAATAGTTTTCCTTTCTGTTTTGAAGAACATTTATTTCAGACCTAACTAGAAGAATTTTCCTTTTCCTTAGTTATTTTTTTTACTTCTTTATTATTTTTTAAATGTAACCTGCCATGATCATGCGTGGACGACTGGGATGCCTGGGAGCGCCTATCCCAGTCCAATGCTGGCGAGAGGGAGCGGTAGGAGAGCTCTCGGTGCCAAGGGCGTCCCCTATAATAGTCCTGCGTTCGTCTGTCCTGGACTGGCGAAGACAGGGTTGGAAGCATAGTTGTCATTTGCCTGGTTCCGGGTAGGATCGGGGTGAATCCTGAATCTCGCCCTCCGAAATAAATGCCGGCAGTTGTCTCGGTGTCGAGCGCTGTACGGTATCTGGCACATTGTAAGGTATGAAGATGTTTGCATGTCCAATTGTTTTCTCCAATTTCCATTAGGATTCGATTCTATGACTATGCAGGGAACGTCATAGTTTCTGAAAAGAATAACAAATAAGTAAATTCTACTTTCTCTAGCCTTATCTGCCTCTACATCTTGATCATTCTAGGCTAGCAAAGCATATTGAACATACATTTCTCACTGAACTACTGAATTAACAATTCTACATATCAATGCATGGATACAAGGCAAGCAGCATGGCAAGATTAACAAAATAAGCAATATTACACAAAAAATCATAAATCTTGTTTTTAACTAACTAAAGTTTGGCAGCCAGGAGGTTAACCAATCAAAATTCCAACCTTTCCAGGTTTGTACTGGCACATGGGCAACTTTGCGGATATCAGCAGCCAATCTTTTGATAATTTTTCTGTTATCATTGATTTGAAGGCAACATTACTCTAGTTGAATTTCTGACAGACTCCGCCCTCTTCTGCCATCAGATAATCTAAGGCTAATCTATTTTGCAATACTGCAGCTCTAAATTGTGTTAATTGATCAGCTGCTAGATCTAGAGCATCTACTGTTTTATTTGCAATTATTTCTACCACAGCTTGCAACTTTGTTATTCAATTGGTCAAGTATCTTGATGACCTCATTCTTGCTATTAGCTCACGTAGTTCCAAGTAGCAGGTCCGTAATGTTCAATAATTTTTTGAGGCAGCCATTCATCAAAGCCCCAATGTTGCCTTCCTCCAGAAGCTATCCATCACTCATCTATATGTCTCCTCTTCCTTTCTTATGAGAAGGAATGGGGGACGAATAACTCCCAAATAACATGTTCCATACTACTGTGGAGGAAGGAATGGTATGCTTTGTTCCCACAAATGAAAAAGTGCCCAGCTTTAGCTTCTTTCTTATTTTCATATGGATATTCTTCATAATGTCCTCTAGTAAAGGGAGACTTCCAAATATACCCTGTGCAATTTGGGTTGTGTTTGCAATTCAAGGTTTGGGTATAACTATTTTCTGATGTTGGATCACATGCTCCCCGTACCCACGAATTATTAGCCATTACAGTTTCTTTTAAAACTACATGGAGGCTTACAGCACATTTAATGCATTTAGGGAAAATAATCCAGACTTTTAGTGTTCCAGGAAAAGCTGGGGAAGAGGCGGGGTGTCAGCAGGACAGGCACGGCATCATGTGAATACCATGCTGCAAATCCACACACCAGGCATGACAAGAGTGCACTAATTCGCTGGTGTGAAATAGGCCAGAAAGGAAGGAAAGCATAATATACATGCATGTGCATACCCCACTGGGGTGATATCCATACAGAAGTAGGCTTCTGTATGCACCTTCCTAGCTGGTTCCTGCACATGGGATTCCTTTCCTCATCCAGCTGCCTGGTCTGCCCAAATGGAGCCCCATTAAAAAAACAAAACAGCAACAGTGTTGATTAGCTGTTCAAGAAGGAAAGTAATGAGGGTTATATTTACTCTCTCTTTCCTATCTGTTGATTGTTACAATTTCTGCATTCATAAGAGGGTTCTATGCATAACAGCTGTACATGCATACTGTTGGATCATAGCCTGTAAGCATAAACTAAAATGTTTAGCTCAAAATACTTAGCCACTGTGGCTTAGCATGTTGTCTGAACAGGGTCATAGGATGGAATTAAGGTCAGTTTACCTATGTTTCAGTGAACATAAAATAATTATTTTGTGTTTTTGCATCCTAAACTGGTACAATCTGATCTTATCCATGTTTTTTCAGAAACAAGACTTGCTGTGTTCTTTCATGGTATTATAAATGTGCATGGGACTACAGCCTTTGTTGATCAAATATTTTCCACAACAATGGGTGTATTATTCAGCATCTATTTGAATTTATTCACCTAAGATTAAATACATTGTTAGAAATAATATACATATTATTTTGCAGCTCCCAAATACACGGGAGGAAATGGAGCCTGAAGATGAAATTGCCATTGTAGGGATAGCTTGCAATTTTCCTGGAGGTACGTTTCCATAACTGATACATTAAAATAAAAATCCAAGGCTCAGCAGAAAGATCAAGGTGTAGAGTTCACCAATAAGGAACAAAATAGAAATTATAATTAGATGAAAATATGGTATTTAAAACTTTAAGCAGGAAAGTTTTTGCATGTCAGAAGCCCTCTTTAAGCTGCGATGCACTTTGCTAAATCAATTGCATGCTGTTCATTTAGGGAAAACGGTTATTCAGATTCACAATGGCTCAGGAATTGAAAGTGCTTCATAGAAGTATTGATTTGGACATGTATTATCTTGACGCTGAGCCCACAGTAACAGGGGTGGAAGGAAGGGGGGTTGGGGGCTCAATGGCCAAGTTTGGGAGGGGGGAAGCCATACCCTTTAGTTCACCTAATGACATCCCCAGGGATAGGCTGACCATATGAAAAGGAGGACAGGGCTCATGTAACTTTAACAGTTGTAGAGAAAAGGGAATTTCAGCCAGTGTCATCTGTATGCAATTAGTTCCTGGTGAAATTCCCTCTTCATCATAACAGTTAAAGGTGCAGGCACTATACTAGAGTGACCAGATACAAAAGAGGGCAGGGCCCCTGCAACTTTAACTGTTGTGATGAAGAGGGAACTAATTGCATACAGATGACACTTTCTGAAATTCCCTTTTCTCTACAACTGTTAAAGTTACATGAGCCCTGTCCTCCTTTTCATATGGTCAGCCTATGGCCCAGGGAGTCATTTTCTGAGTTGTTATTTTAAAAGGTTCTGAGCCTGATTGGGAGAACTAAATCCCACCACTAATTCACTGTGGCCTGCTGCTAAAAAGAGTTACTGATGAAAGCACTGGTAGATAAAACAGAGCAGAGTACTTGTGGACTTGGTTTTACAATTTAATGTTGGATATGTAGACATACTGAATGGTTGATCACTGGAAATAAATGTCATGGTGTACAGATATAATACTTGTAGTAATACTCAATTACTCATTGTTTAATGTAGCTGAGTGTCAACTTTAAAAAGGAAATTAAAATAGACCAAATAAGATCTCCCACCTCCCCAAAAGTATTGATATCGGAGCAAATATGCATGTTTTAAATCTCACTACAGGAGAAGGAATTGACAATTTCTGGCAAGTGCTGATAGAAGGCAGAAACTGTACTGTAGACATCCCTCCAGAAAGATTTAATGTTGAGGAGTGGTATGATCCAGACACGAACAAACCAGGAAAAAGCTACACTAGACGTGCTGCTCTTCTTGCCGAGTAAGAACTGTGTATTCATATTCTAAAAATAATGTTGGAGATTAAATTCTTTTCACCACAGGTGTGAAATTTGGAAAGGGTCTTGGGTGCTGCATTCCAGTAGTCATGGGGCATGACCAAGGACAGAGAAAGCAGGACCAGATGTAAATCTTACTCATGTGGACATTTCCCCACCAAGCGAACAAAATACAGCTCAATTCTAAGTACCTCTAGGGTGACCAGATAAAATCCAGGTCAGGGCTCATGTAACTTTAATAACTGTAGAGAAAAGGGAATTTCAGCCAGTGTCATTAGTATGCAATTAGTTCCTGGTGATATTCCCTCTTCATCACAACAGTTAAAGGTGCAGGGGCCCTGCCTTCTTTTGTATATAGTCACTCTAGTATAGTGTATGCACCTTTAACTGTTGTGATGAAGAGAGAATTTCACCAGGAACTAATTGCATACAAATAACACTGGCTGAAATTCCCTTTTCTCTACAACTGTTAAAGTTACACGAGCCCCGACATGGATTTTATCTGGTCAGCCTAAGTACCTCTGCTCAGGAGTAAACCCCCAGGGCAACAGGTCTTGTGATTGCAAACTAGGGTGACCAGATAAAATCCAGGTCAGGGCTCATGTAACTTTAACAGTTGTAGAGAAAAGGGAATTTCAGCCAGTGTCATTTGTATGCAATTAGTTACTGGTGAAATTCCCTCTTCATCACAACAGTTAAAGGTGCAGGCACTATACTAGAGTGACCATATACAAAAGAAGGCCGGGCCTTCTGCAACTTTAACTGTTGTGATGAAGAGGGAATTTCAACAGGAACTAATGGCATACAAATGACACTGGCTGAAATTCCCTTTTCTCTACAACTGTTAAAGTTACATGAGCCCTGACCTGGATTTTATCTGGCCAGCCTAGCAAAGGCAGCACCTCAATTCTGTGCAGCAGTTTTCATGCATGCAAAAGGAACATAGGTAGGGTGACCATATGGAAAGGAGGACAGGGTTCCTGTATCTTTAACAGTTGTATAGAAAAGGGAATTTCAGCAGGTGTCATTTCTATGTATGCAGCACCTGGTAAAATCCCCTCTTCATCACCACAGTTAAAGCTGCAGGAGCCCTGACCTCCTTTCCATATGGTCACCCTAAACATAGGAAGCTGCCTTGTAGTGAGTCAAAGCATTGGTCCATCTAGGCCATTATTGTCGACAATGACCCTGTTCAGATGACACGCAAAGCCACGGTGGTTAAACATTTTGAGCTAAACATTGTGGCTTAGTGTGTCATGTGGCTACATAACTACGGTTTAAATATGCTCACTAACCCTTTGCTGCAAAAGGGTTAGCGGCCCAATCCTTGCTTAGCATGTTGTCTGAACAGGCCCACTGACTGGCAGTGGCTCTCCAGAGTTTCAGGCAGGATTCTTTCCTTGCCCTACCTGGAGAAGCTGGGAACCAAACCTGGAATCTTCTGCATGCAAAGCATGCGCTCTATCACACTAAGCTACGGACCCTCACCACGCCTCAGTTCTCCACAGAGGCTGCCTCTACAAGAGAGACTTAAAGCTCTTTCAAGGCGCTTTAAAAAATTTACCTCTACAAGAACGGAGCACAAATCGGGTGTAGAGGTGCGTTATCTCTCCGATTATGTGCATTATCGAATGCGCGTTAAATCGCGAGTTTTATTTTGCTCTGTCCGTTAAAGCGCATTTTGACTGTGTGAATAAGCGCTTATGCGCATTAACTACTTGTAAAGCGCATTTTGGACATCTGTTAATGCGCTTCGCCGCCTCTCTCCGCCTCTCGTGCAGAGGGATTAGGTGTAAATGCGCTTCTGTGATTATGCGCATAATCGCCTAACCAGGCGCAAAAGCGAATCCTTGTAGAGGGGACCAGAGTGTTTAAAGACAAGAACAAAACAAGCTTGTGGAACAGAGAACTAATACACTTGTGAGCTAGCCTTCAGGATTTCTCTCAGTGTGATTTTGTCCCATCCTATGTGCAGGAGAGGTGAATAGCAAAGAATCATAGTTGGAAGAGTTACAGTTTGGTCATTTTATCCCTTGTCATTAGTATTCCCCATGTGTAGACTTGTTTCAAACTCTTCTTTTCAGATTCAACACATTTGACAATAAGCTGTTTGGCATCCATGATCTGGAAGCGGAACGTATGGATCCTCAGCACAAACTACTGCTGGAGTGCACCTACAAAGCTCTGGAAGATGCAGGGATACCCACAGAGGATATTAGTGGGACTAAAACTGGAGTATTTGTGGGTGAGTTAATGCCCATTAGTGAAAGCCGAACTAAATCATTGCATAATCTTAGGGCTCCGTCACATTTAGGGTTATGGCACTCTCGTAGTCTGTCTTTTCTGCTTTTGGTGCTATGGATGCGAATGTAGTATGACTTGGATGTAAATACAGTTGAGGACAATGGGATTTACTTTGGAGTAAGGGAACCAGCCATCTCTATTTTTGAACTGGAGCTGCTCAGCTTCGCATGATCAAAGGAAAGGAAAAGCAATCCTTCACAAATGGTTTAAAGAGCAGGGAAATTTAAAAAACCCTTTAAAAATCAAGAGATGAACCAATCCGATTCAAACTTGGCATGCCGAAAGCAATCCTAGAGACCTATCACCATGCCAAGTTTCATCTCTTTATCTGTATAAATTACGCAGATGTAAGCATTTTGGTTAATTTGCATTTTTAAAATCCCTAAAAATCAAGGCATGGACCTATCTGATTCAAACTTGGCATGAAGAAAGCTCTACTTAAGAGCTCTCAAGATCCCAAGTTTCATCTCTTTAGCTTTAAGAATTACACAGATGTAAGCATTTTTGTACATCCTAATAAGAGCTCCAATGAGCGAGGGGGAAGGCTGCTGTGTCCATCACAATGTCCGTCAATGACAAGAACCAATGAACTGGAGGGGGAAGGAGAACAGGCAGGATGGGGTTAGGCAGGTGCCATAGCAGCTGGAGAGCAAAAGCAGAGTTCACTAGTATAGCTACGATAGTGAAAGGGAGGACCACTTGCAACACTTCTGAAATGGAGGTAAAAAAAAAGGGGGGGATTGGTGTGATGGAGCCCAAAGTGTCCATGAAAAGGATAAAACATTCCCCCCTTTTTGTCTTAGCTATTCACAGGGTTGTTAGAAGGTCAAAACATGTGGATGTAACAGGTTGTGCACCAAGTGAGTGTCTATATGCTCTATTAACCCTGTACTGGCTGCACAGTGGCACTACGTTGTTTAAATGATGCAGCCGCCAACTTACAGCCACATCTGGATTTCTCCCCTGTAACTACATGTTTTCAGACTCCTGATTTGCCACAACATTTTACTTTTGCTCTGGGTTATCCAGTGGACATAGTGAAAAAGGTCCAATTGGCTACTGAAGATGGCAGAGAGGGAGTTCAGAGAGAGGCTGAGTCTTTTGTTGTTGTTGTTGGGTAAGCATGGGAACGCAGGGCAGGCGGCAGGGGGTAAGCTTGATAACAATGGCCATCAGTGCTGCGGGTTTTCCAGTCAGACAGCCCATGCGTCCTCCTGCCCCGTCTAGCTTTATTGATTTAGTTTTGCAGTAGCGATGATGCAGAATTTTGAACAGATTCCCTTCCAACGTGGTGTTGTATAGACACTCCCCTGGTCTGAAAGAGAGATGGATAAATTCCCCTTGGCTCAATTCAAAATTGAGTTCAGTCAGAATTGGGTTCAGCAAACCAAACTGTTTTTGAAGGGAATCAGGAAATATCTGGTGCCCCCCAAAAACAATTCCAAACTTGGTTCCAGTCATATTCGTGATAATAGCATGGTGCATGACTGGGTCCGATCACCTCCCTGAAAGTCCAAGCAAGCCTCTAAAATCTGCCCATTTGTCCCTGTGAGGAAGACTCAATGGAGGGTGGTGGTTAAATGGAGTATTTTTTATTTTACTTTTTAAGAATTTAGGATTAAACCAGACATGACTTAAAGCAGCCTTCCCCAAACGGGTGCCCTCTGGATTTCTTGCTCTATATCACCCAGAGTGATATAGTCCATGTCTCTTTGGGTATCTCTAGATGGTCGCTTTTCCCCACAGTAGCTTTGGGGTGGCGGCAGGTGGATTACATGACACTGCCGCCACTCTGAAGCCATCTAGGGGCAAAGCCCCAAAGCTCCACTCTAAAAAAGTCGGGCATTTACCCCAACTTTTTTAGTTTGGAGCAACGCGACAACGGCATTTGCCGTCTGTCTCTCTTGCTCTGAAGCTTCTGGTAGGCGTGCCACAGTGTATGGCGACCACTGATTGGTCGCCATGGGCTAGGCAGGAAAGGGGTTGGACCAGCCAGCCATAAGCTCGCTGCACCACCTCCTTCGCCTCCGCAGTCATCTCCCCCATATTATAAAGTAAAAAACAAAAATTTAACTTACCATGGAAGAGGGGGGCCGATGCTCCCAGCTGCCCCTACAGCTCCCGCTGATGCTCTGCTGGGCAGGTGCAGCAGTGGCAGCAGCGGCAGTGGCAGGAAAGCCCGCCATGGCTCTCCTTCCGCTGTGAGCACCAATGCGGGGTGTACTGCCTGCCGCCGCTGTGCGGTGGCACCGGCGCCATGAAGAGGAGAGCTTTGTTTGCCTAAAGCAAGAGGAACCAGGACATAGGAGAAGAAAAGGCTGACCCTTGTACTATATGCCATTTTCCTACTGTCAATTGCCCCTCTCCCAGCTATTTTCCCTGATTTTTTTTAAAAAATGGGCCATAAAGCAACTTTGGGGGAGGGGTAATTTTAATGAGAAAATAGAAGAGGAAAGGGTTAAACCTCCCCCCTCCACAAACACCGTACTCCCCTGTTTTTGAAAGCAAAGAGGCATAGCCATTTGCAAGCATGTGGCCCAAAAATATGCTTAAAGTCCCTTTTAAGGAATTTTTTAGAATATTTCCAGTGTCAAGTAGACTAGGAGGAGTGCATAAGATCAAATGCTTACAACATTTTCATGCATTTGACCTTACCATCTCATGTTAATGTGAAGGTCATCTTGTCTATTTATAGGTCTGATGAATCATGACTATGAGGTTATAACCAGCAAATCAACAGCAGAAATGAACCATTATGATGGTACTGGGATAGCAGTGAGCATTGCCGCTAACCGGATGTCATACACTTTTAATCTGACTGGACCATCACTTGCCCTTGATACTGCCTGTTCCTCCTTTTTTTATGCACTGCATTATGCCTTGCATGCAATCAAACAAGGTATGAGATTTCTGAAGTAATGAAATATGTTGAAATTTGATATTTATGGACAAAATTTTAATAGACGTTAATTTTTTATTGTCAGCAAGAAATAGATGTGATGTTTGTTTGCTTGCTTATTTATAACATCTTTTATATACCACCACTCTGTCCTCAAAGGGACTCCCAAGATGGTTTACAGGACTGAAATCGATAATCCAAATAAAGAGTGCAATTCTATGTATGTATGCTCAAAAGTAATCCCTATTGAATTTAATGGGACTTACTTGCCAGTTTTTGTACCACTCCCAGTGGTCTGAAATTTAATTGTGGTGTAGAGGGAGGGAGGGGAAGGATTGCGGACTTACCTGCTTCTGCATGATGGCCCTGCGATGGCCTGGAAGTCAAGAGGGACGTTGTGGCTGCCATTTTTTTAAAGAAGAGGGGCCAGTCGTGCAATTGCGAGCCCTGATCGTGCACAAACATTAAAAATCCCCACCGAATCACCCCGCTTTCACAGGGATGCCAAAATTGTTTTCCTCCATGGGCACGGAGCCACCTGACGTGGCCACGTGCCCTCTTTGAAGGCCACGCTAACGAGGAGGTGGAAGCAGTGGCTACACCTCCCGTGGTCCTTGGGATAGTCCCGGGACCGTGGGGAAAATTAGGATAACAGGGCAACCAGTTATCCTGGGAAAATAGAGGGGTCGTCCCTGCCTGCCCCCGGGGAACCCCTTTGTGTCCACTGCTTATAAACCGAATTATTAAGTTTATTATGTTTTTAGAGCTCAACGACACTTTGTTTTGATCACAAAGTATTAAGTAATTATAGATAAAAACATGTGGATCCTGTAACAAAATATTGCAGTGCAGAATGTTCTTGTTCAGTGATCCAGCCAGCCATGCTCTCCAAGATATTCAGTTCCTTCTCTGCCCCTGCTCCTGGTTTTCTATTTTATTCCCCCCATCCCCCCAGTAGAGCATTAGCATTCCATACCTAGAGTCCTCATTGGGTGGCTCTCCTTTATGCAAATCTTGGGATTTCCCAAAATCTACTGATTCTTCCCTTATGTTTGGTGGCGATCTTTATGTAACCAAAATGGCATGACCCACTCATACATCACTCCCAAACTTTACCAATAGAAGAAATGATAAAAATAATATAATATAAAGTGTGTGTGTGTGTGTGTGTGTGTGTACACTGAATGAATTAAACTTGAAAATTAACTTTATTTCATTACAGGTGACTGTGAAGCAGCAGTATGTGGTGGAGTGAGCTGTATCATAGATCCCCGCACCTTTGTATCTCTATGCAAAGCAAAAATGATCTCTCCTGATGGGATGAGCAAACCCTTTTCTAAAAAGGCAGATGGCTATGGAAGAGGAGAGGGCTGTGGCATTCTTTTACTGAAACCACTGAAGAAGGTACTGTGATTGGTAAAGAACCACAATATTAAATGATTAAAAAGTCAGGTCAAAATTATTATTAGGGCTTGCCTATATGCTGTATGTATTCCATTGTTGCTGTGCAGTTACGCTTGGTTGCTTATATGATGCAGCTGCCAATTTGCAGCCACATCATATTATTTCCCATGAAGCTGCACATTTTTGATGTGCCATTTACCCCGAGTTTTTACTTTGCTCCAATGTCACCACTGTATTTTGTCCGTGTGTCAGTGGTGGCTTCAGTTCGGATTAAGAGAGTGGGCATAGTTAGGGGGTGGACCCCAGTGCAGGGTATGTGTGAGAATACAGGGCAGGTGGTGGGCTTCACGTGAGTGTTTAGTAATGGCCACCATTCTACAACAAAAGTAAGGACAGTTATTATGTATAACACATAAATTAATTGGAGTCGTTCAGCTTGATCCTGTGTTTTCTACACAGAAGTGGCAGCAACACTATTTGGCCCTAGGTTCCAAAGCTACACTGTACATATAGAGGTGCTTGAAAATACCTTTGAACTGTCATGGCATCACCCAGAAAGTGCTTGGAATTTTTTGTTAAAAAACTCAAATCTTTTCCCATTAAATACAATTTGCAAGCATGCTTACTTAGAAGCCGTGCCAAGGGGAGTTGTACATTTCTCATAATCAAAGGTGTCATGGGCAATAGCCAAAAGATGCCTATTTTATTTGTGCAGCCTCACTCAACATAGTATTTGCAATCATGACAAATATGCTACTGGGGAAAGGCTTACCTTTTCTTAGTAATGAACTATTGTCTCAGAGAATGGAATCTCATATTTCTTATATGAAAAAAGATAGTGAAAATGAAAAAAAATACATGTCTATAATTTCATTTTGTTAGTTCTTGCGAGAAACTCAAGTATTAATTAAATGCACTAAATAGCCACCGCCGTACTTAGAAAGTACTCAAAGTGGTGTACAACATTACCATCATAACCTAATTAAGTAAGTACAATAAAACATATGCGATCTATAAACACTCTAAAACCCTTCTAACATCAAGACAAAACTAAAAGGTAGCAGTAGGTTCAATCCTTTGGTAAAAGCCCCAACTTGACATGGTAACATTCAGATCATAGGAAAACTTATCCTAAATAAAAAGCATTTTATTTGGTGATGGAAGCTAGTTAGGGAGGTAACTAAGATATTCGCCATTGAGAGTGAATTACCTAAAATGGGTGTATAGTGGAGAAGATCCTGCATGCATTTCAGCTTCACCAGCCTTAGTGCAGTAAAGGACAAGATACAAGGTAGTTCCTCCACATCTATATCACGTTGAGCAGTGCTTCCTAATATGCCCAGGAGATTCTCTAGGAATGGGGCTTCTAGGGCAAGAACCATAGAGCCTGTTCTTAGAACTTAATTCCTTTCATTCCTGGCTTTATGGACAGGGGGTTCTGGGCAGGTCACCTGTGTCCTGCAGGCTGCATTTTTTGTAATACTGATGTAAATTGTTGTTACCTATACTGTAAATCTTGGAGGGGGGCTATGTCAAAGTAAAATAAATAGCACGAGAACATACAAATCATATACCTGTTTAGTTAAGATAACCTAGTAATGTTACTATACAAGATCATAACTAATCATAACAATTAGTTCTTCGTCGTGGTCTCTGTGAATCACACATATATGGGCTCTGCGCGTGCGCAGGGGCTTTATGCGGGAAACTTATAGAGCTGTGAGACATTGGCTGCCTCTACAAGAGCGATTTAAAGCTCTTTCAAGGTGCATTAAAAAAAAATACCTCTACAACAAGAGGCATTTAAAGCTCTTTCAAGGCTCATTAAAAAATTACCTCTACACCAGCGGAGCGCAAATGGGGCGTAGAGGTGCGTTATCTCCCCGATTGTGCGCGTTATCGAATGCGCGTTAAATAGCGAGGTTTTTTTTGCTCCGTCCATTAAAGCGCATATTGATGGGAGGGGGCTGCTGCTCCGGCGAGCGGAAGGAAAAGGCTGGTGCCCGTGGAGGCGGCTCCTCCTCCTCCCTCTATTGTCAGATCTCACCCCCTTCTCCACAGCCTGCCAGCCAGCCAGAAGGAAGGGGAGGGGAGGGAAGCGCCTTTTGACAGCTGCCGCCGCCGCCGCTCTCAAAAGTTGTGGCAGGCTCGAGCTGCCGAACTGAAGCTGGGGAGACACGTGGGGAAGGCGGGCGACTACCCTCCGCCCGCCAGCTGTCCCTTCCGCTCGCCAGAACAGCATGAGGAGGGAGCTGCCTGGCTGCCGTGAAGGAGGGAAGAGAGCCCGCCCACCCGCCTGCGCGGGGGGGGCGGCGGGAGGAGGAGGAGGAAGAAGAGGGGGTAAAGGAAGGCGAGGAGGAGGAGGATCGCTCGCCTGCTGCCCACAGCCTACCAGCCAGCCAGCTGGGGAGCGGCGGGGAGGGAAGGGGAGGGGAGGGAAGCGCCTTTTGTCGCCGCCTCTCGTGCAGAGGTATTAGGCGTAAAGGCGCTTCAGGGATAGTGTGCATAATCTCCTAACCGGGCGCAAAAGCGAATCCTTGTGGAGGGGACCATTGAGGCCCCCACCGCCCAGTGCGCATGTCTAGCGTGTTCCTGCCTGGTCCCTCAGTTCCCTTTCAATTGTGCTACAGGTTGCCTTGTCGGGAACTTCTTGCTCGGTGTTTTTCCCTCCGAAGCGTTTTCCTCTCAATTTTTTGCCGTGAGACTTCTTCTTTTGCTTTTCCCTTTTATTTCATTCTTTTCTTTCTTAAAAAAAAAAAAGAGAGAGTAGATATCAGTACTTTTCTTTCTTGTTTACTTTCGCTTTTGATTCTATTATTTCTATGGTGCTGAAAGCACCCTTTCGCAAATGTGTTAAATGAAGCAATAAGTTGCCACCAACGGATGGACATTCTCTTTGCCTTTTTTGTTTGGGCGAGGCACACGTCGTTGAGGCCTGTGCCCACTGCCAGAGCTTCTCAAAACAGACGCGATGCCATCGATCGGACCACTTGAAGGCTATCCTTTGGAAAAAGGCGCTGGAGGCTGTACCCCTGCCACCGCCTGGTCATAGGGATCAGGCGAATAGACCTCGTTCTACCCCTATGAATCCCTTGGCATCCTTATTGCCACATCCATCGACCTCGAGTTGATTGGCTTCGATGTTGGCATCTAAAAGCTTTCTAAACGTGCCCACGATGCCTCTACTCATGGGCACAAAAAGAAGAAAAAACATCAAAAATCGTCAACCAAATCAGTATCGACTAAAAAGCCGACCGCGATGTTGACAAATCTCCCCAAGGAGAATACTCCCGCTGTCCTGGCGCTGATGGGGCTGCCAACCCTAGACCATGCTCCATCGATACCGAGTTCGACCCCACAGTCTACCTCTTCGATGTTGAGGCCAGTCATTCCAGGCCATGCTCCATCGGTACCGCCTTCGACCACACGGTCTACCTCTTCGATGTCGCGACCGGTCATTCCAGACCATGCTCCCTCGATACCGCCTTCGACTCCACGGTCTACCGTTTCGATGTCGAGACCAACCGTCCCAGAGCCTCAACACTGAGAAGTTTTACTTCACTCTCAGAAGGCGAGATACGTGATTCTTCACCACATCACGTTCTTCGATCACCTGACCGGTTGTTGCCTCCGCCACAGTCTCGGCATCGGCACTCGCCAAGTCCGGTTCCTTCAGTCGCATCTTCATCTCGTCGGCATCGACGCCCGAGATCCCCGACACTGATGCAGGACTGGGATACGGCCTCTGGTTGGTCGCTATCGCGTCATCAACACCAACAAGCTTACGAGCTTCAGGTTTACTCTGATGATGAGCATCATGTTTAACTCGCATCATCACCACGACGACCCATGGCTCCGTCGCTAACTGTTCTCGCAACACCGGGCCATCTTTGTGCTCCACCTTATTCCCAACCACAGTCACCGGTGGTCAGTATCCGCTCTGTTGCGTCTGTTCCGCCTATTCCGACTCTGCTGGAACGAGCTGTAATTCCTCTGCAGACTCCGCACTCTCCCTCACCGAGCGCTGAGGACTATCAATCTGATTCTTCTGTGCCTCCTTCTACAGCTTTGCCTGATGAAGTCGTTGTTCCTCCTGAGCGTACGTCTCCTTCTGAGGACATGGCACAATTTACAAATCAGATTCTCCGATTAACCCACGCTCTTGGCATCACGACTCAGCAGCCGATGGAACGACTTCAGGATTCTGTCTTTGATGCAGTCTATACTGAGGCTACTACTCCTGTTTCCGTACCATACTTACCTACTTTATTGAAAATTGTCCAACTGTCTTGGACAGCACCAGCCTCTACACACCACGCCTCCAGGCGTCTTGAATCACTCTACAGAGTTCAAAAGCAAGGTGCAGAATTTCTATTTACTCATCCCAAGCCAAATTCTATTATTGTGGAATCTTCATAGTCTAAATCTCAGAAGATTCACACTGCCCCAGTAGATAAGGAGGGCCGCAGTTTAGATGGCCTCGGTAGGAGAATTTATTCTTCCTCCTCTCTGAGCCTACGGGTCGCTAATTTCTAAGCCTTAAATGGCTCAGTATCAGTTATTTTTGTTGGACAAGATGTCTCCCTTTTGGCCTACCTACCGGACGAACAGAGAAAATTAGCCTCTCTCTTTCAAGCGGAAGCTCTCAAACTCTCCCGCCAGCAGATTAATACTGCACGCCACCAAACAGACTGTACGGCACACTCCATGATGGCTGGCATAGCTCTCAGGCGCCACACCTGGCTTCGATCGGCAGGTCTTATGCCTGAAGCCCGCTCCCGTATCGAAGACCTTCCCTTCGATGGAGAGGGACTCTTCAATTCTAAAACTGATGAGGCCATGGATAACATTCAGAAAGCCAAAACTATGGCTAAAAAGATGGGCATAGGCCAGCCACAGCAACCTTTTCCCGCCAACTATCGGCATCGTCGTTTCTACCGTCAACCTACTAATTTTTCCTCTCGACATCGACAAGATCGTACTTTTCGGTTCCAACAAACAACTTTTCAAAAGAAGGCAGATGCTGCCAATTCCTTTCGTTCCAACCGCACGTCCACTGCCACTCATTCTTCCAAACGTCGCTTATGACTCAGCCTCCTCTCATCCAGTCTTTGGTCACATCTTGGCTCCACACCTCACCGCTTGGACACGAATTACCTCAGACTCTTGGGTTTTAAGTATCGTTGATCGAGGTTATCTCATCGAATTCGACGCTCTCCCGCCTCTGGGCCTCGTGAAGGTCCTCGTGAAGGTCCGTTCTTCGCAAAGAGACGCTCTCTCTCTTACAAAAAGGAGCCATTCAGAAGGTGGATCCGACTCATCATCATACCAGGTTTTACTCCCGCTACTTTACTGTCCCAAAGTGCGGAAGAGGTCTTTGCCCCATTTTGGACCTTCGCAACCTCAACCAATACATCACTCCCAGGAAATTTTGAATGGTCACACTATCCAACCTCATTCCATTACTCCAAAGAGGAGCCTGGTTCACCACCATCTATCTCAAAGATGCGTACTTTCACATCTCTATACACCTGGACCATCACAAATATCTCCGCTTTGTCATCAGTGCCAATCACTTCGAGTCCAAAGTGCTCCCGTTTGGCCTCGCCATGGCACCGCGAGAATTCACAAAGTGCATGGCGGCTGTTTGTGCTCACCTCCGCACGCTCGGTGTCGAGGTGTATCCTTACCTGGACGACTGGCTTCTTACAGTCCCCTCTCAAGTGGCCGCACTGGCTGCCACCGCCACGACTTGCTCCTTACTCCAATCTCTGAGTCTTCTTATCAACTTCGAAAAATCTTATTTAACGCCTACGCAAATCATCCCATTCATCGGCATCGAGCTCAATGCTCTACACGGCCGAGTCTATCTGCCTCGCTCCCGCGCAGCCGCTCTTACAAATGCAGCCAAGCGCCTCTCTCTCGCTCATCACACCTCAGCCTTTGCAATTCAACATCTTCTCGGCCTCATGGCAGCAGCGGTTCATGTCATTCAATGGGCCCGCCTAAAGATGCGTATCCTCCAGAACTGGTTCATCAGGAATTTCTCCGCGAGACAAAACGCTCGTCGGACATTCCTCTTCCTCCCTCCCTCCCTTTGTGGCTCACTTGCTTCTTTGGTGGATATACCGGCACCACCTCTTACGCTGTCTTCCATTCGGCATCAAAGCTTCATCGGTCACCCTGACGTCCAACACCTCCTTCGACGGCTGGGGAGCACACTTGGGTCACCTCACCATTCAGGGCACTTGGTCGACCACTGAATCGACCCGCCATATCAATTTTCTTGAACTTCTCGCCATTCAGAATGCTCTCTGTTTGTTCCAGGACATACTTCAAGGCCACCGTGTCCTTATTCTGACCGACAATACTGCAGCACTTTGGCGTATCAACAAGCAAGGAGAAACTCACTCCTTAGATCTCGTTTCCTTGACAATTCAAATCTTCGAATGGGCGATACGCCATTGTATCACCCTGACGGCGACACATATAGCGGGACACGACAACATTATTGCCGATACTCTCAGTCGCCATTTTTCAGACACTCATGAATGGCATCTTCACCAAAACACCCTCCAAATGATCTTCGATCAGTGGGGCACACCGACACTAGACCGCATCCACCGAGACAGTGGTTCTCCGCCACTTCTGCTCCCGATCTGGTGTCAGCGCGGCCTCACTCGGCGATGCCTTCCTTCACCCCTGGAACAAAGAGTTCACTTACCTTTTTCCTCCATTTCCACTGATCTCCAAGGTCATCATGAAACTTCGGACTGACCATTCCAATGCGATCCTCATCACTCCATGGTGGCCTCGACAACCATGGTTTGCGCTGCTACTCAGGTTAGCCCGAGGTGTGTTTTTCCACATTCCACTCCAACACAATCTCCTCTCCAAGGATAATGGCCAGACTCTCTATCCAGACGTTCCCAGGCTTCGCCTCACGGCCTGGAGAATACGTCCACATCATCCCTAATGGATCTCCGTGCACAAGTCAAAGAAATTTTGACAGTGTCACGTCAGCCTTCCACTCAGAAATCCTATGCAAGAAAGTGGCAACGTTTTACTGAATTTGCCACACAACATGCTTTCCGCCCGACCAATGCATCCACTCCACTGGTACGCCAGTTCCTCCACTCCCTCTACGAGGCTGGTCTCAAATTTTCTTCTATACGAGTCTACCTGGCTGCAATCTCAGCTTTGCACCCTTCCGTACAGGGGTTTACAATTTTTACACACCTGCTCATTCAACAATTTATGAGAGGCCTCAAGAACCTCTTGCCATCTCTCAGAAATTTTTCTCCCTCTTGGAGCCTCTCTGTCTTACTGACAGCACTATCCTCCAAGCCCTTTGAACCACTTGCCACTATTGACCTTCGCCTCCTTTCTTTTAAAGTGGCCTTCCTCATCGCTGTTACCATGGCTCGACAAGCCTCGGAACTCTGTGCACTCTACGTGGACTCACCTTAGCTTGTTTTCCATGCAGATAAAGCAGTTCTCCAGACGGACTCAGCTTTTCTGCCGAAAGTCCTCTCTTCTTTTCATCTTAATCAGGACGTAGTACTTCCAGCTTTCTTCCAGAACCCTTCTTTGCCTCTTGAGGCTTCATTGCATACATTGGATGTCCGAATGGCCCTTCTCTTTTACAGATCCAGAATGCAAGCGTTCTGTAAGTATCCACGCCTTTTTTTGTCCTATGCTGGGCCATCTAAAGGACAACCAAACTCTTCACAACAACTCTCTAAATGGATTGTGGAAACCATTAAACTAGCGTACAGTCTGGCACACCTTGATCTCCTGACTGTTATTAAAGCACATTCCACTAGAGCCGTTTCCACATCTGCTGCTTTCGGCACTGGAATTCCACTCCAGTACCTCTGTAAGGCCGCCACATGAGCATCGCCACTGATGTTTGCGTCACATTATCGACTGCTCCTTCGGTAGAGCCATCCTTTCATCGATATTCCAATGACTCTGTCTCCACCGCCTTCCGCCAGTAAGTCAGCTTTTTAATCGCCCATATATGTGTGATGCACAGAGACCACAACGAAGAAAGACAGGTTGCTTACCTGTAACTGTAGTTCTTCGAGTGGTCATCTGTGCCTTCACACAACCCCCCCACCGTCCCCTCTCGGTGTCGACATTGTCCATACTGACTTTACACTGGTCTTTCACTCATGGGCCTATCGGTCTCAAGAGAACTGAGGGACCAGGCGGGAACTGGGCAGTGGGGGTGGGGTTCCCGCCTTAATGTCTCGCAGCTCTAGAATTTTCCCGCATCGAGCCCCTGCACACGTGCAGAGCACATATATGTGTGAATGCACAGATGACCACTTGAAGAACTACAGTTACAGGTAAGCAACCTGTCTTTTCCGGGCAAAGTACAAAGTGTTGGTTATTATCTTTAAAGCCCTACATGGTTTGAGTCCAGATTACCTGCAGGATTGCCTTCTCCCTTACAATCCGCCACACACACTCAGATCCTCTGGGGAGAATTTACTTCAGTCAGCCAAAATTAAGCTGACAACTGTTACCCAGAGGATCTTTTCTTTCGTCGCCCCCAGGTTCTGGAATGGCCTGCCGGAGGTGATTTGTCAACTTAACACTCTCTCCGACTATCAGGCCTACTTAGATAAATATTAATCCAAGAATTTTAAGATGTCTTGATTGTTTTATATGCTCTTGTAATTCATTTTATGTATTTGATCTAATGTATTTTACTAATGTTGTTCCCTGCCTCGATCCAAAGGGAGAGGCAGGTAAGAAATGAATATATTATTATTATTATTATTATTATTATTATCATCATCATCATCATCATCATCTTAATTTTGTGGTTGCTATTTTATCAATGTCTTGATCAATCACATTTTATTCTCCCTTCCAAAAACAGGCACAAGAAGATTTCAACAAAATATGGGGTATCATCATCAGCAGTGCAGTCAACCAGAATGGAAGATTTGTCACTCCAATCACCAAACCATCTCAGCAGCAACAGGAGAATTTATTGCTTGGTATTTATCCATCTTGTGTTCATCCCTCCACTGTGCAGTATGTTGAAGCACATGGCACAGGAACACCTGCGGGAGATTCCATTGAGGCAGAAGGTCTCGCCAATGCCATTGGTAAACAGAGGTCTCCTAAGCTGCCTCCTCTCAAGATTGGCTCAGTTAAAGGGAATATTGGACACACAGAGTCAGCTGCTGGAGCAGCAGGATTAATCAAAGTTCTTCTCATGATGCACCATGGAAAGATTGTTCCATCCTTGCACTTTTCAGAGAGCAATAGTAGCATAAATACAAAGAAATTAAATATCTCCATCCCAACAACAGTGGAAAAGTGGGATGGGTCCAATGACTTTGGCAGAGTAGCAGGTATCAATTGTTTTGGATTTGGGGGAACCAATGCCCACATAGTTGTCAGACAGGTAAAGCAAACCCAGCTGCTTCCTCTGGTTAAAAGGCCTGTTGAATTGTTTGTCATCTCTGCAGCTTCAGGTAATTCTCTTAAACTGACAATGGAAGACACAGCTAGACACATCTACACAAGTGACTCGGCAACACTCCCAGAGCTGGCGTACACATCTGCCTGTAGAAGAAGCCACATAAACTACAAATACAGAAAAGCCTTTGTGGCATCCTCTCTCCAGGACTTAGAGCAACAGCTTCTTTCTGCAGCTGAAATGGAAACAGTTCCATCAAAGAAGCCTCCACAATTAATTTATGTGTTTTCTGGAAATGGTCTGAATTTGAAAGGGATATTTGGGACCTTGCTGAAAAATGAGCCCGTCTTTAGAGACAAATGTAAAGAAATAGACCAATTATTTCAGAAATATTTCTCCAGTGGCATTTTAAAATTAACTGAAAGTGACCATGAGGATTTGTCAAGGCCTGAGATTGCCCAACCCTTACTCTTCACACTGCAGGTGGCTTTGTGTACGCTTCTGCAATACTGGGGAATTAAGCCAATTGCCATGGTTGGCCACTCAGTTGGTGAGGTGGCAGCTGCCCATTGTGCTGGCTTGATCTCTCTGGAAGATGCAGTCAAAGTCATCTATCACAGGAGCAGGCTCCAAGCTAAGGTCACTGGTGGAAGAATGTTGGTGGTTGGGAACATCCCTGTTCAAGAAGTGTCAGCAGCCCTGGGAGCATTTGCAGGAAAAGTCTGTGTAGCCGCATTTAACAGTCCTCAGTCTTGTACATTGTCAGGGGATGCAGATTCCATCAGTGCTCTTCAGAATCATCTAGCGGAGTGCTTCAGCAAAAGAAACATCTTCCTTCATCCTTTAAATGTGCCAGCTGCATATCACAGCCACATGATGGATCCAATACTAACAGAAATGGCAGCAAGTCTAGCAGATTTAAAGAAAAGGAAAGCAGAAATTGACCTAATTTCTACAGCAACTGGGAAGGCTGCTTCAGAAGATGATTTTGTTACAGGCACCTACTGGGCCAGGCAGGCTCGGGACACCGTTTCTTTTGCAGAGGCCATAATGACTTCAGTGAAAGGCAAGGACAATATTGCATTTGTAGAGATAGGGCCTCAAAGAGCATTGCAGAGGTACATAACTGAAACATTAGGGACACAGGCTAAGGTTTTTCCTGCTTTGCAAATTGACAAAGAGTATGAGTTGCTACTTACACTTATGAAAGTCCTTTTTGAACTGGGATTCAATCTGATTTGGCAACATCTCTATGAGGGATATCAGGGACCACCAGCAAGCTATCCCAGATATTGGTTCGATCGTAAGAAGCACAAGCCCTACATTGATGTCCTCCAATGGCAAACTCAGGAAACTGCAAATTTAAACCATCCTATAGTTCACAACGTTAGCAGTGTCAATGCAGAATTCAAGTATTCCATATCTCAGGCAGCAACCGCCTATCTGTATGAGCACAAGCACAATGGGGTCACTCTAGTTCCTGGTGCCTTTTTTGTTCAACTTGCTTTGGCAGCGGTGATGACATCCTCAAGAACAAAAGTGCCCTTAAGTTTTGGGCAGTTGAACATCAAGTTTACATCACCTTGTGTTTTAAGTGAAAGTTCTCATGATCTGAAGGTAAAAGTGGAATCCCAAAAAGAAGCAAGAGATTTCAAAATACTGTCCTCATCAGGTGCAGTTTATGCATCAGGACAAGTCACAGGGAACCCAGAAAGCTCCCTTGAAGAAAAGAACATTTCCTATAAGGACGTCTTTCTACGATGTAGATCTTTCATAAGCACAGATGCGATATATGAGACATTGTCTTCCGTTGGATTCCAATATGGTACAGCATTCAAGCAGCTAAGTGATGTATTTTATTGTGAAGAACTGAAGGAAGCAATTACCACAATGAAGGTGAAAAAGCAGATCACAGCAGAAATGCATGAGTATGTTATCCATCCGGTTCTCTTAGATTGTTTTCTTCAAATGACAGTGGTTATGATCACAAAATCTTTCTTCAAAAATACTATAGGCTTTCCTTCTGGAATAAGCAGCCTTGTAATTGTTCGACCTTTGGAAGAGGAAATGATGATATATTTGAAAACAAGTAAGTCTACTGAGAACTATTTAGAGTTTTGTGGATGCTTCACAGATAAACATGGCTTTGTTTTGGTTGAGTTAAAACATGTTCGGATAACTTTCATGAAAGAAACTGCCAGGAGAGAAAATGGTTTATTATTTGAAAATAAATGGAAGGAGACTAACCATTCCCAGATAATCCAAAACTCAGGAGAGCCACCCAGCGTTGCAGTTTTTGCTGACAAAATTGGAGTATCTCAGCAGCTCAAAAAACACTTACATAAAAATTCTAGACTATTGATGTATGAAGAATGGGAAAAAATATTGGAATCCAACAGCCCAGAATCAGCTGCACAAGACAAAGTTAAAGAAGAGGTTCAGGGCTACAATGATGTTTTGTTTATGTGGGGAATTCAAAAGCTGAATGATGAAAACCCAGACACCGTTGTTGCAAGTTTATCAAAGTGCTGCGAAGCCTTTCGACAACTTATTATTGCTCAGAGGGAGAAGAACAGTCATTCTTCAATCAAGATAATAACTTACAGGACAACAGACAGGAACGTGGACCACATTAACCCTGGCTTTGCTTTGTATGGCATGGCACGGGCTTGCATGCTTGAAGCAACTGAAATCACATTTCAGATTATTGATACCAGCTCAACAAGTACCATGGACATCTTAGCCTTAGCAGATGTTTTAGTAGGGTATGAAGCTCAACATTATCCTGAAGTCTGGATTAATCAGGGGAGAATTTATACTTCTGAAATCAGGCGTACCCAGACTGAAAATATATGCTCCAGTTTACCCTCTCAGATATCTCAGAACTCTGAACTGTTTACTCTTTACACTTCTGAGCCTTATGAAGTAGGAGATGTGTTTGCTGAGCTGGCTGATGACACTGATATTCCTCTTGATAATTATAGTGTGGAAGTACAAATTGAAAAAATAAGTCTCCATTCTGAAGACTATTTTCCTGTTAGTGTTTCCAGCTGGAACTTTGGAAACACATTATATTGGAATTCACAGACAATCGATAAATATAAGCTCTTGGCTCTGGATTTCAGTGGGACAGTCGTTGCAACAGGTCGTAAAGTGAATAAATTCAGTGTGGGAGATCATATAGTTTCATGTTATCCAGTTGTTGCAGCTTCACGACTCAAGCTCCCAGAGGCAATGTGTCTTAACACCCAGAAATTTCCGTGCTTTGAAAATGTACCATACGTATCCTTTTTCAGGATAGCATGGGAAATCTTGCATCGGACTTTACCAAAAATGAAACATAATTATTTTTTAGGCATTATTTCTACTCAACCAGAATCAGTTTTGTGCAAAGTACTTATACACTCAGCTCATGAAGGAGGGTGGAAAACTAAATGTACAATTATTGACAACAGCCTGGAGCAATGTATAGGTCAGTGCAGTGCCCTTGTTTTCCTGCCTCCACTGGAAAGATTACCTGAAGATGTTTTAGTTCGTCTTTCACATCTCCAGCATGTAGTGGTAATACCTAGCAATCACCATTCCGAATGCTTAAGATCTCTCATTAAAAGTGGCCATGAAAACTTTCAAATTCATGTTCTCAGTCTTGCAATGATTTTTCAGAAAGCATCTCTGAAACAATCCCACAAACCTTTCACCAGCTGGATGAAATCTATGCAACTCAAGCAATTTAAGAATTTACCTTGTTCCCCTTTTCAGCGGACAGAGAATGGTGCATTATCATCCCATTTTACCTGTAAATCTGTCCCATTTGCTTTGTTGAAAAGTGATGTGAAAAATAGATGTATTTCTGACATACCAGTGTTTGAAACCAAGAGGAAAATGTTTAAGCAGAATGCTGTTTACATAGTCACAGGTGGACTCACAGGGCTTGGTTTTGAAACCGTGAAATTTATTGCTCAAAATGGAGGAGGATACATTGTGATTCTTTCCAGGAGAAACCTCAGTGCTGAAAAGCAAAAAGAAATAAGTGCTTTGCAGAAACAATATGAATGGAGTACAGTATTCAGTCTGCAGTGCAACGTAATCTTTAGGTCTGATGTTGAGAGAGCTATCAATTCAATCAGCATAATCTTTCCAAAATTCCCAATCAAAGGTGTTTTCCATAGTGCTGTGGTTTTACATGATGGAAGCATTGGAGCCTTGACTCTTGCTTCATTTGAAGAAGTTTTAAGTCCAAAGGTTGCTGGAGCCATGAACCTTCACCATGCTACTCAAGGGAAGGATCTTGACTATTTTGTGTGTTATTCATCAGTTTCTTCCTTCCTTGGAAATGCAATGCAAGCGAATTACGCTGCTGCCAATTCCTTCCTGGACCATTTCTGCCATTACAGGAGAAACCGTGGATTGCCAGGTCAATCCATCAACTGGGGTGCCTTGAATCTTGGAATACTGGAAAATCAAAATGACATACAAAACCTTTTGGAATCGAAGGGCATATTGATTCTGCAGGTGAATGAAATTTATGAGTATCTTAAAACAAGCTTAATTCTGAATAATCCTCAGCAAGCTGTGGTAAAACTGAACTTTAAATCTTTGATCAGTCATTACTTTTCTCGAAATCCAGCATTCAGAAGCCGCATGTACACAGTTGTTAGTGATGTACTTGGTAGTAATGTTGAGCTTTCAGAACAAACTTCATCCAGTGAGTTCATTGCAGAAAAATCTGAAGATTATATTATGTCATTGGTGAGCCAACTCATTGCTTCAGACCCAGGTGACATTGCAATGGATGCCTCACTTTTGTCTGTTGGGATAGATTCTATGTTAGCTATGACTCTACAGAATCGCATTTTTCAGGATAAAGGGATAGACATACCAGTTGTGAAATTATTTGATCCTAACACCACAGTTCTTCATTTAGTGTCACTTTTAGAAGAGTCATCTAAAGAGAAAATGCCTAAAAGAGAATATAAGGAGAAACAGAGTACTGGAGAAGAAAAATGGAGTACGTATTTGTAGCTGTCATGTGGTAATACCTGTACCAGTTCTAGAACTATAAATGATAGCTACATACATGTAACTAAGTTTTTATGTTAAATATTTGGAATCTTTGATGCCAGCAAAGTTCAGCTGAACTAGGCTCACATACAAACTTCATGGGTTCATACATGTCCATCTGAAATGAGAGTTGAGCTTCTAAAGACCCTGAATGCTTTTCCAGTTAAGATAAAAAAAACCAAGCTAGAGAATTCCTGGCTTCCCTCCTGCATGTTCCAGCTCCCCACCCTCCAAAACCACTTCCCTTTCTTTCACTTACCTGGGAGCAGCAGTGGAATCAATAGTACCAGGATACAGGTATCAGGGAAGACAGAGGTTTTTCTCTTCCTTCCTTCTTTCTCCATTACCCTAATACAGTGGACAGTATTCAAATCAACATCAGTGCTAAAGTAAATATCACCAGGACTGTGGGAGAGTCAGCCTTGAACATGGGAGAGGCAATTCTCCAAATAGAATTGCAGCAACCTACATGAAGACAACATCTTCTATGGCTTTTCAGGCACTGGGTGCCAGCACCTTATTGTCCAGCATGTCAAAGCAATAGAGAAGGAGGGAGGGAAGAGAAAAATGTCCATCCTTACCTTTCCCTGTATGCTAGTGGTGCTGCTGCTGCTTCTACTGAAGTTTGCCAGGTAAATGAAAGAAAAGGTGTGTGCATGTTCCAAGGGTACAGATGGCCAGGACAGCTTTGCGGTTTATTCTATATCTTAACTTTGCAAGTTCTCTTCACCAAAATGTAATTCTGTAATGATGAGTCTTATAGAGCCTAACAATAAGATTTCAGCTTACGAGACCTGATAATCTAGTATAGTCTATAGAGTCCATAGCTATTCAAGCCTGCAATATGGCAAGATACCCCTGTAATACATATTCAGTTAATATCAATCATCCTCCGCTGGGCGACTTCCTTCCTCCTTGTCTCTGATGTGATCCTGAGCACATTTCTTGGAAGGTTTTCTGCTTGAATCATTGGGGTTTTGCTTCAAAATAAATGAATTTAGTATTTGGTTTGAGTGTTTGTCCAATGTAAAATGTCACTGAAATGCTTTCTATTGCTTGAAAAAATAAAAATAACTAAGTCATGAGGTTGATTGGTTTATATGCATTCAGTACCATAATTACTATAGATTAATATTATATATTTCATACATGAAAATACTTTATTGAATATCTTCATTTTGGATGTAAAAGTATAACAAATGAATATTACAAAAATAAATAAACATAAGGTGTTAAAATTAGTATAACCAAAGATTTTGTAAAAGGTTGTTGCTTTATTTGTTTGAAAGGAACCTAATTTTCAGGCAAATATGTAATATACACACAGATTATCCCAGTCTTGATCCAGTCTGAATTATGTTTAAGCTTTCAGTACAATGTACACTTACTTCAATCCAATGTAAATTTCCATTACTTAAACGTAATGAGACTTATTTACTTTACATAGGAGTGGGCTGCATGCAATGTAGTTCTCGGGAAATTATCGGGATTAAACAAATTATTTTAAAATCAGAATTCCTGTAAATAATGTACATCAATAAAATAGAGAGTGTTCTTTGCTCAGCTGTATAATTGTTTTACATCATAAGCCGTCCGCTGCTTTCAATGGCACAAAAATGATTTATACCAGAGGAACGTTGAGACAACGTCCATTTGGCTCCTCCTCTCCCAGAACTGTCTCCTGCAGTGACCATTCAAGATGAAAATTTTGTGACATCATAATATAAGTATGAAGGTGTTGGTACCTAAATTTGCTGATCTTTTGTATCTTTTAAATTGTAAACAATGATTTTAAACTATCAGCTGTTTTGGAAGAAAGTCTGTATGTAAAAATAAGTCTGTATATAAATGTAATAAGTAAATAAATATATGAAAATTTTAAAATAAGTCTTTTCTCTCCCTCTGATACTACCTATAACTATAGACAGATCTATAGTTAGATAATAGATGATAGATAGATCTGTAGATCTATAGATTTATATCAATAATAGAAAGGCCCTTTCTACACCTAAGGGTGTAGAGGGAGGGAGGGGTGAGGATTGCAGACTTACCGGCTTCCGTGATCCTCCCTAACCGTCCAAACAGGAAGTGTGATGTCCTGGAAGGAAACAGGGACATCGTGCTCATTGCAGGCACCATTTTTTTTTTAAAAATTTTTTTTAAAGGAGCAGAGCAGGAGGTGGAAAACATAAGGGGAAATCCCCTGTGCACCCCCCTGCCATCCTGGGGATGGCGGAATTGCTTCCCCTCCATGGGCACTGAGCCACCCTATGCAGCTCCATGCCCATTTCACGACCCGGGATGGTGGGAAAACCAGGATATCCCTGGTTTCTGCTGTCCTGGGGATTTCCTGGGGTCATTTGCAGTTGCCCCCAGGATCCCCTGTGCATCGTTTGGCCACACAGGGATGACCCAGAGACAACCCTGGGGAAAATCTGTGGTGTAGAAAGGGCCAAAGACAGATGAATGGACAGACAGACAGTTCTAGAAATATTTTTCTGCAATAACCCTCCACAACTGGAACAAAAATTATTCTTGAAATTCTCCCTTGTTTCAAAAGATGTATGCATTATGACGTGGGGAACAGTCTGTGGGAGGAGGTGAACTTAAAAAATATCACTGTTGTAATAGTTTAACCATTACAGCTTCCTCCCCCAAATTCTTGTACTTTTAGTTTGGGATGGACACTGAGAATAATTTATAAAATCATGAATAATATGGAGAACGTGAATAGAGATATTTCTCTTCTCTCTCTCTCTGACTGGGTTTGGATGACACAATAGTCAATGGTTGATTAAGAGCTCCATCACACCAGCGATTTATCTCACATTCGCTATGCCTGGTATGCAGTTTGCATGACGTCGTCCCTGTCCTGCACTCATTTCGTTTCTTGCCCTCCATTTTCTATTTCATTTTGGAACGGGCAAAGTCTGTTTTTTTTCCTTCCATGCAAAATAAATGCGCTCCTCCCTCCCATGTATTGCTGTCCTTGTGCTCTATTAGACTATCCCGTTCTTTGTTGGGGGTAGGTATGTCTAAGGGGGGTCTCACTGACAAAAAAGAAGGGTGATTGGTCCACCGCTCAACTGTGAAGGGGGAGGGAGAGTGGTCCCATTTAACTCTGTGGTCTTACCCCTGAGTGGGCATGACCATGCTGAAAATGCATTGGGACAGGGGTGGTGGTGGTTCACTTTCCGTAATCCCATAATCTCATAATCCCTTAATCCTGTAATCTCTTAAAAACACCATTGCACCATTTCAGATGTAAGCATTTTGGTTAATTTCCATTTTAAAAATTCCTAAAAATCAAGGGATGAACCGATCTGATTCAAACTTGGTGTGCTGAAAGCTCTACTTAAAGAGCTCTCAAGGTCCCAAGTTTCATCTCTGTATCTTTAAAAATTATGCAGATGTAAGCATTTTCATTAATACCCTTAGGAGCACCAATGAGCAAGGGGGGAAGGCTGCCACCTCCATCACAATGTCCATCAACGACAAGAACCAATGAATTGGAGGGGGAAGGAGAAGGGGCAGGGTGGGGCAGGCGCAATAGCAGCAGGAGAGCAAAAAGAAAGTTCACCGGTATAGCTATGATCATGAAAGGGAGGAGTGCTTGCAGCGCTTCTAAAATGTAGGTAAAAAACATGGAGGCAAACCAGGGGGGGGGAATAGGTGTGATGGAGCCCTAAGTAGTCCATGGTGACAAAATAGTCCACTGTTGACTATTGTCATCTGTGGGGCAAAAACCACCTCACGGTTGGTTATTTCAATGAACTCCAATTAATCAACGCTGTGCAGAGTTGTTTATTATTGTGTCGTTTGCCGGGCTCCGTGGATTATTTTTCCTGCCTACAGAGTCGAGAGGTAAGAGTGGCAGAAATCCCTGCCGCTCTTGCCCAACGAGGCTCTATAGGCAGAGGAAATGATCCTGGCCTGGGAAGCATTTGGGGAGCTGCCGATCATGCCATCCATTGGTGGGGCACTGCAATCTGTGGCTCCGCACACGCTTCCTGGGACAGGTCCATTAGTTTCGACACCGAGGCTGGAGAGGGCTGTCAGCTTTCTTCGTCCACTGCGCCAAAACAAATGGGGATGCGCACACTGTGCAGGGATATCATCCCTAGACTAGGGGTGATATCCCGCTGCAGCTCTCTCCACCCTCCGCCTTGAAACAAATGGGACACCATCCCTGGTCTTGGGATGGTAGCCCTTCGCCTGGCGTCCTATTCGTTTTGACACCAAGGCTGAGGAGAGCTAACAGTAGGGTGACCATATGAAAAGGAGGACAGGGCTCCTGTATCTTTAACAGTTGCAAAGGACAGGGAATTTCAGCATGTGTTGTTTGTATGCATATATAACCTGGTGAATTTCCCTATTCATCACAACAGTTAAAGCTGCAGGAGCCCTGTCTCTTGACCATGTACAAAAGAGAGCAGGGCTTCTGCAGCTTTAACTTTGTGATGAAGAGGGAATTTCACCAGGTTCTGCTTATATACAAATGACATCTGCTGAAATTCCCTTTTCTATGAAACTGTTAAAGATACAGGAGCCCTGTCCTCCTTTTCATATGGTCAGCCTAGCTAACAGCAGCCATGGAGGGTTACGCGCCATGGGCACCACTGCAGCAGCAAAGAGGTGGGGGAGCTTCTCTCCCCTCCTTCCCACAGAATGGTGGCACCCCGATACAGTAAGGGGGAACCAGCGCCACCATTCGGGGGGGAGGGGGGAGGGGGAGAGAGGAAAAGCCAACCCTGCCCTTACAGCCTACACCATGGATGAGTAGTGTGACATGCAAATACTAGGCTGACCATATGAAAAGGAGGACAGGGCTCCTGTAACTTTAACAGTTCTAGAGAAAAGGGAATTTCAGCCAGTATCATTTGTATGCAATTAGTTCCTGGTGATATTCCCTCTTCATCACATCAGTTAAAGTTGCAGGCACTATACTAAAGTGACCATATACAAAAAAAGCAAGGGCTTCTGCAACTTTAACTGTTGTGATGAAGAGAGAATTTCACCAGGAACTAATTGCATACAAATGACAATGGCTGAAATTCCCTTTTCTCTACAACTGTTAAAGTTACAGGAGCCCTGACCTCCTTTTCATATGGTCAGCCTAGCAAATACTCATCCGTGGAGTGGACTATAAGGGCAGGGTTGGCTATTGTGTTGTCTGAACTCAAGATAACACAATAAAATTGGCAGTAGATTTGCTTCAATAAACAATAACTAAGCTCCAGGGAGCATTTATAAAGGATGTGCTTCGGATCTGGCCATATCCTGAACAGAATATTCTGCCCCAATTGAAACAGGACTCCTCCAAATCAAATTAAATTCAGATCTGAATACTCCTGAGGATTCAGGATTTGGAGGAACATAGAGACACAGACAGTACATCTCTAAAAATTGATACATTTCTCCCCAAGCTCTCCATATAAGGAAAACACTAGGGGGTAGGGGGTAGAGATTTAGTTATCTGACTGGCATTTCTACCTTCTAATCAATGAATGAGTTTGTCAGGGTTCTCTAATCCCAGTACTTTCGGGGAAGGCTATTAAAGTAATATATCGAAGGAGAGGAGGCAGAAGGAATGGACAACCATCTGTCAGGAATGTTTTAAGGTAGATTCCTGCACTGAGCAGGGGGTTGGACTTGATGACCTTATAGGAACCTTCCAACTCTACTATTCTATGATTCTATGGCTGCCTCTATAAGAGAGGTTTAAAGCTCTTTCAAGGCGCTTAAAAAAATTTACTTCTACAAGAACGGAGCGCAAATCAGGCGTAGAGGCGCGTTATCTCTCCGATTATGCGCATTATCGAATGCGCGTTAAATCGCGAGTTTTATTTTGCTCCAGCCGTTAAAGCGCATTTTGACTATGTGAACAAGCGCTTATGCGCATTAACTACTTGGAAAGCGCATTTTGGACATCTGTTAATGCGCTTCGCCGCCTCTCGCTGCCTCTCGTGCAGAGGTATTAGGTGTAAATGCGCTTCAGCGATTATGCGCAGAATCGCCTAACCGGGTGCAAAAGCGAATCCTTGTAGAGGGGACCTATGAATCTGTTTGGCTCGCTCCCATTCTCTTTTCCAGTGCATTCAAAAGGTGTGCATTTTTTTCTTGCAGTTGTGTATTTTTAAAGTTTTGGGGTTCTGACTGAAAACTGCTGAATGAGTTCTATGGTCTGTTTATTTGAGTTTATTTTAGCACATTATTATTATTATTATTACCTCTAGACAATTTTAGCTGGCAATCTTTTTTTCTCTTCATTCTCTCTCTTTTGGGTCTCCTTGTTTATCAGGCTAATTATGTCATAATTTGACTTTTGTTTAGAATCTGAGACTTGGCTTAATATACATTCCAAGTAGTTTACAGAGGAAGAATTTGTTTTACTGACATTTCTTTTGAATTTGTTTTACTGATCTGGGGATCAGCTGCCCCTTCATCCTAGTCGTGTTAGATATAGAGTTTTAATTTTAGTTAAGCGTAATTTTAATTAGGAGTAATTTTCTCTTTGTTTTGTTTTTATACATGGCATGTGATCTTAACCCTAAAACTATTTCTTATTTTATTAATTCTCTGTGTTTTATGTTTGATGAGAGAACGGCCCACATTGCTTTCTGCTGGTATTTTTTGGAGCATATGGTTTACACCTGGAGTTAAGGACTGAGGACTGAAACGGGGGAGGTTGTTTATGCTGTAGCAATAGCATTATACAGTCATAAATCCCTTCAGAGTGAAGACTCCTGCTTAAAACTGAACCGGACTGTTTAAGGGCAGCTGATTAACTTTGAAGAGCAATCTGCACTATCAACCTACTACAGGAAGAGTCCAGGCACATGAAACCAATTAACTTGGAAGAGAGAAGGTGTTATCCAACTCTCCAACAAGAAGAGTTAAAATACTTGAAAGTGGATAAAAAACTGAAAGGAGATGGGTTTTAACAGTTAAAAGAAGAAGGTTGGGATATTTATTATTGTATTTGACACCAATTGCGCTCTTCCACTATGCCAGTATTCCATGAGGCCGGGAAAGAGCTGTCCCATGGGTGCTCAACTGTGTTTTTGCTCAATTGAAAGAACATGGAGATAATCCACCGTGGTACTTGTACTTGGCCCTGCTCCCCTTCGCAGTGATGCTGAATCCCCATAATCATTGTTCTGATAAACCATCAGCAGGTTTATAAGGTGCTGGAGAACTATTGAGATCAAGAGCATGTGCACCCTAATCAAAGCGTAAAATCTGTAAGCCTCCATCACCTCAGACTTGAGAAGTAAACTGCAAACTACACAGTACAATTAGTTCTCCAGGCAGAAGTCAGCTTGCTAACTTCAGGCTAGGCTTTTAGTTGTCTGTGAGATACAGCTAATCATGTGCTAAAGATTGCTGACTGAGCTGAGTTGGTGCTTGGAATACTTGAATAGGTGTGAGCAAGATCTTTGATCATTCAGATGTGGTTGTCTTGGTTACTAAGTATTGGGCCCCCTCCATGATAGCTCCCAATTGCTGCATTGTGCTCTGATGGCTGGGTTGCCATTGCAAAAAAAAGTTCCTCTACAAACACAGCTGGGTTGGGGTTATAGCTTATCTTTGACCTTACTATTAAAATGGGCAATTATTTTCAATAGAAACAAAGTTCAACGTCCTATCCATGATTGTTCCCAATTGTTGCATTGTGTTTTGATGGCTGAGATGTAATTGAAGGAAACAGTTCAATCGGGTTTCAGGCCTGGCTTTGGAACAGAAACTGCCTTGGTCACCCTGTGGGATGACCTTTGCCGGGAGAGGGACAGGGGGAGTGCGACCCTGTTGGTTCTCATGGACCTCTCAGCGGCTTTCGATACCATCGACCATGGTATCCTCCTGGATAGGTTGTCTGGGCTGGGAGTTGGAAGCACTGTGCTGCAGTGGTTCCGCTCCTACTTGGATAGCCGTTTTCAGAAGGTGGTGCTGGGGGATTATTGCTCTGTGCCGTGGCATTTAAGCCATGGGGTTCCACAGGGCTCTATTTTATCCCCTATGCTGTTTAACATATACATGAAGCCGCTGGGAGAGGTTATCCGGAGATGTGGGCTGAGATGTCACCAATATGCAGATGACACCCAGCTCTACCTCTCCTTTTCATCAAACCCAGGTGAGGCAGTGGCTGTTCTGAATCAGTGCCTGGGCACGGTAATGGTCTGGATGAGGGCTAACAAACTGAGACTCAATCCAGACAAGACGGAGGTACTGTTAGCGGGTGGTTCATCTGTCCGGCGAGGTGATGTTCACCCTGTTCTGGAGGGGGTTGCACTCCCCCTAAAGGATTGGGTCCGTAGTTTGGGGGTGCTCTTGGATCCAGAACTGTTGCTTGAGGCACAGGTGAACTCGGTGGCGAAGAGCACCTTTTACCAGCTTAGGCTGATATACCAACTGCGCCCTTATCTGGACAGAGATAGCCTAGCTACAGTTATCCATGCTCTCATAACCTCTCGTTTGGATTACTGCAATGCGTTATACGTGGGGCTGCCTTTGAAAACGGTCCGGAAACTTGAGCTGGTACAAAATAGGGCAGCCAGACTGTTAACGGGGACTGGCCAACGAGACCATATTACACCAGTCCTTTTCCAACTTCACTGGCTGCCGATCCAGGTCCGAGCCCAATTCAAAGTGCTGGTACTAACATTTAAAGTCCTAAACGGCTTGGGGCCAGGTTATCTAAAGGAACGCCTCCTCCCATATGTACCTGCCCGGACCTTAAGATCATCTACAGGGGTCCTTCTCCGTGAGCCCCTGCTAAAGGAAGTGAGGCAGGTGGCCACTAGGAGGAGGGCTTTCTCCGCTGTGGCACCCCGGCTGTGGAATGAGCTCCCCAGAGAGGTTCGCCTGGCACCTACTTTGCACTCTTTTTGTCGCCAGGTGAAGACCTTTTTATTCTCCTAGTATTTTAACAGTTAAATTAACTCAATTTTAATCCTTGTTGTTTTAAATTTGTATTTTAATCTGTATTAATTCCTGCTGCTTGGTTTTATTCTGGTTGTGTTTTTATATTGTATGTTATTTTGTGTTTTTAGATTGTGGTTTGTTTTATATTTTTAAAATGATTTCATGATTTTAATTTTTGTGAACCGCCCAGAGAGCTTCGGCTATAGGGCGGTATAAAAATGCAATAAATAAATAAATATTTATTTATTTATTGCGGGGGGGCGGAGTAGCTGTGGTCTACAAAAATCATCTTAACCTGACCAGACATCCTGTCCGGCAACTGAATCACATTGAGTGTGTGTACCTGAGTCTGAAGACCAGGGATAGACTAGGGATTCTGTTAGTGTACCGGCCACCCCGCTGCCTATCAGACTCCCTGGCCGAGCTCACAGAACTGGTCTCGGAGCTGGTGTTGGATTCGCCCAGGCTCTTGGTCCTGGGCGATTTCAACATCCCATTCGAGGCCAGTTTGTCAGGTGGAGCTCGGGAGTTCATGGCATCCATGACAAACATGGGCCTATCCCAATTGGTCTCTGGACCCACACATTCAGCAGGTCACACTATCGATGCTGTTTTCAGTTCCGAACAGACGGATCTGTGGGCGGAGGTACTGAATACCTCCGAATTGTCATGGACAGACCATTTTCTGGTCAGGGTTAATATCACGGCTACCACCCGTCCCTGCAGGGGTGGCGGACCAATTAAGATGGTCCGCCCTCGAAGGCTGATGGATCCTTCTGGATTCCAGAAAGCCTTGGAGGGTTCCATGGCTGGTAGCGTCGACGATCCTGTAGAAGCCCTGGTCAGTAGATGGAATCAAGACCTAACTAGGGCTATCGACACGATCGCCCCCAAACGTCCTCTCCGGCCCGCTTCTAATAGGGCGCCCTGGTATACAGAAGACCTCAGGGAGTTGAAGCGGAAAGGACGACGACTGGAGCGCCGATGGCGGAAAACTCGACTTATATCCGACAAGACACGACATAGAGAACATCTTCGTTTCTATGGAGTGGCAATACGTGCAGCGAAGAAAGCTTTCTTCTCTGCACACATTGCGTCTGCGAATTCACATCCAGCAGAACTGTTCAGGGTGGTGAGGGGTCTAACTCAGGCTCCTTCTCCCCTGAATCCGATTTTAGAGCCTTCGGCAGTTCGCTGTGATGCCTTTAATGATCATTTCTCAGATAAAATCTCTCGGATAAGAGCCGACTTAGATGCCATTGTTATAGCAGAGGTTGACAGTGGAGTGTCCAGTGACTCCGCGAGTAGGATTACACTTGATCAGTTTCAGTTAGTGAGTACCGAGGACGTGGACAAGGTACTTGGATGTGTGAGGAAGACGACTTGCCCTCTCGATCCCTGTCCTTCCTGGCTGGTCGTCCAGGGAGGAGATGCAGTTAGATCACATCTACAGCATATCATTAATGCATCTCTCAGGGAGGGGAGCTTTCCATCATGTTTAAAAGAGGCGGTGGTAAGGCCGCTTCTAAAAAAGCCCTCCCTGGATCCCCTGGACCTTAATAACTACAGGCCAGTATCAAATCTTCCATTTTTGGGCAAGGTGATCGAGAGAGCAGTTGCTTTTCAACTCCAGGCAGTCTTGGATGACACTGATTTTCTAGACCCATTTCAAACCGGCTTCAGAGCAGGATACGGAGTTGAGACCGCTTTGGTCGCCTTAGTAGATGATCTACGCCTTAGTATCGACAGGGGGAGTGTGTCCCTGCTGGTACTCTTGGACCTCTCAGCGGCTTTCGATACCATCGACCATGGTATCCTTCTGGAGCGCCTGGGGGAATTGGGAATCAGGGGCACTGTGCTTCAGTGGTTCCGGTCCTATCTCTCGGGCAGGCTCCAGATGGTGATGCTTGGGGATAGCTGCTCTTCAAAAAAGGAGCTGCTATGTGGTGTACCACAAGGTGCCATCCTTTCCCCAATGCTGTTTAACATTTACATGAAACCGCTGGGAGAGATCATCCGGAGGCATGGGGCAGGGTGCTATCAATACGCTGATGACACCCAAATATATTTCTCTATGCCTTCGACAACATCGTCAGCTAAGGATAGTGTGTCTCCTCTGAATGAATGCTTGGAGGCGGTAATGGGCTGGATGAGGAAAAACAAACTGAAGCTGAATCCAGACAAGACGGAGGTGCTTGCTGTCAAAGGCCCCAACCTGGTCTGGAGGTGTGTCAACTAGTTCTGGATGGGGTTACACCCCCCCTGAAAGATTGTGTTCGCAGCTTGGGGGTACTCCTGGATCCGTCGCTCCAGATGACAGCTCAGATTGATGCGACGGCCAGGAGTGCCTACTATCAGCTTCGGCTGATACGCCAGCTGCGCCCCTTCCTAGAGTTGGAAGACCTAAAGACGGTAGTGCACGCACTGGTAACTTCGAGGCTCGACTTCTGCAATGCGCTGTACATAGGGCTACCTTTGTGCCTAGTCCAGAAACTTCAACTTGTTCAAAATATGGCAGCCAGGTTGGTCACCGGTACACCTAGGGGTGATCACATTACACCAGTTTTAAAATCGCTTCACTGGCTGCCAATCAGTTTCCGGGCGAAGTATAAAGTGTTGGTTATTACCTTTAAAGCCCTACATGGTTTGGGTCCAGGGTACCTACGGGATCGCCTTCTCCCGTACAATCTGCCCCGCACACTTAGGTCCTCTGGGAAGAACTTACTCAAGCCAGTCAGAACTAGGCTGGCGGGTGTTACCCAGAGGACCTTCTCTTCCATCGCTCCCAGACTATGGAATGGTCTGTCGGAGGAGGTTAGACAAATTGACAGTCTTCATGAATTTAAGAGAGTCATGAAGACTGTCCTCTTCCGACAGGCCTATCCAGATGAATTTTAAGATGTTTTTAATGTTGTATTTTTCTCTTGTTTTTTTTTTTTAATTTTTTTTTAACTGTTGTGATTTTTATGTTTTATATTGTTGTTGTTCCCCGCCTCGATCCGGAGGGAGAGGCGGGCTACAAATAATAATAATAATAATAATAATTATTATATAATAAATAATAAACTGCTGTGCTGGGGTGTGCTGATGGCTTACCTTTGATCCGTTTCTAACAATGGGTTCTGAGGGTGGAATTTGCATTGAGACCGATCCAAAGTAAGGAAAACATGTACCAGAAAGGATATTGAACTCAAGGTGTGTTGCGAGAGTCATGTGAGCATGTGTCCTTGAAAGCACAGAGTGCCTCCTTGTTTTAAAACAAGGGAATCAATGGTTTTGGAAATAATTAGCCTGTACCTCACCCCACACACCAGGCATTTCCCCCCTGAATTAGATTGTTATCAAGCATAGTATAATGTCTTCCTGATTGCATACACTTCTGAAGGACCTTTGATGGCTATACCTGCCCTCTATGTCACAGAATAACAATGAAACAGAATAACAAACTGTTTAAAGCTGAATTGAAAGTAAATATCAACAAAACAAAACCAACTTTAAAAGAAGAAACACTTGTCTTGCCATCCTATTACCACAGGACCTAATTAAATTACTGGGAAAGAAAACAGCACTTCAGAGTAGACCACAGTAAAGGAACTGTATTGTAACTCTGTGAAGTTCCCCATTCAAGCAACCAGGCTCTGGAGGAAGGCTCTTTAAAATAAAATAAATAAATAAATAAAAAAAAATGCAGTTTATCCACACATGCTTGCCTGAAGAAGGAATGCAATACCACCTCATTTCACATAACTAGATTTGATGGTGGGGCTAGTGGGCTGCTGTACCTGCCCATTCCTGTTTTCTGGACACCAGCCTCTATTATGCCAAGAAACTACCCATAGGGCAGCTGCTTAAGTAGCAGTCCAAATAACGCTAAAACTGCTTCCCTGAAGAGCGCAATAGTGCTCTTCCAATATTGCATACAAAAAGAATATCTTTAGTATGGTATTGCGCTCTTCCAATAGTTAATTTTTTTAAAGTAATATTTGAACACCCCCCTTTTCCCGCCAACTGTAACACCGAGTACATACAGTTTTAAGCCACAGGAAAGAAAGGAAGTAGTGTATCACTTACTCTCTCCTTCATCACGGATGTCCTGTGTATTTCATGTTAAAAGTTCAGAACACTGATTAGTGGAAGGGGTGCAAGGAGGAGAACCACCAGAGATGCACAGTCTGCTCAGCAACATAGTAGGATAATATTGGAGGAATAAGAAATACAGAAAATAGAAATAGAAGAGAAGAAAGAGAAAGAGATAAGGCACTTGGAGGACGAATGTAAGGGACAGGAATTTATCGGAAAATCAAGTGAAGAAGCTAAAGAAAGTGAGTTGGAGCACAGAGATCTCCCTTCCAACTCCTAAGGTGTCCCCAGCTGAAAAGGAGGAAATAAGTTCAGCAATCCCCCTGGCGGAGAAACAATACACCCTCTTCTTTTGTTATTATAATTGCCTGGAAGACACACCCATGAACCACCCACAAACCACAGAGGCAGGATGAAAGTATTCACACTTCAGTTTCCAAAACAATTCCAACAGGGAAACTGACTTTCCCCAGTTAAAAAAATTGCGCTAGAACTGAATTAAAAAGTGAAACGACAATGTCATGCGAGTGCTTAGCAACAAAAGCGGAAAGGAGAGACTACGAGAGTGCCATAACACTAAATGTGATGAAGCTCTGGGATAGTATCACATTACTGGAACTCAGAGTATTGCTGGTGCTACTGCTGGTCAGTGATAGTTTTTACTGGGGCACAGTATAGATTAAAGGGGATTAATACAGAGAATGGGCTGCCCCCAAGATACAAACAACTACATATAGACGATTTTATGAGTTGTGCTGCCACTACAGCTACTAGTGATATTGTTCAGGAAATTGCACCCTCCCAAGATGAACTCCTGCCCCAATGTGATATAAATCAAAAGGATCCAGTCAGGAGTGTTTGTCAAGACCTAACTGACTTGGATCAGGAGTCTTCAACTTCGACTGTTAGCTCTTACAAAGAGGTCTTAGATGTGTCAGCAAGGGAATTATTTTCACAAGAGGAGCTGGCAGAGGAAAAGCAACCTTATAATTTGGATAGTCTTCTCAGTAATAATTCCTTGGAGTTATTATCCAAATACTGCTTCTTGAACTCTGAGTCACTTACCAAAATCTTCCAAGAAACCCAGAGTTACGGATCAAGCATTAGTCAATATAGATATTAGAATTAAGAAACATTATAGGAAAGCTAGAAGATGGAGGTTAGATTCAAAGATTTTTAACTATAAAGATATAGTGGAAAAAATGGAAAAAGAAATGCAGGATATATGGGAAATTCACGATACGGGACAATGTAGTCAAGCTATAGTGTGGAACACGATGAAAACGGTAATAAGGGGGATTTGTACTAAAGAATCATGTAAATTGAGAAGACAGCAGGAAGAATATAGGAAAAGATTGGAGGAAGAAATTAGAGAATTCAAAGGAAAATTTATAATAGAGAAAAGCAAATTTATGCAAGATTACAAGCAAAAAGGAAAGAGTTAGAGAGCAAGGATATGGAAAGAGTGCAGAGAAATTTGATATACTTGAGAAGGGAATTTTTTGAGTACAGTAATAAAAACTCTAAAATGTTGGCTAGGTCCACGCAAATCAGGAAAGCGAGAAACTTAATTGGAGTGATCAAAGATAAAACAGGTAAGGGGTGTAATTTTGAATTAAGATTCTTTTATTCAATTTTCACAAATAAAAAACATTTAAATCACATACAATACATAAAACATCCATAACATCTTGAAATAACAATCTCCATTATTTTCTATAGAGACATGACTTACGTAGACAAACAACACTTAAAAAGGACCCCCTGTCTTTCTCACAGCAATTTTCTCTTGCAGGTTTTTGCATCACCAAAATATAAAAGAAAAGTTCCCCCCCCCCCCTCTTGTTAACCAAGTATTTCAAACATTTTATATAAACACCAGTTATTTCAGTATTTAACATTACTAATTTCAACCATCACTCCTCTTATGCCACTTTTAACAATTTAAAAATTAATCTCATATCATACCTATATTTAAAGTTCTAACACAATTCCCACTACTAAATCTACATTTCCCTCTTTTTCTCCTCAACAAACCAAGAAAAACAAAAAAGAGAAAAGAAAAGAAAGAAAGGAGCACCTCCTAATTAATTCCCCCAATATTTCCCTCCTTTGTTACAGGTACAAATCAATTTTTAATTTTCTTTATTTAACATCCAAAACATTGAACTTGCTATAGATATGTTAAAGTTCATTAACAAATAATAGCTCCAGCCTCTTCTCCCCTTTTCCCCTTTCTCTCCCTCCCCTCCCTTCTTTTTTTAAAAAAAGAAAAAAGAAAAGAAAAACCACTTCCGCCTTCTTCCACCCCTTGTTGTTCCAGTTCTTCCCCTCCATCTTGTCACCAAAAAATTCTTTAAATTTAAAATTAATAATAATAATAATAATAATAATAATAAACACTTTTACATATTTAATTATTTTTCTTAATTTACTCTCCCGTTCTTTTCTATTTCTCTTAAAAATCCTCATTCCCTAGATATTAGCCTCAAAAAATAAACAACAATTACATATTTAATTATTTTTCTTAATTTACTCTCTCCCATTCTTTTCTATTTCTCTTAGAAATCCTAATTCCCTAGATATTAGCCTCAAAAATATAAACAGCAGTTGACTATGCATTTCCCCACTTTTGTTCAATACAAATGCAAATCACACTTTAGCTAATGTAATATTTTTAATCCCACTTTAGCTAATGTATACTTTTAATCCCATTTATCTCCCAAACCCTTCAATTTATCATAGATATGTTAAATTTGCCATAAATTTTATCTTATTTAAGAAAAAGACAGAACTCAGAAATCCAGAAAAATACAAATCTCCACGTGTTTAACAATTCATAACTTTAACCTTTTGTTTTCAATCTCTCCTCCGAGCAACTCAAAGCACTTCTTTTTGTTTTGAAATGTCTCAAATGGTAATCTCTCTCCCAGTCTCTTTGCCAGCCGCTAAAGTTCCGTCCTGTAGATTCATTCCTCTCAGCCATAGTCCATCGAAATAACTCCTTTCCCCTTTCCCATTCTTAAATCATCTCTGCCATCTTCCCTTTGTTGTTCGAAGTTCTTCTCTCATCACATAAGTCTTTAGAAACACTTTTACATATAGTGTCTGTCGCTTCTTGCCTTTCTCTTTGCCATTCTCCTCTGCTTCGCTTCATATGTAAATTATGCAACTGCAATCTCAATTTCAAAGCTTGCTTCCCCATTTTTTCTTCTCCTTTTCCTCCTTTCCTTCTCCTCATTTCAAACAAAACAACATTCTTTTTATTCATTATTTTGAAATAACTCACCCTCTGATTAGAACGAGGGGATTTTAAGTTTAACCCTGCAATCCAGATGTAGACCATTCGACTCCGCTGCCCCAAAGACACCTCGTAAGACAATCTTGATGTTTTCAATCACGAGGAATGAGAACAGATCAATCTTGTGCCCTATTTGGGTTTGAAAAAGCTTTTGAGCGCTGTTAAACCATGGCCTCACCCCTTCATGCTGTTCTTCCGACGAAAATTCCTTTCTGACTTTGTTGCCGCATAAAAAGGGTTTACAAGACACTATTATGGCTTGCTCTTCGCATTCCCCTTTCATCTGGGGAATAAAACTCCATCTGAGAAACCTCAGACAGCAGTTCAGCCCTCCAGCTGCAGCAGAGCTAAAAGCTTGCTGCCACGACTGATCATGTTCTCACCAGAAGTCTGTAAGAGTTGTAATTTGATGAAGGATAAATTAGAAATATTTCAAGACTTTTATCAAAAATTGTATTCATTGGGGGGGGGGGGCTCCCAGGGAAATATTAAAGAATATGTTTAATATTTAGATTAGGTTACAGGATGCAGATAGGGAGTTAATGGAATAACTGGTTTTGGAAGGAGAAATAGAAGTAATAATTGGAAAACTAAAAGGGGGAAAATCCCCAGAAGTAGATGGTTTGGGACCGGAATATTATAAGATATTTGAGAAAATGTTAATACCTAAATTGAAGATATTATATAATAAAATATTAGAGGGGGATAGGATCCCACCATCGTGGGAACAGTCCTTAATTGTGTTAATTCCAAAACCAGATAGAGATTTAATGGATCGGGGATCATACAGACCTATCTCCTTAATAAATCAAGATGCCAAAATACTGACGGCAATAATGGCAAAAAGGTTGAATAGATTTATGTTTAGATACATTAAAAAGGATCAATGTGGTTTTATGGCAGGAAGACAGATGTCGAACCTAATAGGGAGAGTGTTGGATATAATAAATATAATTAAGAGGAGTAATTTGAAAGCAGGGTTGATGACATTGGATATTTTCAAGGCTTTTGATTTTGTGGAATGGCCAGCTTTAAAAATGATAATAGAAACCTTAGGGTTTGGAGAACGGTTTAAGGGATTGATAAACCAACTATATTTAAAGAATAAGGCATCGGTTATGGTGAACAATGGGATAACGGAACAAATCTTATTAACCAGAGGTACTAGACAGGGATGTCCTCTCTCCCCGATTCTGTTTGCTATGGTTATAGAAATTTTAGCCAATGTCATTAGAGAGGATATAAGTATTAAAAGGACAGGGAACAAAGAAAAGATTAAGATAAATATGTTTGCAGATGATACCCTATTAACGATTGAGAACCCTGTAGAAAAAATAGAAGGAATAGAAGTACACTTGAAGGAGTTTGGGGAAATCACAGGTTTGCAAGTAAATTGGTGTAAATCAGAGATGATATTGTTTAATTATAAAGAACTAGAAGAGGAAAGCTTGACTAGTAAGAAAATTAATATTAAGGTAAGGAATTTAATTAAATATTTAGGTATAAACATTACAAGAAATTTGGATAGTTTGGAAAAATAAAATTTTAACAGATTAAAAAAGAAATTAAGAAAAAATAGAGGATTATGGGAAAGTTAGACTTTTATGGTTTGGCAGAATAGTGGTTGTTAAAATGAAGATATTGCCCAAGATTAATTTTTTATTTAGGATGTTACCAATTAAAGTATCAGAGGCAGAACTGAAGAACTGGCAACCCATAGTTAATAATTTTTGTAATGGAAATAAGAAACCAAGGGTTAATAAGAAAAGATGGTGTAAATCTCAGAAAACAGGAGGATTGGGTCTCCCAACTTAAAGTTATATTATGTAGCCAATCAGTTGAGATATATGATAGATAGTGTTGCAAGACCAGGAGAATTAAGTTGTCTAGAGATGGAGTCGCAAGAACCCAAGTTGAAATTAGAAAATATCTTTTTTAACAAAGTTACAAAGAAGTTGTTGGAAAGGATAGAAAATCCCATATTAAATAATATCTTAGAGATTTGGGCAAAGTATAAAGAAAAACTTATACCAGCTATTTCCCTACTGACCCCAGTAGTGTTGTTAGAAAATTTTCCAGTAAATTTAAAAAAGGAATTGGAAACGGTACTAAAAAAACAGAAAATAATTAAATTAAAAGATTGGGTGGAAAAGATGTGTAATAAAAAACAAATAGGAGAACTGTTAAGAGGGAGAAGGATATCCGGGTTTAATTGTATACAATTAGAGCAATGGACAAAAAAATGGATAAGGGAAAATAAAGAAGGTGGAGATTATACAAGATCTGAAAAGATTATTATACAAAGGGAAGAAAAAGAAGAGAATATAATTATAAAAGGTATAACAAGTGAAATATATCAATTATTGTTAGAAAGTGAGGATCAACAATATTTTCTTAAGTCAGTATGGGATTATGACTTAACATGGCAAATAAACAATCATTGCTGGAAGAAGATATGGGACTTACGTATTTTGAAGACCATGTCGGTAAGGATAAAGGAGAATTACTATAAGATGGTCTGGAGGTGGTATTTAACACCAGTAAGATTAAATCAAATCGACAAGAATTATTCGATGTTATGTTGGAGAGGATGCCAGGAAACTGGCACCTATATTCATATGTGGTGGAGTTGTAAATATGCACAGAAATTTTGGCAGATCGTATTTAAAGAGATAAATGAAATTACTGGGTTAAATTTAGAGGTATGCCCCAGTATAGCGTTATTATCAATTTATGATAAAGTTCAGGCGATTCAAGGGATTAAAGATTTAATTACAAATTTATTGACAGCAATAAGGTTAATGATTTCTAGAAAATGGAAAATAAAAGGGGACTATCAAATAGAAGAACGGTATAAAGAGGTGTGGGATATTGCTATTAATGATAAGTTAACATGTAGTAAATATAAAAGGGGATTATCGAACAGAAATGATTTTGAAAATATATGGTGAATATTTGTAGATTTTGTCTTACAAAAAGGGAAAGAATGTATGCCTTCACAAGAATCATTACAATTTTGGAAGGATATATAATTAAGTAGCTATTTGGTCCCGGTGGTGGGGAGCACTTACTATTAGTATTGTGTGTTTGATATTGGTTTTGTGAGTATTTGTGTTAGTAATTAAAAATAAAATAAAATTTAAAAACAAAACAACAACAACAACAACAACAAAAACCCAAGTTTCACTCCGGGGAGGGGACACCAAACTAGCCTCTGGAAAACACTTCGATCAAATCAACTTAGGAGGGCAGGAGAAATTGGGGTGTTTAAACATTCCCCAGGCACTAAGTTATAAAATAAAGGATGGAAGTGACTCACAAAACAGCAAGGGGGAAGAGCAAGCCGAGATTTCCAGCCCAAATCCAGGTTCTAGTACTGCACAGATAGGGCTTGGTGAAGATAGCGAACTCCTGTTGACAGAAGAAACAGATTTGGTGAAGCATTTCCAGATGATGCAATTGTCGGAACAGGAGGAGATACTGTTTAATCTAAGTATGTTCAAGGAAATATTGATGGTTCATCACTGGTTCAGCAGGGCCAAGGTGCAGAAGAAAGATTATTCTACTGCCTTCAGTAGGCCACAGCTCCTAGTTGGATTGCTTGCATTGGCAGAACAACTATCTCCTGAGAAAGATGTCAAAGTAGTCCAGTTTGAACAGATGAGTAGCCAGGCCCCAGAAAATAATAATAAAAGAGGACAATTACAAGAACCACTGTTCTTTCTCCTGAGAAAAGAAGAGTCTAAGCCCACTCTAGTGGAGAGCTTAGTCTTTAGTGGGGCTAACTCCCAGTTAAACTCTGTTCCATTTAGTTACGTGATGGAAACCGACTGGCCTCCTTCTGACCCTCAAAATTGTTGACTAAGAAGAGAAACAAAGGAAACAATACCCCTTGTGTTGAACATAGTGTCTTGGAATGTTTCTGGATGGGCAGGTAAATTAGTGGATATGGAGTTTGTGGACTACTTACAACAGTTCTCTATAGTCTTTCTCCAAGAGGCATGGGTGGAAGATAGCTCAAGCTTGCATATTCAGGGTTATAGAGCTTTTACTGCTGCTGCAGTGAGGCACCATAAAATGGGGCGCTGCAGTGGTGGTTTAGCAATCCTTGTCTCTGTGGAATTGGAGAATGTCTACTAAATGGTTGGCACGCAGCCCTACGATGGTATTCTAACACTGCAGATGACTTTTAAAAATGGCATCTCCCTATTTTGTATAAATGTCTATGTCCATCCCCCCCCGAAAACTCTGCAATGTCTTCTTCATTTGTATGGACATCCTTGGAGACTGTTCTAGGAGAGATTGATTTGCATTCAGGAAATGCTCATATTATCATGAGAGGTGAGTTAAATGCCCATTTGGGACAAACAAATGTGGAGCTGCTAAAACAGGTGTTCCCTTGATGATTTTTTCCCTTTGGATAGGCATTCCCAAGATAAGAAAATAAACAAGAACAGCAAGAATCTCATAATTCTAGCATAAAGGTATCTCCTGTTAATCTTGAATGGTAGCTCAATGGATGTGTCTACCGGACACTATACCTATCTTTCATCAAGGGGGGTAGTGTAGTAGATTACTTTTTGATCTCCCCTATTATACTCCCTAACGTCAAAAAATTCTCAGTGGAAGATCAGCTAGAGAGTGACCACTATCCCATTAAACTAGTCATACAACTGGCTGTTAAGACAATTCATGGTAAAAGGACTTACCCTATTGGGTTGGTCTCTTCCGGCAACAGATGAATCAAATGGTCTGAATCCCTGAGCACCAAGATTGAAGACTTGCTGCATGGCCCTACTTTGCTGGGACTCAGAAACAAAATTATGGAAGGAAAGTTGGAAGCTATGGAGGATTATCAACAAATTGTAGATTACCTGAAACCTCACTTAGTACAGTCTGGGACTTTTGGTGCTTCCAAATCTTGAAATGTGAGTTGGTTTGATAAAGAATGTAGGAATGTGAAAAAAGAACTAGTTAGGCTTAGTAGAAATGCCAGAAAGACCAGATCAAATACTTTACTAAAACCCTGATTAGGAAAAAATCATCATACAAGGCATTATTGAAGAAGGCAGTGTTTATCAGACAAAAGTGGATGATGCAAAATTCTGGAATATGGTCCACTCTGGTTTACATGCCTCTAAGTTGCATTTGGAAGTTCAAATCCCTGCAATTACATGGCAACAACACTTTGAAGGTATTTTTCATGGTCCTGAGCCAGCTGAGGAAGGTTCACCGATGGTCTGGCCAGCAGTGACAACTCAGGAGATCAGTTGTCTATTAAAGAACCTACTAACAGGTAAAGCCCCAGGGGAAGATATGCCTCCCCTGAACTGTTCAAATTTAACTTTACTTGGTGAGGCCCAATTTTGGCTAAAAACAATTCACACATTAATTGGACAGGAATTATCCCTGATGGGTGGCAGTGTAGTATTATTGTTCCCCTGTACAAAAAGGGTAAGAGAACTGACCCTAAAAATTATAGGCCAATAAGTGTATGGAAGGTTCCTACTGAACAAGCTTCAATCTTGGGCAGAGGAAAATTATATTCTGGCTAAGAAGCAGGCAGGGTTCTGCCAAGGGAGGAGCACAATTAACCAATGTTTTGTGCTCAGCCACCTGATCTGCAAATGTTTGAGCCAACCAAAAGGAAGCTTGTATGTGGCCTTCGTGGACTTTACCTCTGCATTCGACTTAATTGACAGAGATCGCCTTTGGGGTAAGCTCTCACATACTAACATAGACAAGCATTTACTGTTTTTGATTCAGAAAGTTTACACGCATACTGACCTACAAGTGCGGATAGGCTTGTCTGGCTCTCTCTCTGATAAAGTCAACACCAGAAGAGGTGTTAGGCAGGGTTGTTTACTGGCACCTTTCCTGTTCAATTTCTACAGTATGTGAACAATTTAGTTTCTTATCTAAGTGCCCTGGACTGTTCCCCCCCCCCCCCCTTCTATTAAAACCAGAAAGATTCAGATGCTGCTATATGCTGATGATATGGCCCTCATATTCACTACAAGGCAAAATGTGTAGCCAAGAGAAACTGGTAATAAACTATTCCAAAACTAAACCTTCATAAATGGTGCTTAGATTGAACAATGTACTAGCTTTAAATATTTGGGGATACACTTTTCATGTAATGGCAGTCGGAAATCTCATCTAGTGGCAGCAAACTTTCAGCCTGGAGAACAGCAAAAGTAATTCTATCTTATGGGAGACATAAAGGTGGCTCCCTAGTAATCCCTGTTCTGAAGTTATATACAGCTAAGGTACTCCCCCAACTTCTATATGGAGTGGAGTTATGGGGTCAGGGCTTTGCCCCAGCTGCTGAGATAATACAGAATAAGTTCTTTAAAAGAACTGCTGGCACTCCTCCACCCACCCCGGGGTACCCTCCCCTATGCTAAGATTGGAAGTTGACTTGCCTTCCATTAAGGCAAGAATTTGCAAGGCAATAATACTTTATGGGAAAAGACTGGTGCATTTTGAGGAAAGCAATCTGGCGAAACAATGTTTCACAGAACAGCTTGCAAAAGGTAGATGGGCTTGCAATTTGTTGGCACTGTCACATTCTTGTTTAGAGGATGTTCAAATTCTTCTGGTCCACAAGGATATTTTTTTATCAGAAATAGATTTATTGAGGCAGATTTCTACGAAAATGCACTTGCTAGCCAACAGCAGGCCTTCTCCCCATGGTTTAGCCATATTAAGAGAGTGAAGAGAACAGTACTTACCACAGTATTTACAAGACCTAACTTTCCCCGTTCTCAGAAAGGCCTTTACCACCCTCCGTTTTCAAACAATGCCTACAGCCTACCTGGAGGGGAAGTATAAAGGGGTTCCCTACATCCAGCGGACATGTATTTGTGGTGCAGGGGAGGTGGAAGATGTAGTACATTACTTGTTACGTTGCTCCTTATATAAAGATATTAGGGATCATTATCTAGGAGATCTGAGAATAAGAGCAGGTTGGCCCACTGCTGATATTATCTATTAGCAGATCATAGCAAAGCAATTACAATCAAAGTTGCAACGTTTGCTGCAGCAGCTCAAAAATTCCGCCAAAATTTTCTTAAGAAATCAGGTGTAGATTGCAGAGGGGACCACCTGCTATAATTTTCTGTTATTATTGCTACTAGGGTTTGCATCATTTTTTCAACAGTATTAATCTCAGCCTTTTCTCTCAGTTTGGTTCTTTTATAGGAATTCTCTCCCTATGAGTTTGTAAGAATTTTGGTTGTCACAGAGACATCTTGTTTTATTGTTGTGGTTGTAACGGCCTTTGTACTATAGACAAATAAAATGTATCATAAAGTAATATATCACAGGACTGACCCAGGTTTCAGTGCTCTTTGCTAGTTCTTTCCCAGAAGGTTAGAAGGTGAGAATACTCTGCAACATTTCACTACAAATGTCACTTGTTAATGGCTATCAATCATAATAGCCAAATGAATTCACGTTCAGGGGCAGTGTAAGCCCCACTTGTGGGCTTCCCAGAAGCATATTGCCTACAACTGTTGAAAACAGGATCCTGGACTTCTTGTGTTTTTTAAACTGAGAATTTAGTGCTCAAAAGTGTCGTGGAAAGATTAGCTCCTTTTCTGCTTTTCTTTCTAAAGGTATCTATGCTACTTTAGATGCATTGTATGTTATGGGAAGTATGTTAGTCCTTAAGACAAATTTCCCTTGGGTAGTTCCTTCCATAGAATCACTGAAAACTGAATGGAAATGAATATAACCAGCAAAACAAATTTCCTTAGCTGAGTCCCTTCATCTTGGAAAGCAGAAAAACAGTGTGGTTGGGTCTGAGAGAAGACACACTACAAACCTATTGAAGATGTCAGGGCAGGCCCAAGATATTTTACTGCCTGAGGCAGTACAGCAAATGATCCCACCTCCTATTCCACAAGCCAAGGGGCTATCTATATGTGGAGAAAGCCTCAGGGTGGCTCTGCAGTAGTGCTCTGTCATTTATATGATGCAGCAGCCATTGCAGAGCCATCCCAGGGCTTTCCCCTGAAGCTCCAAATGTTAAAAGTCGGGGACTTACTCCAACTTTTTTCTGTGTAGCAAGGTGATGGTACGATCTGCCATCTGTCGCCTTGCTTCGGAATCACAGTGGAGGTGTGTCCTGGCCAATGGCATTTGATTGGTCACCATCAGCTGGACAGGGAGGAGGGGGCAGGCCAGTGAGCTGAATAGCCACTGGAACACCTCCACGCCTCCTCCAGTGTGGGGAGAAGGAAGAGAAAAGCTGCATAAGGTAAGGTGGGAGGAACCAGGAAAGAATGGGGGAGGGATGCGCCGACATACCATGTGGCGGAGTGGTGGTGCATGGAGTGGCAGCAGCTCCTCCTCCTCTCCCTCCCATTGATGGCTACAAGCCCCGCGCTCATGGGGACAACCCACAGGAGTGCAAGTGTGGGTTTTGGGGGGCAAGCAGTGCCAGTGCACCATCGTCAAGACAGCCCCCAAGTTCCATAATATCCAAGGCTATTATTTTAGCCCTTAAGGCAGAACATCCTATAATCGCCGCTAGCTGGCAGTAAAAATACAACTATAATCAGCTAAATAACTCACCATTTGTGGCCCTGGACCTGTTACATTTCTTGAAGGGCTGTAGCAAATAATAACAACCACCAGTGGGCCATCCTGCTGCCTAGACAACAGAGGAGATACTGAAAGGGTGCCAGGTTGTTTTTCAAGGAGAAGGACACTTGGCAGGGAAGCTGAAACTTGAGACAGATGCCAGTGTTGAGCCAGGGGGAATGCCCAAAAGGCAGGTACTGAACCAGGAACTGACCAGCCTACAAAACAAAAGCATAGTTACCCCAACACAGCATGGATAAGCTGCTTGGTTTTTCTATGAAAGGGAAGTCACACACTTGCATTGATCCAAAGCCTTTCAAGAGAGCCACCCATAGCAATCACAGACCAGTCCAATCCCTCCATTCTCTCCTTGCAGCCCAAGATGGCTCAGACTACTGCAGATGGGGAATGGCTAGGCATCTTATTTATGTATGTATTTACAACATTTCTGTGCCACTCCACATCCAGACAGATTTTGGAGCAGTGAACAATAAAAAACATATAAATAGGATATGGGAATAAAAACACCATGTTAAAATATGCTGAGTTCCTTGCTAAACAGGGAGCAGTGATTTGTGGAGGTGCGATGGCTGACAGGAAAAGGAGAAAGGTTGGTGAAGAGCAGTTGCACAGCAGCTGTAGCATCATTATCTTCTCAGGAGTAAATCAGTGCTTTGATGGGGTGGGGCCAAAGAGGTGGACCCAGCAGAGTGAGATCTCTCCTTTGTTCTGCCTCCAGTTCAGCAGGAGGCTCCCAAAGGCAGACCTCCGATGCAGCTCCCATGCTCAAGGATTGCTGTTGCTGACTTCCCTACCCATCTGCTTCTGGTAGTAAGATGTCTTGCAGTGGCAGAAGTAGTCACCAGTTAATGGGGCTGGGAAGGAATTTTATAACAATTGTCACAACTTACGTAGGCATGATAGGCACTGGGCTAGATCCACTGGTGAAGGGAAGCGTAGGGTGTCCAGATGGCCCGGGGTTTCCCGGTCCTAACCTGGAAACCTAGGCCGAACCGGGGCAACCGGGGGGCAGCGGGGGGAAATCGGGGTGGCGGGGGGTCACGTGGCGGTGGCGGGAGGCGCAAGGCACTTACTTGCTGGAGCGTCCGCTTCCCTCCAATGCTCGGAATCTACTGAGAAACAGGCTTCGCGGCCTGTCCCTCAGTAGCGCGCCGGGTGATGACGTCATCACCCGGCGCGTACTGAGAGACAGGCCAGGAAGCCTGTTTCTCAGTAGATTCTGAGCACCGGAGGAAAGCGGACGCCCAGGTAAGGAGCGTGGCGCGGGGGGGGGGGGGGCGTGCGCGCGTGCGCGGGGGGGTTGTTTTGGGCGGGGGGGGGTGGCGGTGGCGGGGGGGTGTCCGGGATTTTGATTGTCATAATCTGGTCACCCTAGGGAAGCGGGATTGGGCTCCCTGATCCCAGGGATGTGGCACCAAGACCAGACCATTAGTGGTCCATGCTGTGGTGTGCCCTTGGCCTGCCATCCACCACCAGTGCCCCTGGCATGTGGACCAGGAAGGGGAATCAGTCAGCAGGCAGGCTGGCCAATTACAGGATTCATGCCCTATGCCACTGCCAAGCCTGTTCAAGTGAGTCAATTAAGTTGTGGCCAATTTATTATCCCAGCTATATCTGTGTCTAATTTGTTCTTGTCCCTTTGCCAACTGGACCCAACTAAGCGCTGCTCACACAATAACTATTTTTTTAAAAAAAGAAAGACAGTTCTGATAAAACTAGGGTGAGCATATGAAAAGGAGGACAGGGCTCCTGTATCTTTAACAGTTGCATAGAAAAGGGAATTTCAGCAAGTGTTATTTGTATGCATGCAGCACATGGTGAAATCCCTGCTTCATCACAACAGTTAAAGCTGTATAGCTATACTATGCAAAAGAGGGCAGGGCTCCTAGAGCTTTAACTGTTGTGATGAAGATGGAATTTCACCAGGTGCTGCATGCATGCAAATTACACGTGCTGAAATTCCTTTTTCTATGCAACTGTTAAAGATACAGGAGCCCTGTCCTCCTTTCCATTTGGTCACCCTATATAAAACCATGACTAATCACTTAAGGAAAGCTTCCTGAAATAACGATGTTTTCAGGAAGTGGCAGAAGCAGCACAATGTTGGTGCCTGCCTAACCTCCAAATGCAGGAGTTCCATAGGAAGGGGGCCACCACACTGAAGGCTCTTCTATGTATGGGTGAACTCCAGTCGGGCCATAGGTCCATGTGGAACCATCAGGAGCATGCCTTATGATGATCTCAGTGACAGGAAAGGTTGGTAAGGGAGAAAGTGCTCTCTTGAGTATCTTGGTCCCAAGTTGTTTAGGGCTGTGTACACAAGAACCCAAACCTTAAACCTGACCCGGTAGCAAATAGGCAGCCAGAGCAGTTCCCTCAGCAAACGAGTTGCATGCTGAAAAAAGGGCAGCTTGCAACAACAGTCAAGCTGCTACATTCTGCACTTGATCCAGCTTCTGGAGCTGCCTTAAGAGCACATAATCCAGTCTTGAATTTTTAGTAATCCTCTTCAACATCCAGCGACAGTGGGAGTACCCCCAGACTACGAATTTGATCTTTCAGAGGGAGTGCAACCCCATGCAGAACAGGCAATGAGCCTATCTCCTTGACTCAGGAACCACACACCCACAGGACTTCCGTCTTGCCAGGATTCAGCTTCAGTTTATTGGCCCTCATCCAGCCCATTACTGATTCTAGGCACTGATCCAAGACTTACACAGCTTCACCTGATTCAGATGTCATAAGGAAATAGAGCTGTGTGTTATCACCAGCATACTGATGGTATTTGGAGCAAGATCCCCTAATAACTGCTGCCAGGAGCTTCATATAGATGTTAAACAACATTGGGGACAAGATGATACCCTGTGGAACTCCATAGCTAAATTGCCAAGGGGCTGAGGAATAATCACCTAATGTTACTGTCTGAAATTGGCCCCAAAGGTAGGACTGGAACCAGTCTATCACAGTGCCTCCAACGCCCGTCCCATGGAGTCAATCCAGGAGGATACCTTGTCAATGGTATCAAAAAACAATGGTATCAAAAAACAATCAAAAAACAAAAACAATTCTCCATGGCTCTCTCTTGATAAAGCTCATCCATCAGGGTGACCAAGGCTGATTCAGCCCCATAACCAGATCAAAACATAGTCAATAACCTTCAAGAGTGCCTGCAGTTACCTGCCTCAACCCTCTCAAGTACCTTCCCCAGGAAAGGGATATTTGTGACTAGATATTTGTGACTAGTGCCATTGGGTCCAGAGTGGGCTTGTTCAGGGCTGGTTGCACTACTGCCTCCTTAAGGACACCAGAAACCACTCCTTCCCAAATGGAAGCATTTATCATTCCCTGGACCCACCCAGCCATAACCCCTGAGCTAGCTTTTATTAGCTACGACAGGCAGGGATCAAGAGGGCACGTGGTCAGTCACATTGTTGCAAACACCTTGTCTACATCATCAGGCAGCAGCAACTAAAACTGACCCAACAAAATTGGACAGATGGTGGCACCAGACACCTAGACTGGAACTGCGCTAACGACAGCATCAAGTTTGCAGTGGAGACAAGTGATTTTGTTCTCAAAGAGCGATGCAAAAACAACACAGTCAGTCCTTGACAGTGCCAGGGTCCCATTTGCTGGGGAGGGGGTTAACTGCCCCCAAACCACCTGGAAAACCTCTGTTGGATGGCTACTCAAGGAGGCAATGGAGGCAGCAAAATAAGCCTTCTTTGCTGACCGCACTGCCATGCAATAGGCATGATCATGCGTCTAGAGCATGCTCGGTCATCTTCACTTCGGGTCTTATGCCATTTGAGCTCTAGTTGATATTCAGCCTGTTTCATTGACCATAGCTCCACATATACCAAGGAGCAGAGGGGGCTCTTCAGAGTTGGAGAAGGTACTAGGGTGCAATCAAGTCAAAGGCCCTCTGCACATCTCACTGTTCTACCCTGAGACTAGAGCCTCAGCTGAATTACCAGCTCTCTCTATTAGAAAATCCTCAAGAGCATTCAGAAATCCATTGGATTCCATCAGTCCCCTGAGGCAGACCATCCAAATAGGTCTCCCACTTCTGCGAGGGAAAGAGCACCATGAGTCCAATAGGAAATTGTCTGACCATGACAATGGGGTTACTTGGTTCTCCAATCTTCAGACTACCCATTTCACTACTTGGAGCAAAAACCAAATCTTCTTCAGGCCATCTCTTGTCAATTCTGAAGCTGGTTCTTTTTAAATACGCCCACCAGTCAAATACTTTCGTATGAAATGGGTTTACATTTGTAGTATAAATTTACATTGTGAATCAATGCTGGGGCCCTCACTTGAGATACATTTCTAATGACTCTTTAAGGTCACAATTGGGGAAGCATTTATCAACTTAGAGAAGTGGATGTTCATTATTGTGTGCAAATTATCCATTTCAATGGTGAGCTGCCATTTAGCCTTGAAGAAATGAGTCACACTGATAAGCCAGTATGCAGCAATTCTACAGAACTGATTCTAGATAGGATCAGAAAGACTTTGGCCCTTTCCTCACCAACTGAGGGTTGGAGGGATCGATCTCAAATTTCATACATATACTTAGGCATACCCCATAAACACTGTGACCAAGTTTCAAGCCTCTAACTTTTAAAATACAGAAGTTATAGGCATTTTTTCCTTTAAAAATAGGTCTGCAAAAAAATTGTTTTTTTATGATAATTATCGTGAAGACGATACGGTTCACCTACGATATGAATGAAGACGATAATTTTTTGGGTCCGAAATGACGATAACGATAAACGATGATATTTTTTGGCGTGCACACCCCTAATTCTAAAGGCCTCAAAAGAGTGTGTGGATTATTACTATTGCTGTTGTTACAGCATGTAAAAGGATGGATTTTGGATGTTCTGAGAACTCACTGCTGTAACTATGGGTTACATCCACACTCTAAAGTAGTCCATGGCTCTTACATTGCTGGGAGGGAGAGGGAATAGTGAATGTTTTCATTGTAGCTTAGGAGAGGGAATAGTGAATGTTTTCATTGTAGCTTAGTCCTGAGGGGTTATATAGGAGGTTCATCAGATGAGCCTTTTATCACACGCTCACTACTGCCCACTTATGGATGGGTGTGCGTCCTTTAGACATTGTTGTTTGCCTCCCGCTCCTTCCGCCCGATTTTTCCATCGCAAAATAGACCCCTTTGAATCCAACTTTTTCTAAAAAATGGAATGTGCCATGATCTCCTGCTTTGTGCAGTAAAAGAGGTGTGATACAAACAGCCCCCGAATGGGCCACATGGTTTTTGTTTACTTCCCCTTTCCCCTCTGGGCAGAAAGAGGAAGTAATGAGGGACAAAAGCAGGGGTGGAGAAGCAATGGTAAGGAAACACGATTTCCGCCCATGTTATGATGCTCCCACAGTCTAAAATAGTCCATGGCTGTTATACCCATATTGCTGGGAGGGAGAGTAGTGGATGATTTCATTGCAGCGTAGTCTGGAGTGGTTATCTAGTTTGCCAGTGGTTGGTTTTTTTTGTTTTTTGTTTTTTTGGAGAGGTGGTGAATGCAGTTGGGGAAGGACTATGAAGTATTTAATCAAAAGAAGGATACTTTCCTTCATTAAATGCTTTTCTGAGTTTGATTTCCTTCTGAGCTTACTGTTTACAATTGTCCATCACCATATATACTATAATCCTAAAAAACTCCATGAAGCTCCATGTATTTGATGAAGTGGGCTGTAGTCCATGAAAGCTTATGGCAAAATAGATTTTAGACTTTAAGATGCCACAAGATACTATGTTGTTTTTGCTGTTAATAAAATTTTCTTTAAGTTAATGTTCATGCAGAAGATGGAGATGCATTGTTGGGCCATATGAGAAGCAAGAGGATGTTTGTTTGTTTTTAGTTTGTCATGTTTAATATGAGTTATAAGAGCTGGTGCCAGCCTTCAGGCTCCCTCCCCAGTATCTCTATAAGATAAATATCCAAGTGGAATACTTGCTGCACCTTGTTTCTATGGCACAATCATGTAAAAGACTACACACAGTAATGCAATGCGCAGGTGGCCATTTTACATGCTAGAGAGACTTGTTATGAACAGTCAGTCCAACACTCTAACCACTACACTGTTCCTGTTAGAGCACTATGACAATGTAACCAATTCCCTAGGGAAGTCGTGGGCTCTCCCATACTAGAGGCATTCAAGAGGCAGCTGGACAACCATCACAGAATCACAGTGGAGGTGTGTCCTGGCCAATGGCAAGCCCTGATTGGTCACCATCAGCTGGACAGGGAGGAGGGGGCAGGCCAGTGAGCTGAATAGCCACTGGAACACCTCCACGCCTCCTCCAGTGTGGGGAGAAGGAAGAGAAAAGCTGCATAAGGTAAGGTGGGAGGAACCAGGAAAGAATGGGGGAGGGATGCGCCGACATACCATGTGGCGGAGTGGTGGTGCATGGAGTGGCAGCAGCTCCTCCTCCTCTCCCTCCCATTGATGGCTACAAGCCCCGCGCTCATGGGGACAACCCACAGGAGTGCAAGTGTGGGTTTTGGGGGGCAAGCAGTGCCAGTGCACCATCGTCAAGACAGCCCCCAAGTTCCATAATATCCAAGGCTATTATTTTAGCCCTTAAGGCAGAACATCCTATAATCGCCGCTAGCTGGCAGTAAAAATACAACTATAATCAGCTAAATAACTCACCATTTGTGGCCCTGGACCTGTTACATTTCTTGAAGGGCTGTAGCAAATAATAACAACCACCAGTGGGCCATCCTGCTGCCTAGACAACAGAGGAGATACTGAAAGGGTGCCAGGTTGATTTTCAAGGAGAAGGACACTTGGCAGGGAAGCTGAAACTTGAGACAGATGCCAGTGTTGAGCCAGGGGGAATGCCCAAAAGGCAGGTACTGAACCAGGAACTGACCAGCCTACAAAACAAAAGCATAGTTACCCCAACACAGCATGGATAAGCTGCTTGGTTTTTCTATGAAAGGGAAGTCACACACTTGCATTGATCCAAAGCCTTTCAAGAGAGCCACCCATAGCAATCACAGACCAGTCCAATCCCTCCATTCTCTCCTTGCAGCCCAAGATGGCTCAGACTACTGCAGATGGGGAATGGCTAGGCATCTTATTTATGTATGTATTTACAACATTTCTGTGCCACTCCACATCCAGACAGATTTTGGAGCAGTGAACAATAAAAAACATATAAATAGGATATGGGAATAAAAACACCATGTTAAAATATGCTGAGTTCCTTGCTAAACAGGGAGCAGTGATTTGTGGAGGTGCGATGGCTGACAGGAAAAGGAGAAAGGTTGGTGAAGAGCAGTTGCACAGCAGCTGTAGCATCATTATCTTCTCAGGAGTAAATCAGTGCTTTGATGGGGTGGGGCCAAAGAGGTGGACCCAGCAGAGTGAGATCTCTCCTTTGTTCTGCCTCCAGTTCAGCAGGAGGCTCCCAAAGGCAGACCTCCGATGCAGCTCCCATGCTCAAGGATTGCTGTTGCTGACTTCCCTACCCATCTGCTTCTGGTAGTAAGATGTCTTGCAGTGGCAGAAGTAGTCACCAGTTAATGGGGCTGGGAAGGAATTTTATAACAATTGTCACAACTTACGTAGGCATGATAGGCACTGGGCTAGATCCACTGGTGAAGGGAAGCGTAGGGTGTCCAGATGGCCCGGGGTTTCCCGGTCCTAACCTGGAAACCTAGGCCGAACCGGGGCAACCGGGGGGCAGCGGGGGGAAATCGGGGTGGCGGGGGGTCACGTGGCGGTGGCGGGAGGCGCAAGGCACTTACTTGCTGAAGCGTCCGCTTCCCTCCAATGCTCGGAATCTACTGAGAAACAGGCTTCGCGGCCTGTCCCTCAGTAGCGCGCCGGGTGATGACGTCATCACCCGGCGCGTACTGAGAGACAGGCCAGGAAGCCTGTTTCTCAGTAGATTCTGAGCACCGGAGGGAAGCGGACGCCCAGGTAAGGAGCGTGGCGCGGGGGGGGGGGGGCATGCGCGCGTGCGCGGGGGGGTTGTTTTGGGCGGGGGGGTGGTGGCGGTGGCGGGGGGGTGTCCGGGATTTTGATTGTCATAATCTGGTCACCCTAGGGAAGCGGGATTGGGCTCCCTGATCCCAGGGATGTGGCACCAAGACCAGACCATTAGTGGTCCATGCTGTGGTGTGCCCTTGGCCTGCCATCCACCACCAGTGCCCCTGGCATGTGGACCAGGAAGGGGAATCAGTCAGCAGGCAGGCTGGCCAATTACAGGATTCATGCCCTATGCCACTGCCAAGCCTGTTCAAGTGAGTCAATTAAGTTGTGGCCAATTTATTATCCCAGCTATATCTGTGTCTAATATGTTCTTGTCCCTTTGCCAACTGGACCCAACTAAGCGCTGCTCACACAATAACTATTTTTTTTAAAAAAGAAAGACAGTTCTGATAAAACTAGGGTGAGCATATGAAAAGGAGGACAGGGCTCCTGTATCTTTAACAGTTGCATAGAAAAGGGAATTTCAGCAAGTGTTATTTGTATGCATGCAGCACATGGTGAAATCCCTGCTTCATCACAACAGTTAAAGCTGTATAGCTATACTATGCAAAAGAGGGCAGGGCTCCTAGAGCTTTAACTGTTGTGATGAAGATGGAATTTCACCAGGTGCTGCATGCATGCAAATTACACGTGCTGAAATTCCTTTTTCTATGCAACTGTTAAAGATACAGGAGCCCTGTCCTCCTTTCCATTTGGTCACCCTATATAAAACCATGACTAATCACTTAAGGAAAGCTTCCTGAAATAACGATGTTTTCAGGAAGTGGCAGAAGCAGCACAATGTTGGTGCCTGCCTAACCTCCAAATGCAGGAGTTCCATAGGAAGGGGGCCACCACACTGAAGGCTCTTCTATGTATGGGTGAACTCCAGTCGGGCCATAGGTCCATGTGGAACCATCAGGAGCATGCCTTATGATGATCTCAGTGACAGGAAAGGTTGGTAAGGGAGAAAGTGCTCTCTTGAGTATCTTGGTCCCAAGTTGTTTAGGGCTGTGTACACAAGAACCCAAACCTTAAACCTGACCCGGTAGCAAATAGGCAGCCAGAGCAGTTCCCTCAGCAAACGAGTTGCATGCTGAAAAAAGGGCAGCTTGCAACAACAGTCAAGCTGCTACATTCTGCACTTGATCCAGCTTCTGGAGCTGCCTTAAGAGCACATAATCCAGTCTTGAATTTTTAGTAATCCTCTTCAACATCCAGCGACAGTGGGAGTACCCCCAGACTACGAATTTGATCTTTCAGAGGGAGTGCAACCCCATGCAGAACAGGCAATGAGCCTATCTCCTTGACTCAGGAACCACACACCCACAGGACTTCCGTCTTGCCAGGATTCAGCTTCAGTTTATTGGCCCTCATCCAGCCCATTACTGATTCTAGGCACTGATCCAAGACTTACACAGCTTCACCTGATTCAGATGTCATAAGGAAATAGAGCTGTGTGTTATCACCAGCATACTGATGGTATTTGGAGCAAGATCCCCTAATAACTGCTGCCAGGAGCTTCATATAGATGTTAAACAACATTGGGGACAAGATGATACCCTGTGGAACTCCATAGCTAAATTGCCAAGGGGCTGAGGAATAATCACCTAATGTTACTGTCTGAAATTGGCCCCAAAGGTAGGACTGGAACCAGTCTATCACAGTGCCTCCAACGCCCGTCCCATGGAGTCAATCCAGGAGGATACCTTGTCAATGGTATCAAAAAACAATGGTATCAAAAAACAATCAAAAAACAAAAACAATTCTCCATGGCTCTCTCTTGATAAAGCTCATCCATCAGGGTGACCAAGGCTGATTCAGCCCCATAACCAGATCAAAACATAGTCAATAACCTTCAAGAGTGCCTGCAGTTACCTGCCTCAACCCTCTCAAGTACCTTCCCCAGGAAAGGGATATTTGTGACTAGATATTTGTGACTAGTGCCATTGGGTCCAGAGTGGGCTTGTTCAGGGCTGGTTGCACTACTGCCTCCTTAAGGACACCAGAAACCACTCCTTCCCAAATGGAAGCATTTATCATTCCCTGGACCCACCCAGCCATAACCCCTGAGCTAGCTTTTATTAGCTACGACAGGCAGGGATCAAGAGGGCACGTGGTCAGTCACATTGTTGCAAACACCTTGTCTACATCATCAGGCAGCAGCAACTAAAACTGACCCAACAAAATTGGACAGATGGTGGCACCAGACACCTAGACTGGAACTGCGCTAACAACAGCATCAAGTTTGCAGTGGAGACAAGTGATTTTGTTCTCAAAGAGCGATGCAAAAACAACACAGTCAGTCCTTGACAGTGCCAGGGTCCCATTTGCTGGGGAGGGGGTTAACTGCCCCCAAACCACCTGGAAAACCTCTGTTGGATGGCTACTCAAGGAGGCAATGGAGGCAGCAAAATAAGCCTTCTTTGCTGACCGCACTGCCATGCAATAGGCATGATCATGCGTCTAGAGCATGCTCGGTCATCTTCACTTCGGGTCTTATGCCATTTGAGCTCTAGTTGATATTCAGCCTGTTTCATTGACCATAGCTCCACATATACCAAGGAGCAGAGGGGGCTCTTCAGAGTTGGAGAAGGTACTAGGGTGCAATCAAGTCAAAGGCCCTCTGCACATCTCACTGTTCTACCCTGAGACTAGAGCCTCAGCTGAATTACCAGCTCTCTCTATTAGAAAATCCTCAAGAGCATTCAGAAATCCATTGGATTCCATCAGTCCCCTGAGGCAGACCATCCAAATAGGTCTCCCACTTCTGCGAGGGAAAGAGCACCATGAGTCCAATAGGAAATTGTCTGACCATGACAATGGGGTTACTTGGTTCTCCAATCTTCAGACTACCCATTTCACTACTTGGAGCAAAAACCAAATCTTCTTCAGGCCATCTCTTGTCAATTCTGAAGCTGGTTCTTTTTAAATACACCCACCAGTCAAATACTTTCGTATGAAATGGGTTTACATTTGTAGTATAAATTTACATTGTGAATCAATGCTGGGGCCCTCACTTGAGATACATTTCTAATGACTCTTTAAGGTCACAATTGGGGAAGCATTTATCAACTTAGAGAAGTGGATGTTCATTATTGTGTGCAAATTATCCATTTCAATGGTGAGCTGCCATTTAGCCTTGAAGAAATGAGTCACATTGATAAGCCAGTATGCAGCAATTCTACAGAACTGATTCTAGATAGGATCAGAAAGACTTTGGCCCTTTCCTCACCAGCCATTTTTCCCGGGGCTGCCCCTGCCTGCTCGCGGAGAGTCCACATGACACACAGAGCATCCTGCAAGCAGGGAGGGGCCAGCTCTCCATTTTCCCGGGAGTTCAGGGAACGCTATTATCCCAGTTCGTTCCCTGCTTCCGAGAGGGAAGCGAGATGGGCGGCTGGTGTGGCCGCCCATCCTGGGTGCAGCAGCGCTTACCTGCGAGTAAGCATGCTGCACCAATGGCCACAGAGCCGCACCGTGCGGCTCTGAGGCTATCAGGAGGGGTGACCGTGAAATCGGCATCCCCAGGATGGTGGGGGGAAGGGGGATGGATCACACGCAGTGTTGTTGTTTTTTTAAAAAAACCTAACCTTTTGCGCATGAACGCTCGTGTGCTCCTCCGCAGATCTGTCAAAAAAATGGCTAGTGCAAGTTGCGACGGCCCAGTAGAAGCCCAGGCCGTCGCATTCTGGTGTGGCCCCTGCATGCCAGACCCGGAAGTGGTTCCCCACTTCCCGCCCTCTCTGCCCCTATGGTGCGGAATGGGCTTTTATTGACTTAATGGGTTCCATCACAGCTACATCTTTTTCCTGGTTTACCTCCATGATTTCCACCTCCATTTCATTTGTTTTTTATTAGCTCATCAAGCTAATGGTCCCTTTCACGTGGGTTTGTGGTATCTGTGAAACCTCCTTTCGCTTGTTTGCTCTCCCACTCCACCCTGGCCCTTCTCCTTCCCCCTCCAGTTCATTGGTTCTTGTCGTTGATGGACATTGTGATGGGCATGGGCGTCTCCCCCCCACCCCCACTCAGGCTTTGTTGTCTAGCGTTTTTACCTATTTAAAGTTTCGGCTGGGTGCCTTTTCTGTGGGCAATGATGGTGGGGTCCGTTCAATGAGTTAGCACAAGCCCGTTCATTCAACATTGCATGCTAGATGAGGAGAACCGCCCCACCCTCCTCTTTCGTCAGCAAGACCTCCCTTCAAAGCACATGCCCCCAACAAAGAACATGGCGTAAGAACGGCAATACAATGTATAAAGCTACTTCATGTATAATATATACATTACAATACATTATACAATACAATGTATAAGGCTATTTCAGCAGTGTTTATGGGGGGTGGGGAATGTGCAATTGAGAATACCTTAAATCATCTGAACCACTATTCCATATGCCCTTGTAAGCATGCCCACAGACAACATGATAACCCACGATGGGTTGAATAACCCACTCTGTAGATTGTGGGTTCTCAAAGTATGTTATTTTATAAGCCATTGTAGATTTTAAAAATACCCGACAGATGACACAATGACCCACAATGGGTTAAATAAACCACCGTGGCTTATTTAAGCCATTGTGGCTTATTGTGTCATCTGAACCCAGAGAGAGAGAGAGAGAGAGAGAGAGGTTGCCTCTACAAGAGGCATTTAAAGCTCTTTCAAGGCGCATTAAAAAATTTACCTCTACAAGAATGGAGCACAAATCGGGTGTAGAGGCACGTTTTCTCTCCGATTATGCGCATTATCGAACATGCGTTAAATAGCGAGTTTTATTTTGTTCCGGCCGTTAAAGCGCATTTTGACTATGTGAACAAGCGATTCTCCGCATTAACTACTTGTGAAGCGCATTTGAAACAACCAGTAAGGTCATCTGTTGAGTGCTCAATTACCTCCTGCGTACAAGGATTTACGATAAAGCGCTTCCGAGAAGATGCGCATAATCAGAGGAACAGGCGTCAAACGGAATCCATCTAGAGGGGGTCAGAGAGAGGGAAAGGGTGGGTGGGTGTGCGTGCGCACATGCATATCCTTATTTGCAAGTGCAAATAAGGATTTTTTGGATTTTGTTTGCAGCATGCTCTTTAATTTTTCTTCTTCTGACCACCAGTAATATATATGCAAGCTGGATTTTTGTTTTGTGCTGCTTCTCACCACTGTTACTTCTGAGTAGGCAAGAGAGTTTGGGAAATGCTCATGGTGGATATTCTTTGTACCAAAGGCTGCTTTTCTGTGTGAGGAGATGATTATCATAAGATGTGGCTGTGTGGATTCTCCCTTCCCACTCATGATCTTAAATTAACATGATTCTGTGTCCAATGGGAGTTGCTGGTGAAGCAGGAGAATGTGGATCCAAAGAAGTGATGTCCTGTGCATTGTGTTGTGTGATTCTCTCCCCGCCCCCACGTCTCGTGGTCCCCACATACTGGCTGTCATTATTTTAAATAGGAATGTGTATCGTATCGTTAAAATGTACAATAACGATACGATAAGGTCGTTATCATGCATGTGTTTATCGATGACGATACGATAGAAAAAACTACGATAATCATCGGAGACGATAATTTCCGGGCGATTTTATCGTTTTATCGGACTTCCACATAAATATACCTATAACTTCTGTATTTTAAAAGTTAGAGGCTTGAAACTTGGTCACAGTGCTTACGGGTATGCCTACGTATGTGTATGAAATTTGAGATCAATCCCTCCAACCCTCAATTTTATATGAATTTTTTAAAGATTGTTTCCGCTCTGACAGTTCAGAATGACAGCTCGCTACGTGCGTTCATTCAGACCTGTCAGAACGGAAACGATCTTTTAAAAATTCATATAAAACTGAGGGTTGGAGGGATCGGTCTCAAATTTCATACATATACTTAGGCATACCCCATAAACACTGTGACCAAGTTTCAAGCCTCTAACTTTTAAAATACAGAAGTTATAGGCATTTTTCCTTTAAAAATAGGTCTGCAAAAAAATTGTTTTTTTATGATAATTATTGTGAAGACGATACGGTTCACCTACGATATGAATGAAGACGATAATTTTTTGGGTCTGAAATGACGATAACGATAAACGATGATATTTTTTGGCGTGCACACCCCTAATTCTAAAGGCCTCAAAAGAGTGTGTGGATTATTACTATTGCTGTTGTTACAGCATGTAAAAGGATGGATTTTGGATGTTCTGAGAACTCACTGCTGTAACTATGGGTTACATCCACACTCTAAAGTAGTCCATGGCTCTTACATTGCTGGGAGGGAGAGGGAATAGTGAATGTTTTCATTGTAGCTTAGTCCTGAGGGGTTATATAGGAGGTTCATCAGATGAGCCTTTTATCACACGCTCACTACTGCCCACTTATGGATGGGTGTGCGTCCTTTAGACATTGTTGTTTGCCTCCCGCTCCTTCCGCCCGATTTTTCCATCGCAAAATAGACCCCTTTGAATCCAACTTTTACTAAAAAATGGAATGTGCCATGATCTCCTGCTTTGTGCAGGAAAAGAGGTGTGATACAAACAGCCCCTGAATGGGCCACATGGTTTTTGTTTACTTCCCCTTTCCCCTCTGGGCAGAAAGAGGAAGTAATGAGGGACAAAAGCAGGGGTGGAGAAGCAATGGTAAGGAAACACGATTTCCGCCCATGTTATGATGCTCCCACAGTCTAAAATAGTCCATGGCTGTTATACCCATATTGCTGGGAGGGAGAGTAGTGGATGATTTCATTGCAGCGTAGTCTGGAGTGGTTATCTAGTTTGCCAGTGGTTGGTTTTTTTTTTGTTTTGTTTTTTGGAGAGGTGGTGAATGCAGTTGGGGAAGGACTATGAAGTATTTAATCAAAAGAAGGATACTTTCCTTCATTAAATGCTTTTCTGAGTTTGATTTCCTTCTGAGCTTACTGTTTACAATTGTCCATCACCATATATACTATAATCCTAAAAAACTCCATGAAGCTCCATGTATTTGATGAAGTGGGCTGTAGTCCATGAAAGCTTATGGCAAAATAGATTTTAGACTTTAAGATGCCACAAGATACTATGTTGTTTTTGCTGTTAATAAAATTTTCTTTAAGTTAATGTTCATGCAGAAGATGGAGATGCATTGTTGGGCCATATGAGGAGCAAGAGGATGTTTGTTTGTTTTTAGTTTGTCATGTTTAATATGAGTTATAAGAGCTGGTGCCAGTCTTCAGGCTCCCTCCCCAGTATCTCTATAAGATAAATATCCAAGTGGAATACTTGCTGCACCTTGTTTCTATGGCACAATCATGTAAAAGACTACACACAGTAATGCAATGCACAGGTGGCCATTTTACATGCTAGAGAGACTTGTTATGAACAGTCAGTCCAACACTCTAACCACTACACTGTTCCTGTTAGAGCACTATGACAATGTAACCAATTCCCTAGGGAAGTCGTGGGCTCTCCCATACTAGAGGCATTCAAGAGGCAGCTGGACAACCATCTGTCAAGTATGCTTTAAAGTGGATTCTTGCATTGAGCAGGGGGTTGGATTCGATGGCCTTCCAACTCTACTATTCTATGTTCTCCCCATTTTTAGAGCTCCTTCAGATAGGGTGGGTGGGGAATCACGGTCCCTTACCTTTGGCTCTGAAGTTGCATCTCTTCCGCTTCTGCAATGGGCTGCAGTTACATAGAGGAAGGGAGCAGGAAGGGAAGTGCCTACGTAGCCCACTCATTTTAGTGGGACAGCACCCTCTAGTGGACATTTTATAGCAAACCTTCCCTGCACAAGGTAGGAGATCGCGACAAATAACATTATAGCTCAGAAGAGTTGCATTTAATGATTGTTTTATAACAACAACAACAAAAATGGTGGAAGGAGCAGGAGACGAGCTGGAGCTATGCAGGAGGAACACAGCTTTATCAAAATGACCTGCAAAGAACCATGAATGGCCAGTCATCAGCGCAATTTAAAATGCTCGTCTGAAGAAACTCTTAGCCTCACAAACCTGTTAGGTTAGTTAGGCTGAGAGTTAGTTACTGGCCCAAATCATCTAGCGAGAAATGGGAGGCATTTCCTGGTCCTCTTCAGGCAGCAAAATGTCCTGGACCAGCAGTGGCTGTGTACACGTGTCCTGTTTGGCTGTTGTGTCTGAATGAGGCAGGGCCTGATCGAATCACCTGTCTAATCACCTGTCTCCAGACCATAGGAGTAATGTATGGTATAATCAAGGGATTCATTGTTAATGATTAGGGTGGATGAAGAAGGAATTTCATCAGGTGCTGCATGCATGCAAATGACACCTGCTGAAATTCCATTTTCTATACGACTGTTAAAGATATAGGAGCTCTGTCTTCCTTTTCATATGGTCACCCTAGTCATTAACAATGGTAGCATTGTGATTTTGTATGGTCATGTGTAGGCTGACCATCTGAAAAGGAGGACAGGGCTCCTGTAACTTTAACAGTTGTAGAGAAAAGGGAATTTCAGCCAGTGTCATTTGTATGCAATTAGTTCTTGATGAAATTCCCTCTTCATCACAACTGTTAAAGTTGCAGGGGCCCTGCCTTCTTTTGTATATGGTCACTCTAGTATAGTGCCTGCAACTTTAACAGTTGTGATGTAGAAGTTATTTCACCAGGGACTAATTGCATACAAATGACACTGGCTGAAATTCCCTTTTCTCTACAACTGTTAAAGTTACAGGAGCCCTGTCCTCCTTTTCAGATGGTCAGCCTAGTCATGTGAATGCTCCACATCTGCCCTACTGGGCACTCATGTTCTTAAAGTCACTTCATTCTCTGTGGAATAGGAGCTGTTGCTGGAGATGGAGAATGTGGGTCCTGCCGTCCTTTGAACATACAATCTTAAATTTCATGTGCCTCAGTTTTCTCTTTCTGTGGTATGGGTTCCTGGTTATTGGAGATTCAAAACACTGCACAGCGACTGGAGCCACCTCATTAGCTCCAACTCCAGTGACAACCGCCCCTCCCCCGACTTCCCACTCAGATTGGCTACTGGCCACCATTGCTGTTTCCAGGGACATAGCACTTCATTTCTTAATTGTTTTTTTAATCATTATTATTATTATTATTATTATTATTATTATCTAGGCTGACCATATGAAAAGGAGGACAGGGCTTATGTAACTTTAACATTTGTAGAGAAAAGGGAATTTCAGCCAGTGTCATTTGTATGCAATTAGTTCCTGGTGAAATTCCCTCTTCATCACAACCGTTAAAGTTGCAGGGGCCCTGCCTTCTTTTGTATATGGTCACTCTAGTATACTGCCTGCAACTTTAACTGTGTGATAAAGAGGGAATTTCACCAGGTGCTGCATGCATACAAATGACACCTGCTGAAATTCCCTTTTCTCTACAACTGTTAAAGTTACATGAGCCCTGTCCTCCTTTTCATATGGTCACCCTATTATTATTATTATCATTATTATTATTATTATTATTATTATTATTATTATTAACTTACCCGCCTCTTCCTTCCGGATCGAGGCGGGGAACAACATCATACAGACAATATAAAATACATAAAACTGATTAAAAGCATATAAAAATTAATACATCATTAAAATCAACCAAGTCTTAAAATTCGGCTGGGTAGGTCTGCCAGCGGCAGAAGAGAAGGTCCTCTGGGTAACAGTTGTCAACCTAATCTTGGCCGACTGTAGTAAGTTCTTCCCAGAGGACCTGAGAGTGCAGGATGGATTATATGGGAGAAGGCGATCCCGCAGGTAACCTGGACCCAAACCATGTAGGGCTTTAAAGGTTATAACCAACACTTTGTACTTCACCCGGAAACTAATTGGGGGCCAGTGGAGTGATTTTAAAGCTGGTGTGATATGGTCACCCCTAGATGTACTGGTGACCAACCTGGCTGCCATATTTTGAACTAGTTGAAGTTTCTGGACTAGGCACCAGAGGTAGTCCTATGTACAGCGCATTGCAGAAGTCAAGCCTCGAAGTTATCAGCACGTGCACTACCGTTTTTAGGTCTTCCAACTCTAGGAAGGAGCGCAGCTGGCGTATCATCTGAAGCTGATAGTAGGCACTCTTTTGTATGTTTAACTGTCTTTTGTATGTTTTATATTGACTTTGCTGGTCTGTGACAGTAATAAATAATTGATTGATTGACTTCATTCCGAGTACAGCTTACAGCAAGATTTTAAGTTTCTTTTCCCTCTTCTCCCTCCAGTGTTCTGTCTGTTAGGCACAAAGTCGGCAAGGGCCATTTGTCATCTGTCCATGTAAACATTTTATCTTCCATCTCAGAAAGTTTTTTTTTTAAAAAAAGAAGAAGAAAAATTAAGCCAGTGTAATATAAATCTTGTTTCATGAAGTGGTATGCCATGTAAGCTCAGCAGGCAAAGTTCCACCCCTCCTTGTCCTTCCCTGGGAAGGGTAGATAAGGTGGAATGGGATATGGAAATAATAATGATAATAATAATAATAATAAAAATAATAATAATGAACTATTAGATAACATGGAAGAAAATGAAACATACGAATATGTAGGATTCCAACAAAACACAAAAATCAATCACTCCATAGAATGCAATATAAAACTTGCCTATCACAAATCCTAAAATCTAAACTCCACTCTAAAAACATTTTCAAAGCCATCAACACCTACACAATACCCATTCTCACATACTCATTCGGAATCATACACTGGTTGCACACTGAACTCGAAGAAATAAACACTCAATCGCACCAAACTCACAAAACACCGCATGCTCCATCCCAACTTATGCATTGAAAGAACAACAATAAGCAGGAAAGAAGGAGGAAGAGGTCTGCTAGACATTAACACAATGCAAGCTAAACAGATAAAATCACTCAGAGAATTCTTCCACACCAAAAACACCTCCATTCATAAAGCCATAGTAACAGCAGATAAAAATTACACCCCAGTCAACCTAGCACTACAAAACGAAGACCAAACACGACCACTCACAGAGAAAAAAGAAAAATGGGCACAAAAAGCACTCCATGGGAAGCACTACAACATAATACCGAACCCACGAATAAACAAAGAACAATCGTACAAATGGCTCAGGAAGGGTGAGCTATTTCCAGAAACAGATGGATTTCTAATAGCTATACAGGATCAAGTTATAGCCACCAAGAACTACCAAAAATACATCATAAAAGATAAAAGTGTAACAACAGACCTATGTAGGAAATGCCATCAGTTCCAAGAAACAATAGACCACATAACAGGAGGATGTAAAATTCTGGCAGGAATGGACTATACAGACAGACACAATACAGCTGCAAAAATAATTCACCAACAACTGGCCATCAAATTCAACCTTATCAAACAATCTGCACCTTACCATACATACTCACTCAAAACAATCTTGGAAAATGCAGATCATAAAATATACTGGGACAGAACAATTCAGACGGACAAGACAATACCCTGCAACTGACCAGACATAACGGTCTTAGACAAAAAAGAAAAACACACATACCTCATCGACATAGCAATACCTAATGACAAAAAGAAAAGAGAGACAAATATACACCAGTGGCCATGGAAGTCAAAGAACTATGTCAACAGGAAAAAGTCACAATTATTCCGTTAGTCACCTTAGTCACCAGCATCACATCAAAAATTACACAGAAAACCTTCAGAAACTGGGCCTACCAAAATACATCCACACCAACATCCAGAAAGCAGTCATACTTAAACCATGCTCAATTGTCAGGAAATTCCTGAATCTGTAAAAGACAGCATGACTTGGCAAAGCCCGTCATGTCCATCTAGAAAAACCGCCACAAGCGAGAGATGAAATAATAATAATAATAATAATAATAATAATTCAAGATTCCCCTGCCACCTGCTCCCCATGTTTACATGTTTCTGCCACATCAGGATCCTACTGAAATAGAGAGTCATGTAAATTTTCTCTGGCTTCCACTCAAAATAGACATAGTGTCATAGGAATTAACTGAAAAATATTTATTTGAGTATAAAACAGTGGAGGTATTACAATCTTGATCACAATCGGCCATCTTAACAGAAACAGCCAATAACAGTAAGGGATTCTTCTTTCCGCACCACAATTAAGCATCAGATAGCCCTTCCTATGAATATTAATTCTTTATTTACCAGAATGTTTTACACCCTTTTCAACAGACGCTTACAAGTATTAGCACTGTCTCAATATTGATACAATAGCCCTGCAGTATTTCCAGTTTACAGAATGATTCTGAAATACACCATTAGCTGGATACATCTATTAAATGAATAAATATGGCCCCCTGTATTCAGAAAGGCTTATTTCTAATTAAGCTTGCACAAGATCCAGAAAGGGTTACATCTAAGTAAGCTTGCACAGGATTTCCCTCCCTATCCCTTCTTCATCAATAATTTGTCAGGCAGAGTGATTCCCTCAAGTCTCCAAAATCACCTCATACTTTTCTCAGTTGAGTTTCCTACTTATCCTTCCATGCATCAGAATGTTGACAGGAGCCCTGTGCCTGTTTGACTTATATGATAAGGAGATTCCATTGACTTGACTGGCTGCTTAACACTTAATTAAAATAAACAAACCACTGAGCTAATCACATTGCAATTTAGCTATCATGTCAACCCTTTTTTACCTTCATGAGCTACTGCAGTGATATGGAGGGGACTGTGAAAAGAGATTCAGGGCTCCATCACACCTACTTTCCCCCCCGGTTTGCATTCGCAGTTTCCCTGTTTCCTTAGCAAGTTGAGCGTTGGGCACTTTCACGTCTGTGCATTGTTGCGCTTTCAGTTCATGTATCTTCTCACCTGTATCGCTACTATGCCAGCAAAATCTCCTGCCCTGCCCCCAACGTTACTCTTCCCCCTGCAGTTAATATATTTCTGCACAAATATAATAGTAGGCCAACCTGAAACTGCACAATTACGGTAAAACAACACACTATGCTTTCCCCTAAGATTGTATTAAACAAGGTAAGTGAAGAGAAAGTATTACAATTAGTTTTTGGAAAAGTTTGTGATCAATATTAGCATGGCAAGGGGAAGCCGACATTCTTCTGGTAAGGAAACCTAGACATGCCAACTAAGGAGTAAGAACCATAGAGTCGAATGGGACCAAATCCTGGGCATGAGCGGTGGTGGTGGCAGCCTCGCTCACCTTCTCCTTGGGGTGTTTGGGTACCTTCTCTCTCTCCTCCTTCACGGTTGAGCAGAGAACTGCCCCACCCTCATCTTTTGTCAGTGAGACCGCCCTTTGACACACACACACACACACACCAAAAAACACCTACCTTTGTGGACTGTGTAACCATTGGACTCCCTTCCTTCCATTTTATTTTTTTTAGAGACTCATTTAAAATTATTTATGAATTTGAATGTTTTGCTTTCTTTCTCTACACTCCTTGTTAAATAAATTATAGTTGTTTTATAAGTTCCTCGTTTGTCACACACATCCTTCTCAGGGAACAGGAGTCCTGATGGGTTGGAAGCACCAGAAGCTAGTTTGGGGTCAACACTTTTCTCTCACACCCATCCCACTATTGTATGAACCCAGCTCCAATGGTTCCCCAATCTGTGTGGAAACATGTAATGTATCCATGTCAGGTCACATTCCATAACTATAGAAATAGGCATTGCTCATCAAATGCAGTAGATTCCTATGAAAAGACTAGAGTACTAGCAGTATTCCAACCTCTGAGTGAAACGGAGCATGCCCAACGTAACAATGACCAGATCTATACCAAACAGGATATAGTGGTATGAAAGCAGTATGTAAAAGGTAGGAGCCACACCAAGCAGGATATAACGGTATATGGTATGTGTCAATGGGCCCCAACAGTTGTCAGTGCACTTCAATACTGCTATGAAGCAGTAGTGTAGCTCCTGCCTTTTATATACTGCTTTCATACCACTTTCATACTGCTATGTCCTGCTTCGTGTAGATCTGGCCATGTTAGCAGTTGCTGCCACAGGCTTTACTGGGGCAGAAAAACTTTAATATCTTTTGAATTACTGCTCAGAACCTCACCAATCCAATGAAAGGTACATTTTCTCAACAAACCTGAATACAGTGTATCTGTAGTTTTCACCTAAATTTGCTAGAAGTACATGATATGCCATCCTACAGATTGGCAGAAAAAGGTTCAGTGTGATAATTTCCGGCACCTTTTAACTTGCTGTGCCCGTGGCAACTTTTATCACAATGGTAGCTCTCGTTAGGTGGATCATGGATGCCAAATTGCAACTTGTTAGCTCAACAGGTGTTATTTTTATAAGTGGTAGAATTTTGAGGTTTATAATGGTGGAAGAGAAAGAGAGAGACTCACCTTAATCCTGTGTGCCTTTAAACTCGTGTCATGACTAAACACCTAATTACTAATAGCAAAGTCTTCTGAAAAGTAAGCACTGAGTTCAATGGGACTTCCTTTCAGGTTAGTGAGTACAGGATTGCACCCACTTATCTGGAACTACGTCCCATTGAACTCATTGGGGCTTACTTCTCAGAAGACACATAATATTAAAAGGTAATTTTGTTGAAGCAGAATGGTTTTGAACTGGCACCTGAACAATATTTATCCCATTTAACACAAAGGTCCCCACTATGAGCAAATGCACAAGAGGTGACAGATCAAATGTGTTTTATTTTTGGAGTATTCTTAAATAGCAGGTTTCAAATAGGCATTCTATATCCAAGAACATACTTACTCTGCAGAACAAACCGAGATACATGGATACAGCACATAATATAGGTAGCCTGACAATCTGAAAAGGAGGACAGGGCTCATATAACTTTAACAGTTGTAGAGAAATGGGAATTTCAGCCAGTGTCATTTATTTTTATTTGTTTATTTATTTATTTATTGCATTTTTATACCACCCCATACCCGAAGCTCTCTGGGCGGTTCACAAAAATTAAAAGCATGAAATCATTTTAAAATATATAAAACATCTGGTGAAATTCCCTCTTCATCACAACTGTTAAAGGTGCAGGCACTATACTACAGTGACCATATACAAAAGAAGGCAGGGCCCCTGCAACTTTAACTGTTGTGATGAAGAGGGAATTTCACCAGGAACTAATTGCATACAAATGACACAATTGACAACTAATTGCATACAAATGACACTACAACTGTTAAAGTTACATGAGCCCTGTCCTCCTTTTCAGATGGTCAGCCTAAATATAGGGCATTTAAATTACAAATCCTCCTGACTGGTATGCTATGTAGTGATTAAAGCAAGGTTTTATGGGCAATCTGGGTTTGCTCGATATGGAGATAGCTGTGGTTGTACTCTATATACAGGAGGCAGTTTTATATTATTTCCTTCAACAATGGCTGAGTTTGTGTAGCAATGGCCATTCATTTGGTCCTGCTTGCTTGCCTGCCTGCCACAAAAGCCAAAGAATGTTAAGAACACAGGAATAAAAATGAGACCGTGAGCAGCTCCAAACAAGATTACCAGAAACATTATCTTAAAAAAAGTTCTGAAGATGTACGAAGCTGCTACAGATAGCACGGCCACTCCCAAAATAGTGGAAACTGCTCCCTGCGAAACTGGGTAACCAAGATGGTTCAGAGCATCCACTGCCTTCTCATTCACTTTGGGTTTCTTGCTGGAAACAAAAGCATAAGAAATGTGAGCAGAGAAGTCTACTGAAAACCCTATGCAAATAACAAGGTTGATCATGGATATGGAATCAAGACTGACATCCCAATAGGCCATGAAACCAGTCACACCGACAATAACAGATGCAATAGCAAAAGTTACCCACAAAGAGCAGAGAGGATTGGGAATGAGCAGCAAGGAAATAAGTAACATGGATCCACTAGCAATCGCAACATTTTGAATAGTGTTCTGAGTTATAACAAGGTACTGATCAAAATATATAAAACCTGGATGATAAACCATTAGTGGTATTTTGCAGTCTTCAGCAAGGCCTCTCAGTTGGTTTAAGAGATTTTTCTCATCCACAGCACTAGTAACATTGATTGTCTGTATGAAAAAACGTGAGGATAATATTTCCATAGCACTAATATTAATATCCCACTGAGATGCTGAATTTACTTTAAATAGGGTATGTAAATTGTCAATGAAAATACTGTGGTTATCTATATTTAGAAACATGTTTTTAGAAACATATTCATAAACCCTCAGCCATGAATCTGAGTATTTTTTGTCCACATAGGAAGAGTTTTCTAATGACTCCATGCAGTTCTCAAGTTCTGCACGAACAGATGAATTCCAGTATGCCCTGCTTTCAGTAACAACAACCATAACCCTTGGACCATACTTGGAAAAATATTCATCTTCCCAATCATAATACTGAATCACATAAGAATTATCTGTAGCTAGATTTCGAAGATCAATTCCTTCTTTAACCTGAAAACACCCGTAAATGCTACTGCCCATGTATGCAAGATACAGGACCACCACTATCACCTTGGTCCAGCTATGCATAAGAAAAGGACCATAATACTTTCTAAAGAATCCATGCATGGGATGTTCAACCTCTGTTCCAGTGGACTCATCATATGATCCTCCTACACAGCATATGTTATACATATGAACATGAGGATCCTGAGGCTCATTTTTCACTTTCATGAATGTGAGCCAGTGTCTGTTGCTTTCTTCTCTTCGACCATTTAGAGCAAGAACAGCTCCAAAGAATGTCAGGTTGTATATATAGCAGAAGACAAAGGCTGTTCCTGTATAGATGCAAAATGACTGAACTGATGGGAAAGAAGTTGCAATTCCAATGTAGAAGGCTAAAACATCAGTAAGAGTCGTGATAGTTACTGACACGGCCGCCTCTGCATAGGTGTCAGCCATCCGATCTTTGACTTTGTCTTTCACTTGACTCTGTTGCCAGCAGGACACCATGATGAACATGTCATCAACACCAACTCCTGTAGCAGATAAAAATGTAAGACGATATATCTGATGAAGTGGACAGTGACCATGGAAACCTATGCCACAATAAAATTGTTAGTTTTTAAGGTGTCTCAAGACTCTTCTTTATTTTTGCTAGAACAGATTAACGTTGATACCCTCTGGATACTGATACAGAAAAGGGGACCTGCTTTGTAATTAATAACATTCATCTTTGGAATAGAAACGAATGACAAAGTTAGGCTCTCGGCACACAAAATACTTTTCTCTTCTAGTTTTTCAAAGTATCAGAGACCAAAGAATCTGAACCTCTATCTTTTACTCACTCTGGAACAGAGGCTGATCCATCATTTCTTTTTTGTCTCTAAACATGTACATAACATTTAAGACCATTTAGAATATAAGGTTTAACTGTGGTGGTATTTTTCAGTGTCCCCAGCCAGAATTAATCATGTTAATAAAACCAGCACTTTCCTAAAACCAGTATGAAAGGGGATGCTTATACATTTTACTTTTGCCCAGGTTTCCATATTCTATCATCTTTAATGGCTATGAAGCATCCACCAGAATTAAAGTTGAAGTCTCTCTTCAACATGGCAGACTCTGAACACAAACAATATTTCTCCATCACACTGCAGTGTTCAGCCAGACCAAAAGCAGGTGCATAACTTTAGCCTGAAAGTAATAAAATAAATGAACCATTCTTGAGGATTTTTTTGGATCTGGAAGGAGACAACATCTATTATAGGACATGGTACTCTCTGGTCAGGATCGAAATAACCATGAAACTAATTCCCTCACTCCAAGGGAGCTTTATACTTGTTCTCTCAAATACCAACCTCCATGCCACATGGCAAATTGCATTTCACAACTGTTTGCGAAATGGCATTGGAGGCGGGTGGGGGTTAGCTACCAAAAGGAAGAAAGAAATAAAATACCAGGCCAGCGTAGGCTCTTCAGATTGCAGGCTATGGCTGCAGCTGCAGAACAATTCTAGATTATCTGAAGCAGAAGATCAATATCATCCTTAATCTATGGACCCATCTCTAGTGTAGGTTACAACTCTTAACCTCTTTCAAATTCTAGATCCTATCTACGAACTTCAGTAGGATAAAAGCAGTTAAAGGCAGATCCTTACTTATTGTTCTTTGGCATATATAACAGAGCTCACAAGTCCTTTCACGCAGAACTCCACTCCTGCTATTCTTCCCAACAATTCTCTTTCTACAAACTAATTTTTTTGAGGGATGGCTTTTTAGTTGTCTCTGGTCTATGGACCGTAAATAAAGCTGTTGTTGTTGTTGCTATTGTTAGTCCATCCTTACCAATCCTCCAGATCTACCTCCTGCCCACCCGATTCAGACATACCCATGGTAAGCCCAACGAATAAGCACAGAAAACAAGCATGGAAAATGTCCAGGCTTGCAAACTTACCAAGTATAAGAAATGGTGCATTTGCGACTGTGATAACAAATGGCACCCTGCAGAAGAGCAACAATCCAAAGCTGCTGAGCACCGATAAACCTGATGACAACACTCCAAATGTTGCAACCCATACTTTTGTCCGCACACAGTCAAATCTATAAAACAGGTTGAATCAAATCCATAAAACAGACTGAGGTCAGATCAACACCAAGCAGGATATAGCAGTATGAAAGCAGTATGAAAGTGGTCTATAAGCCACACCAAGCAGGATCTAGCGGTATATGGTATGTGTCAATGGGCCCCAACAGTTGTCAATGCATTTCAATACTGCTATAAAGCAGTAGTGTGGCTTCTACCTTTTATATACCGCTTTCATACCATTATATCCTGCTTGGTGCTGATCTGGCCTGAGTTTCACTTGTGTGATATATATATATATATATATATGTGTGTGTGTGTATGCTAATTCACTCACCTTGTACAAAACTAAAACAAGAAAAGCAGTTGTTGCATTTGAAAGACATTCTCCATAACCATGGGAATTTGAAATGTCCTTATTTTTTAGAAAAGAAAGCTCTTGGGCTACATATGTGCCTCGCACTTGCAATTCGGATCATGATTCATTGTAGTATTTTATTCTGCTGCTGGTTTTAATTTAGTTTTATTTGCTGCTAGCTTTTATCTTGGTTTTATTCTGCACTGCTTTTATTCCTTGTTTTAATGCCTGTATTTTATGTTTTTAATGTATTGTACACTGCCAAGTGAACTTCGTTATTGGGCATTTTAAAAGTACAATAAATAAATAAATAAATATGCCACATCTCCAAAGCAATTTGCCAGCACGGGACTGTGGCTTGTTTTGCTGGGTGGTACACTGTCTCTTGAGCATTTTGGCCTCCCTGAATAGCCTAACAAACTCTGTAAGATTATACTACTTACCCTGGGGGAAACTCAGGTTTGCAGGAGGACAATCTTGAACTCAAATAAACCCTTAGATATGCTAGATTTGCTGTCAGGGATGTGGTAGTCCATCCCTTTTTACATGTTTCTAAATATAATTACATTTCAAATGAGTACAAATCTTTTTAGGATTAGGACTGGTATGTGTTTTAGCAAACAATTAATAATTACATAATATGCCTGAAACATTTCCTGTGTCTACAGATTCTTTGCTCTTTTTTTTAAAGACATTTCAATAATTTTCTATATTTTCTTTGATACAGGTATCTTGAATTATTAATGTGGATTAACAGGAATGTAATTATGGATTTTCTTTTGCAGTTTTGTTAACTAGTGAGAAACACAATGATCACCTGATAAATAAAATAATTATTCCCCCACCTGCCACCAAGAATTGAGAAAGAAAAAGTTACCTTGAACATGATATTATTGAAAAAAATATAGTTAAAAAATATGTGATGGAAAACAAAAGGACCACTCCATCGATGTTTTTTTCAAACTCTTCCTGTCTGGACAGTGAAGTAAAATAAGCCACCTGCAATGGTCAGGGGAAGAGAAAGAGGAGAACATATTAATTTTCTCTCCTAATATGCATCTAGCAGTGCAATCCTACGAATATCTACTATGAAGTAAATCCCACTGAATTCACTGGGAATTACTCACAGGTAAGTGTGCACAGAATTGCTGCCTCTCAGTAGTTTTTAAACATAGGGTGCAAGTGATATTATAGCTAGATGTCCAAAATGTGATAAATTCCTTCTCTAGGAAAGCTGTAGTATGGCAATTTAAAAAAATTCCAGTGCCCAATTACTACCAGAGGAGAAAAAAAGAGGAAAACAACCAGAATATTCCACCCTTATATATTGAATGACTGAAACATATCCAGTGCTAAAAAGGCTTTTCCACTGTTAGCTGAATAGATGAACATGGTTGTTCTAGTTGTTTCTCTGAAAAATCTCACGTTTTTTTAAAGTAACAGAGACTCCAGTGGAACTAACCAGCGGAACTGTTTACTGCCATATTCCTTACCTGGGTGGGGCTGTCCTTGAGGACAACATAGGCCCCCTCCACAAGGATGCGCTTTTGCGCCCGGTTCCGGGATTATGCGCATTATCGCGGAGGCGCATTTATGCCTAATCCCTCTGCACGGGAGGCAGCGAGAGGCGGCGAAGCGCATTAATTCATGTCCAAAAAGCGCTTTAGAAGACGTTAACGCGCATAATCGCTTGTTCACACTGCGATAATGCGCTTTAACGGCCGGAGAAAAATAAAAGTCGCTATTTAACGCGCATTCGAAAATGCGCATTATCGGGGAAATAACGCGCCTGTACGCCCGTTTTGCGCTCCGCTGGTGTGGAGGTAAAATTTATAATGAGCCTCTAAGGCTCATTAAACGTCTCGTGTGGAGGAGGCCATAGAAGCTGAAACTCATATAAAATGTGGTAGCCAGATTGCTGTCCGGAACAGCTTATAGAAATCATATAACTCTGGTTTGAAAGGATCTGGATTGGCTTTTAATATGCTTCCAGTCCGGATTTAAGGTATTAATGATAACATATAAAGCCCTAAATAGCTTGGGACCTCTCCTCAGTGTTTATGGGAGCATCTCTCCCTCTAATATACCTGCTGGAATACGGAGATCTACCAAGGGGCTCTCCTCTACATGGTTACAATCCTATATGCACACTCACCAGGTAGTAATGCCCATCGACGTCAATTGCTGCTTCTTTTGAGTAGACAAACGTAATGTTTGCGCTGTAAAGTCTCATTGAAAGAAATGAATCTTGAGTTAATTTGAGCTAAATTTGTTCCCTTGCATAGGATTCACAGAACAACACCTCTAAGGGGAATTTCGGGTTCCAATTCTGAAAACGTGCCACGTGCAAACCACGTTTAAAAGGGCATTTTGAAAGCAGTTTCTGATTAGGTTTTGGACCAGAGCCGTTTGTCTCAAGCAAAATACTTTGTGCAGCGATTCCATCTTTCTCTTCTTAATACATTGTTTTGTATAAAGAGGGCGGGAAAAAAAGAAAAAAAGAAGCGGTGAGAAAACACGACAGCGTTACAAATGAAAGAGGGCGACTCCTGGATCCCCCATAAAATTCTGTGAACAAGACCCGGCGGCGATTGCGTAACAAAATCTCCGACTGAAGTTACAGTCCTCCCTTGTTTTCCCACTTACCCGGATCGAAGTAAGGTTCAAGGACTCCAGCATGCCGGGGATGCGCTTCAGAAAGGCCTGCAGCCAGAGCGCGCTGGCCTCTCGTTGCGACGATTCATCCTCCTGCAAGTAATAGATGAGGCGCAGCGCTTTGGCTGCCTGGACGGGGCGTTTCGGCCCAGTTCCGGGCCCCAACGTGACGCCCCCTAGGAAGAAGCCCAGGAAAACGCCGCCTTGGACTTGCGGGAAAGTGAGGGCAAGGAGCAGCGTCTCTATTTGTGCCGGGTCACTTCCCACGGCGCTGAGGAGCGGATTAGGGCTGCTGCAAGTGCCGTTGTTGCGCGCGCAAAGCTTGTCGTACGTGAGCTCGGGGCCGTTGGGCCCTGTGGCGGTGAGCCCCCGCACCACCTCGTCCAGCGCCAGCAGCTCGGCGAAAGCTGCCTTGGTGAGGAGTGAGTCGCTGTCTCCAGAAGCCACGGCTATGAAGGAAACGAAAGTGCCTTCGGTGCTCAGCCTCTCCGCAGAAAAACGCTCGGAGTCGTTTGTCTGGAAATGCGTCTGGACGAAGCGCCGCTCGCTTTTGGCTGGACCCCCGAGTGGCGTGAACTGGCCCTCAATGTCGTTGGCCTCATGGCTGGGGAGAAACATGAAGCCGGCGCCCAAGCCGCCCGAGAGCGCCAAGGGCAGCAGCAGGAAGGGCCACGGGTGGGCGCCCACCAAGGCGCCGAGGGCCCGGAGCGCGCGCGACAGAGGCCGCTCCACGCAGTCGGTGTGCCAGCTGCAGCCCGGCATTTCCCTCTGGGCGCGCGCTTTTGCTATCTGTTCAGAAAACTTAGTTCAGGGCTGCTTTCAGTTCTAAGTACACGTATCAGGAAATCAGACCACTGAACTCCGTGAGCATTACTTGCTGCTACTTCATTAAATACTGGCAGAAAACAATGCTGTTCCCCTCCTCCTCATCGTATCTTGGTTACATCCTCATGTTAAGGAAACAAATGTATATCCATCAAAACACCTCCCTCCTTCCTGGAATACGATTACCTGTGGAACTTCCCTGTGATATCGTTCCAGAGAGCCCATTTATTCTACCACCTGTATATCACATCACATGTGATCACGTTGATGTGTAACCTACAGCTAATATGACTTTGGAATCTAAGGTGAAGTGTGAAAACGAGCAGTCAGATGCTACCAGCAACTGCGTTTTGTTTGAAGGATGATGGTTTGTTTTGAACTGGTTATTTTTAGGGTTGCAATGTTTCCTTGACTAAGCCTGAACTCCTGTGCATATTTGCCTGAGAGTAAGTACCATTGATTACAGTGGTAATGTGTGTAAAATGTGGGTAATAGGAAAGGAGGGCATGGTAAATGCTGAAGTTACTCCAGTGCTAGCAACCTACCAACCTTCGCCAATCAGTAGTGTTGCAGAGGATGATGGGAGCCGTAGCAAAACACATCAAAAGGACAGTAGGCTGAGGAAGGCTGGGTGAGCCTGGTGGGTTCCACTTGGCTAATAAACAAACTAACAGGTCATTTAACATGGTACGTAAAATAGAGACAGTTGTAGCCTTCCAAAGATTGGCACATCACACTGGAGTCAAATTTAATTTGGTTTGAATAATTATATACGTTTCTTTAGTTGCCAATTCTGAATTCTGCTCCCGAAACCTCAATCCTGCACTTTTCTGCACTCATCCCCTGATCTGCTAACACATTATTATCTGGCTGTGATCTGACCTAAACAGATTGGATGGAGAGCAGTTGGAATGGTAGATCTTCTAGTTGTTCTGAGATTTTCAAGATGCAAGCTCTTTCAGAAACGTTGTGTGTTCCTTTCTCTGTGGCTGCCTCTACAAGAGAGGTTTAAAGCTCTTTCAAGGCGCTTAAATTTTTTTACCTCTACAAGAACGGAGCGCAAATCGGGCGTAGAGGTGGGTTATCTCTCTGATTATGCGCATGATCGAACGCACGTTAAACAGCGAGTTTTATTTTGCTCAGGCCGTTAAAGCGCATTTTGACTATGTGAACATGCACTTGTGCGCATTAACTACTTGTAAAGCACATTTTGGTCATCCCTTAATGCGCTTCGCTGTCTCTCGCAGCCTCTCGTGCAGAGGTATTAGGCGTAAATGCGCTTCAGCGATTATGCGCATAATCGCCTAACCAGGCGCAAAAGCGAATCCTTGTAGAGGGGACCTGTATAAAAGGGCTTACCTAAGAAAGGCAGTAATGAAATATTGGGGGGGGGGGGGGGGAGAATCTATCTGTCTCCTTATGCATAGGATTTATGATAGATCTAGCATTTATCCACAGCTAGAACTGTAGTTAGCAGCATCTTTAGTTGCATCTTATATAATAGAGATGCTGCTGGGTGAACTAGATATGGAAATAACAGTTTTTAAAGGACAGTTTAAAATAAACTAGGATTCCCCCATACCACATGGCCATGGCTTGCAGAAGCTTGAATGTCTTGTGTCCCTTTCTCAGATAAAGGCATGGAGTATATAAGTTTTGCAAAATATACCATTGTAAAATAAACATTTTACCCCATAAGATACAGAAGAGAGAAACAGTCTAATAATCTGTGAAAAAGACAAAGACATTTCCACTTATATATTTTAAAGGAAGAATATGCATTTATTTCAGTTAGTATGACTAAGCTCAAGTACGATGTGGTAGATCTCTGGTGATTACACAATGGATTGGCAAGAGGGTTCCCCCCCTTTTTTCCTTTTTTAAAAAAGTTTTAATATTATTACCCCATTAAATAAATAAACAATACTTTTAACAATACTTTAAAGTACAAGATCTTATTATTCAGTATAAACATCCAAATTCAGTTTTGTAGTGCCAAAGTTACACTGGATAGAAAGAGGAGCACAAGGTACTGTATATGTTCAAATCTGAAGACATGATGTCTTTCCAAAATGATCTCTATTTGACTGGAGATCTGAAGCCATTTTCTTTTTTGTTAACAAAAGTCAAAAATGGAAACTAGGGTGTAGAGGGAGGGTGGGGGGGGAGGATCGCGGGCTTACTTGCTTCCGCGATCCTCTCTGGGAATCCAAACGGCCCATTGCACCAGCCATTTTTTTTGCCCTCCAAAACTTTAAAAAACTTTTTTAAAAAAGCGCCGACCCCGTTCCCCCCACCCCCAATGCCCCTGCATTTCCCCCAGCTTGGCTCTTTCCCTCTTGCTGACCCCGCTACTTGTGGGGAGGAGGGAAGAAGCCAGGATGGGCACCCACACCACCTGCAATCCTCAAGATCATCCCAGGACCGTGGGTAAAATTGGGATAACAGGTCTCAGTTGTCCTGGGACAATGGAGGGGTCATCCCTGCCTGCTCCCAGGATCCCCTGTGCATCATTTGGATGCACAGGGAGGACCCAGGGACAACCCCGGGGGGGAAAAGCAGTGTAGACATGGCCTATATCTTCATTAAACTGTCTTGTTTGTTTGGTCAGCCCCTTTATCCATCTACTGTAATGAGTGCGCCTCTTCACTAGTGCCAATTGCCAAATCCTAGTATGCCACGCTTGGACTGTATATCCTGATTTGGTTTTCCATCTTTTTGCTGCTTCTATATGTGCTGCTGCCAGTAATAGAGAGACTAAGACCCCCTCTACAAGAATTCGGTTTGACGCCTGGTTCTCTGATTATGCGCATCTTCTCGGAAGTGCTTTATGGCAAATGACTGTACACGGGAGGTAATTGAGCGCACAACTGGTGGCCTTACCGGTTGTTTGAAATGCGCTTTAGAAGTAGTTAATGCGGAGAATCGCTTGTTTACATAGTCAAAATGCGCTTTAATGGGCCGCAGCAAAATAAAACTCGCTATTTAACGTGCATTCGATAATGCGCATAATCAAATAGATAAGCGTCTCAACTCCCGATTTGCGCTCCGCTCATGTAGAGATAAAAAATTTAATGAGACTTGAAAGAGCTTTAAACCTCTCGTGTAGAGGCAGCCTAACTCTTTATGGCTTGCCGGGGTCATAGATGTTTTTATAAAGGGTTTGGTGCAATTTGTTGTTGTGTCATGTTTGAGATTTCTTTGAAGATCTTTAACCAAAATGCTTGCACATGACAACATGTGAAACAGAGTTCACCTGGAATGGCATCCTCTCCAGCATAATGGTGTTAGCACTCTGTTTATGTGGTGTAATCTTACTGGGGTGAGTTGCCACCTATATACAAGTTCAAGCATCGATTCTTTAACCTAGGCTGATGGTTGCTTTGACCACATTGATTCCCAGCTTGCTTCTGATATTTTTATTCCCAAATTATTCTCCCATACTTCTTTTAATAATCTCTATACACCTCTGCTATCATCATAGCTTCTCCAGCAGTGAAAAGTTCTTGTACAGATGTTCTGACCAGTAAGATATGGATGAGCAGCCAGTTTTTTTTTGCATTCCTTGTAGTTTTTCTTGTATTTTATCCTCTGTTATTGGTCTTCAAACTGATCTTTTCAAACAAGTCCCTTAATGTATAAATACCTCAATTCCCAATCTGTGTACATTTCACATTTGCTTGAGCCTTTGAACTGAAGATGATCTAGGAAATGCACTAAAAGAGAGGTAGTTGGAGTAAAAACCTATAACCCACCTTTTCTATGTAGACAAAGCAACATGTAAGAAAGGATTCTCAATTCTGGCAAGAATACTGGGGTTAAGGGACTGAAATGGGAGTGTTCAAATCACTGGCATTTCATTAAAAAGTCCTTTATCTACCCAAGATATTTCTTTGTCTTACAAACAAGGTGTAACAATTGCTTTACTTGTACAGCATCATAGTATATTTTTTTAGTTTGGGAAAACCTACCCGCCTTTTTTGGTGGCTGTCCCAAATTCGCTTGCTTATTCTTAATTTTTTCTCTTCCATGCAAAATTTTTCCAATTTTTTTTTTTTTGCCATTTCTTAGAGCTGTCAGCTATAATTGTTATAGGGAGAGTTTGAAAAAGAAATATATTTTTGGGTAGACATATGATTTTGATGGGTCCTGTTTTCCCAAGCCAGGATAAGTTTAGTGCTTTCCATTCCTTTAGCTCCTTCCTCGTTTCACCAATTACTTGATTAAAGTTCCTTTTCCTTAACTGTTTCAGATATTTTGGTATTATAATTTCTAAGTACTTAAAGCTGTATACTGCAGCTTTAAAGTTGACATCTTTTACAGACTGTTTTCTTGTTCAAGTGACATGTTGATACAAAGTAGCTCAGACTTGACATAATTAACTACTGCAGCAGTTTGGAATTCTGTTAGCAGTTTATTTATTTATTTATTACATTTGTATACCGCCCCATAGCCGAAGCTCTCTGGGCGGTTTACATAGGATTAAAAACAATTAAAAACAATATACAAAAATTAAAACAGCAAAAACATACAACATACACACAATCTGTACATTTAAAACCACTACAACACTTCAAAAAGCTAAAACAACAACAACAAAAACCAAACCCAGGTTCCTCAGATATTGCCAAATGCCTGAGAGAAGAGGAAAGTCTTGACCTGGCACCGAAAAGATAACAATGTTGGCGCCAGGCGGGCCTCATCAGGGAGACCATTCCACAATTGGGGGGGCCACCACAGAGAAGGCCCTTTCTCTTGTTGCCGACCTCCGAGCTTCCCTCGGAGTAGGAACTCGGAGGAGGGCCTTAGATATTGAACGTAGTGTTTGGGTAGGTTCATGTCAGGAAAGGCGTTCCATCAGGTATTGTGGTCCCAAGCCGTGTAAGGCTTTATAGGTTAAAACCAGCAGTTCCTTAAGCTTATCAATTGCCTCCCTGGGGTTACTTAAGGTTAATAGGATACCATCCGCAAAAATACTGCTTGTATATTCCCTATTGTTTATGTTGATTCCCTTGATAGTGGGATATTTCCCCCTTATTCTGGGAGCTCTGTTACCTTTGCAAACAGCAAGGGTGACAGCGGGCATCTCTGTCTTGTGCCTCTTGTTCTACTAAATGCTACTGAATTTAAGCCATTTGTCCTTACTACAGCTTTCGATGGAGAATATAATTGATTTCATAGAATCATAGAATAGTAGAGTTGGAAGGGGCCTATAAGGCCATTGAGTCCAACCCCCTGCTCAATAAAGGAATCTACCTTAAAGCATCCCTGACAGATGGTTGTCCAGCTGCCTCTTGAATGCCTGTAATGTGGGAGAGCCCACGACCTCCCTAAGTAATTGGTTTCATTGTCATATTGCTCTAACAGTCAGGAAACTTTTCCTGATGTCCAGCTGGAATCTGGCTTCCTGTAACTTGAGTCCATTATTCCGTGTCCTGCACTCTGGGTTGATCTAGAAGAGATCCTGGCCCTCTTCTGTGTGACAACCTTTCAAGTATTTGAAGAGTGCTATCATGTCTCCCCTCAGTCTTCTCTTCTCAAGGCTAAACATGCTCAGTTCTTTCAGTCTCTCCTCATAGGGCTTTGTTTCCAGACCCCTGATCATCCTCGTTGCCCTCCTCTGAACACGCTCCAGATTGTCTGCATCCTTCTTGAAGTGTGGTGCCCAGAACTGGACGCAGTGCTCAAGATGGGGCCTAACCAGTGCCGAATAGAGGGGAACCAGTATCTTGCGCAATTTGGAAGCTTATACTTCTATTAATACAGCCCAAAATAGCATTTGCTTTTTTTTTGCAGCCACATCACACTGTTGGCCCATATTCAGCTTGTGATCTACAACAATTCCAAGATCCTTCTCGCTTGTTGTATTGCTTAGCCAAGTATCCCCCATCTTGTAACTGTGCATTTGGTTTCTTTTTTCTAGGTATAGAACCTGGCATTTATCCCTATTCAATTTCATTCTGTTGTTTTCAATTATGAGTTCAAAGTTCATTTTAGTTAAATATTTAATTTAAAACAACAACACCCAACCCACTCTATCACATGCTTTGCCAGAGGGGTGAGAAACAACCGTCTCTCATTTTCTGGGCAGGGTTGATGGGGTTGATGACGTTCAGTTCTACTCCGCCCACCCGGAATGAAAAGCCCTTTCATGTGACTCATGAAAGGTGCTGTACATTCCACTTTTCTTGGCAGACTAAAGCCAACGCCATGAAAATTCGGATAGTGTCTCAATGTGTTTCTCATTCAGCTCTCATGTAGACACCCCACAAGGTCATAAAGTACTTGGCACCAAAAGGAGGAATAGAGTGCTGGGTTAGTGCAAAATATGCCACTTTTTCCTCTGACCCTCCTTTCCAAAAAGGGGAGGAGAGAGCATCAGTGTTGGGCCTGAACGCAATATAAATCTGGGGAGGGCTTTTTTGCCCAGGGTCCTTTGTTCTCATCTTGCCTCTGGAGGAGGTGTACAAGCTGAATATGTGATGTGGCTGCAAAAAAAACCAATGTTATTTTGGGCTGCATTAATAGAGGTATAGTTTCCAAATCACGTGAGGTACTGGTTCCCCTCTATTCAGCACTGGTTAAGTCTCATTTTAAGTATTGTGTCCAGTTCTGAGCACATTTCAAAAAGGATGCAGACAAGCTGGAAGGGTTTCAGAGGAGGGCAATGAGGATGATCACAAAAGCCCTATGAAGAGAGACTGAAAGAACTGGGCATGTTCAGCCTTGAGAAGAGAAGACCGAGGAAGACATGATAGCACTCTTCTTGATCATCCCAGAGTACAGGACACGGAATAATGGGCTCAGTCACAGGAAGACAGATTCCGGCTGGACATCAGGAAAAATGTCCTGACTGTTAGAGCAGTATGATAATGGAACCAATTACCTTTGGAGGTAGTGGGCAGCTGGACAGTCATCTGTCAGATATGCTTTAATGTGGATTCCTGCATTGAGCAGGGGGTTGGCTCAATTGCCTAATAGGCCACTTCCAACATCACTATTTATGATTCTGTGGCTTATGAAAATGGCCCTTATGACAAGTAAGTAGCATAGGCCAGTTAAAGTGTTTTTATTTTGCTCTCTATGCATTTCCAACTGTTTGTTGTATTTTTAGACTTCTTTTGTAATTCACTTGTTATAGTAACCTTCCAATAGCCCGGACCTTCACATGGAAATAAACTACCTACCTTTAAAGTTTGTATATTTTTCCAGCTGAGCCAGTGCTGAACCTGTTGTAGTTCTGTGGTTGGCGCTACTAATCTTTATTTGTTCGGGACCCAAGGAATTGGGAGAACTCTTTGGGATGTATCAGAAACTTTAGCAACTGAACTCTATATTTCCTTCTTTCCGTTAAGTCTTGTTCCATAGCGCTATCTAGTGGCCCTTGCGCTTATACACTAACAATGCAGTCTTCTGTAGCCTGTTGCCCTCCAGATGTGTTAGACTGCAACTCCCAGCATGGCTGGGGATTCTGGAAATTGTAGTCCAACACATTAGAAGGTACCAGATTGAGGAATGCTGCTCTAACATATCTGCCTCCTTTCTGAGGAGGAAGTGTAACACAAAAACTGAACAAAATAAATGTAAATATTGATGTAATGAATAGTGTAATATCCTTTGAAGGCCATGGTAGGGTCAGCTTCACATGTGGAATTATTCTGCCCTGTAGACATTTAGCCTGATAAGAATGTAAGAGCCCATGTTCAGTGCTTTTAAGCTTGTTGACGATTCCTTTCTGCCAAATCATATGTTTATTGTCCTGCTCTCATTACTGATGGAGCAAAGTTTGACCTGAGGGAGCTTAGAATGTAAACTCCCTCAGTTCAAGGGGCCTTACCTCCAGTATGAGGGGAACAGAGACTTCATGATCTAGGCTTGGACTCTGTCTTTTATACAGTTGTTCACACTTTCCCAGCCCTCCCCCTTCTCACAGCTGGCCTTACCATGACACAGCCTGATGCATGTGCATCAGGCACAGAATTGGAAGAATTCTGGGGAACATGAACGGGAGGATGCTGTTGCACTCGTGTCCTGCTTATGGGCTTCCCGTGGGCATCTGGTTGGCCACCGTGTGAACAGAATGCTGAATAGATGGACACTTGGTCTGACCCAGGATGGCTCTTCTTATGTTCTAAATTGTGTGAGTTAAATGCAGGAGGAGGAGGAGGAGGATTGGATTGTCCGTAGGTTCAGGTATGTTCTAATGTTGTTCGGTATTACTGGATCTTTAGCACCACTCAGATGTAAAAGACAGGCTTTGCTAATGGCTGCTTAACATTGAGTCAAACCCACAAATTGGGACCCCCCCCCCAATACTAGATTGGGATGTTGGTTTGACACCCAAGCACGCTTCTCATACTTAGGGGTGGTAACCCCCATAATGCGTGGTGGCCAATTTGTAAAATATGGCATCAGAGTAGTTCATTTCATGTGCAATCAGCATTAACATTTAATATTTGCAGAATCAAAATTGTGTATTTGTGAAAGAAGGTTATTGAAAGATATAAATGAACAGTCCTATTTATTTTCTTTTGTATACCATAAATCTATCATGACTGGTAGCTCAGTCTCTATCTTTTCAGACATGACACTCCCTGATCCTACTTGTGTCCCCTTGATTCCAGTGGAGTTTACTTCTATGGAAAGTTCTTAGTTTAGTGGAATGTTTGCACTGACTCCGTTGAATAAAACTAAACTGACCACACGATGGCACCAAACATTCAGCTTAAAAATCTGTGTTATTCGGGACTGTCAAGGTTGTTTTGTTTCTTCAGTCACTTAGACTTTAAACCTTTATTCATCAACAAGATGTTATTAATTAACAAAGAGAAAAGGAAGGAGAAAAATGTGTCACATTGCAGGAGCATTATTTAACACAGTTCTAATCCACACCTGCACTCCTCCATTTTTAATTTTCTTCTTTCCAGCTTTGAATAACTGAAAAGGGAAATCCTGATTCAGCTATCCAAATGTTCCAGCCAGGTTCTTGCAATTTCAGTTATCTGACTTCTACGTTTTGTTGACACACTGTGATGATGCATAGATATTTGTGATGGGAGGCTTTACGCAGTCAAAATCTCCCTGGAACTACCAAAAACATGGGTAAATGATACGAAGTTTGGGCTGTCTTTCATTAAGGGGAAATCGTGGTGCTTACCCAGGGTGTTTGTGCTTCCTAATTTTTGGCACAATTGTTATGGGCCTAATTACATAGACAGAGAGGGGCGACCACATGGTTTGAATCAAATACTTCCCCTTTAAGCATCCTGTTTCCTTCAATTGAGGCAGCACCATCTTGTGGCAGAAGATCCCACTTTTTCAGATATTACCACTTTAAAAGTGGTTCTTTTCATGCTGGAATTTCCAATGGATGCCACGGGAGACATCCTGGTTATTCACAACATAATTTAAAAGCCCTACAAACTTTTGTGAGTGGCCAATCATGAGCATGCAATAAACTGCTCATTTAGAGGAGCTCGTTGACAATATTAGGAAAACAAAGGGTGCGGGAGAGCTCCAACTGGCTAATAGATCTACTGGGAAGACAATTGGGATGAGTAAAAGAAATATACCTGCCCTTAGTCTGTGTGGCTTGAGGTCAAAGTGTTGTAGTCAAACAGGGAGCCCCGCATGAACAGAAGTGTGGGAGGGGGGTAATTAGAAAGGCAGAGACTCAAAAGATTGCAGGGGCTCAGTGGGGATTCCTTGGAGAAAAAATTGCTAAAGATCAGTGGCTCCTAGCTCACTTTTTAATCCCTGCTTCTGGGTTTAATTGTTACAATAAAAACAGTAGTTGTGTCTTCACTTCTCAGATGTCTCATTGGAACTCTGATCAGAATGATAAAAGGATTAGGAGGTGTTGGGGGGGGGGGACTGACACTGCTGTTCTTTCGATTCCAGTATTGATTGGGGGTTAGGGGGTAGGAATGTCAGAGAAATCCGCAAAGAATTCAAATGAGTTTGGATTTATTTGAAGATAATCAGATGAGCATTTTATAGCATGCTTGTTACTGAGCTCTCACAGATTTTTGTGGGTCCTTTTCACGATGCTGTCCGCCCTCCATGTGCCTCCTGCTCCTTCTGGTCATTTTCTCCTTTAAAAAAAGACCCTGGGAAATCCAATTTTTCCTCCTACAACAAAATGTCCCGCCATTTCCTGCTGTCTGCAGGGAAAGCAGCGCAATAAAAACACCCACTTCAATGGGCCACATGGTCTTTGTTTACTTCCTCTTTCTTCTGCATGAGAAGGAAGAAGAAGCTGCTTGTCCCTATTGTGGGTCAGAAGCACAAGGCAAAGTGACAGGAGGGGAACACGATTCCCCTCTCTCCTATCTGAAGAAGCTCTATGAATCCAACCTGGATTCCACAGTGCACCGGCTTTTTCTGAGACCAGTTTTTCACTTTGAGGGGGATTTGCATCTGCGCAGGTAAAACAAAATTCTGGAAAAAAAGGAAAAGAAAAGATTCTGTCAGTGAAGGACTCCTGACAATCTGTGAAACATAGATTTAGCAAAATCCATATATCCATAGGTGGTATTGGTGTTGATGGGGCTACTTTATCATAAGTCAGTTATCTCATTCAGACTTCTGAACTCAGTGGGATCAGCTGTTTGCAGGCTTCTTCTTTTTCTTCTGTTGTCAGGTTCTATTCCTCTCGCTAGATCGCCTCCAGCCAGCCAAATCCTAGCTTCTTGTAAGCCAGATCTAATTTGTTGGGAATCCTTTACACAATATAGTTCCACAGAGATGCATAATGGACTGCAAAAATTACTGACCAGAGAGAAAGCTGGGTGGTTTTAAATCTTACTGAAGGCTGCAATCCTAAACAGACTTACTAGGGAGTAAGCTTCAGTAGGACATACTTCTGAGCAAACGTGCATTAAGATCGTGCAGTAAGTTTGATTTGATAGACAGCATGGCAAAGTGGGTTTAAAAAATAAAAATTCTGTTTTCAGTAGCAATTCTTCACTGCAGCTACTATACTGTTACACTAGCAAACTCATGAATTGCAAAGGGCAGGGACATGTTTCTAAATAGTAATACATGTATACATGCATCTGATTGGCTGCAAGTCCTTGGCACGGGTGTACTGCATTTTAGGAACACACCTAGGGTGACCATATGAAAAGGAGGACAGGGTGCCTGAATCTTTAACAGTTGTATTGAAAAGGAAATTTCAGCAGGTGTCATTTGTATGCAAAAAAGCCAAAAGGAGGAGATCATCCAACTCAGGGCAAAAAAAGGAAGAGAAGCAGGTTCTCAGAATGCTAAGAGACTTTATTTCCAAGCCCAACGCGTTTTGGCCTATGTTGTTTTTGAAGGCCTTCTTCAGGGGGTTGATAAGAGATATCTGCAGAAATACTCTTAACAGGATGATAGTCTCCTATAATAATTACTGGTGACTGGGGATAAAGTATCTTAGCATTCTGAGAACCTGCTTCTCTCATTTTTTTTGCCTGTGTCATTTGTATGCCTGCAGCACCTGGTGAAATTTCCTCTTCATCACAACAGTTAAAGCTGCAGGAACCCTGCCCTCTTTTGTATCTAGTCACAGGGCTCCTGCAGCTTTAACTGTTGCAATGAAGAGGGAATTTCAGCAGGTGCTGTATGCATACAAATGATACCTGCTGAAATACCCTTTTCAATATCTATTTATTTAAACATTTGTATCCCTCCCTATATCACTGGGATCTCAGGGCAGTGTACAGATAAAATCAGAACAATGTTAACATCAATAATATACACAGCTAAAAGAAGTATTAAGTATTAATTGTTAATACAATTGTTAAAGATATAGGAGCCCTGTCCTCCTTTTCATATGGTCGCCCTAATCACACACCTGTTGTAGGAAATAAGTAGTGTAACACTCATGTAGCCATATGATTGCTGCAAGATGCAAATTTAAGGCTGCAATCCTAAGCATTCTATTCAGTATGTAAGTCCCATTGGTCCCAGGAGGACTTTCTTCTACTAAGGATTTGTTTAGGGTTTGACTGCATGTATTTTAGTCTTGTGGTCTGACTTTGGCAGTTCAGTGTGAGAGGAACAGAAAAAGAGAGGTAGATATGGAAGGTTTTCTTTTTCTGAGTGATTTGAAAAATGGAAATGGCTTCTCCAGACATTTCCAAAATTCTTGATGTGGTTCCAAAAGTAGGAAGGTATATTGCATTTAATAGCATTTCAGAAGAGAATCTATAATGTGTTGCTGGAAACCCCCCAAAAAAGTTACTGCTGAAAACATGTTGACCACTTGAGAAAGGAATTAGGCTGTCAGGTGATTGTTAAATTATCAGATTGGTGAAGGATACCATTGAAAGGGTCACTGGAAATGATGGATTGCACCACTTAGCTATAGTTTACTGGAGTAGATGATTCTTTTTAATTCTAATTATTAATTGGCAGGGGGCCTGAAACAATAAAGAACAATTGTATCACCAAATAATATATTCATTGAGTTAAAAAATGAAACAAGCTTAACATGTTCATTCTATTAGGAAACTGTGCTGTCATTTTATTTATCGCTTTGAACAAAAGAATTATTATTATTATTATTATTATTATTATTATTAGATCACAACCAGGCTGCTTTACTTGCATAAAACTTTGCATTGTACATAGTTCTTTTAAATAACATCTTTTAAATGTTTCATTAGAGTTCGACAAATCCTGAATTTTTTTTCATGTCTCTAGGAAGGAATGTTTTTTTTTCCTGTTTGGAACTGTGATTACAGTTAATGGAAATTGCTTGTGTATAAGAATGCATTTGGCAGAATCTGCCTTGCCTGTTTAAAGTTCAGACGAAGAATTCAGGTCAAAGAAGAATAAAGAAAATATTCAATGGTAGAATGAAAAATAAGTCAAGCACCTTTGAATTTAGGTCCAGCTTGTTCATAAGGATATAAGTATGTGAAGATTAGGAATTTACAAAGAAATAGACAAGAGATGTTCTGGGCATAGGAGAGAATATTTAAATTAGTTGTTACAACCACTGTTTTAAATTGTGATAAGCATTGTTTCATTGCATGGATGGAAATTCCACTCCATCTAAGTAAGTAACTGCTCAGGTCCAAGCTACATGAAACGCCATATCTCCAATTAGCAATTGCGTGAATGATTTTTTGGGGCTTTTTAAAAGTAAATAGCAGGGCCAGGGGCTAATCAAAATCAGGACCCTGGTGTTGCAGAGAGGCTTTCTTTTTTAACCCTTGGGCCTCTCAATGGCCTGGTTCGGACGACATGATAATCAACGGAGTGGGGGGGGAACAGTCGTCAGTTGTGTTGCTTATTGTGTCGTGTGGAGGGCAACCCACAACGCACACACAACTGACAGTATGCTATTTTGGGCATTTAAACAATGGAGAAAAACAACAGGCTTGCACGTTGTTTATCCCAAATCCCGTTGTTCGAAGTGTTGTGTGGAGGGAAACCCCCTCTCTCCATGTACTATTCCATTTGGTCATAGAATTCGCCAGCCGGAGCAGCCAACACCCCCCCCCCCCCGGCAGATACAGCTGGCAGAACTTGCGGTTCATGCTGGGATACGGCTGGAGTACTGAGGGAGGTGGGAGGGAGGAAACGCAGCAGCCCAGAAGGATGCCTGGACTTTTAGCCGTGCGATGGGGGGAGGGGCAACATGTCGTGTGGCGGGTGCCTCCGCCGCCCCGCCAAAATAACGCACGGTCAGTATACTATTTCCCTCTCCATTGCCTAAAGTGTCGTCCGAACTCAGCCACTGTTTTCCCAGTCAAGCCCCCGGTGCCTGCTGTAATGGCACCCACCATCTGGAAAACCCTCCCTCATATGGTTCAGGAGGCAGAAAATGTAACATCCTCTAAAAGTTTCCTGAAAACACATCTTTTCACACAGGCTTTCCCTTGGCTACAACTGTTGCTGGATTTATTTTGGTTTTTCGTGGTATTTAAAAAAAAACCTTTTAAAGCTTTATATTATGTTTTGATTTGTTGTATTTAATGGTATTAATTGTGAACTGCCCAGAAAGCCTCGGCTATTGAGCAGTAGAAAAATACAAATAAATAAATAAATAAATAAACAATGAATAAATAAAAGCATCCATTGGCAGAAATCAGAGCTTTCCCCCTAATGCAAATAGATACAGGGCCTTGATCTGTACTGCAGTGGTAAACAAAGGGTTAAATCCCCCTTACTTTCCACCTCAGCATAACATGAGTATAGGATTTCTCTGTTAATCTATTTATTTACTTCATTTTTTTATCCCACCCTTCCTCTAAGCAGCATAGGGCACTTAGCTGAAATTGATTTATAATGGTATGAGGCCATCTGAAATACTTTTCAGGTGCATTAAAAACAGACTTGATAGCCTTTCCCAGGCACCTTTACTGAGGTTTCTGCTTCTGGATTCCTTGAGGGATTAAAATAGGCTTCTTTACACATTGGTTTTTCTTTCTTTCTCTGCCTTTTTATATGTTCCATTACACAACCACTAGGTGGCACTGTGGTATAAAAGAATTATGCAATTACATGAGGGTTCTATAGCACCACTGAGAAAAGATATTAGACTTACCCCATTAAGAAAAAAAATCATGATAATGTTTTCAAAGTATGAGAGAGGACCTTGACAATGACAACGTTGTGAGTGAGGAAGCAGGAGTGAACAATAGAAGTCTCATATAGAAAGGTTCATAATGTTCAGTAAACCCATAGTGAATGTGCATTAAAATGTCCTACTGGGTGGATGAATAAGCGTGGTTGATGGTTGAAGATTTTTTGGCAAATCAATTAGCCATCCAATCATTATATATCTGAGGCAGTGAGCCTGTGTGCACCAGTTGCTGGGGAACATGGGTGGGAGGGTGCTGTTGCTCCATGTCCTGCTTTGTTGGTCCCTGGCCGACAGCTGGTTGGCCACTGTATGAACTGAATGCTGGACTAGGTGGACCCTCAGTCTGATTCAGCATGACATTTTTTATGTTCTTATGTGTTTTCTGAATACATATTGCATCAAAACAATCTGACTTCTCCTCCTTCTCCTTGTTTTAATTGCAAGTGTGAAATTATTTGATGCCTTTCATACAGTCCTTATATTTGTGTTTTAACATTTAAAATTTGCATTCACTTAAGTGAAAGCTTTGAGACACACTCTCTCACACACAACCTGTTGGCTGCTGGAACTTCCCTGCCCACCCACCCCCTCCACATAGTACCTTAGTAATTTAAATCTGAACAGTTGAGCAACACAGGAAAAACAGTTGGCAGCGATGGTGTATCTGTAGGTGTAATGCTGAACTCGGCTGAACCATAATCTGTTTTCCACCATAATATATGTGGATGTACTTATGCAGGTAAGTGCTTAAACACATCTTATGTCAATTATTTCCTGCTCTCCCTCTTCATATCAGGTGACATGAGACCTTTAAAAACCATCTTGTTAGGTGACATCATTCTTTTTATATTTTATCTATTGGACAGCAGTATAATGTTTTGAAGATTATAGCAGCTGGTTCAGTGTCATATACTAAGTGTTAGAAAACAAAGATGCAGTGTTTGTCTTAAGAATAGTGTGATGTGTTTTTCATGTTTAACTACAATCTGATAGGATTGATAGGAGAGAAATAATACGCAACACATTTTATATCCATCCAGCTCTGTGAAATTATTGCGAGGCAGCATGAGGACAGGTTCTATACAAAGAACATCTAGATCTTGCAGAAGATGGTATGGTTGATCCAGCACATAACTCTTCAAGTCATACTGAACTGGATGAATGCCCTATAGAAGATAGAGATTAGGATGATCCAGCCAAAGTAAAATTCTTTAAATTTTATGGATTGTGATGGAGATACTTAGAACACATGCTCAACTTTCCCATTGATAACTAAGAGATGTATTTTAAGTAAGCTATAACCCTGAAAAGCTTTCCTTCTTAGGTTGACTGTTCTGTGAAGGATCATGTGGACCAACCTAAAACTTTGATGAGTCTTACGTCTAAACTGGGAGCATTTCACATTAAAATATTATTTCTAGTCATCTTCCTGGCTGTAGCATTCAATAGTAACTTTCTTTTTTACTGGGATAACAACCGGCAATGCTTCACCTAGTCACCAGAATTCTGTTCCAGCTGCTACCCATTGTTCACTACCACCATGGGATGTTTCTCTTGTCTCCCTTTGGCAAACAGGCAGCTATTCAACATGCATAGACCACAAGCAAAGCTCACAGCACTAGCAGTGGCTGGAGGGGAAACATTGGTTCCTCTGAGTGGTTGTCACCTTTTTGTTGCAGTGGGGTTCCTGTACTGCATGACAAAGAGTACTGTAATGGTGCAATTCTGACTATCATGGGAACACAACAATGGGAAAATCTATGCCGGTTGCTTCTGTACCTGGCATGCAGTTTTCAAAGGTATGAAGCATTTCAAAGGTGCACTGTGTCGTTGCAGGGGCATTCCAGGAGAAATAGCAGCAGACAGCCACTGGCCACTGGTAAGAGGATTGCTAAAGAGGTGTGTGTGTGTGTGTGTGTGTGGGGGGGTCCCACTAGCAACAAGCAAAAATAACAAAAATAAATTTAACAAAGAGCCGTGCAGTTCTAGTCAGCTTTCCTTCAATATTTTGTTCTGTTTTGTGCCTGCCTGAAAAACAATAATTGAACCATCTTTCCCATTTTTTGCTGTCTGCAAATGGAAAAGCAAAAGAAATGGAAGGGGGGATTTCACCACAACCCGTGTCTAGTTTGGTCCTGAGAACCCCTGGCCCGAAGAATGTTATCCAATATCCGTATTCCTGTATTTGCTGTCGTATAGGAGAAGCCAGTAGGTGGCAGTAAAGAGTCATTAGGCATAGCATCACTCCTGTGTTTTGTCAGACTGACAGTAAAACTTCGTGTTTACTACAAAAGGGTTTTGCTGTGCAGTTCTTTGCATAATCTCTCTGCAACTATCATTTTTCCAATGGAAACATGTATGGTGCATCTCCTCTCTGCAAACAATCACATCAGTAATTACCTTAATGGAAAATCAGATAGCTACTTACGGTCTTTGTCTGGGTTGAATCCACAGTGGAAACCATCCAGGAAAATCTATTGGCCACTTTTTCTGCCCGGAGTAGTAGAGTTGGATTTAACTCTCTCCAGAGAGGCCTAAATCTAGACTTGATTCAAGAAAAGGCTCTATGTGTGCTACTCTTGCAAAAGAAAAGGGGGGAAATACCTGTCAGAAAAACGGCTGGCTCTGATAAACTACACCAAGCCCCTCCGATATCTATATGGCTGTTATGGAAATTGGGACTAGCAACACATACAGACTACCAAAGGGATATGCGATGTTAGCAAAACCTCATTAGATTCAAAATTCATTCCACTTCTCTCAACAGACAAAGGCTTTCAAATGCCAAGTCCCTTAACAGGTGTACAAAATGCCGATGGTGAAGAAAGAAAAAATCAGCCGTGACGTTATTTTCTCTGGGGCAAAGAGGAGCTTATTAAAGACTAAATATAAAATAGTTCTGTTTCAAGACTGTCAGACACGTATTTCTGCATCTGGAACATATTGTGCGCCCAGCCTCACATGTTAAGTGGGGAGCTTTAACCGTATATGAGGAAATGGAGCAAGAGAAATTCATGCGAGTGAGCACACGCACGCGCACCCACTCTATCCACCTGAAAAAAGCAATAAGGAAGAAGTGAAGAAATAATAAATCATCCCCTTCATTCTTTCCTCGCAGGCTTTTATTATTGTTATAGTTGTATGGACTTTATAGTAGTCCTTTGTGTCGCTGCCACACTACTGCTTTGTAATAGTATTGAAGTGCACAGACAACTGTTGGGGCCCATTGACCCATACCATATACTACTTTCATACCACTATATCCTGCCTGGTAGGCTCCTACCTGTTATATATATACCACTTTCATACTGCTTTCATGGTGCAATATCCTGCTTCGTGTAGATGAGGCCAGTGTCTCTCAACCTAATTTACCTTACAGGGTAGTTGTAAGTGGAGCTGCTACCATGGAGCAACATTTATCCAAGTTCTCCACGTAGTCTCTGTTGACCTATGGAGTAACCCTCAGTGAAGCCACTGGCTGCTCAGAATCCACCATTTCATGAGAGGTACCACATTGAACGGGCAGGCCAATTTAGAGTTTTATCACACCTATTATTTTCCCCCCGGGTTGCTTCTACGGGTTCCCCCTCCATTTCGTATTCGAGTCTAGCGTTTTGAATCACATGTGGTAGGGTATTGCTGCGATACCTCAGCTTGGCCTGTTGAACTTTGCCTGTTTTGGACTTTGCCCGTTCAGAGATAAATCGAAACAGAAACTAAAAACTGCTACCTCAGGGCGAGACAACAGCAGGATGGGGACGTCATGCGAGTGCAGCGCTGAAGAAGTGGAGCAAAGTTGAGGTGGGTGTGCTTAAAACCACCCGTGTGATAACAACCTCAGAGATATGATCCTATTCCTGCAAATAGCCTTCGTATATTGCATTAAGCATCTGAGTGCTAGGCCCCAATCCCTGGCTGACTGCTTAGTGGTCAGGGATCTTTGTCTGTCTCTCTTATCCTGATAGCCATAGGCAAGAAGGAATGGCATGTAAGCAAGTGAGACAGCGGACAGAGGAGGAAAGAACGCTTTGTCCCTCCTCTGCATCCACCATTGAAACCAAGCGCCCCTCCTCTGCATCCAGCTTAGAAATGCAAAGGGATGCTGCAGGAGGGACCGGCCCGTGGCAGACTAGTATTTTCTTTTCAGGCTAGTAAGCTTTGTGGACTTATTTGAAAGGCTGCCTTGTAAACGATGTCCTCAATCTCTGTATGTCTAACAGCCTTTCTCCACATACTCACTCCCGTAAGTAATTACAAGTCAATAGTTGCAAACTTTCTTCAGGCTGCACACCCAATGATCAGAGAGCCCCATTTTCTTGGCCCCTCAGCTTTAATCTGATCGGTCTCCATGCCCTCATCCCCAGCCAACTGCTCAGTGCTGAGCCCTACACATTCCTACTCACAGTGTCATTTTTTTACCACTCATCTCATAGGGCTTCCTAAGATGCTGCCAGCCTCATTCCACTGGAAATCTTCCTTCCAAGGGTGTGACTTCACCATTCAATAGTGTGTAGGTTTGTGTGTGTACAAGTGAGGACAGTGCCCTATGAGGACAGGCTGAAGGAACTTGGAGAAAAGTCTGAGGGGAGACATATTAGCAGTGTTCAGGTACATAAAAGGGTGCCTCAGGGAAGGTGGTCAAGAACTATTTTCCATTGCCACAGAAATTAGGACCCGAAATAGTGGGTATAAGTTACAGCTACGTAGTTCTCAATTACATATAAGGAAAAACTTCCTGATGGTAAGATCTGTACAACAGTAGAACAGTCTACCTATGGATGTCGTGGGTTCTCCATCTCTGAAGGTTTTTAAGATGGTGGCCAGCCACCACTCATGGATGGTTTAACTGGTTTTCCTGCACATTGCAGAGGGACTAGATGATCCTTGTGGTCCCTTCCAACTCCACAATTCTATGATTCTAAGTTGCATGAATTGTGCTTCTGTGAAAGCGTGTTGGACATCTTCAGGGTTAAAACATAGGGAGAGGACTCTTTTTGAATCAATTGTAATACTGCTCAGTAATACTGACAGACAGCAATTTATTATTTAACCAAATAGGTTATAAGGGTTGTCACTAACGTAGAAATAAGCAAAAACTGGTTGACCAAGACATTTTGTTAATAGCAGCATGAACAAACAAAGAAACAAACTTTAATTAATTTGTTATTTATTATTCATTATACCTTTAAATCACTCACTAGCCCAAGTTCTCTGGGAATGTACAAAACATTAAAAACATAAAATGCAAACAATAAAACAATGAATAAATACAGCACATAATAAAACCAAGGTAAAATCAGTAGCAAAGAATTATAACCAGCAGGAATAAAAATGCAGTGAATTAAAAGCACTAAGGACACTTCTTAAATGCCTGGGAGGATAAAAAGGTGACAAAAAGACCACAATGTAGCTGGTGGGCAAGCTTCTCTGGAAAGGGCATTCCACAGATGGGGTGCCACCACTGAAAAGGCCCTCTCTATGATAGCTATCCATCTTGCATCATTTGGCATAGGCACTGGAGGATGGCCTCAGATGATGACCTTAGCGTCCAGGTAAGTAAATACACAAGCATCAAATCAAAACTTTCTAATGTTGACAAGTAAATCTAACGAGTAAAATCATTTGAAGCCCACAACATTTCAATAAGCCTCTTTCTATATTGTGCTTCCAGAAAAATAATTAATACAGGACAAGCAACCTTTAAAAAACCCACAAAAACACCAGGGGAACCTGTGCCTTGGTTTCTGGTCAATAATTATTCAGCATGCAGAACTATTAAGATGGCCAGGGATATAGGGCTTAACATGTGGCCTAAAATTCAGTGGCAGGTGGGTGGAGGGAGGAAGACTGCCTGATACCCCCCTAATGGTGCTCTCTGACTTGAAGTGGTCCCTCCCCTAACAACTCATCGATCTATAATGAAGAAATTCAATGAGTGTGTGATGCAACGGCAAAACCTTCCAGTGTGTGAGGTGCTCAGGTGAACACTGCTTGCTTACTCACTGGCTGGCTTGAACACAGGAAAGACTTGACATCCTTCCTCAGTGACAAGTTACCCAGACTGAGCAAAGGTGAAAGATCTAGGGTTCTTTATATCAGCCACTGGCATCGGATTGGCCCTCTAGTGTCACTTGACTTTCAAACCGGGAGAATTATGGGTTGTTCTGTGAAAGCCCCTGTTGGAACGTCTGGTGGTTCCTTTGGTGGTGCAGGAAGAAGGGGACATGTGCCTGATTCACAGCGCTTCTTTGGTTCTGTTAAAGTGGTTGTCCCAGCAGCGACAGCGTCTATCAGGTCCCCTAGAAGAGCTTCAAACTCTTACCTGAGGAGGATGCAGACTCCCTATGGGGTCAGTGGGTCACAACTGCTTTGGACTTTGTTGCTAGATCTGCAGATTTCCAGCTCTTTTTGGTTTATGTATAATAATTATGGCCAAGACTTCTGGCCTAAATGGAGAGCAGAAACGTTAAAATGTCTCAAAGTTGTGCAATACAAGAAGCCGTTATTGACACACACTCATTTTACTTAATAACGATAGTGTGTTTCACTCTAGTCTTTTAAAAGGCATCTTTATTTCTGCAGAGGGAAGGGAGGAAATCTTCTAAGATTCTATAATGTAAACATGTGCTGACATTAATTATTGTAATATTTATCTGCAAAGCAGATGGTAATGCTTTCCAAAAGTGTATGAGCAGTGATCAGAATGAATGTATGGAGGCATTACAGTTTCTACCGTGTTCTCATCTAGGTGTAGCCTTGGACTCTGGTCCATGCAAAGGCTGCTTTTTCAGTGAAGTTCTACCAGACAGATGGAAAACATTATTAACTACTGTTTTCCTTTCTTGTCAGAAATGTTTTGTCTAATCATCACATAATTACACATCCATATTGTAGTAAATCACGCTATATAAACATTTAAAACAGAGTGGAACTATTAAGGTGAAATGCAAAATATTCCAGACTTTAAAACAAAACAAATATGAAGTGAACCGTGCTGAGTAAGAAAACGCTAAAATCAAGGTCAGACAAAAATATAAGTCTATGCTTTTGGCATTTGGCTTTCATAGAGCTACATTTTGTTAGCCCACAGGACAATAATATCCTGGGTGCTTTGAAATGCTTTCCATCCCACCCTCCCTTTTGATATACCTAGTAAAGAAACTGCTGTTTCCAGTCAAGACTCTCCTCACAAAAGTGAATGACTGGATTGGGTTGAGTCCATCAGCCAGATGGGTGCCATTTTCCCAGCTGAGTTTGAGGATAGTCTCTCTGGAATCTAGTTCTCTCTGAAATAGCACTTCCTTGAGCTGATGGTCCGTCACATCCTGTCTCAACCTGGTACCCACCAGATGTGTTGGCCTTCCATTATATCCAGCCTGCGTAGCAAATGGCCATGTTGGCTGGGAAAGACATCTGGAGGGCCCCAGGTTGGGGAAGACTGGTCTATCACATACCCTCTGACATTCTTCAGATGAAAATAGAGAAAGACATCCTTGTAACACCCTTCTTCTCCTAGCAAGGCTCACACCATTACTTATTGTTGGAGACTCTACTCCTGCCTGCCATATTAATTTACTGCTCAGAGTTCAGTTGGGAGCTTTTGGGTTTGTGGGTGGCTGCTTCCCACAGTGAGGGACTGAACTATGTGTTTCAACCTCTTCATAGGTGATTTAGTATCCTCAAGTCATGGACTGATCCCGCCCACCAAGGCTGATTATTGGATTGTCTTGAATAGGTAGGAGTACAAGAGAATTTCCTGTTGGTTGTGCCTTGCTTGAGCAACAAGGGCATCCTGAGCTCTGGTTTGTTTCTGCATCATATGGGTCTTCCTTCTGCCTTGCTCCTGCCTCTTAGTTTGTCCTTTGGTTCTGACTTACTCTTTGGGCCTGACTGATGGCTTCTTGTTCCATGGCTCCTGGCTCCCCAGTTCCTGGCTAGCCTCAGTTGACCACAGCCTAGCCCTGACACTAATGGCTTGTCACCCACAGATTTAGATACAAAAGAGTGTTTGTTCTTTGGATTAAAGATATACTACAATTTGATCCTCCTTTCACATTATAACTTGTAGCCGCAGTGTGCTAAATGACAGGCGGTACAATATATGGTGACTTACTGTTCATGTGCATGCCCAATGGCATGCAGTGTTCTCTTCAGGTGCATGCATTTACATGCATGTGCACTGCACCAAATGCGTCAGTTCCTGGATGGGTCTGATGTGGCCACAGTCATGCTTACTGCAGTTATATCCTGTTTGAACTATTGTAACTATGTGGGGTTGCCTTCGAAAATGGTTCAGAAACGTCAGCTGGTCCAGAATGCTGCAGGCCTAGGGTGGCCATATGAAAAGGAGGACAGGGCTATTGTATCTTTAATAGTTGTATTGAAAAGGGAATTTCAGCAGGTGTCATTTGTATGCATGCAGCACCTGGTGAAATTCTTTCCTTATCACAACAATTAAAGCTGCAGGTGCCCTGCCCTCTTTTGTATCTGGTCACTCTAGTATAGCTAAGCAACTTTAACTGTTGTGACGAAGAGGAAGTTTTACCAGGTGCTGCATGCATACAAATGACACCCGCTGAAATTCCCTGTGTTAACAACACAGAAGCTCTGTCCTCCTTTCCATATGTTCACCCTTGCTGCGGCCAGAGAGAGAATACATGACTCCTTTATTACAACAGCTTTACTGGCTACCAGTCTGTTTCCAGGCACAATTCAAAGTGCTGGTTATGACCTATGAAACCCTATACGCTTTGGAACCAGGCTATGCGAGAGACCACCTTCTCCTATATGAGCCTGCCTGGGTCTTAAGATCTTCAGGAGGGGCCCTTGGTGGCATTCCTGCCCAGGTTCACCCTTCTCCAGTTTCTACCTCAGAAGCTGAGAAGCAAACCCCTCAGGAACTCCTGGTTTCACGTGGATCAGTTATCCCCACACTGACACCCAAGCTTCAGCCCCTTCTCTCTCTAGCTCTGGGTTTCAGAGACATCCAATATTCCTTCTTGGTTCCCTTAACCCACTACAGGAGAAGAAACAAGGAACTGGATTTTAAATACTAGCATAAGTCAGTAAACATGTGGGAATTTGTATTTTTTTTAAAAAAAAACAAAAAACAAATAAAGATATATGTTATTAATGCTTGGTCCTATATAATAATAATAATAATAATAATAATAATAATTGTTATTATTATTTTTAACCCGCCTCTCCCTCCGGATCGAGGCGGGGAACAACAGCAATATAAAACACAAAAATCACAACAGTTAAAAAAAAATTTAAAAACAAGAAAAAATACATCATTAAAAACATCTTAAAATTCATCTGGATAGGCTTCTCGGAAGACAGCAGTCCTCATGACTCTCTTAAATTCATGAAGACTGCTAATTTGTCTAACCTCCTCCAGCAGACCATTCCATAGTCTGGGAGCAATGGAAGAGAAGGTCCTCTGGGTAACACTCGCCAGCCTAGTTCTGGCTGACTTGAGTAAGTTCTTCCCAGAGGACCTAAGTGTGCGGGGCGGATTGTACGGGAGAAGGCGATCCTGCAGGTAACCTGGACCCAAACCATGAAGGGCTTTAAAGGTAATAACCAACACTTTATACTTCGCCCGTAAACTGATTGGCAGCCAATGAAGCGATTTTAAAACTGGTGTGATGTAATCACCCCTAGGTGTACCAGTGACCAACCTGGCTGCCATATTTTGAGCAAGTTGAAGTTTCCGGACTAGGCACAAAGGTAGCCCTATGTACAGCACATTGCAGAAGTCGAGCCTCGAAGTTACCAGCGCGTGCACTACCGTTTTAGGTCTTCCAACTCTAGGAAGGGGCGCAGCTGGCGTATCAGCCGAAGCTGATAGTAGGCACTCCTGGCCGTCGCATCAATCTGAGCTGTCATTTGGAGCGACGGATCCAGAAGTACCCCCAAGCTGCGAACACAATCTTTCAGGGGGGGTGTAACCCCATCCAGAACTGGTTGACATACCTCCAGACCCAGGTTGGGGCCTTTGACAGCAAGCACCTCCGTCTTGTCTGGATTCAGCTTCAGTTTGTTTTTCGTCATCCAGCCCATTACCGCCTCCAAGCATTCATTCAGAGGAGACACACTATCCTTAGCTGACGATGTTGTCGAAGGCATAGAGAAATATATTTGGGTGTCATCAGCGTATTGATAGCACCCCGCCCCATGCCTCCGGATGATCTCTCCCAGCGGTTGCATGTAAATGTTAAACAGCATTGGGGAAAGGATGGCACCTTGTGGTACACCACATAGCAACTCCCTTTTTGAAGAGCAGCTATCCCCAAGCATCACCATTTGGAACCTGCCCGAGAGATAGGATCGGGACCACTGAAGCACAGTGCCCCCGATTCCCAATTCCCCCAGGCGCTCCAGAAGGATACCATGGTCGATGGTATCGAAAGCCGCTGAGAGGTCCAGGAGTACCAGCAGGGACACACTCCCCCTGTCAATACTAAGGCGTAGATCATCCACTAAGGCGACCAAAGCGGTCTCAACTCCGTATCCTGCCCTGAAGCTGGTTTGAAATGGCTCTAGAAAATCAGTGTCATCCAAGACTGCTTGGAGTTGGAGGGCAACTGCCCTCTCGATCACCTTGCCCAAAAATGGAAGATTTGATACTGGCCTGTAGTTATTAAAGTCCAGGGGATCCAGGGAGGGCTTTTTTAGAAGCGGCCTTACCACCGCCTCTTTTAAACATGATGGAAAACTCCCTCCCTAAGAGATGCATTAATAATATGTTGTAAATATGAACTAACTGCATCTCCTCCCTGGACGACCAGCCAAGAAGGACAGGGATCGAGAGGGCAAGTTGTCCTCCTCACTTGTCCAAGCAGCTTGTCCACATCCTCAGTACTCACCAACTGAAACTGATCCAGTGTAGTTCTACTCACGGAGTTACTGGACATTCCATTGTCAGCTTCTGCTATAATGATGGAGTCTAAGCTGGCTCTTATCTGAGAGATTTTATCTGAGAAATGGTCATTAAAGGCATCACAGCGAACTGCCGAAGGCTCTAAAATCGGGTTCAGGGGGGAAGGTGCCTGGGTTAGACCCCTCACCACCCTGAACAGTTCTGCTGGACGTGAATTCGCAGACGCGATGCGCGCAGAGAAGAAAGCTTTCTTCGCTGCACGTATTGCCACCCCATAGGAACAAAGATGTTCTCTATGTCGTGTCTTGTCAGATATAAATTGAGTTTTCTGCCATCAGCACTCCAGTCGTCGTCCTTTCCGCTTCAACTCCCTGAGGTCTTCTGTATACCAGGGCGCCCTATTAGAAGCGGGCCGGAGAGGACGTTCCCTACCTACTCTATCCCTTCTAAAATCCTGTACCCAAACCCCACTAGCTAGGTGTTGCTTCTTCATTCCCTAAGCCCTATTGCCTTGTCGGTCAGATCTCCTTTATATATCTTAGGGTCCTCACACACACAAGCCCCTCCCTCCTTTCACTCTCTCTCTAGCATACTATTAACCCTATCTTACTTGGGTTATGCTTAACAACACAAGCATATACATTTTTAGGCATGTTACACCCTTCTTTCAAGACTGACATCTTCAGAGGCACATTTGGGGGGATGCAAGAGAGGCCATTCTTGGTGGTTGCTCCCAGTCTGGGGAACTGCCTTCCAAGGGAAGCTAGGTTTGCTCCCTCTCTGCTGTCCTACTGGCAGGCAAAGGCTGCTTTATTCAGGCAGGCCTTTGGTGAGTGCGTGGGTCTGTTGGGTTGGGCACTGTTTTTATTCTGTTGTTTCTATGTTTTTATTGTATTTTAATGCATTGTTTTATTATTGTTTAAATCAAGTTTTATTTATGATTGTAAGCTGCATCGAGCACCATTTTTTCTTGGTAGAAAGGCAGAGTACAAATAAACAAAATCTGTAAGGGTAAATTACGTTGCTTACCTGGAGCTTTGGCCTTCATGATTCTTTGATGCTATTGTTATGGGCTGCATCACACAAGCAGAGGGGGTGATCACATGCTTTGAACTGAATACCTCCCCTCCCTTTACTTCTACTGAAACAGTGCCATCTAGTGGCAAACAATCCCACCCCCTCACCCCTTGGATATTGTCAAGTTAAAGTGGTTCTTTTCATACCTGTATTTCCAGGGGATAACACATTAGACATCCTGGTCATTGACAATGTTATGTAATGGACCCGAAAGCTTCTGTGAGTGGCCAATCACGAACGTGCAATAAATCACTCATTTAGAGGAGCTTTCATTATCTGCAGAGGTTTCATTTACAGGTCCAGCGGAACAGGATGAAGAATGGCAATTTAGCAGCTCTCAAATAGCTAATAACCCCTCCCCCACAAAAGCATAAACAGGGAAGAGGGTCGCTTACTAGTAACAGGTACTAGAAAAAAAGGCCTGTCCCTGCTAAATGGCTGGAGTGTATGCTATCAGATTGCTCTGAAGTTCAGAACTGCCCCTCAGTGGGTCTGAGGATGGCCTCATCCTACCTTAGATGTCTCATTTCCTGTGTGAGCTGCGGGTTTTGAACACACTAAATCAGTGTGGCTGGCACTCCAAAAACCTTCTGCCAGGAAATGACTCTAGTGCTCTGTTCAGTGGCGTCCTCCATTTTAAGTTCAAACCCCTGTTTATGAGCACTAGGGAGAAATAGTCTCTCCCAGTCTCCCCTTGATGGAGGCAGGCTGTGGTCTGGATTTGCAATGGTCTGGGGTGTAAGTGAAAGAATTATTGACAAGAATTTAAAAACCATCTACCAAAAAAAAAGGGGGGGGGGAAGGAAAGCCAGTCTGCAGCTAGAAAAATTCAATATGTAGGAAACAATTTATGAACCTATAATGTTCCCATCTTTAGCAGAAAGTGAACTCTGGCTGTCCGGACAAATCTCTTATTTCACCCATACAAACAGACCTCTTGCTGTGCTGAAAGGCGATGCACTAAACAGAAGGCCCACAGACTTGCAAAAAAATAGGAGACAGAGAAATTATTTAAGCAGAGAGCACCTTGTTTACAAAGGGCAAGTCCCAGAGTTTGAGTTAGAAGTGGAATTCATAACACAGAATAGAGCTAAATATCACCGAAGTGGGTTTTTCATTTGGAATCCACTTTGAAGCCCAAACCAATATAGTTTCAGAAGTTGGATATTAAAAACCATATATCTACAGTAAGGTTTAAAGCTCTTTCAAGGCGCTTTAAAAAAATTTACCTCTACAAGAACGGAGCGCAAATCGGGCATAGAGGCGCGTTATCTCTCCGATTATGCGCATTATCGAATGCACGTTAAATAGCGAGTTTTATTTTGCTCTGGCCATTAAAGCGCATTTTGACTATGTGAACAAGCGCTTACGCGCATTAACTACTTGTAAAGCGCATTTTGGTCATCCGTTAATGCGCTTCACCGCCTCTCGCCGCCTCTCGTGCAAAGGTATTAGGTGTAAATGCGCTTCAGTGATTATGCGCATAATCGCCTAACCGGGCGCAAAAGCGAATCCTTGTAGAGGGGGCCCTAGACAAGGAGATCCAGATATAGCTGCCGAAATTTGTATCTTATTCTGAAGTCTGGTTGTCTTTGGTCTTCGAATTTTAGTTGGAAAATCATTTGGAGCATAAAATACCATAGCTACATGGTAAATATCTATCTAACCAGAAGGTCTAATGTCATAAGAATATAGGAAGAGCCATACTGGATCAGACCATGAGTCTATCTAATCCAGCACCCTCTTCTCCATAGTGGCTAACCAGATACTTCTGGAAAGGTGAAAGGCAGGGCAGGAAGAGAACAGAAGTTCTCTACAGCAGACTTCCCCAACCTGGTGCCCTCCAGTTGTGTTGGATTGCAACTCCCATCATTCCCAGCCAGCATGACCATTGCTTCTGAACTTGGAGGTTCCAGGTAACCATCATCGCTAATAGCCATTAAAGCTGCAATACTATACACACTATGCAATACTATACATAATGGGACTTACTTCTGAGTAGTGCTGTATAGGATTGCACTGTAATAGAATTATTACTGTAGAAGCAATATGTTTCTATTCTGCTTCCAAATGCTGGACATTTATAGTTATGTGTAAATTTCTTTAGAGGGGCAGACATTTTGACCTGGTTCGCAAAGAACATTAACTCATGGTTTGTTGGCTTACGAGCGTCATCAGAGAGGGGGGATTTTCACGTATCCCTACTGTCGCTGTGGCCTCTTGCTGCTGTCCCACAGTAGCGATGATCTCTTTACACGGGGAGAGAAAGAGGAAACAGCAACGGCCACGTGGCCCATTCAGTGGGTGTTTTTATTGTGCTGCTTTTCCTGCACACAGCAGGAAATGGCAGCAAGTTTCGTTTTAAAAAAGTAAGTCGGATTTTCCAGGTCTTTTTTTTGTCAACAGTCTATCATGGTTTGTCACTAGTGCAACGTCGATAGCACTAGTAGCTAGTTACTGTTGGATCCTTCCAAATGAACCAAGGTTTTAGAAAGTTTGACCCTGGGGGTGGGGGGAACAGGTAAATGGGCTGGGTGTATGGCAGAAAATAAAGTGAAAAACTCAACTTGCCCTTGTCCATCACAGGGCTTCAATATGCTCAAACCTGTGTGGGATTTCAGACTCGAAGGTCCCCTCTACAAGGATTCGCTTTTGCGCCTGGTTAGGCGATTATGTGCATAATCGCAGAAGCGCATTTACGCCTAATCCCTCTGCACGAGAGGCGGCGAAGCGCATTAAAGGATGTCCAAAATGCGCTTTACAAATAGTTAATGCGCATAAGCGCATATTCACACAGTCAAAATGCGCTTTAACGGCCAGAGCAAAATAAAACTCGCGATTTAACGCGCATTCGATAATGCGCATAATCGGAGAGATAATGCGCCTCTACGCCCCATTTGCGCTCCGCTGGTGTGGAGGTAAATTTTTTAATGAGACTTCAAAGAGCATTAAACCTCTCTTGTAGAGGCAGCCCAAGTTCACAGCGATAGAGCATATCCTGGTGGTGATGGTGGTGATAGCTCCGTTCCATATTGCACACTTTTAAAATGCATTGCCTGCAAATGTTTTTTGAAGTATCACTTCTGAATTCCTCCTCAGGGCTGATTCAGATTTTTGCTGATGTGGGAGCCATTTCTAAGCCCCTAAACAGAAGTCAATGTGAATTGGCAAGATGTGGCTCTTCCTCATGTTCTGATGTTGGAAACCCAGAGCCCATTTGAAGATGTTGTGCTGCAAGGGTTGTGATAGCAAGTCAGGTCAGGTTGTAATCATTCTGACATATAACATGTGACAGTGTGGCCGCTGTAAAGAAGGCGAACCCCATGTTAGGCATAATTAGAAAAGGAATTGAGAATAAAACTGCCAATATCATACTGCCTTTATACAAATCTATGGTGTGACCACATTTGGAATACTGTGTACAATTCTGTTCACTACACCTAAAAAAGAGATTGTAGAGCTGGAAAAAGTGAAGAAAAGGGCAACTAAAATGATTAAGGGGCTGTAACATCTCCCCTATGAGGGAAGGTTACAACAGCTGGGATTGTTTAGCTTGGAAAAATGGAGGCTAAGGGGAGACATGATAGAGGTGTACAATATTTTGCATGATGTGGAGGAAGTGGATAGACATTTTTCTCCCTCTCCCATAATACCAGAACCCAGGGTCATCCCATGAAGCTGATTGGTGGGAGATTCAAGACAGATAAAAGGAAGTATTTCTCCACACAATGCATAATTAAAGTATGGAATTCACTCCCACAAGATGTGGTGATGGCTACTAATTTGGATGGCTTTAAAAGGGGGTTGGATAAATTCCTGGAGGAGAAGGCTATCCAAGACTACTAGTCCTAATGGCTATGTGCTATCTCCAGGATCAGAGAGTGTAAGCCTATATACAGCAGTTACAGGGGAACATAGATGTGGTGTATGTGTGCAGTTGCACTGTGTCCTGCTTGTGGGTCCCTGGTCAACAGCTGGTTGGCCATGTGTGAACAGAGTGCTGGACAAGATGAACCTGTGGTCTGATCCAGCATGGCTCTCCTTAGGTTTTTATGTACATAACCTTTAGGTGGCACTGTGGTGTAGCAGCATAACACAAATATACAACTGGAAAAAGCATATTCTTTAACTTTTATAAATAAATACTGCATTTTCTCTACTCTAAAAAAAACTCGCAGAAAGTGCTTTTTAGACACAGAAGTGAAACTGGTGGGTCATGATGTCATCTAAAGAACCCATAAGCAGCTGTGAGTAGGGGTGCACATGATAAATTCCTATTATTATTATTATTATTATTATTATTATTATTATTATTAAATTCATACCCCACTTATATACAGAATACCCAGGTGACTTATTCCCATGTAATGTGTAACCATGTTAAATGCAATCCTTTATGCACTGACTATATACTTACTACCCAATTCGTACAACTGAAGGGTACTTGAAACACGGACATATGTAAGAGGTGGAAGAACAATGGAACATTGTGAAGAAAATGGAAGCATCGGTCATCACAATATCAGGCATATGTTATTTTGCTGCTCTAAACACAGTGTAGCTGGCCATCTTGTTTCCTTTACTTATTTCAATGGCAGCTGGACATCTGGAAATAGTATGACTTGTGGCAAGCATTAATAAAGATTCAAAAATGCCATTAAAGTAACAGTGTGCCAGAAAAAAAATTAAGGAAAATTAGCTGAAACTAATCAAAAACACATACTACTGAAATAGTAGATTGCCAATGGAAAATTCTGGGAACACACTTATTATGATAGAATAGGAATATGTATTTACACATTTGTGAATATTAGTCAAGCTGTATTGTATTACCTAGAAGTATATACGGAAACCATTTGGATGAGAAAAGGGAGAAGATTGTTAAAAGTTTAGCGAAGGCAGGAAATGATTCATAATGCAATACTATGGAACCCAGAATCAGCAAATGTAGTGCATATTATAATGAAGAGATGATTTAAACATAAAACCTCTCGTTAAAACAATTGCTAATACTATAGACATGCAATACCTGTAGAAATTAGGAATCGAATGAAACTGAGATCTGCTAAGGTGCTCGCACTGTTCAATGTTTTGTAAAATAATAGAGATGGGTAGGCTGAATGTCAGAAGGGTGATCTTCACAGAAACTACTTGGGACAACCCTTGCCAAGAGAGGGAGAAGGGGAGTGTAGCCCTGTTGATTCACTTGGACCTCTCAAAGGCTTTATCCTTCTGGATAGGCTATCTGGGCTGGGTGTTGGAACTACTGTGTTGCAGTGGTTCCTTTCTTACTTGGATGGCTGATTCCAGAAGATGGAACTGGAGGTCATGTTCTGTTGTTTGGCAGTTATGCCATGAGGTCCTAAGGGGCTCTGTTTTATCCCCCATGCTGTTCAATGGAGGAAGCTGTACAGAGATGTGGACTGACGATGACACCCAGCTCTATTTCTCCTTTTCATCAAATCCACTTGAGGTAGTCAGTACTCTGAAAGAGGCTGCCTCTACAAGAGAGGTTTAAAGCTCTTTCAAGGCGCTTAAAAAAATTTACCTCTACAAGAACGGAGCGCAAATCGGGCGTAGAGGCACGTTATCTCTCAGATTATGCGCATTATCGAATGCGCGTTAAATAGCGAGTTTTATTTTGCTCCGGCCGTTAAAGCGCATTTTGACTATGTGAACAAGCGCTTACGCGCATTAACTACTTGTAAAGCGCATTTTGGTCATCCGTTAATGTGCTTCGCCGCCTCTCGTGCAGAGGTATTAGGTGTAAATGCGCTTCAGCGATTATGCGCATAATCGCCTAACCGGGCGCAAAAGCGAATCCTTGTAGAGGGGACCTTAGTGCCTGGGTGTAGACATGGACTGGATGAGGGGCAATAAAGTGAGACTCAATCTTGATAAGGCAGAGGTACTATTAGTGGGTGGTTCTTCTCCCCGACTGGGTGTTATTCCACTTGTTCTGGAGGAGGTTGCACTTCCCCTATAGCAGGGGTAGTCAGAAAGTAGATCTCCAGATGTTTTGGACTTCAACTCCCAGTATTCCTGGCCATTAGCCATGCTGGCAGGGGCTTCTGGAAGCTGAAATCCCAAACATCTGGAAATCTACATTCTGCCCACCCCTGCCCTAAAGGTCATGTTCATAGTCTGGAGGTACTCTGGGATACACGGTTTGATAATCCATGGTTTGGTGATCTAACATGTGGATTACTGCAATTGCAGTGATGTGTTAGGTGTAAGGCTGCCTTTGAAATGATTTCAGAAACTTCAGCTGGTCCAAAATCAACCAGTAAGAATGTTAGCAGAGACTGGCTGCATTGAGTAACTAACAAATACATAAACACAATCAAATCACACATGCAGTGCTCAAATTATGGAGGGGGCTAAAGGTGTGGCAGCATTAATGTTATCCATAAGTCCCAACCTGTAAAGGAGTGGTGATAGTAAAGTAGACTGCCCTGTCTCGTGGTTTCTGCAGGAATTATGGTTAGAAGTTTAAATTAGAAGTTTGAATCAGAAGGTTTAGATTTTAGCTAGATGTTTTAGTTAGGATTTTATTGTTTTATGGAGGGAGGAGATCTGGCCAAAGGATTTTCAACCCTGGAGCCCTGGAAGGAGGATGAGTGGCGATCACTCTGGACCGTGGCACCAACTGAGACTCTTATCTGGCTTCAAGACCATAAACCAGCTCAGCCTGCCGGAAAGGTGGGGGGCTGCAGTTGGAGAAGTGTGAAAATCTATCTCCTTATCCCTGAGAGAAGGGAGGGGGAATTAGGCTAATTTGGTGGGCTGAAGTATATAACGTTGAGGGAGAACCACCTGTCTTTTGTCTTTGGTTTCTATGTGGTTCGGTGGAAAGTGTCCGATTGCTAGCAAGATCTCAAAGAGTGTGTCTACATTAAAGAAAGAGCTCCCCACTCTTGCCATTTTTTCTTCTTCTGGAATCTTCTATGACTGTTTTAGATGGTGACCATGTGATTTGCAATTGAAAACTTCCCCTCTTGGCAATGCTTCATAAAGTTAAATGAAACAGTGCCATCTAAGTGGCCCATGATATCATTCAATAATTTTAAACACTGCATTATCTCTGATCTTTTTAAAAGCAAGATTACTGGGAGAAGGCATGGGAGATGTCCTGGAGGTTGACAGTGTCATGTAAAGGACCCGAAAACTTCCATTAGTGGCCAATCACAAGCGTGCAATATGTAGAAAAGCTCAAAGACTTTACTTGGGAGCAAGTAGATAGATTAGCTATGTTTTATTATTTTATCCTGTTGGGTTTCCATGCAGTAGAATGCTTCTGGTTATTTCTTTTGTGACACTTTTATTCTTCCTAAATCCCTTAGCTCTACCTCATTTATTTTTGAACTGCTAATTTCTCTCTTTGGGTCAAATGCTAAATTCAGGGGCTACTGCTCCAGAATACCTGGTGACTTTCCCTCTCAGGTGCCAGGAGACAAAAGGGGTTGGTGGTAGCATGAAGGGGTGGCAGATTTAGGCCACCTACCTTTGGGCTACCCCTACAACCCCCCCCCCCCCCAGAACTGTTCTCATACGTGGTGTTGCAATATGATAAGACAAAGATTTTTGGGAGAAGGAAGACTTTCGAAAGATTCAGTGAAAAAGCTAACACCTTGCCCCCCCCTCGTAACTGAATTTTAGTTACCAGATGCTATAAACGTTAGGCAAGAAAGATAGATTAAAATGCTGAAATCAAAGAACCAAGATGAAGCAGAATTGGCTGTGATGCAGGAAATCCAGTGGAGTGCCTGCAGAAGCAGCACATAACTCTATACCACTTTCTAATCCTCTTGCTTGCAATAATCCTGTTCAAGTTCCTGTCCCAAAAGGACACCTTTTCCTCTGCAAGTACTGTAGCATGAATTATATCATCATGAGAAGGTAAGGGAAGGCTGTTTACTGCAGTAGCTTAACCAACATCTGTTCCATTTAGGTGCCAGGTATTCACACAGACACATTTGGAGCAGGAGCTGAGATGGCTGTGGGCTCTGATCCTCACAGCCTAACTAGGAATTACATGGGATGACTCTTGTCTTCCACATATATCTTCCTAGTAGTGTCTAGTAAAAGGTCTTCACCTGGTGCCCAAACGCAGTCCTCAGAGAAGTTCACCTGGTGCCTACGTTGTGCTCATTTTGGTGCCAAGTGAAGACCTTTTTATTCTCCCAGGCATTTTTGTTTTTTCAGTTTGTTTTTATCTGGTACTGGTACTGAATTTTAAATCTTTTGCTGCTAGCTTCTGTTTGATTATTTTATTTTTGTATTGTCATTTTAAACTTTTATATTGTGGACTCCATCACACCGGCTTTTCCCCCTGGTAAGCATCCATGAATTTAACCTCCATTTCATTAGTATGGCAAGTGCTGGTCCCTTTCATGATTGCCGCTGTTTTTGCTCTCCTGCTATTGCGCCCGCCCCACCCCTTCTCTTTCCCCCTCCAGTTCATTGGTTCTTGTCGGGTGGTGGACGTGGTTGCCCTCCCCCACTCGCTCTGGTTTTATTGTCTAGGGTTTTACTGATTCAGCATTTAATCGACTGGGTGCCATTTCTGCAGGCAATGAGAGTGGGGTTGGAGCAGCAAAAGTCTGTTCGACTGGCTCAGCAGAAGTCTGTTCGTTCGACCAACAGACTTAGCAAGCTGGAGGAGAACCGCCCCACTCTCTTCTTTTGTCTACAGGACCTCCCCTAACAAAAGCAACATGACACGAGGACGGCAATACACAGGACAGAAGGGTGCTTTTATTTCGCGTGGAGAAAATAAATCAAACTTTCCCTGCCCTAGAAAAGGATAGAAAATGAAGTGGAAGAGTATCACTTTTGAAAATGGCAAACCAGGCATGACGAGAGTGCGATAAAATGCTGGTGTGATGGAGCCCTATATTTCAGCATCTGTAGTTTATTGTGTCTTATTTCATGGCTTTAACTGTTGAGAACAGTCCAGAGAACTTTGGCTATTATGTGGTATAAAAATTTAATAAAGAAAGAAATAAATTAAAAGAAATGCCTGATGTGCCATCAGCACCCTATTCTGCCTTTCCTTGATGCTTGCAAATGGCAGCCATGAATTGTCATGCAGTTCTACTAGACATTGGCAGGGAAATGTGGGGTGGGCAGCTCAGTGGCAGACAACATAACATCTAGTGGGCCCCTCAGCCATTCTAGAATACATGTGGTAGACAGAGCATGGATGTATGCTGCTATGACCATCATGGTAGTGTAGAGAACATTTGCGATGTATCATCTAGGCCAGAAGGTGCTTTGTTCTTGTAATACCTTCGACTGAATGAGGATTGTCTGCCACCCACCCCAACCTGCAGTCCTTTAAACAGTTTATTCTACGGCTGGCACCTCCTAGGTTAGCGGTTGTCTTTCTCTCACTGGGCTGGATCCAGATTTAGGTCTGTGCAACTGGGCTTGTGGAAGCAGATTTCCCCGCCCCTCCTCCACACAACACCCCCTCCAGCCCTCTGAAAATGCCGCACAGAGAACTGGGGGACCCTGCTGAATAGGGTGGGATGGGACCCCTGAAAATCAGGAAGGGGCACCCTGCAGGAGCAATACTCTTCCATCTACAGAAGGCAAATCCTGGATCCTTATGCTAGTAAGGAATGATGAATGGTTTTCAAATTGAGATTTTAAAAAAATAATGTATCTATTATGAAACTGTTTTGAATTGTCTTTCATAGAGAGATGCTATAGATAATGCTATAGATAATGTATTGTTGACCATAAGAACATAGGAAGCTTCTTTATAATGAGTCAGACTATTGGTCTATCTAGCCCTGTATCATCTATACTGGTTGGCTGTGGCCCTCCATGATTTCAGGTAGTTTTTCCAGGACCTTCTCTTATGCCGCTCCCAGACTGTGGAATGACCTGCCGGAGGAGACTCGTCAACTTAACAGTCTTTTAGAATTTAAGAAAGCCATAAAGACTGTTCTCTTCCGGCGGGCATATCCAGTGGAATTTTAGGATGTTTTTAGGATGTTTTAGGATGTTTTAATGCAGTTTTAATAATGTGTGTCATGTTTTAATCAGTTTTATATATTTTATCATATTGTTGTTCCCCGCCTCGATCCAAACGGAGAGGCGGGTAAGAAATAATAATAATAATAATAATAATAATAATAATAATAAATAATAATAATAATAATAATAATAATAATAATTATATTAACTGGAGATGCCAGGGATCAAACCTGGAACCTGCTGCATGCAAAGAGAGTCCTTCACCACTAAGTTATTGTCCCTCCCCTTTTATTTATATGTACATAGGTTTAAAACTTCATTATGAAACGCTTTTGAGTGTTGAGTATACAGAAAAGTGGTATACAAATGTGGCAACTGTAACTAGGCTTGGCAATGTTGGATAGTATCCACTGGATTGTTCCACCAGTGGTGGTGGTGGTGGAACTGCAGCCCCCTAATATGCCACCCAAACCTCTAGAGTAGAGTAGGGTCATGCATGGAGGGCTGCAGGGGAAGGACGTCCTGTTGCACAAGCAGATTTCTGCTTGCATTGGATCTCTACCACATATCTAAAATATATATCACAATCTTCTTTTGATGTTCTTTTGAATTTCAAAAATGATTTGGTTCATTCTTTCTTGTAAGCCTTGGGGAAAGAGTTTCTATGTTGGGGAAAGGGCGTACACAGGTAATCACACCCTTCTCTGGATTGAGACCTCTAAAAGTTAGGGCTCTGGATTTTGATTGTGTAATTTTTTATGAGCATCCATATCCAAATGTCATCACCTATTTGTAGATATTCTAGAGTGAACGAGTTTGACAATCAATAAACCAATACATCTCCCTATCCTAAAAAGACCCCAAGGCATGGTGCATATTACTATATTTATATTCTGTTACTGTAACTTAATATGTGAGCCAACTTGAGAAAGATGATCTGGAAGATTTCATAAATCAATCCTTTTTTCTTTTTCTTTTTTGTATTTATCTCATGCATGATAGCATCTTCAGCTTTGTTTAAGTCCTTCAGCTTCTAGTTGTTATTATCATGGGATTTACTATTATAGCATTAACATTATTATGGGATGTCTCATTGTTGCATTAACCTTGTTTCATGATTTGCTATTGGTGCATGTTTAAACATGTAGGTGTCTCCATTATTTCACATGACATAATTATTGTTATTGTGCTTATGCCATGCAGCCACTGGTAATTACATTCCTTGAGGGAAACAAGGAACTTCATCATAGAACAGAGGCTTCAGGAAGTGTTATGAATCAACACTCATAGCTGTTCACACAGAGCAGGTCATTGTGTTTTTCCTACTGATCCATAGATTCTATGCCATACAAGGTTTTCAAGGAAAATGGAGTTATTTCCCTGAGAGGATTCATTCCGAGGAACTCTTTTTGATGTGGGCAAAGGAATGAATGTTCTTACTGCTCTCTGACTTTCGGCAAACATGCCAGATGTCATTCATTATATCTGTCAACAAACGAACAACTGAAAGCCTTAGATTTTTGACACATGTTGCTATGTGAGAGTCCAGACATGAAAGGAGACTATTAAGCAAGCCAGGGAACTCTAGCATGAGTCTGAGAGCCAAATCTATGCCTGATACATGTGGGTGTAATCTATGTCCGCTTGCTTTTAGGGGCTAGTGTGGGATTTAAACCTGTAAGGGGGGGCGTATTTGAATGTAGTGAAATTAATTATATTCTGTATCGGGAAATGTAATTTTTACCGGCCCTAGCTTGCCACTTTACCACTAAAACACACTTTGCCACTAAACACACACACACAAAGTCAGTCAGGCAAACTTTTATTGCTTACGGCTAAAATTTGCAAAAATTCAAACACATAAAAATATATATATATAACAAATATAATTACCAGAAATGCTACAGCTCTAAAATACAAATTTGCAAATGTGAATAAAAACCAGAGTGAAAAAATCAAATGAGAAGTAAAACAAAAATTTAAAGAAAATAATATAAGTAATAAAATCATCATTAAATCAAGGCATCACCATGACAATTTAAGATAATTTCTCATTACACTTTTGCATGGATGCTTGCAATAGTCAATGCAAAAAGAGACACCCTATAAGTCGCAAAAGAGTCAACATCTGACAACAGATAACATATATTTTCTGTAGTTTTCAAATGTAGTCCCAATAGAATAGTACAAAAAACTTAGGACAAATTTCACAGTACATAAAACACACAAACACAAACAACAACAGCCACATCTATTCATTCAATAAATGCATATACCACCTCTCTAAAATTGTTCAAGGTGGCTTATACCACCTTCCTCCCCCAATAAGCATAAAAGCTAAACACTTGCAGTCAGGCAGATATATAGCCTGGCAAAAATAAAACTATTTTTAAAAAAGCAATACTAAAAACCCATGAGCTGAAATAAGTTACTGAATTAAAATAATAACCATCTTTTGTTCTGGCACCAAAAGGATACAAATATAGGCATCAGGCTCATAGAACTAAGGAGGGCATTTCAGAAATGAGTGAGAAAGCCCAGCCTCAGGAGAAAGAGGGTGCCTCCACACGAGACGTTTAAAGCTCTTTGAAGGCTCATTAAAAATTTTACCTCCACACCAGCGGAGCGCAAAACGGGCGTACAGGCGCGTTATCTCCCCGATAATGCGCATTTTTGAATGTGCGTTAAATCGCGACTTTTATTTTGCTCCGGCCGTTAAAGCGCATTTTCGCAGTGTGAACAAGCGATTATGCGCATTAACTTCTTGTAAAGCGCTTTTTGGACATCTATTAATGCGCTTCGCCGCCTCTCGCCGCCTCCCGTGCAGAGGGATTAGGAGTAAATGCGCGTCAGCGATAATGCGCATAATCGCCGAACCGGGCGCAAAAGCGCATCCTTGTGGAGGGGGCCAGAGGAAGCCAGAGAAGGGCCTCACCAGACAACTGAAGGCATGGATATGTTTGTATGGGTGTCCCCACTTCCAGAAGGGTGCAGAGAAATCCTGGGAACTGAGGAAGAATCATAGAAAGTAAAGAGATTAGCCAATACAGAAAGTGCCCTTCTCCTTTTTGCCTAATATCAGGTTATGATCCAGCGATAAAGGGGGCTGGGAGCTTGAGGCTGAGGTAGAGAGAAGGAGGAAGAGGAATTTTACTGCGCTGGAAATCCATTCCCACCCAACCGTCATCTCTGTCCACTTTTTGTCACCGCTTTACTCCTGTTTCTCCTATCCACCACCATGGGCTCAGGCTCCTGTCCTCTACCTCTGGAAAAGCAATTTGGATTTTCCCTTCAGTTTTTAATATCCATATTTCTTTTTTTTAAAAAAAGTAAACAGGTACTGTTTACATGATTCTTTATACTAACTTGCATTATTTTAAAAAATACATATTTTTGTTTGACCTAGATGCCTTAAGTGATTCTGGTTTCTGGCTCACACAGTCATAGAAGTCACCACAAGTGATGTGAAAATTCAATGTGCAGTGATGCTCTGCTTTGACAACAACTGCATGAAAATGATTCCGTCTTTTTTTAGATATTGCCCATTTTGGAGAACACACGATCCACGTAGATAATGCTACCAGGAAATGGCTTTACATACTGCAAAACCTAGCAAAATTCTGGAACAGAATGAGCTCCACATTTTTCAAAACAGTAGCTTCCTCCACCTATCTTCGCAAGAATACTTGATTATTATGATGGTCATGGACATCAGCTAGGTCCCCCCACCCAACATTAATAAACTGTGAATACAATGGCTCCTGCAAGACATATGTTACACTTCATTCATTGCCAAAGTGACATTGTGAGATCAATGCTTCAGATCCAGTTTTGAGGTGGCAGCATTCTTACAATGCAGACCAGCTGACTGGAGCAGGGGCCTTTTCTTGGTGGGTGGGCAGGAAATGATGGCCTTTTACCTAGTGTAAGGCACCAAACTGGGAATCTGGCAACATGGTACAGACACTTTATCCTCTGTACCACTGGATCAGCTGTCAGGCAGAGGGGACTATTGACCTGATTCTTGGTACTCTGCAGCAGCATCTGGATAATGGCCAGAAAGGAGTACTGCAGCTCATCAGTTCAGTCAGAGCAGGTGATCTGTTGGGGTGGCCTGTGGCACCTTTGAACCCAAACCATGGCTTCCCCTCTTTGGATCTGTTGCCCAATTAGGCTTGGGGGGGGGAGTTCCATTTGCACACATGGGATCTTTTCCCCTAAGAGTAATTACCAAGCCCTGGGGGGGGGGGGGGGTCCAAGAAGATGGCTGCAAATGTGACTTCTTTTTCAATGTCTAATTGCTATGTGGGAGGATTTTCAGGGAGATGGCCGCTGAGGAGGAAAGGGAGCGTTCTTTGAGTTAGACCCATTGAAATAAGCGTTTATTTCATTAGGTCTACTCTAGGTATGATTAAATTTAGGATCTAATGAAAAGGGAGGCTGGGTGAGTGGCAATAAGGAAGAGGTCATTCTCAGTAGTGGCCTCCCGACTATGGAACGAGCTCCCCACTGAGGCCCGCCAGGCACCAATACTCTTGCCTTTTGGATGCCAGTTTAAGACTGCCCTCTACGCCCAGGCATTTGATGGAATATGATGGGGCATTTACACTAGTTGTCTAAACAGGTCTAATATTTTAGTGAGGCTGTTTTTAGCTGTCTAACTTGTTTTAAATGTTGTGTATTTAAAGTTTTTATGCTGTATTATCTTTGAATTGTTGAAAACCATCCAGAGAGCTTCAGCTGCTGGGCGTAAAGAAATGAAATTAATAATAATAATAGTTCAATACAAAAGCTTCAAGAATCAAAGTTATTTCTTTAAAGCAAGGTGGGACAAACAAGGATGCTGTTGGACCACAACTACCATAATATCTAGCTTTTGGCCATGCTGATTGGTCCTGATGGGGGCTGGAGTTCAACAATATCTAGAGGATACTGTGTGCTGTGCTTTAAGCCAGGGGTGGGCAGTTAAGACAGGATCTACTGGGAGATCTTTGGGTGAGAGCCGGTGTGTAGTGGTTAGTGTGTTGGATTGGGACTCAGGAGATCCGGGTTCTAGTCCCCACTTGGCCATAGAAGCTCACTTGGATGGCTTTGGGCCAGTCAGAGACTCTCAGCCCGATGTACCTCACAGGGTTGTTGTGAGGATAAAATGGAGAGGACTATGTAAGCCACCTTGGGTTCCTTAAGGAGGAAAAAAGGCAGGATATAAATGTAATAAATAAATAATAAATATCTGTAGTTGATCAGAAGGGATTTCTGAATCCTCCTTTAACAATTGCAGCAATGAGATGACTCCCTGCATCTTATGCTCTAAATTATATTGCCGAAATGAAGCAATCTCAGGGTAACCAAGGGAAATCTTGTTTTTTGTGTGGGAAATACTGTGAGCTGTTTAGTTCTGGTGGTCAAAACCAATTCCTTGGTTCAGAATTATTTTATTCTGGCTGATGGATCTAGAGAAGCCTTCTCCAATTGTGTTGGCCAAGGATGATGGGGGTTGTAGCCCAATACCTTTGGAAGACACCAGGTTGGGGACAGCTGATCTAGGGGTTCTAGCAAAAAGTAGATCCTGGGCAGCTGACGTCTGCCCACACCTGGTCTAAGCATTCAAAACATACCAACAACAACCTCTCGAACAGAAGCAAAAACAACGAAAGAAAATGCTTTTTTTTAAAAAAAATTTGAATAACGGATGGTTTTATTTTTCAGGCTATACACCATCTGCTTGTAGGATACAGAGCGGCTTTTAGTTGCTGCCCTCGGTGCTCCATGACACATGACAACGTGGAGCAGAATGTTGGAGTAACATGCTTACTCGGAAGGAAATCCCAACGGACAATTGGGTGTAAGTCCCGTTCTAACGGGACTTACACCCAATTGTCAGCCTGCCGATGCGGCTTTGCTGGCTGGCACTCATTCTCTCTCGCTCACACCCACGAGGAGGAGGGAACCCAGCCGAGACCGCTGTGCGCCTGCGCCAGTCCTGGCAGCCGACCGGCTCGCGACACAACACCTGGGAAGGGGCGGAATTAAGATCAGGACGCGGAAGGCCTCCCGGGCGCATGCGCCCAAGGACGACTGGGAAGGAGCAAAGCGGGCGAAGAAGGGAGGGAAGCGCATGCGCAGAAGATGTGGCACTCTGCGTAGGGGTTGAGCAACTGTCTGTGTTGGGTCGGCCGGGCCTTTTGGTTGTCGGGATGGACGAGGATATTTTGACCACGCTCAAGATCCTCATCATCGGAGAGAGCGGCGTCGGCAAGTCCAGGTAGGTCCCCACCCCCTCCGTGGCCGGGGGTTTGTCACGACCGCGCCTGCTCTCTTTTAGTCTCCTGGCCTCTCTCGCCCCACCCCGGGGAGGCCTTGGCCGGCAGCCCCCCTCGGCCTTGGAGGCGGCTCCGCTCCCTTTCCTCCCTGGCGGAGCGGGTGGGGGTCGCTGGACAGCCCTCCCGCCCAGGAACTACTTGCAACGTCATCCTGCCCGTTTACTCGGGAGTAAATCCCACTGGCTCCAGTGGGGTTACTCTCGGCCGAGTATGGGCCGGATTGGGGCCTTAATTCTGGAAGGGGGGGAGAGAGGCACGCACCGGGGTTCCAGCCTTGTGTGCGAGCCACGCCCCCTAACTTCGAAATCTGTCCCCGAATGCGCCTCTTCCCGGTGGATCGGGTCGGTGGGTGGGTTTTGAAGCTGCTGTTTCCTATTGTTCAGCAGGGAGGGAGTGGCACCCCTTTGCACATGCTCAGAGGCGCTGCGTCCTTTGTCGTTACGTGGCTTGATTGTGGGCTGGTTCCGGGACTGAGCCTTTCTTCGAATTAATTGCCTCTGGTTCTGGGCATGGGCAAATAAAAAGAAAAAAGGAACAACTTTTGCTCTTTCCTCTAATTTGCTCTTGTGACATCTGAGAGGGATGGGTCACTGTTAGACCTGCCTTTATAGGTGGGGAGTTGGAGTGACTTGCCCTGGCCCACATGCTAAGCTTATGGTAGAGGTTATTTTGATCCTTGTTCCTTTCTCATCTTCTTAGCCCACTCCCTACTAATTTTCCAGCCTTGAGTTTGCTGTCGGAAGTGAATGACTGTCCTTGCTCCCTGTTCTAAAGGGCCTTTTCTGTTTTCTATTTTCTTCCTATGTGAAAACAACAAAGTCTCTTCTGGCACCTTATAGGCAAACACATTTATTTTGACATGAGCTTTCATGTAGAGTGTCACTGAGAGTTTCTGGTTTTATAAGGTACATATGATGGTTGGTTGAGGGAATTGTAAACAGTGAGGTCAGAAGGAAATTAAACACAAAAAGGCCAAAATAAACTTGTTAGTCGTTAAAGTGCCACAAGGCTCTTCATTCTTTCTGCTACAATAGATTTAAGACAGCTGCCCTTTAGAAATTGTTCATATGTGGGCGCCTTCTCATTTCTTAGGCCTCCTCCACACGGGGCGTTTAATGAGCCTTGAAGGCTCATTATAAATTTTACCTACACACGAGCGGAGCGCAAAACGGGCGTACAGGCGCGTTATCTCCCCGATAATGCGCATTTTCGAACGCGCGTTAAATAGCGACTTTTATTTTGCTCCGGCCGTTAAAGCGCATTTTCGCTGTGTGAACAAGCGATTATGCGTATTAACTACCTGGAAAGCGCTTTTTGGGCATCTTTTAATGCGCTTCGCCGCTTCCCGCCGCCTCCCGTGCAGAGGGATTGTGAGTAAATGCGCCTCCGCGATAATGCGCATAATCGCGGAACCAGGCGCAAAGGCGCATTCTTGTGGAGGGGGCCATTTTTACTCACAGTAACCTTTGCCTTGTCCACAGGGTGCCACATAATCCCCTTGATATCACTGAAGAAATTTGGTGATGGAGTAATTTCCTTAGTGGAATTACATAATATGGCCTAGACTTTCTACTGTAGTTTGTAAATTGAACTCGTTCCTTCATAATATGAGTTCATACACTATCTGGACACACTCTAGGATGCGAAGTAAAACATATAGTGAATGTGTGCAGTGGGGGGGGGAGCAATCCTATGTTTTAAAGTCTTATTCATGTTTTGAAACAGCATTTCCATAACCAATTTGTCTGACTCATACATTTGAGTTATTTCCCATGTTGGTAAGACAGAGTCCAGAATAATGCTTTGTGTAGCACTGGGCAAGTGTACTTGTATATGCCACTTGAGTATTTTAATAATTAAATCTGCTAATTTGAATGTACAAAATTGAAGAGGAAAAGATTAGCATGCTTGTTGTATGACAAAACATATGTATCCACACACTTCTACTCCTCCCTTGCACTGCCCTGCCTCTTGTTGCAAGAGGCAGGGCAGTGCAAGCGCTCAGTGCTGGTAGTCATGATGATTTAATAATTCTTTTTGGATTAGGTCATCTACACATATGTGACCTTAGAAAGCTTCATGTTTTTATAGTTGGATGCTTACCTGTACTTATTTTATTATTTATTTATGTATTGTCAATATTTATATACCGCTTCTCATTTGAAACAAATCCTGAAGAGACTTACAAAAGAATAAAACAAAGAAAAAAAAAACCCCATGCACACATAGTCTATTTGTTCTCAGGCTTCAAACTAACAATCAAGCCACTGGAATAATTCCAATTGTTTGGAAAGCAAGTTAAGGCTGTGTTAACTTCATAGCCAAGATACTTTCTCAAACCTTTGGTGTCCAGTAGGACTCAGGACGTTAGACTGGCAGGGGAGCAGGAAAGGGCAGAGGCAAGAGTGATGCATTTTATGTAGACAATCTGGTCTTGCCTGGCCTGCATGTGTGTAAACGCTCTTGAGGGGCTCTTGGTGAGAGAACTTGAGCAAGTAGAACAATGCTTTTTACTGGCTCAGCTACTTGTTTAGAAAGGCTGATAGCTTTCAGATTACTACACCTCCTGAATTTTGCTACTATTGGAGCCTGGATGTTTTGCAGCAGTAGTCTTGTGTTTAATCAGGTTCCCAGTGGATCCAGTGATAGGCAACCTGAAACCCTCCATATCTTTTGTACTACAACTCCCACTCCCAGTGGGTATAGCCACAGTGGTCAGGGATGATGAGAGCTGTAGTCCAGAACATCTGGAGAGCACCAGATTGCCAACCCCACTTAACTTGCCATTTATGCAGCGTGAGAATATGTTTAGTGCTTTACATACAGTATATTACTCCAATAATGTCTACAGCAGTCCTATGAGGTTAGCCAGTATTAGCCACCTATCTGCAGTATTGGGAGGTTGAGAGAGTAATGATTTGCTTAAGACCATCTAATTGGTTTGTAGTTCAAATTTCAAACAGGGACTTCCCAGCTCATTCTTAGCCACTATATTACATAGCACATTCACAGTTCTCAAGGGTACCTACAAACATGATGTCGATAACTTTCATTTAACATTATTCCAGCTCTGTGCAGTATGTAAGTTATATTTTTAGAATGGTTGCCACCCAGCTTGAATTCAGCAGTGTGTATCAGAAATTCGGTAAATGCATCGAGTGTGCCAGAGCTAAAGGCAAAAACTTAAATTACAGGATCCATGCGTTAAAATCCCATCATTGAAGATGCTCATTCACATATCAACTTGTTTAGTTTCATGGCTTGAGATATACAGATCTGTTCTAAAGTGGAATGTCTGTGTAGCAGGTGCCTGTAGGTAAACTTGCAATTCAATCCATTTTTGTTGCACCTGTTATAGATCCATTAATTTATTTCAGTGAGTTTTCAAAACGATAACTTGTTTCAAGATTGCAATCTATAGATGAACTAAATTGGATTGATTTGGTTATTTATAAACAAGCATACATTGGTCAAGTTTGGACACCACGATAGCGGTGAGTTAATAGTCAACTCAGTTAGTTATTTTGCGAATACTTCCCACATGATCAGAGAAATAACAAACCATGAGCTGGTTATCAGCAACTGTGAATGGATTATTAATCCATAGTGTGTTGACTAACTTGTCGCCCGCCCTGCCTCCTCCTCTCAGTCCTCCCACTTCTCCCACTTCTCCCACTTGTATCCCATCATCCCTTGCTGCCAAACACAGAGTTCTGCTGGCTCAAGTAGAGCGGCAGCCGCCACTTTGACTGCTTTTGCCTAGCAACTCTGTAGCTGACAAAAATAATGGTGCCCTCCACACACCATGTTAACCAACGGTGGTTTAAATAACCCAGTTGGTTCCTTGCATGGGTTATTTTGGCAAAACCCACCTGTGGATTAAAAAAAATCCCGTCCCATGACATGATAACCTATGGTGGGTTAAATAACCCATGAGTGGGTTATTTAACCCATTATGGGTTATTTTGTCATCCAAACCAAGTCAACATGTAAACAAGGAAGGTAAGAGATAATAAGACTAAAATGAATTTACTTTTGCATTATAAACTTAAGTTTGAGGAGCAGTTGTAATATTTGGTCTCTGTCTAGTATGGTAATAAGGATTCATTTTGCTACTTGTGTACTTTGGTTTTTAATCCTTTGTCTCAGTGACCGACTTTCACGATTGCTGCAGCTCATTGCTTCTTATTTGATTGTGCAACTTTGTCATTGCTTAGTTTGCTCATTCTGTTTGTTTTTTTAAAGACTTGTGAGATAGGAGACTGACTATTAACTATTTCTAATCCATATTTTTTTCTTGTGACTTTTAAAATAATCCTGTTTATGGAAAGCTTACCTTGATATGGACCACATTACATATAAACTTTACATAAGTCACAGGAATTGAATTCTGTGATAATGTCTTGGTCTATATTAAAGGAAACAGAAAGTTTTACTGCAGAAAGTTTAGTCAGTGCTGAGAGATAATCAACTCCTCTTCTGGAGAAGGATTAGATTGTCCTAAAACAATACCTGGTAGAGAGGAGATTAAGTTCCCTGTTATAATCATGTATTTTGGCAAGTCTGAAATCTGTAACAAATGTCTCTGGTAGGATAACTACATTTCTGAAATAACTCATAAAATGCTCATTTCCCCCCCCCCCCATCCCCCTTTGTACAGCCTTCTGTTGCGCTTTACAGATGATACATTTGATCCAGAACTTGCAGCAACAATTGGTAAGTTTGCGTTGCCTTTAATACTTCGATCAAATATAGAATGTCTAGTAGTGATGCTGTTCTAACTTTACTGTACTGGTCGATAAAAGTGGAGTAATGCAATGGAGAAAGTTTATCCTGATCCAAGTAAAGTTGCAGTATTGGTAAGAAAATTAGATGAGACATGAGGTAAGACATATACTAAAATTGAAAGTGTAGAATCCAAGTTCTATAAAAGGAAACATAAGGAAACTGTCTCGGACTGGGTTCACACAGTACGATAACCCATACTCTAGATTGCATGTGGATTGTCATTGAATCGTGGATTGTTGTTGAAATGTGAGTTGTTGTGCCTTCTGAATGCAGCTGCGATAACAAATGATTTGTTAACCACAAACAACCCACAGTTGTGGGTGTTAGAGTAGCTTCTTCAGATAACACAACAACCCACATTTCAACAACAACCCACACTCAACTTATACTCAACCCATACTCAACTTTGTGTTGTGTGAACCAACCTACGTGTCAGTGTTGCAGCTATATTTCAGTTTGCCAATAGTGAGGTTCTACATATATGAATAAAATAACATTTAGCAATCTTCATCTTACTAGGATTAGACTGTTTGAAGCATACTTATAGACCCATTAAAATCAGTGGGAAGTTAGTTATGACTTAAGTCATGACTAATTTTTGGAGCCAATCTGAAATGTTATACATTGGTTTTTAGCTCCCTTGCTTCTGACAAGGACAAAATATTTCACGTATGTCAGGTTATTTGCATCGGCTACATACCTTGAACTATTAGAAATAAACTGTTTGTGCATGAGAATTCAAATCAGGCAAAATATCTGGCTTTTTGATATAAACCTGACATAGCTGAGTGATGGTAGGAACTTTGTGAAATATGTACCATGGGCTTAGTTTGGAAACACACAAATAGTAAATAGCACTGGCTTTATCAGCAATTTGACCCTTAAGCATTAAGGTCATATTATGAGTATTTGCAAAGAGTATTTGCAAAAACTGTATTAGCTCTTGCCCTTTGCTAATAGCCTATAGAATACTGCCTACATTTTTTTCTGAAAACTGTCTAATGTGCTGATGGACTGGTATGATTGTGTGTAAAAGTTTTGTGGTGTTATAGTTACATATTCACTTGAAGGTAGGTCTGCTTGCTTAGTGGACTTTCCTATCTGATGTTTACCTTTTTTATGCTGGAAGGGTAATAGGTTGTCAGTGCAGCACTCAATAAGCAAAACACTTGAGAAGCCCACCTCATACATCCTTATGACAGCCCAGTGGAATAAGATCTAAATGAATAAGGTCTGCTATCTTAAGCTTTCATGAAGAGGTTTTGGAGTTTTGCCCCCTGTTTACAATGTGTATGGATCCATGACTGTGAGTTGCTGCCTTATTCCATAGTTTCAAGGCACTACCAAATTTTCTGGAAGAACTGTTAAAACTTTGAACTCAACTCATCCTTTGAACGTAGTGAATAAATGCAAGTTGCGTTCCTTGTTCAGTTTACAAAGCATATAATCCTTTTATGTTCCAATCCTATGCATATTTACTTGGAAGTAAATATCTTCAAATTCAGTCAAGCTTATGCGGAAGTAAATGTGCATAGAATTGCAGTCTTTATGGCTACAAGAGAAGAGAAATCTGACCCTAAGACAAATGAATGGGGACAATTTTCCCACTTCTGAGTGCGCTATGTTACTCTGATAGTGGGAAACACATTGAAATGAGATTAATTTGACATGTACAGTATTGTCATCTTAAAGAGACAGTTTATATTCAAGGTGTTTCTTAGCAGCCAAAATAGGAGAAGCTTTTGTGTAGTAAATATTTCATGCTTGGAATTGACAGTTTTAAAAAGGTACTGGTCAGGAGGTACTGGTCTTCACCTACCTTCTTTCCAGAGTCAATACTGTTTTCTATGTTTTTTGCATTTTCTTAAAGTGGACATTCCTTCAGAGGCAATGTAATGGTCTCTATTTTTGTGTCCGCATGCATATTATTCATACGTGGCTAGGACAGTGCAAATGCCATGACTATATTTAGCACATGGGTTTGTTTGGGAGAAGATGTTAATAGCTTTGAATTGTCAGGCTTGGGTGATTCAGCTGTGCCAAGGTCTAATTGATCGGAGGAACCCTTAAGAGGAAAAGATGACATTAAGGGAATTCCTTCACAATTGCTCCGCGGAAGGAGTTGACAGCTGCCGCATAGCAGGTTTTGATGAGGAGGAATAGCAGGTCCACGTTCAGTCAGGTTGCATGCGAAAGAAGGTGGTGAAGAAAGGAGGTTACAGTGTTTTGTATGGAGACTCCCTTATACCCTAAGAACTGGTTCTAAAACAGTTATTCTCTGTGTGAAGAAAGGTTCTTTAAGTAGATGCCTACTTACCTGAGTAGTTGCTAGGGATGCATCTCCGTGTTGCCTTTCTCAATCAGTTTTGAATGCCGCTACTAAATGGACCCGGCTACCTTCTTTCCCTAAGCTGAGTACTACGGGGGACAGCAGCACAGCTACAACTTTGTATCTCTGCCTGCATGTGGCCCTTAGCCCCTTCACCTATCTGCTCCCACAAAGATAACAAAACGAACAGAGATCCATTTGTCAGATTCCTGCCACCTTTGTTTTGGGAATGAATTATGCTAGCCAAGCAGTAGAAAGATGGGAAACTTATTGTAGAGGCTGTCATAGGTTCATTCATTCTTCAGGCAGCATCTCTCAAAATTCATTTGCTGCACAGAGGTCATATATGTATTGGAAGCTCGTGAATCCCGCATGCATTTTATCATATCTGAGAAATGTACTCCTGTTTGCTTCTTCACCTATGACTTTTATGTGACAAAGTACTCACACAATTCAGGTGTCCTATCTAGAATTGATATGTGTAGAAATTATAATCCTGTGTGAAATGTGTCCTTTGGTGCTGGTTCTCCTTGTAATAGCTTGCTTTTAGCATCGAATTTCTCTTATGTCAGTGTATTCTTAAGCTAAATTTCATGGCACAGCCAACAGTTTAAAAAAAATCTTTACCCACCAACATCTTTCCATATCTGGATACATAAAATGCTGTGTAAGGACTGAATATTTGTATCTTCCCAAATCATTGCACCAATGTAAAGGGAGTAGAAAGAAGTAATGTGCTCCAGAAAGAGCTTGTTTTTCAGAATTAATATGTAACATGTCCCCTGTTGGCAGGGTTGTGCTCTGTTGTTCTCAATGTAATGTTGTGTCTGTATCTACTAATCTACTGTATCTACTTTGCTAAACTGTAGTTTAGGATTAGTTTTAGTACCAGCATTCCCTTCATTATAGCTGTAACCACTGTCAGATATTTAGGATTTTATTATTTTACCTGTATTTTAGGAATTAATTACTGTTTTGATGTACATCTATTCTATTATTTCTCTGTGTATGTTTGATCTACGGTGTTACAACAATAAACTACTACCACTAAGTGAGCGCTAAATGCTCTTTGTCTTTTAGGTGTTGACTTCAAAGTGAAAACAATCTCAGTTGATGGAAATAAGGCTAAGCTAGCAATCTGGGTAAGTCCTAGTAACAAATCATGCGACTCTTTTCATTATTGTCGGATGATGCTGAAACTTGTGTTGGCATTTGGAGGCTTTTTCAATGTTGATCAAAGGCTGTGCTGACAAGTGACAATGCTTTTTTTTTGGTTGGGTAAGTGAGATTTCAGTTGGCTGCAGATGAGGAAGCATGGCTGGAATTACTGTTGCTCGTGTAGAGGCTTAGCCAGAAATATTGTGTTTAAAACTTCTGCCATTTTCCCACTTCCCCAAACTTTAAAATGCAACTGCATTAAGTGGTGTGGATAATTCAAAATGTCTTACTTTAAGATTCTTAATTGATTTTGCTCTTTGTTTCTACACCTGTCTGGAATAGAAAGTATAAACAGAATGGTGGGACAAGGGGAAGAATATTTATATACAGGGAAGATAAAAGCTCACTATAGCACTCTGTTCTAAGCCTATTGTAGAATGATACTTCTAAATTGTTCATAGTTAATATGTAGTAATTTGAAAAGTCTTTGGGATTGTCTGGGGTCCATGTTTTTCACCTAATGAAAACCTGGTAATGTGACTCGGAGTTGCTGCTTTTGACTTGAATAAGCCTTATATAGTATTAAACACAGCGTCAAAAAGAGGAAATGGGCAGGTGTTAAATTCTTTAGTGGTTGATTTCCTCAGCTGGATTTTAAAGTTAACTAGAAGGAAGAAAAGAATGGGAAATTGCTAATTTGGGACCTTCTGATATATACTAACGCAGAGAAATATAGGCTTTTGTCACACTTTGAACATTTGGAGCGCAATCCTATGCATGTTTAGACAGAAAAAAGTCCTGCAACTCTCAGCATCCCTCACCCTGCTATTTCCCTTCAGAATTAAAAGAAAATATTCTGTAGTTTTACCATGGGAACAAACTGGATGAACTATACAGAGCCAAACCTAGCTAGAGGAAGAACACATTTTCTTGTTTACATTGATGCGGGGTGGGTTTGAGACGAGTGACTTCTTCTCATTCTGTGCAACTAACTTCCCAAACTTTAACAGGTGTAACTGAGATTCACCAGATCAAGAGAGAATAGAGAGAAAATTTCTGTGGAGTGATGAAATATATTTTACTTGTATTTAGTGAAGAACAAATCTTTAAAAATACCCCATTTAAATTTTCTTGTTCCAATTCACCACAAATATTTAACCCAAAACATTAGAGGGGGAAATTCAAGCACACTTAGCTGTTTGGACGACACTATAACCAATGGTGGGTTAAATAGTCAGTGGTGGGTTAAATAGTCAGTGGTGCGTTATTGTGTCATTTGTCAGGACTTTTTCACAACACGCTTGGTTATTCAGCTGACATAACCAACGGAAATAACCAACACTGTGTAGAATTGATTATTTGAACAAATGTTGGTTATCGTGTCGTTTGTGGGGCACCGTTGACTATTTCGTTGCACATAGTTGATTATTTTCAGAGACTATAGAGTCCCCTAGCATGAGTGACCAAAACAGTGGCTGCCGCTCTAGTCCAGCCAGCAAAACCCGCAATGGCTGATGGGGATACCAGCAGGAGGACTGAGGGGGGGAGAGGGCGGGGAGATGTGTCAAACACATCATTGACTAATAATCAACTCCACGCTGCCTTAATCCACACCACAGTTGATTTTAATCATGTTGTGTGGGGAGTACCCCCTCGATAATCAATTGTAGAGTTGACTATTAACCCACCATTGATTACTGTGATTGTCAGAACGCAGCCTTAATTTGATTTAAATTTTAAATTACATTAAAATTATTATTGGAATACTTGTAAAACTTTAAAGACAATACCATGTCCTTCCCTTACACTGTTTATATTTAAGAAGAAAACAAAGATACTGACAACTGTTGACACACTAATTTACGTAACCCAAAGAACAGGGCATGATATGCTGGCACCCACTCATTGCTTCAACAGAGTTCAGCTCCCTTCCACTAAGGTTATTGGAGCACTTTCAGTTTTGCTGTCCATACTTATTAGTTTCATTTCACACTGAGATATATGTGTATTTCAATGACTGATATGTGTTTTCTCACATACTTGCTAAGAATAATCACCTGAAAAGCATCCATTTCAACTTTGAAACTGCCATGCTTGCATAATACTGTGTTTGCAGTTGGCATCCATTCTTTGTTATTAATGAACTTACGAAATGGAGATTTTTCTATGAAAAGTTAAGGACTGGAAAAAGTTCCGTCCCACATCATTGCTTTCATATTTGTTTGCAATGGGCAGACTCCTACCTCTATTGCCATCTCAAACGAATGAATTCAGTATATGGTACCTGGCCTTGGCCTGAAAGAGTTGATATTAAAGGTGCCAATCAGGAAGATCTTGGAAGACTAAAAGTACCTAATATTAGGACATGTACTGCCTGTTCTGAGGGGTGACCTTGCCCAGTGAGGGAAGGGACAATGTTTTAACTACGTCAAAGTACAGACGCTGAAAACTTTCTGAATTCTCTAGGACACTGCAGGTCAGGAACGGTTCAGAACGCTAACACCCAGCTATTACAGAGGAGCACAGGGTGTTATATTAGGTAAGCATGCAGCTGGTTACTGCTTGTCTGAAAATATTCTGGTTTGTATAGAAACAAAGTTTTGAACTCGCCGGGCTCGGCTTAATGCTGAAACTCTTGGTCTCGCTATCTGTCCCAAGGCTGACTGCAGTTACTCCATTTTAAGAAATGCTTTGACAAATCGGAGTAGGTAGTTAGAAACCAGCACCTTGGGAATTGCCAGAGGGTGAAACTACATGTTATATGTAGATCGTAATTCTTCTCTCTCTCCCCCACCCCCCTTTTATTAGGTAAAGCAGCTGCAGGTGATTTCAGATTGAGCATGGGTGACATTGCTTTCCAGCCATTGGCCTGCTCAAAATCCATTCCCCATCTGTTTTTCTCCCCAAGAGACAAAAGATGCAGGTTCTTGTGTCTCTTCCCATGGGACAAAAGGGAATTTTCAGATGGAGAGAGGGGATTTTGAGTGTGCCAACAGTTAGGAATAAAGGGTTAAACAACTGCCTCTGTGCTTACCTGCTTAATAGTGAAGCTGCAGGCAACTTCTTTATCTAGTAGAACCATCAGACAGGACAGAAATTGCAACCGCACGAACATGTAGTTCTATTTGGAGTTATCTGTTTCAACTCTAGGGAATCCTTGAAAGGTGCTTACTTGAGAATGATAAATTTCTGGATAGAATAAGAATGATTAAATGAAGGTCTCATGGTGTGAGGGTGCACGGGGGGGGATTGTTGAGGATTATGTATGTATTTTATGTTATTATGTTGGAATTAATAAAATCATTTCAAAAAAAAAAAAAAAGAATGACATTTGGTATAATGACATCCAGTTTGGTATAATAGACGTTTTAATGGATCCCTCAGTCTCCCCTTCAGTTGTCTGCCTGATCTTCTAAAGTTCATGAAGTTACAGGTACTGAAACCTTTGTAAGTCTAGTAGCGCAGTTGAGTTGGAATCTCAGCAAGGCAATACCGTCTAGTTTGCCGACCTGAGCCATCCTGTCAGGCTTCTTTCTCTGAAGACAATACCTGGGCATGGCTCCATGTTATGAGACAATGCAGATGGCTTGTCAACAGCTATTTAGCTTTGCTCAGTCAGCACCTAGCAGTTTGGAGGAATCTCAGATGTGCAAGTTGGACTTTTTGACAGTTATAATAACTAATTGCAGAAGAGTTTTGGCAGCTCCAGTATCGATTGAGTGAAGCAGCACAGTGCAATATGTTAACTGTACTCAGTATGACTGGTACTGGTACTTTGACAGATGGCTGTCTTTTTCCTAAACTTCCTTGCTATAACTCAGAGTGGGCAACATGTGGGTGGGTCTGTATGGCCCTTGATAGCCTTTTGTGTGGCTCCCCATGTGTCCCCTTGCTGGTGAATTGCCACTGAAAAATGCCACAGTGGTATTTACTGAGCAAAGCCATGGCTGTTACTGCCGCTGAAATCACAGCCACTACTATACTTCCTCACCAGTGCTTCCCCCTTGCCCAAGCAAAACTGCAGCATTTTCCATCTGACCTTCCGCGTTCAAGCAAGCTGCTAGAGTTCAGCTGTGAAGGGCCCCTTCTTTTCCACATTCTGGAGCAGCGGGAGTGAGAGTGGAATAGCAGCGGTTATGCTCTGCATTTTCCCTCCTGTCTTGTAGTAAAACATCAATTAACATTTGGGTTAAAGGCACTATAGCAGCCTTTTCCAACCTGACACCCTCTAGATGTGTTGGACTGCAAGTCCCAGAATCCCCCAACCAGCATAGGGGATTTTAGACCAATGCATCTGGATGGTGCCATGTTGGGGGAGGATGCCCTGTAGAGTACTGAAGATGACTGAAAGTAATAATCAGATGCTGTACTTAATTTTTCTTCTGGGTAGTCATGGGGGGCTTGATATTTGGGGGGCTATTTGGAAATGGTGTGTAGTGGTCCAGTCCCGTTTACTTCTGTGTAGACAGATGCTTCCCCTTTTGCTCTGGCCCCATCCCCTTTAGGATGTGGTTGCTCAGTGTCTAACATGGCCTTGACCCAAAGGAAGTTGCCCACCACTGCTATAAGTAAATGGCCACGTAAGGTGCAGGGGCAAGGCGAGGGTGTCGCAGCAGAAATTTGGAGGTGATAGGTATATTGTGTTTAAAATACTAAAATGCATGCATCGCTGACCATTGCTAATCTTGATTTCAGTTTATGATGTCACAAGAAGAGACACTTTTGCTAAACTAGACAACTGGCTAACGGAATTGGAAACATACTGCACAAGAAATGATATAGTTAAAATGTTAGTTGGGAACAAAATTGATAAGGTAGGTCATTCTAAATGTACCAGTTTCCTGTGGCTTCTAAACCTGTTTTTTTTGTTTTTGTTTTTGTGAGCAACTAATAATTCTGATCCTTGTTATAGGAAAACAGGGAAGTTGACAGAAATGAGGGTCTTAAGTTTGCCCGAAAACATTCCATGTTGTTCATAGGTAAGTTCTTGAGATGTAAATGTATGGTGGAGCGATCTCTCATGCAGCTCAATTTCTTCTTACACATCGAGGTATATCTAGGGGCAATGGCTGAGTGTGTGGTGTTGCATGGTAGAATTTTACAATACCAGTATTAATGCAAGCTAAGTAGAATTATAGAACTGAATTTGTAAAATGTGTGTTGCCAAAAGGTGCTCAAGAAGATGCACAGCTTCTAGACTACCATTTTACTCTGTGCAGCCAAAGAAAATCTTACAGCTTTTGAAATTTTGTTTCCTATTTAATTTCCATGATTGCCGTCCTCTAGACTAGTGTTCTCCAACTTGGTGCCCTCCAGTTGTTTTGAACTACAACTCCCAGCATTCCTGACCATTGGCATTACTGGCTGGGGCTAATGTTCTTGTTGATTCCACATGGAACTATGGTCCAAATAGAGTCCACCAAGAGAAAGCCTTCAGTGTGGTAGCCCCTTTCTTATGGAATTCTCTGACTCTAGCGGTCAAGAAGGTGCCAACGTTGTCTTGCTTTCGATGCCTGCTGAAAACGTTGTTTCAGGAAGTTTTCCTTGAGTTGACCGGACACGGTTTTATGAGAACTCAGGTTTTATTAGAACTCTTGTTTCTTTTAAAAATAATGTTGTTTTTTTAATATGGTGTTTTTATTCTTTTGTCCGATCTGTTGTTCTCCACTGTGGATGTGGAGCGGTATAGAAATGTTGTAAATAAATAAATAACAGATAAGTCGAAGTCCACTACTTTTGCAGAGCACCAGGTTGGGGAAGGCAGCACGAGATGTGCTTTGAGAGTTCCTTTTGTTTTAGCGAGGATGGTGCTTGATCCTTCTGCGCTGGACCCACAAAAATGTGTGGAAATGGAGCAGCAGCAGCAACTCCTTTGATCGAAGCACAGTTGAATTATGTGTGTGGCTTGATATTAAGGTTCTTCCATTTCATGCATGGCCCTTGTGGTAACAGAGGCAAAAGCAATCCTGCTTCTCTCTGCACCCTCCCCCCCCTTCCCCCTGGAAGAGAGAATGCAATTTCAAAGAAGAAGCTGCCAGGTGCTAATACAGCTGCTGTTGGGGTTTCGGTGCGCTTTGCAGCGGAACATGTATTCCTGCTATTGCCTCCTCCAGGCACTGACTTGCGCCTTTCTTCTGATGGGACTTCAATAAGTAATCTGTTTCTCTCCCAGACGGCATGAGGTCATGTTTATTGGTTGCAGCTTGACAAAACGAGCTGGGTGATTCTGGTGAAGGTTGAACTTGGATGAAAAATGAAATACTAAATTGTTATTTTGGCTAAATCGTGGTACAAAGGAGGGTCTGAAACCTTTCTTACGGAACCCTCGTGGCCATTGTAGGCAGTTTTGCAGTACCTATCTAGTAGTGCACGTTGTTCAAAGCAGTGAGTTGTTTTTGGTCATAGTGATTGGTGCCAGGGATTCAGTAGAGCTTTCCTCGCCTGGTCTCATGCAGTGTTCAGCTTTGGTCATACATATCACCACAGAAATTAAAGGTGATCCCAGTAAGATGGCTGAACAGAAGTGTTTGACCTTTCAGGGACTGACAGTGTGATCTGCTTCTGTGATTCTTATGTCCCTTTGGTCTATATATGCGCGCTCACACTCACACATTTGGACTTCTTACTTGCCTGCATGGATAATTTTGGATCTTTTTTTCTGGGCTTGGTGGCCTTCAAACTGTTGTCCTGGAAAACCTGAGGTCTCTCAGAAGCTTTGCCTCAACCTGTACTGAATCTAGGCTTAAAACAAACCCTAAGAGCATTCAACTGAATGCATGTTCTTTCCCTTTTATTCTTGTCTTCATCTTCCTCCCATTCCTCTACTGCTTCTCTGTGTTGAATTATAGTTTAAGCTCTGGGGGCAGAAACTTTCCTTGTTTCTCTGCAAAGTGTTGTAACACCTACAGTGCACTAATAACTTCTTATGGGGAGGCTCTTCTCCAAGAGCCTCAAGTGTACTATGTGTCAGCAAGAGAGAGCTAGAGAGCCTTCTGAGTTTTGGCACCCCAACAATATCCCTCCATGGAGGTGTGATTGACACTAACATTGCAATTCTTTGGCACCAGCTCAAAACCTTTTTGTTTACCTAGGCAATTCGATTGGTTCATTTTGTCCGTTTTATTGTATTTGCTGCCATGTTATGAAATAGTTTTACTATTTTGGTTGTATTGTGTATCTCAATTATACTTGTACACTACCCTGGGATCCATAAGGATGAAGGGTGGCTTAAAAATGGTTAAATAAATAAAACAATAGAGTAGCAGGGATTCCTCATTGGGAAGATTCATAACACCTTTCAAGGCAACATGTCTGTCAGTTAATCCTCCACTGAACCTTCCCGTGTAATATACAGCCACCAGAGTGTGCAGTATTCAAATTTATGTTCTTGACTCTCACATGTAACAATGAGTTCTGGAAAGCCTGGCTAGTGCTCTGCATAAACTGAAAATGTACCCTGGAGCATAGTGCAAAATCTCCTGCAATGCTGTGGGGTTCCATGGCAAATGAGTCTGTTCCCTCAACACAGAACATTTTATCATTGTTGCTTTAGCCTTCTGTGACCCTGTTCAGATGACACACTAAGCCACGGTGGTTAAGCATTTTTGGTTAAACATTATGGCTTAGCGTGTTGTGTGAACCATTCTTGACCATGGTGGCTACATAACAATGGTCTAAACATGCTCACTAATAATTTGCTGCAAAAGGATTAGCAGCCTAACCATTACTTAGCGTGTTGTCTGAACAGGCCCCGTGTTGGAAAAATGGGAATACTGCTGTCCATGTATAGTACTCTGTATAACTTGTTGAACCAGAGAAGATAGAGTACCTTCCATTGGGTGATAGTTTCAGTTCATTAACCTATTAAAGTGCTTTGCATTAATAGTTCTAAGGAGTTACCAATTTAAAACTCTCACTAAGCTTCACACAATCATGGCGGGGGAAATAAGCCATGGTAGCTTATTTCCCCCGCTGCGCATGCTGGACAGATTTCCCTAGTTACCCTTGCCAGCACCTGTTGCCATGTCATGCTAACCCAGGTGGCATGGCTTGTTGGGCTGTACAGCAGCCTTCAAATAAGACATGGGCTGCAGTTGGGTTGCTACCCATTCCCAACAAGCTGTGCATGCTGTCTGGATTCGTGTGTCACGGCAGCCTGTGGTAAGCTGGGTGCCCTTGTCCACCATGCAGGTGCCACAGCTCCCATGGCTAAATGAAGCCACGGTGGGCTGGCATGTCGTGCAAACCATCCCACTGTGCGGAATACAAATACCAAAGTCTTAGCTTTGTAGTCCATAGTTTCTGTTTGATGAGGGAAAACTTTTGCATCGTACAAATGTTCTTTCCAAAATGTATTTAAATCCCACTAAGGCTTGTCTTACGGCAGTCTGTTAATTCTGTGCCAATAAGTGAACAGGATCTCTCTTTGCCTAATAGCACAGTCCTGGGAGACAGCAGAACTCCCATGAGATAGAAAATGGGGGCAACGTACACTTAGATTTGACTAACATTTCAATTGTTCCTAACTTCTTCCTTCCTTCTCTCTCCCTCCCTCCCCCCCCCCCCCCCCGCAGAGGCCAGTGCAAAAACATGCGATGGTGTACAGTGTGCCTTTGAAGAACTTGTTGAGAAAATCATTCAGACGCCTGGACTGTGGGAAAGTGAGAACCAAAACAGAGGTGTAAAGTTGTCAAACGATGAAGAGGGCTATAGAGGTGGCTGTGGTGGCTACTGTTCTGTGTTATAAACCCTGGAAGACTTGTCCCTTTGCGTATTTAAATGGATAGTGATGTCCTCTGTACATAAACTCATATCGGCTATTTTAGGGACCTTGCAGTTTGCACATATCTGTGTCATGGCAGGGAAAATGTGTTCTGCAGCTTTTCCAGTTGAGAAGTGTTATGGTAAGCATGCCTAATTTGCAACGTTCTTTTTCTGTGTAGCACCAGATAACTTGTTTCGGAAACTAATGCACTCAAATTTCATACTCTTTATTGTGGAACTATCTGGGAAACTATGTCAAATACATGTTGGCTGCATTCTGTTTGACTCTGGTTATTAACTCAAACTACAGCACTACACGAGACATACAAAAGTCAAACGATGCAAATGGATACATGTAACATCCGCGCATTTTATTGGTAAATGCTATTTCTTACCAGTTTAACAGCATGTCCATACAATTCCTTTTTAGCTATAAGCAACACCTTTTCTAGTTCAACTCTGACCTCTTGGAAGAGGTGCTTCTAAAATTACATGGGGGTCGGGGGGGTGGATGATTTTTAAAAAACTGTCACTTCAGTGACTTAACTGTCTAATTGGAGTTTTAACCCTAAGAGATTAAGAATGGCACTCTTGCACTATGGTTTTTATGTTGCAGTGTGCTGTCGACCTGCAGGAGAATTGCCCCCCCTCCCCCCAGTTACTGGCTTAGTGGGGTCTCATTATGAATCACTTTGCCAAACTTTGATGAATGCTTCTAAATGTTAGTATTGTAATTTGGTTTCAATAATTCAAAACTGTTTTACCTCTGCGGCTGTGAGGCCTGAATTTGATGACTACTCTATTTGTGGCTATTGGTTCTGAAGTTTAAATAATGTTAAAACCATGTCGTCAGGGTGTGTCTGTGTAAGGAATGTGCTATTTTGCTGGGGTTTGCTGTAACAAAATAGCCAACGGCTTGCTTGTTTCAGAGAACTTGTATAGACTAATAAATTTTTTTCCACAGTATTCATTTTTTTCTAACATCTTCCTCGTGTATAGGTGAATTTTGTAAGAAACAATTCAAGAATTCTTGCACTGTTGGTCCTGTAACAGACAACATTAATGACTTCAGAATACTACAGGGTACCTAATCTATTTAGCAGTATGAGCTACTCTGCAATTTCCTGTAAATATATAAACTGAAATAACTTTATGTTGTTGCTTTTTTGTATACTTCAGCCTGCATACTATCATTGGACTTTTGCAAGTATATTGGTTATTTCCACTTAAATTCTCTCCTTTCAACTTTTGCACTTCTTAGGAAACTTACCAAATTTTTGAAAGTTATTCTATAATCAGACATTGTAAGTAAAATAACTCTGTAAATGTTCACACACTACACAAAAATGTAGATGTACATTGCCATTTTAACTGGCTGCACATTTGCTAAACAGGTTATTTGATTTGTTGAAAGGTGGCCATATATCTCTTGAATGCATCCTGAAGGTAGGACAGGATCAGATTTTATTTCAGAGAAGTGTGTTTTTAACATTCAAATAAAGATTATGAAGCAGGAACATCTGCCATCTTTTTATCACAGGATCTGTGCTTATATCTTGTGTGGTGTCTTGTTCTCAGAAGTTTCTCTGGCCAATTTATTTTGTTTGGGTTAAACTCAGGCCTGGGGATATTTGAAAATACCCACATGTTTTGAACCAAGGTAACTCAAATTTTGTGCTAAGAAAAACTTGGCTCCATGACCTGTAGAAATGATGAAACATGCAAAACTCTTCTTCCAGCCTCCAGACTGTAGAAATGTGCTTTTAAAAAACAAAAGCAAAACCGAAAACACAGTTTATTTCTGTGCCCAGTACTACTGCTGTGTGCCCTTTTCTGTTCTTACGTGGCATCACATCATACATGGAGCCTAAGTTATACAAATGTTAGAAATTGCCATTAATAGACTATGTGGTGGCTTGAGTATTTATTAGATTTTAAGGCAGCACACTCAACCTTTGACAATCTGGACTCAGAAGGGGACTTGTATAATATTGGTACACTACTGTAGGATTCGTGGCAACAGTCATAAGGAAGAAAGAAAGCAGTAGAACTTCTAAGCTTTTGGAACATGAATGGTCTTGACCTCTGAAGCCAATTGTTAGTTTTAGCCACAAAGCCCCACAATGGCCCTTATCAGATGACACTAAGTCATGATAGTTAAGCATTTTGAACTAAACATTATGGCTTATCATGTCATGTGAACCATTCTCAACCATGGTGACTACATAACCACGGTTTAAACACACTAACCATTTGCTGCAAAATAATTAGCCTAACCATGTCTTAGTGTGTTGTCTGAACAGGCCCTATCTAGGATTTTAGTAATAACAGAGGTGTAAGTAATGTATTGTAATTGGTTAACTGCCACCAGTCATGGTTGCCTTTATATTGGTAATGGAAGGGAGAACCTTGCATGAGTTCTAAGAATCTTGGCTCCCTCCTACACTGTACTTTTTGCTGATGTGGTTGCGGCTGAAAATTGCTCCCATTCCTCTTTCTGTTTGTATTGGTTTTCGCACAGGTTATCTGAATAATGGAGCAAATACCTGTGCTAGAGCCATGTCTTTCTAGGAAGTGGCTTTGCTACAGCTGGTACATACCACACATTTAAGCCAACCAATATAGGAAGCCAGTACTAATGTTTCTGGAACTTTGTGGAGTCTCAACTATGTGGAGTAGTTCTCATGGGCACCCATGTCCTTACTGGCCTTTAGACTTACACCATCTATGGACTCAAGTTAACAATTTCATTATAAGAGTGCTCTAGTGCTCTGTTTGGGTGTTTGTCCAGAAGTGAAAAATACATCCCTTTATTTCACCTGGTAAGCCTTTTTCTTTCCCCCAAATACTAATGACAAAGCTGAAAATGTTTGTCCCTTTTTGGTAAATCTGGTAGTTGATCATTGTGTAAAGAGTGTTCTTGAAATAAGGGGAGGGGGTGAGCAGGCTTAGTTGATAATCTGATTTACCAAACTGGGCATGTACCCTGTCAGTTGGGCTTCTCTGAATCCAATAAAACAATAATACCTTAGTTGATAGATGCATTCATGCAGGGAACCCCAGACTAGAGCCTTGGAACTTTTCCCATGTTTTGCTACCATGAGTCGAATCTAGTCTTCCACACTGGAGCAAGAAATATTTGGTACTTGAGGATTATTTGCCTCCCGCAAAGTTCGTTAAATTACAATTTGAAATGGATTGATAAAATATTTTCAATTAGAGTGATGGGGTTCACAGTCATGGAAACTGGATCAGTTTATATTAAATTTGTAACCCACCTTACCACCAAACAGAGCTCAGTTGAGCTTACTCTTAAGGCTTAATTATTCCAACATGTCTGCAGAAGTGGCTCTGTTTGACTAAAGTTGACTTTGTGTAGGGCAGTGTTCCACAACCTGGTGTCCTACACATGTTTTGGACTTTTGGAAGCCACCAGACAGCACAGTCAATTATAAAAAATGCTAGTATTGTATCCTAAAAGATCTGGAGGACATCAAGGAAAGGTGTTGTAAGACAGTTCAATAGCATATGTTTTTCACTTTTCTCATAGTAGCAAAAGTGCTACTTATACATTGAAACATTAAAAAAACTATATGAATCTAATGGTTGGTCTATGTCTGTTGCTTTTTCACGGATGGTAGTAAATCTGCACACATCTACACCTATGCAATATAGTTATTATTCCCATGCTGGCCTTGGTTTTTACTCTGTTTTTCTTACAGCCATTCAAATAAAATGTTTCCACTGTAATAGAACCATTCGAAACCTGCGCGATCTCCCGTGGCTGCTCAATATATCTTTATCCTCATGTGGTTGTGAAATGTAAATACAGGTTTAGTCCTTTCCAGAAAATGAATTCATTCAACTGTTTTGTTCTTCTGCATGTAAAAGTGTAGCATGGTTTATAAAAATGTTTGGCCTGAAAAGTTGATATTAAAATTACTTCTAGGGCAGTACCCTATTCAGCACTACCGCTAACCTAAATTACAGTGTGCAATGTCAATTGTGTTTGTTGGCATTATGTTTTTTCCCCATTGTTCTAGAGGTTGCTTACACTATGTAACTCACAGTGGTAGTGTTGAATAGGATACTGCCCCTAGTTTTCATGGGAAAATACTGAACGTTTGCCAGAGTCTTGAATGGCAAATATTTGCCACAATTGTTTATAGTAAACAAAAACAATAGGCTTGAATGGAGGGACAAGCATGGTGCAGACATAGCATGGCAGCAACAAGGAGGAAGTGGTTAGTATAGCGTGCAACCATAGCTCCAAAGAGAAAGCAGGTACATAAATATGCAAGATCATCTTGTAGTGTATCCTATTGCAGGTTGCGCCTGGCATTATTTATGATGGTAATGTAATAAAAGACTTCAAACTGAAACTTGCTGAAAAGAAGGCTGATCACAATTTTCAAGGGTTAATCAGAGACAAATGGAAAGATTATTTGGATGGAAGAAACGGGACGAAGCTCTGTCTTCACTCTGAAATTGTCTAGTTCAACCTTCCCCTCCAAACCCTACCTCTCTGTATACGCTTGATATCCATATCTAAAATAATCCTGGCTATCAGAGTACTTACATTCTTAATCTTTAGACATATGAATCACATTAAACAATTTTGGGAGGTACAGGTGTATATTGCCCCTTTCCCAGTGATTATATTTGGTGAAATGTGAGTGGTTCTGTTCCCTAAAGAGGAAATGGCTTCCCACTCTTTGGCGAACAGAAGCAAAAGAGGGGAGCAGGCCCTAATAATATGCAAATGAACAAAACAGCTCAGGTATGTACTCTTAGGAAAGAGTAAAGAGGATCAGGAATAAATATCCCCAGCGCCTCTCTGAGTAAGTACAAAGTTAAAACACATTAAGGCTTTGTCAAGCGGAGGTAATACAATTCTTCACCCCAGCAGACAGTTTCTTGTTTAAAGTATGTTTGTTCCTTTTTAGGGCAGTGCCCTAACACAGTAAGATATAGTGGCATAAATAGCCACATTAGCAAGCACACAAATTACTTTTGAGAAGTTGCTCTGAAACACACAAGCTAATTACAGTGGTAGACATTGCATTGATGAGGAAGGACATAAAAGCTTGTCTGAATGCCTGTACAGAAAGGGCAATGTGCAAATAGATAGAAACAGTTTTACAATTATGGAGCCACCGTTGAGAAGGCTTTTTCTAATACTCCCAAATGCAATGGCAGTCTATATTCTCTGTTTTGCACACTTTACATATGGGTTTAATTTTTTTTTAATCAAACTCCTGCCTATTTTGTTATGACAAGCTGAATTCTGCATGGAAAAAATGATGTGGAAAGGTTTATGGTCTTTGTTTGATTTTTCATTTCTATCTTTTAAAATTTAAATTAGCAGGTAGAAGTGTAGCTAGTGATAAATAAAATACACTGTGCAGAGCATGATTCCCTATTATTGGAAATTAGTTTATGGGGAAACACCTGGGAGTAGCTAGATGTGGTACTAAGTTAACTGTAAACCAGCCTGTGATTTTATACTCACGTGAGCAAAGCAGTGTTAAAAAAAAAAGCTGTTCAAGGAAGATCGTAGCAGCTACTTCTGTGAACAGAGAGTGCTTACTAAGTTTTTTTTTAAAATACCAGAGTAGCACCTGAGATCTTTTGTGAGCAGCTCCTTAAACGCTACGGTGCTTATACTAGTAAACAGCTCATGGGAGCTGTTATTTGCACCTCCAAAAATATTGTTGATGGAGGATTCAGGTGACCCCATCCCACTCCATGTGTCCATAGAATGCATGAATGGGGGTTGCCTCCTGACACAGAAACACGCAGTGGCTATGTCTTTAGGCACCCATGAACTTTGAGCCTGCCAGAAGGGGTTCTACACAAGGGCCAATCCCTTGTATGGAGGAGCTGTACATGTGTTGAGCCCCTGTGCCGATGGGTGTATGTGTGTTGGGGCTCTTCTAACCATTTTTTTTCCTGAAGCATTTAATTTCATTTGTGCCTGTAAAGATGAGTAGTGTTACATACTCCAAAATTCCCTGAGGCCAGAGCCTAGTATATAGGGTTAATTGCCTTGAATGTGAGAAAAAGCACAGGAGACTTGCACTGCTGAAAATACCTACTTACAAACAGCCTATTGGAGGCAAGCAACCTAAAAGCAAGCAGCATGACTGCTAATCCGCAGACTACCAAAGAAGCAGTATGGACGCGTGCTACTTTCAAGACTGCTTTTGGTCTAGGTAAACTCAGCTCGCTCGCTCACCCCCCAGCCCCTCCCCATCCTTCTCTCCAGGTCTGCCCAAATTCAAACTATTGTTTTTCTGACCTATTCCACTAGTTAAAGCCTTAACGTGTTCTCTGGAGTGCCTCAGAAACTTATGAGGAGTTTTGCAATGAAAAGAGGAATCATGATAGACAGGACTGCCTGAGAAAGAACCATCTGTAGACATCTAAGATGTACATTGTCGAACTGAGAAAGTACGCTAGATAATATCCTGGAATCCTTTGTTTTATACAGGAATTCCATAGCAGATAATATATGAAAATTGGGTTCCTTGAAGGCAAAAAGATTGAAAACACTGACCTATGGTATTGGGATCTTCTGAGAGAGAAAAAGAGAGAGTGCCCACACAGAGCTACAAATCATATAAATGTGTTCAAGCTTTCTGCCTTTCTCTTTTTTTTTTGCCAGAGTTCAGAAGTTTATAAAGCATCAACAGTTACTGTAGCTGGCTTCATTCAATTAGAACACAAACGACTGATCAATATGAAATACATTATGGGACAACTTGGCACCATGTAGAAATGCATTTAGCGATTAAAAAACAAACAACCAGCTGACTAATTTCTCTGGCACATGTTAGCTTGAATAACTACTTTTAAAAAATTCCTAGTGAACCTGATATTTTATCTTAAATGTTAGTTTGAGGGGGGTTTCTATTTATTTTGTGCTAGTTTTATTTTTTATTTGACAAAAAATTGCCTGCCTAATTTGACCAATTTTTACCTTTCAAGATTTTAGTCATGTCGGCACTATACTGCAAAAGGGTAGCTAAAAATATAGGCTGCATAAAAGTAATTCACATTAGTACAATTTTTAGCATGGTTGGTGAAAAAATCCACGTCTAACTTGAAATAGCAGTAATTATCTGGTGGAGACACTGCTATAGGCAGTGTCTGTGGCATTAAGAAATAAGATCCACGTTGCATCAGACCAAGGGTCAATCTAGTCCAGCATTCTGTTCACACACTGGCCAATCAGCTGCCCACAGGAATCCCAGAAGCAAGACATGAATACAACAGCACCCTCCTGCCCATGTTCCCCAGCAACTGGTGTGCATAGGCATACTGCCTCTGATACTGCAGGTAATACATCGCCATCAGGACTAGTAGCCATTGATAGTCTCCAGGAATTTGTCCAGTCCCCTTTTAAAGCCATCCAAATTAGTGGCCTTTACTATGCTTTGTGGTAGTGAATTCCATATTTTAACTAGGCACTGTGTGAAGAAGTACTTTTGTCAGTCCTAAATATCCCATCAATCAGCATCATGGGATGACACTCCGTTCTTGTATTATGCTATATATAGTTTTATACATTCACAATCCTGGTGAAAGTTTGAACAAGCTGCATACATCACACAGTCCGTTGTACAGTATTTACATTTATGCACCCACAGAAATAATGCCTTTCACAGTAAAATTCCATTACAATAGGCAGTTACGTTATGCCAAGTCAGAACCTTGATCTATCTTGATTAGCACTTTCTATACACTTACCTGTAGTGGCCCTCCAGGGCTTCAGACAGGAGGTTTTACTAGTCGTATCTGGATTGTGCTCTCCAGATGAGGTATGGCTCTAAGGTTCTTCATATAGAATTCACCTATTCAATAAAAGTGCACATAGGTTCAAAAGAGGAAATTTCATCTATCTATATGGCCCTCCCCTTCTTTGTTTAACTGGATTTCTGCACGTTTGGAACTGCATTTCTGTCATGCACACATGTGCAAATAGTATGGCAGTATTTTAAAGGCCCTTTTACTGTCATTTGTAAAATTGCTAAATACGTAGGTTAGATCTAGGGATTCATGAATCTATCAGTTTCTCTTTTTCCTGAATTCAAACTTTTTACATCTCAAGTTCTTTCCATACTGGTATATGAAGAAATTTGTCAATTTTGGTTAATTCTGATTAAAAACAAACAAACCAAAATTATATTCTCACCCATCTGAACCAGTCAAATTCAAAAGGTACACTAATGCTCTTCCCATATCACTGTCAAAGATGAGTCTGTCTGAAAAAAAGCTGGCAACCATTCAGTACCACAAACGGATTCAAACTCAGACTTTTAGGAGATGAAGAGTCAAGGCTCTGGGCCCAGATGAACAAATCTATTTCAGTTTCTCTAACTTTTGATTTTTTAAAAATCCTCACTTCTTTCTGTCCTATTTATGAAGAAATGTATGCATTTTGGTAAATTCCTATCAACAAATGAACAAAACAAAAACTCTAGTTAGAGCCACAAGCTTGGTAGCAGCTGGTCTGACTTGGCCTGTGTGCTGCCTTCAACTCAGCATTGACTAAAATATAGTCCAGACGTTGGAAATGCAACAACATGAAGGAACTAATGGCCTCAGCCTGAATGGGTTGTGTTTCCTGGGAGGAACCAGGAAGTTGTTAAGGGCAACACCCACTGCTTCTGGCTTGGAGAGAGAGAGGCCACAGCGTGAGAGAGCTCTGTAGCTTTTTGTTTAAATAAAATGTAAATGTTTGTTATGAAGCAGAGTGGCTGATTCCATAAGGTGCAATCCACCAACTTTGAAACAGGGAAGAGCCAAGCAGGGCTGGTATTTTTATAGGCCTCTATTATGCATGGGTATTTGCACATTATAGACAAATTTATGCATGTTGTAGTGTTTAAAGTAGACCTGGGAGGCCTGTGTTTGCATACGCTTTGCTCTGTGCAGCCCCATGCCTCGGCAAACTTTCATACTGGCTTAGCGCAGGCCATTGAGGCTTGTCAGAAGTCTTTGCCTCTTTTCATGCTTTTATCTTTTAAAGGGAACAAATGAAAACGTACCTCTGTGGCTATGTAGCACTGAATATATATATATATATATATATATATATATATATGTTAAATCTCTTAATCCCATTTTGGTATTCTGGAGCAATTTATTTCTGCCCCAAATCTCCCTTTTCATGTCTGCCAAAGAAAACACTGGGTGCTGTGCAGCCCATTTTAAAATGAAGTTGTTGTTCAGAGGAGTCTGCTGGTAGTAAAGTTATAAAGGACAAGGTCAACCTGTTTTTCATATTTTATTGGGTGGGGGAGTTAATACAAAAGCACTTCAATTTTTAATGCCCAGATTACAAAGCCTAGGTGGAACTTAAAGCTGAAATTGTTTCCCTTACTGAACTATTATACTGCCTTTTAAATACAGGGTCTGACATTCCCTGGAATTCTTAAAAAACGAAAATCAACATGAAACGCTATCGTAAAATGCTGGCAGACATGAATATGCTGTTAAGTGCATCTAGATGACTTGTGAGAGGGTAACACGGAGTCTGTCCTCTTAACGATTCAGAAGAGCTACTTCCATGGCTTAGAAAATAACATCTGGTTCAAAATTTGTGGAAGGGAATTATTGATGATCCAGATGGTGAGATGCAACATGTGTATTCCTGCCTGCAATTTAAAATCCACAAAAAAGGTCACATTTGACACTTGTGTCTCCATTATGGCTCCCTGTGACTCATATTGAAGAGAAGCTGTATCTCCACCACAACGATGTTCTGTTCCAGAAAGCTGTCACCTCCTCAAAACTCTCTGTGCTGTGCAGCTAAGGGTGCCTCTACAAGAGGCATTTAAAGCTCTTTTAAGGCGCATTATAATAATAATAATAATAATAACGATTTATTTCTTACCCGCCTCTCCATCTAGATCGAGGCGGGGAACAACAGCATGATAAAATACATAAAACTAATTAAAACATGACAAATATTATTAAAACTGCATTAAAACATCCTAAAACATCATTAAAACATCCTAAAACATCCTAAAAACATTCTAAAAATTACACTGGATATGCCTGCCGGAAGAGAACAGTCTTTATAGCTTTCTTAAATTCTAAAAGACTGTTAAGTTGACGAGTCTCCTCCGGCAGGTCATTCCACAGTCTGGGAGCGGCAGAAGAGAAGGTCCTCTGGGTAACAGTTGTCAGCCTAGTCTTGGCCGACCGCAGTAAGTTCTTCCCAGAGGACCTGAGCGTGCGGGTGCACAAGAACGGAGCACAAATGGGGCGTAGAGGCGCGCTATCTACCCGATTATGCGCATTATCGAATGCGCGTTAAATCGCGAGTTTTATTTTGCTCCGTCCATTAAAGCGCATTTTGACTGTGTGAATAAGCGCTTATGCGCATTAACTACTTGTAAAGCGCATTTTGGACATCTGTTAATGCGCTTCGCCGCCTCTCGCCGCCTCTCGTGCAGAGGGATTAGGCGTAAATGCGCTTCTGCGATTATGCGCATAATCGCCTAACCAGGCGCAAAAGCGAATCCTTGTAGAGGGGACCTAAGAAAGGTACGTCCCTGCCCTGTTTTGTATCTCATTGCCCTTTATTTTGCTTTTAACGTTCATAAATCGTGCAAAGCATTTTAAAAACACACACCCTCAAACAGACTTCTTAAAAAACAAGCATGATAAAGATATAATTTCTAACTCTAAAATCCACTAGGTGCTTTGTCACTCATGCTGCTGCTGCTGCTGCTCATCATCATTAATTATCCGAAAAAGTAAGTAAACGAGCGGAGCAAGGCTGTTTTTACAAAGAGTGTTTTTCAAAGTCTCTTCCATGAGATGGCAGCAATTCTTTAGGTGAATTCAAGAGACATATGAAGATGTCATAGGGAGGACTGCTGGTCTGGTAGTCATTTTTTAGAAATACCAAAAAAGAGAGGCGTTTCGTTTTGATGGGCTTTACTTTCATTTGCTTTATGACTTTCCTGCCATCAATCAGTCAGGTATATGACTTTTTTTTTCTTATTTCATCTCTTTCCAATTACCCGCCCCCCTCTCTCTGCGTGTGTGTGTGTGCAGCTAAAGAGTCTGATGCTTATAACATACTGTTTTATCATCTATTGTTGAGGTTGGTTTATCAGTTACGGGAGTAAGTAAGAGGACAGAATAATTCAAGATGTTTTAATTGTTTTCATTTAAATTTATGCTCTGTATACATACATGCTCTGTATACATACATGCTCTGTATACAAACATGGTATAAAATGACAACTTCTATCTGTTCTTTCCCTCCCACTCTGCACAATTATATGATAAAATACATTTGTTCCTAATTAAAATCTATTATTCGAGTTTAGAGGTGGACTAGAAAATTATTTTGCAACCACACCGTATTTACAGATTTGTTTTCATATTTCCATTTATTTATTTATTTGTAACTACATTCATTACTCCCCCACCCAATAATTTTGATAGTTTACAATTTATTTGGATATGTTTAGTTTCATTACCTTGTCTTATTTAGCAGGTGGGAAAATGGCTATTTGTCTATGATTAGAACAGTGTGCTTGTTTTAAATTTATGAAGTACTTGGGGCTCATCATAGGGATAAAATGGTAACATTGCAGAGGATAAAACAGGCATTAATTTAAACTAAAAGCTTCCATACACTTGCTTAAGAAAAAATTCCATTGCAGGAGTATGGACAATTGCAGACTTAGCCTTAAGGATGGGAGTGAAAATGTTAATAGTACTCCTTTTGACTGTTTAGGTTTTTGAGTTTACTGGCTGGTGTTTTAATTGTCTCTTCTGGTTTACAGTGACCCAATCTAGTAAATGCATAGAAATCACATTTGGAAGCTAATTCTGAATGGGAAACGGTTTTGAGGGGCACTTAGAATGTGTTTTGCAGATGAAGTCCACATTATAAGCACAAATCTGAAGAAAAAAACACTACAAAAAAGCTGTTATCAGTAGAATAAAAATTAAAGTGCTTGTAAATATGCCCTAGTTGTGGTTCAGCATATTGGAAGTATAAACTCTTTAATGCTGGTGGTCATATAATCAAATTATATTATATTATTTATTTATTTATTTTGTTGTTATTACTACAACACTGCATTGTGCAGTGCATAGAAATAATAATGATTTAGAAATAATAGTTTATTGTAAATAAGATTACAAGGCCTTGCCCAGAGGTTTACAGCCTAATAGACAAAACAATAAAGAAAAGAATGGACATAATAGAAAGGGGGGAAGCTATTGTAAAAATAAAAACCCTTCTGTATATTTATAACATTTTAAAAATATGTATACTACATTCAGATCAGTTGGTTGTCAGAGACTAGAAAGGCAAAACACATGAATGTAGTGATGAAGTTATTACTCATTGCAAAGATAGAGATTGTGACTTGTTTGAAATCAGAAAAAAAACTTGTATGAATCAGTGGCAGGCTAAACGAAGTAGGAAACAACATGAAATTGGTGAACATTGCCAAATTTAGTGAAAACAAAGGAAGGTAGACAGACATATGATTGAGATTCTTTTTAAAGTATATGTAAATTGAAGATATATGATTAGAAAAGATCATGTATTTCTTTTGAGCATACATATGTGATTGAGGCTTTATGTATTTTGTAAACTTGCAGTTGTGTATTTGAATATGTTAATGTTCGTTCTTTCACCTTGAAGCTTTGTAGAAATTTGATGTTTTGGGGCAGTTCTCTCTCCCAATCTTGGGGATATTTGATAATAGCTTTTCTGAGTGATCCAGGAAGTGGGACCTTTTACTATGTGTGCCTGTGCGTGCACACACTCTTGTTTGAGCAGCTCCATTCCGTTCCCCATCTCCCACCAAGTAACCTGTATTTCCTCCAACTCAGTAAGCCAACATTCTGCGCCAATGGCCAGTATCCATTGTTGCCCACCGGGCGCTAGCCGGATCCACCACTAACACAACAGGAAGTTACAGGAAACTACAGGAAATGCGTGTTTCCCAAACTGGGCAGGTCAGCAAAGCTCATAAAAGGGGGATACTTTGACCTGCCCAAACGTGAACGCAAGCAGGAACGCAATTCTCAGGAATCGTTCACAATTTCCTGAACTTGCATTTATTTGAAAGTGCACATTTGGGCAAATGGGCACTTCTGAAAACGTGTGATTGTGGAAATCACCCCCAACCCGCATTTTAACACTTTAGCCTATAGGGGAAAATTCTCAGTTTTGGTTCGGGAAAAGGTATATTTTTTTAATCGGGAGAAACATTATACTTTATAAAATGCACATTTTTTTCTACTACAAACATGCTTATTTCCCTGATCAAAAAAGAAAAAAGAAAAGACGCTCATGTTCATCAATGCAAATGAACATTTAGGCAGAATGGAGGAACCTCAATGAACTCAAACTTTGTATGTTCATCCATCCCCAAAAGTGTCAATATTGGATATTTTTCATTGACTAATAATGAGGCTTTGGGGGTGTTGTTGTCCCCCCCACCCCGCCCACAGCTTTTGCATTCCTTTCCCGGAGTTTTTCCCCTAAAGTTCCCCCCTTGCATATTTGCAAATGCAAACCTTGATATTACCTTAAGTCTGCTGATACCTATTTCTTGTGTGTGCGTAAGTAGTGCAGTGTTGGCCCTTGTTCTACAATCACAGGGAGACTCAAAATGGGATTTGTATAAGTATTTATTTAAAAGATTTTCAACCTGCTTTTCAGGGCATTCTGCCATCACAAGGAAGCGTATAAGACCCTGAAACACATCAAAGTACACTTTCCATTTCAACATTTCAACCACAAAATTATATAAAACATAAACAAGAATGAGTAGCAGCTAAATATTTTTTCCTAGTCTAGCACAATTCAACCAAACGCAGAGCTCCATCAGACAAGCATTTTATTGCACACTCATTGCTGTGCACTCATGGATTTTTGGGGGTCCCTCTCACGACGACGTCTGCCTCCCGAGCGCCTCCTGCCCCTTCTAGCCTTTTTCGCTCAACAAAAAAACACCCCAGTAAGTCCGACTTCCTTTTAAAGACGGAAGTTGCCGCTATCTCCTGCTGTGTGCAGGAGAAGCAGCGCGATCAAAACAGCCCGCTGAATGGGCCATGTGAACGTTGTTTATTTCCTCTTTCAAAAGAGGAAGTAATGAGGGACATAAGCGCGGGCAGAGAAGCGATGGTAAGCAAACACAATTTTCCTCCGTGTGATGATGCTCAGAGATGGGAGTACATGTGTCTTCAGAACTTTTAAGAACCAGCATTTCTCCATGGGGAGGAAGCTCTGGAGGTGAGAAGTCACCACCAAGAAATCCTAGTACCAGAAAACCTAATGGTTCAGCAGAGCCTTCGATGCTGTTCTCAATGCTTAGACAGGTTCTTGCAGGTATATAGCAGTTTATATGATATAAAGCTTCAAAATTGGTCACAATTTCTCCAAAGTTAATGGGAGTGAAAAGCACTTAATTTCAACAGGAAAATTAAAGGCATGCTTAAAATTTCCCTCAGTGAAACAAATGAGGGTTAAAACCATTTGGATCGTGCCCAATATTTGACGGGTACTACAGGCCTTTATTTAGTGGTTTACCAGTGGCATTTTCCTTGACATCTGAATTTTCAATTTTATGGCATTTTCCTAATTATATATGTTACTGAAAGAATAATGATGCTTTCCTATTTTTTTTCTATAGTTCATGGTCTGGTTAGCTTTATGAGGATAAATAGAGAGCATTTGTACAGCTTTAAATTCCTGCTCATAAATGACACCCAGCAGATGAGCAGCCCACATATCAGATAACATTGCATTCTGTTGTGGAACCCAAACAGAAGTGGGTGCTGCACTTTTTAGTGTGTCATGAACCACTTGTTACTTTTTTTTCATAATAGCTGTATGGCATTTTGTTACAGTAATTCCACTGCTTCACTGCACGTTGGTAATAGAAAATGCTTGATTTAGCTGTCTCAGTAATTGCCTCCATGTTTTGAGGATGAGCTCCCTAAGGGACAGTAAAGTTTGATTTAAGATGCCATCCAAAGAACTTGATTGAAATGTTCCTGCTAGAGGTACAAATCAAGAAGACAAATCAAGATAGAACTTCATTAGTTTGTCAACAACAAGTCTTGACAATATAATACTAGAAATAATAGTGGCCTGAGAAAGCCTTTTCTGTAGTGGCCCCCTCTCTATAGAATGTCTTTCCCAAGAAAATTTTGCCTAGCATCTTCATTATATACATTTAGATGCCAGGTTAAGACCTCCCTCTTCCGGCAAGAATGTAATCTTTAGTTTGATATCTTGATTATCAGTTTTATTTATTTTTATTATCAGTTTTACCACTGGCTCTTCAACATTTTTAATGTTTTTAATATCTTATCCCCCTCAATATTTTCATTGGACGCATTATTGCACCGGTTATTATTTTACTGTTGTTTTGGCCTTTTATGAATGCAAAAGTGCTCCTGGGCCTTTTGTCAGTTGGGCAGTATATAATCTAACACGTCATTAGAAGATAATAATTATTTTTTAAACAACAACAACAATTTTTAAAAAGAACTAAAACATAGCATTTAGATTATATTCGAAAACTGATTAATAACTACTATAAATGCGCATCACAAAGAATAAAAATCATTTAAAAACCCACAAAATCAAAATTCAAGGCATAATGCTTTCCCAAACTGGTGCCCTGCGGAAATGTTGGAATACAATTCCCACCATCCCCAACCAGAATGGCCAATGTCCATGCTGGTTCGGTATGATGGGAGTTGTACTCCAATCATGGGGAACACCACTGGAGATCATTCTAAGATGAGTTTAGAGGTGAATAACGTGAAGACTTCTCTGTAGCAGCACCCACCATCTGGAAAACACTCCTTCGTGCAATTTGGGAGGTGCAAAATGTAACATACTTTGAAAGCCTCCTGAAAACACATATTTTCACACAAGTTTTCCCTAGGCTGTAACTTCTGCTGGGGTTTATTTTGGTTTTACGTGGTATTTGTTAAACTTTTAAAGCTTTAGATCATGTTTTGAACTGCTATATCCCTTTGATTAGGGATTTATAAATATTTCTTTGCTTCTTGTGAGAGCAGCAATCAAAGGCTTTGAATATATCCAATGCTAATAATCCCGCTTTTAAATTCCTTTTTTAAATAATATTAATTATATTTAAAACTCTTCCAATTAAATTAGGCATTTGCCTCCCTGGGATAAATCCACATTGATCCTTTCTAATATACTTATGTATAAACGTACTCATCCTTTTTGCCATTATTGCCGTAAAAATTTTTGAATCTTGATTTATTAAAGATATTGGTCTATAAGATGCTGGGTCAGTCAAATCCTTTCCTGGTTTCGGGATTAATATGATCAAGGAATGATCCCATGATGGGGGGGGGGGTCTTTCCCCCTTCTATTATACTATTAAATAATTTTTTTAATCTTGGTAGTAAAATTCCTTTAAAAACTTTATAATAATCCAGCCCCAAACCATCCAATCCCGGAGATTTCCCTCCTTTTAATTTAACTATAATTCCTTCTATTTCTTTCACAGTAACTAAACCTTCCATATAATCCCTGTCTTGCCCCTGTAATCTTATTTTCCAATTCCTCTCTACATATTCCAATATTTTAACCTGTGATCCCATATCTGATGTATATAATTCTCTATAAAATTCCTGAAATATATTTAATTTATCCTTCATTAAATTACAATTTTTCCCTGTCTTGTCTCTAATTGTCCCTATCATACTCTTAGCCTTTTTGGACTGAGTGGACCTAGCCAGCATCTTTGAATTTTTATTACTATATTCAAAAAATTCCCTCTTTAAATATAGCAAATCCCTCTGGACTTGTTCTAACTCTTCTCTCTCTAATTCTTTTTTCTTAGCTTGGATTTGGGCAAATAGGCGTTTATCTTTTGTCTCTCTTAGCTTGTCCTCTAGGTCCCTTACCTCCTTTTCAATCTTTTTCTTTTGAGCCTCTTGTTGTTTTCTTAGGGTACACATTTCCCTGATACATATCCCTCTTACTACAGCCTTCATAGTGTCCCATATTAAACCCTGCGAGTTTATATCCTTTTCGTTAATTTCCCATATTTCCTGCATTTCTTTTTTAATATTCTCCACTATATTTTTATTATTTAGTAACCTTGTATCGATTCTCCATCTCTTAACTTGTTTATAATCCTTCTTCATTTTAAGATCCAACGTCATTAATGCATGATCTGTGACTTTAATCACCCCTATAGCACAATCTAAAAGTTTAGACAACATATTTTTTGACACAAAAATATAATCAATCCTGGAATAACTCTTAAACCTTGGTGAGTAGAAAGTGTATTTCCTTTCTTCCCCTTTTAATACTCTCCAAACATCAATTAATTCTTTACTCTCCATTAATTTGCTTAATCCCGTCCTCCCACCACTCTTGAGAACTCTTAATATATTATCCCTATCTTTCCCTTTGTCTAATACCATATTAAAGTCACCTGCCATCACAATATTCTTTTTACCTACTTCTCCCACTGCATTAAAAACTTCATCAAAAAATTCCATCTGTTTCCCATTTGGAGCATATACATTAATCAATACATATTCCTCCTCCCCTACCCTGCAGGAAATAATCAGAAACCTTCCTGCTTCATCCTTCTTCACCCTTTGTATAGTAATGCCACATTTTTTTGAGATTATAATCGCTATACCTCTCGCTTTAGAAGTACCAAAAGACTTTTCGTAAATGCCCACCTCCCTCATCCGAAGCTCATTTACACCCTCCTTTGTTTGATGAGTTTCCTGCAAAAAAATTACATCAGCTTTCTCTTTTTTTAATAACATTTCTATTCTCTTCCTTTTAATAACAGTTCCTAGCCCTTTAACATTTAAAGTTGCAACCCTTAATTTATTATCCATCTCTCTCTTTCCAACACATCTCTATATTGGTCTCCCTCTGTGATACACATACCCCCCCTCCCTCACCCACCCACCCACATTTACCCCCCAATTTCACCCCCCTCCTCACCAGGCCTTCCTGGGCAATGGCCCCAATTATTCTTAGAACTCTTCGGGGGGGGGAGGGGAGAAGCAACCCAGCATTCCAGAACAGAAACCTGAGCCTCCCCTCTCATATAATCTTTTCTTATCCCTATTACAATATTATTTCTTCATTGACGGGTTCCACCCACGGCTCCTTCCTCCTGTGGATAATCAGGACCAACTCCCCCTCCAGCAGCAGCATCCTGCTTTGTTTCTCCAGCAGCCATGGGATCCACTAAGCCCAACTTTTCCAGAAGCTACCTTCCTTGCTCACTCGATGTTATTCTATGTTGCTTCCCTTTCCACATAAATCTCAAAAAAACTGGATATCCCCAACTATATGTTATCGATCTCTTCCGCAAAGCCACTGTACACAGTCTAACATTCTTCCTCCACTGCACCGTTTGAGGGCATAAATCTTGATAAACCTCAATTGATGTTGCTTGTATCATCAGCTGGGCTTGGCGTCTAATTGCTTGCATCAACTTTTTTTTCTTGTAATAATTAGCAAATTTAACAATTATATCTCTTGGGAGAAGTCCCTTCTTCTTAAAACCAACTCTATGAACCCTCTCAATGTCCTGCATCGCCCAAATTTCTTGAGTTTCAATTTCCCTGATCCAATCCAAAATTATAACTCTTAAATCCTTAGGAGTCTCTCCCTCTCTTTCCCCAAAAGATCTAATTCGAATATTAACCCTCCTGTCCCGATCTTCCAAAGCAATTAAACGTAAATCCATCTCTGTCAGTTGGTCCCCATGTTTCTTGGTATCTTCCTGCTGCTTCTTCATATTCATCTCCATTCTATCCATATTATCCACCACAGTTTGAAGGTCCACTATAAAATCCTTCTGTGAGTCCTTAATCCTTTGCATTATCTTTTCCTCCTGCTTAAATAAAGCAGTCTCCATCATCTTCTGAATTTTGCTGAATAAATCCTCTGAGGACTCTACTTGCCTCTCTCTGGCTGATTTTGGTACTGCACCTGCGTCTTTAGAAGCTGTGCCTTTAGTATTTCCAGAATGGACAGGGGATTTCCCTGTCTTGTCGGCTTGCTGCTGCTTGTCCGACATTTTGTCTGGCATAATTCCAGTAACTCTCACCAAACACTGCCAGTTCCGATCGGAAGGATGATTTTTTTTGTTTCTCTGCTCCAGCCTAGGACTTTGGACTGGGTTTTTTGCTTTCTTTTCATAAAGCTTAACTCACCAATCCACCCTTTCGTCTGGGCTCAAGTAAACAAATACGCTTCTATCTCCTTCGGCTGGAGATTAAAAGCCACTTTTCCACATAAATCAGTTCCTCCTCTCCCTCTGAAATTGTCTTAACCTTACGGTTTCTAATTAAAGTCCATTAATTACCTTCCGTTGGCACTCTGTCGAACTCCCGATCCTCCTCGTCGTTAGTTTCACTTTCCGTCGGCCGTCCAGGCAGTTATCCAGCTATTAATCTCTCCGCAGATGCAGTAAAGTTTCCGGACCCAGAATCAAGTCATTAATCAGGAATCCATCACCTCCAAATTAGGGATTTTATAAATATTTCTTTGCTTCTTGTGAGAGCAGGAAAGTTCCGTCTCTATTCCATCTTTGCTAGGCCACTCCCCCCACAATTTGGGATTTCATAAGGTCCCATGATTTACTATTGATAATAAATCCTGGGAGACAAAGCTGCATTCAGCATATATATGTAATTTTTTGGTAGATTTAATGCTTAGTCCAAAGCGGTAAATGGAATCAAAAACTTGAATGTCATCCTGAAAAAATGCATACACACGGCTTAAAAAATAAAAGCAGGCCATGGAAATAATTTGTAATTTAATGTGATCATAAATGTAGTGCCTCATTATAGGATGCCGCAGCAGCCTTCCACTGTCTCCTGCAAATCTTTTTATAGGGGAAATTGTAACACACTACCCGAGTATATCTTTTAACAGCAGTGAGGGTTTGATTGACATAGTATTACTTTCATTAAAAAGAAACAGCAGGCATGTGGAAAGGATGTCTGTATGAAGTCAAATTTCTTTGGTACGTTATTTGCACCAAGTATGCAAACCGCAAGGGTACTGCTCTTTTGGTTGAGATTTTGAAATACAAGGGAACTTAGTGACACTGTTTACTAGGCCTTTCGTATGAACGTATCTATTTACAAACAGCATCTGTCAAGTCTGTTAGGGTCTAAAAATAATAAATATATAGCCCCTGGCAATATATAAACCTCTTTTGTGACTTCAAACTGAAACAAAATTATGCAGCACAATGTTATACATGTTTACTCTGAAGTAAGGCCCACCATCCCCAATGGGGCTTACTTCCAGAAGTCACTGTGCAGAAAACCTAAATATGCCTTTGTTTCTTGCATCTCTTGTTTGACTCACTTTGTTGCTTCTCCACTCCCCCATGTCTTAATGCAGAGTGTACATTCTTATGGCAGGGATATAGGTGTGTGCAGCACACTTCCCAGGGATTTTTAAAAACGCAAACATTTCTTGAATACTCAGTCATAAAGGACATTATTTTTATTCATTTATTTATTAAACACTGTAGACACTGATGCCCTACTCTGCATTTGGCTTGCCTGACCACGGGAGGGCCATTGGCCATCCTCAAGCCCCAGTATTTGTGGGGCTTTGTGGTGACACTGGCTGGAGGAGGGGCTTATGAGGCAATATAAGCCTTCAGGGTCCCTCCTCCTGCCCTGGCCTCTTTGAAGCATGGCTCCTGGCAGAGAGGCTCCCAGCAGAGTGATTCCTTTTTGCTCCTGCTGCCAGGAATAATGGCACGCTGTGGGGGGGGGCAGCAGAGCAGCTGGAGGACTGTACTTGCTGTATCTGAGTCCCCCTCTGGATCCCTACTCAATGGCCCCCTCAATTCAGTGCTTATTGCTTGAGACATTTGGGTGTGCCTGGGCACACCTGGCACACCCCTTGCGCACACCTATGGGCAGGGATATGTCTTACTTCTGCTTACTTTTTAAATATATAGGATTGAATCCTAACAGATGCAAGTGGAACACCACCTCTGAAATAGGGAACACTTGCGAATGGCATGAAATCTGGCATATGGGGCTGCCACTCGGGGTGGGGGAGGATGGGCTGATTAATATCACAGATCCTCCTCTTTTGCAAGCAAAATTGTGTCCCACTTATGCCAGGGGTGCCTTTGAATCTAACCCAGACTATAACAAATAATAATTCTTGTGGTATGGAGTTGTCTCAATATAATCCATCTATTTAGATCAGTTGGTTCCCCCCCCCCACACACACACACACTTTTCTTCGGTATGTATTCCTTCCACACAGCTCAACCCAAATCCTGGTATTTGCATTGTTGAGTTTACATTATGCAAACTTTAACAAGAATGCAAACATATTTAATGTAAAGTTTTCAATTTCTTAATCCTGGTAACATCCTTGTCTTGAGTAGTAAAATTGTTCTTAATGTATTCTCTTTAAGGCACATATAACTGTACCTATATAAAATAATATTTTATCCATATTAAGATAATAAAATTACTGAAGGAGATTTTGTGTTTGTTGTTGTTGTTGTTGTTGTTATTGTTGAGTTATGGTTATGTATATAAGCTAATCATTGATATTTTCCCCTGCTGTAAGAAACCACATATGGAGTCCTAAATGCTCCAGTAACTTAAAATGGCCACCCTGTATTAGTCCAGAAATGCCGTAAATCTTGTGTGTTATACCATGCTCAACAGGCCGTGCATGCATCAGTGGAGGCTGGTGGCTCCGATGTCAGTGGGGCTGTGCATCCTCTCTGGGTTTCAATCAGAACCAGCTATAACTCTAAAGGAGCTATCCAAGGTGTTGAACCTATTTTGGGGATGGGGGTTAGCACCCTGAATAGCTCCTTTAGCGTTCTGACTGGTTTTGGCTGAAACTCAGAGTGGATTCCCAGCCGCACTGACGTTGGAGTCACCAATCTCCATTGGCATGCATATCCATGTTTAATATCACATGCTTCATAACTGAAATTGATTACCATGTAATAGTTGATAAATGATGTAAATTTGGTGCTTTTCTAAAAAAATAAGTCAATGATTGGTTGGCTATGCTACTGCACAAATATCCCATTGATTCATTCTATTTTACAATCTTCTTTACAAAACTTAGATTAGCTGACATCAAGCTCCCAGTGGTCTTTTATTCAGGCATTTGACAATACAAGGTCCACACTGCCTTAGCTTCAACAATACCACAAACCTACTGACTGGGCCAATTTACTGATCTGCTGTTTTACTTGAGGTAGTGAATGGATTTTCCATGGATTTGCCTCCACTCTTGTGATGCTCATACTATAATATTCTCTGAGGAAGAGTTCAGGTTTCCAACCAATTACTTCTGAGATTCACAGCATATTTTATTGGGTTGATTGATTGGTTAAATTGTCATGCATCCTGTTACATTAAACTAGCTTGGCTAAGGTGTGTTGTCAAAGTGGCAAGATGATAAAGCACCCCATTGAAGACCTTCTAGCAAAATAATAGGAATACTAGCTACCTCTGTCGGAATAACTCCTGCGGGCAGAGTAATAATGCTTCTTTCAAGTAGTTATGAAGAGTGAAAACAACAAGCAAGTTACACTAAGGGGAAGGGGTGTTGTGAAAGCTATTCACTACAGCTCACATTAGGTGTAAAATATATTCACACCTCATATAGTCACTAATAAATTCCCTGTATAATATACTTGTATTTGAGAAGCCCACATGTGGTGTTCTATGAATTTCTTCTAGAGTTCTCCACAGTAACAAAGGGCCCAAACTAGACGGGAGTTTAAATGCATCTTTGTATTTAATATGTTGCTTTTTAAAAATGCTAATCTCAATAATCAGATTCCTCCACATGAGCCTGCCTGAAAATTTTGTACATCATCTGATGCCCTGCCACAATTTCTTCCATTGTACTGAGAGGTGGATACGTAAGATAGGAGCTTCTCAGATGTAGCACTCAAGATCCAGAACAGCTTTCCAAAGGTATTCCATCTGTCCCCTTCACTGTTCACTTTTAGATAGTTAGCAAAAACTTTAAAAATATTTCTGTGAGCTTTTGTAAATTCTTATCCTTTGATCTATATCTTTTCACTCTTTTAGAGCACATTCCTAGACATTTCTACTCAAAAGCAAGCCTGGTTTAATTCATTGGACATAATTGCAAGTAAGTGCATGATTGCAGTTTTAGGCAATTTTTTTACTTGGGAGCAAGCCCCATTGAGCTCAGTGAAACATACTTCTGAGTAGACGTGCATAGGCTTGGACTGTTAATCATTGATTTTATTGATTTTTTAAAAAAAGCAATTGTGTATTATGTTATTCCATCCCAAAATATTTGATGAAATGCTGAAAATAAATATTAGATTTCAGTGGCAAATTATTTTTGCAATCTTTAGATAGCATGGCATTGCATCGTAGTATATTAGACCCTTTGAAAGACTTTGAGCACAATTCATTAGGAGCTTCATCTGTTTAGGCTGCATTTAATGGCTGAAAGTTTTGAAAGAGCTCAAATTTTTCACAATTCTCTTTGCACAATTCTCTTTGCACAAAAGTGTTTCAGCAGATTGTTGCCATTTTTATATAGGGCTAGCAAGCGAAACATAAACAAGAATGTATGGTTTCTACTCATTGCACTGGTACAGAGTAGCATTGATGTATATATATATATATATATATATATATATATATATATATATATAATGATTAAGGTGGGAGTTCCTTAAGGAATCCACACATATCAATAAAAATCCAATTTATGTACCAGAAATAACTAAGTACGTTACATAATTTGAATTCCTGCAACAGTTCTTGAAAAGTACCTCAGCCAGGCATGCTGTTAATCTAGTGTCGTCTCTTCAGATTGTGAAATGAAATGTAGTTCCCTATGCTATGTTATGAGAACCATCTGGAGAGGCTGGCAGGCTGCTTAGCTTGAATTTAAAAATACTGCTGGGTGCCTGTTGTGTACCTTTCTCTGATACTTTAATCCATGATAAAGATAGATGGCTCACTTTTGCAGAATTAAAACCATATTTATTAGCGATAACTTCTCTGAAGGAGGTGGGGCGGAAGAGTAAATCTGAACCAGAAGAAGCCGTTCAAGTGTGTTTCCTTTGGAAGAAAATTGTATCAATAGAGTTCGCTCAACTGCATATGGATAAGATAAGATGGTACACCTGCCCAATACATTCATTGGAGATTAGAACTACTCCAAAATGATACATATTCAAGTAGTAAGGTGATTTATTGCCCCAGTAGGAATTTTGCTTTTCTTTCCTGATATCGGATCGAGATTTAACATATACAGAGATTATGCGCGGTCACACACACACAAGAAAATATTTCAATTTAATTCAGATAACTTGGCGGTCTCCTTAAGATGAATGTTTCTGAAATTAGCAGAGCTGGTTCTTATGCAGAGAGATGGGATTTTAAGATTATCCTTAAAGGGCTGAACAGTGATGAAAAATACAGTATATTGCTACGCAGTAGAATACTGGTAGAAGTCAGAACACTCCAGGAGTAAAAGAAAATTCTTATGCATCATAATTTTCCTTGTGTCCATGCGGGAGAAAATTTAGACATATATGACCTAAAGCAAGAAACCAGATGCTTAATAAAGAAAGCTGTATTGATAATTAGAGAGCATTTGTAAGCCAATGTTCAGAGCCTTTATTTTTTTAGTTCAAAACCTTCAAATGAATCTTTAAATGACATTTAATGTTTTGCATGTGTGAGAGAGTTTTTTTTTAAAAAAAGGTAAATGAATAGCATTTATTATTTTGGGACGATACTTCAAATAGATTTTTAAAAAGTTCTTCATTTGATCACATATGATTTTTATAAAACTACAAACTAATTTTCTGAAATAGATTATCAGATAGTAAACAGTATCAGGTAAAAGGGGGAACATAAATACTGTTTCTAATTAACACCAAAGGGATCCTTACTCCAATGATGCTGAGGTGGTTTATTTATTCAAAGTTTGCAGCATTTTTCCAAGTGACCAAATGAAGATTAACAAAGAGAAAATCGAGCACTGAACTGTCAAAAGGGGAATGTTCTCTGCAGTCTTTGGAAATCCCTAGATAGAAAAGCTTTCCAGCACACACATTTTTCAATTGTTTTGATACCTATTGAGGTATAGATTATATAAGTGCAAACGTTGGAATGGAGTATTTTTCTTCTCAGAACATTTTCTTTTATCTCAGCATGGATTAGCACTCATTTAATGACAAAGAAAGAAAGAAAGAAAGAAAGAAAGACAAAAGTCACAGAACTTTTTGGTTGGACAATGATTTCTTTAACAGGAGCTTTTGTCAGGGCTAGAAGCATAAATCATATCAGTGCAATAACTGCATTGGCCCTCCCCCCCTTCCAGCTCCTGTTCAAGTTGTTCATTTTTACCTCCAGGTCCAGTTCAAGGTGTTTATTTTTACATCTAAAGCCCTTCTTACCTGGACCCTGAATATCTCAAAATCTGCCTGTTTCCATGTCACCTGTCAACATCCATTTGTTGCTGAAAACACTAATGGCAGTATTGCTCCAGACTCCCGAAGAAGGTGAAAAGAAGGAAATGCAGGAACAGAGTTTTTATGATGATGGACCCAGAAACCTGGAATTTACTCCCTGTTTCCAACAGCATTCTTCTGCCTTTGCCATTAGGCATGTATATAAAACTTTGTTTAGGTAGGCATCAAATGGTGATTTTTCTGTAGGGAGACAAACATGCAGACAGATTTCAAGTACACTTGTGGACTATCTAAACTACTTCCATTAGAGATAAAATGCTGAAATTTGGTGCACATATAGTTCAAAGTAGCCTGATCTGAAAATCAGAAAAATTCCCACATTTTGCTCAAAATGTGAGGCATGGAATCTACTTCATAATAACTGGTACCCCTCCAATAGGAGGCAAGGGAGGCCATTTGTACAATGGAATGAGAGTTCTATCTTAATACATGTGAAAAATGTTCTGATTTAAGGAAGTAGATGGGGAGGGGGTATGGGGAGCATCTCTGCTTTCACAATTAGGGTGGATGAATCAGTCTATATCCAGTCCATGTCAGTTTCTCATTTGTTTTCGTATGCGATTTCCCCTAACATTAGGCTGACCATATGAAAAGGAGGACAGGGCTCATGTAATTTTAACAGTTGTAGAGAAAAGGGAATTTCAGCCAGTGTCATTTGTATGCAATTAGTTCCTGGTGAAATTCCCTCTTCATCACAACTGTTAAAGTTGCAGGGGCCCTGCCTTCTTTTGTATATTGTCACTCTAGTATAGTGCTTGCAACTTTAACTGTTGTGAAGAAGAGGGAATTTCACCAGGAACTAATTGCATACAAATGATACTGGCTGAAATTCCCTTTTCTCTACAACTGTTAAAGTTACATGAGCCCTGTCCTCCTTTTCATATGGTCAGCCTACCTAACATAGGCATCTTGTACACAATTTTTCTGCTCAGAATCATATTGCAAAATTCTGAGACGTGCAATGCCCAAGGGCAACTGTGTTCCAATCTGCATATTAATCCAGGAACTGAGAACTACATTGCTCCACTTAAAAATTCGCACCAGACAACAATTCTTACCTGCCCCTCTTCACCCGCTAAATTTTGTTTTCTAGTATCAGACATTTTTTTCCAGCTATGCTTTATTCACTGCTGTATTTTTATTTTAAAAATCACTCTATTTGATTTTTTTTATTAGATAAGGGAGAATATAAATGTTTTACAAAGATAAATGCATGTAATTAATCTATTAATTACTTAGTCAGATTTAAACTGAATATTTATAGAGCCCCTTTAGGTGGGGAAAAAAAGCATTTCTGGCTGATCAACTTCTTGTTAAGAATTTTTCAGGTTGGGTCCAAGCTTTGATGGCAAGCACTGGCAGATTCACTTCCCCCCCCCCCCATCTCAAGTTCCCTCATCGTTCCGCTACCTCATCACAAGTTCACAGTGCTGATTTCTGAATCCCTCCCATGCTTAAAATGAATTTGACAGAAATGGACTTTGAATTCAGATGAATCTGTCCTACAGACGCACTTGAACTATCCATAAATTGCATGTGCCTCAACTTTTGGCCAACCCAACTAAAGATGAGGCAATAGCAGTGGTGGTGAAAAGCGGAAGAGGACAAGGTGGTGTCCAGAATACAAATAGTTGCACATCTGAGTAGAAAGAAAGGGATAAATTGCCAAGATATGGAAATGGCTGAGAGAGAGATTCAGTCTAGCCATCTTTAATTCTCTTTTTGGTTCCCTCATGGCTTTGGCTGAAAATAATATCACCAGTGCTCTCTACACACCATACATTTAAATTCGGTTGTTCATGGTTATTGTACTTAGCATCTCTGAGGTTTCAGAGCATGATTCTGTATTTTAATTAAGTGAAATTGTTCTATGGATTTTCCCCTCACTTGTCAGCTGTTGTGGATTATATAAAATAAATAAGTATTAGATAGATGAAAAATTCCTTTGACAATGTACCAGTCTCGAAATGTAACCCTTCCCTGGACCCCGTGATTATGAATATAGAGGAAATACTTAGTCTGTGGTGCTGAATGAGCTTATTCAGAAATGCCGGTGTCTTTGATGGTACTTCCAAAGGAATAGAAGACTTCAGGGTCACAGCATAAGTATTTGTTTTAATGTGGTTGTCAAAGGAAATAAGTATCCTAGCATCGGTGTATCAGCATGTTATGGAATTCTCAAAGAATGCTCTAATTCTCCATTAGACACAACCAATAGGAAACCTCAAGATAGCACATCATCTTGTCCCTTTCTGCAAGCATGACTGATCAATGCGCAAGTGGATCTGTTGGTCTGTTAGTCCTGTCATCTATCTCTGCTCTATTTTGTTGTGGTAGTGGTATTATTTATCAGGGTATTCTCCAGTTTTCAGTGGTTTGCCTTTGTGTGCTTAAATATTATCTGTCTTGAGGCACAATCTTATGCATGTTTAGATGGAAAAAAGTCCTACGACTCCCTGCATGCCCCTGCCAGCTGGGAGTTGCAGGACCTTTTCCCGATCTAAACATGCATAGGACTGCACCCTTGATGGCTTTACCAAGAATGCATTTAGGGGTGAGCGAGCTGAGCGTTTGCCCTGAGTGTCAAGCTGAGCTCAGTGACTCTCTGATCAGATCTACATCAAGCAGGATATAGGAAAGTATGTAGGAAAGTATGTAGGAAAGCGGTATATAAAAGGTGGGAGCCACACCAAGCAGGATATAACACTATGAAAGCGGTAAATGGTATGTGTCTATGGGCCCCAACAGTTGTCAGAGCACTTCAATATAGAGCAGTATATAAATGTAATAAATAATAATAATAATAATAATAATAATAATAATAATAATATAAAGCAGTAGTGTGGCTCCTGCCTATTATATACCACTTTCATAGTGCAATATCCTGCTTGGTGTAGATTGGGCCTCTATTTGTTCAATGTACTGTCTGTAGTGAGCTAGGTGGGGGGGGGAATTCTGTGAGTGTCTTTAACCTCCACTACCACCTCCTCCTCCTCCTGGATTCTAGAGATTGAGTGCTAGCTTCAAAGTATGTTTCTTTTTCAATTTTCAGTTTGCTGTCATTCATGGCTTTACTTTGGGGAGAGAATACTATAGCACTACAAATATTATAAGCACTATGCACAGAATATATCTGTAAGCTCAAGGAGAAGCACCGAAAGTTCTTTTTGCCCAAGGTGCTTTCAACTCTAAGGCCAGTTTGGGTCTTTACCACACTAAAAAGTATGGATTGGGCATTATTTGTTGTGATATTGTATGTTTCACCTCTCTTGGGGTTGATGCTAATTTCTGTAGCATTTGACAAATAGAGACTCAGGTGCTTGTAATGTGAGCCCTGGATGTCCAGTTCTGGGGAAACCTTGGCTTGAAGAGATGCAAGGGAGGAACTTACCCATGCCACCGATGTTCTCCACAGTCAGACATTTGTTTCCACTGGACTATATTTAGGGAGAGAAAGTAGGGGAGTATGGTTTGCTAATCTCAAAACCAAGGCCTCAGCCTCTGCGTGACTCAGCAGCCTTAACGTTTGAAGCTGTCTGTCTGGGGCTTTGATATGCTTGGAATGGAGTCTGACTTCCTCTTGTTGCAGGTGCTAAAGAAATTAGGCAGGTGGCCATCAACACGGTGCATTCACTTGGTAGGAGTTTGAAAGGGACACAAGATTAATATGCAGTAGCGCCATTGTTACTTGAGTGCTCCATGTATAATATGGCACTTATTTATAGGACTGGATGTGCCCGTGATGGATACCCAACTCCATGGTGCATGCATGCATGCTAGGGGTTTTCAGTCCACATTGGTTGCTTACTTTGACACATGACTGAGTGTTGCCTCCAAGTGCTGATTTAGGCGATTCTGTACAGTCATTATGGCTGGTTTCCTGCTGTGTGTGTAGGGTGCCCTGGGGAAGAGCCCTAAATCAGTGGTTCAAATGCATGCTTAGCATGTATAAATCCTTATGCTCAATCCCTGGCACCTCTCCTGGAGGATAAGGCTATGAAGACTACTTGCTGGAAAACATGAGTGGAAGGATGCTCTTGCACTCATGTCCTGCTTGTGGGTTTCCCATGGGAATCTAGCTGTCTACTGTGCAAACATAATATTAGGCCAAATAGGCCCACCAGCAGTGGCATATTAACGCATGGGCATACTGGGCAGTTGCCCAGAGGCCCCACGAGCATAGGGGCCCCATGGTAATCTATGTATATATTGATAGTGTGTGATATGTGAATGGACAGCTGCTGCTATTCCTCTTCTCTTGCTAGGCAAAGATGTGGAGCGTGCATCGCAGAGGGCACTGAGTGTGCGCACCCTGCGGGGAGCTGGAGCAGGCGTTGGTGCTGTAGCCGGGCCGGGGCTTGCCTCCCATGGCTTAACGCGCCGCGTGGGCTTCCTCCCAGATGGAGCACCAGCACCCCGTTTTTACAGACGCAAAAATGGGATAAAAAGTGTGTCTTAGATTTGAGGAAATATGGTATATGTGAAAATTGTAGAATGTAGACCTAGACAGAAATGAGGCTAGGCGGCCTAGCCTCATTTTTGTCTAGGTCTACATTCTACAAACTCTCTACTGTGTGCTGCTGATTCACAACACTGTGAGGCAAGGCCTAGCCTAGGCCTTGCCTCACAGTGTTGTGAATCAGCAGCACGCAGTAGAGTGGATTATTTGAATTCTATTTGTGTAGTGAAAGGTTGGAGGAAGTGTAAAAAAGTGAAGTGAGGAAAAAGAAACTGTAGATTTATTACGTGTTAGTGAACTTCGTAAATAACCCTTTGAGCAGAAATGAAACGTAATGTTTTGAGTGGAGCACAGAAGAGGAAAAGAGCTGCAGAGGAGAAAGAGAAAATGACCAAACTTCCAAAATTAACATCTTGGTTCAACTCAGGTGCAACGTCAGCCACTATTACTGCTCCTTCAAATATAGCATTCACATCTACATCCACTCCTGCACCCAATCATCCAGTTCCAGCAGACATACCAATGGTATCATTACCTGTTCCAGCTGCTGGGGACATTCCACAAAAGGAAATGCCCAAATCTGAAACAGTAAAGGAGTTTGCAATCCAAGGCACAGACCAGGGCTATGGGACATTAGCAATACTAACACAGTGGATTACTGGATTTGTAGTGGGCCGACATCATGTCAGAATCATGACAGCAACCTTTCAAACTCATGCAGAGTGTATAAAGGAGCTGGAGGAGAGAATACTCAGACAAGGTATTTATCAAAGAATGTGTTCAAACATGAACTGTGGAATGGCGAGTGTGTAAAGTGTGAATGGCTACTCTATTCACCATCCCAAGGTCGTTTGTACTGCTTTGTATGTTGCCTATTTTCCAAGACAGAATCTCCCTTTGCTACATCAGGATTCAATGACTGGAAACACAGCAATGTTATTGTAGAACATGAAAACAGAGAAGAACATCGCAAGTGCATGATGGCATATTTGATTCGGCATAAAGGAACTGGAAATGTAGATTCTTTATTACTTCAACATCATCGCTCAGAGCAGGAGAATTAGCATAAAGTGTTGACACGTGTGGTTTCTGTAATTCGCTTTCTTGCCTCCAGAGGTTTGCCATTTCGTGGAACAAATCAAATAATTGGGTCAGCAAAAAATGGAAACTATTTAGGTATTCTAGAGCTGTTAAGTGAATTTGACCCTTTTTTGGAAGAACATCTCAAACTATATGGGAATCCAGGAAAGGGGAACCCATCGTATTTATCGGCAAACATTTGTGAGGAATTTATGGAATTAATAGGACAACATGTTCTTTGTGCTATTCTTGAAGAAATAAAAGAATCAAAGTATTATTCAATAAGTGTGGATTCCACTCCAGACATCTCACACACTGATCAACTGACATTTACTGACTGGTACATTCGAGGATGTGAGCCTGTGGAACATTTAATTAAGTTCATTCCCATCTTTTCCAATGGAGCAAAGAATCTAGCAGACACTGTTGTGGATTTCCTTAATGAGTACAAAATTCCACTATCAAACTGCCGTGGTCAGTTGTATGACAATGCCTCAAATATGTTTGGACACTATACTGGATTGCAAGCATGGATTCATCAACTGAATGAGTTCGCCATGTATGTCCCCTGTGCTGGACACAGCCTGAACTTGTTGGGAGTAAAAGTGTCAGAGTGTTGTCTACAGACTGTAAAATTCTTTGTTCAGCATCTGTATTCCTTTTTCTCTGCTTCTACACATCGGTGGAATGTTCTGGCATCATCTTTAGGAAAAAATGTTGTGGTCAAGAGTCTGTCTGACATGAGATGGTCGTCACATTTTGATGCTGTTCATGCTCTATATGGGGGTTTCGAGAAAATTAAACATGCACTGGATTCTGTATCAGCTGAAACTGAGCAGGAAGTGAACACAAGGTGAGAGGCAGAAGGATTAAGCGAGAAAATGGAGAACCTGGAAATGATCTTCCTCACAATTCTTTGGAATGACATTCTTGAAAGCGTGAACAAAACAAGTAAGGTCCTGCAGTCAGAGGATGTGAACATAGTTGTTGCCATGACTCTTCTTGAGTCTCTAAAAACCTATCTTCAGGAAATTAGAGACAAATTTAGTGAATACGAATTGAAAGCCAGGAGTAGGTGTCCAGATTCAAATTATAGGGATGTGAAAAAACGGGAATGTAAGCGAGGTGTGCGTCTTACTAGATATGACGGATCAGGAGAAGAAGTACTTCTCAGTAAAAGTGAAAAGTTCAAGGCGGAAACATTCCTTCCTGTTCTGGACGCTCTAATTCCTGAGCTGACAAAACGTGCAGAAGCTTATTCGTTGATTGGAAATCTGTTTTCCTTCTTCAGTGAACTGAAAACAATTGGTTCTGATGAGCTAAACAAAAAGTGTGAACATCTGGGTAATGTATATCACAAAGACCTTGATTATGGTGACCTTTTAAATGCATGTGAGCACTACATGGTTCTTGATGAAAATTATGAGACTCTCCCTGCATTATACAGAAAAATTATTTCAGACAACTAGAAATCTGTGTTTCCCAATGTTGAAATTGCACTCAGAGTGTTCAGGTGCATGATGGTGACCAACTGTGCAGGAGAACATTCATTTTCAAGACTGAAACTTATAAAACAAAATCACCTTTGCAGCACAATGGGGCAGCAGCGTTTGAACTGGCTTTCACTCATGGGTATGGAAAATGACATCCTGAAGACCATGGACTTCAAGCCAATTATAAAGCAATTCTCTGCAAAGAAATTTCGCAAATGTTTGTGCTGAACACTTGATTAATAATAAATAATTCATAGTAATTTCATACTGTGCCATCTCCATCTGTATGATTTACCAACTGAGTACTAGGGGTGTGCACGGACCCCCCGGATCGGATCGGGACCCGGATCGGGACCTCCAATTTTGTCCCGGACCGGTTCGGACAAAATCGGAGGCCCCCCGGACCGGATCGAGTCCGATCCCGACCCAAAAATCGTACATTTTTGGATCGGCCGCCATTTTTTTCCCCATAGACTTGCATTGCAATGCAAGTCTATGAGGAAAAAATGGCGGTGGGTGGGTAAGGGGGGGCCTAACTCCCTCCCCCCTCCGCGCGCCCCCTCCTCCCCTCCACGCACCCCCTCCTTACCTTTCCGGCCCGGCGGCTCCCGTCCGGCGCCGGCGCCTACTACTTCCAGCAGGCTCCGCGGCCTACTCTAGAGTAGCGCGCCGGGTGATGACATCACCCGGCGCGCCATCCTAGAGCAGGCCGCGGAGCCTGCTGGGAGTAGTAGGCGCCGGCGCCGGACGGGAGCCGCCGGGCCGGAAAGGTAAGGGCCCCCCTCCGCGCGCCCCCTCCTCCCCTCCACGCACCCCCTCCTTACCTTTCCGGCCCGGCGGCTCCCGTCCGGCGCCGGCGCCTACTACTTCCAGCAGGCTCCGCGGCCTGCTCTAGAGTAGCGCGCCGGGTGATGACATCACCCGGCGCGCCATCCTAGAGCAGGCCGCGGAGCCTGCTGGGAGTAGTAGGCGCCGGCGCCGGACGGGAGCCGCCGGGCCGGAAAGGTAAGGGCCCCCCTCCCCCCTCCGCGCGCCCCCTCCTCCCCTCCACGCACCCCCTCCTTACCTTCCCGGCCCGGTGGCTCCCGTCCGGCGCCGGCGCCTACTACTACCAGCAGGCTCCGCGGCCTGCTCTAGAGTAGCGCGCCGGGTGATGACCTCACCCGGCGCGCCACCCTAGAGCAGGCCGCGGAGCCTGCTAGTAGTAGTAGGCGCCGGCGCCGGACGGGAGCCACCGGGCCGAGAAGGTAAGTGCCCCCCTCCTCCCCCCCCCGCTGTCCACTTTCATCGGCGGGCGCCCGCTGGCGCCCGCCAATGGAAGCGGCGGTGGGCGCCAGTGGGCGCCCGCCGATCCGCCGATCCGCCGAACCGGTTCGGAGCTTTTTCGGACCGGTTCGGATTGGATCGGCCGATCCAGCTGCGGGATCGGAAATCGGATAATTTATCCGATTTCCCACTGGACCGGACTCGGATCGTGGATCAGGTCCGATCCAGTGCACATCCCTACTGAGTACCATTTTTATGTTGAAATTTTTGTTTTTCGAGTTCAAGGCTCATGTTATATTGTCCAAACGTTTGTATTGATTAATCTTTGCTGTACAGCATGTTTTCTAATGTTTAAACACTGATTTTGTTGGTGGTACCAATAAATATAAGTTTAATTTTATCGATAATTTACATTTTTACTCCTGTGAGTGGTTCTGTAGGTAGGGCCCCAGTGCACTGCTTTGCCCAGGGGCCTATAATGTTGTTAAGACCGCCTTGTCCACCAGGGCTGGGCGTGGGCTGGCCCAAAACTTTTTGCTGCCTGAAGTGAAAAACAAGATGACACCCCTTCCTTTCCGTGTACAAAAAATGACTGGACAGGGAGATGAATTTGTTTTCAACATTGATGGTGAGACAGCATCCTGCACTGCATCTGAAGATGTCAGGCTAACTTTGGGGCACCAAGCAGGACTCATGGCACACAAGTCTCTCCTCCAACACCTTTCTGATGCCTCCCAGCATCTGCTGCTCGATGTGACAGGGAGCCTATCTACACAGTCCCTTGGAATGTTTTAAATAGTATTTTAAAACGTTCAAAATAGGTGCATTCTAAAACGTCTTAGGCCACATTACTGAGTACTCACATTACAGGAGAAAACTTCTTCAGTCTTCAAAGCGGTGTGTGTGGTCACACACTCTTCTGCCCTGTCTCTTTCTCTTTCATTTTTACAATGAGTTTAGGGCAAGGCATTGTGGGCATTGTAGTTCAGTCACCCACTTCCTCCTTTGTTCCTCTGTCATTCCCTATCGAGTATAGGGCTAAGAATTGTGGGTGTTGTAGTTCACTCGCCCACTTCCTCCTTAGCCCTGCTTTCTTCCCCACCAATCAACTGCTAAGCATTTGGGCACCAGTAAACGAAGCACTGCCCCCATGAATCACAAACAGTAAGGAAGGACACATTATTTTACTTTAAACAATTTATTAAAAGTGAAACCGTTGTATATAACTGAAGTGAGTTTCAAAAAACCTCAGATATACGTTATAAGGAGTGCATCATGTGGCCCAAAGAGTTTTCATAACCCTTATAAAACGTTAAAAACCTAGCATGTAGATCGGCTCAGGTTCACTCTGCCTAATGGTAGGGCCAGCCCTGTCCAGCACAGTTCTTATGGTCTAGTTGAAGGACCTCAGGCAGGAGGGCTGGGAAAGGAGCCTCTGTAACCCTGAAGAGCTGCTGCCGGTCATAGTAAACGATAGTGGACAAGCCAGATGGAATAATGCTCTGGCTCAGTATGTTGTGTCTTTATTTTTCAACAGACACCCTTTAATAGCATTTCGGACTTCAAGCTGTTTTATGGCAGTTTGCTGAACTTGAATTCAGTTATATACATGTGTTCCTTCCAGACAGTAGCTAGTTGCTACAACAATACCATCATCTCAAGGACTCAGATGTAATCTAACCTGAAAGACAAGCTAAGCGTTTGGTCATTGTTTTAGGTTGTACCAGTCTACGGCAGTGGTGTCACTGTAAATGTTGAAACTGAGGAGCTCATCATGACAGAGCCCATAACCATGCCCTCAAGGGCAAGTCCAAAAATGTAGGCAGCTGTGTCGATCCAATAGATCTAAATCTATAGGATGTTGGTCGTGGGGAAATCTGGCCCTGTCTAGGCTCGCTGGATTTCCCCAGAGCCCTCAGCTCAGCTTGCATTTGTGATCTTAGCCTTGGGCTTTCCCCCAAAATCTGGGAACTCTTCTTGTCCCCCCCTTAAATCAACATTTATGCAAATGCTCAAGAATTTGTGCAAATATCAACCACAATATTCTGAGGTTGTGCACGCAGGATTGCACAAATCAAACAAATTACGGCTAAAATGTGTGCAAATGTCCATTTAAGAAAAGAAAAATAACTGGAAATCCATGACTTGGTCCAACTCAGTCTGCACCGAGTTGGGTCAGCTCATGGTAAGTGAGGCAAAGTCTGGGTAGGCAGGTGGAGGGGGCGGTGGCGAGCTGATGAAAGCTCAGAGAACTTCACCCCCTGGACAGATTCCTCTGACTTCTGTAGTACACACACACACACACACACACACACACACACACACATACACACATACATCTATACATCTACGAAGAGCAGGACTCCATAACATTATACTCAGTTTATTAAGGTTATCTGGGGGGGAAAAAACGCATGCTGGAACTCTGCTTTCCCACATTCTTATTTTTCCCCTCCTCGATCCAGAGGGAGAGGCGGGTTATAAATAAATAAATATATTATTATTATTATTATTATTATCATCATCATCATCATCATCATCTCAGTGTTTGCCCTGGATCTCCAAATAAATGTACCAGAATCTCATAAATAGTTGCTAATGCAGTGCTCAAATTCAAGCCTCCAGGACGTCGACTAGAGTACACAGATTGAAACATAAAACTCTGACTCTGTATCATCTGCACTGTTTTCTAGTGCTCCCAAGGCTGTTTTTAGAGGGAGGTAAAGTCGTTGGTTGCCTAGGCACCAAGAGATCCAAATGATGCCCCCCTCCCCCAGGCAGGCAGCAATAAAAGTGGCCAGGCAAAGCTTGACATGCAGTAAACGAAAACAGCAGATTGGGCAGTCCAGGATGCCGCTAAGTGCCATTTTAATCACAATATTTCCCCTAGTATGAGAGGTAGCAAGCTGAACCAATCAGCTTGTGAACTTTGGGGGGTGCACAGCCAATGAGGGCATTGGAATGGTTAGAGGCCTGCCCTTTTGCTGCTCCAGGGCTCCTATTGGATATGTGTCCCTAGGCTGACCATCTGAAAAGGAGGACAGGGCTCATATAACTTTAACAGTTGCAGAGAAAAGGGAATTTCAGCCAGTGTCATTTGTATGCAATTCGTTCCTGGTGAAATTCCCTCTTCATCACAACAGTTAAAGTTGCAGGCACTATACTAGAGTGACCAGATACAAAAGAAGGCAGGGCCCCTGCAACTTTAACTGTTGTGATGAAGAGGGAATTTCACCAGGAACGAATTGCATACAAATGACACTGGCTGAAATTTCTTTTTCTCTACAACAGTTAAAGTTACATGAGCCTTGTCCTCCTTTTCATATGGTCAGCCTATGTGTCCCCAAAGCAGTGTCTCATTGGTTTCCAAGGAAATTCATGTTGTGTGCATCCCCACCACCACCCATGAACCCATTTCATGCTGTTCAGGAAGTAATAGTGAGACTGGGGAGGGCTTCAAAACTGTACCTCATGTAGCGCACCAACATATCCTAAGATGGCCCTGAGGGCTCCACTCAGATCCTTGCACATCACACAATGGGCTGCAAAAACACATGGAGCTGTGTGCAAGGATTCTTATGCTTATCTGCCACAGACAGGACTGTTGGTAGAAACTCAATGGACAACAATAGTGCAATCTTATACATGCCTACTTAAGAGAGCTGAAGGTATTATAAGAGAGGCATAATTCCTGATCATGTGTACACATTTTTGAGTCTTACTGTTGCCTTTGGTCAACAAGATTTGCACGAGCTGGTGGTTTTTGGAGGGTGGGGGAAAGTCCTATCAACAGTTGCAAACTTGTAAACAAAGTCGATGATAGTTTAAGTGTGCAGCCAATAGGCAGCAGTGCCCTTATCACATCGCCTTACACTGTCTCGGGGTGGGGAGAGGAAATGTGTAATCTGTTTCTGGCTTTTATAATGTTGCTTTTATCACTTTTACATCAAAATTTTACTTCTTCGGGATGAAGGCATTATCCCAGCATCCTGACTGACCATAAACATCAATGTCTTTGCTCACTCACAACAGTTGGCTGCCACCTTGGGCCTAATCTCCACCAAGCGGGATATTGCACTATGATAGGAGTATAAAAAGGCAGGAACCACACTACTGCTTTATAGTGGTATTGAAGTGCACTGACAACTGTTGGGGCTCATTGACACATAACATGTACTGCTTTCATACCGCTATATCCTGCTTGGTGTCGCTCCTGCCTTTTATATACCACTTTCATACTGGTTTCATAGTGAAATATCCTGCTCAGTGTGGATTAGTCCAGAGAGATTAGGGTTTTTGCACTTGCAGCATACTCTGGCATGTAGAAAGCCTAGATTTCCCCTGGAAACACTTGCTATTTCAGAAACTTAGGGATAAACATGGAATCTTCCAGGAGCTGGCAGGCCTTTGTGTAATTCATGTAACTTCCTTTGTCTCTCCAGCTCAACCTGTAATTGAAGACAACTGTTTTGGCCGCTCCTTCTCGGCATCTATGAGATGAAGTTACACAAAGTGGAGAGTGAATGTTTCCAGACGTGGCACCTCGTTGCCAGTTGTCTTCTCCCCGCCCTGCCGGTATCTTTCCTTAGCCTTGTATTGACCGGAGAGCAATGTGTATAACTATGAGGCAGCTTTGAAGGCATCACTGTGGGTGACCTAGCATGATCTTGTTAACCTTGGTTGCATTTAGTCAGGGGTTGGGTTCCATTTTGGGAAAGGTCTCAGGGGCCCCATTCCAGGGGCAGGTGGATTGGAAAGCAAAAGGGGTGAGGCCAATGCCAGCATATTTTAGCTTAAAGCTTTTTACTGCTGGTAACAAAGCCCTAGGTCTAGGAGGGGCATCTCAACCTTTTAGAAAGGGGGAAAACTGCACAAAAGCTGGGCAACCACCCAATTATTTGTTAGGATGACCATATGGAAAGGAGGACAGGGCTCCTGTATTTTTAACAGTTGTATAGAAAAGGGAATTTCAACAGGTGTCATTTGCATTCATGTAGCACCTGGTGAAATAGCGCCTGGTGAAATTCCCTCTTCATCACAACAGTTAAAGCTGCAGGAGCCCTGCCTTCTTTTGTATCTGATCACTCTAGCTAAAGAGGGCAGGGCTCCTGCAGCTTTAACTGTTGTGACGAAGAGGGAATTTCACCAGGTTCTGCATGTGTACAAAGACACCTGCTGAAAAGATACAGGAGCCCTGTCCTCCTTTTCATATGGTGGTCACCCTAGATTAGTGGTTGGGGGGAAGGGGGGAGCCAGTACAAGGAGAGTGGCTTTCTGGGAAACCCAGGGCCCAAGTTGTCCCCTGGTCTGTGGTTTTTCCCATCTCCATTGGGGCCAAATAACTGGGTGCCAGCCAGGGCCTAGTTCTGCATCTCCTCCATTCCTCCCTCTCTTTTCTCTCAACTCCTCTCCTGTTCTTCATCTTACTTGCCTCATTAGAAATTGCCATCTTGCCTAGTACCTGCATGCTTTGCATACAGGTGTAAGCACGCATAGAAAGAACCGAAGAAAGCCAGTCATCCTGAAGTCATTCACATTAATTAGGACTTGAGGTAGTTGCTGGTTACTAACCTACCCTTGTGATTTCAATGAGACTTTGCATGACCTTTCTCTGGATTGAGGCCATAGTGGCCCATTCCCAGGATAAATGTCCCATCTGCCAAATGGATTGGCCCTGGCTGCACTTCTAGCATAAATGCCAAGGAAATTCCCTTCTGATAGGACAAACTTGCTATACCAAGAAACAGCCCAGCTCGCTCTCTTGCTTCTTAACAAGAGAGTACCATATTCAGAGCTTTTGGTTTATTCCCAGACCTCAAGCCTTTGGCGTTTGTGTGAAATTGCTGGGAGCTGGAAGAGCTGCCTGAGTCTCTGCATACAAATGAACAGCTCAAGCATCCTGCCTTTGTTCTGAATCCTCATGTAGTTCCACTCTGACATGGGATGGTTTTTATTTGCGCTTTAAATAGAGCAGGGTTAAAACTCCACGTTGATACTTTAGAGACAAGAAAGGATGGTATTTCAAATGGCTTCAGGGTGCTGCAGAAAAGCTGCAGACAGTTTAATAACAAAATGGCAATGATTTAGCTGAACAAAAGCAAAACAACAACAACAACCCAAAACCTGGCATGATCATCTGGAAGTGAGGGGGTGCTATGGAACTGTGGTAGTCAGCTGGCTGCTAAGGGGCTTAGAGTGTCATCACGTAGGGGGAAAACTCATTTGCTTACTGTCACTTCTCTGCCTGCGCGTTTGTCCCTCACTACTTCCCCTTTTGAAAGAGGAAATAAACAACGTGCATGTGGCCCCTTTTGATTGCGCTGCTTCTCCTGCACACAACAGGAGATAGCGTCAACTTCCGTCTTTAAAATAAGTCGGACTTACTGGGGTGTTTTTTTGTGGCGCAAAGAAGGCTAGAAGGGGCGGAAGACGCGCGGGAGGCAGGCAACATCGTGAGAGGGACCCGCGAAAATCCGTAAGTGCCCAGTAATGAGTGTGCAATAAAATGCTTGTCTGGTGGAGCTCTTAGAGTTTTGCAGAAAAGGTACATACAATGCATTTGTGTGTATGTTGGAGGAATTTTACAAAATAATACACACACACACACACAGATGTTTGGGACATGATCCTGACATGCACACAGAGACTGAGGTTTGTTGCACTTTAAAAAGTGAACCTCTGACAAAAGAGGACAATTTTGGAGGGTTGCAATCCCGCAAAGACTTGTACCTGTGGTGCATTGCCAGTAGCTGGAAGGATTACAAAGCACATTGAGCAGAATTGCTTTGGTGAGCACAGTTCCCCGGAAATGCAGGCCCTTAGCCTGAGTTAGCTGAGGGAATCAATGCCTCAGCCCCCAGGGAGGGAGGGGAATCCAGGCCCTGCTGGCCAATGCTGGGCCCTGGAGATAGAGGAGCTTCTTGTCTCATTGTGGGGCCTGCATTTCCTGGGAATTGTGCAGGAAAGTGTGGCCCTCCAGATGTTGGACTGTGTGAAGGTTTGAGGCCTACAAAGGCAAAGTAAAAAGGTCAGGCCTTAGAAGCCTGGGGATTTTCTGTTGGGAAGGGGTATCCCAGAGGAGTAGTTTCATTTCCCTGGCTAAGTTTCATTTCTCCAATTGGTTTCATTTCCTCAAGACGGAGACCTTTATCACACAGACAGTTTGATCCACACTCGCCGCGACTTTGATCCAATTCGTTCACATAACGTCATCCCCCTCGCACTGCTCTCACGCTCTTAGTGCTCCTTTTTTCCTTCCTCTTTCGAAATATCCCTGAACGGGGATTGTCTGTTTTCTCCTCTCCTCCGCAGGCTTAGCTGAGGTATCGGAGCAAAACCGACCACGTGTGATCAAAGGGCTACACTCACATAGGAAACGGAGGGAGAACCCGCATAAGCAAAACGGGTGAGTGTGATAAAGGCTTGAAACAGTACTTTCTGGGGGGTGGGGTGGGAGAGAGGGTATAAAAGAGAGAAAGCCAGCCAGGGAAGAGCCAGAAAGGAGTAGAAAGAAGCAGCCTGAATAAGCCAGGTGCACCTTAGGGTAAAAGAACTTGTGTGTTTTGCAACTTTTATTTTCTTTTAATTCCTTTGTATCTCTCTGGTCTATTGATTACATACCTTTACTTGTAATTTGGTTGTTTAAATATTCTAGTAAACTTTTGTGTTAAACCTAAAGTATTTGGAGTGTCACTCATCCATACGTATACAGCCTAAGCCCCATGTTACTAAGAAGGGGAAAGCAAAAGAAGGAAGGTGGGACTCTTAAGGAGGCAAGAGATCCCTAAGGAGTTGCTCAGGGGGTCCCAGTCATAGAAGGAACCCTGAGAGACTGCAATTCCGATCACCCCTCACCACTGGCTATTCTCGCTAGGGCTGATGGTTGTAGTCCAACAAAATCCGGAGAACCATCCTTATTGTAGGGAAAGAAATAGGTTGAGAGAGTGGAATCTCACTAGCTGAAGTCTGAAAGATGGGAAGATAGGGATACTTACTTGGATATTTACCTGACCTGATGGCTGATCAGTCAACCTTCCTTCTTTTGCTATGGAATCTGTAGAACTGCTCCATCACTAGCAGAATTGGAGGCATTGGCTGCATTCAGACAACACAATAGTCAATGGTGGGTTGAGTAGTCAACTCACAGTTGATTATTTTGTGGGTACTTCCCACCAACATATTCCTGCACAACTGTGGGTGATTTGGGCTGGCGTTGAGTAGAGTAATAGGCCTGTTTCAGATGACACAATAACTCATGGAGGAGGGGTCAAACAACCACCCGTTGTGTTGCTTATTGTGTTGCGTGGAGGGCAACACACAACGGACACAGAACTCACTGTACGCTATTTTAGTAAATTAACCAACGCAGACAATGGGCTGCTCAATTGACTATCTGTTAATCAATTGATTAACATGTTGTGTGGAGGGTATTCCCCCTCCGTCGAGTGGGTTATTCCATTTTCAATAGAGTTCTCAGGCAGGAGCGACCAGAAGTACCCCAGTCTCTCTTACACAGCCAGCAGAACTCTATGGCTGATAGAGTGGGGCCAGGAGGACTAATGGTGGAGGGAGGAGCACCAGCCACCCAGATGGTCGCCGGAACTTTCAGCCGCTCAACGGACGGTGGAGCAACATGCTGTGTGGGGAGTACCCCCTGCTAAGTGTACTGTGAGTACGTTATCCCCCCCTCCATTGCCTAAAGTGTCATCCGAAACCAGCCATAGTCAACCCGGCATTTGACTGACCCAGCCCCTGCCCCTCTCCCCGCTCTCCCTCAGTCTTCCCAGTGTTAGCCCAGCAGTCCCTGTGAGTTGTGCCGGCTGTAACAGCAGTCGGCGTGGTTTTGGCCACTCTTACCCAGGAGCTCGGTAGCCAGCCGAAATAGTCCACTCAAAGGGCAAGGGATATATACTATAGAAGAATGGTATAAAGAAATATGGGATATGGCACTTAATGATAAGCTGATGTGTGAAATGAAAATAAAGAGGGGAATGTCCAGCAAGAATGATTTTGGAGATATATGGAACCCATTTTTGGAATATGTATTAAAAACGGGGAAGGGGCAAACACCTTCAAAAGAGTCTTTACAATTTTGGAAAGATGAATAATGAATAATTGAAGGTCTCCTGGGGGGAGGGGTGCACGGGGGGGTATGTTGGTTATGTATTGTATTTTATGTTGTTTTATGTTGTATTATGTTGAAAAATAAAAATTAAAAAAAAACCCCTGCAAAATAGTCCACTGAGCCCGACAGACAACACACTAACCAACGGTTGTGCAGATAGTCAACTCTGCAGCGGGCTGTGTTTCTCAGTTGTTGTTGTTTTACAAAATAGTTAACTGTGAGGTGGTTTTTGACTGACAGACAACACAATAACCAACCGTTGAGTGCTCAACTCATGGTTGACAACTTAAACCACCATTGACTAATGTGTTGTCTGAACTGAGTCATTACATGACCCTAGAACACTCTGGTGAGCCATCCACAAAGACCCCACTACCCACCACTGGCAGCTGCTGCTGTGTTGTATAGAGTATTCTTTCACATGTCTTCAACATTAATTTGAAGTTGCCTTTTTCAAAACATCAGCAGCAGCAACCGAAAGACTCCTTCTTAAAAAATAAAACAAAACACCACAACCCTGCTATTATTTATGTGCATGTTTATGTACTTATTAATTACTCAGCCTGCTGATTTATGGTTGACATGGTCTGATTTGCTGTTAAGAAGGGTGTGTTCTTCTAATGTGTCATTAGCTACTAAGCGCACAGCTGCAAGCCTGTCCACAACATGCAACATTTCCAGACACCTTTCATTGTTTTCTAGTAACTAGTTTTTTCTGATGGGAGAATAATGTGGGATATTATTTGTGAGCAATATATGTGGACATATTTTTTTAGAAAAAAGCAGCAGCATCCAATCACCCTGCTTGTTTCAATGAGGCCCAGGAAAGAGTCAGTGCTCTGTGAAATGTTTTCAAACTATTTCTTGCTTAATGATTTTTTTATTTATTTAAATGAGATAGCCATCACTCACAGCATCATAAACAGTTCCATGTTTGGCATTTTTTATGTGTGTGTAATGTTTAGGGTTGATTTAAGAACGGATACAGTTTTAGCTGCTGTCAATAAATTCAAAATAAATGTCTGTTCTTTGGATTTGTATGGTGTGGTGTTTTTTTTTAAAAAAAAACGAAATTACCATCACGGGTTAGGCATGAACGCAGCTCCTCCTCTTCCTGTGCCAATCCCACTATTCTTCAGACTTCCAGTGTAAGGGACTGAGATAAGCCACCCTCCTTCCACTCAAGTATGGAGTCTGTGGGTGCTCTCTCATTCCCAGTGCTAGGGCTGGTTCTACCATAAAGTGGAGTGAGGCAGCTGCCTCAGGCAGCAGACACTGGTGAACAGCGGTGGCAGTTCCCTAGCCATTCCTACTGGCAGTTCCCTGGCCATTTCTGACTCTTGGAGGACAGAGCTATCTGTGCCACGAACCAATCCTGCACGCTCTGAATTAACCTGCTTCCCTCAGGTGTGGTGGATGATCCCATTGGCAGAGTTGAAGTAAGATTCAACTAACTGTCCAGTCAGCTTCTGTCTGTGAAATAGAAGGGCGTTCTTTTGCCTCAGGAAGCAGAAAGTCTCAGGGGCTATCTTCACGGTGCCAGGGTGGCACTGCTCCACCAGCAAACCCCACACTCTCACTGGTGCATGGCGGCGGCAACATGCCTTAACAAGGGGAGGCAGTGTGGGCTTTCCAGTGGCCATTACGCTTGCTGTGCCCTCCCTCTCCCGTGGCTTCTGGCGACCAATAGGAAGTCACCTTCCCCCAGGAACACCCCTGGAGTGGCTCTGATCAAGGACACACCAGTGGAAGAGCCGGTCTGACCTCACTCTGGCTGGAAAAGTTCAGGTAGATGCCCAACTTTTCAGCCACACCTCTTTGCCCCGGGGTGGCTTCGAATCTGTGGCTGAATCATCTAATTGACACAGTGTGGCTTTGGAACCACCCTGGAGGCAGTCCTTTTCCAACTTCACTGGCTGCCGATCCAGGTCCGGGCCCAATTGAAAGTGCTGGTACTAACATTTAAAGCCCTAAACGGCTTGGGGCCAAGTTATCTAAAGGAACGCCTCCTCCCATATGTACCTGCCCGGACCCTAAGATCATCTACAGGGGTCCTTCACCGTGAGCCCCTGCCAAAGGAAGTGAGGCAGGTGGCCACTAGGAGGAGGGCTTTCTCCGCTGTGGCACCCCGGCTGTGGAATGAGCTCCCCAGAGAGGTTCACCTGGCGCCTACTTTGTATTCTTTTCGTCGCCAGGTGAAGACCTTTTTATTCTCCCAGTATTTTAACACTTAAATTAACTCAATTTTAATCCTTGCTGTTTTAAATTTGTATTTTAATCTGTATTAATTCCTGCTGCTTGGTTTTATTTTGGTTGTGTTTTTATATTGTATGTTATTTTGTGTTTTTAGATTATAGTTTGTTTTATATTTCTTTAAATGATTTTATGGTTTTAATTTTTGTGAACCGCCCAGAGAGCTTCGGCTATGGGGCGGTATAAAAATGCAACAAATAAATAAATCAAGACAGCCCCCTGCACCAGGCCTGCATAACATCAATCACCCTCAGATTCCTAGAGCCCAGATCCATGGAGAGTAGGGATGTAGGAGCAATTCATTTCATTTCATTTATGCTCAGGATTTACCAAGTTCACACTTTCCAGACCAACCACAGACTTGGATGCAAACTGTGGTCAATGGCTGTACAATTCCAAGCTTGTGATTCGCAGACCGAAAGAATTGCATTTGACAGCATGCTTACATTTTAAAAATGTGCATGAAAAATGTGTACTTTTCAAAAATGTGGACAAATGCGTTTTAATCAATGGGAGAGGGATGCCTCTATTTCAAAGATGTGCACAATTGATGTGTACATTGGGGGGGGGGGGGAATACGCACAAAAATATGCCCGAATTTCCATGAGAAAAGAAACCCCCCCACAAACCTTGCAATATGATACAGACTCGAGTTGGAACGATTTTTGAAATGGAATTGGAGAACTCCGATGAGGTTGCGGTTTGTTGAGTCACATATCCCTGCATCTTGTCCCATTAGAATCAATGGGGCAAATGAATTGCTGCTCACTTAAGTCCCTTTGAGTTCAATGGGACATAAGCATGTTATTGAGCCTGTTCAGCTGATACTTCAGGTTCTGTGGTTAGCGAAACTGGTTCTCTGAGGGTAGCACTAACCACAAGCCATGCTGTCGCACACAACACTTTAAGCCACGGTTAGAGCCACTAACCCTGCTGCAGATGGTTCGACTGTGGTTAGTGAGTGAGCAGGGTTTAGCAAAACGCATCACACAAGACACCTTAAACCCTGCTGCTTAACCCAAAGCCTAAACCAGCAGGGTGTAGGTGTCTTCTGAACAGGTCCATTAAGTTCCTCTGGTTTAGGGCTAGTTTGTCCGCGAGAATGCTTACATATATCCTCTATTTTTCTGACGTCTGTTCATCAGAATGTGTGACATTGTAGTATCATTCATTTCACATATATACCTCAAGACACACTTTGTAGCTAAAATTGCAGAGAGATGATCATTTTGTGAACAGCAACATAAAATAATGTCAAATTTTCATCTTGAGAGAGAAAGGGACAGAGAATGCTGTGGTGTGGCTCTCTCAATAACATCTTGAATGTGTAATTCCACAATGTTGTCTTTATGCCATTAATGAAATCCTTATTGCCTATTGCAAAGATGTGATTGAACTTGAAAATGGAAGGAAAACTGCAACTGTGATTCCTTGGCTCTGTGGTCTTCATTATGTTCTCTTTTATTTTTGTTTTTTAAGGTATTTTCTGGTGCTGTTAATCAAGCTCCTTGCCGATCACAGAGGACAGGCCTGACATCTCTGCTCCATCTCTCTTGAAACATTTCAGGCGTGACCTTGCAACGTCTCAGTAGGAGCATAAAAGTGCAAAGTCTTTTCCTGTGGTTGTGGATGAAGCATTCTGCCACAGGTTTTTGACTTAAGAGAAATGTTAAATGGTTTGGAAGAAACTACAAAGAGCCACTTACCAGATTTAGTGCTGATGCCAGAGTTGACCTACTGAAACCAAGCATATTTTGTGGCCACTGACTAAACAGGAGAAAGTGGTCCTCACAGCGCAATACTATGTATGTATACTCATAAATAAGACCCATCGAGTTCACTAGTGTTTACTCCAAGGTATATAAGATTGCAGCCTCTTGTGGTGCTTCCAGATGGGGCTTTTGTGACATTACATGTCTGTTTATACTGTGATTATGTTATAACAGAGTATTATTTTAATAATAATAATAATAATAATAATAATAATAATAATAAATTCATTTATTTATTTCGTACCCACCTCTCCCTCTGGATTTTACAGATCTATGGTTTGGTAAGCATCTCTAGGCTGAGAATGGTGGATCTGCATTTGTAAGCTGATTGGCTGAGAAAGTGAAAAGGAGGAGGGGTGAAGTGTGTGTGCTATATAAACTGGGTGCTGTGCCTGTGGGAAGCAGACAGGGGGCAGATCTACACGTAGTCCTCGATGTGCCCTCCCTGCGCCATGAGCCGCCCTCAGAGCGCTGTACCCCACTCAGTGTGGACCAAGCCTCGGAGGCTCTGCTCGTGCCCTCGCCACCGCCCTTTCATCCCAGCGGGTCCTGGGGAGGGTTGTAAACAAAGGCCAGCGATCGGGAGAGGGATTTCCCAATTGCTGGCTTTTGTTTACAACCCTCCCTCCTCCCTCCCCAGGACTGGCCAGGATGAAAGGGCAGCGGTGGCAATGAGGGCGCGAGCAGAGCTTCCGAGGCTTGGTCCACACTGGGTGGGGTACAGCGTTCTGAGGGTGGCTTGTGGTGCAGGGAGAGCTCATCGAGGACTACATGTAGATCGGCCCAGGGTTTTGTTGTGAATGGGCTTAGATCAGTTAGGATTTTAGGATTGACAACAGAGAGAGAAAGGTCCCCTCTACAAGGATTTGTTTTCGCGCCTGGTTAGGCGATTATGCGCATAATCGCTGAAGCGCATTTACACCTAATACCTCTGCACGAGAGGCGGTGAGAGGCGGCGAAACGCATTAACGGATGACCAAAATGCGCTTTACAAGTAGTTAATGCGCATAAGCGCTTGTTCACATAGTCAAAATGCGCTTTAACAGCCGGAGCAAAATAAAACTCGCGATTTAACGCACATTCGATAATGCGCATAATCAGAGAGATAACGCGCCTCTACGCCTGATTTGCGCTCCGTTCTTGTAGAGGTAAATTTTTTAAAGCGCCTTGAAAGAGCTTTAAACCTCTCTTGTAGAGGCAGCCAAAGTCTGTGGTGATTGGGTAGTGATTGAGAGAGTAGTTTTTGTGTATTGCATATGGAAGAACATATATTGATAGAGCCACTAAGAGTTACTTGTTTATTATTGAACAACTAATTTACTGTAATTAATAAAGCTTTCTTTGTTTGTAAAATCCTACACCTTCTGCTCTTGGCTATGTAAAGGGGGATAATAAAGGTTATAAAGTAAACTCTGTGAGGGTTTGGACGACACTTTAGGCAACTGAGGGGGGAATAGCAAACTCACAGTGCGTTATTTTGCCGGTACTCCCCACATGACATGTTGCCCTGCTCCCTGTCGCGCAGCTGAAATTCCTGTCATTTTTCCAGAAGTCCATTGCTCCTCCCTCCCTCTTCCCAGGGCTATCCCATCAGCCAGTGCAAGTTCTGCCGGCTGCAGAGGAACAGCTGGGGTGCTTTCAGATGGTCCTGCCAGAGGGCCCTATGTCCTTCTGGAATAACCCGGCGCGCTACTGAGAGACAGGCCAGGAAGCCTGTTTCTCAGTAGATTCCGAGCACCGGAGGGAAGCAGACGCCCCAGCCGGTAAGGAGCGCGGGGGCGGGCGGCACGGGGGCAGGCGGGGCGGTGGGGGGGGTGCGGGGGGGCGGCGCGGCGCTGGGGGGCGGTGCGGCGCTGGGGGGCGGCGCAAGGCATGCGGGCAGGGGGCGGCGCGGGGCGGGGCAGCGCGGGCGTGTGGTGGGGGGTTGTTTTGGGTGGGTGGGGGGGTGGCGGGGGGGGAGTCCGGGTTTTTGATCCTCAAAATCTGGTCACCCTAAACAACAGGGCCATTCTGGGACCTGTTTTTCTGTACTTTGTATAGTGCTGTGGACATAGAAGGTGCTATAAAATGAATAAATAAATAAATAAGCAAGCAAGCAAGCTTCCTGAGCATTTTTTTTCGCCCATGTGTCCCCAAGCTAACTCAAAACTGTTCCAACTATTCTTTAAATAGGGATTTCTCCAATAATTCCCAGCAGGTTTGTCACTTCTTCTTTTTTAACTGCCCCTGCTGCTGTGATGTGAACAGCAGCCTGGCGCATAGAAAGTTTAGTAACGTCAAGCCTTTCCTAGCATGTAAATAAGTGACAGCAAACACGTCTCCTCTAAATGTAGACATGCTGCCTTGCTGTTCGATTAATAATTTTTTATTCTGTTTCACTATTAAAAACATAAAAACAAACCTTACAAAGACATAAAAATATAAAAACAAACCTTACAAAGACATACAACAATTAAAAGGACCCCCTACCTTTCCCACAGCAAATTATATAAATCCTTTTAAAAAGCAGGTACTACATAATTAAAAAAAAAAAACAAGAAAGAAAAAAAACACATCCTCCCCTTTTAACACAACTACATGTTAACATTCTTATTCCCCCATTATTAAAAGTTACTTACACAGACCACAATAGAAATAAACCTCTTTCTCTTCTCTTATAAAGTTTTTCATTCACCATAAGAAAAAACCTCTTTTTTTCTCATACAAACTATGAAACTAACCAAACCTTTCTCCCTTCCTCCCCCTTATTCCTCCCTTGTTACAACCTAAGACTTAATAAAAAAGAAATAACCCAAACCCAGCAAGAGTCCAAAAAACTTCCACATTCTCCAATCTTCCATCTCAAAGAAATTCCGGATTCCTGCCAGTCTCTTGTAAATTCTTCTTTCTCCATCACAATTCAGCTAGAAATGTCCAATTCTTCTTCTTAAAGCTCACCCTTAGAGTAATCTTATATCTCATAACAATTTTAAGCTTATGTCCTCCCCACTCTTTTAGACAAATACACATTACTTAATCACTAAGCAATTTTTATCCCAACAACATTGTGTCTGTTCTTATTCATGTTGTAAATACATTCTAAACATAATACTACTACTAATAAGGTAACAATAATAATAATAATAATAATAATAATAATAATATCAAACAAAACATTCCCAACAAGATTCCAGGAAAAACTCCACTCATTATGCCATCTTATGGTTAGAGACGCAAACAGGGGAACAAGATTTTAAACTGCAAAATATTTTTTTTACTAAAATTCAAAAGAAAGATTTGAGGGGACTGGACAACCCGTTGTTGAAAAATATTTTAGAGATCTGGGAGAAAGTTAAAGGGAAGTTAATACCAGGAGATTCTCCTCTTACCCCAGTGGTAGCAATGGGAAACTTCCCAAAGGATTTAAAAGTTGAGTTGGAAAGGGGTTTGAGGGATCAGAAAATTATTACGTTAAGAGATTGGTTGAAAAGTATGACAAATAGGGAGCAAATTGGAGAGTTATTAAAAGGACAAAAGATAGCTTGGTTTAAATGTATACAATTGGAACAATGGACACAGAATTGGAAAAAGAAAAATAAGGATTGTAGAGATAATACAAGATTTGAAGATTTAATTGAATCAAGAGGAAAGAAGGGGGAAATTAGAATTAAAAGAGGTTTGACCAGTGAAATATATACAATTTTGATAGAGGATGATGAATACCAAGACTCACTCAAAATGATTTGGGAAGATGATTTAAAGGAACAAATTAATGAAAATAACTGGGGGAGGATATGGGATGCAAGAATGTTAAAGCTTTTGTCGATTAGAATTAAGGAGAATTATTATAAAACTGTATGGAGATGGTATTTAACGCCGGTAAGATTTCATCAGATAGATAAAAAAGTGTCAAAGAATTGTTGGAGGGGATGTCAGGAGGTTGGAACATATTTTCATATGTGGTGGAGCTGTGAACATGTACAAAAATTTTGGAAAAGGGTTTTTAAAGAAATAAGTGAAATAATAGGAAGGAAATTGGAAGTAAGCCCAAAGTTGGCTCTACTAGCAATATGGGATAAAGAAAATGAGAAAATGAGAATATAAGCATGAGGGAGTTGATAAACAACCTCCTGGCACCCGTTAGAATAATGATAGCAAAGAACTGGAAAGGGCAAGGGAAATATACAATAGAAGAATGGTATAAAGAAACATGGGATATGGCACTTAATGATAAGCTAACGTGTAATTTGAAAGTAAAGAGGGGAATGTCCAGGAAGAATGACTTTGAAGATATATGGAGTCCATTTTTGGCATATGTGTTAAGATCGGGGAAGGGGCAAACACCTTCAAAAGATATTTTACAATTTTGGAAGGATGTATAATGGAATATATGTAGGTCTCCTGGGGGGAGGGGAGCACGGGGGGATATGAGGGTTGTTAGTTTTGTATTGTATTTTATGTTATGTTATTTTGTTTTAAGTTGAAAATAAAATTATAATAATAATAAAAAAATTATGCCATCTCAGGGAAAACACTTAGCTAAACTCCTCAAAGTCTCTCCCCCCCATCACAGCCCCAAAACACTCACAAGAAAAAATGGCCCTGCTTCTCTCCTAACCTCTTTTTCTTTATATAACATTTTCCATTCAATATATAAGAACTCTCTACTCCCCCTATAAACCAATCTCATAACTCTATTATTTCATTCCATTAACATCACTAAATTTGTTCTTATTCATGTTATTTCAAAATTTTCCCATCTTTTATCCCACTTAAAAATAAACACAACAAAACAAAGCCCAAAAAATAGCAAAAGATCCCCATTCACTAGCGGGTCGTATCAAAAATCACTTCACTTTCCCTCTTGCAAACAGTCCATCTTTCTCTGCCACAGTCCACAACTTACAAGCTTCTTCTTTTCAACACACTTCGTTTAACAACAACAACAAAAAATGGCCACATTTTCTTTTCTTATTCTTTAACAACAGCCGCCATCTTGTCCTTTGTCTCCTTCTTCTTCTTTTCCGTCTCGTGTTGTTGTCCATTTTACCCCATCTTTAAAAACACATTAAAACTCTCTCCCAGTCATTAACTTTGCTTGAATATTTATCTCCAAAAGTAAACGACACTTTAGTATACTTCTTCTTCAAACCATAATAATAAAAAAGAGTGAAATACCTCACCCGCCAAGTGATATGAGAAAATATTTCTTTATCTCTACAGACCAAATGTTATCCAATTAGCTAGGGAATGAAAGCAATCAATCTTGTATTTAGTTAGCCATAATTCTTATCTTATACTTCTTCACTCCGTTTAAGAAAAAAAAAATAAAGAAAAATACAAATCATTCAATCCTGAGCTTAAATCCAGAGCTGTCCGACAGAGAGAGACTTCCAGCGCCAGCAACTCCCTCTCTCTTTTTCCCTTTCCTGAATCTTTTCTTCGTTCTTGAAATAACTCCTCCACTACATACTTGAGGAAGGTGATTAAGTACCTGCCGACCAGATGTAACCACTCTTCTTCACTGCACCAAAGGCACCCCGTCCATCCGTCTCGATTTTATCATTCTCGGGGGATGAAGACATAATGACCTCCCATCCTGAACAGCATCTGAGCAATGTCTTATCCACAGTCCCACTCCCTCATGTTGATTACCCCATGAGAAGAGATTACAGGACCTTTTGTGGCATGCTCTACGCATTCCCCTTTTTCTGGGAAATATTAAGATCCATCTGGGAGGCTCCCAGAGAGCTACCGCCATCCAGTCACGGCAGAGTTCAAAACCCTGCCGGCATGGCCATCATGTCTTCCCGGAAGTCCCACATGCTACCTTGCTGTTCAAGGCATGATAGCGTGTCCAGTGCAAAGGATGACATGTCTACTTAAGAACATAGGAATATAAGAAGAGCCATGCTGGATTAGACCAAGGGCTGCCTGTTAGCTACTGAGCCATATACAAGGTTATGTAATAACATAATAATCCTATAAAGCCCTAAACAACTTCGGACCAGCATACCTAGCAGACTGCCTTCCCTTATATACACCCAGGCGACAGTTACGATCTTCAGAGGATGTCCTGCTGGCCAATCTGAAATGAATGGAATGTCGCCACGAAGAAGCTTCTCTGTAGGGGCACCCACCCTGTGGAAAACTCTCTCTTGTACGGTTCGAGAAGTGGAAAATGCAATGTCTTTTAAACGCCTCCTAAAAACGTACCTCTTCACACAGGCTTTCCCTGGATTGTAATTTATCATATTTTATATTGCACTCTTAAGCTTTTAACATTTTAAATTTATTGTATACTCACTGTATTTTTATGGTTTTAATTGTGCACTGCCCAGAGAGCCTCAGCTACTGGGCAGTATAAAAATGTAATAACTAAAAATAAATAAATCTAGTCTAGCACTCTGTTCACACAGTGACCAACCGTCAACCAGAGACCCACAAGCAGGACACAGTGCAACAGCACCCTCCCACCCATGTTCCCCAACAACTGGTGTATATAGGCTTACTGCATCGGATACTGGCGGTAGCACATAACCATCAGGACTAGTAGCCGTTGATAGCCTTCTCCTCCAGGAATTTATCCAACCCTCTTTTAAAGCCATCCAAATTGGTTGCCATCACTATTGCCCCCAGGCATAGAATTGCACAGATGTCTAAGCCACTTTGTAGGATCAGAGGTGTAAGGGAATAAGGTATTGGGAATTAGACGAGGATAGAATTATCCTTAAGATGCATGGGAAAGATTCCATCAGTAACATTTCTGATACAGGGTACCAGACTAAAGTAAGAATAACAGCCAAATAGATGCCCGTCTGTGATTCTTGTTTTCTTTTTGCTTCTCTAGTAGATGCTAATCTGCGCAAAACCTGTGGCACATTTGCAACTCAGACTGTTTTACTGCACATTAAGGTAAGAGTGTTTATTTATGCAACCTCACTTCCAACAAAAGCTGAACTTTACAGAGCATTATACAGTGTGCCATAGATGCTGTGTATTGCTGGGTCACACCATAGATCAAACTTGAGCTGCCAAACGCCCAGCAAAGAACTTTGAAGTAAACTGTAGTAAGAGGCTGAGATGAAAATGGAGCCAGAAACAATACAGGTTAGAAAAATATTTATTTTAGTTAGCAAAATAAGAAAGAGTTGGACTTATTAGATGTATTTTTCCTACTGTATTAATTCTGGGTACTATTCCTGGAGACTGGCTCAGTACTTCCTGGAGTTGGCCCAGTTCTGTCCTCGGATCATTGCATGCCATTAAAATGGGCTAGTGATTGTATTGGAGAGTCTGTTTAATGGGTTTGGTCTGAACTCCCTATTCTCCTGCTCAGCCAACCTCTATGGCACGAATGTGAAACTCACAGCCCATGGGCCAAATCCAACCCTAGGAGGTTCCACATTTGGTCCATGGAGCCTCCTTGGGTTCCACCACAACCTGGGACTTGACCTCCAAGTCCTGCCTCCTGGAGGAATCCCCACTGTTATCTCCAATTGAAGACTGGAGCTAACAGCAAGGATTACTGGGAATTGCAGGAAACACATGTGATCTGTGGGTGCTCATCCCCACAGTTCCTGGGTTAAAACAACTCAAGAATTGCCACTTTGATGTGCAAACCAGGTCAATGAGTCTAGGGCTCCCTCTGCATGAGCGATTTAAGGCTCTTTCAAGGCACATTACCAATTTTACCTCTACAAGAGCGGAGCACATAACAGGTGCTTTTTATCTCCTATTATGTGCATTTTCGCATTTGCGTTAAATAGTGACTTTTTCTTTATCGTGGGAGTTAGAGCGCCTTATGTCCGTGTAAACAATTTCTGAGAAGTCACGTTAATGATCAGAGTGGGCAGACTGTGGTCGTGATGTCATGCATGAAGAGAACTGCCCCTTCACTGGGAATACCTTCCAGTTTTTCTTTTAGTTTTATTTCCTGTCTCCTCCTGGCCACTTCCTCCTTGTTCTCCATCTCTCTGGATGGAAACGCGAGGAATAGGTGACCCAAAGTGAATTGAAAATAAAGTGTCTTTTAACTCCCCTGCTGGAATATTTTTTTCATGGAGACACGGGGCCAAATGGAGGTGGTTTCTCAAAAAGCGGGGGGAGGGGGTCAGTAATGATGTGGGGATGTGCGGATCATTAGCTATCCGCTAAGACAAATCATCCCCTCACTTTCTGGGTTCCTGACATTGAGGTGCGTGTGTGTGTGTGTGTGTGTGTGTGTATGTATGTTGTATATCACCAAAACGACAAGGTATTACTGAGTAGAGAAGAAGGGAAAACCATTGAACTCACTGGGAAGAGGAAGAGGAGGAGGAGGAGGAGGAAGAGGAGGAAGGAAGGAACAAAGGAGCCTCCCTCTATCTGTTTTGGCATGCTTATGTGCATCTCTCTGATCTCTTGCTCGCTCTCTCGCTCTTCGGCAAAAGTGGGGGGAGAGAGGCAGCCATGACTAAAAATAAGTTTTAAAAGGGGCTCAAGGGGAAGCTTGCGAGGCACATTCCCATTTCCTCCTGAGCAGTTGGGAGGGGGGGAAACTTCAAATGGCTATCAAGACAAAGGGAACAGGTAAACCAAGTGATTACCAGCAGGTAACCCAGGTAACCACAGATGGGAGATTCTGGTGGGCGGAGAGAAGGAACAGCGGTGACCTGAGGGGTCAGTTCCTCCAGCAAAAAAGCGCATTACTTTCAGCAACATTTCCTTGTTCCTTCTCCGCATGTAAACAACTTTAAAGTGCCTTGCAGAGAGCCTGTCATGTGCTTCGCCGGCTCTCGTGTATAGGTATTAGGCGTAAACACGCTTATCAGGAAATGCGCACAATCGGAGAATTAGGCGTAAAAGCAACCTCTTGTAGAGAGGTCCTAGCTTTGTTGTTCTGGTATTATATTTGCAACACAGAATATCAGGTTTTGTTCATTTTCTTTTTTCTCCAGACTACTCTTGGAGGAGAAAGCTATAAATGACTACTAGTCCTGATGGCTAAGTGCAACCTCCAGTATCAGAGGCAGTAAGCCTGTATACACCAGTTGTTGGGGAACATGGATGGGAGGGTGTGTTGTACTGTTCCCTGCTTGTGGTTCCCTGGTTGACAGCTGGTTGGCCACTGTGTGAACAGAGTGCTGGACTTGATGGACCCTTGGTCTGAACCAGCACGGGTCTTTTTATGTTCTTACTCATCATTCATGTGCAAAACAGTCACCTTCCACCAATATTGCTGCCATTTCTTCACTGATAGTCAAAGCCACTGATCTCTTCACTGGTAGTCAAATCTCTCACTACTAACTGAAGAGCTTTCCATTAATCAAGTAAGTATGGTCATCTGCTTTAGCCAGTGAAGGCCAAGTCACATGATCAAACTGAACCACATGAGATAATCTCATGAGAAGTTAATGTAATTCAGATCTAAATATGTTGCAAAGAAGTCTTTTTATCATTTTGTCACTTGTGCAGATTACTTTTCCATGTGTGATAGAGTGAGTCATTTTTCCGCTCACCTCATTATGCCCTGAGCAGTGATCTTAGTGGAGAATGGAGCAACCAATGGTGAAAGTTGCAGGACCATAGAGGTATAGAGTACTGGCAAAACATTATAGGCTTCTGGCAAAACATTTATAACTGAGTTTCTGGTACAACATGGAAATTTCAGAAGATCAGGATATAATGGACTCTCGCTTCTTCTGAGTTTGCCACATGTTGACAGTCACATTTTGCTCTTCTGCATGGAGCAGATTATCTTTATTAGTTCCATCAAACATTGACTGTGAAGCTAATCTAGTCTCAAACATTTCCTTTTGGACCTTCCTCAGAAATCTTTCTGTTACCTCACAGGCCCACCACTTATGATAGAATTCATCTTCCCCCCCTCCCAACCTCTCTGACTGTGGGGTTACCTCTTTTGTTAATGTGGGATAACATAAGAGGGATTTGAAGTACCACCTATGTAGGATGTTGATAGAGTTTTCTCTGGTATGTGCTGACCCTGATTTTGAAGGCGTCTTCTATGTTTCTGATTGTATCCCCCACCTCCATGGCAAATGGCCCCTTATTTTTTTTGGTCTACACTGGGTAAGACTGTGCAGTTTTCACAAAGATAACTTTTTTGCCTGTGACTTCTGATCAATGGACAGTACACGTTTGGATCGTGAACCGCCCAGAGAGCTTCGGCTATAGGGCGATATAAAAATGCAATAAATAAATAAATAAATAAATTTGTCTGTCATAGAGATTACTAAAAGATAGGCTGACCATATGAAAAGGAGGACAGGGCTCATGTCACTTTAATAGTTGTAGAGAAAAGGGAATTTCAGCCAGTGTCATTTGTATGCAATTAGTTCCTGGTGAAATTCCCTCTTCATCACAACAGTTAAAGTTGCAGGCACTATACTAGAGTGACCATATACAAAAGAAGGCAGGGCCCCTGCAACTTTAAATGTTGTGATGAAGAGGGAATTTCACCAGGAACTAATTGCATACAAATGACACTGGCTGAAATTCCCTTTTCTCTACAACTGTTAAAGTTACATGAGCCCTGTCCTCCTTTTCATATGGTCAGCCTACTAAAAGAACTGGGAAGTGGAAAACCTTTGGTGAATTGTTTCTGGATTTGTGGTGCCACAAACATAACATGAGCCGAGAAGCTGACTCACCAGATCCATCTGATTAAGGGAAAACTCAACCAGGCAAATGTTATTGCAAACGGTGCCACTGATTTCTTTCTTGCTTTTTTTGTTTTGCCAATAAATCCAGCTCCAGTCTAAAGCCACTACCTTCCCGTAGACATTTATAGAAAGACATGGGTTCATAATAAAAGTCTGCATCTCTAAAACTTGACATTTATCTTCTGTCAACGTTAGTAGCCAAATCTTCTCAAAGCACAACCAAGTCTGGATCCAACATTATCTCAACAGGGTTGAATGCTTGGAAACAGGGAAGTAATGATAGTGCCTTGAAGATGTGTTAAGTGCCTTTCCCCTGTAACCTCAGCTTGCTCTTACACCGGATTAATGAGCAGATGTTCCTGGATAAGTCGTATGGCCTATCACTTAGGCAGGATCTACACTACTGCTTTATAATGGTATTGAAGTGCACTGACAACTGTTGGGGCCCATGACACGTTCCGTATACCATTTTCTAAGCTCTTTCATAGTATTATATCCTGCTTGGTGTAGATCTGTCCTCAGTCATCATTGCCAGTTGCTGGTTAGTGTTAATTCTTTTCATCAAGAATCTAGTTAATTAATTAATTAATTAATTTTTAAATTAAGAATTGCTACAATAGTGTCTTGACTTTGCACTGTTTGCTTAGTTTTTGATTTCATAAGATGATTGTATATTTGATTTATTTTGCATTTTTATCTGTACAGTCAGAAAAGGCAGGTTACATTTAAAAATAATAATGAAGTAAAGTAAAAAACAAAAAACTAAGGACAAGGAAAAATTTTCTAGTTAGGTCTGAAAAAAATGTTCCTCAAAACAGAAAGGAAAACTATGCTTCTTATAAAGAACTACGAAACTACTATTTCCAGCAGAGATCACCTCAAGAAAATAGATCCCTTAAACAACAAAACATGTCAGTCAAAACCTCCATCTCCCTGCTTATACTAGGAGGGACAGACTAATTTATGTGTTCATTCGCAAGTCAGTTCTTTCCCATTACCACATCACTCTGCAATCTTTTCTGAAAAAAATGTGGATAAAAATGTATATTTAATTATGTATTGAAATACATATTTTTGAACATATTGATTTCACAAAATACACATTTTGAAATCTATTTTCCCCTAAAATATGCATTTTCTATGCATTTTGGTACATTTTTTGAGTGCAGACCTGTATCACAAAATTTGGAGAACTGTGAAATCCAAAGAATAACAATATTCCAATATGTATGGAATCATCCTGGAACTGTGGATCAACTCAATTTGTTGTCTTCATCACGGCTGTGTCACAATGGTTAACAACAGAAGTTCTGCTCCTCAGTGTTGGCCTTAGATGGAAAGATGCACATGACAGGAAAATGGAATTTTATGTATTTGTGAAGCAATATTGATTCTGGTTTAATCTCTTACCAGTTTTGTGTCACTTTGGAGTGCTTTTCATTAAGATGCTGCACACTAAACAATAGAATACCAAATATTTGCTTAATCCTTGCAACATAAAGTCAGGATGAGAAATTGTTTCCATAATGTTGCTTTTGTTGATCTTTTCACTCTTGGAAATGTCAGGGGGGAAAACATAACTGTTAGCCTTTTTAGCTCTAATGCTGCAAGAACTATAAGTAGCTGCTCCGAAGTAAAACTATTATATGAATTTGGCTGAAATAGTAAAAAATAATAATAATTCAGGTGTGTCTTAGGCCTTAAGTGATACATTTTCAGGCTCCTGGAGTTGTTCTTGTCAATGCTCTTGTGGTGTCCTTGCCAACATATTTGGAGTCTGGGCTGGTTAGGAAAATTTACGTTTACTCATGAGAATGGCTCCAATCCATTTTAAAAAGCAGGCATTTGGCCATAGTTCCCAGTCCCAAATAAGAGCATCCGTGATTCATCCATAGCACGAGCAAATTCCGTTGTTGTATTTCAAATGTGGACTAACATTTGACTAAGGAATATGTTTATTAAAAAAAAGAACTGAGATGCCTCAGGCAAGTGAACAATGGCATATACTGTAGGGGAAAGAAATTGTCGTGACCCAAGCCCACCCCAGGCTTCTGCTCACGAACTTTAGGCAAACTGACACACTCCAAAACGGTGAGACCTCTTTTATTGTGAAATCACACGGAATTCAAGCATAACGGTTTCATTTCTGCATACATACACTTGAAGCTGAAGACGGACCAGATAGCTTTCAGGTACAACGGCTTGATGCGAACAGCAATCACTCGGGGGGAGACATGTAGAGTTGCCCCTGTCCCATGCAAACAGTCAGCAGCGGCCACACACACTGACTCATCAGGAACACAAGCAGAACTCAAGGAGAAACTTCAGCACAGAGGTTCATGAAGCCTGACAGAAAACAGATCCATCTTGCACAAACCAGACTCAGCCTGCCAGAAACACTGAGCTGATCACATAAGCAAGATGTCAGGGCACGAACCTCTTCGACCTAGGAAACCCCTCTGCCTGTAACAAAGGCTCTGAGAGGAGGCTCTCTCGCAGGTCACACACACACACACACACACACACACACACAATTCCAGAACAGCAATGATCAGCCTCAGAGCTTCCCTGTGCCCATACTTTGGCTCCATGCAGGGAAGGCTCTCACTCAGGCCATAGAACACGAATCCAGAACGAACAGTAATCTGCAAGTCCAAATCTATGAAAAGCCTCAGAGCACTTTTCATGGCACAGTTCTTAGAAATCTCAAGTCCAAATAGCAACAGAACATGTACAGAGTGCATCTAACATCTCCAAACCAGATAGGATCCCAAACACGAGTTTCTTGGCGAGCGTAGAACAGATGGTAACAGTAGAACAGATGGTAACCATAGAACAGATGATTCCTAGCAAAGGGCGTCCCCCTCGCTCGCCCCACTTTATAAGGTGGAGGCTGGCAATTCCAAGCCACTTGACAGACAGGGCTTCAGGCCTGTAATCCAAACTCATGTGCCAACAGGGCGGCACAGTTCAACCTCCTCTTGATGACGACACTATGTGAGAGACAGCTTGCAAGATAGCCCCCACCTTTTCTAAACATACATTTGTTCTCAAGGAACTCAAGGCCTCGGCTAGCAGCCACAGATAAGCACAGAACAGAGACAGACTTTCTCACAACAATTGCCAAGCTTTCAGCTCACAATTCACTAGGCCAGCCTAGTGAATTGTCCATCAAACACCTGACATCCGACAGAAATAAGCAAAACCGGAGCCTGCTGGCCAATGTGCCACAAGACAGGTCCCAAGTATGAGACAAGGCTGCTCTTGTGTACACTGCAGTGGATGCGGCCCCCATGTCTTCTGGTCTATTGGGGGTACAGGTGGTAGCACAGCACCTGAGAGTCTGGCAAGAATGCCACATGGCCCTGTGCAACATCCAGGCCAATAGCAGGCTACAAACACCCGTTGCCTGTGCAGCTTGTGGCAGACATGTTGCTGGTTGGCCACCCATGATTAACAGATGAATAAAATTCACACAAGCGCGTAGCACATGCGAAGTAAGTAAATAGTTTATTTGTGTAGCAAAAGCCATTACAATTCACAAAACACATAAAAAACCCAAGAACATAACACATCAGTTTAAAATAATAATAAAACCTAACAGTAAAAGATTACTCATCAAGACAGTTCAACTTGTCACAAAATTTGCTCCATAGAATTGCTGCTCTGAAAGCCAAGTGGGCCACCTTTTCAGAAACCTGGGGGAATCTAAGCATTGTACATACAAAGACTTGCCTATATACTAGCATGGCAAATATATATTCAGAGTGAGCATAAGAATTCTTACAAGTCTTTGTCTTTGCAGTGGCATCAACCATGTGCACTACATATTATCGCTTAACTGTCTTAATTTGGTTGTGACATTTTGTTTTTGGAACAGAGGAGCTTGGTCCTAATTGTCAGGTGTTAGTTATTACTTGTAGAGCTTTGGAAAGTCTGTGAAAACTGGCTGCTCGTAAGGTTTTTTTCTCCCTCTCCCCAACCCAATTTTTTTGGGATAACTTTAAGGCTTATTTTCATATGAGCCGTTCCAAAGAATAGCTTGAAAAGCATACATTGTGGCATATTTTATTTGGATTTATGAACACAGTAGATCTACTTACATGTGAGCATGTGTCTAGAATATGTATATGACAATTGGATTGTCCCAGTTCTCAGTTCATATAAATTTGCATGACACAACAGCACTGCTACCTTACAGCTTCCAGATGTGCAGAAACAATAAAGTCACACGTCATGTAAGTGTATTTTGTTTCAATTTGCAAGCTGTTCATGTGCCAGCCATGGTTCTCAAGAAAAAATCAAACCCTGAAACAGCAAGACCCTTATCCATTTTCCTTTCTTTTGATGCCACCATCACCATCATCACCACCAGTTTTTTTTTTAATGAAAATGTGTCACCATCTTTTTTCTCTCTCAGATATTCTTTGGCAATTAGTACATATGGAATTCAGCCCTAAGCTTGATCACAGCCAGGAGAAAAGGGTTTCTGATCCAACTGGGTAGCCAATTTTCGCAGCCTTGGCTTCCCAAGTAATAAATTATACCTGACCATAAACTGTCCAGTTGCTGATGCCTTTTCTGATATAGTGTCTATGCAATTCATTAGCTTCACTGTACTGTACAAAGATTTAAGCTCTGGATATACTGACATTGGTTTTATTTGTACAGAATACAAACATTTTTTGTTTTCGTTGAGCCGTATTATATATGAGGTTTAGGCAATGTGTATTGTATTATGATGTCGTGAAGCATATTTCTGTCTTTAAGAAAACATTTCAATGACTAATATCCAATTTTAAAAATAGATTTATTATTAATATATCAATACATAAATGCAATAAATATAACAGTTACGTTCTTTTCATTATTTAAATATCAACTAATTATACAATGCATTATATAAAACCAGAATGATTCAAGATATATTAACTAGTACATTAACAGAGCAATTCTAAGCTTTATCTCTGAGAACACCAACATTGGATCCTTTCAAAAACTACCTTCTTTCCTAGGAGGCTTGCAAAAATCACACCATTGTGAGGCTATTTAGCCAATCTCATGACAGCAAACAAAACTGTAACACGTGAAGGTTGGGCTTCCAGGCCTAAACACATCAGCTATCAGGAATCATAGAGAACACAATGGAGCATCTTTAGATGAGCGTTCTACAGTACACTCATGACTGGCCATTCATGGATCTTTGAGTGATCCTCGTGTGCTTCTCCCACTCCTTCTGTTGTTTTTCCCACTACAAAATAAGACCCAGAAAATCCGATTCATCACGGCTATAATGATAATTGGCTCTATTTCCTGCTATGTGCAGGAGAGGTTTCACTATAAAAACGCCCACTGAATGGGCCACGTGGTCACTGTTTGCTTCCTCTTTCTTCCCCATGTGATTCTGCTTGTCCCTATTGTGGAAGAGAAGCAGGAAGCAAAGCAATGGTAAGGAAACTCGATCCCCACACCAGTCTGAAAATGCTCCATTTCACCACTGGGAACAATGCTTCCTGACTACACTTTAATTCTCTTTCGTTATAATCTGAAACAGAAGACACAGTTTGACAGTGATAAAAATGTTCATGAAAATCTTTGCACACATATACTTCTCACTCAGCCCGAGCTTGGATTAAACTCTGTAAAAGAGTGGAGATTTAGTGTGCTTTACCAGTTTAAACATGGTTTTAAATTGATACTTTATACATAATCAGATATAGATAGGTAGATAGATAGATGGATAGATAGATAGATAGATGCTTAGTCATTTCAGTAGGGAGTGCTTGACATTAAAATAATCAATTGGTTGCGATGGAGACCACTGAAGAATATTTCACACATGGTGCTAGGTCAAAAGGCCAGAAGGTCAATCCCTTATGCCAGGTTAAACATGGATAGTCTCTGAATCAGAAGTAACTGGCTCACAAAGCAATGTTTATATCCCACCTAACCTCAGATTACTTAGTCACAGTTACTGCCAACTACAACAGCTCAACCGCCTGCTTCCTAAATCATGAGCTGCCACTCAACCCTGCATCCCTAAACACATCCAAAAATGGGATTTTGAGTAGGTGTATTTGATACTGAGAGCTGGTGCCTGTTCGTGGCAGCAACAATATGTGTGTGTGTGTGTGTGTGTGTGTGTGTACGCACGCACACACATGCAGCCCTGGGTGGCTGCTCCATGTACTTAGCAATAGCCAATGGTCTTCCCTTTGAGAACAGGCAAATTCAGATGTCAAGGCCTTCACAGGGTGGGATAGGAGCAAAGTTACAGGATCTGCTCCTGGCAAACTAATCAGCTGTCCTATTGTCCAAAGCAGAGGGCAGTCAGTAGCCATGGATGTAAAAACAAAGCAAAAACAAACAACCCATCACAAGCAAGGCAGCTGTATGCACTTAGCTAGTTCACTCTCAGGTAGCACTTTCAGTTCCTGCATCCTCAGGATCAAAATGGGGTTCAGGGGCCCCCAGGCCTGACTTTTAAAGTCAGTCTTGGGGGTCCCTGAACCCCATTTTGAGCTTGAGTCTGGAATCTCCCTTCTCCCCTCCAGGTCATTTGCATGCCATTGTACTATAGGCTGCATTGAATAAGAGAGAAGAAATGGACTGGCCCTTGGTGAGAAGTGCTCTTGGGGTGTCTCTCTTGCACATGTTTACTTTTATCAGGATCATCAGGATCCCACAACTCAATATCTACAGCATTACTTGAAAATGGAGAAAGGACGCGATGCAGTTCTCATCAGTTGTCATTCAACAGTGTTGAATTTGTTTTTCATGGTCATTCTATGTTTCTGTGAAATTTATCCAAGGCCAGAAAAGTATTTTCCAACATTAATAAATAGCTTATGTACAATAGCGAATATTCTACTTCTTGGAGAATATGCAAGTAAATAATCAGGTTTTGAAATAACCAGTTTAAACAATACAATCGTATTGCTTAAAACAATATAGTCCTAGTTATTACATTACAGACAAAAATTACTTTCACAAGGTCAAAATCAGTGCCAGATTGGCCGAGTGCAGAATCACTTTAAAGACAGTTTTGTGCCATGTGGCAATTACATGTCACAATGGTGATCAGGAGAGAGACGCATCATGTTCAGATTTTTGTAAAGCAATTGCCTGGACTCTTCCATCCTCCAATTACCATTCTGACTAATTTCCTGCATATGTGATGGGTATATATGATATGAATGGTACTGAACCAGGACAAATTTTGAATATTGTCATCTAAGAAATCTGTGGAAGTTTGCTTACCTGATTAAGGCAATCTGGACATAGTTGTGCAAAATGTGTTGGACTGAATCCTCTGATGGAAACTATTCAGAGGTCTGCAAAGAATTACAATGGAAATCTGTCCACTTCATTGTCCCCTCCAGTAATGAACTCAGGTGGTTGCATGCCTGTTAGGTTGGAAGTGAAACTGGGCTAGCCCCAAACAAAGATAGTGGCTTCTACATGTGCCTTGGTGCATAAAAGAAGGCCCTTGAAAGACCTGCCTAACAGGAAGCTGTGAGCTTACAAAATGGCTGGGTTCATACAACATGCTAACCCACACTCAGTGGTTGAGTGTGGATTGTTGTTGAACAGTGGGTTGTTTGTTGAACTGTGAGTTAGCAATTTGCCCAAAACAAGGACATTTTCCACAGGGTGGAAAAACTAGCCATGAAGTGTGGCTAGTTTTTCCCAAACCCATGGTTTGTTCAGGCTGGTTAACAAACCACCCTTTGGAAAATGTCCGCTAACCCACAACACACTAACCCACTGTTCAACAACAACTCACAGTTCAATAGCAACCCATACTCAACCTCTAAGTGTGGGTTAGCGTGTTGGGTGATCCCAGCCAATGCCTTATAGACAGAGAGGCGTTGGTGGTGTGGTGTCTAAAGACACCAGAAATCAGACACACCAAATCTACCAATCAAGTCTATATCTGTGAGCAGTTTGAGACATAGAATATTTGTGTGCCAAATGAAACCAAAATCAAATTGAGGGTGGGCGGGGAGGAAAAACTGAAAAAATGCCCAAGCCCCTGGCAGTACTGCATGCCAGCCACCAGTGCTATATAGCTATAAAATAAAGCTAGATTTTGTGTTTGGGTATGCCAATCCTCTAGTGCTATATAGCACTGTAGGGGAAGGCATGGTGGGGGCAGAAGAAAAGGTGTTCTTTATTCCCTCCCAAGTCCTATAACTCATCTCTGCCCCCTCAACAAGAAGTCTGAACAGCACTACAAGGTTCCTGTTCTAGAGCCATTTCTAGAGCCATGAACAGAAGCAGTGGAAATACTGCAACGTTTTGTGGATATTAATAGGCATGCTTTTTTGTTTTTAAAAGGAAAGAATAACCTGCAGAAAAATAAGAAGAATGACCCTTAACTAAGCACTAAAACACATATTGCAAATATCAAGAAAAGACTCTGAAATCAGCTGCCAAATGATGACTTACCCAAGTTTAATGTTTAATGTCTGCCATTCGGCCATTCTGGTTCAATTACTAATGCCCCACTACCGCTATTACTTCCAGGAGGCAGCTAACACTGGCATGGAATTTCTCAGTGCCACAACAGTGTCATGGCTAGTACTACACAGTGTGGCCGTGGCAGGAGTAAGTTGCCACATGGATGCCATTTCCATTGGTGTGCATGCAATGTTTGTAATGTGGGCTTTGGCTTTAAACGTACACCCTGATCCTGTGAGCCAAAGCACTGAAGACATCTGATGAGATGACTCCAGCTCATCCAGCACAAAGATTAGGATGATTCTATCATTTACCTCTTCTTGGGGCTGCCTGACGACATTGCATTGGCCCTGCGTTCCCAGTAAACCCCAGAGTTTTGCTCCTGCGGGGTCATCTGGGTACTGGAGCCACCCCCCTGTCCCCTTCCTGTCTTCCAGCAACCAATCACTGGTCGCCATCCTCCCAGAATGCCCCCTGGATTGACCAAGGAGTGAGGTCAGACAATGGAAGTTCCGGGTGACCTCAGTTCCACCAAAAAAGTCAGGGTAAGTCCCCGACATTTTACCTGCTCAGCTTCACAGAAAAGCCCAGCACTGGTTGCAAATCTGCAGCTGCATCATATAACAGACACAGTACCGATTCGCAGCCACTGCACGGTGTTGAGCACGTATAGACAGTCCCTTGCCCTGGCTTGCACAGATCAGCTACTTGTGTTCACCTGGAGCTGGATTGAGGATAAGGTGAGGGTTTGCCTTGCCATCTTGCATGGTATCATTCCAACTATTTCAAGGAGGGCCTAGGAAGTTTCTAGAGTTGGTAGGCTCTCCCCTCTGCCCAGGCACGGACTTCATGACCTAATCAAAGAATTACAACAAGGACAATTGCAGCTAAAACAAGCAAACAAATTAAGCCTAAAGATAACCAAGGTTTAGCAAACCTCCTGCCCAAATTGGCTCTTGGTAGGGAATCCAAACAAAATTTGCAGTTCTCCAAATTTTATAATGGAGTTCTCCAATAAAAAAAACAAGTATAAAAATGGATATTTTAGGGAGAAATAACATTAAAAATGCATTATGTTTGGAAAGTTGATTGCAAAAAAAATGTATATTTGGCAAAACTGCATGTATTGGGAGAAATGTGCACAATAGTAGGGTGACCATATGAAGAGGAAGACAGGGCTCCTGTGTCTTTAACAGTTGTATTGAAAAGGGAAATTCAGCAGATGTCATTTTTATGCATATAGCACCTGGTGAAACTCCCTCTTCATCACAACAGTTAAAGCTGCAGGAGCCCTGCCCTTTTGACCAGATACAAACTTCTTATGAAGTTTCATGCAAACTTTTTGTTTTGGTAAACCTCAACATTTGGGATGAAGTGAACCTAAGAAATTCTCAAGTTCCAAACAAACCATACTTAGTATGAAAGCAGTAACTCCAGGCATTGGCCACCACCTATATCCATGGAAGCTTCTAGCTGGCATCACACACGCCTTTCTTTCCTGCCCAAACTGTGCTTAACAGGACCATTCTGTCATCAGAGGTTTAGGGTTTCAGGGTAATTCTTGTTCCCTGCATCTTACATATTTCAAGATGGTTTTACAATCAGACTTTCCAGTGCTTCATTCAGCTCAAGAGAGTGAGGTAAGGAATTAAAACATTTGGGAGGTCATCAATGATAAGCAGATGATTAGAGAGAGAGGAGGGGGTGAAATTGGGTGGCTTCTCTTAGCAAATGTCTGGTGGCAAAGGCCTTATAAAATGCAATATGTGATTGGTGCACCCTAGATTGACAGCTTTTCAAAAATATACCATTTCAAATATGAAGCAAGTGATTGCATCTCCATCTCTATGGTTTTAAATAACTTGGACACTGAAAGCCTTGTAATCCTTTCTTGGACTAATCCAAGCAACCAAGTAGCCAAATTGGTAGCCACAATGTTGTGATGGCATTCAGGCTTGTAGAATTCTTGCATTTTTCTCCCCCACTTGGATCACTGGCGGCCTAAGTCACTTTCTATTAGCTCAGCAAAGCTCAATCTACTGTGGTATTTCATTCTGCTTCTATAATGAGCTTAGCAAACCCCTAAAGCAGAAAATGCATAATCTTAACCAGATTTTAAATAGCATTTTTGCCTGCTTTCTTGGAAGACGAGCAAGCCAAGCTGACCATACTTTTTTCCTCAGAAGCAAACGCAGTGGCTTTATTGGGCTGATGCAACAAGTCCCCAAGAGCCCCCGATCCCCATTAAAGGTATAGGCAGTCAACACCATGTGCAACTCTATCCAAGGAGAGTAAAAGTTAACAAACCGCATGTGTGCTATTAGCCCTTAGATATAGTGTAATGGTATGGATTTGGGTGGCAACGAATGGAACTCTTGGTACTCAGACATGGAGACAGAGAACTGGACTTTGTAATAGCACCAACTCCTGATTTTTTTTTATTGGAGTACCATAATACTCTGCCCAGCAATAACTCCTAATTTCAGTAATGTCTCCACCACGTTTCCCTTGATTCTCCTTTAGTAAAAGTCTCTCCCTCCCCGGATTTGATGGAGGCAATTCTTCAACAAATTTCTCTCTAAACTCTTTTTACTATGACAGAACTTCTGTTGTTTGTGGTGTATACATTCATTTTTGCACCAAAGTTTTCTGATGGTGAAGAATTTGGGACTGTAATTTTGAGGGAACTGATATGAGGTAACTCATCAGCTGGCTTGTAGGAGTGCCTCTGCTTAAGTGGAGCAAACAAATACCTTGTTCGCGTGTAATAATTCCTGGGTTGTTTTAATTGTTGGGAGCGAGCTAGCGTATTGCTTCCCATGCGCTTCTCACTTCCACTTGCCCCATTGCTGAGTTGTTATTGTGATGTCTGAATCCAGAACGCTGGGTTGTTTAGGGATTAAATAACCCAGAGTTAACCCAGCAACAAACTACTGGCAATTGTTGTGTTAACCTTTATCAAGTTAACAACCCAAGAACGGGATATTTCTGGGTTGCTAATTGAAAGCAGAAGTGACAATTGTGCAGGAGGCAGCGCACTCACTATCTCAGGAATTTCTGTTACATGCAAAGACTCTGTAAGTAAATCTTTAGCAATCTTTCAGCAAAAGAAACTACATCTGGTAACACTGTTCCTACAACCTCTCACCATCCAGGGAAATTGGGAGCGCATAACAATATTTTTTTCTTCATCCTGTGTGGATTCTACAACCTCATTGGTAGGGTTATTTCTTCTGACATTCATTCTGGATTTATTTTCCTTCATATTTGATGTAGATTTATTTGGACACATTATTTGGACTGATTTAGGGACTTGCAATAAAAACTCAATATATTTTACAACTAATTCAAATAACTTATTTAGTCCTGTTTTATGTTAATCATATATAAATAAACTTTGTAAGGTTATTCCAAGGGGAGTGCATTCCCCCCTCTTTTGTGTGGTCTACAACGTATGAAGAAAACTCAGCAGCAGGAGTTACATTTTGATCTTCATTGTGAACCAGACCAGCTTTACCACTACTTATTTCATAGCATCTGGGTTACATATACATGCATGATATATTTTTCTGTGGGAAGCAGTAGCAGCCATGAGTGAGTTAACTATTTGAGGGCATTAGCTTTCTTGCACTAATGATGGTTCCATAATTTGGACAGAATATTTCAGGGGTCTCATGGCTACACTGGAAACTTATAAAGGACCCCTAGGACCAAAGGCAGGAAGGGGAAAAATGCTTTTAGAGGAAAACACTTGGGAGATGGCTGCTGTCTGCCCTCTTCTTGACGTGTCAGAGTAAGCAGGGCCAACCCAAAACATTTTGCTGCCTGGAGCACAGGATAAAATGGAGCTCTCTCTCTCCCATTCTACATACAGAAGTCAACCAGATAGTTGAATCTTATTTCAACTGTGGTGATGGAAGAGCATCCTCCATCACACCTGAGGAAAGCAAGCTAATTTAGGTGGGGGCAGGCTACAACACCTCACTGCTGCCCCTACCACATCTGCTGCCTGAAGCAGCCACTTCATTCTGCCTAACAGTAGGGCTGGCCCTGAAAGTAAGAAAGCAGCCTCCTTTGTAGAGGGTTTAACATTATACTGCTTCTATTTCTTTTTCTTTTTGCAGTTGTAATGTTATTTGTCATTGGGGATAAGACTGATACCCGATGATTCCAATTCATGTCCACTCCTCCCCTCACCCCTAAATACACATATCCCAAGGGAGAAAAGTAGGATGTCTGGAGTCTTGCCAGAGCAGGGTTACTCAGGCAGCAGCCTCCCACCAATGCAAAAGTATTGCTACACTGGCATTTTTTCCTGCCAACATGGTGTTGCAGTCCATGTGTGCAAAGGGGCTGATGAATGCCCCTGCCTACCCAGTGGGTGTGACCTGGGGATAGATTCGGTATCTTGGGAAACTTTGCTAAGCATGTGCTCAGGACCAGCACTGCCATGCACCAGGGTGACGTGACCTGCTTCTGGCTGCACTAAGATGGGAAAGATAGATGAAGGCAAGAATCGGTGCCTGAATGGTGCAGCAAGAGTTTTGACATGTTGGGAGAAGGTGCTATTTGGGTTCAGTTTCAGGCAACAAAATGTCTTGAGTCACAGTGCATGCGCTGGCAGATAATCATGCAGATGTAAGATCTTAAAATACTTCTTAAAGACCACCCTGTCTTTGTAGCAATTCTTCCAATTCTCTGTGATTCAGCAGATGGATATATCTCAAAGCGTGTCCTGGGAGATTGACCATCCAAGCAGCCTGAGGTAAATGGCTGCCCCGATTGCTCATTAATTACTACCGTTATACCACCCACTTCTTAATGCCCAGGAGATGCAAAGCTCCCTCCATTTTGGTATAATAGAAAACTAGTACCACGTTATCTAGTCATGTTATCTTCCTAGACAGGCCATTCCTATTAAATCACCATGGGTGGTCACTCCAAGATTTCCCTTGTTACTTTCCATCAGTCTTCAGTCTATTTATCTTGCTTATCTTGCTCTGCTTAGTCATTTTGAAACTCAAAATTGTACGAGCTCCTACTGAGCCTCAGTTCTCTCTGAAAACAGAACCAGATACAACAGAAATAAGTCGATTCTTTTGTGTTTTTAATACCGAAGGTCAAGCTGCGAATGAAACACATGAAACCACAAGTCTGTTTCATGTGAAAAACTCTTGCCTGAGTTGGATCTTTCCACTGCTGCTGTTCTGTACAAGGATGACAGATTAATCTCCTTTCCTCCTTTTCACCTTTCGCAATGATGCTGTGCAAATGGCATCACACTGATGGATAAAGTTATAAATATCCTGCGACTGTAGTATCAACACATTAATCACCTAAATTTAGTAGTTTTAAGAAGATAGAATGCCATCCATTAGCTGTATAGCTGACAGTTTTGCAACATACCTGAGGGCAGGCCTCATCTTTCCCCTTTCAGGCCATCCATTTCTTTCTCAACAGAAACATCTGGACATTTCAAAACTGTAATTTGCAAACACTTTAGCTTACAATGGAATGTCAAAGAGCTGTTCTGAAAAACTGGGCTCTTTTCTTGTGCCAAGCTAGTTGGACTAGAGTGAGCAACCGTTATTATAAATCTGCCTTTTGCTTTTCCAGCCATTCCACAAATGATGAAATCAAATGCTCCACAAGGCCTTATTAGTGACTGGCAAAAGAGGCTGGAATGTTGACACACCTAGCTTCATGTGCAGAAGCAATTGGGTGGGAGATGAAGAAGAGCCAGTTACATTTTCCATGAGCAAATAAGAAGAAGCCAGTAGAAATGTCTTGGTAGGACTGCATGAGCAGGGCAAGACCAGCTCTCAAGTAGGTAGCATCATCTGGATGGCCAGGTATTACTTAAAAGAAGTCATCCACTACCAAGCAACTGATGACTTCTTTTAAGTAATTGCCGGCCATCCAGCCTGGGGACTGCGTATACATTCTGGAAGCTGCGAGTTAGCTCTGCGGTGGCGCTGCGTTGATTATGCGATGTAGCAGCCACCTCAAAGCCATTGCGGGGCTTTCCAGAGAAGCTTCACAATTTAAAAGCCAGGGACTTTCCCCAACTTTTCAGGATGGAGAAAGGCAAACATGGTCCTTCTGCAGTCTAACTTTGCACCATTCTTGAGCCCCAGTGTCATCTGGACTTCCGGCAAATTTCCATGAATGAGGCAGTGTGGTTGCACAGTAAAAGCCTCATTTTGAAGCACCACCAGTCTTGTCCTGTCAAGGCATGGATCTTCAGTATGCTGGTGCAAAGCTCAGAACCTGTGGCTACTTTCTTTTCTCTACCCCATTTTATTTATTTATCTAAAATTATATTCCTTTCTTTTATTTATAAAATAAATTTGATGTCGCTTACAAAAAAGTTCATAACATACATAACACACACAGTATAATACATAAAATACACAGTAGAAACAGCACAAATTATGAACATCAATTTCATACACTAAAACCAATGGTTTTATGATGAAACAATTCAGCATAAAAACAAGCAGGCAGAACCTGTACCTACAATAAAGTTTCAGCAAAATAAAAAGATCTTACTAGCTTGCCTGAAGCTGAAGAGCTTTTCTACAAAAGGCATTTATCATGTGCACATCAGTCCCTATTCACGGTTGTTTATGAGTTCTTGAGACAACATCATGACCTTCTGCTTCTGTGGGAAAATAAGAATTGGAGTGGGGAAGGAATGCAAATGCAAGGGGTTGACTTTCCCTAACCCCGTAATCACTTAAATACACAAATGCAAACAGGTGGAATATTGCACTGGTCAACTTTCAGGGAAAGGCTTTAAGGGGGAATTAAAAAATCCCTAAAAGCGCAAGGGATGAACCGATCTGATTCAAATTTAGCAGGGCTAAAGCCCTCCCTAAGACCTATCACCCTGCTACGTTTCATCTCTTTATCTTTAAAAATTACGCAGATGTAATCATTTTTGTAAATTCTAATAGGAGCTCCAATAAGCGAGGGGGGGGGAGGCTGCCACACCAGCTTTAAAATCACTTCACTGGCTGCCAATTACTTTCCAGGTGAAGTACAAAGTGTTGGTCATCACCTTTAAAGCCCTACATGGTTTGGGTTTAGGTTTCCTGCGGGATCGCCTTCTCCCATACAATCATCTCTGCACACTCAGGTCCTCTGGGAAGAATTTGTTACAGTCAGCTAAAACTAGGCTGACAACTGTGACATTGGGTGCCTCTACAAGAGGCATTTAAAGCTATTTCAAGGCGCATTAAAAAAATTACCTCTACAAGAACGGAGCGCAAATCGGGTGTAGAGGCGCGTTATCTCCCCGATTATGCGCATTATCGAATGCGCGTTAAATCGCTAGTTTTATTTTGCTCCGTTCGTTAAAGCGCATTTTGACTGTGTGAATAAGCGCTTATGCACATTAACTACTTGTAAAGCGCATTTTGGACATCTGTTAATGCGCTTCGCCGCCTCTTGCCGCCTCTCGTGCAGAGGGATTAGGCGTAAATGCGCTTCTGCGATTATGAGCATAATCGCCTAACCAGCCGCAAAAGCGTATCCTTGTAGAGGGAACCACAGAAGACCTTCTCTTCTGCCGCTCCCAGACTGTGGAATGGTCTGCCGGAGGAGATTCATCAACTTAACAGTCTCTTTGACTTTAAGAAGGCCATAAAAACTGATCTCTTCCGGCAGGCCAATCCAGTTGAATTTTAAGAGTTTTATTGGTGTTTTATTGGGATTTTAATAATGTATTAGTTTTATGTTCGTTTAATCAATTTTCTGTATTTTATATTTGATGTTGTTCCCCATCTCGATCCAGAGAGAGAGAGGCGGGTAAGAAATAAATATATTATTATTATTATTATTATTATTATCATCATCATCATCATCATCATCACAATGTCCATCATCGACAAAAACCAATGAACTGTAGGGGGAAGGAGAAGCGGTGAGGTGGGCAGGTGCAATAGCAGAAGAGCAAACAGAGAGTTCACCAGTATAGCTATGATAGTGAAAGGGAGGAGCTCTTGCAGTGGTTCTGAAATGGAGGTAAAAAATGTGGAGGCAAACCACTGGGGGAAAAATAGGTGTGATGGAGCCCTACAACTCCCAGGATTTCTGTACAATTGGCCATGATGACTGGAGTGGATGGGAGTTCAAGTCCAAAACATCTGGACGGTACCAGATGTTGGAGAAGGCTATTTTGGGACTGCTATCTGCCATGTGAGCTCCCCATATACAAGAGCAACCCATGTGGCCCTGTTCTAGGGGACTTTGCCTTCTGAATTTAGCCTTGCACCTAGAAGGAGGTTTTTCAGGGCCAGCATTGATGGTAGACATGGTCGGGCAGCTCCTGAGGGCCCACACAGCAGGGACCCACTGAGAGGAGCCCCTGGATTTGCTTCTCCTCTTCACCAGTACAACCTGCTTCTTCGCCTGCCTCTTGCTCTTGCCCAGGCAATGGAGGTGGTGAAAAGAAGGAGGATTAGATGCCACTGTTTATTTGCCCCTCTGGTTCTCTGCCAAGCAAGTGGTAGCAATGATAACAGATGAGGAGCAAAAGCAGCTGGTGACAATGACAATGAGAAGGTAGACTCACTAAATGTCCAGTTCAAAGTTTGTGTGGGGGGGGGAGGCCTTGAGCAAGATACCTTCAATGAGGGTGACCATATGGAAAGGAGGACAGGGCTCCTGTATCTTTAACAGTTGTATAGAAAGGAGAATTTCAGCAGGTGTCACTTGTACGCATGCAGCACCTGATGAAATTCCCTCTTCATCACAACAGTGAAAGCTGCAGGTGCCCTGCATAGTGTGACCAGATACAAAAGAGGGCAGGGCTCCTGCAGCTTTAACTGTTGTGATAAAGAGGGAATTTCACCAGGTGCTGCATGCATACAAATGACACCTGCTGAAATTCCCTTTTCTATACACTGTTAAAGATACAGGAGCCCTGTCCTCCTTTTCACATGGTCACCCCATTGAAGGTATCTTGCTCAAGGCCTCCCCCCCCCAAAAAAAAACTTCGAACTGGACCTGAAGGTGGTGTCCTTGTTAAGGAATTCCCTCTTTGGGAGAGTCCACCAGGCTTCATTTCTTTTGACCTTCACAAAGCTGCCAAAGATTCTCTGTTTCATTACGTTGCAAGGCTTTTATCGTAGTGAGCTGATATGACTGGGGGAAACTATTATTATTCCACTATTTCTTTTGCTGTGCTCCGCTGTGATTTTAGTGGTCTTGGTTCTGTGTTAGTTATTATGTTTTAAACTGATTTTAATTTATTTTACGAAACAAGATTGTAAATTGCCCTGACTACAGCCTGTCTGGGTGAAAAGGTGGAGCATAAATCTGGGGAAAAAACATTTTGATGTAATTTTAGGGAAGATGTTCTTGAGGGGTTTGGGGGGGGATGTTTCTTTTTTTTAATGGTCATAAACAATGTTTCATTTCTGTCTATGCCGTGCATTCTGCTACTTCCTTGGAGCTATAGTTGCTTGCCTTCATTCCGTTGGATACATATGCAGTTTTTGGAGCCAACTCATACGTTTCCCCCCCCATCAGACTGCTTCATGAAAAGATTGCATGTGTTGCTAGACTTGAGAAATGAACAAATTACACTTATGACTGTCTTAAAAGAAGGCTGCTTTATTTCACTAACAGAAAAGATACTCTGGCTTTCTCCCCAGTCATTCGCAGGGCAAAACTTTATTAATCCACGCTGTGCAGACGCTTGTGTCATCCTATGAGCAAATCGCAGATATTTCACCTTTTTCTGAACGTGTCCTGGTGTGCTGTCATTTCCGCTAACAGGCCCCAGGAACGGCAACAGTTTGCTCTGGAATGTCAGACAAAAATAATGGATGATTAAAGACCTGAGTTAAGTCTGATATCAGGAGTGTAACTGGGAATTGGCAGTTTGGGCTTATGTCTACAAAGCACCTATGTAGATAACTTGGGTAAGGCTGAGCTCCTTGAACTGTGAGCAGACATTTACAAGTCTCCATTTCCCAGCTTCTTGGAGCATGTTTTACTCAATGCAGCCTGAGGATATAGGCTGAAGTCTGAGGACAGGCTTTTGGGTCTGTTTGGCAAATCACCTTGCCCCATCTGGCTGGATAAAACCAGACATGTGAAACTGAGAGCTTCTCTGCATTTTTTTTAAAAAATCTTGCTGCCCTACCAGGGCTTTCTGCTTCCACTTTCTTTCTGGGATTGCAGTTGGCTCCATTACACGGGCATCCACGAGCATCCACATGATTTGAACTGAATACTTCCTCTCTGTGTTCCATTCACTACCATTGAGACAGCACCATCTAGTGGCATGATTATTACGCAATGCCAAGTATACATACTGGGAGATCCCATTTTCCCCAGATATTACCACATTATCTGTGGGTTTTTTAAAAGCGGGATTTCCAGGGGATAGTGCAGGAGACGTTCTGGTAGTTGATGGCATTGTGTAATGGACCTGCAAACCTCCATGAGTGACCAATCATAAGTGTGCAATAAATCATTCATTTAGAGGAGCCCCAACTTTGAAATAAGGTTCACCTAAATCCCATGCAAAAACATAGGATGTCTTGTCATCCAATAATGAGATTTTAAGGATTTTATAAATAGATGATATCACACCTTCATTTGAAGTTACAGCAACTTCTATAAAATATTCAAAAGCAGTAAGTGGGTGCTTGACTGCTTTCTTAATGTGATTTAGGCTACGAAAGTGATGCAGTTGCAGATACTGATAAAAAGGCAGCACGGTTGGTTCAGTTCTTTTCAAAATATCTGCATAGGAGGGGGGTTCCCCTTTATCAATTTTTTTAAAAAAGCTATGAACATTTGCTGCTATCCAATAACAAAAACTTTACAGATGGTTATGTGCTGCAAATTCTGGATGATACAATACTAACATTAGTGGAGACAGACCAAGAGCTTTTTTTCCTGCCAGTGTTCCCAAGTAAGTATAGTGTCTCTACTCAATGGATGCTCAAAGTTATTCTTGGGTTTATCACAATGTCTGACCTATTTCAAGGCATCCAGAGGGTAGTTGCTCACTGCTTAAGTGCCCCCCCACAGGTGCTCTAAGGAGAGAAGCATCCATTCTACAAGAAATCTCAGCTGAGCAGCAGCATACTATGATTCCAAATTTGGCATTGCAGGACCTCCTCTTGCCTAGGTCTGCTGAGAGTCACTTCCTTCAACCTTGGCTTCTGTCATGACCAGATAAAATCTGACAATAGTTTGTTGCATGTGGGAAGTGTTGGAATAGACAGATGAAGCAAAATTGTTTGAAATAAGAAAAGGAGTCTAGGTGAGATATTCATTCTTACTATAGCTATTATAGCTGACCATGATAGCTTCTCCTTAGCCCATTTTTGAGTATCAGAGTGAATTCATGTGTAAAATGGCTGATAGTTACGTTTATAGAATTCATGTAATGAAGGATGAACCCTCAATTGTTGCCAAGGCTTTGTAACCCACAGAAAAGGAAATTTCATTTCAACATTGGCTTGTGTAACTGGGGATAGATTGACATTAATTACCTCTGGCTTATGATAGTTTACTTTGTAACAAGAGGTGTGCCCCAAATCATTAAGCAGTAAGATTATTATTGGTAGTGCTAATACTGGATTTGTTATGTAGAGGATCAAACCATCTGAAAACAAGTCCACTTTATGTTCTGTATGAACAACATGTATGTCTTGAATATACCAATCAGAACAAAAAGCAATGGCAAGAATTTCAATAGCTAAGGCATACTGTAAAGGAAACAATGGGCAAGCTTGCCTTGTAGATGAATTGTGATTATTAACAGAGACAATTGCTTGAGGATTTTGATAACTGAATGTTGACAACCTTAAAAAAAAGTTGAATCAAAATCCAATGTGAAAAGTAGCTCAATGAAAATGTCAACCCAGTGTGCGGCCACTGTAAAGAAGGCAAACTCCATGTTAGGCATGATAAGAAAAGGGATTGAGAATAAAACTGCCAGTATCATACTGCCTTTATACAAATCTATGGTGTGGTCACACTTAGAATACAGTGTACAGTTCTGGTCATCACACCTAAAAAAAGATATTGTAGAGCTGGAAAGAGTGCAGAAAAGGGCAACTAAAATGATCAAAGGGTTGCAGCATCTCCCCTATGAGGCAAGGTGACAACAGCTGTGATTGTTTAGCTTGCAAAAAAGGAGGCTAAGGGGAGACATGATAGAGGTGTACAAAATTATTCATGGTGTGGAGAATGTGGATAGGGAGACATTTTTCCTCTCTCAAAATACTAGAACCCAGGGTTATCCCATGAAGCTGATTGGTGGGAGATTCAGGGCAAATAAAACAAAGTACTTCTTCACACAGTGCATATTTAAATTATGGAATTCACTACCACCAGATGATGTGATGGCCATCTATTTGGATGACTTAAAAGCGGTTGGATAAATTCCTGGAGGAGAAGGCTATCAATGGCTACTAGCCCTGATGGCGAAGTGCAACCTCCAGTATCTGAGGCAGTAAGCCTATATGCACCAGTTTCTGAGGAACATGGGTAGGAGGGTGCTGTTGCATCGTGTCCTGTTTTTTTGGTCGTTGGTCGACAGCTGGTTGGCCACTGTGTGAACAGAGTGTTGGACTAAATGGACCCTTGGTCTGATCCAGCATGGCATTTCTTAGGTTCTTATGTTCTTAAGATAAGGCTATTCAACATGATCAAAAGCTTTTTCTGCATCAAGGGACAAAATTATTTTATGTATAAGATCTATGGTTTGTTGCACATTACCTGCCAAACACCCACATGGAATGAATGCTGTTTTAGCTGGATGAATATACTGAGTAATTAAGAGAGCTTTGGCTTTTTGGTGGTATAGAAATGTATTAAATAAATATATCCTGCATTTAGCCTTCGAGTGAGAACTGCAGTAAAAATATTTGAATCTTAGTTAATTCAAGATATATGTCTGAAAGATGTTGGAACAGTTGGATCCTTGTGTGGTTTTGATATGACTATGGTCTTTGCATCGCACCATGTACTTGGAGTTATCCCTCTTATCATAAAATGATTGAATAGATCTGTAAGAGGACTAAGCAACCAATGCTTGAAAGATTTATAAAACTCTGCTGGGAACTCATCAATATCTAGAGAACGGCATATGTTTAGGGTTGTTTGTTTTTGAATAACTTTGTCTACTTCTTCTTTTGAGATGAACCTTTCAAAAGCTGCCCTATGCTGTAATGTAATCTCTGGAAAATAGCATGGTGGGACTCTATGACGGGTTTTTGTAAGTAAAGGCAGTCTAGTAAGCACATTCTTGAACACCTATTTAAAGTTAATCTTCTTGACTCTAACTTAACATTCCTGGGGAAGATTTCACTTGTTATTTTCTATAATAAATGTATATCCTACCTTTCAGAGCAGGGGTAGACAATACGCGACCCTCTGTCCTCCAGTGTAGCCCCCACTGCCCGTGTCCCTGCTAGCAAAATTAAGTTGCATGGTGACAGGGGAAAAACCAGCAGTTTGCCACCAAATTTCAATGGCAAACCGCTATGGAGACTTCAGAGGGCCACATTACGGGCACAATCCTATGGTCCTGGGAGACCATCCCTAGGGACAGAAGATCCTGTGTTCCAATTCCTCCTCCCCACCCATTCCCTTGTTGCTGGTGCATAAAGAATCACATCAGCTGCTTTCTGGGGTCGCAACAGCAAACTCAGATGGCCTTGTAGGGACTGAAAAGGGTGTATTCCAGTGGGTGAGGAAGGAAGGGGGAGAGGTGAGATCAAGATCCGCTGAATTCTATGGCTTCTCCAACAGCTGCTCCTACTCACTTTGGGTAAACGACCTAGAACGTCATCACACTCATTACTACCCACTCACAGTTTTTCCATGGGTCCTTTTGATGATGCCGTCCACCTCCCATGCCTCTCTGCACCTTCTGGCCTTCTTCCCATCATGAAAAGACCCTGGTAAGTCCGACTTATTTTTAGAAGCAAAACTTGCCACAATCTCCTGCTGTATGAAAGAAAAGCAATGCCATAAAAATGCCCACTGGATGGGCCACGTGGTCTTTGTTTACTTTCTCTTTCTTCTCCATGAGAAAGAGGAAGTATTGTGCAACAAAAGGGAAGGAGAAGCAATGGGAGGGAACCATGATTTCCCATCCGTCTGATGAAGCGCCTAGAAAGGCTCAGAGTCCCTTCCAGCTGGGGTATTATTTGGAGGAGCACTCCTCCTTTTGCACTGCCAGCTATAGCCCAGGAGGGCATGGGATTTTCAAAAGCCTCCAAGCTCAGAGGCTTCTGTCTGACAAGCAGCAATCCCATAGGATTGCACCTTGAGCTTGTTTTAATGAGTGCCTACTAAATAAGTATTACCAAATTTGATATGCTTGAAGAAATAAAGCTCACCAATCACAGAAAGGTAAAAGAAACAAACTTGTCTTGTTGGCTTGGCTTCAGCAGCCATAATGATTCAGTAGCTGCCATGGCTATTACTGCTTCATCCTCCCACCACCCCAGTGACATCTATAAAAGGCTATATTTTAACATTTTGCTGTACCTCGTGCAGACTTGTGGATGGGAAGCACAAGTGCAAACAGATGTGGCTAGTCAGGCAAGTGGAAAACCAGATGTGTGGATTGCTTTCAAACAAGGGGGAAATTCACCCACCCATAAATTTTCACACAATCATTGAAAACAGAAAGTAGTAAAAACTATCAGGTGCATTTTGTGTTGATTCAGACATACATTTAAGCAGTGCTTAAGTTTATTGGGGCTTATTTTCTCATTTTATTGCTTAGGAGGTAAAATGTGGCTAATATTATGGGAAGGAATGAGGGAGTAAAATGTCCTGTTCTGTATGTGTGTTGCAGATCAGCTAAGAAGGGAAGTCACCACCTGTCTGAAAAAAAAAAATGCATTAGAAATGCCAAGACAAGGAACACCTCTAGCCAAACAAAGCAGCCTGAAATATAGAGCAAACATTCCCCAATCTCCACCACTTTGTTAATCATATATCTTGGGTCACACCCAGCATGCTTTAATGAAGTGAGTGAGCCAATGTAAAGTTTTCTCCTATGTGCTACTAATGGTGGTCTGACATATGTCAAATGCAACTGAAGAATGACAATATATGAGAAGAAAGAGAAGATAATAGTCATAGTCATGATGATGATGATAATTTCCAAAACATTCTGGTCCTTTGGACATAATGTAGAAAGTAAACCAGGCATTCTTTCTACCTTTAACGGTTTAATTAATAGCTCCTTGGATTTCCCCTATCTTTATAGCAATATATGCTATATGTATATGCAGATAAGCAACAGGTAAAATTTTGAAATGTCTGACTGGCAGAGTCCGTTCTTTGTCTTAGACCCCTTGAGCAAATCTTTAAGGATATCTTGCCTCCTTGAGAGTCCCATCTTCTGTCTTTTATCTTCCCTTTCCCAGTAGCGTGGGGTTTAGACTGAAAATGTGGGGTGATTGGCACACCAGACACTTGAGGTTGAACACAACAGTTTACTAATATATTAAAAGAGCAAATTACAATTAAAGGCATTTAGTCAATAGAACCGAGTGATACAAAGACATTTAAACACAAAAGTTGCAAAACACAAGTTCTTTTACTCTAGCTGCATTTATTGCCTATTCCAGCTGCTGATTCCTCATGCTCTTGTTTTTTCTTGCTCTCTGTCTGTCTGTCTGCTCTCTTTTTATACCCTCTTCCCCCAAAACAGAAAGTACTGTTTCAACTCTGAGGAAATTAAACTGAACAGGAAAAATGAAACTTAACCAGGGAAATGCATCTTAATGGGAGAAATGAAACTACTCCTCTCAGAGATACCCCTTCCCAACAGAAAAACTTCAGGTCTCTAGGCCTGACTTTATTACCTTGCCTAGGCCTCAAACCTTCCTACTGACTTTGCCATGAAGAGGTTAAAGCAGTAGTGTGGCTCCTGTCTTTAATATACCACTTTCATAGTGCAATATCCTGCTTGGTGTGGATTAGAAGCAAAGCAAAAGTAGATCCAACCAGTAGGAACAAGCCTGTAAAAACTGATACACTGTACCTATGTGTTGTAAATACAATTTTAACCAACACTCTGTGGGGTCAATAATCATTTAATATCCACAAAATTTAGTAATTATCACATACGTGCTGTAAGAAAAATATAGCACATTTATAAGACAATAATATTCAAAGTTTTTAACCCCAAAGTTGTACAAGCATACATACATTGAAAACTGTTACACAATGTAAAAATATGCACATAAATGTTTGGAATACACACAGGTACAAAGCATTTATATGAAAAATGTTGACAACACTATATTGTAAGGGAAACATCTAAAGCATTATACTAAACGGTAATTCCAGATTGTAAACACCGTTTCAATCTTTATCAGTGTTTGAACATTTTCAGATTTCCTGAGAATAGAATCACTTAACAATATAAACAGACTTGACTTAAGGAATTATGGACTCTGACCCCCGTGGTTGATTAGCCACCAGAATAAATCTCAGACAAATAAATATGAAAAAATATATTACAAATTAATACAACAAGTTGTGCTAGAATTTTTTTTTGTCCATAATAAAGATATTACCTTCCTGAATCATAGTTGATGAAACATATTTCAAAAGTATAACTCAATATAATTCCAATCTGCAATGATAAGTGAAACTTCACTGAAACCCTTTGTTCGTAAATTATCAATTTCAAATAAAAATAAACTATGCTGTTCAGGAAGGAAATGTATAAGTACCTGTTCCTGGTATCCACTGAAAGTAAAATCTAAGCCAATAGGGAGGAGACTAAAAAATGGAATAGTAAACTCTCTATATAGAGACCCATAAGGAAAGATAATCATCCACATGGGTGTAATTGCTAATCTCAGTTAGTGGATCCACATGAGGGCCCAAGCATGACTCATGGGCAGAATGGAGATGGCCAATTAACATATCAATTACAATAGAGGTTCTCTTGGACCTCTCAGCGGCTTTCGATACCATCGACCATGGTATCCTTCTGGTTAGGTTGTCTGGGCTGGGAGTTGGAGGCACTGCGCTGCAGTGGTTCCGCTCCTACTTAGATGACCGTTTTCAGAAGGTGGTGCTGGGGGATTATTGCTCTGTGCCGTGGCATTTAAGCCATGGGGTTCCACAGGGCTCTATTTTATCCCCTATGCTGTTTAACATATACATGAAGCCGCTGGGAGAGGTTATCCGGAGATGTGGGCTGAGATGTCACCAATATGCGGATGACACCCAGCTCTACCTCTCCTTTTCAACAAACCCAGGTGAGGCAGTGGCTGTTCTGAATCAGTGCCTGAGCACGGTAATGGACTGGATGAGGGCTAACAAACTGAGACTCAATCCAGACAAGACGGAGGTACTGTTAGCGGGTGATTCGTCTGTCCGGCGAGGTGATGTTCACCCTGTTCTGGAGGGGGTTGCACTCCCCCTAAAGGATCGGGTCCGTAGTTTGGGGGTGCTCTTGGGTCCAGAACTGTCGCTTGAGGCACAGGTGAACTCGGTGACAAAGAGCACCTTTTACCAGCTTAGGCTGATATACCAACTGCGCCCTTATCTGGACAGAGATAGCCTAGCTACAGTTATCCATGCTCTCATAACTTCTCGTTTGGATTACTGCAATGCGTTATACGTGGGGCTGCCTTTGAAAACGGTCCGGAAACTTCAGCTGGTACAAAACAGGGCAGCCAGATTGTTAACGGGGACTGGCCAACGAGACCATATTACGCCAGTCCTTTTCCAACTTCACTGGCTGCCGATCCAGGTCCGGGCCCAATTCAAAGTGCTGGTACTAACATTTAAAGCCCTAAACGGCTTGGGGCCAGGTTATCTAAAGGAACGCCTCCTCCCATATGTACCTGCCCGGACCCTAACATCATCTACAGGGGTCCTTCTCCGTGAGCCCCTGCCAAAGGAAGTGAGGCAGGTGGCCACTAGGAGGAGGGCTTTCTCTGCTGTGGCACCCCGGCTGTGGAATGAGCTCCCCAGAGAGGTTCGCCTGGCGCCTACTTTGTACTCTTTTCGTCGCCAGGTGAAGACCTTTTTATTCTCCCAGTATTTTAACAGTTAAATTAACTCAATTTTAATCCTTGCTGTTTTAAATTTGTATTTTAATCTGTATTAATTCCTGCTGCTTGGTTTTATTCTGGTTGTGTTTTTATATTGTATGTTATTCTGTGTTTTTAGATTGTGCCTTGTTTTATATATTTTAAAATGATTTCATGGTTTTAATTTTTGTGAGCCGCCCAGAGAGCTTTGGCTATGGGGTGGTATAAAAATGCAATAAATAAATAAATAAATAAATAAATAAAATAAAGAAACAATTACACACTTAAAGAAAGACTGAAAGATCCAATTTATCATTGAGACCTATAGGTGTAAGAGACTTCAACTTGTGTATCCAGAATGCCTCTCTGTGGATTAGGCCTTAGAATAGACCCATTGAAATGAATGGGGGTTATATTAGACTAACACTGGATACAACTATCTGTCAATGAGCGGAGCTCTCACTGTTTCTGTGTGGAATTCCTAAACACCTCAGCAGTGAGGGGGGTTAGGGGAAAGAAATACACTTTGGGAAGTGTTTGAATGGTTGAATTCGGATGACACTTTAGGCAATGGAGGGGGAAATAGCATACTGACCTTGTGTTGTTTTGGTGCCGGCGCAGCAGCACCCGCCACATGACATATTGCCCCTCCCCCCGTCGTGTGGCTGAAAGTCCCAGCATCCTTCCGGGCTGCTGCATCTTCTCCCTCCCACTTCCCTCAGTCCTGCAGCTGTATCCCAGCATGCACCACAAGTTCTGCTGGCTGTATTGGAGCAGGTGGGGGTGGGGGGTGGGGGATGGCTGCTCCGGCCGGCAAACTCTATGACCAAACACAATAGTACACGGAGAGAGGGGGGGTTCCCTCCACACAACACTTTAAACAACAGAGTTTGGGATAAACAACTGAGCAGCCTGTTGTTTTTCTCTGTTATTTAAGTGCCCCAAATAGCGTACTGTCAGTTGTGTGTGCGCTATGTGTTGCCCTCCACACAACACAATAAGCAACACAACTGACAATTGTTCCCCCCCACCCCGTTGATTATCGTGTCGTCCGAACCAGGCCAATGTATAGTAATCATAAAGGGACTTATAGTGATTGACCAATGCTCCTTTTCTAACAATAAAAAACAACAACACACAAGTTGTATTATCAAGTGCAGTAAATTCACCCTTAACTACAGAAAAACTCCAGTAGCTTAGGAAAACATTTTTTTCCTTGGATGTATTTCCAGTCATTACTGTTTTTTATAATTAGGGTCAAACAAGGGGTGGAGTGTGTGTGGGGGGGTGTTTCCAGGAGTAGAAACTAAATGAATGTGTCTAAGCAGACTCCTTGCCCCATTGCCACCCTTTAAAGGCTATTGAATTAAAGCTCTGCAATAAAATAAATCTACCTCTTTCGCGTAAAGCTTCACAAGATCTACACTTCCTTATTTTTTTTAACAGGGACTCTGTAGTAATTATTGCAGGAGCCCTGCCTTCTTTTGTATCTGGTCACTCTAGTATAGTGCATGCACCTTTAACTGTTGTGATGAAGAGGGAATTTCACCAGGAACTAATTGCATACAAATGACACTGGCTGAAATTCCCTTTTCTCTACAACTGTTAAAGTTACATGAGCCCTGACCTGGATTTTATCTGGTCAGTCTAGCCAATGGTGTGTATTAGGTACTTCCAGGATTGTCCTCCCTCCTTTCCTCTATACCCCTATGGTGTAGAAAGGGCCTAAGACTCAACAAGCAAAGCTTATACGCTCAAGGTCTCAATTTTCTTTTTTTAAAGTAATATAATGCTAATGTAATGTAAACAAATTGGAGCATCTGTTGTATTTCAGCAATGAGCAGAGAAGCTTTTTTGTGGCAATTTATATTGTGACTGAAGTAAACAAGTGCTCAGTTCTTTTCCTCAATATCATGCCACCATTTTCAGAACCATAACTGGAGGTTCTTGTGTGTGAGGTAAGCAACAATTTTAGTTTTTTTTCTGTTTGTTGTTCTTGATTAGGCAGCAGCACCCTGGCTGGCCCATTCTTCCCAGTCCTATTTATACTTATGTTCCATTTCTTAAATCTTGCAACCATTTGGGATTTGAATTTTCCCTAATGTATTGGAAATGAACAGAAAGTGTGACAAACCCCATTTCAGAAAAGGCCACATTCTGGTGATGGAAAAATGGGTGGACCACAGGCAAAAGGGGTGTGGCCCAAATACCAAAACTACCAGCATATTTTAGCTTAAAGCTCTTACTGCCAGTTATTAAGCCCTAGGAGACACATTTTGATCTTTCAGAATGGGAAAACATAGCAGAAAAGTCAGGAAACCACCAAGCTTGGAGGAAAGGGGATGGAGTGAAGGCCATGGTCTTCTGGAATGCCCCAGAGGGCTGGATTGGGGCCACTGAGGAAATGATTCCAGAAACTGATTCCAGTTATATTGAGATGTTTAAACCTCTGTTTTAGGAACTGCTGAGACTTCAGACAAGCCAATATAACTAATCTACACATTCAAAAGACTTCAAAAAGTATTCTTAGCATTGTACCACTTCGGAATACAGGTGGGGCTCATGTGAGTTAATGCCCTACCATGTCTGAAACTCCCTGTACATGGAACGTTAATGCATCCGAGAGAAAGGTTCTAGTCTAGCATTCTCTGCGGCATGCTAATTTTCTATATTGCAGGATGTTTTCATGTTGGGGAGCACTCAAACCTATGACTTCCTGCCTGTCGTCTGAAGTAGTCCAGTCCAGGAAGGAGTATATGCCATGCTTCTTTTGAACATGAAAATTGGTGCTTAGTTCCTCAGATGGCACAGCACTTCAGCACTTTTTGTGCTGTTGAACTACAGTTTAGGTGTTGGAGATCACACCTAAAACAGAGGAGGAGAATACATTCTGATAACCTGGCTTGTATTCATTTGCCACTTGGTCAGTACATCTAAAACATCCTTGTTGTTCTTCAGCTATTCAGGTCTGAATACTTTGGACATTAGGGAGTTACTTTACCAGCAGGGCTGGCCCAAGACATTTTGCTGCCTGAGATGGCACCTCCCCTCATTCCGTCACATAAACACTGACTAGGGATGTCAGAGAAATCCATCTGGGAGTTGGGTTCAACAGATTTTCTTCGGCTCAGTCCCCTTGCCTTTGTTTTGATCCACATTGCAGTGCCCAATTTGATGTGCAGTGAGATGGGGCAGTTTGTGGATTTTCTGGGAATTTTGCACCAGCAGGGGGAGGTTCTACAATTTGTGCAAATTTCTGAGCAATTCATGCAAATTATGCCCAAATTTGCACAAATTACCAAGTTATGGCTGCTTGTGCATATTTGGATGTAATTTGCGCAAATTCAGATGAAATTTATGCTAATTCAGATGAAATTTGTACAAATTCATCCAAAATTTATACAAAGTTGTCCAATATTGATACAAATTCAGTGAGTCATACATGCCGTGGAACTCTATCAATCCAGAAAAGGACTAGATTTCCCAGGACAGACCTGAGTGGCAATTGAAACTTACTTCAACACTGGCAATGGGACAGGGCACACATTGTTCTGTCCATTTCCTGCCCCTGAGCATCTGCTGCCTGAGGCAGCTGCCTCACTCTGCCTCATGGTAAGGCTGGCCCTGTTTTCCAAAGCCTGAGAGTCTTGCTCATCACACAAACACATGTGCCAAGGAAACAGCAAGTCGGTGTAACCCCTTTCATATGGTGAAGCATGAAGAGTCTGTTGAAAAGGTAGTAGTTGAAATTTCCCAGTGGGAGAGCATAATGGAAAGATGGTGTAAGAAGTGTGAATGAAATCCATGAGCTTCATAAAGCTTTGGCTATATGCTATCAAATGAGGAGGTGCTTAATTTCTAAAGCAGCAGGACTTGAACAGGGGCTTATTTACAACATAGGGAAGGTCAATTGCCAGCAGAGAAGTAGAAGAAAGCTTGGGTGGTTATAGGAAAGGTTTGGCTTCCATACAACATATTCTGAAAGATCAAGGAGCTTATAGTTTATGGGTTGCTAACGGCTATGGAAACATTCAAGGCAAGGGGACTAGTTTATCTCAAAGTTGAACAGAGATGGTGCTACCATCTTGTTGGCTTTTCCAGAGGCTAATGGGGAATGAAGCAGTGATCTGAGTCCCAGACTGCCACCAAATGTGGCACTTTCTGTTCTGGTAACATAGGCAAAGCAGCAAACAGAGGATAGATTAGCAAGGCAGCAACCATGAAAGCTACTGAGCATGTTATATCTCTTCTGCAGTTTGAGGCATGTAAACAAAGTTACCCTCTGCAATATCAACTTAGGAACATAGCATTAAACTACATTTATCCTTCCTTGCTGCAGTAATTCATGTTCTATGTGGGATATGGAGCTGCCTTTGAATGCATTCTGGAAATGTCAGGTAGTCCAAAATAAGGCAGCAAGATTCATTATGGGAATAGACAGTTTGATAATATTAGCTCTATGCTTGGTCATCTGCAATGGCTTCCCAATTCAAGTGCTAGTTTCAACCTTTAAAGCCCTAAATGGCCTATGGCCAGGGGGCTGTCTATACAACACCACTTAGCTAGCTGATTTTCCCCAAAACCCCACAGCATCACTGCTGTGAGGCAGAATTGATAGAGTTACACGGCAGAAGGGAGTGCAGGCAGTCTGACCAGGTAAAACCGCAGTGCCGTTGTCAGAAAGTGGGAATGGGGAGGAAATAGGAGGGAACAGAAAACTGCAAAGCCCTCCCCCTCCTGTTAACTCTGAGCAACTTTGAAAGCCTGTAGCAGCATTTAATTTCTACATTATATATCATAACTGCCCTTCCTTTCATTCCCCAGAGTTTCACATTGCCATGGCAGCCATTCCTAGGCTTGTCAAGCCTGCCCCCTGCCCTGCATTCTTGCACTTACATGCACTGGGATTAAACCGGACTGAAGCCACCACTGACAGACAAAGGCCGTTTCTACACCCTGGCTGGTCCCTGTGCGCCGATGGTGTGTATTAGGTACTTCTGGGATCGCCCTCCCTCCCTGTGCGCCGATGGTGTGTATTAGGTACTTCCAGGATCGCTCTCCCTCTCTGCACCGATGGTGTGTATTAGGTACTTCCAGGATCGCCCTCCCTCCCTGTGCGCCGATGGTGTGTAATAGGTACTTCCAGGATCGCCGTCCCTCCCTCCTTCTACACCCCTGTGGTGTAGAAAGGGCCTAAGAAACAACTTGGTGACATCAGAGCAATTGAACAAGTCATGGTAAAAATGACACTTTGAAAAGCACAGTTTCGCAGGGAAAAGCCTGATGTGGCTGCGAGTTGGTGGCTGAGTCATTTAAACAATGGAGTGCAATTGTGCAGCTGCAATGGAGTAGATAGGGCATATAGACAAACCTAGGCTGACCATATGAAAAGGAGGACAGGGCTCATGTAACTTTAATCATTGTAGACAAAAGGGAATTGCAGCCACTTTCATTTGTATGCAATTAGTTCCTGGTGAAATTCCCTCTTCATCACAACAGTTAAAGTTGCAGGGGCCCTGCCTTCTTTTGTATCTGGTCACTCTAGTATAGTGCTTGCAACTTTAACTGTTGTGATGAAGAGGGAATTTCACCAGGAACTAATTGCATACAAATGACACTGGCTGAAATTCCCTTTTCTCTACAACTGTTAAAGTTACATGAGTCCTGTCCTCCTTTTCATATGGTCAGCCTAGACAAACCCCAGGTTATCTAAAGGACCATTTTCTGTTTATCTACTGCAAGACTTGGAAGTGCATTGAATGCGCTTCTAAGCCATTTGGAAAGTAAAACCATGTGTGATGTGCCCACAACTTGCAGAATTTAGTTCAGGGCTCATTCACACTGGGTTTACTTTTGACTGGCTTGTCTGCCCTTGGAAAAGTGAGGGTATTGAAGTGATTCACACCTTTTTATGTGAAATCATCCACAAATTGCTATTTGGATTTTGGGGTGATGATGAGTCTTATGAAAGCTCTGGTATATAACAATTGCGGCATGTCACGTCTTGGAAAACCCTTTTGGACATCTAAGGGTTTGTCTAACTTGCATAATTGTTGGAGATGTAATGTACCTAATGCTTCTTTAATTCATATGTTTTGGTAATGCCCAGTAGCTGCCCCCTTTTGGGAGGAGATTATAATAAGGATAAACTTTGTACTGAAAGAATCTTTAATATGGATTGATGTGCATGTCTTCCTAAACTACCTACCGGCTTCTTGGAAATTAACACATGGGCCTAATCCACACCAAACGGAATATTGCACTATGAAAGCAGTATGAAAGTGGTATATAAAAGGCTTTCTGCTTTATAGCGGTATTGAAGTGCACTGACAACTGTTGGGGCCCATTGACACCATATACCACTTTCGTACCGCTTTCATAGTACTATATCCTGCTTGGTGTGGATTAGGCCCAAGGTCAGCACAAATGGATTTTCAGAGCCCTTATGACAGCTAAAAGACTTATACAATCACGCTGGAAGGATAAATGCTCACCTCCCATAACGCAGTGGACTAAGGACTTAACAACGCTATCAACATATGAACGGGTATTATATAGATGCCACTTGCAAGTGGATACAAACATGATATTTGGTCTGCTTTTCTTGAAACTATACATAACTGTCCGTCCCCCTCTTCTTCTTTTTTTAATGCTATGTCTGCTGGGGGGAAATGATGATATTCCTATGTATGTAACGTTGCTTTGTTTTTCTTTTTCACAATTTCTTTTTTGTTTGGGTTTGTAAATTCACAATAACATGTGAATAATAATAATAATAATAATAATAAATCTTGGAAAACCCTCCAAATACTGTATCAGTTGGCAGTTACATTGGTTGGAGATGCAATGCTTCGGCAGTGCAAGCTTCAAACTTCTTCCAGCAATTAATCCCTTCATACTTTCCATCCTCTATGTGGTACTCACATTGTGACCCTTCTCTATCAAAGCTGTTATCCAAAGAAGAACTTCAGGAAGTGCTGGGAATAATTACCTAATAATTCATCAGTCTCAGCCTATCCAGATGGAGAAATTTATGATGTTCTTCATCAGCTTTTCCTGGAAGATGCCATTGGTGAAGGAGACAGGAGGAGGCAGTGGCAGGTCAGGCTACCTAAGGCAGTATCAGCCAGTGCATTTTAGGTCTGGACTTGTCCCATGGATCTCCCACTGTAAGTAGCAGTTTGACCTGTCTTAGAACATTAATGTGACAAGGCCACCATGTGTAAAAGCCAACAGGAGTTTTAGCAGATTATCACTCTAGTTGAACTTTCCCATTACCACAAGTGGGAATGAATCTTTTGAGAGTGGTTGATATGGTGAACTTCATGTACACACAAATACACACACACTTTGGCTCAATTCGGACGACACAATAAACAACTGGTGTGGGAGAAACAATCGTCAGTTGTTTTGACTATTGTGCCATCCGAATGCTGCTATAGTCAATTCAGTGCTGATCCTCATCCACACCACAGTTGATTATTTATTACCATGTTGTGTGGGGAGTGCCCCCTAGGGTTAGCGTGAGGGTTAGGGTTAGTCAACCCACCATTGACTATCGTGTCATCCGAATTGAGCCATAGAGTGAGAAATCTGAGGAAAGCAAGCATTACTCTGAATCTTTGCTTTTTCAATTAAAATGGAATGGAATGAGACTAGCTAACACCTTATGCTTGAATATTATTTCTAATTCTTTCCCTCATAAATTGATAGAGATTAGTTTTTTTATGAGTTTCTTGTGTGTGGTAGTGGGGGATGATAGTTATCACCCAAAATATTCCATCTCAGAGATGTCAAATTAATGAAGAGATGGCTATCCAGTCCAACCATCTGTGATTGCTTTGAAAACAAATCTAGGGAGATGCACAGCTATCCACCTGCAGAAGTTAATTAGGCAAGATGTCTTCTGGGCCACATCTAGGCAGGGTTTTTTTCCTTTCTTTCTCTTAGCCAGGGTGGGATTTTGATCTCCACTGCTTTTGATTGATTTGCCATCGAGGCTTTCCAGCTCTTTTTCTTGCCATAGAAATATCCTCCTCAGTCATTTATAAGTGTTGAGTGACGCCTATGTAATGCAAGAGCATATGTAATACAAATGGCTTTTCTAAAAGAAGAAGAGGATGGGATGGACGAAGGCCCATTTTTTCTGGAGTGTGTATAGACACTGATACTCAAAGTCTACTCAAAGCCTAAGAGTTTGAACATATTATTACCACTCCATAGCCTTAGCTCTCTGGGCAGTTTACATAAGATTAAAAAATTAAATATTGGCTTTTGAGTTCAGCAAGCAAGGGAGGAGAAATATCATTACAAGATGTGTCTTGGTTTACTGTGGTCAGTTGGTAGAACTGGCCTAGTATGTCTGAACAGTAAGTAGTCCTATTCCTGTAGTCCTACTCCTTTCTAGTCCTTAACATCAGTGATGGAAGCCCTATGTATTGACCTGCCCATTCATGAAAGAGACATGGTCTTTTCTATGGCGGAACCAAGATTTAATTATGTAGGCTGACCATATGAAAAGGAGGAGAGGGCTCATGTAACTTTAACAGTTGTAGAAAAAAGGGAATTTCAGCCACTTTCATTTGTATGCAATTAGTTCCTGGTGAAATTCCCTCTTCATCACAACAGTTAAAGTTGTAGGGGCCCTGCCCTCTTTTGTATATGGTTACTCTAGTATAGTGCTTGCAACTTTAACTGTTGTGATGAAGAGGGAATTTCACCAGGAACTAATTGCATACAAATGACACTGGCTGAAATTCCCTTTTCTCTACAACTGTTAAAGTTACATGAGCCCTGTCCTCCTTTTCATATGGTCAGCCTAAATTATGTATTATTTATTTATAAGGTAGCTTACATTATCCTCTTCCTCTCCATTTTATCCTGACAACAACCCTGTGAGGCAGTTCAGGCTGAGAGTCAGTAACTGGCCCAAAATTACCCAGTGAGCTTTCGTGGCCAAGTGGGACTAGAACCTGGGTCTTCCAAGTCCCAGCTCCAGTCCCTCTAACCACCAAACCAGTCTGGCTCTCAGATTGTCATAAGCAATCCTTGCCACTGAAATTCCCCTGCATTCCATCTCTCAGTATGTTTAGAACTTTGCTGAAGACTTTTGTTTTGTTCCACCCAGTTTTTAGAATGTGATACTGCTTTCAATTTGCTGCTGCTGACTTTTATGTTTCTGTAGCTGTCTGATTATATTGGTCTGCTTTTAATACCTGTTCCGTGCTTTTGTGTTTTATTGACTTGTTTTAATTGTTTTAATCCTGTTTTCATTTTCATGATGTGTTTTAACTTTATATAATCCTCTTTGGATACTCTGCATAGAAAAGTGGGATAGAAAGAAAGAAAGAAACTGAAATAAACTAAATAAACAAGAGCACATTCTCAGGCCCAGTTTACACAATATCTGGAAAAGAGTGGTTGTCACATTCTCCTTGGTTAGGCCACACCATTTTGGACGACGTCTTCATCAAGGGGAGGCAACTTGAGAATTTCCAGACATTTTAGAGCTTTGGCTATTGGGCAGTATAGAAATGCAGTAAATAAATAAATAAATAAATAAATAAATAAATAGATTGCAACTCCCATCAATTCAAGCCAGCCTGGCCAATGGTAAGGGATTATGGAAGTTGTAGTCCAAAACATCTAGAGGGTACGATGTCCCCTACCCCTGATCTACTTCTTCTGCCCACATAATTAGGGAACAATGTGTTGTTATGTATCATGCTATTAACAGTCCAACCCAGTGATGTGGGTAAAGGGCATACACATTACCTAAACTGTAATGGTCATTGTAATCACAAAGGTGGCAGTAACTACATCACTCTAGGTAATGTGTAAATCAGATCTCCTATCAGATTTGCATGCAACAAAAGGCCACAGATTATGTCCTTTGTTCTGTGTCATGTGTGAATGGGAACTTGAACATTTGCCCCCATGGTGAGGTGTGGCAAGCATTTAAACTGTGTTCCCATTTGTTCTGTAGAAATGCCTCACGTGGAATGGGAATAGCTCTCCAGACTGACCATGGTACATTAACTGGGTCCCAGGCCTTATGGCTGAACCATAAGACAATGCAGTCTTTTCAAAGTAAGAACACTGGACTAAGCGCACTGTTAAAGCTATGATGTAACATGTTGTGAATATTCCCTTATATTTATGTTAGCGTTCTCTCTATGTTTGTTTTCATTTGTTTGCCTAAAAAGACTATTGAGAAATGATATTATACACATGCACTTGTTTTGTATGTTCTATTTTAAAAAGAAAGAGAAGGTCTGCTTTTCTCAAATGATGTATCTGGGAAGCACATAGATTGCCTGCCCATAATATGCCATCAGACTGTGTCAACACCTCTAATCTAAATGACTATGTACAGGATTCAGTGCAACATGTGTTTTCCATGTGTGTAGGGTTCCAAACAACGTGTTTTAACTTGTCGTAATATAATCAAAGGTCTTGCTAATTACCTCAGTGTGCAGACTACAGTACCCCTGGCTCATCATATAACCACTCTGAAATAATTTTATTAGGGAGCAAAGCAGCTCAATAACACTAATTAATTGTGTTTCTTGGACATTGAAAATGTGTAAGTGGAAAGAGTAGTTCTGGTACATTTCCCACCAAGCTGACTTTTGCACCTTAGAAACATGCTTCTCTGTCATGGTCATTACAGCAATCAGGAGAGAGCTGGAAAGGTGCAAAAGGAGAACAATCCTGACTTATGATTTGCGACTGGAACTGGGTATGCAATGCCGGTCAGAAATCCACACTCTGGCAAATACCTTCATCTTTCTAGGCTGTTTGCCCACTAAGCTCCAAAAGGAGGGGAAAAAACAGGCTTTAAAATGCAATATTTATGTACCAATATATGATTCAGTTGTTCCTTTGGTGTGAGTGGGATGGGGTGGGGGAGCACACATATTACCCATACGTGAAGGTGGATGTAAACCTAGTACTAAATGTATGTCCCTGTTATCTACTTGGAACATTCAAAACCTGCCTGAGTTATTTCAATGAAACACTTTTAGCTTCACTCAAAATCCCTCAGATGTTTCTCCAAGGAGGAATCTTAAAATTCTTTTCGAATTGTGTTTCAAGTGAAGCATGTGATGGCAGTTCTGCTCTCTGCTTCCAAAATTGCCTCCTGTGCAACACCCTACTACAGTGGAAGCTTGTTTGTCATGTTGATATAGCTGGTATTCTTAATGCTGGTAGACTTACGTCAGGCTGAAAACTATTAACACTTAATGAAACTAAGACATGGTTGTCTGATTATTTGTATGAAGTGTGACTACTCACGCATCACCAAAAAAGACAACAAATGACAACCCAAAAACTTTACATATGATAATGGATGACCAAATGAAATCAATGAGCCTACTCTAAGTATGTTTAAGTTTGGATCCAACCATATAGTTTAAATAGAAATACAACACCTCTGAATATAGTGGGGAAGATTGTTACCAGGTGTAGTGGGTTGGACACTGGAAGAACTGATGAGGAGTCAGATGTGAATTGATACAGTATTCTATATGCTGTTTGAATGCATGGAGATGTGTAGCTTAACACGTAGATTTAAGCAGGCTTTAGCTAACCCAGGCAGGCCCCTTGTATAACCAGCAACTTTATAGTTAGGAAGGCCTGTCACACAGACTGGTAATTTACAGCTTCACCTTGAAGCTGCTTAGGCCAGACCAGATAACTTTTGCTTCCCATGGGAAAGAAAGCCCCAGTTCTATGTGCCAGCCTGTCAGCTCCTGAGTTAGGGAGAGCAACCTATAAAATCCAGTCCACAGACTTTGTTCTTTGGTCTCACTTCATGAAGATAAACATACCCAACCAGCCTGTAGAACATCTGTGGCCCTAGGAGTGACTTCTTGCGTATCTTGGGAACCCAGATAGGCATTCAGATGTGACAGCTTCATTGGTTGATGGGAGGTGTGAGCTTTCTCTGCTTATTTTTCTTTCTGCATCCATTTTCTGTCATCCTTTTGCACAAGTGGCTTTGTTGCATCTTGGTAATCCAAAATAACCTATTTTGACTAGAACCTGACAGAATCAGGAACAATACAGACCCCTGTTTTCCTGGTCAGTCTGAAGGGGATTTTCAATACCCCTGCTGCTCTCCTTTCTTATGGCTCTTGATCTTTAAACCAGATTTGGACAGGCAGCCCTTCAAATAAAGGACTGTTCTCTGACAGCCATTCAAATCATAGAATAGTAGAGTTAGAAGGGGCCTATAAGGCCATAGAGTCCAACCCCCTGCTCAATGCAGGAATCCACCTTAAAGCATACCTGACAGATGGTTGTCCAGCTGCATCTTGAATGCCTCTAACATGGGATAGTCCATGACCTCCCTAGGCAATTGGTTCCAAACAGAGGAGTGTCCTTCCTAAAGTAGGACAGATGGCCACCTAAGAGTTTCTCCCTTATCTAAAAGGGATATTTCTCAGATACTTCAAGGTGGCCCACATGCAAGGGGACCTGAAATTTAGCGGGAATTCTTTTTTTAATAAATAAGTAAATATATTTAAAAAGAACTTATGGTGCCTTTGGGATATTTTTTACTAGAGGGAGAATCACTTAAATATGATGAATATTATATATGGGTTGTGTGTGAATGGATGGTGACACTCTATTGCAGCCTTCCTCAAGCCTGTCCAAATGATGTTCTGCTTGTCTTAGATGAGGTTTCTAAAGGATCAGATTCACAGTGTGTGTGTTTATCTAGCATTTTCATTAGAGGCTTACATGACCTCTGTGACTTGAACCTCTGTGACTTTACCTGGATTAGGAAAGCTTTAGCCAAAAGTCCATGTTCTAGTAGCCCCTGCTCAGACTATTGCAATTCACTCTTCATCACAACAGTTAAAGTTGCAGGGCCCTGCCTTCTTTTGTATATGGTCACTCTAGTATAGTGCCTGCAACTTTAACTGTTGTGATGAAGAGGGAATTTCACCAGGGACTAATTGCATATAAATGACACTGGCTGAAATTCCCTTTTCTCTACAACTGTTAAAGTTACATGAGCTCTGTCCTCCTTTTCATATGGTCAGCCTATTCAGTAACTTGTAGAATTTCTTGGGAATTCTTCTGAGCAATGTGGAAGTCAGTGGTGAAACTTCCACTGAATGAATTCAAGGAGAGCAGGAACAGTACATAAACTGAGGATTTATCTTTATTTGATTTAGTACATTTATATCCCACCTTTCTTTCATCATAGAGCTCCCAAAATGTTATTTATTAACTTTTTATTTCAGAGTCGCTGCACTACCTGGTGTTCTTTGCAGCACAGTTGGACATTTATCTATGAAGGAAGCAAACAAACCACTTTGATGTTTCTAAGATTTATGGGAATTAGTCATCCAGGCTCCTCACTAGTCTGCTTTCGTGCCATCCCATTAAAACAGGCTCAAATGCAATACTTGGCACATGATTTCTATATTGCCATTTTGTTACTGTTATGGGAAGGCTGCAAAGGGTAACTAAGTATAAATTTACCTAATAATGTTTCCACATGCCCATGTTTAATGTCCAGTTGTAAATTCCTGTCCCACTAAATGCCATATTCATGCTGGTACGTGTCACAGTGAAACAGATACCAGGGCATATTTCATAATATAAACTGTAGATTGAATTCCCACCTCCGTTGCCTGTGAGGAAACTGTAAAAAGAAGACTGTTTCCTGTATTTTTGTTTCTGACAGGCCCCTGAATAGTGCTGCTAAGAGTACTTCTAACATTGAATTGTATTTATGATTGACGATGTGGTAAATGCTTTACTTTAAGCTGTTGTGGTAAAGATAGCATTAGTGGAGGAAAACTGTTTTTTCTAGAAAGCTGATACCATAACGGGAAAAAAATATTATTTAAAGGGCAATCGATCTCTGTGCAAACAATGTTAGCCCTTTCAAATGGAGTTATGAGAACTCATTCCTAGAGGAGAAGGCTCTCAATGGCTACTAGTCCTGATAGCTATGTGCTACCTCCAGTATCAGAGGCAGTCAGCCTGTATACACCAGTTGCTGGGGAACATGGGTGGGAGGGTGCTGTTGCACCATGTCCTGCCTGTAGGTCCCTGGTTGACAGCTGGTTGGGCACTGTAGAAACAGAGACCCTGGCTCAATTCAGACGACACAATAAACAACTGGTGTGGGGAAAACAATCGTCAGTTGTTTTGACTATTGTGTCATCCGAATGCTGCCATAGTCAACTCAGCGCTGATCCTCATCCACACCACAGTTGATTATTTATTACCATGTTGTGTGGGGAGTATCCCCTAGGGTTAGGGTTGACTATTGTGTCATCCGAATTCAGCCCCTATCTACACTACTGCTTTAAAATGGTTTAAATCAGTTTATAACAGTTTTGAGAACTGTTGGGGCCCAGGACACACTCCATATACAGTTTTCAAAACGTTTTCAAAGTGTTTTATCCTGCGTGTGTAGATAGGCTCACAGTGCTGGACTAGATGGACCTTTGGTCTGATCCAGCAGGGCTCTTCTTATCTTATGTTCTTAGTTTTAGTAGAGCAGGAAGCTCCAAAATGGCCACACAGGCCTTCCTACAAGAAGGCCTTTTTAAAATGTTTGATAAAAAGTATCTCTGCCACTACGAATGCATTTTATTTCAGCAGTCTCAAGTGTCAAAATATACATGATGACATAGGCTGAGCTTTGTATTCAGCCTTATTTTTTTCCCCCTGTTATGTGTATTTTAGAAAGATTTAAAATGTGTTTTTGGAATCTCCGGCGCATGCTGGGATAAATCTATTTCCACCTGGGTTTTGGTGGCTATCAGTATGCCATTTACAAAGGCAAGCTTGGGCAAAACGTCTTTTGCCCAAGATTTCTGTGGGCCTTAAGCCTTGTTAATGGAATGTGCCATCATTTCCTGTGTGCAGGAAAAGCAGTGTGATAAAAGCAGCCCCTGCATGTGCCACGTGGTCTTTGTTTACTTCCTCTTTCTTCTCTGGGAAGAAAGATGAAGTAATGTGGGACAGGAGCTGGGGCAGAGAAGCAATGGTAGGGAATGGTGATTCCCCCCCACTGTCTGATGATGCTCTAAGACTGTACCAGTCACAGCTGATAATAATAATAATAATAATAATAATAATAATAATAATAATAATTCTTACTTACCTCTCAGTTAAGCTGTCTATGCTCCTCTTACAAGTCGTAGAAGGTTGCTCTGTAAATTATAATAAAAAACTGTTGAGGTTGATGACATGTGGTACGTACTGCTGTTTCCCATTTACAAAAGTTGCTATGTGGCCATCATAGCTAATAGCCACTAAGAGACATGTCTCTCCTTAAATTTGAAGTTACTTCTAAACTGACTTCTGAGTAGACATGCAGAGGATGGAGTTCTACATATTATGACATTGCAAGAGTACGCTTGGCTTTTCCTTCCAAGTTACCTATGTAAGCTCATTTTCCCCCTACCAAACTTTTAATGAAGAACAGCGCAAATGACAATGCTGATTGGTGTAGATTGTATTTCCTAGGTTTACGGTAATTCCTCCCATCCCCCAGGCCAACCCTACAATGTTCCCTGGGCAGCAGAAACTTTTCTTGGCACAACAACAACAAGCAACAATGGTTAATTAAAGCACGTGCCAGGCAGTGCTGCTTTTGGATATCATCTCACAAATATTTCAGTCTCCCATGGAGCTCTTTGCCATGTAGCAAACACAATAGGGTAATTTAACCCCAAGAATGTACACGAGCACTGCATATTCCATCCCTGGAGTGCACAAGGAACTTACACCTAAACTATGTTCATTCCAGGATAATCCAAGGAAGACTTGTACATTTATCCTGGATGAGTAGAAGGCAAACCTGAGAAGGAAAAGGGAAATTTTCCTGGGGGCACAACGGCTGATGACAGCATGGAAGCTTCGTGAGACTTCCTTGTGCCTCCATAAAATTCTGACATTGTCAAATGCTCCAAGCAAGGCAGATTTCTCTTCATCTGATCCCAGCCCTTTGTTGTAGCATAAATATTTAGGTTTGGAGCAGGGCCATAGCTCAATGGTGTTGGAGCACCTGCTTTGCATGCAGAAGGTTCCACATTCAGTCCTTGGCATTTCCAGGTAGGACTGGAAAGATCCCTGCCTGAAACCCCGGAGATCAATGTAGAAAATATTGCTCAGTGTAGAAAATACTGAGAAAGGTGGTCTGATTCGGTATAAGGTGGCTTGTTATTTAGGTTGGCATAGCTGGCTGGCCAAGTCATCTGCCCAACTGAGTTGGTGAAACTGTTGTTAACTGTTGTGTGTCCAAGCCTCCTACTGAGATGTGAGACAATAAAGAGCCCTACTGTGCAAAGTATCCTATAAGCTTAATGAACCTAACAAAGCAAATCAACTGTCAACTAAACGGGCAGTTTCCCCACAGTACCAACAGGTTTTCACTGAATCCCTCCTTCGGGGGGGGGGGTCTTTGAGTTGAAACCTCTGGCGAGTGGCTACTCTAGTGGACCACCTCCCACCTCCTCTCAACTCTGCCCACTTGACCCTGCGGCAGACTCTGCAATCTGTCAGCTCCAATGTCCCCCCCTCCAACAGAGGCCATTTCTACACCAGCCTTTTCCCCCGGGGTTGTCCCTGGATGCTCCCTGTGCGTCCGAATGATGCACAGGGGAACCCAGGAGCAGGCAGGGACAACCCCTCCATTGTGTCGACTGTACTCGCAGTCCAGGGACGATCCCAAGGACTGTGGGTAGTGTGGGCACCTGTTCTGGCTTCTTCCCTCCTCCCCGCGAGTAATGGGGGTCAGCAGAGAGAAGGAGCCAGGCTAGGGGGAGTCCAGGGGCATTGGGAGTGGGGTGGGCTAGGGTGAGGAGCAGGGTCAGGGCTTTATTTATTTGTTACTCACATTTTTTGTTGGAGTGCAAGTACGCTCCCAGCTGCTGTTCCCTTTTAAAAAATTGGCGGCCGTGACGGGTGCAATGTCCTTCTTCCTTTCCGGGATGTCGCACTTCCATTTAGAACCTTGGGGACGATCCCAGAAGTAGGTGAGTTCAGAATCCCCCCTCCCCCACACCCTTAGGCATAGAAAGGGCCAGAGACTGAGTTCCCAGGGCAGGAGGATGATCTCTGAGCCTGACGTCTTCTCCAATAAGCTCCTGGAAAGATTCGCCCTTAACGTCTGAAGAGTCTTGGAGAATTTCCTCCCCCACTTCCTGTGGCTGATGTATTTCTGGCTCTGCTTCTTCTTCAGTCTCCAAGTCCGATTCAGCCCCCAAAACCCAGTCCACCACACTAGGGAGAACAGGCCTGATACTGACAACAACGCAAAAGGTGATGGTTTTGTTCATGTCAAGAGGATCCCTCCCCCTCATGCATAAGCCTCTTTGAAGGATTACACAGCTGTTTTGTGAGACCCATAATAAAATATTTGACACTCAGGAAGCTCCCAAATCTCAGCTAAGTGGTCATGGATGGGCATTTGACTTCATTAAACTAAGATCCAGGTTTCTCTTCATCATCTCCTGGCAACATCTACTATGCTTTTGAAAGAGTGCCAGGGTTACTCCATCCTTGTATGTTCTGTTTTCTTCATTACTGCCCTTGGACATGTTTCTTAACACTGCTAATAAGAAGATGGAAGAAGAGAAGAAAAATGTGCACATAGTTGAGAGCAACTCATACCTGCCTGCTAGGCCCTCATCCAGTCTACTAAGCATTAAGTAATATTGCTATTGGTTGGAAAATAATTTTGTGTGTCACCTCAAGGCTGCTATAACAAAAGACATGAGTACTTTGTGCACTTTTATTCTTCTAGAACCAAAAATGTTCCTCTTAAATCCATCAGTTGTGTATAAGAATATGCAGCAAGTTGTCTCTAATTGGTGCTCATACCACTGCTCAAATCAAATATTTTGCTTGAATCTTATGCAACTCAAGTGATCTATCACTAATCTTAGCATTGTCTGTAACATTCTAATGGGCCTTTAGATATTCCTGGTTTTCACACATGTTCTTTTAGCTACTGGTCAACAGAAAAGCCTTGAGTGGATTTCTGCCTAAGGGCAAGGATTCAAGGGCTTTTGTATGTAGTGTTGTCTGTGGCCCTAGCAGCTCTGCTGGATAACCTCATAGGAAAATCTTCATAGTCTGTTCAACTTCAGCATTTAGGCAGCTAAAAAAGCCATAACAGAGACCATATGTTCAGAACTTCTGGTTCACTGACCCAACAGCATTTCATAGTCTTCCTGTTTTAACCAGGTCGGTTAAAAACAAAACAAATATCATCTATGACCTCCTTATAGATGAGGAGGCCGACCTGGCATGCTTCACCGAGATCTGGCTGGGAGATGACAGTGGCCCAACATGGGCCCAGGCCTTCCCAGCTGGGTTAGTGAGCAGGTGAGGGAAAGTGGGCGGGGGTGGTGGTGGAGTAGCTGTGGTCTACAAAGACAATCTTAACCTGACCAGACATCCTGTCCGGAAATTGAATCACATTGAGTGTGTGTACCTGAGTCTGAAGGCCAGGCATAGACTAGGGATTCTGTTAGTGTACTGGCCACCCTGCTGCCTATCAGACTCCCTGGCTGAGCTAACGGAACTGGTCTCAGAGCTGGTGTTGGATTCACCCAGGCTTTTGGTCCTTGGTGACTTCAACATCCCATTTGGGGCCGGTTTGTCAGGTGCAGCTCGGAAGTTCATGGCATCCATGACAACTATGGGCCTATCCCAATTGGTCTCTGGACCTACACATTCAGCAGGTCACACCCTCAATGCTGTCTTCAGCTCTGAACAGACAGATCTGGGTGGAGGTAACAAATACCTCTCCATAGTCATGGACAGAACATTTTCTGGTCAGGGTTAGTATCACGGCTACCACCCACCCCTGCAGGGGTGGTGGACCTATTAAGGTGGTCTGCCCTCGAAGGCTGATGGATCCTTCTGGATTCCAAAAGGCCTTGGAGGGTTCTATGGCTAGTATCGTCGACGATCCTGTAGAAGTCCTGGTCAATAGATGGAATCAAGTCCTAACTAGGGCTATCGACACGATCGCCCCCAAACGTCCTCTCCGACCCGCTTCTAACCGGGCGCCCTGGTATACAGAAGATCTCAGGGAGTTGAAGTGGGAAGGACGATGACTGGAGCACCGATGGTGGAAAACTCGACTTATATCCGATAAGACACGACATAGAGAACATCTCGTTCCTATGGGGTGGCAATACGTGCAGTGAAGAAAGCTTTCTTCTCTGCATGCATTGCGTCTGTGAAGTCACGTCCAGCAGAACTGTTCAGGGTGGTGAGGGGTCTAACCCAGGCACCTTCCCCCCTGAACCCGATCTTAGAGCCTTCGGTAGTTCGCTGTGATGCCTTTAACAATCATTTCACAGATAAAATCTCTGGAATAAGAGCCGACTTAGAGGTCATTATTATAGCAGAGGCTGACAATGGAGTGTCCAGCAACTCCGCGAGTAGAATTACACTGGATCAGTTTCAGTTGGTGAGTACCGAGGACGTGGACAAGCTACTTGGACGACTGAGGAGGACGACTTGCCCTCTCGATTCCGGTCCTTCTTGGCTGGTTGCCCAGGGAGGAGATGTAATTAGATTACAATTACAACATATTATTAATATGTCTCTCAGGGAGGGGAGTTTTCCATCTTGTTTAAAAGAAGCGGTAGTATGGCCGCTTCTAAAAAAGCCCTCCCTGGATCCCCTGGACCTTAATAATTACAGACCAGTATTGAATCTTCCGCTTCTTGGCAAAGTGATTGAGAGGGCAGTTGCCTTCCAACTCCAAGCAGTTTTGGATGATATAGATTTTCTAGATCCATTTCAAACTGGCTTCAGGGCAGGATATGGAGCTGAGACTGCTATGGTCGCCTTAGTGGATGATCTATGCTTGAGTATTGACAGGGGGAGTGTGTCCCTGCTGGTATTTCTGGACCTCTCAGCGGCTTTCGATACCATCGACCATGGTATCTTTCTGGAATGCCTGAGGGGATTGGGACTCGGGGGCACTGTGCTTCAATGGTTCCAGTCCTACCTCTCGGGCAGGTTCCAGATGGTGATGCTTGGGGATATCCCCAATGTTGTTTAACATCTACATGAAACGGCTGGGAGAGATCATCTGGAGGCATGGGGCGGGGTGCTATCAGTACGCTGATGACACCCAAATATATTTTTCTATGCCTTTGACAACAGCGTCAGCTAAGGATAGTGTGTCTCCTCTGAATGAATGCTTGGAGGCAGTAATGGGCTGGATGAGGAAAAACAAACTGAAGCTGAATCCAGACAAGATGAAGGTGCTTACTGTCAGGGGCCACAACTTGGGGTTGGAGGTGTGTCAACCAGTTCTGGATGGGGTTACACTCCCCCTGAAAGGCTGTGTTCGCAGCTTGGGGGTGCTCCTGGATCCATCACTCCAAATGTCAGCTCAGATAGATGCAATGGCCAGGAGTGCCTACTATCAGCTTTGGCTGATACGCCAGCTGCGCCCCTTCCTAGAGTTGGAAGACCTAAAGTCTGTAGTGCACACGCTGGTAACTTTGAGGCTTGGCTTCTGCAATGCGCTGTACCTAGGGCTACCTCTGTGCCTAATCTGGAAACTTCAACTAGTTCAAAATATGGCAGCCAGGTTGGTCACTGGTGCACCTAGGGGTGACCATATCACACCAGCTTTAAAATCTCTCCACTGGCTGCCAATTAGTTTCTGGGCGAAGTACAAAGTGTTGGTCATTACCTTTAAAGCCCTACATGGTTTGGGTCCAGGTTACCTGTGGGATCGCCTTCTCCCATACAATCCGCCCCGCACGCTTAGGTCCTCTGGGAAGAACTTACTCCAGTCAGCAAAAACTAGGCTAACAACTGTTATCCAGAGGACCTTTTCTTCTGCCGCTCCCAGATTGTGGAATGACCTGCCGGGAGAGGTCCGCCAACTCACCAGTCTTCAAGAATTTAAAAGAGCTATAAAGACTGATCTCTTCCAGCAGGCCTACCCAGATGAATTTTAAGTGTTTTATTGGTGTTTTATTGGTATTTTAATGATGTATTGGTTTTATGTGCTTTTAATCAGTTTTGTGTATTTTATATTTGATGTTGTTCCCCGCCTCGATGCAAAGGGAGAGGCGGGTAATAAATAAATAAATTTATTATTATTATTATTAATAATTATTATTATTATTATTATTTAAGGAGCCTCAACATGTGAGGATCCCAATCACTACTACTGCATACCACAAAGACATAAAAAATCATTTTAAAAAGCTCTTTGTGTAGCTACACCAGAAGTTCATAATAGAACCAAGAATAAATTCCATAACCCATGAGAAACCTATCCTTCCTCCCCACATAAAATAATGTAACATTGTGTTACCATAAAGAAAAAGAGATGTCCCTTATTTGTGGTTCTTTACGGCATCGTAAATCAAGCATGTACCATCAAGTGCCAATGAAAATTGTTTAAAAATCAGCCTTAAATAGCTAAACTCTCAGCAGCAGCTCATAAAACGAGTCTTGGCAGGTCTTAGGTAGTTATGGTTAGAATGACAGTCCTTTAGGGAGTTAAGATAGCCAAAAGCAGTAGTAGTTAAGTACAGCGTGATAGATGGAGTCTGTTGGTTGAGGCAATTTTGCAGCAGTGAACACACTTGAGGTCTTCGCACCTTGAGAATTGTGTGGTGTTTGTTAAGTTCAGCAACAAAGAGTTTGACAAAAGAGCTGGGGAAAATAAACAGTGTCACCTGATATGGCCCCCTCTTTTACTATGAGGGAATAATAATGAAAGACAATTGTATATATCTACTGAGGTAAAAAAAAAAAAATCCCAGAGAATTAATAGAGCAGTATATCACAATGAGAGTGAAGACAGATACACATTTTAAAAGTAGTCACTGTGAAACCTTCACTGGAGGTGTGAGTCCGTCTTTGCAATTTGCCATTCTCTCAAGCATTTCAGTGTCGACTGCTGGTCATGTGAGCTGTCTGCCTTTTAAGAAATAGTTATACCTTTAGCTGTACCTTTTTCACTCTTCTCCTCATAGCTATAAAACTGCCTTGTTATGTCACAAGTACTGGCCTGTAAGCACTCCACAGAACTAGTTTTCCCCTAGTTCAACGGAAACACACAAAAAATAAAAGAAAAAAGGGGGGAGAGAAGGCAGAGCTGGTGTTTCTGCATTTGAGCTGGGACAAAAGGGATTTGTATTGAATAGGGTGGAGATGTTTTCAAACTGACCCCACTGCTCTTAAAATGATATAACTTCTTTGACACTGAGAGGAAAGAAAACAATTGGTCAACAGAAGACACTACTACTAATAATTATGTGGTCCTGTGGTAAAACTGGACAAAAGAATTGTATTAGCCAAAAGAACCTGCATTGCTCTCCAGGAAAGAGGAAGAATTAACTGGGGAAGAGGTATCATCTCCCCCCCCCCCCCAAAAAAAAGAAGGGGAAAAAAAGAATGCTGAACATGAAAGTAAAAATATCTGAAGAAGGAACCAATAAGACAAATAAAACAGAACATCCATTAAGAAACCAGACTTCAGCTGCTTAAAAAGTCAGGTGCGTGAGTTACAGTTGTCGTGAGCCAGGCCTAACATCCTTTGCCAACAACCCAATCCACTGCCAATAACCCAAGCTGACATAACAGTTGCATTAAAATAATTTGGGGATGGAGGGAGCCTATAGTTTTGTGCATGTATAGCCCTTTTTATTCTACTTCATCTATTAATGCATATTTTCACTATGAACCCCTTTCTACGTTCTTGTCAAGTGGGAGGTTTTTAGCAATGGGCCAAAGGGGGGTGTGTGTGTGTGTGTGTATGGTTGGGTTCATAGGCACTGAAGTCTGGGGAAAGTCAAAGGTTCATTTGAAATCTGGATTCTCCAGTTGCCTGCAGATATTAATAATCTTTGGCCCATAGACTTTAATTTTTGAAAAGATTCTGAAATCTGAATGTTCAGGTCCAACACTGATTGGCAAGGAGATCCATTCATAGATTTAAATATCTCAGTCAACCCAGATGAATTTTAAGACATCTGATTGTTAATATTGTATCAATTTTATATGTTTTTTAATCAGTTTTGTGCATTTTATGGAATTTTTGTATTTAATGTTGTTCCATCTTTCTGGCTCGTGGCGGTTTTTCTAGACGGATATGATGGGCTTTGCCAAGTCATGCTGTCTTTTATTGATTCAGAAATTTCCTGACGATTTAGTATGTTTTAATTATGACTGCTTTCTGGATGTCGGTGTGGATATATTCTGGTAGGCCCAGTTTCTGGAAGTTTTCTGTATAGTTTTTTGATGTAACGCCAGTGACTGATAAGACTAATGGAATAATTGTGACCTTTTCCTGTTGCCATAGTTCTTTGACTTCCATGGCCAGTGGTGTATATTTTTCTCTCTTTTCTTCTTCCTTTTCAACAACATTTTTGTCATTCAGTATTGCTATGTCAATGAGGTATGTGTGTTTTCCTTTTTTGTCTATGACCGTTATGTCTGGTCAGTTGCAAGGTCTTGTCGGTTGAATTATTATTATTATTATTATTATTATTATATTATTATTATTATTCCTAGATTTGGCCAAACTTTGACATGTGCATTATTTATTATTGTTTGGACAATAATAATAATAATAATAATAATAATAATAATAATAATATTAATTAAAAGAGCATATAAAACAATCAACACATTTTAAAATTCTTGGTTTAAAGTTCATCTGGGTAGGCCTGCTGGAAGAGGCTAGTTTTTATAGCAGCCTTAAACTCAGAGAGAGTGTTAAATTGATGAATCTTCTCAGGCAGGCCATTCCAGAGTCTGGGGGTAACAGAAGAAAAAGTCCTCTGGGTAACAGTGATCTTATTAGCTCTATGACAGCAAGACAAGGGATTGGATCTAGATTTATATGTGTGTAACTGGGATCGTGGAAATGGACTTCACTGCCCCTTTCCCCTTGGCAGCCCCTCCAACCCTCTGACAACACTACACAGAGAGTTGGAGGAAAACTGCTGAACAGGGTTGAGCTGTGATGTGTGTGGGGCGGGTGGGGAGAGGGGATCCCCCCCAAATTGGCCAAAGGGATCTTCTGTGAGCTAAGCCCTTCCATCCACAGAAGGCAGCTCCTGGATCCCAGGTCAGGAATGCTTGTGTTCTTCTAGAATACCTTCTCCTCTCCTGCAGCAACAGGCCTCTGAAACCTGTCTTCAGCTTTGGGAGTGTTTGATACGGCATGTGTAGTGCTAGCTCAAGGTGTTCAGTGCTGTGCAGTGCCAGCTTTTTTGAACACTGGATGATGAAACTGAACTGACAGTGATCTCCCGAAAGTGAACAGTTTGTTATCTAGCCAGAACCAAAGACATGAAACACCAAGGTCAGAATGCAAAGCATATGTGTTTACGATGCTTTTCAGCAGCCAAAGGATCTGGCGTAGTATTCCTAATATATCATAATACTATCTTTTAAACACTTCAACATAGATCATCAGATGTTGTTTAGCTACACGCATCTGTTATCACGAAGATACAGTCGGCTGTTATGTGCCAGGTCACTGCTGTGAGCCGCTACCTCCCATTGCCTGTATATCACTTTCTACATAAACATCTGGGCCACAATCCAACACAAGCGTTAAGTGCGATTAAGCCCACTGAAATCAGTGGGCTCACGCATGCTTAACTTTCTGTTGGATTGTAGCCCTGCTATTGAGCAATAATTTAATGTGAATAGAACATGCATATGAAATCTAGGGCCCAAGGAATGAAGGTTTCTTTCCAAAATGGCAAGATTTTTTTTAAAACAGTTACTTATTTTATTAAAATGGTTACATATGTTGAAACAAAGACCAGCAATTCTAATGATGTTTGGTTTTCTACATCACAAATAACTGCGACTCTGTTTGTTGTTGGCTTAGCACTAAGCATGCTTCTTCTTGTATTTTAAGACAACATTGAAATCTGTGTTTCCAGAAACCACGCAGTAACAAGAAGACTACATTAAAGGAAAAAAATGTAACAAAAAACAAAGACAAGTGTTTGTTATGTTTAAAACCTGAGTGTTTAATTGAATTTTTGTTACATGGAAAACTGAAATTCCGTAGTTGCCTGCGAGAAGGATGCCAGCGAGCTTGTGGTGGTCTTTCTTTCTCCTCTGCTTTTGGGCTGGCGGAGGGGGGGAATCGCCTCTCATGTTCATGGGGGAGCCACAGAGGAGTCTGCCTCTGACAGTGAGGCAGGAAGTTTAACTGGAGCTACAAGAAAGGCCCTGCTGTCTCTGGAACTCATCGAAAGGAGGCTACATCTAACCCCAGAGGCATGGCCTTTTCCAGGCTAGCTGGCCTCCTTCACTTGAAAATGGAGAATCAGTTGGCGGTAACAAGTGTTTGCATCTAACAGGGGCTTCATGGTCCTGGAACCAGGGCCAGCCCTACCATGAGGCAGAGTGAAGCAGTTGCCTCAGGTTGCAAATGTGAGGAGACGGCAGCTAGCTGTTGGAGAGATGCCTACCATGCATTCCCTAAGGTAGGCTGACCATATGAAAAGGAGGACAGGGCTCGTGTAACTTTAACAATTGTAGAGAAAAGGGAATTTCAGCCAGTGTCATTTGTATGCAATTAGTTCCTGGTGAAATTCCCTCTTCATCACAACAGTTAAAGTTGCAGGCACTATACTAGAGTGACCATATACAAAAGAAGGCAGGGCCCCTGCAACTTTAACTGTTGTGATGAAGAGGGAATTTCACCAGGAACGAATTGCATACAAATGACACTGGCTGAAATTCCCTTTTCTCTGCAACTGTTAAAGTTACATGAGCCCTGACCTCCTTTTCATATGGTCAGCCTACCTAAAGTAGCCTGCTGCCTTCGGATACAGTAAAGGATGCTGTCCCATCATCAGTGTCAAAGACATTGCCAGTCCAGTTGCCATTTGTACATGGAATTGAAAAGGTTGCCATCTTGTCTTTCGGCGAAGGCAGCAAAATGTCTTGGGCCACCCCTGCTTGGGGCTATGGGTGATCGAGCATCAGAGTCCTCTTTGGGCATAGAAGGGAACAGGGATACATACAGGGGCACTGCTAGGCCTAGGTCCATGAGGCTTTGTTCCTGAATCTATTTCTTAGAGCCCTGGATCTTTTCCCCAGAGTTGAGTATCTATTGGTGCCAGTTAGATTTATTTCTTAGCATAATTGCCATGCAGCTGGTGATTTTTAAGAGAGATTTCAGCTAGATAGGGAAAGGTTAACTCTCGTTGCCATTCCACATGTCAATTAAGTTTAGAAGAAAATCTTCCCTTGATGTGAATGGAAGCTTTTCTTCTAAGCTTAATGGCATGAGGTGAGGACTATTTTCTTCCAGGAGGGAAAGAGAGAGAAGTGAGGTAGCAACAAGAGATTACAAACTAACTGCAATTGAAGATGAACTACTGATTTGGGATGAGATGCAAATTAACTGAAGAATTTAATTAATGGAATATTTGTATGAGAAATTAATTGGCTGGCTTTGCCTTCTGTGAAATTGAAATAAATTCTAGTAATTATTTCTAAATATTTACATATAGATATAAATTATCATATGCCAATTTCATGCAGATCTGTGTCCTATATGCCTGAGCCCTGAATCTTTTAAGTGCCTAGCAAGACTCCTGGGTACATAAAACACAATCCCCTATGTTATGGACCCTTTGGATTGGCCAAGCCTGGTAGAAATATGATGAACCTAACCTTACAAGGTCAAAGAAGAGAATGCTATCAAGATTGACCCCAAAATTGGCCATCCAGAGGCTGCACTGCACAATCCAAGATGAATGTCCCATAATCACCCGAAAAACGTTGCAGAAGATTCTGGAGTGCACTTCTCAGATGCAGTGGAGGCTGGTTGCTTCATTGCCAGTGGGGCAGTGTATCTGCTCCGGGTTTCATTCAAAACCCGTCAGAACTCTAAAGGAGCTATATTTTCATGTGTGCCCCTAAAAAAAAAATTTGTGACCACCCCTCCCCCCAAAAATACATTTTATTCTAGTAAAACTTTATTCCTGCTATGATGTTTGTTCTTTTCCATGCTTTCTTCATGTTGTCATTCACCCTAATGAAAAACACGGAGACTCTATCTTACAGAAAAGTTTGACAAGACAGTTTATTGTCACAAAATAGTTAATACCAGAATAACTTATAATAGTATGAACTAACGTGAAGTGTTTACTCTGCTTTTATTTAAAAACTCACATTGTTATGACAAAATCCAGTAGATCAGGCCTCAAGGGGTCATTGCTGTGGGGAGACCACTTTTGCATAAAGATGCAAGTCAATCAAAAGTATACTTCAACTGTTCATACAGTCGTAACATAAATTTCCTGTTTTTATGTCAATGCAAAACAGCCCTTTTTTTAAAAAAAAGTAAAAATATATATTTATGTACAAAATATTTTTCATATCAAATCATTTTAATTATACACTTTAAAAACAACCACCACAAAATGCTATGTTACATCAAGATGCATTCTACAAGTTACATCAAGGTTGATATCTGCAATTTAGATTATATTAGTGCAATTGGACCTGGCTATGCTTGAGGAAAGTCAGCATACCTGAAAGTCAGCTTCACCAAAGGTTTGATCCTCCTCACTATATGGTAGATTGCCATATATATCCAGGAAAGGGACAACTTCGGCTGTAATCCTATGGCCACTTACTTGGGAGTAAGCCCCATTGAACTCAATGGGTTTTGCTTCTAAGTAGACATGTTTAGGATTGCATTATTAGAACTGCTGAGGGCCTTCTTAAAAGCAGAGGTGGGCGGATCCAGTAGGTTTATCCACACAAAAAGACCCAATTCAGACTTTACATGAAAACCAGGTTTTTGATCTGGCTGTATTGCTGGTTACTGTAATTCAAGCATACAAGGAAATCCAGCACTATGCTGCATCCTGTGTTTCTCTATGTATGGTGGAATGTTCATGCAATCCTCCGCCTGCCTCCCCACCCCCCACACACATTGGCTGTTGTCATCCTGCAGATGGAAAGCTTTGTTCGAGGAAAGACTGCATACACCCAATGCAGGTGTGGGGAAGGGCACTGGATGAGAACCTACGCTTTTTCTTGATGAACAGGGCTGTGATTCTGCTTTGCTCGCCTCAACTAGGGTTCATTCCGTTTTTTAAATGGACAAAACTGGGTTGAATGAACAGGGCTTAGCAGCTTTCCCAGACTGAGAACCCATTTACAAATGAGACTCTCAAACTAGATTCACAAATTCAATCTGGATACCGTTATTTGGATGAAACGTTCAACCCGATTTAAGGAAAATAAACCAGGTTTCAACTTTCCCCTGAACTGGACCATAGACAATCAACTCTTTTTCCAGTTTTCTTTTACCGACTCAATATAAACTATATTTGGCTATACTGTTGTTTATTCAAGAAGGTGAACCTGATTAGAATATTTTTGTATGGTTGAAGAAAAATCCTGTATACCTCCATAAAAACCTATTTTATACAACTCACTTTACTCAATGGCAGTCAAATCCAAGGGTTTAAAATGTAGTTTTTAATGCCCAATTTAGCATCTACTTTGACTTTAAATTGAGTCAGCGCCACAATTGTTTGGTGTTTTGTGTGCTCCATATGTTTTTAATTTGGGCTTTTCACTTTATATAATATATAGATTTCATTATGCCTTCTTCCCCCCCCCCCCCCCCGCCCCTTTCATTGAAATGGGGATTGTCTTCATTTGATACATTCCGTACCAAAATAAAAACATTTTGGATGCATTAAGGCAATAACAGTTTCCGTCGTGGAAACTTATTGAGCTCCAGTATAAATAACAAACTAAAGCATAGGTTGATTTGGTACCAACAAAACTGATCTGCTTTGTTTACTTACATAACAGTTTCAATAAGTCAAATGGAGAGCTTTGAAAGGAAGGAATCCAAACTGGATTTACTGATGGTTTCATTGCGACAAGGAATTAAAGTTTCACAAGGAGTGTTTTTATAAACATTTAAACACTACATTTGAAGTTAAGAATCCTAGCATTTTCATACATGAGGCTTAAATTCTGTTCAATATTCAACTCTGATCAGTGTCAATCTGGGAGACAAATCTGAGTAAGAGGCCTTGTAATGTGAATGACCATTCTGGTCAATGTATCTTTTGTTCGTTTGTTTACATTTACATTACAATGCGACTGAACCAAGGGCTGCTTTAAGTTTCCAGTAAATGCCCTAATGTAAAATAATCAGGATGTTCCTTTTTTAAAAAGTGTTTTTTTCTTCTCTCTCTACAGTATTGCACTTATCAAAAGTATTTATTTTGGTATCTTAACATACTCCAAATTCAGGCAGAAAAAAACTAGGCATGCATAGCATTTTTTTTTCACTTGGCGAAGAAAAACTGGACACTACTTGGTAACACAGTGGACTCTTCCTTTGTAAGGTGGAGCAATTGCAGTGTTGAGATTTACCAGTCTCTAATTCATACAAGGCAAATGTTTAAGGGCTTTTTAAAAGAAAAATGTTTAAGGGCTTTTTTGAGCTCTGATTTAAACTGGTCAGGATGCATTCAGAATTACATGCAAAGATTATTACGCATGGCATTGACATTTTGAGGCACAGTTGTCTTGAGCTATGCCCACGTTGTAGCTTATTGTAAGAAAGCAAAGGCACGTATTGTTATAGCAATGCAGACGCTTAATGTGCAGTTTGATTAATACAATAAAATAAGTTAATAGTTTGACTTAAAAAAAACTTGGGAGGGTTCCCCCCCATAATTTACATGACCTTTAAAGAACTGGTTTTATATTCATTTAACAACAGCAACAAAATACTTTCGCTTGAGGGAGCGTTGCTTTATTGCCATAATTGAGCACGATTCATTGGGAAGTTCTCCTGCACAAGCAGCATTGAAATGAACGGGACCCACGCAAGAACACAACAAAGTTCTTGTGAGGCTCCCATCCATTTTAATGTCTCTTGTGCCAGAGAACTTTCCAGTGGGCTGTGCCCATTATTGTTTTTACTGACCTTGATATCAAAGGAACCTGTTTTTTTCAATCCGTGCTTCAGACCTCATGTTCTGATTTTATGGAAAAACCAATGGCATGAAAAATGTCCACTTGTGGGGAAAAAACACTCTCTTTAAAATGGTGGTACTAGTGGCACTTTGACAGTCTTTACTTCAGATATATGTGATGATTTCTGAATGATGCAGCTGGTTGTTCCTTGCAGTTTGTCCTTCCCTTGCGCAAGGTTTGTTAAGGCCATTGCTGCATTGATCTCCTTCCAATATGTCTCATCCTTGTTTGATCTCTTTCTGTTAGCTGCACTAGAATCAAGCAACAAGAAATGTTTCTGTGTCTGATTATTATGATTATGATTGTTGTCATGCACTTGAAAAATGATACACAGCGTGTCTCAAATGCTTTTAAAAAAGGAGTCTCTCTACCAAGACAGATGTATTTAGGGTGATCCTACGGAAAGGAGGACAGGGCTCCTGTATCTTTAACAGTTGTATAGAAAAGGGAATTTCAGCAGGTGTCATTTATATGCATGCAGCACCTGGTGAAATCCCCTCTCCATCACAACAGTTAAAGTTGCAGGAGCCCTGCCATCTTGACCAGATACAAAAGCTTTAACTGTTGTAATGAAGAGGGAATTTCATCAGGTGCTGCATGCATACAAATAGCATCTGCTGAAATTCCCTTTTCTATACAACTGTTAAAGATACAGGAGAAACCAAAAGGAGGAGAGCATCCAACTCAGGGTAAAAAAAAGGAAGAGAAGCAGGTTCTCAGAATGCTAAGATACTTTATTATTCACAGCCAATGCGTTTTGGCCTATGTTGTTTTCTTAAGGCCTTCTTCAGGGGGTTGGTAAGAGATGTCTGCAGAAAACTCTTAGCAGGATGATAGTCTCCTATGATATTCACTGGCAACTGAGGAAATGCCCTCTCCTCCTTTCCATATTATGGTCATCCTATTCAACAGGCATGCTTGTCAAAACCCCATTCTTTTTGAGACACTGTGATGTCCCCCAGCCTTACTCCCAATACCTTACATTCACTTTCGAAATATGCAACCGGCAAAGGCAACTTTTACTCACCTTTCACACTTGTTAGGTCCATTCTCCAGAGTATCTGAAAGGAAACAATAATCCCATTAATTTCTTTTTTCATAGAAATATTTTTAACATTATGGAAATAAAAAGTCTGTTTATTCGACAAGAAGCTTTTTAAAGAATTTTAAAAACATGGACCTATAGAACAGAGAAAGACCCTAACGAAAGCTTATGAGAGGGATCAAGGTTTAACCGTACATGGAGTAGACCCATTGAAATCAACATTTGCATCTCAGAAAGGAGCCTTTCATCATTTTATTGACTTTGCCCGCTCTCTTGTGGCACAATAGTGGGCCACAGCAGTGCAGCAGATAGTCTGTGGCTTATTTTTTATTTATTTCTTTAAAACATTTGCTCTTTAATTTTACAACTTCCAGGGTAGCTCTCCTACTAATGCTAAAAAGTAAATAGCAAACCAGATTTATTTTTTAAACGCAGCAACAAGTAAATGAGCAGCGCAGAGACTGGGTTAGAGCCAGACTATGCTAGTCATACTTTAGTCCCATTGAAATCCATTACAGTGCAGGCCTATATGCGCCTACTCAGAAGTATGTCCCATCGAATTCAATGGGGCTTACTCCTGGGTAAGTGGCTATAGGATTGCAGCCTTAGTCTGCATTCAACCCATTGAAGCAAACATTTGTTTCAAAATTGGAGTGACAATTTGATAGAAGACTTGACATGAAGCAAAGCTCCCTTTCTATAGGTGGGACACCACAACAAGAGAAATCCCTTTCCCTGGTTGCCTACACCTAACCTCAGAAAGCAGGGCACCCAAAGCAGGGGGTTAAGAGCATGATGTTAACCTTTGGAAGGTTCATGTGGGAAGTAGCTGGTCCTTTAGATACCTGGCTCCTAAACCCCATAGATTAAAACCATCAGTCAGTGAAGCTGTTTATGAACTGGTGAAATATGCTCCATATTGCTGGTCCTGCACAACAGTCTAGCAGCAGTATTTTGGACCAGTTGATGGTTCTGGGGAAGCATCCCCACGTAGGGATGGGTGAGAATTTCAGGGTTTTTACTGAATTTGTATTACTCCTCTACCCCACCCCAATAAACCGGATGGAAAGAATCTAAGATTTATACAGGGGTTTTTTTTTTCAGTGTGCAGTTGGATACAAAATGTGCAGTTGGGAAAAAGAATGTGCAGTTGGAAATCTGATAATGTGCAGTTGTGAAACAGAGATAATGTGTTTGGCTTGGGCGGGGGCAGGGGGTGTCTGACAAGGCATTTGTGCAGTTGGAAAATTTGCTTTAAAAAATTGGGAGAAAATGAAACTGACAGATTTCTTCATCCAAGCAGAGGGCTTTGGGCTTTAATAGTCTGGCTACGAATCCTTATGAATTTAGCCAGATTTATGATGTTGAGTTGGGGTTGCCACATCTTGCCAAATTATTTTTTCCAAAAGCCCACATGCTTCTCCCTGAGATTAAAAATTCCAGAAAAATACATTAACTAATTAACAATATGCTGCTCTTTCATGACACCAAAAAATCAGCCACCTAAAGTTGCTCTGCCTAACAGTAGGGTCGACCCTTCTTGGTGTAGGTAATTTTTTCCCTAGTGGTACTCATGGCTGCTGCTCCCTGTCTATAGTTAAGAGGAGCTGGATGAGCAATGTGTTAGGTTGCCAATTTAATAAGGGCTTACCAAATTCACACTTCCTTTATGTACACGTGAAGCAGAATGCAGTTATATGGAAATATTTGCACTTTTCCAAATTTTGGAATGCACTTCACAAATTTAAAATATGCACACAAAACAATATAATTTGGAAATGTGCACACAAAATGTAAATACTGGGGGGAAATCCACACATAATGTGAATATTGGGTAAATCAGTTGGAAAAATACATGTTTAGAGAAGTGCACACAAATGTGCCATGATGTGTATATAAATACAAATGCTGATGACAACCACCAACTACCTTCTTCAAGACTTATGCCCACTTTGACACACAGATGAATTATATAAAAACAAAGGAAGTGTTGTTTTGGTGCAGAAATATTGTTTATTCATATGCAGTGTTAATCACTTAATTGCCATAAAATGCATGCAGTTTTTGACTAAGATTTCTTTAATTGGTTGACAACCCTAGTTTCTGATCACAAAATATCACACCATACACGTATGATCTGCACAGAGCTGAAAACATGCAGCTTAATGTGTAACATTAAGATTGCGGTTCAGTTAAGGCTAGGGAAATTATGTTTATAAATTTTGTTTCTAAAAGAAAACCAGTCACTGGAAAAAAATAAGACCAAAGTATAGATTGCAGCACAGGTTAGGCAGGCCTCATCCCATTTCCACCATTTTCCTAATAAGAGTAGAACGCCTGTTCTGTGTTGGTTCCAAGAGGATTATAAATCTCTTACTATTGGAATTCTAAACACGGTTAATAGACATTTTGCGTGTACAACAATATTAAAACTGCAGCATTCACTGCCAAGTTATTAATCATTGCTCAATACTAGCTCTGTGTTGCAACATGCTGTTTTTCAGTACCACGTATTTATTATATGCTTCTGTTTTCATGCTTTCTGTTATTCTGTAAATTGGAGGGATATTTTTAATTATTAAATTATTGACTTTGTTGTAGGCCACGTATAACTCTTTGGCAATAAGGCAGGGTATAAATGTATTAAAATGCAGCAAGATTAACACTGAATGCTGCATAAGTACACTGTTATGATACTGCTCTCATAATGAATCAGGCAAAAACACTAGAAGGGGCCAATTTAAAGAGGCACCTAATAAAGATAGGTGAACCGTGTCATCCCCAGCATAGAAATAATTTTGGCTTCTGTGTTATTTCCCCAAATGGCTGCTAGATGTCTCTAATTTCTCTAAATAGAGAGCTTTGGCTATTGGGCAGTATAGAAATGAAATAAATCCAGATTATTTCTGAAGCAAGGCTTGGCCTCTTTAGGCTAGGGGTGAGAAATAGCACCTTGACAAGGACTGATGAGTTGAACAAACTGTTTTGGCATTCCAGGCCTTGGCTTGGCTTAGCAAGTCTTTGATGGGGGGGGGGGGGGGAAGGGGGCTTTCAAAGTCCAGTAAGCTCCTGGAGGAGCCAGTCCAAAGGTACTTCCAGATGAGCCTTTTATTGTGCAATCACAATTCCTTGTTCACGGAATTTTACAGGGATTCAGACAGTGTTGTCTTCCGTTTGTAACCTTCCCATATTTTCCCACGGCTCCTGCCTTTTTTCTTACAACAGAAAATCCCATGCAAAGGAGGGAAAGACACAGGAGCTACACAATGTTGTACATCTGGAAGCACCCCTGGTCTCCAGAGGAAGCTTCCAGAATCTACTACTGAAATGTGAAATGTTCTGGATTTGGGCAGCATTTCCGATTTATAAGTAGCATTATATGGACACCCAGCTGGAAGTCACTCTTCATGAATTAGTTTTATGTTTCACATTTTAAAACATTCTCCTTTTCCTACTTATTGTGTGAAAGATCCTCCCAAAGAGAGGGAAATGAACAGCTCAGCTGTACAGGGGGAATGGAAAGCGGCTCTGTACACATAACAGCCTCTTTGTGTACAAAGTACAGCAGAAGGGGAAGGGGAAAGAGTGAGACAGGGTTCTTTTTCTGATGACTTTCCAATATATTTCCTTCAGTAAATAGCAAAACCAAGACTTATCACTCATGATGTCTCCTGGGGATACAGCGTAGTGCTTATTTTGAGAGTTTTATGCATTGCACACCACTCCAAGGAACATTAATTGTGTACAAAGAAACTGGAATTTTGCAAAAATTTAAACAATGGAATAATGCTGTGTTGAATTATACCACAGCTGGGTTAAATAATGCAAGTGTTAAATAAGTCACTCATCCACAAAATTGTACATCTCTTGGTGTACGTTAGGCTTGCCAGATGTGTCTTATTGTGTGGTGTTTTTTTTTTTAAAAAAGCCTGTAAAGGACAGCACTTTCACACTACAGAGTACAGCTTGCTGGGTTGCCCTCACTCCAGAACACCAGAACATCTCTCTCTCTCTCTCTAATCTGAACTGGCTTCCAATTTTCCTCAGGCACAATTCAAAGTGATGTATACACACACTGTTCAGCTTGGTGCCATGTTATGTGAAGAACCACCTGCTCCCATCTGCAGCTGCTCACCCCATGTAATCTTCAGAGGCCCTGCTACGGTTGCCCCGGCCTTTAGACAGTAGGCAGGTGGCAATCTGAGAAAAGGACCTTTCCCTGCCAGCCACATGCATGGTACCAAGCTCAGTGACCAGATTGGGAGGGACTGTGGCTCAGTGGTAGAGAATGTGGTTTGCAAGCAGAAAGCCCCAAGTTTCGTCTCGAGATAGGGCTAAAAAAACGCCTGCCTTAAACCCTGGAGAGCCGATGGCAGTCAGTATTGACAATACTGGCTAGATGGTCCAATGGTCTGGCTCTGTACAAGGCAGCTGCAGATCAGGACAGGTTTATTCTCCCAAGCTTTTTACTGTCTATCCCTACTGCTGGCGCTGCATTTTACTTCACATGACTGTTATTATTGAATTTTTTTTTATTATTTTAAAGCAGCCTTCCCCAACCTGGTGCCCTCCAGGTGTTTGGGACGTCAGCACCTATCAGCTCCAGCCAGCCTGTGATGTTCAGCTGCTGTAGAGATCTTTGTATATAAAAGATAATAAGTAATTGTTTATAAAATGCCAAAAGTTACAGGAAGGAAGGAAAATATACAGCTGGGTAAGTATAAGGGGAGAGTTCATGTGTGAGTGCTGATTAGATGGAGGTGGGAGATCATGTCAGGGAGCTTTAAATATGGACTGTAATATAGACTCTAAGGGTACATCCAGATGGAGGGCTCCTAGCAATGTGAGTCAAAAATACATTGTGCAGTTATTTCACCTTCTTAATGGATTTGTGTGTATGTGCACACTTGTGATTCCTTACTCTTAGAAGTTTGTGCGTGTTTTACACAATTTCCTCATTCTCCAGGGCTTCTCCCATGTTTGTAACCATTATAGCATGTGTGTGTTTTCCTAATGAAGAAAGTCTGGTATTTCTGTGCATGTCAGCATGAAACCCTGGTATATTTATGCAATTCCATTTTACCGCAATGCCACCTAGTGGTTGTGTAATGAAACATACAGAAAAGCAGAGAAAGAAAAAAAACCCACCAAAAAACCACCAACATGTAAAGGAGCCAGTCGTAATTCCACAAAGAATCCACAAGCAGAAGCCTTGGTAAAATGGTTGCCTTGTGTAGAAAAGCCCCTAATCCGGTTAAAGTTAATCATAACTAGATACTATTAAAAACAATAGTACTTATCTTTATTGGGATGTACATCTTGTTTTATTGCTATTGGAACTGGTTGTGGCTAACTTTAGCACAGGATCAGGATCAAAGGGTCAGGGTAGGGCTGCCAGTTGTTAATCCCTGCCATGGCTCTCAGTCTCTGTCATTCTGCCCTTTTAGAACTGCTGTTCCCCTCCCACCACCCCACCGCCAGCGAATGCAGGATTCTCCACAAAATCTAACCCTTCTGTTCCAGTGTCTGCCAAACAACAACAACAATAAATAATGTTAACGAACGCAAAATTACAAATGTGGGGTGGGGAGATAATTTTTAAAAATGCAATTAAGCAAACTGTACAAAGCAATTTGCATAGCATATGTGTTATATTATAGTGACTGCCTGAAATGCTGGGGCTGTTGGCCATCACAAGGGAAGCATGACAGCCCACAGATATTTGGTAAAATTACAGAACTGTCATGAAGCCAAACAGGCAGCTTACATTTACACTCTCTCACACACAGAGAGAGACACAGATTTCACTAGAGCTTCAGAGAGCAGTCACAATTTCAGTTACCTTTTCCAACAACTGCTCCAGTCAAGATTTGGGGCAGGGCGGGGGGAGAGGCTGCTCTTATAGTCTGACCTTCTTTCCTTTGGCAGGCCTCCCTCTCAAGCCCTTTAACATCTCCCCAAATCTACAACTGGTGGCTAGAACAGCTCATCTTCCAAGGGCTTGTTGCCTGGTTACGCCCTAGCCTTAGATAGCTGCCACACCTTACTATAGTCTTCCTCGGCTTCATAAAGTTGAGCTAGTGACCACCAGGGATGACTATTATGCAGCTGTGCACAGTCCTTGTTCTGTCCGTATATATTTTGGGACATTCATCAGGATCTTTAGGGACTATCAACATTCCCTCTAACAGTACTCTATTAAAAATGTTAAATGAATTTGACGTGGCCAAATATTTCAAGGAATATTTCCAGTATAAAGGGGTCAGCAAGGAGTTTCTCCTGTCTAAACCTGCGTAGGATTGCACCCAAACACTTGTAAAGATTATATATATATATATATATATATATATATATATGGTGTTATATTTTATGCTTTTCTTGTTGTGAACTGCTCAGAGAACTTTGGCTATTGACAGGTATAGAAATGTAATTTCCAACTTACACTTTGATCCAACAGCCCAGCCCAACTTCACTAGAATGACTACAATTATGCTCAAGGATCTGGTGCTGATGCAGTGCCTAAACTTGAACTTGAACCTTTGACAGGAAGGTAGCAGGACAGAGGTGGTGTGGGTAAGAATGGGTAAAGAACAAACCCTTGATCTGGCATAGCAGTGGCATCCACAACGCTGCCCTAGATTCTTCTACAAGTAAGACGCTGATACAAGAACTCTGGCTGAGATGAAAGACAAAGTAAAGTACATATAGCATGTTTGGCAATGCACTGAGCAACTTCGATTTTCATATCAAATCTGGCCTGAGCACACTCAACTGTTTCTCTGACCCATCTCGTGTGAACTGGCTTTTGTTACTTTTGGAGGTGGCTCTGTTGACCCAGATTTTCCAAATAATCTAAAGGAGGAAAAAGTAAAAGAAGAAAATAGCAGGACATGGCTGAATGACACACACATATGTGATTTAGTGGTGATTTCTTGTAATTTGCTAGGTTACCCACAGTTCTCCCAAACCACAGTTTACAGGCAGATGTGAGATATGCAGCGTAAAGATTTGCAGAGTTGTGGCAAAGGGCAAGCTGAGTTAACTAGAGTTCATACTGTTTTAGAAGAACTGTCAGGAATGTTCACAAGAAAGACATATGCCGATGGATGTCTTTAGAAAGCCAAAATCTACATGGATGTTACCAGTGGATAATATAGCTAAAATCAACATTTCAATGAATGACTAATTTATATTTGTTTATTATAGTCCCATTTTAGGTAGCCAGTTATGAAACATGCCTAGCCTCAGTATCTGGCAGGTACAGCCACTGAGAATGCATCCCATATACCTTTGGGATCTTAAATTGACAGTGGATTAAAGGCATTCTTAGTTTGTATTAGAGATAGTCTGAGTTTTAGGTATGTTGCAGCTAGTAATTGGCAAACTCCCCCGGGCTAGAGTTGAAATTTGGCTTGGCCAATCAAGATACTTCCCAAATATGTAATGGAAAAAATCAACCTTGGAGAATGGGAAAACAGGCATTCTGAAGGAGAGGGAGGAGTTATCCTGAGCCTCTTCCTGCCTTCTTCCTTCTCCCTCTGAAGCACCATTGCTAGATGGGAAAAAAAAGCCAATCTAGCACACACACACACACACAAACAAAAAAAAACAGTGATCAGAGGGATATACACAGAAGCCTCTGACTTTGGAGGCTTCCATCTCGCAAGGACACAACCCATAGGATTGCACGCTAAGTAAATAAACATCAGAATATAACCCAGTTTTTTCCACACCTGATTCCAAAATTCAGACCTTGTCATTTGCCTAGTGACATTATTGGGGGCACAATGGATTCAGAAAACCTTCGCCAGCCCTGGGTCTTGCATCTTCCTTTGCCTCTCCCTTCTCTGACAGCAGAGATGGAGTGAGGCCTCACTCACTCTGGCACCTTCAACCCTGCTTACAGCTACTTCCCAACTGAGCATGTGGAACATGCTATTTTCCAGGGCGCTTTATTCCTTATAGTAGATATCAGGCACCCTGAAAATAACATGTCCAGGGGTTTCTTTTGTGCCTGGAACACTGTCATAAGCATATTCAGCAGCATCCCAAGTGCAAGGAACTCTGGAACATGTAGTTTCCACAGTGCTTGATGTCCATATTAAGGACTCCAGCATCCTGAGAAAAACTGTATGCTCAAATTACATCCCAAACTTGACAAGCTATCTGGAGGAGACATTTCACTTATTCATAACATGGCCAAGCAATACGAGCTGAAGAAGTTCATACACCATGCCATATCATTATGAATTTGCATGACATTGCCTGCTTTCTAGGTTATAATGCTGTTTAGAAACTTATCAAAAAAAGACATTTTCCTGAGACTTGCTGCCAGTTGATAGCAAAGGAATCCAAATAAATGAGGGCTGATTCTGATATAACGTCTGACGTTACAACACAATTTGTACACCTGGCGATTTCATTTCAGGATTCGTTATCCATAACTTGTAACAAGTTTATAAGCAAGGTCTAGGTCCCTCGTGGTCTCTCTATAAGATCTGGGTAGAAAGGTCACATGGACAAGCAATCTCTGCTGAAGTATAGGGTGATTCAGGCTATTTTCAGCAAAAACGGGCTGAACCGCACAGGGCCCAAGTATAGTGCGCTGCCAGATTGCCCTCTGCCAAGGGTGTAGAACCATTTTCTGGCCCACCACAGGATGGAGGTCACATCACAGATGTGGCCCCACCTCCTGACATCATCCCAACCTTTTTTCCTGCCATGCTGGAAGGAGACATGGAACTGTGCTTCTTCCCAACACAGAGAAAGGGACTCAGGCCACTCCACAACCCCACTGCTGTTTCTGAATTATTTATTATATTTTGAATCCACCCAGTAACCAATGTTCTCTGAGTGGATTATGAACAGCTAAAAGATTAAGATGCCATAGAAACGGTTAAAAATGTAAAGCACACTACAAATATTTAGAAGAATAACACAAAATGCAAAACAAAACATACAGCACAGGAATTACCAAGGCAGCCATAAGAAATCTTAAACTTGGTCTCTAAATTGCAGGGGGTCCATATACTCAGTGGTGGCTTGCCTGACACAGAGACTGCAGGAAGCTTTAACACTTCTGATTTATGTATGCAGAGTCTCTGACCAGTGGAGGTCCCACATCCAACCCACGGAGTCTCGTTGGCTTTCACCAGGGGCAGGGTTTGGCCTCCAAGTCCCACCCCTGGGAGAAATGCAGTCTCTCTCAGCATGGGGAGATGAAAAATGGGTGGGGTTAGGCACTGACAACAGTGGGCATGGCCACACCCACTGACATTATCGGTCTTACAGAGGACCTGTTGTAGGACATTTTGGCCATCCACTTAAGCTGGCTCTGCATTCCTGCTACAATGGATCTGCTCCCAATCACTCCAAAAGGATTTCCCCCCTTTTTTTTGCAACCAGTTCTGCATGAGCACACACATGCTGGGGAAATGGGATGGCACGCAATGTGTCCAAGGGCATCTTTACAAATGTTGTTGCTTACCCGGGGTGTTTGTGCTTCCTGCTGTTTGGCACAATTGTTATGGGCTTAATTACACAGATGGAGGAGGGCAACCAGATGGTTTAAATTAAATACTTCCCCTCATTTCAGTTCCATTGAGACAGCACCATCTAGTGGTGGAAGATCCTGCTTTTTTCAGATGTTACCACTTTAAAAGTTTTTTAAAATTTAAATCAGATTTTTAAATTTAAATCAGATTTTTTTTATTTAAATCAGATTTTTTTAATCAGATTTTTTTAATAAAGTGCTTTTTGAGGAAAAAATATCTAAAAATAGTTTTCTATTTAAGATACATTATAGTCCAAAGGTTATTCATCATGAAATAAGGATTAGTTTTTAATTATGTAGCATGAGGCTGTATATTCATGCAATGTTTAAAGTTTTTGGTAAATGAATTCCATTAATCCGTTCACAATGTCATGCTCTTCCAAAGGTTTCTGTAAGATTATTGGGCATTTTTTCTATCTAGAAGATATTATTACAGATGCTTGGTTTTACAGTTCTCAAAACTGTGAATTTGTGCCTGCAGAGATCACAATCCCATTGTTCCTTTGCAAATCTATGTAAACAGAATCAACTCCTTACTTCTTAAATGCTAAGTTTCAAAAAATTCAATGAATAGATTATTGGGAGTGAAATAGATCTGCACAAGAAGCTAAAAATGAAACCTGCATGTGCTTGTAAATATTAAGGTTATACCAGCAAGAATGAGTCTTTGGTAGGGTGACCACATTTGGGAAACTAAAAAAGAGGACACCCAGTGGGGTGGGGGTGGGAAAGCAGCTTTCAGGGGCCTCTGGGATACATGTCATTCACCTCCACCACCTTAAAGGCCCCAAATGGGGTGGAGGAGGGGAAAGTGTGTCATTCCCACCCTCCACTGCTCCAATCAGGGCCTTTTCTATAATGTCTGGGAATGACACACTTTCCCTTTTCAGGCCCTGATTGGAGCAGTGTGAGGGAAATGACCCACCTCCAGAAGGTGTGTCATTCCCTCCCACCATGCTAATGCAGCCTTCAAAGGGAAAGCGTGTCTTTCCAGGACATTATAGAAAATTACAGAAAATCCCCCCTGACACCCAGAAGAGAACAAAAACCAGGACAAATCCGGGGAAATCCTGACAGTTGGTCACCCTAGTTTGGTAATTCTGAGTTGTGTAAAATATGTATTAAGCTTATAACGAGGAAGAGTGCACTTTTGGGGGGGAAGTCACATGATTAAATTGAGTCTTTCTGAGTAGTGATTAAAATTGTGATTTAAATAATGATTTAAATCAAATTGATTTAAATCAAATCCACCCTGGTTCTGACATAAAACTGGAGTGGATTCACCGCCCCACTAATATTGGCGCCACGGGCCTCCACTGCCTCGGACTTTGATTAATTAAACACCTCAGATTTAAAAATGACTGGAAGAATATATGTTGTTTGTTCTTGTTCTCTCCAAGATTTAGTATATGACAAATACTAAAGAAGTAGAAGTTTTCAGTCTTGAAATCTGTGTCTCACTGAAAAGCACAAAATGCTGATTGTGTATGCAAGACTTGGAGCAGAAGCTTTAGAACATCCAACAAAATGGAATTCAGGGTTTCTCTTTTGGCAAAACACACGAAACTGGTTGGGAATATAATGCAAATGGAAATAAGGATAACTGAACAAATATTTGCACTAAATTTCTTGTCCAAACTGAGGAATGGAATATTGATTTCAGCTTTGCTTTTAATGTTAGCCTTCCTGACGTGAATACAGGCTTTGCAGAGTAAATCACTCTTTAACAATTCTGGCATCAGTCTGTAGGTTCAGTCTATGAAAGCAATCCTATAAAGCAGCAGAGGGTGACTTCTGGCCCGTGAGCCACATGCGGCCTGCCAGGCCTAACCATAGCAAAAGGAACAGGAAGGGAAGAAGAAAAATAAATCTTTCAGCAGGGCTGGTGGAATGGCTCCATTTCCCCCTTTCATTTCCCTCAGCTCAGCCTGCTGGAATGGCTAATGGTGTGATAATTGAGGGAAGAAGAACCGTTATGAGGGAGACCTTTCAAGCAGGTCTGTACGTGGACTCATGGGACTTATTTCCACGAAGATTGCATTGTAAAGGTTTGGGTGAGCTTTGTCATTAAAGCTGCTGCTTTGAAAGGAAGGCTTTGAAAGGAAGGCCATTTCTATGCCGGCCTTTTTCCCCAGGGTCGTCCCTGGGTGCTCCCTCTGCATCCAAATGATGCACAGGGACTTGTAGGGGCAGGGCATGGGTTTTCCCAGGGATAAAGAAAATGTGGGAAAACCCAAATCTTCCAGCGGTCTGGGGACCATCCCGAGACCACGGGAGGTGTGGGCAGCCATCCCACCTGGTTCCCACTTACTCACGAGTAAGCATGGCACCAGAAACGGTCACAGAGACGCACAGCACAGCTCCATGCCGATCAGGACAGCAATCTCGCCACCCCTGGGATGGCAAGGAGGATGTTTAGAGGCCAATTTCAGGGGGAATTTTGTTTTTTTACTTGGTTTTTCATTGGAGCGGGGCCTCAGTCTTGCACGACCTGCCCCACTTCTTCCAAAAACAAAAATGGTGGCCACGATGTCCCTGATTCCTCCACGGATGTTGCACATCACGTGTGTACGCTGGGGGAGACTCATACAATCAGGCTTTCGCAACAGCCTCCTCCCTCCCGGAACGCCAGGAGGTGTAGAAAGGGCCAAAGTGGATGTGTTGAATTGGGGGAAGGAGAGAAGAGCAAAGGTAGTGTGGTCAAACAAAGCCACTTTGAGGAAGGGGAAGAAACTTGGAAACACACATGAGGTATAGAGGACTTTCAGAAGGGGGGAGGAATCATGTTTCCTTACCATTCCTCTCTTCCTGTTCTCTTTCACATTGGAAATGAGCACAATTACATGGAGAAAAGAACAGCGACCACGTGGCCTATACATTTCAATGGGACAGTGCCCTCTAGTGAGCATTTTATAGCACAACTGCAGAAGAGTCAGGTTTTCTGAGGTTTATTTTGTGATGCTAAAACTGAGAAAGGGAGCGGGAGACGCGCAGGAGGCTGACGGCATCGTCAAAATGACCCATGGACATCTATGAGTAGCTAGTGCTATAAATCACTTGTTTAAGGAAGCTCATCCACAAAACCACACACCCTGAATCTAGGGCTAGAGCTACACCTTGTGTCAAATCATTATTATCCCATCATGGTAACGCTATACCCCTCTTGCGCATTTATACCTCTCGTAGGACACACAATGACATTTGTTGTGGTATTTCTGTTATTGTGGAATAAAAAAGCAGGAAATAATGCTATGAAAACAGTATATGGAATGTGTAGTGTGCTCCAACTGTTCTCAGTGCACTTCAATGCCGCTATAAAGCAGTAGTATAGATCTACCTAGGTTTCAGGGATTAAATATTTCTGATTCCTTTGGAGTTAAAAACACGTTTCAGAGTGAAAGCAGGGTGCCTGTGTTGCTTCCTCCACCCCTCAAATTAAACCTCTCCCTGCACATTTATATTTAGTGGTATCGAATATCTGTCTAACATTGGATGAAAAACTGTTGAATATGAACAATGTTGCAAAAATGGGTTGCTTCTGTTAAGAATGAAGAATTACGAGGCTTCAGGTATTTTTCATAAAGAGAAGTGGCCATTTCATCATCTCCAAAAATGATATGGCTTCATAGCTTTTTAGCAAATAAGGTAGTATATAAATGTTAATAAGAAATAAAGAAAAAAATTAAAAGGACAAAAGGGGGGATACCAATTTGCATAAAACTGCATATGCAAATTTAGGACGAATTGTTATAATCTAAACAGAAATATAATACATCTCACCAGTTGGAAGACTGACTAGGTGACCTGTCAGTCTGTTGTTCCTGTTGACCCTACCTTACAGCCAAATACCTTCCTAATTTGTCCAAATTATGATCAGAAATTAAGGTAAATCACACCTGACCAAATACAAGTATGAAACAGCTGAGCACCATCCAATCCTAAGAGCTGCTTTAACAAATACCGGGCTTTTTCACACAAGGCTGTTAATCCGCTGAATCCACTTTTGATTTTGTCACAGAAGCAATGCACAAAGACCATTTCCATTCCTGCTTTTCCACTTCATAGCCTCTAGGTGGCACTGCAGTACAGGGGAAAAGGACAAATATACAAGTGGAAAAAGCTTTTCTTGTTTCGCTTTCACAAATAATACCACATTTTTCCTGCTCTAAAAGTGCATTTTAAAACAAGCAAAACTGGACAGTCATGGCATTGTCTAAAGAACCCATAAAGGACCGTGAGTAGGGAATGACAAGCACACAATAAATGCCTCATGTAGAAAAGCTCAGTAACCGCATGTCATACATTAGGGCTCTAAGGAGGGGACTGCAGGAGCATTTAAGCAAACCAAAACAAGAGAGGGAGGGGCTTATTCACAGTTCATGCTTTAGGTTCTAAACTTTGACCCATGCTCAACCAGAAAGCTCAAGCAGCTGAGCAGAGGAGAAGAGACTGGATGTGCTCATAGCTCTCTTAGCAATTGTATGTAGAAATGTAGATCAAGCTTACAGAAGACAAGTAGAGAGGGGGAGATTCCCTCCTTCCTTGGTTTTTTCTCTTGCACCTTCTTACTCTTCCCTATTCCATTACATTACACAGAAGAGGGGGAAATCAAGAGTCTGAGAGTTGGATAGCTTTTCTGGGCCCTGGCTTGAAAAAATAAAGTGTGAATCTTCCATATTTTGAGGGAAGATCTCAGATCATTTATAAATTACTCCATGGTGAGCTTGGGAGAGCTCCTCCACCTCTAATTGCTTGGGCCACCCCAGAGCACCTAAAAAACTCTAAGGCTTGGTGAGCTATTGGCATGAAACAATTTAATGGAGCTTCTTAAATGCTTTTGGTACTTTGTTAGCTAATGAAAAAAACTCCTCAATATCTCTTGAACATGCTTATGTTCAGCTGCATTGACGCAGTTGTAACTTGACAAAGTCTGCCTCTAATTATACATGGCAGTCATTTGACCACAGATAAACAGATATTACACAAACCTTTGGAGGGAATAATATTTGGCTACTATAACTTTTGGAATAATTTATTCCACATCCTGACCTTAGAACACCAAAAATGATTCATAACGTCTTCGGGATCTGAGCATAAATATTTTTACTGAACAAAGAGATTGGTCTCTCTGACCTCTGTGGAGTTAGCACTACATGCGTTACTCATGAAAAATCATACTTTGTTTAGGGGCATTGTATCATAGGCTGGTGGAAGATGGTGGCCAGAGAATTTGGGCCTCAGCCTAGCAAATATCCATAGTGTATCTCCCACTGGCTTTTATGGGCTCCAACCCAAAAATGTTATAAAGCAAACAGAACAGAATGTCACAAGATCTGTGACTTTCACTCCTTTTTAAAGGGAAGTCTTTGTATCAAAACAACCTTCATATAACTATAAATTACTCAGCTATCTCCAGAGAACAGAGCCTAAATGAAAACCTGTGTCAATAATTAGGACCGAAGGAAATGCACCTTGCTGTGCTTTAATTACAAAACGTGTGTATTTTAAGAAGAAACTTGTTTACTCTGCTGGCAGATATTTATACAGTGAAAAAGAAATAGCATATATTTCTTGCATTCATGGATGGTAAAATCCAAACTAAGATTTCTCTTCACACCAGGAAGATGTTAGTTTGAAGCACATTGACACAGGGGGCTGCCTTATAAGAGGAAACTGGCTGGTGTTAACTGCTTATAGGAAGGTAAAGTAGACTCTATGTCTGGATCCCTCTGGATTGGCAGTCCAAAAGCGTACAAAGCTGAAAGTGGTACAGCAATGTCAGTATGGTGACAGCCTGATCTGCTACTGAAATAAGTAGCAAAATGCTGAGTAAAAAGCATAAGAGTAAGTGCTGATAATTCTCTCCCCCCACACACCCTTCCTGGGCCTGGTTTACAAAGCGCATAGGCAAAATCATAATCAATGTCAATGGGTTTGTGTAGGAAGGCTTCCTACATGTAGAGAATTATGGCCTAATTTTTGGATGGCAAAGCTGTCCTGATAATTTAAAGGCCTCCAAATATCAGAGGTGCACAACCTTTTTGACGCAGGGGCCACATCTGGTGTTGGTTGGGAGTCTGTGAGTAAAACTGTGAGGGGCATCTGCAGATTTGACAGGTTGCGTGGAGAGAGGTGGAGTGGCGGGCCATGGGTTGTGCGCCCCTGTGATATGCCACAAGTATTTTATACAGTAAAAGACTTTATTTATTTTATTTATTTTATTTTGTTACATTTGTATACTGCCCCATAGCCGAAGCTCTCTGGGCAGTTTACATAAGATTAAAACAATTAAAACGGTATACAAAAATTAAAACAGCAAAAACATACAATATACACATACCTTTAAAACTACTATAATAACTTTAAAAAGCTATAAGCCTAAACAAACAAACAAAAAACCAGACTCATCAGATATTGCTAAATGCCTGAGAGAAAGAACATAAGAAAGAGCCCTGCTGGATCAGACTAAGGTTCCATCTAGTCCAGCATTCTGTTCACACAGTGGCCAATCAGTTGTGGCCCAGCAACCCACAAGCGAGACATGAGTGTAACAGCACCACCACCGCCCTCAACATAGGCTTACTGCCTCTGATACTGGAGGTAGCACATAGCTATCAGGACTAGTAGCCACTGATAGCCTTCTCCTCCAGGAATTTGTCTAACTCCCTTTTAAAGCCATCCAAATTGGTGGCCATCACTATGTCTTGTGGTAGTGAATTTCATAGTTTAACTCCGCTCTGTGTCAAGAAGTCATTCCTTTTATCTGTCCTGAATCTCCCACCAATCAGCTTCATGGGATGACTCATTGGGTTCTAGCATTATGAGAGCAGAAGAAAAATGTCTCCCTATCCAAAAAAAGTGAAAGCCTTTTATTTTTGCCAAGCTATCTATATAGAAGACCCAAAAATAATCATTAATCTTGCCCCACGTACGTCACATTTCCACATCTTAATACATTTTGTATTGAGACCAAGCACAATAGTCAATTCTGAAATCAGCAGAGCTGTCTAAGATGAAATTGCTAGGCCATAGCCTGCGTTTAACGGCTGTAATATAAGTTTAGTTCTTATATTAGAACATCATGCATATAGGGGTTGCCCTATAGCTCAGATGGCAAGGTTTGCCTCAAGTATGCCCATTCCGGCCAGTGCCTGTTTGGACCATTAGCTGACCTGTAAAAAGCAAGTCTCTGCCCATTATAGAACCAGGGATAGGAGGTAAAATGTGCAGCCAGTGTTCTACCCAACCATCTTCGAGAAACAAGCTCACACCCACCATCCATTGTTGTAGCCAATGAGGGAGATCATAGATAGTTAATGGCATGTAAAGGAAGCAGTGGGATTAAACATCTTGGTTCCTTTTGAAGGTCTTTTTTCCTCCACTGGGATAGAAGTGAGAGTTGCCCATAAAAAATATGGAGACATCCAGGATATTAGCATGCTTGTGATTGGTTGCAGTATGGCCTGTCACCAAACAAGAGGTAACAAAAAAGGCAGACATTCAGATTCTTTCCAATTCATGTCTTATTTTGTGTAGTGGGGAGGGATGGAATCATTTTTTAAATTTATTTTTTATTTTTTACACATTTAAAACTGCCCTGCCAATCCTTATGTGAATACATTATTTTCATACTATGTGTGATTTGGGAGGAAGGGGCAAAGAGAATGTGGTCTGCAACAGCCTTGTAATGTAGTCCATTGTTAAATACTGCAGGTTAGAGGTGGAACCAAGTCTGGTTTGGTTTTCCGGCCCAAATCCCCACACAGAGGGTTGCGGCAAGGTTCAACCTAGTTTCATTTGTGACTTCTGGCCCATTTCCATCCCAAACCAAGTGTTGGCTTGCATGCACAAACCATGTGCTCCATTGACTTGCATGCAGACAAGTTGCGCGTTTAAACTCATCCACACATGCATTTCCATGCAAAATAAGAGTTTTGCATAATATGCAAGTTAGACTGCCCAGGTTTGGGAAAATGCAATATAGAAACACTGTATACACAGCACCAGTCCATGTATTACAAGGCATCGTGTATAGAAACTAGGTTTGCAGCAGGATTTTTTTTAATCTTAGCTGTCCGAGAATATGAATATTCTTGAACAGGCAATAATTAACAAGAAATTAAAAGAATAGGAAATGCTGGAGTAATTCAGTCTTTGTGAATTTGGATATGAACTTACCTGATCCACACCTGTGGATCAGAACACTAGCTTTGCACTTCGCAGATGTTTGGACAAATTTCTTTGCTCAAACAGCATACCAAAGTATAAAATGCCTATTTTGAGAGGAATCATGCAAATTCCCCTTACACTCTAATACAGAGAGAGAGAGAGAGAGAGAGAGAGAGCAGTTTAATGTGGAAATGAGACAAAATAGACTCATAGGTGTTCATGTGCCAAGGTGACATGGATTGGAATAACATTGATTCTTCCATTCCTACACAAAATACTGGTTCAACATTTTATCCTTACTACAAGTTAATATAACCCGAACTGTGACTCTCTTTTGAAAGTATTTGGTTAAAAATATACACATATATGAGGGGTAAAATATCTTTCCCTGAGTTTTTGCTCAGCCTTGGTTCTAAAATGCAAACAAAATATTTAAATATAATGATCACTAAGGTATGGCCAGGCTTTGGCTATAAATAGTCAAACTTTCACTTTTCTTTCTTTTACGACTAAAAGGCAAAATGAAAGAAGGATCCGGGAAGTTATTTTTAAAGCAAGGATGAATGCCACGCCAAAAGGTTTAGAAAAGAAAAAAAATCTGATGAATCTTTGAGAGGCACCGTTGTTTTAGATGTATTATTATAAGGGCAGACCAAAAGGAAGCAAAATACTGCCCAACACACTGAAGGAATACAACTCTGGAATCTTAACAGGTCAAACAAATAAGAATTACCACCTCATATTCTTGGTGAGCTGTAATCGCCTCCCAGATTCAACCAAGATTGCTCATGCAAATTACCACTTGTCTAGGGTTTATTTCAAACTGGGCATCTCTTTCTCCCCTACCTCCAACCTCTCTGATTTGTTGCCATCTCACTTATTTTTATTTCACCCAGTTTTTCTCTTTTCCATGTTTGCCGCACTTATCTTTCAAACGTTAATTGTTATTCAGTGGCTCACAAAAGCAGACCGCAGAAGGATCAAAGAGGAGAGAATCTCTGCATAATTATTTTAAGGGCATGACATTTGATCATACACAGGGTTTAAGTCATTCATAAATAGGACCCAAGGGGAGGAACAACTCAAGAAAAACAACCTTGCTTGTTTGCTTGACTGGCGTTCAGAAACCTAGTCCCTATTGCCCACAGAAACAATTTGTAGTCTGTTTGGCAGAGCAAAGAAGCTAACTGCAGGCTCCGTGGTTTAAAGAAAATGTATCTACAGCAGCTTGGATCTGAGTTTGAAAAATGTTCCTCGTTATTTTAGTCCAAGTCAAGCCTTTTAAAATTAAAAGAAAATGTTGGCTTTAATTAAAGATTAAGTATTGAAGCCTCCTTTTAAAGAATGTGCTTTTTCTCGCTGAGTAGAATAGTGAAGGGAAACTATTTGAAATTTAAAAGCCATCTTCTCTCGCCAGGGAGACATTTCTCCCCCCAACCCCCACACCCAATCTTTCTCAATGCTTTAAAGCAAAATATGTGAAAATCATTCATTTGTGGAACAATATTTCGGATGCTTTTGCCATTGCCGTTGTGGATATTTGGCACAACCAGACTTTTTCCAGAATTTTAGCAGCAAGTCTGGAATGGAAAGGTGGGGCATCGAAACACATTAATGCTCCGCTAAACGCAAGCCCCTGCCGGAAAAGTTACTCCACTGCTGGAATCAACACGATTCTCCGTAAGGTATGTGCAATGTAGCACATTTTACCACGATGCAAATGAAAATATGGGGCTTTCTCCAGAGCCCCACTTTGGCAAGGTGGTGAGGTGCTACAGTAGAACCAGCAGCTGCTTGAGGGACAATTTGCAGCCACAGCGGGCCATCTGAAAATCATTATTGCACGGCAGTGGATTTTCCACATGTTCATATGCTGGACAAGCAGGTTGCCCTTGAAGTATTGTTCCCAGGGGGGAGAAGGAAAACCCAGAGAAAAGTATCCGAACCTCAGATCACTATTTAGCTAGAGCCAGACAAAAATATGGCCAAGAGGTCTTTTGGCCGTGATGCTGGCAAACGATAGGTTAAGGTAAAGAAACAGGCAACAAATGCAGAAGACAAAGGACTGAGGCCTGCAATGAAGGCAGAGATAGCACAAAGGATAGAAGGAGGAGGAGCTTTTTTTAAAAAAATGCAATTTTTTATGGCATCTCACAGCATTGACTTCCACTTTTATAATGCCAAAGGACGTAGAAAAATGTCGCTCTTTCACTGCATAGAATCTCTCACATTGAATCTAGCTTTTTAATGTAGTTATGGGAATGTATTTATAAAAAGGAATCAGAAAGCATACGAATACCATTAACTATTTGATGAGTTAACTGGTACTTTGATTCAAAGAAGGTGAAGAATATTGTCAAAAGTGTGTAGGATAACTGCATTTTTCAATTAAAAGAAAAGGATTTTAAAGGAATCGTGCAAACAGCAACGAATGTTTCTAGTGAAAAAAACAAGAAAATCTAGATCTACCGTGCTTAATGAAGCATGAAGATAGTATTCACTTGAACTCCAGACGTAACAGCAATTAAACTTAAGACATATTTTCACAAATTGACATATTGTGCTTGGTATCACAGTTCTCTTTTGCTAACTGATGCTGTTAGTTTATTGCTCTATTTGTTTTCTCATCTTTTTTATTTATTGACAGTTATATTAACGTGTTCTGTTTATTTGCAAAATATCTGGATTTTTATTTATTTATTGTGTTTTATTGTTCTTACTGTTTTATTCTGTTATGAAGAAAAGTGGGCTAAAAGTTAGTAAAGAATAAAAATTAGAAGTAAACAACAGCTGCAATCCTATGCATTCATATGAGAACAATCCCTAGTCCTGGGCTGCAGAACACTCAATCCCTTACTCAGACAATACCCTATCAAGAATCTGTCAATAACCCCAACTTTATATGAGCTAATCTAACGGCAGGCTCCCATGTACAGATTAATCAATAGCCATTTAGTTTGTGGTTGGTAGCCAATCCATACAAATATTACCTCCTGTCAATTTGGTTCCTATTGTTGGGTAATTTTCAGAGGAGTTGAATGAGAGAAAACCATCTTTGATTATTCATCACATGGTAACGGCTGATAGCAACTTCATATGACATGTTCAAGTTTTCAAGTTATAACTGAAGTTATCAATACTTCTTTTTCTGAAATGCTACAGTTAACATACTTGGTTCAGAAGCTGCACATTTAGAAACACAAAATATTGTAACAAAGATGAGATTGTTAATTTCCCATTACACCTTCCAATACAATACAATTTGGACCTCATTTTTTTTTATAAGCACTAACAAGAAAACACAAAATAAATGTTATTATATGGTCAGTGCTAAAATTCATGACCAACAGCAGTCTATATCAACTTCAAAAAGCCAATTAAGAGACTGGATCAGGAAAACCTAGATCTTATATACAAACTTGAGTTCTTAATATATCATTAATTGCTTGCTGGACCAATCTATGCTTGAATGCAGTTCACAAGTCCCTTTTTTAGTGCAAACAAATAAAAGTACCTTCCATTCCTCTCAATCAGGGTTAAGACAAGATTCTTGGAGAGTTTTGTTCTTCATGTCCCTTTTGCTTGAACTGTCAGCATGACAATTCTTGCAATATATTAACCTTATCAGCGGGTCTCTGCTTGGTTGTGGGCCCTTGGCAGGTGCCCAACCATGCCTACCCTTGACCCTGTTCTCCAGCAAGAATGCATACTAAGTATCACCTAACACAGATCAGTTATGTTATAACTATTAAGAGGTCCTGAATATGCACTCTTGCTTTATAAAATCAACACACAGTGATGGACCTCAAAAGTTCTAATTTTAAAAAAGTAGACCACACAAGATCACCGTACCGTGCTGGATAAAAGAACTGCAACCTTAGAAAAGAGGCAGAATTTTAATGTTCCTGTTTTATTGTTTAATTTTTTGTACACCACCTTAATCGTGTTTTAGCAGCTAAAGATGTATATAAATGTAAATAAATAAAATCTACTTTTATCTAAACATATTCCCCTTTTGGGGGCTCTGTTCTACTGAGTTTCTTAAAAGATGGAAATCTGTTGAGCTGTATCACAGACATTTTGCTTTGTGGCTTTGAACATGAAGTAGAGAAGGTAACTAAGGATAAAATAACTGCAGCATTGTGGTTCAAATCCATATATATTAAAATCAATGATGTTTATTTTATTTCATTTTTTTTCTTCAATGGAATGCAGATTCCACCATAAATGTTCCTCTGAAGGCCCACTGAGACATGTTAAAAGAATTCTGGTTTCAGCCAAATGCTTCTATCATTGAGTCTCTCTGCTGTTGTGATTATGAACAAATGGTCAGTTTCAGTGGAACACATAAATCCATTTTTTAAAAAAATATGGGAAGACAGAACACAAGCCACAACTCCATAAAGAGAACAGAATTTGCTGAAACAGATAAGGGCATGTTAGTTCATTGACTCGAGGATTGCATAAAACCTCCCGTTTTAGTGGAAAGTACAAAGAATCCAAAATAGACATATTAGCACAATTCTGAGGAGTGAAAAAAGAATATATGAGAACATTTCAAAACCCTTTTCAAAAACCACTTGAAGAGATTTCTCTTTCCGGGAAACCTCTCTCAACAAAAGGAAACTATCATTCTAACCAGCAAGTTTAAAATGAAAAGCAGCACTATGATTCTCTGGATAAACTTCAAAAGTTCAGAGATACAGAAACATTTTCACAGCAATGTACTTGTATTCCAAGCGTATCTGATGAAATTTAGTTTTGCCTGATGTAAGAACAAATGATATCAACAATACTCTGAGAGCCCAAACCGCTTCTTTATCCATGCAGTGGGAAAAGCAATAGAAGTCAATATCTCCACTTCCAACAGCTGATCTGTACTGGTTCTACCAATGGTGAAGGTGGGTAATTTTAAACTCTTAATGGTTTCCAGGGGCCCCTCTAGACAGCCAGGTGTGTTACTAAAGCACACAACTAACATTTCTAACCCCTACACTCACACCATTATTTGCTTTACAACTGCTCCTATATTTGATATGTTGGAGCAAGCAAGCAAGCAACAACAACAACAACAGTTTGCTAATGCTGATTCCCCCCCTTTTTTAAAGGAATACTTTGTGCATGTTTAGTTTTGCATTTTAAACTTGCTTAAATCATAGCACCATCACGACTAAGGAATAAAATAAAGTTTGCATTTGCTGCCCTCTTGCTAAACATATTTACTTGGGAATCAGCACTAGTTTGCTGAAGGAATGGATAATATATTTTAAAAGAAAAAATAATAAAATCAGCCCCTGTAACCATGTCCATGTCTAGCCAGTTGCCCCGACTATATGATTTCTTTTGTAAAATTCATTTCATTTCATTTGTTATATTTCAATACTGTCCCATAGCCGAAGCTCTCTGGGCAGTTCACAAAATTAAATAAGGGGAAAGAAAGGATGCTGCACTGAGCAGCATCAGCCTGGGGGGGGGCTGTCAATTCTAGTGCTCATACCTAAGCCTGTTTGCCATTGCTCCGCTCACCTGCCGCTCACTTGGTACTAATTTGGGGGGAAGGGACTCCTGGGATGCGGAGCCTGGCTTGTTTTCTGAAATAACCTGACCCAGCCATAGCTGCACTCCTGGGCTCTACAGCCACAAAGGGAGAGAAGGGACATCTGGACTCAACTCTGGCACTCTCTCACTCTTCCCAACAGAGGTGAAGTGCCCAGGTGCCAATTCTGCACACATTGTGCAGATGAAATGGATGCGAGCAGCCATGATGCATAGGTGAGAGCCTTTCTGGAGGGATAAGGAAAACACAGGCACAGGCCAGTAATTTTAAAGAGCAAGGAGCCTCGTCAACAGAAGTTGCAGCAAATGGTGAGGCTGGAGCGGAATGAGAAAAGGTTCACTGTCATGGAAGTCAACAGCAACACTTGCATTGTTATTATTAAATCCAGAACGCAGCAAAAATGTAACTGGCTGCAAAATAATTAACTGTTTAAAGAATATGTTTTTAAAAACCCTATTTTATATCAGCTCTGCAAGGGATGCTATTATATATTTTTTCAGGTATATCTACTGCCTGTAAATTGCCTCCAGATTTATTTTTGCTTCAAAGAGTGAGAGATTTGCAAGAACATTAATGCACAGACTGATATCAATGAGATGTACCTGCTTAAATCCATTCAGCACAGATGGGAAAATAAACCCACCGCTTTGCCAAGTTTCAGCCCAGACTGAATTTTTACAGCTGGTTTATAAAAAAAAGCTTGGCGATGTATATATATTTTTAAAGGATTTCATGGAAATACTGATACAACCTTAAATGCAGTAGTACGAACAGTGCCATGATAGTGTAATATTACACCAGGGACGTAGACCAACCCAACAGACAGTGTTGCAGGCATAATTTGTTAGCTGCAGTTGTTTTATTTACACCAAGTGGCGGAAATAGACTGGAACACACAAGAACACTATTCCAGGTATGAGATTTCAAGTCAGACATTTTTCCAGAAAGAAATGAAGTTTTTACGGGCTCCTCTTTTCCTTAGTTTTATTGCCAAGAAATACAGTCTCCCCAAATCCACCTCCCCACACTCCTGCTACTGCAGAATCAACATTTGGCTTGTTACCTTAATCATACTATTACTTCCTCTTATGTATACATGTGCTTCACTTCAGTTCAACTGAGCACCAATATTCAAGCATTAACATGTGCTCACGCAGGGTGGCTGGTGCTTGATTGGGTGGCAACATTCTCCTGCAAAACATCTTTGGTTAAAAAGAGTTCTGCTCATGAAAATGATATTAGCCATAGACACAGGTGCCTGGAGGTCAAAATAAGGAGCTGGAACACTCTAACCAAGCGCAGCAGAAAGTGGGCAATTTACTTTTACTCGTTAATTGAAAAAAGTTTAAACTTTTTCTACATTTTGGTTTGGATACACAGGATTAAAAAAATGAATAACCCTACAGTTTTTTAAAAAAATTAAATAATATACAATTTCACAGGCAGATCTTCAAAGGAAAGAAGTGACCTATTTCTGAATACACTTAGGAGCCACATCAGTTTTTCTTTTTAAGCGTTAATAGCTGGTTTGCCACCCCCTTTTCTTGTTCGGACTGCATTGCACAAGGCAGGGCAATTTAACCCTTTTCTTCTCCACTACAGTCCTGCTGAAAATCATCCTCTCCATATCATGCTCCTAAAGAAAAAGAAGACATGCCAGTGGCAGTTTACTTCTCCAGGGCTAAGAGCAGGGCTTATTTTTCATCAGGACTGTGATCTTCTCCTCAGGGCTTATTTACATCAGGATTAAATCCCTGACCTCCCTGTGCTCTGCAGTCCCTACAACAATTGCCCCCCGCATCTCAGCAATTGGAGTTGTGTGTGTGTTTTAATGTGACTTCTAATGATGCGTTTAGGACCATGTGTAGTTTTCCTTTTGTTCTGCTGCTGCTGCTGCTACACACTTTACGCAGCACCCCGAATTCACCAGAGCCCTCCCTTCATGGCGGAAAGTTGGTGCCGCATTCCTCCAAAATGCTGTGGTTTTGCTCCTGCAGGGTGCCATCAAGTAATCCTCTTGTTGGGGCACAGGGTTTCCGACAGTCATCTGGGTACTGAAGCCGCCGCCCCACCCTCTTCCTAACTTCTGGCAACCAATCACCAGTCACCATCCACTTGGAAAGCCCCCCCCCCCAGATTGACCACACAGCAAGGTCAGATGGCGGAAGACCTGGGGTGACTGCTCCCAATGAAAATGTCGGGGTAAATCCTTGACTTTTTAACAATGCAGCTTTGCAGAAAAACCCCGTGGTGGCTGCAAATCTGCAGCTGTATAATACAACTGACCGCAGGGCCACTGCATGGCTTTGACCATATATAGACAGCCCTCTGTATTCTTCACAGTAAACAGGTACCAAAGAGAGCTGAGAGTATGGATGTACAAATTTTGCAAAATCTGTTTCATCAGTGTTTTGTGGATTGTCAGATGCCTTTCATTCTGTCATCCACTCAATGACGGAATTGATTTTTTTTCCAATTTCCCGAATTTGTGCAAATTCGCATTTGCAAAAATGTGCAAAGCCCACTCAACTTGCACAAATCCCACCCAAAATACACATTTTCATGCTTTAGCCTACAGGGAAACTGCACATTTTCAGCCAGTAGGTTTTTTAAAATTTTTACATATGTTTCTACAACTAAATTTGTAAAGTAAAGTAAAGAAAGTAAAAAAAAACTGGTCTGCAATTCTACAAAATCCATGTGATGCGGGAAAAGCCAGTCTGCTGCAGAATCCATGGGATGGATTCATATATAATCCAAACCCATTTGATTCCATTGTCAATTTCTCCGACTTCCCTAGCTGAGAGTCCCCAAACCTGCAATGGCGCCATACTTCAGAGGCATAATAGCCATTTGTGGCTCCTCTATGCACTGCACACCCTTGTGTGTTTGCCATTTAGGGCCATGCGCCTCCCCTTCACACTTTGCCTTCTGCAGCAAACACTGATGGACTCAGGCTCTCATGGCAAGGAGTTATTTTTCTATCTCCTATATCACCACCTGTACATGTTTTAGAACCAGGGCGTACATTTTGCTTTTCACACACACACACACACACACACACACACACACACACACAGAGCCAATCTCAACGTGGCCACGGCAAATGATGACCTACACAGCTGCACAATTCTGTGCGTGGCATGGTCATGCAGCGAGTCCATTGTTTATGTGCAAGCAGCCATCACCAGGGATGGAGGGGAGTGAAGTAGCTGCCAGAAGCAAACCAGTTAAATATATTTGCCCTTCAGATATTCCCTTACAATTTACTGTTCAAGGTACTTGGAAAAGAACTTGTCCCTGAGGCTTTTGAAAAAGCTCTCCCGAGGGGATCAGAGGAACCTGCTAACAGAGCAGCTAAATAGAACAGGATTGCATAAAAGCACCACACTGCCAAGCGAAAGGAAACTTTTTTTAAAAAACCTGCAAGGTAGAGAGTTAGGCATGAGCTCCTCTCAGTAAGAAACACAATGCATGACCCACCTGGACAAGAACAAACTATTTGAAACTACCCAGCATTAAAAGAAATTTAAAATTAAATCGGTAACTCTTTTACGGTTTATAGAAGGTCTCAATGTCTTTTTCAGTTTTCACACTCTTTAAATATCGTATTTCTGAAATGGTGATTTTCTTATTAATGTTGTTGGCTGCAGTCCTAAAAGTGGACTAGATGTTGGAAGAACTTCATGGAGGTCAGAACAGCAGCAGGAGAACATGGGCTTTTAGAGTTGAGCTTTTGCTTAAAATTATCCCGAAGACTGGTGCCTCAATGAGATTACCTCTTTGAATGCAGAGTGAATCATGTCTAAGCCCCAGTGAAGCAAGTCAGTTGGGCCAAACCAGCAAGGATGGCAACGGGTCCATGTGTTTAAACATGGAGTTGCACCAATAACATAGAAGAGGGGCACGCAGGCAAGCAAGGCAGAACCTCCCCCTCCTTCTACAGCTTACCTCCCTACAGTCTGTCTCTCCCAGTGTTTTTTTTTCCTCTTCAGCCAAGTTCTGGTATCAGAACTGTGCTCAATTGAAATAAAAAGAATCAGAGTAGGAAGGTCCATGGCTCAGTGGAGGAGGGGCCATAGCACATGCTGGCTGGGGATGATGGTAGTTGTAGTCAACAATCTGAGGGAAGGCTGCTTTAAAACTATGCTTTCATAATAAGCCACGATCTGAAACAACAGTTTGATCCTGGCTTGTTCTCACTAACCATAGTTTAAACAAGCAACATTTATGAGTTCAGATGTCACATGGAACTGTTGTTAGCTTAAAACCAGAAACAGTTCCTTCTGATCTCCTCCCAGTGTACAAAAAAGAAGGAGGGAGAAGCGGTGAGTGATTGCTCACATAGCAGGAAGACATGGTTTCCTGTTATATCTGGAACCAGGGCTTAGGGACAGAATGAGAAAGCAATCCAAATAAGAGAAATGCAGGTTCAGCGCTACTTTGGATGCATGGTTAGTTAGAAAATCGTCTATAAATAGAGGAGACACACTTGCATGTATATCATGGGTGCTTCCATATGAAGGTCTCCTAACATCAAGCATCAATAGGCACTGTGCAGCTATTTTGTCCTTTTTCCTTAACGGAATTCTTTTTGGTAACAACAGAAGATGGAAGAAGCAATGGGAATGGGCTACAAATTGAAGACAATGTTGTCTTACCTGCCCATAAAATTCGATCAATGAGACACAGTGATATGATATGATAAAAACCTTGTTTGGGAGTACCCCATATCCCCTTTCATATTATTAGTTAAGCCGTAGTTAAGAGATTTAAGAGTAGCAGATTCTTAAACCAAAACCATCCTTTTGGAATGACTGTCAGCTTCATAAACGATTTGAGCCTAGTCAAAAGATGCATACTTTAAAACCCAATAGAAACTATTTTCTACTGCCACTTATTCAAGAAAAAAAATCCCCTATTTGTATCATTAAGTAGTATAAAAATACAACCAGTTGTCAGGGACTGTAATATGTATCTTACAGCTGATAGTTCTAGCTATTTATTACTTTTAAATAGGGATCACTAAATAGACTTTTTAATCAGTTGACACCGCAACACACTTAAACGTGTTCCCTTTAAATATCAGTAATGTGAATTTGTGCTGTATTTGATATTCAAATTCTCATTTTGCTGTTACATACATTTGGTTTCGCACTTTGCAGTGGAAAGTATTTGTCTTTAATGCTCGTTTCCTTCAGAGAAATCTGCAACACATTTCACAAAAATGCAGTTCAAATGTTAAGATGGGGCTCAGAGGAGGTGTTTCGTCAAGCCCTTGAATGATTCTGACAGAAGAGCACAGTTTATAGCCCTCGTTTTAGAAATACATGTTCTGTTTTGTAAAAGTTTACTGGAAAGAAAAAAGTTCGTGAAGCAGACAAGATAAAATAGAAATAAATCCGCCATCCACTGAAAAGTCTTCCAGCTCGACATAGAGCACTCTAACCTTTAAGAACGGCCTCTGAGAATTGTGGTGCATGGTCTATTGCAAAAGAAGATATCAGAGGTCAAACTCCATAAATTTAGGGACAAAAAAAAAAGGAGAGTAACAAAGAAAGTGAGAACAGTTCCAGAAGCCGCAAAGCTCCCCTAAGCATAAACACCTACAAATAAATCACAGTCTTCAAGATCTAAAAGCCCAATGATTTATTTTTTTAAAAAGCAGTTATTTCCAGATTTCCCCATCCAAATCGCTTCATTTTTGTTTGCTCTGGCTCCCTTGCCCCCCTGAGTAACACAAACTCAAATGAACCAAAGCCAAGGGTTTTTCCACTCTTTCAGCTCTCCTTTGCTTCAGTTGTCTCTACTACTCATCATCTCTAAATACAAGCCAGAGGGTCCTGCTTTCAAACATCGCCTGGACCTTATGTTCTTAAGTGCATCGTTTTTAGAAAGAGCGATAAGTGCGTCGTTTCTACAAAGAGCTCTGTTCTGTTTGCAAGCACCAACTTCTGATCTGAAAACCCTTCCTCCTAATTGCTGATGTGCATGCAAGGGGTTTGACTGCCATTCCTCAGTGGCAAAGAACTCTGTACCTTACATTGATTCTTACTGCGGCTGTTCTAGGAATAAGCCCTGCTATATAGACCAGTGCTGGTGCTAAGACTGGACACAAATTAAGCTCCCAATACACTGCATGGCAGTAAATGCTGCTGAAATTGGTGGCTTTTTTTCATAAGTTGCTCCCATGAGTCAATGCATGAAGGTTGGTTTCTGTATGCCAGTGAGGCAGAGGCAGAAGCCACCTGCAAGGAGACTATCCGCAGGTCACATCTGATAGTGCACACCTGGCACAGGTGTCAGAGAAGAGCACCCTACAATCCTCCCACTCATCACTATGTGAAGTTTTAGAATGAAGTCTCTTCGTTGTGGGGAAATCCAGCCATTTGGTCACCCTAACTGACAATAGTTCACTCTTTGGTCCATAGAAACTTTAAATTGCAGTGTCTCGTTTTTGTCACTAAACACCAAGCTCTTGTACAACAAAACTGAAACCAGAATGTGATATGTAACAGAAGGCAAATGTGAAAAGCCGGAAGAATTTTTTAAAGCCATGCCAAGTGTCTATGTGGCGAGCTACGGCTATTTGATACAAAAATCCTTTCCCCAAACCAATAAAGTTGTTCAACTTGTATGTAGATGCAAACATCTCTCCCCCACACTCCCCCAACCAGCCAGCAATACAATATCATAAAAACACTTCACTTCTCATTGGTACAGATCACTGAATGGACTAGGAGCATTTGAGGTTGCACTTGAGTAGGAACAATCCTGAACAGACATTTGGATAGGAGACTATTGGAAGTCCCATGTTAGAGCAATATATAGATCATTAATTATTTTAAAAATAAAACTTGATCTCTAGATGCTACAATGACTGCCATTAAATATAGTTCAGAATGCTAATTTGTACCAGCTATACATGTCTGTTTTGTAATTCAAACTATATGGAAAATGGTCAGAATGAATGAAAGAATAGCCTCACATTTAAAGTTCCTCTAATGTTCTCATATATAAAGTTTTGAAAGATATCCGAAAAGTATAATAGGCCAAAAGGTACGAATTATTTTCAAGATGTTTGTGGAATAGAATGAACTGAAACTGGCCAACACATTTATGAAAGCTGGTAGCAATATAAATTCTGGAATCCCACAATTTTAGGAATAGATGCAAGGGCTTTAGCTTTAATACACCTTCAATTGCAATTTAAGTTTACACAGGAAAAAAAATCCAGGTTTTATAGCCACGAACATCTTTTTCTACTACAAATCCCCCTATGTGTGTGTTACTAGAATACCCCTTTGCACTTGGCAAGAGCAGGCGGAATTAAAGTAGCTTCATTTTTGGACTTAAGCTTGTTGTAATGAAAGATAAGCTTAACAGCATGCTAAATAGGAGGAGTTATGCATGCATAAGAACAGAGAGATCAGAGTGATCCTGCAACAATTTGTAGCTTGTTTTTCAAAATGCTCATGCTGCAGTGGTTATCGTACAGCTGCTGTGGCCTATTAAAAGAGCCTACACGCACACACACACACACACACCACTCAAAGCTAAAATGCTGGCAGGCAAAAAGACAGGGCCCAGTAACTTTTTTTTTACTCAAGATTATGGCCATTTTTAAATTCCAGTTGTATAAGTATAGAAAACCAGAAGTTCACATGTCTTAAGTTACTGTGTGCTCATTCGAACAACACTCATTTTAAAACTAAAATCTGGCAGCTGATTATCACATAATGTAGACCAAATGCACTTGGAATGTTGAAAAATAGCATTCAAAAACCAAGAGATTTCACTTGGAAAACGCTCACTCTGCAACCACAGCTCCTACTCTACGCAAAACATTTTGGAGCTCCAAATACGATGTGCCTAGGCGGTCCCCTCAGCCCAAAATTTACATGAAAGGTGTGTTCAATTTGTCTTCAAGTGGAAGACCTATGGAAGGTCTGTAACTCTTGGGAATTAGATCAAATGGAACATGCATTTATTCATTTCTAGGAATATAGGTCTGGAGGTTAGTAGCTTGGATCCAGATTTAGTCATATGTAGAATAGACCAGTGGAATTAATGGGATTTTAGTCATGACTAACTTAAGTTTCATTGATATCAGTGGGTCTTCTCTAAGCATGACTGAGTCTGGATCCAACCCATTGCATGTCCTTTGGTTGAATATGTATATATATATGGCCATAAGTGGAAAGAGATAAAGTGAAGAGGGAAAGCCTTTTTCACAAGGGGACAAAGCTATTCCCATTCTGTAGAAGCAATACCAAAAGCTGTAGTGTGAGCATTAGAGCCTATCTACACAGTCCCTTGGAACGTTTTAAATAGTAAAACGTTCCAAATAGGTGCGTTCTAAAACGTCTTAGGCCACATTACTGAGTACTCAAGTCACAGGAGAAAAATTCTTCAGTCTTTAAAGCGGTGTGTGCAGTCACACACTCTTCTGCCCTGTCTCTTTCTGTTTCATTTTTACAATGAGTTTAGAGCAAGGCATTGTGGGCATTGTAGTTCAGTCACCCACTTCCTCCTTAGATCCTCTGTCATTCCCTATCTTTCAATGAGTATAGGGCTAAGAATTGTGGGTGTTGTAGTTCACTCGCCCTCTTCCTCCTTAGTCCTGCTTTCTTCCCTACCAATCAACTGCTAAGTATTTGGACACCAGTAAACGAAGCACTGCCCCCATGAATCACAAATGATAAGGAAGGACACATTATTTTACTTAAAATGATTTATTAAAAGTGAAACCACTGTATATAGCTGAAGTGAGTTTTAAAAAACCTCAGGTATACAACATTAAAGGGAGTGCGTCATGAGCCCAAAGAGTTTTCATAACCATTATAAAATGTTAAAAACCTAACGTGTAGATCGGCTCTTAGTTTAAGGCAGGACAGGGATTCCCAGAAGGTGAATCAAGAGCTATAAAGAGGTTGCAAACAAGGTAGCAAAGCAGAGTGAAGGGTCCATTTTGTGGGGATTCTCAGATTGCATTTGGTCTCGTTTCCAAGACCTTTGGGAAAGGGTTCTGAAACAGTTGGCAATTATGATTGGCTCATAGGCCAAAATATGCTAAAATGGAAGAGTCCCACATAATAGGATACAACTGACAGTTGTGGATTGACCCAAGGCAAATTTCTATCTGTGGGCCTCTTTAGACAGTCTAGGAATCACTTGTTTATCCAGGAATGCATTATTCTTAGCACTGTATAGACATGCAACCAAAGGCAGCCCTAAGACATCAGAAGTAGACAGACCAATGCAGCTCAAAGAAACCAAGATGATACAGCCCTGACACAAGAGACAGACTATAGACAGACTTGCAAGTCTTTTGGGTTGAAAGAGGGACAATCTAGGACTATAATCCTCCCGGGATCGTTTCTCTATGTCCATACGACCCAGCTTTACCCCAGAAGTCCTTCTGGGGCAAAGCTGGGTTTTCGCAAAATGGAGGATGAAGCAAGGTGTGGGGGAATTTTTTTTAAAAAAAATAATTGGATATTTCCAGTGCTGATTCCACCCCCAACCTTCCCGAAAATGCTTTCCCCCTCCCCCGAACTTCCCCCAGGTTGGCTCCTTCCCTCTTTGCCGACACCCGCTACTTGCAGGGAAGAGGGGAGAAGCCAGGATGGGTGCCCACACCCCTGCAGAGCTCAGGATCGTCCCAAGACTGCGGGGTAAATGGAGATATCAGGGGTCCAAGATATTCTGGGAAAATTCAGTGCTCGTCCCTGGTTGAACCTGGGATTCCTTGTGTGTCATATGGATGCACAGGGACCTAGACACAACCAGCCTGACATTTCCGGCTGGTGTAGACATGGGCTATATTAAACTCATGGGGGTTAATGAAAAAGGCAGGACATGGTCTGCAGGTAGGGAATGGGCGCATTCCCCTGCATCCTGTTCATGATTTGCTTGCCAGGCTCCCACTGGTTGCCCAACACTGCCAGTCTCAGCCACAATATGTAGAAGTGCTTACCACCTTGAGGGCCACCACCATATTTGCAAATGTGTATGCCCTGTGTAATTCTGTGTAATTCTATAGGAAGGCTATTTTTGGTAGTATCGCTATGAACATATGCACTTTGCATATTAAACATGTGTTATGAAAAGAATACTTTCTATCTCCCTTACAAGTCTCTTTTTTGAGATGGGTTGGTAACTCAAGGCCTTGTCCATTCTTAGAAGAACCCAGGTCAGCAGTGTTGGTTCCTGATTACACACTCTGAAAGAGTGAGATGAGGGTTGGTGGACCAAGGATTGATACCTTTTCTCCATAAATAACCTGCTGCTATGTCACATTGCCACAGATGCTTTTTATCGAACCCCCTCTTTTGCTTCTTCTCAGGTTGACAATTGTGGGCCTGATGGTACCTTTTCAAGTCTGGATTTGGCTTGAGATCAGCAGGTGCTGGCACCTAATCTACAGCCTTGAAGGGCTTCCAAATCATGACTAGGTTTAATTATGTGTATTTTGATTCTTGAACAACAATGGTATTGAGCCAGAAAGTGGAAACTTTGGGGGTGAACCTTGAATCACCAGTGCAGTACACCAAGAGTGGTCCAAACTAACATTGATGATACAAAATTTTGCACCTCACTAATTCCTGCATACCATACACATTGTAGGATAAGCAATGAACTGGTCTAGTATCTGCAAATTTCCAAGAATCTTGCTAACCTATTCCCCAAAATTCTTCTTTCTCTTTCATGGCTGAGACCATGAAAGCCACAGCTACATTCCTAGCTAAGATCACTGTCAACATTTATATGGATTTACCTAAATACAGACTTTAATATGTACAGTAACCATTTCAATACGGGTTTCCTCAACTCTGAGATATCCACTATCAACAGCTCCTTTGGATTACACATACCCTTTGGCACCTTCCATGAACGAAGAAATAGTATGTATAGTGACAGTACGTTGCTCTACGCATGCTCAAAAACATTCTTCTTAATTTGTGCTTCACACAATCCAACATTGATCCTAGATCTCAGAAAGGATAGGGATGAGCCCTATCCATTCATAAAGCGGTCATATTTCAACAAAACCAATGTGGACCAGCTAACTGTATTCTCAGTCTGGAATTTACGAGTGATTTCCACACTTGATCTATGAGGGGACTGAGGTAGGTAAGGCATTCATTCTCATCTTAAAATACCAATCTGCAAAAACAGGAATAATTATGACCTACCTCACTAGGCTATTGATCAGATGGCTGCATTTCCAAGTACTTGGCATACTAAAAGTGCCATGCATTATAACAACTCTGAGAATATGGATTGGCACCAACGGGAGCCAAAAATTCCAAGATAAATGAATGAATAAAAGACAACGGCTTTTGAAAAGTTACCCTACCTGTCCGGTACACAAAATTGCCTTCAGTCTCAGAGGATGACGGAGACACCAGTTCCTCTTCAAATTCGTTGGAGCTAAATGATCCCGAATGATTTCTTTGCCTTGTTTTCTCCATCATGGCTGCATTTGTGGCCATGACGTGCCTCAATGAGTCATTCAGGTAGCGATTCAACAAGCTGCTTTTGTATTTGGGGGGCGATACGTAATCCTCATTGGCACTGCCTTCTGGTCTTACTCCAGATTTTATTACAGAGCTTTCAGTTTTAATCACAGTGTGATGAACTGCTGTGTTGTATCCCCCTTCATTCATGTGGCCTCGTGGAGGATTTTCGCCATCTGAAGAGACAAGGCCCATCAGAGAAAAAGCATTACCTATGGATCTTCTTAAAAATAAATATCTCTAATTAAGTATTTAGAGGAAAAGTGAGATCAGACTATATTATCATAATGGTATTTTCTAAAATCCATTAACATACTACCAAGTCACATTTTTCCCCTATCCATTTTTTTCTTTTTTGGTAAGCAGATCATTTTTTCCAAATTAGAAGGGAAACATTTCTTTAAACACCTTTTTTGTGCCTCAAGGTGATTTATGAACAGGGTGTGTTTTGTATGGTGGACAATTTTAGCCAACAAACTGTTTATGAAATCAGATGCTCAAATATATGGAACAGTGTATCATTTGACATACACCCTGTTATTTGGTATCTAACTGGATGCAAGAATCTTGCTGGTGTATTGTCAGAACGATGGCAATCTATGTTGGGGAATCATATAGTACAATGGTCAGGACCAGCACCAGACCTTTCACCGCCAATGCTGCTGCAGCTACTGGTGGATGGGAGGAGTAAGAGGAGCCACCAATATTGCCAGGGGGGAGTCAGGCCACACCACTGCCACTCCACCCCTTTCCACCTGCTTCCCACCTGCCAGCCACCGCCAGCTGCCTTCCCCTCAATACCTTGCTCTGAGGGGTCCTTCCTCAGAGCAAGACATTGAGGGGTCCTTCCTCAGAGCAAAGCATTGACAGGAAAGTGGCCCTGGCGACTGCCTGTGCTACAGCAGCACAAGCGATCTCCAGGGCTACCTTCCTGCCAATGCCTCACTCTGAGGAAGGACCCCCCAGAGAGACATTTGAGTTGGATGGGCTCTCTGGAGAGACACTCTGGCTGTTTCCCTGCTGCTTCTCTCCCCAGAGTGCCTACCCACCTGATGCCTCTTTCTGAGGCACTTCAGAGCAAGGCATTGGGTGGGCAGTGCTGCGGGGAGCTGAGCTGCAATACTGCCACCATAGGACAGCAGATGGCACAGCTCTCTGGAGCATAGGGTGGGCTGATGTCTGTCAGAGCAAGGTATTGGCTTACCACTCTGGAAAGCTGAGCCAGCTGCTCTCTTGCACAGCTTCTTAGAGTGGCAGTACACCTATGCCTTACTCACTCCACAACAGCTGCTTTTCTGCTGCAGGATTTGCCAGTGGGGCTTTCCAAATTATCCACCTGTACTATTCCTCACTTTGAGAGGCACAAGGCAGTGGCAGGATGGCAGGATTCACTGCCTGAGGTGGAAGATTCACCCCACCTCATGGGAGGGGAAACTCTGGTCTGATCATGTCACTAATAATTTGCAAGGAAGCATAAGGAGACACTGGCATATAATTCAACACGTTCCAGGATGCCAGGAAAACATTAGGAACTTACTGATAAGGAGTGAATCTAAGGAGTAGAATAGAAGTTTATCTAACACTTTACCTGGGGCGGATCTACACTGTTGCTTTAAAGTGCTTTATAACAGTAGTGACAACTGTTTTGGAGTGTGTCCTGGGCCCCAACAGTTGTCACTACTGTTATAAAGCGCTTTAAAACAGCAGTGTAGATCCTGCCCAGGTGCCAACATGCCTAAAGGTCGCCACCCATCTGGACACTGCTGCTATTGCAGTTACACCTCAAAAGTCATTGAATTTTTAAAAAATCCTTCTGATCAGCATATTTTCTGACACATTTTACCACCTATAATAGTGTGTCTGTAATCTATGCTATCCAATGCAAATGGCCCAAAATCTATGTGGGAAAAACAACAAGCCCCCTAAAAAGACATATAGGAGAACACCTGAGCAACATTAGGAATAACCAAAAGGAGGAGAGCATCCACTCAGGGTAAAAAAAAGGAAGAGAAGCAAGTTCTCCGAATGCTAAGATACTTTATTGTTCGTGCTCAACGTGTTTTGGCCTATGTTGGTTTTTATAGCCTTCTTCAGGGGGCTCTAACATCAAGAATACATTACATTATGTTTATGGGGATAACACATAACATAGGTTAGGGGGTTAGTTAGGCATATTGCCTCAAAAGGCCTGTGCCCATATATAAGTTTCTTTTAAAAAATTAATTAAAACAATATGAAGGCTCTTGGGCCTGTCCACATTATACATTAAAATTTCTATAAATCATATAAAAACATTTTATGATGTAAAAACACTTTTAACAAAAGTTCAGTATATTGGTTCTTACTTGGTAGGATCTTAGCAGGATGATAGTCTCCTATGATGTTCACTGGCGACTGAGGAAATGCAATCATTCCATGGCCCTCTTTTTTTTAATTCTAAATAATCTTTTCTCATTGTTGCATCATTTTTTGTCATTTTTTTTCTTTACCAGGTGTTTCCATGTGGAAATGATAAGTACAAGGTCTCACAATACGTCATTATTGCTATCGTTATTCTTGTTATGTGGGAGTCACTGCAGGTAATTACTGAGTCACAGGAGTGGCAAAAATTTGAGATCTGAGCCTTCATATTGTATTAATTTTTTAAAAAATTAAGAAACTTATATATGGGCACAGGCCTTTTGAGGCAATATGTCTAACTAACCCCCTAACCTGATAAGTTATGTGTTATCCCCATAAACATAATGTAATGTATTCTTGATGTTACAGCCCACTGAAGAAGGCCTTAAAAAAACAACATAGGCTGAAACATGTTGGGCGTGAACAATAAAGTATCTTAGCATTCTGAGAACTTGTTTCTCTTCCTTTTTTTACCCTGAGTGGATGCTCTCCTCCTTTTGGTTTTTTGTATTTGTTTTGGAGCTATGGAATGGGATAACACATACATAGAGTGACCAGATAAAATCCAGGTCAGGGCTCATGTAACTTTAACAGTTGTAGAGAAAAGGGAATTTCAGCCAGGGTCATCTGTATGCAATTAGTCCCTGGTGAAATTCCCTCTTCATCACAACAGTTAAAGTTGCAGGCACTATACTAGAGTGACCATAAACAAAAGAAGGCAGGGCCCCTGCAACTTTAACTGTTGTGATGAAGAGGGAATTTCACCAGGAACTAATTGCATACAAATGACACTGGCTGAAATTCCCTTTTCTCTACCACTGTTAAAGTTATATGAGTCCTGTCCTCCTTTTCCTATGGTCAGCCTACATAAAAGAATGATAGGAAGTCAATTACATGCCTCCAACTTGCTAGAATATTGCCGGGCCCAAAGAATTCCCAGGGGCTTTAGGATTATGAAGGATCCAGGCATGTTTAAAGACAATGATGAATTTATGAAAAAATGATGTGCTATACTCAACAAGTGCTTACAGGACCTTATGATCCTTATCACAGAAACTTCATCTGAAGTCAATAACCAATTAGAACAATCTCTAAAAGAACAGAGAGATAAATATAGATGTGCTAATCTACGAGAGACAGAACAAAAATTTGCCGCACCAGATAAGGAACTAAAACTGTTTCATGAAGAGCTTAAGGCTTTTAAATACAAAAAATTCCAGAGAGATGAAAATGATTATACCACAAATTAAGTATATCCCTGGCTTTACAAAAAGCCAAAAAGAGTGGCCTTTGCCCTGCATCTAGACACCTCGGAATCACGCTCTGAAGGAGATTCTACCCGCACAAATGAATTCAGCTCCACAACATCCTTTCACATTTCGTCTTTTTTAGAAGACAGAACAAATCGCAGGCGAGTGTTCCCTTCCAGCAGCCACAACAAACGAACAACAAGATATACTTCACCTCCAAGACAATCCCAGAGAAGACGACACTAGTACTAAATCTCTCCAATAGAACTCTTTCCCCTGCTGAGCAACTTCTTTTGGATAAAGGTCTTTCTTTTGTACCCCCCCGCCCGACATGATCCAGTACAAATAAGATTAGATCTTTTCTGGTTCTTTCGCAACATCAAACTACGACAATATTTTGGGTCCAACGTATCCAGATTCACAGACACGAAAACACGTTTTAGACCTACCTCTAAATTTATGCTTCCTGTCCCAGACGAGCTGGCAATACAAGTCTTTGAAAGACTAGTATTACAAGACCTTGAGAAAAATGAAAAAAAAAACAAATTGCCCCTGGCATAACATCAATCGTGAAGAAAAAAAGATTCTGCTAGACCTAAGTAATGACTCCTCCATAGTGATAAAAGAAGCTGACAAAGGAGGAGTCAGCACAGATTATAATTTAGAGGTTTTACGCCAACTACAAGACGCTGATTCTTATCGGGTATGTAAGAATGATCCGACTATTGTTATTGCCAGGGAGATAAGAAACACCTTATATGAAGGGTCCAGCTTGGGATATATAATGGAGGGTGAATATGGCTTCCTATACAAAACTAACCCTAGGATTCCAGTTTTATATACTCTGTCAAAACTTCATAAAAGTATTTTCCCCACCCCACCAGGCAGGCCCATAGTATCAGCATGCAATTCTGTGTTAGAACCTCTCTCACAGTTTACAGATCATTTTCTAAAACCCTTCATACCTCTCATACCTTCTTATATATGTGATTCTTCTGATTTCATAAACAAAATTAAGCCAGGGAGACATCCTGATGACTATGGATGTAAGATCCCTATACACCAATATACCCCAGCAGGATGCCCTAACTGTCATACAATACACACTGGACCAGAGAACAGAGAAACATCCTCCTACCCACTTTCTTCTCTCCCTTGCAGAAATAGCCTTATGCAAAAATTATTTCCAATTTGACAACAAATTTTATTGGTAAATCAAGGGGATAGCCATGAGATGTCCCATAGCTCCAGAGGTAGCCAATCTGTATATGGCAGAATATGAAAAAGAATTTTTCACATCATAGGGACAATATGCAAAGCATCTTTTGATATGGTTGAGATACAATGATGATGTATTTTCCATTTGGTGGGGTGATAGGGAAGATCTACAACAGTTTATAATGTGAGTAAATTCCAAGAATGATGATATTAAATTTGACATCCAGTTTAACACTAGAGAAATTCATTTCCTAGATCTAAAAGTGAAGGAGGGAGAACATCTTATCACCTCCATCTATAGAAAACTCATTGATGTCTCTAGATATCTTAGATATGATAGTTCCCACCCCCACGCTTTAAGAAATAATCTCCCATATGGACAATTTCGAAGGCTCAAATGTAACTGTTCCAAAACATCAGATTTCAGACAGGAATCACAGACACTGAGCCGATCTACACTACTGCTTTATAACAGTTTATAACAGTTTTAAACTGGTTAATATTAACCGGTTTAAAACTGTTATAAACTGTTATAAAGCAGTAGTGTAGATTGGCTCACTGTCCATGCAGTTAAAAGAAAGAGGGTATCCTGATGTTGTAATTTCACAAGGCCTGAAAAAGGCTGAGGCTAAACCACGTTCAGAGCTTTTCTCAAAAAGAATATAACAGCCCCAGAACGAATTAATTGTAGTATAACATATGACCATATAACAAATCACCTGCAAGGAAGCATAAGGAGACACTGGCACATTGTCCAACACATCCCAGGGTGCCAGGAAAAACCCATGGTCTCCTTTAAAAGAACCAGGAACATTAGAGAGCTTTTAATCAGAAGTGAATACAAAGAACACAGTAGAAGTTTACCCAATTCTTTACCAGGTGCTTCCATGCCTAAAGGACACCATCCCGGTGGACACTGCTACTACTGCAAATACACCCTCAAAGTCACAGAATTCAAAATCCATCTGATCAACAAAGATATTTCCTCAAACATTTTACCACCTATAACAGCCCTTTTGTCATCTATGTCATCCAGTGCAAATGCCCAAAGGTCTATATAGGCAAAACAATTAGACCTTTGAAAAAACGTATAGGAGAGCACCTCAGTAGCTTAAAGAACAACAGATCAGGTGCTCCTTTAGAAGATAATTTTTTCGGCACAAAATCATTCTTTTGCTGATTTAAAGTTTTGGGCACTCGAAAAAATTGGAAAGACAGGATAACAAATTGTTATTAAGAAAGGAAATAGAATGGACCCTAAAGTTAAAAGCTCTAAACTTCAGTGGTTTAAACTCAGATCTCGAATTTTTGCCACTCCTGTGACTCAGTAATTACCTGTAGTGACTCCCACATAACAAGAATAACGATAGCAATAATGACGTATTGTGAGACTTTGTACTTATTTCCACATGGAAACTCCTGGTAAAGCAAAAAAATGACAAAAAAAATGATGCAACAATGAGAAAAGATGATTTAGAATTTAAAAAAAGAGGGCCATGGAATTATTGCATTTCCTCCGTCACCAGTGAACATCATAGGAGATTATCATCCTGCTAAGAGTTTTCTGCAGACATCTCTTACCAAGTAAGAACCAATATACTGAACTTTTGTTAAAAGTGTTTTTACATTATAAAATGTTTTTATATGATTTATAGAAATTTTAATGTATAATGTGGACAAGCCCGAGAGCCTTCATACTGTATTATTTTTTAAAAAAAATTAAGGAACACATATGGGCACAGGTAGGGTGACCAGATAAAATCCAGGTCAGGGCTCATTTAACTTTAACAGTTGTAGAGAAAAGGGAATTTCAGCCAATGTCATTTGTATGCAATTAGTCCCTGGTGAAATTCCCTCTTCATCACAACAGTTAAAGTTGCAGGCACTATACTAGAGTGACCATATACAAAAGAAAGCAGGGCCCCTGCAACTTTAACTGTTGTGATGAAGAGGGAATTTCACCAGGAACTAATTGCAAATGACACTGGCTGAAATTCCCTTTTCTCTACAACTGTTAAAGTTACATGAGCCCTGACATGGATTTTATCAGGTCACCCTAGGCATAGGCCTTTTGAGGCAATATGCCTAACTAACCCCCTAACCGGATAAATTATGTGTTATCCCCATAAACATAATGTAATGTATTCTTGATGTTACAGCCTCCTGAAGAAGGCCTTAAAAAAACAACATAGGCCAAAACGCGTTGGGCGTGAGCAATAAAGTATCTTAGCATTCTGAGAACCTGATTCTCTTCCTTTTTTTACCTCAACATTAGGAATAACATGTCAGGAGGTTGAAACATATTTTCATATGTGGTGGACATGTGAGTACGTACAAAACTTTTGGAAAAGAATTTTTAAAGAAAAAAGTGAAATAATGGGAAGCAGTGTGGAAGCAAGTCCAAATTTGGCTTTACTTTCAATTTTTGATAGAGCATATGGGAATCAAAATATGAAGGATTTGATTAACAACCTCCTGACACCCGCCAGATTAATCATAGCTAAGAATTGGAAAATACAAGGAAATTACAGAATAGAAGAATGGTATAAAGAAGTATGGGATATCGCGATTAATGATAAATTAACATGTAATATAAGGTAAAGAGGGGATTATCTAAGAAGAATGATCTTGAAAATATATGGGGGGCATTTTTAGAGTTTGTTTTAATAAAGGGGAAAGGTTGTACACCTTTAAAAGATTCTTTACAATTTTGGAAGAATGTATAATATAAATGAATAAAAGAAGGTCTTAATGGGTTAGTGTAGCACTGGGGGGTTGTTAAGGTTATGTTAGTATATTATTTTTATGATTATGTTGTACTATATGTTGAAAATAATAAAAAAAACACATTAGGAATAACAGGCTCCATTGGTAATTCATTTTACAGAACAATGGCATTCCCATACAGAACTGAATTTTTGGGCACTGGATAAACTTAGCAAAGATGATAAACATCTGTTAAGAAGGGGAACAGAGTGGATTTTGAGACTACAAACTCTGTCTCCATGTGGTTTAAGCTAAGACCTGGAATTTTTACCACTTCTGTGACATATTGGTGACATAAATACACTCCCCAGCTATAGCACCAGTGTCCAACTAAGAGACCTTGATCTTAACATAACAACATGGGAGCATCTGGCAGAGCCCAGAAAAGGAAGAAATGGACTAACAGTGTAAGAAAGATTTTGAAAAGCACTCTTTGCAGTTGCCAGTAGATGCATACAGGAGACAATCTTTTCGCTGGAAGGAATCCTGCAGACACTTATTTCTAGTAAGTTGGAATTTGCTTGTTAAACTTCTGCAATATGCCAGATTTAGAAGACATCTAATATCAATACATATGCATAGGCCCTGGTGGCACTGTGTCAGAATAACATGGTTTTTTAAACATGAATATATAGGCATAGGCCCCTGTGGCAATGTGTTTGTTTAACTTATTTTGAAAATATGTTTTTATTAGGCTGACCATATGAAAAGGAGGACAGGGCTCCTGTAACTTTAACAGTTGTAGAGAAAAGGGCATTTCAGCCAGTGTCATTTGTATGCAATTAGTTCCTGGTGAAATTCCTTCTTCATCACAACTGTTAAAGTTGCAGGGGCCCTGCCTTCTTTTGTATCTGGTCACTCTAGTATAGTGCCTGCAACTTTAACTGTTGTGATGCAGAGAGAATTTCACCAGGAACTAATTGCATACAAATGACAATGGCTGAAATGCCCTTTTCTCTACAACTGTTAAAGTTACAGGAGCCCTGTCCTCCTTTTCATATGGTCAGCCTAGTTTTTATCATATGTGTTGTCTCATTTCAATTTCATTATTAATGTTACAGCTCCCTGACGATGGCCTCAGAATCAAGCCAAAACACGCCAGGCTTCTCATGAATAAACTATTTTGAATCCTGAAAACGTTTTCTCTCCTTTGTGACCAATTTGCATACCACCAGTTACACCAATTGCTAGCTTACAAAACAAATGGGGCAATAAAGAATAGGGGCTGTTCTACAATATCTGCAGATGTGAGGATCATCCTTTCAAAACACAATACAAAGAAAAGACCAAAAGGCCATGGTCTAAAGAAAGGAGAGACAGGAAAATTTATTTATTAAAACATTTGTATCCCACCCTATATCACTGAGCCTCTTACTCAGCCAGTGTTTGGGTGACTGTTATCTCTTCAGCAGTTCCCACCAAGACAAGGCTCTGTTCAGTTTCACAAACAGCTCATTCTCTACAGCAGTGAGAGCTGCAGCAGTAATGGTAGGAAATAAGCCCTCTCTGCCTATGCACAGTGATCTTCCTAAAACACACATCTCTCTGATCCCAAGAAGAGTTAATGCATCCAAAGAACTCTTAGGGTGCAAGGTAGATTAATAATAATAATAATAATAATAATAATAATAATAATAATAATTTGTAACCCGCCTCTCCCTCCGGATCGAGGCGGGGAACAACAACAATATAAACATAAAAATCACAGCAGTTAAAATTTAAAAAAACAAGAGAACAATACAACATTAAAAACATCCTAAAATTCATCTGGATAGGCCTGTCGGAAGAGGACAGTCTTCATGACTCTTTTAAATTCATGAAGACTGTGAATTTGTCTAACCTCCTCTGACAGACCATTCCATAGTCTGGGAGCGATGGAAGAAAAGGTCCTCTGGGTAACACTCGCCAGCCTAGTTCTGGCTGGCTTGAGTAAGTTCTTCCCAGAGGACCTAAGTGTGCGGGGCGGATTGTACGGGAGAAGGCGATCCCGCAGGTACCCTGGACCCAAACCATGTAGGGCTTTAAAGGTAATAACCAACACTTTATACTTTGCCTGGAAACTGATTGGCAGCCAATGAAGCGATTTTAAAACTGGTGTAATGTGATCACCCCTAGGTGTACCGGTGACCAACCTGGCTGCCATATTTTGAGCAAGTTGAAGTTTCCGGACTAGGCACAAAGGTAGCCCTATGTACAGCGCATTGCAGAAGTCGAGCCTCGAAGTTACCAGCGCGTGCACTACCGTTTTAGGTCTTCCAACTCTAGGAAGGGGCGCAGCTGGCGTATCAGCCGAAGCTGATAGTAGGCACTTCTGGCCATCGCATCAATCTGAGCTGTCATCTGGAGCGACGGATCCAGGAGTACCCCCAAGCTGCAAACACAATCTTTCAGGGGGGGTGTAACCCCATCCAGAACTGGTTGACACACCTCCAGACCCAGGTTGGGGCCTTTGACAGCAAGCACCTCCGTCTTGTCTGGATTCAGTTTCAGTTTGTTTTTCCTCATCCAGCCCATTACCGCCTCCAAGCATTCATTCAGAGGAGACACACTATCTTTAGCTGACGATGTTGTCGAAGGCATAGAGAAATATATTTGGGTGTCATCAGCGTATTGATAGCACCCCGCCCTATGCCTCCGGATGATCTCTCCCAGCGGTTTCATGTAAATGTTAAACAGCATTTATCCTGCTCCCACATGGACATTTTCATGCCAAGCCCAAACCTTGGGGAAAGCTCTCCCCATACAAGGTGGCATATCAACCACCTCTTCCCACAAAGCTAACATCACACCTTGAGCCATGCAGAGAGCACAGTCCGCATTGACCTTAAAGTGGTTCTTACTCAGAACTGCTTGTAGCTTCCAGGATAGGTGCATCTGAACATCCATATGGATGCTCTGAAAAATTAATGAAAGTGTGTGTGTGTGTGTGTGTGTGTTTACATCTTAACTTCTTGAGATGTAGCAGCCATTTTCAATTTTACTGGCATTGAGTGGACAACGTAATGAAAATATTAAAAACAAACCTTCTGAGCACGACTCATCGCTGCTTACACTAAGTCTTTCAGCATTTCCTTGAACATACTTGTTGTACAGCTTTATTCTTAAAGCCCAGCTGAGATCTGGTTGTCGGACAGTATTTTTAAGGCGGCGTCTTGCGTTGGCAAACCAGTTGGATACCTAAATAGAAGACAAATGCATAAATTTTCCTTCCATCTAGAGGAGAGAGTACTCAAAGATTTCTCACTTGTGCATGTTATACAACTAGTGACGGAAGACAGACAAGCAGGCTGTTCACAATTCTGTTTTAATGAGTGTCCATTGGCAGTGTGAAAGTTGAAAGTAACTGGGATACTTTAGGATCTAATTTTATTATAAGTGGTTTTGGTTATGTCCAATGTTACAGTATACCCATTGAAATGAATTGGACTTGCATTAGTCAGGAATAACTTACATCCCATTCATTTCAATGGGTCCACTCTACATAGGGCTAACACTGGATGCAACGCTTTGAATAATTGCTATAAGAAAAGCAGCATATATATGTTAAAAGTCTTCATTTCAAGGTTATATCTTGAGGGTCACTGTGGCATCACCGGCCTCTGTGACGTCTACTTAAACCTCTCCTTGGCTGTCACCACCCTATTCTTTATACTCCAAAAGAATGAGGGAACAATAAACCTTCTTTTAAGTAATTATTTGTGTGTGAGTGTAAGGGTGCCTCTACAAGAGCAATTTAAAACTCTTTCAAGGTGCTTTACCAAATTTACCTCTACAAGAGCGGAGCGCAAATCAGGCGTCTAGGCGCGTTTTATCTCCGATTATTCACATTTTCGAATGCGTGTAAAATAGCAACTTTTAATTTACCGCAGGAGTAAGAGCGCCTTATGTCCATGTAAACAACTTTCTGAGGAGGCGCATTAAAGATCAGAATGGGCGGACTGTGGTCTTGATGTCATGCATAGAACTGCCCCTTCACTGGGAAAACCTCCCACTTTTTCGTTTAGTTTTATTTCCTGTCTCCTGCTTGCAACTTCCTCCTTATTCTCCGTCTCTCTGGATGGAAGCTCCAGGAAGAGGTGACCCAATGTGAACTGAAAATAAAGTTTATTTTAACTCCCCTGATAGAATATTTCATTCATGGAGACACGGGGCCAGATGGAGGTGGTTTCACGAGAAGTAAAGGGGGTAGGAAGGATGTGCGGATGTGCGGATAATTAGAGATCAGCTTAGACATATCATCCCCTTGCTTCTTGCTGGGTTCCTGACATGAGCTGTCTGTATGTGTGTGTACTCGCTGGGAAGAGGAGGAGGAAGGAACGAAGCAGCATTCCCCCTGTCTGTTTTGGCATGTGTGTGTGCGAGGCACATTCCCATTTACTCCTGAGCAGTTCAGTCCAAATGGCAATCGGACGAAGCAGGGGAGAGAGAGGCAGCCCTGACTAAATGAGTTTTCAAAGGGTGCTGGAGGGGGAAACTTATGAGGCACATTCCCATTTACTCCTGAGCAGTTCAGTTCAAATGGCAATCAGGCAAAAGGGGGGGGGGGGGAGAGGTAGCCGAACAGGTTAACCACGTCAAAGGCGGTTGATTCTGGTAGGCAGGGAGAATAAAAGGTGGAAAACCTGTTTGGGCAGTTTCCTGGGACAAACCACATTACTTTCAGCAACATTTGCATGCATGTCAACAACTTTAAAGCGTGTTTCATACAGCCAGTAATGCGCTTCTACGCCTCTTGTGTATAGGAATTAGGCGTAAACGCGCTTATCAGGAAATGCACATAATCTGGCAACCAGGTGTCAAAGCGAAATCTTGTAGAGGGGGGCAATGTGTGTATTGTCCAACTGAAGTAACGCATAAGACTGAGCAGACGTGGTTGATATAACAAAAGAAGAATGTACTTTATTCATAAAGTAAAAGATTTTAAAAGACACTTTAAGTTTGTTTTAAGTTGTACACATAAACCTACCTCCATCAACCTTCCAGGGAATATTAACCACCTCCAAATCCTATAACCCACTTTCCTAATCCTATTCTGATGCAAGCTTCTACTAAACCCCACTCACTGCCTCTCACTCTCTAACTGCCTGTCACTTCACTCCCCCCTTATTCTCTTTCTCTCCTTCAAATCCACCAACCAATCAGATGACACCATTCACACAGCTCACGTACTTACCATTTCCTGAAAAAGAAAAGAATTGGCCACATCAAATCCAACCCTGAACCAAACACTTAAACATATACAAATACATATAAACAATAACATAAAATACCATTTTGTCACAGTCACAACTGAGGGGCACCAGATTAAAGTTACCCTCTACTCCTAGGCATTTAACATCATATGATAGGGCAATTATGTCAGCTGTTTTGAACTGGTGTATTATTGAAATTGTTAACTGAAATTGTTTTTAGCATCTTAAGGGAGCAATCCTATGTCCCCTAGACAGTATCTGGAGGGACAGAAGATTTTTCAGTTTTCTGGCTCTGAGCTCAGAGACAGCACTCGGAGCTCAGAGCCAGGAAACTGCACTCCTCACCCCTCTCACATGCAGTATGAAGGGAACTGCGGTGGCTGCCTCTTCGTGCTCATAAAACCAAGAACGATAGGCGAAAAGGGGCATTCTTGGGGGTGGGGAGAAGACTGCAGAAGCTGCTTTAGACAGCTTCCTATGTGATATGGTGCCTCCCCTCTCCCACTCTGAAGCTCCCTAAGTAGACATTCAGAATTGAGTGTCTAGCAATAAGTACGGGGTGGGCAGAGCACAGAGGAGAGGATCCCCTCCGTCCTCCATTCACCCGGCATTGGAAACTCATAAGACCCAGAGTTCAGGGACTTTTGAGTACACAGAGCACAACCCACAGACTTGTGCCCTAAATTATTTTACATTTTGTATGTTAAAAAACTTTAGACTATGATTTATCATAATGCTGTATTATGTAATGTTGTAGAATGTTACTTGCATTTTTTGTGTACTGTTGTGAACCATCCTGAGAGCTTCAGGTATTGGGCAGTATAGAAATGAAATTATGTTATTATTATTATTATTATTATTATTAATAATAATAATAATAATAATAATAATAATATCTACATTGCCCTGCACTTCTGCAGCCCTGGAGGAACAAGAAGCAACAGCATATTGCATTGTTGATGTTCAGATAGGAAGGATGCAGCTTGCTACACCAACTAGGCTCCTCCTGTGTCAGCGCAAACATGAGGCTCGGCAAGAAAGCTGCAGTTTTCAAGAATGTGGAATGCTTGTTCAGCACCTCTGATCCCTGCAGTTCAGTCATGCTGCACGCGTCTGCTGCTTGTTGTGGTTGCTCACACATTCACATGTCTGATAGAAGGTAGCACCTTGGCACCAGCACAGGATCATGCAATCTGCTAGGACCAGAGAACCAATGTCAGTGGTGCAGCTAGCTCAGCCTATCCCAACCTAGTGCCCTCCAGATGTGGCCATGCTGGCTGGGAATGATGGGAGTTGTGATCCAACAGGAGGACTACAGGAATAAAAGAGAATTTGCTTCTGCAACCCTGATGCGAAACACGTTTACTTGGGAAGAAGTACCACTCTGTATATAATAAAATGAGGATCTGCAACCATGTATGTGACTGACCGGCTGCTTCCTGATTTTATATTTTACCCTGATCCCAGGCCTGCTTGCTACTGCCCTGATCACCTGCCACACTCTGGCTGGCTTCACATGTCATGCTAACCCATAGTGGGTGGCAAGCTACACTGGGTAGGTGGTTATTCAAGCAACCTACTATGCTCCTGTCAGATGATCAGGCAAACAAGCTACACAGTTTATTTCACCACTCTCGCCCCTCCTCCTCCTGTAGTTCTCCTGCCCAGCCAGGCAGGTATCCCAGCTTCCTTTGAGGCAGGAATAGATATCACTTGAGAGGAGCAGAGTGATGGCACCATTTTAGGCTGCTCTTGCCGAGCAGCTCTGTAGGAGATCTCTGTAACCCCACACTGGCGCGACAAACAACATGGTAACCCACCTTAGGTAAAATAATCCTTACTACAGACCATGGGTTCTCAGAGTGGCTTATTTGGAGGAAAGAAACCACTAAGAGGGTGGGGGACATCCCATGGACAACATGCTAATCCTTCATGAGTTGTTCCAGAAAATAATCCACCATGGGTTATCGTGTTGTGTGAATCATAGAATCATGTAATAGCAGAGTTGGAAGGGGCCTATGAGGCCATCGAGTCCAACCCGCTGCTCAATGCAGGAATCTACCTTAAAGCATCCCTGACAGATGGTTGTCCAGCTGCCTCTTGAATGCCTCTAATGTGGGAGAGCCCACAACCTCCCTAGGTAATTGGTTCCATTGGCTTATTGCTCTAACAGTCAGGAAGCTTTTCCTGATGTCCAGCTGGAACCCAGCCTCTGGGTGGTCATTGCCCCCTCTGGACTTTAGCCTGAAGATCTAGCCCAAATGCACCACTGACCAAATTATGACTGCATAAAAGGCAGCTTCATATGTACAGTTTTCCAGTTAAATACTTTATTATATTAACGGTTGCAGCAGTTGTCTAAGAAGATGGATTTGGCTGCCAAAGAGCAGCACTGAAGCAAACCTTGGCATTATCAGACTGCCACGTGCAACAACACAGAGTAGGATATAATCCACATAGCTCTTTATAAGAGGACTACAAACCAGCATGATTTATGCAACTTTGCTACTATTTGGTTGAAAAAGCCAACAGCAAACACCATGCGTTCAACATTTCTATGTCAACTGCAAGCATTATTCATGTGAATATGAAGAGTTCCTATTCAAAGCATTCCAGCAGGCAGCTCTTAAGAATGAAATAAGATTGTTGTAATAAAAGAATGCATCCCCAAATACTTGTGTTTTGGGTGCTTCCTTACCCTCATGGAAACAATTATGGGATCATGTTAGATTTGGCAGTATTGGGACTGAACTTTCCTATGGGTTAAACATGGTTAAGGAGAGATAAAGTTCACAGTTTGCTATAGGTCCTCAGAAAGAAGGGAGGAGGGAATGCTCGCCCTGGCCTGAGCCAGGTCTTGAAGGGATTTTTCTCTAAAAGTAGTCTTAAAGCTATTTAAATAAAATTGCTCTGCAAATTTCAATAACTATGACAAATGCTACAACTTTACAGGTTAACTCAGTTACAAATTATACATTTTATACTGTTAAAGCAGTAAAATAAGTTTAGGTTTGATAAGAAAGTAAGGGCTTTCTCTGTGGTGGCACCCTGGTTGTGAAATACCCTCCCTTTAGAGGCCCAACTAGCAGCCATGCTGACTTCATTTCAGTGCCAATTTAAAACATGGATTGTTATTAAAGACTTTGAAGGCTAAATTCTCCAAGGTTTCACATAGTATTAACAGTTTTAATTGTTCCTATTGCTTTTAAACTTTTCTTCTGGTTTTAGTTTTTTATTTATTTATTTATTTATTCCATTTATATACCGCCCCATAGCCGAAGCTCTCTGGGCGGTTTTAATGATTTAAAACATTTTAGCTGGGTATATTTATTGTTTTATATTGTTCTGATTTTATCTGAATGCCTCCCTGAGATCCCAGTGATATGGCAGTATACAAATACCTTAATAAATAAATATTACATACATTTCAATTTTCATTTCTCTCCCCCTGCACCCGCCATGGCTTCATAATTTTGAAAAACCTGATGCCTTTCCTCATATTAATTGTCCTTTTGCACATACAGAATTAGGAAACTGCACACAGTTTCAGAGCCATGGCAGCACAGTTAGATGATTGCGAGTTACATTGTCAATCAGATCTGTTCAGGAGATTGGGTCTTCTCTTCTGTGCATACTCCCCAAACCAATGATTGTGTATCCGTGCAGCCCAAGCTCCTGGACAGGGCTTTCCAGTCCTGGGAAGTAAACATGCAGCACACCTTTTCATGACGCAGCAGATTTGCTGAAGCTCAGCAGATCTGGGTCTGATTAGTGCCTGGATGGGTGACCACTTGGGAATGCTATGTATTCTACCTTGAGTTCCATCATGGAAGACAGCCAGCATATGATTGTCATAATAAAATTAAAAAATACGTCTGTGTGATCCTAACTAGGTTAGGCTGATTGACTAAGTTAAGGGAATGCCACATTTTTACAACTCTTTTGCTCGGTTTACTTCTCTTGCTATGCTACTGAAATAGCGTAGCTGGTGTAGACACCAGTTTTCTTGGCTATTGAGCCAAACCATTGGTTTTTAATGACTGTAGCTTGGTTTTGTTTTGATTGCTTGGGTAATTAATGCTGATTTTATGTGATGGTTGTTTCATGCCAAATTCTTTTATTGTTGCATTCTCCGTGAGACCTATTGATGTAGGATGGATTAGAAATAGATGAAAAAATAAATAACAAAGTGGCCCCATTCCGCAAATGTGCTTCTCAGGTTTGATTTTATGGATGCGCTTCCATTTTACCAAACAGCAAAACTAAATTAATGGTGAAAATATCAGTTCCAAAATATGTCTCACTCTGTATCTTGTTAGGTGGAAAAACGATTCTTGTGATACCTTATGTCATGCTACACAAGGTTAATGATCTTATAGAGGGTTGACTCATGTAAAAATACTCTCCCTTACCAAGTAAGCTACATGCTATATACGCCTGTGAAAAACTGAATATTGCGAGATCCTCAGAAGCCCAGAACCAGTACATTAGTCATACTATGGCAAATAACTTCATATTCAACAATAAAGCCATTCATATTTCTCTTTCTGGAAAGAACGTTCAGACTTTTTAAAAAAATCATATGAATGGTTAGACCCAAATTTAAAATAAAATAAACCCACCCCTATGGGAATAGTGCAAATGAAAACATGACATATTCATTGCAAATTAGCAGGACAAATTGCTAGTCTCCAAATTGGAGGCTAATTGGCGAGATAAATATAGGTTGTGGCTTTTAGACGGATATGGCTTCCTGTTCTAGTTCTGCAATTTCAGGAGTATAAAGTTTCCAACTCTAAAGCAGAATAGAAGGATTTTGGTAACTCGTACTACATGCTGTTCCATTGGCTTTGCTAGGGGTGCCTGAGTATAATCAAGCACAGTATTGGGCATACTTAGGGCAAGTGCTCCTTTTCAGGCCTGGGGGTCTTAAAACGTTCCTTTCCTTTTAGCCAAAGATTTTCCGCCATGGGATTAGACAACATGTGGGTTGTTCCCAATGTTAGTCCTATTTAGAGTAGGCCTATTGAAATGACTACCTTAAGAACCATTTTCTTCGTAGAAAGGAAAGGTACAAATCAAATAAATAAAACCACAGAAGGGGGAGGTAAAGAAAACCAATTGGGAGCCAGGATATTGCCAGCTGAGACAAAAACCAAGTTTTTTTACACCTGGCTGGCAAAAGAGGGAGCCTTAGAGTGCTCCAAATGGTAGAGTGTTGGTTTTGGAGAACAGATGGTGGCCTCATCTGCACTAGGCAGGATATTGCACTATGAAGGCAGTATATAAAAGGCAGGATCTACACCAAGCAGGAAATAGCAGTATATGGTATGTGTCAATGGGCCCCAACAGTTATCAGTGCACTTCAATACCGCTGTAAAGCAGAACTGTGTCTCCTGCCTTTCATATACCACTTTCATACCACTTTCATAGGGCAATACTCTGCTTCGTGTAGATGAAGCCAGTGATTTACCAACTAGCATTTATCTAAGTGCTTGCCTAGTCCCTCTTTCTTAATTTGTAAATGAATGGACATTACAAAAATGCCATACATCTCTACTATTATTTATTTATTTATTTTATTCCATTTATATACCACCCCATAGCCGAAGCTCTCTGGGCAATTTACAAAAATTAAAAACACTGAACATTAAAAACACTGATATACACAATTTAAAACCATAAAACATAAAAACAAGTTAAAATTACAATATCCTTCTGGGTCAAAGCACAACAACAACAACACAAAAACACAAAACCTTCATCATATGCTGTTAAATGCCTGGGAGAAGAGGAAAGTCTTGACCTGGCGCCGAAAAGATAACAATGTTGGCGCCAGGCGAGCCTCGTCGGGGAGATCTTTCCATAATTGGGGGGCCACCACTGAAAAGGCCCTCTCCCTTGTTGCTTCCCTCGGAGTAGGCAACCGGAGGAGGACGTTAGATGTAGATCGTAGTGTATGGGTAGGTTCATGTTGGGAGAGGCGTTCCATCAGGTATTGTGGTCCCAAGCCGTGTAAGGCTTTATAGGTTAAAACCAGCACCCTGAATTGGACTCAGAAACGTATAGGCAGCCAATGCAAGCGGGCTAGAGTAGGTCTTATATGCTTAAACCTTCTGGTTCCTGTTATCACTCTGGCTGCTGCATTTTGCACAAGCTGCAGCTTCTGAACCGTCTTCAAAGGCAGCCCCACGTAGAGTACTACTCTCTTCTCTTTCTATCACACACATGCACACACCACCAACTCCACAGAAGGCCACTATCTGAAACTTTCGCAGCCCAGGAAAATGCGAAACAGTATTTTCCATAGGCTTTCCATAGGCTTATGGTTAATGCACAAAATGCGTTAATGCATGGCCTTGCATGCAAATTAATTTGGATAGAACTAAAGGAATTGACAGTCAACGAAGAAAATGGCAAAAACAACTCAGTAATACAGGGGAAGATACAGATAAAGGAAACAGCCAGGAATAGGCTGACCATATGAAAAGGAGGACAGGGCTCATGTAACTTTAACAGTTGTAGAGAAAAGGGGATTTCAGCCAGTGTCATTTGTATGCAATTAGTTCCTGGTGAAAGTTGCAGGCACTATACTAGAGTGACCATATACAAAAGAAGGCAGGGCCCCTGCAACTTAAACAGTTGTGATGAAGAGGGAATTTCACCAGGAACTAATTGCATAAAATGACATTGGCTGAAATGCCCTTTTCTCTACAACTGTTAAAGTTACAGGAGCCCTGTCCTCCTTTTCATATGGTCAGCCTAGACAGGAAGTAATTTGGCACCAGCAGCATTCATGGTTAGAAGGAAGTCTGTTTTCTATACTTCTGCAGTAACTATGAATTAAAGCTGCAACATGTAATTGATTTGACACATCTTGACTTGACTGAAAGGATCCACACACACCAATTAAACAATTTCTAAAAATACACAAATTAATACAAAAGCTGCAGATTAAAAGAGGAATTAAGAGGAATTCCCTCCTGTACAAGCAGAAAGGCGAATGAATGCTGTCCTGGAAGGGCTCCTATCCTGAAAGGCAGCATAGAAATATTTTAAATAAGTAAATAAAATAAATATAAACCTCTTGAGACAATGCCCACATTATCTAAACTTAGGTTAAAACATATGCACATTTATGCAGAGTTAATCAGCTAAGAGTGCAAATTTATGCATGTTTAGATAGAAAAAAGCCCTACAACTCTGAGCATTCCCCAGCCAGTATGGCCAGCGGGGGGATGCAGGACTTTTTTCTGTCTAAACATGCATAGGATTGCTCTCTAATCAGCTAAAACTAGCATGAATCATCAATTAAGATTTTTGTAACTCAGCACTGACCCTACTTGTAAAAGTTAGCAAGCGCCTCTTGAAACCACACACTGCATTTGACAGAACAACTTAACATAAAACCACCAAACTGAATTTAAAAAAAACATTGCAAAGAATTAAGGAACTGAACAGAATTATGAGAAGAAGGCCCAATCTAAGCTATAGGAATGTAGAATTAGGAAATACAACGCAAGAAAACGCATTTTATTTTGGTCTTTTCCAGAACTGTCCTTGCATTTGACAATGCTAGATTAAAGCCAGTCATGCAACACTGTTGGGTAATCTGGAATGCTCCAGCTTCTGGGAATGAGAACCATTTTTCAAATAGATGTAAAAACATGAACCAATTCTCACAGATACATCAATGTCAATTTGAATCTGTTTGGCTGCAGTAGGGTTATTCTACAATCACTCAGGTGTGAGTTGAAATGATGTTCTGCTTTTGATTCCGAGGATCAGTTTTTTGTAATCAATAATCTGATCTGGACTACAGTTTCATTCTTTCCTTTCCCTTGAATGATGTGTTTTTATACAGATGTGACTGCATTTCTGGGCAAAGTGTGGAAGGAGCATCTGGAATTCTTTTATTAGTGTGTGTTTTTGGAGTGGGGGTTGGACCACAAGCAGATCTACAAACAGAAAGGATGCGTCCTTTTACCAAACATGTAATTTTATTTCTGTGGAACATATTGGCATGAAAGGTGGAGAAGGCTGAGTTGAAAACAGTTGGCTTTCTAAGTCTAACATAAGTCCACCTGAAATAAATGGAAGCTGAACTGAAGCAGAACTTTGTGGATGGCATTCTAGAAAGACTGTTGTGAACCATGATTGTCCCACCATTATCAAAGGGGCCAAGATAACCACAGAAGGCAACATTATTCTCTAGGAACCCCCTCAACTTTGGTTTCACAAAGTTGCTTTGGAAAGTAATAGCATTCTCGCTACTTCTCTGCAGCTTCCCACAAGAACAGCCTTCCCCAACCTGATGGCCCTCAAGATGTGTTGGACTACAACTCCCATCATTCCCAGCCAGCATGGCTTTTGGTCATGGAATTATGGGGGCTGTGGTCAAACTTATCTGGTGGGCACCAGGTTGGGGAAGGCTGAATTAGAGCTTTCTCTGCTTTCAACCATTGCACACAAGTTACAGGTTTGACCAAGAATGGCCAATGTTTTCTAAAGACATTTCACAACATTCACAATTTGGTACTATCCCAAAGCAGTTTTAGCAAAGGCAAAGAAGTGCAGTCAAATATTAAATTTAGTCTTACCTTATGCATTTTCATCTGGAAGAGTAAAGTCACCCTAATTTTTAGAGCTGGAATTATTTATGTAGTCAACTAGTATCAGTTTCTAAAAGTTGGTTGAAATGTAGAGACACCCAACCTCCTTGCATAAGAATCCAGTATGAAAGTTTGAGATGCAGTTCTACAGCAGCATCACCTAGTTTTTGATTTGCTGGTATAGTTAAGGGCTGGCCCCAAGATTCACTTAAAATCATGAGGCTTCAACATGCTGTTGTACTGAAACTCCCTAACATCCTATACCTATGCTGTTTAGGGCTGATGGGAGTTGCAGTTCAACAAAAACATCTGCAGAGCTACTTCCGCTAACCAAGTCTGGCTGGCTGGAAAGTATTTTGGATAGCAGACTGTACGGAGATAAGCCACAGGAAGGGGAAGGTTCTGTATTCCCCTCCCACAAATGCCTTTTACTGTTTAACTCAGATATACACACACACTTTCTACATGATTGGGATGACGGATCTGCTGAGATCACATCCAGCATAGCTCTAAGACTGTCAGTTCAGTGGCACAAACAAGCAAGATAGTCCTCAGAGATGAAGAGCCTTTTTACATTAATCTCTTTATCTTCTTTTGGTTTTGTTGCAAATTGGGATCCAAGCTCTACACAAAGAGCCTTTCCACTACATGACCTCTAGGTGGCACTGTGTTATAGTGGAATAGTTCAAATACAACAAGCAGGGAACCATATCCATTTCCCCTACTTTAAAAAAGCCCTGGAAAGTGCTCTTAAAAAACAGAAGCAAAACTGGAGGATCATGACATCAACTAAAGAATGACGAGTACACAATAAATGCCTTCCATGTAGGAAAGCTTCAAGAGAACTAGAGTTCAGTCTTACCTGCACCAGAGTCATCTGGGAGCCAAGAGCCAACAAAATCTTTTCTGTCTTAGTGGGGTACGGATTGTCTCGGTGCTTGTACAACCATTGTTTCAATGGCCGCGCCATGTCCTGCAGTGCCTGCCGCTTGTGCCTCACCTTCCCACTGTTCTGCCGGGTACTGCAAAGTGGAGGGAGAAAAAAACAAATTTATAGCAAGATGGCTTGTCAGCAATGAACTCTTGACAGCCTCCCATCTCTCAGTACCACAGTGGGGAAAGCCTTCATTTTCGAATGAACTCCAAACTTGAGCTGAGTGCCATGGGAATCACTCCACAGAATGTAGACAGTGGAAGAGTAACATCACCCCCACACTGAAAAGTAGATGCACATTGTATCAATACAGAAAAAGAGATCATGTTTCTTTCATGCTATACAAGCCCTGAAACTTGCACTGTAGAAAACCGTACGGTACTATTCATCCTTCCCTCAAGATTAAGGCTGAATTGTACAATGTATAAATTGCACAATGAAACTGAAGTGCTAGAGACCAATTGCTTAACAGGGAAAAAAACCCACACACCTTACATAAGGAATTCCAGTTGTTCTTTAAATCTGTCTTTCACTTTCTCAAGTTCTATCTCACCTTTATTTCATTGAAAGTACAATTTCTCTATCTATCATATATCTACAAAAATGCACACACACACACAGTTAATGTTATAGCTATGATCCTGAAGACAGCAATAAGAATCAACAAATATTGAATGGTTCCTATTATATTTACATGAATAATACATGTCCTATGAGAAGAAATACCAATTATACAAATCTGTACATACATTATACTTTATGATCTATGAACTGTAAACATGAGTTCCTATTGGCTCTGACTACCCACCAATTTAAGAATGTTTAATTGATCGTTCATCTGTCTTTTGAACTAATCTATCAGTTCAATATTTATGTGTATGACCAAAACATTGATATTGATACTTTTGGAAATATTGAAAGGTGAAATAAATGCTATTGAACAAAAGCTACCATTCAATGTTTTGGTATTACTTTTTTTTAGAAGGCCACTTTTTTTATTGCCTACAACATCAACCTAAACACGCAAGCACCAACCTCACCCATCAAATCATTAAATTCTGAATCCCACTGAAGTTAGTTGGGACTTTTGGAACTATGGGAACAAGTTAGTTATGACTAACTTAAGTTCCATTGCTTTCAGTGGAACTTTGTCTCACCAACTAATTTGCATTGGATTAGCATGTTTACTCAGAAATAAACCCCTCTGTGCTCAATGGGTCTGACTCCAAACTAAGTCTGCATGGAATTTCAATCCTTGTTGATTAATACTCCCCTGAATGCTTACAGCTCTGATATATTCTTATTAGTATTCACTGTTACTAGCAACAGCTAGAAGCAACATAAAGAGCCCTGCTGAATCATACCAGAAGTCCATCTAGTCCAGATGTTTCTCACCATGGCCAACAGATGTCCATGGGAGGCCCACAAGTGGAACATGAAGGCAATTGTTCTTTATACAAAGATCTGTCTGGACTGTCATCCCCCCAGGCCAGATTATATCAGGGCCAAGGGCCCCACCCCAGGACTCCACCCCCATATCACTGGGTCCTGGCCAAAGCATGGCCTCAGTCAGGGAGCCAGCTTTGCTCTACCTGGGCTTTCCCCAGCTGGAGAAAGCCTGGTAGAGCAAAGCCCACCAAGGCACTGTTTTGCTTTTCCTTCAGCAGGTGCCTCAAAGGACCAGCTAAGTGCACAGCAGCATTACCTCTCCTTTGCCAACCCTTTATAGGGAAGGAAGAGTGAAGCAACCGTGTCATGCCACAGTCTCTCCCTTCTGAGGGGGCAACGCTTCAGTGAGGGGGAGGAGTCTCACCCAAAGCCTTGGGGGCCAACTGGTGGGCCATATTTGACCCACAGACTGAAAGTTCCCATCACTGATCTAAAGGAATTATGGAAAAGCCCATTATAGAAAATGGCATATCCATCATAGGTATAGCGGAGAGTCTGAATGTGCAAACTATGTATAATCACATCTCCATGTTTTGCAGCAAAATAAGCTTGTGGGTCACAAATGAGCATGTCCTACTACCACGGTAGTTGCATTTTCCTAGCCTGCATGGAAAATCATCTCAAGTAACCATAAAATCGAGAAACATATATATCAGGGGCAGGCGACCTGGTTTTGGCCAACACCGGCCATCAGAAGCCAGCATGACCAATGGTTAGGGATTGTATGAGTTGTAGTCCACACCAGTGACCTCCCCTTGATCTACACAGTCATCGAAATAACACTGCAAGAAGCAAACAAATCAGCAAGCAAACTTCAGGGAAAGAACCTGCCATGTCATTGGCTGCAATAATGTGATCTGTCCTGTAGTTTTGGAGCCTAACTACACATGGTCTCTTAGCTTCTTATAAAAATAGAAACCCTTTCCCGATTACGGAAGCTGTGCAAACACTGCCTGACCTTGGAAGCAGGATTTTAAAAAGGGGGGAGGGAAAGAAGACAAAACTGCATTTGCTAACAGAAAACATTTGGTACTTGACATAACCCTTCAGACACTTCTTTCATGTCAGGCTGGCCTACAGATACATGCGGCAATTCTCCAAGTAGTGAGCCTTTCATGGGCAGGGGTGGGGTGGGTGGGAATCCCTACTCAGTCAGGTCTGGAGTTGATGCAAAAGAGAGCAGCGCAGCTGATGAACTCTCGCACACCATCCCTTCAACATCACCTTTTTTTTTCCGTGAACAGAACTTGGTTTACCATCACTGGTGTAAGACCACTGACGTGTAAATCCCATTAGGAGTCATGGCAGTGATGCACAAGGAAGCACATAGTGCCAGTGGTGAGGAGCGCCTCACATTCACTGGACTCAGTCGGACATGATGCACTCTTAAATCCAGACCCACAGCAGCACAGTCAGATGGCTGGTTATGGTGCCAAGCAGAGGGATCTATTCGAGAGGAGGGAGCAGAGGAATGGATTCAGTCCTCCCTCATGGAGCCCAAGCCCTTCATTGGGGGTTTTCAGCCATGGGAATCAGACACACACTCATCACCCATTTTCAGATGTGGTTGAAACAAGGCATATGTCCCAGACCATGGTCTGAAGGCAAGCGATGTTGCCACTTTGCTGTAGCTAAGTAGGGCCCTTTATGGTCAATACTGGATGGGAGACTGCTTTATCATGTTGCAATGTGGAAAAGCACCATATAAATTATGCTAATATAACCCAAAACTAAATACAATAGAAGAAAACTGAGCTATACATGTACGGAATGAAATAAATACCACCAGTGGTATTAACTAGAGAAGTTGACACATTTGCAATATTTTCAGTACTATTGCTTGAAGGACTTCGCAAAACAGCTTAAACTGAGTTGTCAAGCAGGCTTCCAATCCATGTACTGCCCAGGGTCAGATCATCTTAGCTCTACCAGTTCAGTTATATAATTTAGAGACATACTGGCTCAATTCGGATGACACAATAAACAACTGGTGTGGGGGAAACAATCGTCAGTTGTTTTGACTATTGTGTCATCCGAACGCTGCCATAGTCAACTCAGCGCTGATCCTCATCCACACCACAGTTGATTATTTATTACCATGTTGTGTGGGGAGTGCCCCCTAGGGTTAGCGTGAGGGTTAGGGTTAGTCAACCCACCATTGACTATTGTGTCATCTGAATTGAGCTAACATGTGCTTGCAGACCACTCTCTAGGTTTATGTTGATTTCCCATGGTTAGCACTGATGGGGGATCAATTCCCAATGCAAACACCAGCTTCAGAAGGGGGATTTTCCCCAGGGCTGAACCAGCAGAAGAAGGGTTACATCACCACTCCAGGCCACCTGGGATTTACATATTTAAAATCCAGTTCATCAAATGTGAAACCCTGTTCATTTAACATCTCATGCAGTTTGACATACACACCCCTGCAAGAATGGCCAAGCCGTTTTGCAGTGAAGACAGCCAGAATCAGTTGTGAACATTACCTAGATTTTAAAATAAATTTGCTAATTAGGAGGAACAAATGGAATCCTTCAATCAATCCACTCAAGTGTTAACTCAGACTTCAAGCAGCCTCTATAGTGCTAGTCTGACCCAGATCTTCTTGTATGAGAAAGTTTGGAAAACTTCTGTATCACAAGAATTGCTTAAACATGATTGTAAATCACAGAGAGAGAGAGAGAGAGAGAGAGAGAGAGAGAGATCCAGATGGATGCTCTAGAACAAATGATCCCTGTAGAGATTTTCCCCAGCTAGCTACAAATAATATCAGGACAGACAGTTAGAATAAGTCTCTTAAAACAGAATATCAAGATCCAAGTCTGCATTGGTTTTGTACTAAACAGTCTGAACACATGAGTATTCAAAATGTTGTAGCAGAGGGATTAAGCAATCTGATGGCTTCTAGATATTTTGAACTCCCATAGTCCCAACCACTGGTCATACGGACTGGGGCTGATGAATTTTGTAGTCCTAAACATCTGGAGGCCACCAGATCATCTACACATGTTATAGCAGTTGCTTTGCTTTCCTCTTCTCCAGTGCTCCCAGGTTCACATCTGTTTATGGTCTGCTTGCCACGAGAACACCACCCTACTACACATGTCAGGATTCTGTACATCAAAACCAGGCCAATCGTATGTGGAATTAAAATTTGGCCTTGATGGACAATCCAGCGAAGATATGCAATTAGTATTTTAGACACACGTAATAGCTGATATGATATCTATTACCAGATAATGAGTTACACATGGAGCTCTTCACCGGGCAAAGGCATGCTTGTACATTCCCATACTGAGAGAAGGCCATCCAATGGAAGACATTAACAACCTAGCCTCATCTTTTAGGCAAGCCCTGGCTTTTCAGGCATATCCAATTTAACAAGTAGAAAGCCCAATCCTGTGCCGTGTGAGGGAGTTCCATTGAGTCCAGGGAGATTAATGCAGAGGTAGGTTTGCACAGGATTGCAGCCATAGGCTCAATTCGGACGACACAATAAACCACTGGTGTGGGGAAAACAATCGTCAGTTGTTTTGACTATTGTGTCATCCGAACGCTGCCATAGTCAACTCAGGACTGATCCTAATCTACACCACAGTTGATTATTTATTACCATGTTGTGTGAGGAGTACCCCCTAGTTGAACAACTGTAAAGTTGATTATTACCCCACCATTGACTATCGTGTCGTCTGAATTGAGCCAGTGTGTCCAAAACAACCACATGCACAAGAAACACATACAACTTGATTAAATGCAGGAGGGGGGAATTGTTCACTACACAGAACCAGCACAGGACATTTTGGTGCCTGAGGCAGAAAACACACCAATGCTTGTATTTTAAGATGGGATACAGAGGTGGGGACTCACTCTTCCTGTTCTTTGACTTGGATAAAGAGAGGTTATGTGGATTGAGACTGTAATACCAATATTTTTCCAGAAGGTGTTGCTCTTGGGCCATATCTGCTACTTGTTTTATCATCCCCCCCCCCCAACCAATTCTCACCTTTTTTCTAGCCTCTGGGGCTTTTTGCCTTTTTATATTTTATCTGAAATCTAATTCTGCCCGAATCAGCTGGTAATAAAACCTTGATGAAACACAGTCACAATCTTACCAACCTGAAACGCTGCTAGAAGTATGCGCTGATGCAATCTTTAAATTGATACTCAGCAATAATCTTTTGCATTTTGGATATCTCTTAAGCACCATACAATATTTATCCAATTGTCCACATACTTGCAGCCTGATCTTATATATGTTTAGTCTTAGGTCTGCCTCACTTTGTTCAGTGGAACCAACTTGCAAATGAAGGTGTCGACTGTAATTGTCACTATCAGTACTTTCTGCACTTATTTTTCTTCTGACCTCACTGTTCACAATTCTTCCCCCACCATATGTATTGTACACATACCTGAAACTCTCAATAACACAGTATATTCAATGAAGTGGGCTATAGTCCACACAAGCTTATGCCAGTAAAAGTTTGTTGGGTGTTAGGATGCCACAAGACTCCTTGTTGTTAGAATTATCCTGTTGAGTGGGCAATGTGGCATTTCCCTTCCACAGTCTTTCTGCCTTTTTCTGAACAAAAAGAACAACATATGATAATTTGGGGCACATGATTTAATATGCCCTATATGGATTAGTTTTTTAAAAATCCAAAGCCCTTTGAATCTCAGTGGCTGTTGTAGCAATGAATACAGAATAATATTATAAATATATCTCATTCTTCAGCAGAAAGGAAATTGTAATAAACATGCAGCTCACACCAAACAATCCTTTTTAGAAATACATTTTTAGAAAAATTGTAAAAACCAGACAAGGGGTTGTATCCCATTTTGGTCCTACTTAGAGTAGACCCATTGAAATGAATTGGACTCAATTAGGCTAATATTGGATATAACCCAAGATCTATGGAGAACAATGATCTTCTTGTCTTAAGCTGCTGGGATGTCCATTTAAACCAATGAACTGTATTAATCAATTCACAGACAGATCTACACTACTGCTTTAAAATGGATTATAACAGTAGTGACAACTGTTGGGAGCCAGGACACACTCCATGTACAGTTTTCAAACCATTTTCAAAGTGCCATATCCTGCTTGGTGTAGATCTGGCCACAGTTACTGTCTATTGGAGGTTTCTTACATATCTCTTGTTCTGCTTCTCATATGTAATATCAAATAGTATTTCCTAAAGTTTATCACTATGCTTTCTTTACCTTTGGATTGGATATGTTAATTTAATGTTTACCCTTGAATTACTCATAGCCCTATCTTATACAGCACACAGCCCCATTAAATTTAGAAGGGTTTGCTCCCAGCTAAGTGTATATAGGACTGCCGCCTTATTCATTCTGATAGCCCATCCATATACAGGCAGTGACAGGTTTCCAACACAGCAACAAGTTCAATACAATTGAAGAAGAGATACAATAATCATAGGCCAGGACAACTGAGGCCAACCAGATATTTTGGCCCACAACTCCCATAAGACCTCCGCATTGACTAAACTGGCTAGGGCTGATTTGAGTTGTAGGCCAAAACATCTGGAGAGCCACAAGTTGTCCACCCCTGGCCCATGATAATATATAGCACCGGTATATTTATACTGCTCGTCTGCAATCTTATGCAGAATTCTCCACAGTGAAGAAGTAAGTCTTAATAAACACAAGTGGGATTTACCTCTGAGAAAAGAAGAATTCGCTTGGGCTGTAGGACCAGGATCTTAAGGCATTAACTGGAAGCAGGTTCAGTTTAGCGAGATTTACCTCCGAGTAAACACGAGGGAAAAACTAAAGTGGCCAAGCTGTTCACAAACTAGACTTTACAAAGGGGTGTTGATTGGGTTCCCATCAGGACAAGCATAGTGATACTTCTCTCCTCCTCCTCCTCCTCCCCCCTTCCCGCATTCCCACGACCCCCAATTTCATCCATGCATCCATCCATCCGACTGCTCCTACCCTGTCCTCCTGTGCCGAAGGCTGAGGTTGTCTTTAATGGAGGGGCTGTCCGGAATGAGCACCTCCGGGTGGGTGGAGACGTCCAGGACCCCTCCGTAAGGCCGGCTGCCGCTCCTGTCCCGCTCGGCGGCGCTTTCTTCGAAGAGCACTTGGTTGCTCAGTTTATTGAAGACGATGGTGTTCATGGTGGCGGAGGGAGAGCGCAAGCGGCCGGGCGCGCGAGCTCCGTCAGGCGAGAGCAGCCCGGCCGGGGCTCGGGCGAGGCTGATCAGCGGCGAGAGCGGCGCTGCGCTTCCGAGGTGGGGGGGATTCGGCGGCTGCTGCAAAGGAGAAGCATCAGGTTACTCGAGGCAAATCAGCCAGACGAATCGCGGCGGGAGAGAGGCAGGCAGCGAGCGAGCGAGAGGCGGGCGGACCTGGCAGGGCAGGCGGAGCGGCCGGCGAGACAGTGGCGGCGGCTGCTACTGAACCCGCCTGTTTCGCTTAAGCCCTCCGTAGGCAGCGTGCACTTGGGGGAGCGCGCTGGCGGGCAGAGCCGGCTGAATGCCTGCGCGGCGCGTGTGGTAAGCGTGTAGGAAGCAGCTCCTCAACGCGACTTTGCTGAGCCCCCGATCCCAGACGCATTTACAGGAGCGTAAGGCCTCTTGGGAGTCAATGGATGGATCGATTGATCGCATTCATATTACGCCTTTCCGCCCTTCCTCTTTCCAAGGAACCCAAGGCAGATTAAAAAGTCCTCCTCCTCCTCCTCTCCATTTTATCGTTACAACAAGAATCCAACTCCACCCAGTGAACATGGGCAGGGCCTAGTAGGGACTAGAAACCGGATCTCCAGAGTCCCAAGTTCCACGCTCCAACCACTAGGCCACACTGACTTTCCAATGGATTCGACTTTCCAGTGTGGTGCGTTTGAAGAGCAGAGGTGTGGTGGTGGACAGCAATTCCCAACACGCCTCGCCATTGGCTATGTTGGCTAAGGTTGATGGGAATTGAAGTGCGACAACGGCTGGATGGCCGCACCTCCCCCCCCCGCTTATACCTGCCTACTTACCTACACACCCACACCCACGTCTAGGAGCACACGAATGTTTCAAAAAGAAGCGCGGCCCTTTCTTGGAATGGAGCCGTAGGCCGCCGCAATCCCCTCTTCGCACTTCCTCGGTCCCCTCTACAAGGATTCGCTTTTGCGCCTGGTTAGGCGATTATGCGCATAATCGCAGAAGCGCATTTACGCCTAATACCTCTGCACAAGAGGCGGCGAGAGGCGGCGAAGCGCATTAACAGGTGACCAAAATGCGCTTTACAAGTAGTTAATGCGCATAAGCGCTTGTTCACATAGGCAAAATGCGCTTTAACGGCCGGAGCAAAATAAAACTCGCTGTTTAACGCGCATTCGATAATGCGCATAATCGGACAGATAACGCGCCTCTACGCCCGATTTGCGCTCTGTTCTTGTAGAGGTAAAAAATTTTAAGCGCCTTGAAAGAGCATTAAACCTCTCTTGTAGAGGCAGCCCTCGACAATAAATTCCATTCAAGCCCATAGGATGCCCTGCTGTCCACGGGAAGGCCGTTGTGGCCAAACTGCTATGAAGGAATCAGGGCCCGCTGCTCATGTCAGGCTGGGATGCTGCTATTACGCGCAAGTATTCCCAGGCGGGTTCTCCTCCCCTCATCACCCACGAAGAAATAAACTGTCCAAGGTCACCTTGGGAATAAAAAATGAGATTTTTTCTGAGAGAATTGATCGAACTCTCAAACTCTTGAGAGAGTTGAGGGGAAATCTGAAAACAGCAATCCCATGCTGGGTCTTCCCACCTGCAGCAGTGGGAGGGGAGGACCTTTTTTGTTCTGTTTTAAACAATCGTTTAGACCGAATTGTGTCCCACGACGACGACGACGACGCCTTTTCATTTAATTTTATCTTTTGCACTCTTTTGAGCTTTAAACCCTTTTCCTGATGTGAACGTGAGTGGCCCTTTTATATGCGCGATTGAACCTGAAAAAGGCGTTTGTTCATTCGTTTTGGGGGCATTTTCTTTTGCGTGGGCATTACGAAGCACTCCTGCAAAACTATTTTTGGCCTCAGGTGTGTTCTTGATGCAGGACAGAATGCGGGATACAGCATGCAGGGCGTTAGAGATGCGATGGGGGAGGGGGGAGAGGTCACCTACCAACATTTGGGGTCCCAAGTTTTTTTTGTTTCAGCTGAGGCTTTTCCTCAATCTCCCCCCCCCCCCCAGTGCGAATGTATACCCGAATCTTTCATGTTATATCTGTTTTTAAAGAGTGGCACAAACAACACCAGAGAAGTTTAGACACGCATCTCGCATGTGTGAAAGTTCTTTAAACATGACTGCAATACCCATTACAAAGGTAGACGGGGCATCCTGTGCAATTAAAGTTTCTCTTCAGCGTTCTATCCATCTGAAGTAGCCATTGACCGTAGTACAAATAATGACACTCGAAGGAGAATGTGAAAACGCATCCTTGGGGGAAGGGGGGAATGCTTCGGTTCTTCAAACGAACTGAGAGGAACTTGGGCTCCAGGTGAGCTACATGCCCTAAAACCAAGGGCAGAAGCCTTGCCTCTCCTCTTCCTGCTCTGCATCAATTCAAAGCCACGCCTGTTGTATTTTCACATCTTAAAGAGCGGAGCTCTGATTCAACAAGCGTGAAAGTATGCTTAGGATCGCCTCTAGATTTCAGCGATCTGCGTTTTAGAACCAGGAATGGAAGGGGAAGGGGCCCTGGTCACTGCATACAGAGAAAAGGAATTGAAATGTGGGCGCACACGGGCTCCTGAAGCCTAGACATCAAGAAATCCCCATCCTCTTCGCGACTGGTATGGGAGGGAGAACAGGGTGGGCCTGTTTCTCACCTGTAAGGATGAGGCTAATGGCCAATCTCACAGGGATGCCCGGAAGCAGCTGCTCAGACAGTAAGTACCAATCAACATCTTCATCAACAGTGTCTTGTCGCACCTTGAAGACTAACCCATTTATTCTGGCAGAAACTTTCATGGACTATAGTCCACTTCCTAAGAGGCACCTTTTCGGGAGGCGCTCCCGTGTACATGGGGGGGGGGGGAGGAGATGTTTAGGCTGCAATCCTACATGCACTTCCCCGGGAGTAAACCTCACTGAACTCCATCGTGGGGCTAATTCCAAGTTCCCAGTAAATTTGCCTGGGACGGGACTGTTAACGGGCACCTTAAATAAGAGAGGCAAGCAGCTTTCCAGGATGAGCACAGCAGTCTATTGCCCCGCTCGCCTGCTTTTAGACAAGACAGCAGGAGAGAAGAAACGGATGCTTTTCGTGGTAGGTTCTTCCTCCGACTGGATTCGGAAAAACTAGCAAACGCATCTCTTCTTGGGGCGCCAAGTTTTTTTTAATTATTATTTTACTCATGATCCCCACCGACGCCTTTCGAGCTGGAAAATTTCCCCTCCTCTTTCTCCCTCCACATAAACCTCAGTATTCTAGCCGTTAATAGGCTGGCGATGCTACCTCCCCCAGGGCTTTGCTGCTCGCCATCTCGTCGGAATACCGCGGCAGAGTGCTTCCCAGCCCGGGCATCAACGCAACGCTTTTGTGTCTTGGCCGTGGTCTGGGGAGCTCGGGATACACTCAGCCAGCGGCCCCAGCCACTCTCCCCCTCCCCCACAACCGAGAGGGCATTTTTCGCTTTCATCCCCCTCCGCCTCCAGATACCCTCTCCCCCCGTGCCCCCCCCCAAGAAAGCGTGCTTCAGCTTAGCTGGCCTGCTGTGGCGGCGGCCCCTTTGCCTCGAACGAAAAACGTCCGAGGAACCAGAGAAATTAGCCGAGATGGCCACTGTCAATATTTGCGAGGATGTAGTTGAGACTCTGTTGACTAGTCCGCATGAAAAACGAGCAGAGCCGAGATCCTGAGCACACAGCCGCTCTTGGAAGGAGCGCTGGAAGCCCCCTGGATTCGTTCCGCCGCGGGGCTGGCTTCCAAGCCGATGCGTAGCGAGGACGGTCCGGCGATGCTCCTCGCGGAATGGCATGTCCCGGGACATGCGGTGCGTGCGTGTGTTTGTGTACACACGGATACACTGCGCGTACACGCTACAATCGCCTCTTTATGCCGCCGCTTCTGCCTCGCACCGTTTTCTGTCCCTCCTTGGATCTCATCCATGAGCCCAAACCGTCCTTTGAAAGGATTCTTCATGGATACGTTTCAGAAGATGTACTTTTCCCCACCTCCTTGTTTTGCAAGGAAGGCCTCGGGTCCTCCCCTCCCCTCCCCCTCCCTGACCCCGTGTTAAACACTGCACTCGCTTCGCTGGTGTTGTACCCGCCACAACCAACCAAGGGAAGAGAAGAAAAAAGGCTTCCCACGTTACAGCGTAGGCAGTGACCACAAATGGGAGATCAAACTTCTGCTTTTAAATTAATCGGAGGTAAATACCACAGTTGTCAAACGGAATTACAGAGACAGAGGGGAGAAATCCATCTGTTTTTACCACTCAGAGAGGGAGGGATAGGCGTGAAGTAGTAGTAGTAGTTAGAGCAGTAACTGCGTTAAATGACCTGTTTCAAGAATCCCAAAATACAGACACTGAACCCCTCGGGAGTGGGGTGGGAGCGGCTTTCTAACCTACAAATCTTCCGACAGACGTCTCGCATTCCTGGTTAACAGACGCACACACGCAACACATCGGTGCCTAGAACACGTGTCCAAGATGTGGTTCTGGGAGGAGGAGGAGGAGGAATGGGCGGGGGGGGGGGAGTGACCCAGATTCTCGCGAACTTCTGAAGGAGGAAAGCTAGGCTGCCCGGCCGGCGTCCGCAGCGAGCCCTCGCCGCATGAGAGAGGCCCGACCGCGCCATTGACAGTCCGATCACATCCGCTCAAGCACACCAGGAGGCGACGCATTCACACAGCCGCCGCCGCCGCTTCTTCTTTCCTTCCGCGCTACCTCCCGCAGGAGTTGCGGAGGTCGCCCACCGAGGACAACAAAGGGCGCTGCCTTCGCCCAGAAAGCCCCCTCGGTCCGCCCCGGACGTCTCTCAGCTCACAGAAACACCGTTCAGCCAATCGCGCTCACAAAAGGGACGAGAGGGAGTTGAGAGATCCAACAATAAAATAATAATATTAATAATACCACCATCCCCAGTATTTACGGAACGTGCGTTGAGCTTGCACACGCTCAGTGGACAGAAACGAGAGAACGTTTGCAACACTCGTGTTGGCACGAACAGAAAAACAAACGCAAGACTCTTTGAAACATACCCCCGAATTCTCTCTCTTTCTCAAATAACTGTAGGTGGCCGATTCATTTCTCAACGATTAAGTTGTTGCAAATGCCATTCAAATACTCACAGCCGCCATTTATTTTAAAGGCAAGTGTGTGTGTGTGTGTGTGTGTGTGTGTATGTTGAAAGCCAGACAAGTTACCTTCAGAATCGGAAACAAGGAGAAGAAAACGCACGAATACCAAGAGAAAGCGTGCCGGGCTGAGGGGACACCCTGTGTCCCTACAAATATACTTGCGCGCGCGCACACACGCGCTACACATAAACTCACACACCACGCACCGAGCTGCCAGGTCTCTATTCCGTCTCGCCAGCCGCCTCGCCAGCCCGGGTCTCCCAGCTCCATGCCCGGGCAGAGCTGCGTGAGGCGAGCTGTGCAACTGCTGAAACAGTGGGGCAGAACCATTGAACTACTCGAAACCGGGGGGGGGGGGGGGGGACGAGCAGAAGGCAGTGTGTATGCGCGCGCAGGGAGGGGGTGAACCGAAGCACGACTCTGTACGCCCGGAGCTGCACCGGGTGATTCGATTAACGGGTGTGTGGAAGGAGTGAGAGGTCATTGCCTTTCCCTCCCCTCCCCTCCCCTCCCCTCCCTGGGATTCCTTCGCTTTAGTCGGGCTCAGCAGGCCGAGACACATACCAAACACACGCACATTGATATATCCCAGAGGATGTCTCTGTACCTGAGGCGAGCTGCGGCTCTTGCTGTTCGGCTGGGCTCCGGCTTTGCTTGCTCGGCGGCGGCTGGGGCTGTTTCCACTCCCATCCCAGCTGCCTCCACACGTTTTCAGCGCGCGAGCGCAGCCCCCAGGAGCTCTTGAACCACAAGCTCTGACCGCGGCCGCCGCTCGCCTTTATTGCCCAGGCAGGAGCTGCCGGGCCCGGGAACGTGAATAGCAGCGCCTTCTCATGTTTCCCCTCTGGCCGGCTCAGCCTGTGAACATCCTCCCATTGGCGTATCCAGCTTCCCGGGCAGCTGCGGCTTGGAAAGCCCGCGGCGTTGTCTGTCGAGAGGACATTGGGGAGGGGGAGGGGGAGGGGGAGAGAGGAGGAGGAGCGCAAAAGGGGACGCTGCAGGATCAGGGCCAGGCTGCTCCTTTTTTCTTTGGGGGCGCTTCTGGGGTGCCCCTGAGGCCGCCCCTGATTGGAAGACGGTTGGAAGAACAAATAACCTCTCCTTCCTGGAGAATCAGAAGGCGGGAAGAGCCACCCCCCCCCCCGCCCCGCAAAAGCCAGCCACCGGCTCCTCCGGGTTACTGCCCAAGGCCGGCAGCCCCTGCCCATGTCTCGTAGACTCTTCAGTGCAAATCCTATGCCTGTTGTCTACTCCGAAGTAAGTCCCATTGAATGAAATGGGGTTTGGTTCCAGGAAAGGGTGTCCAAGATTATCGCACCCTCATCGCGTTGAACTCTGCGGGACTGACTTCTGAGTAAATTGGCCTATGCACGCCTACCTGGGAGCAGGGCCCGTGGAAAGCCAGGGCAGGGGGGGGGGGGCAATTCCCAGTCCACGTGCCCAGCATCGGACTAGGAACGTCCTCGAGATGGACACTTCGTGGCCATCGAATCGCCGCCTCGCATCCCGGGTGGAGGCAGAAGGCGGCTAAATCGCGTCTTGGTGCCTGAAAGGGGGGGGGGGGGCTGCTTCGAGGCAGATAACTCTGAGCAGCTATCCCCGATCGCCCCACACTTAAAACGGTGAAGGGGGGTTCTTTTCCTACCTTGTCCGTCACTTTCTTCGTAAAACGTAAGTCACCCATCTACACCACCATCATTATTTACGTGCGTTGTATCTGTTCATGATGATTATGATGATTTGAGCTACGATTGTGCGAGGGGCCAATGTATATATTGTATATTTATAATATCTCTTAGAATAGAGCCTATACACACCTGTTGATGTTTGAACCACAGGTGATCACATGTGATCTCACAACACACAGACACATAGGTCATCAACAGTAGCTGGAAGCACATCAAGGTTTATTTATTTATTACATTTATAGCCTGCCTTTTTTCCTCCAAGGAGCCCAAGGTGACATAAATAATCCTTCTCCTCCTCCCCATTTTATCCTCACAACAACCCTGTGAGGTAGGTTGGGCTGAGAGTCTGTGACTGGCCCAAAGTCACCCAGTGAGCTTCCATGGCCGAGTGGGGACTAGAACCCTGATCTCCCGACTCCCAGTCCAACACTCTAGCCACTAACTACATCACGATACAGGAACTGAGATCTTAATGTTCATACATTGCTATTATCAAGAATTGTTTGAGGTCTGAAAGTTGGGAGAAGAGAATATTATATTCAAAGACCTCCCGGGGAAATTGAGCCCAGATGTTATATATCATGATTTTAAAGATTCTCTTGAGTTTGTTCGAAACAGGTGATGTTGTCCCAAGCAAAGGATGTGTCTTCTGGATTGACGGCAGAGAACTGTGTAAACAATGCAACTAACAATACCCGACACCGAATTACTTCACCGCAGAGAAACAAAATGGGGTGGGGATGGGGTGGAATTAGAAAAGGCTGCAATCCTATTCACACATGGGTGGGAGTAAGTAATCCCTTTTGAACGCAGTGGCATGCTTAAATCTTCATAGGATTGGGCAGCGTGTCCATTCCAAGGCAAAAAATATATTTGGAGTTGCACTCTAACCTATCTGGTGGGCATTAGGTTGGGGAAGAGTGCTTTAATTCTTCCCTTTCCACACTATTGGGACAGTTTACACGGAATTGTTCAAACCCAGGCCACGATCTTTTCACACACACACACAGCTTTCGTCGTGTGAACGTCTCGTCCCATGGGAAGTGCCTTTTGTCGCCTGCTTGGAGATCTGCCAGAGAGACCATGCTCAAGGTTCCTCTTCTCGTGATCCCCAAACTGGCGTCTCCTAAATCTTCCAACCCTGTGACGAATACCCTCCTTTGCGGGACAGGGCTGCAGTAGCAGAAGGCCAGTTCAGCAGCAGGAGCAGTTGCAGGAACTGACAAAAACTCACTTGTCTCATGTAAGCTTTTGAAGCCATGATTTGACAAACCGCCTTTGAATGATTCTAGCACATTTATTTTGATGTTTTATTCATCTGGTCTCTTGTATTGTTTACAGCTTAATACTGTAAACTGCTTTTTGTAAATTGGGGTGGTTTTATTTTTGTAATAATAATAATAATAATAATAATAATAATGTAAAACTAGTGTGGCAGTTATGATGAATGCTGGAATAGGTGTGTAAGCAAGCAGCTGAGTCATATGTGTGTATCTCAGCTTTCTCCAGCCTGGTGCCTTCTAGATGTGTTGGACTGCAAGACCCATAATTCCCAGCCAGCATAGCCATCTGGAGGGCACCAGATTAGAGAAGGCTGTTCTGTCTAATCTGTGTCTGTATAGAGAAAAATCCCCCTTGACACTCTGATATACAAATAGACTCACTCCCTGGATAGCTACATATTCTTCTCAGATTTAGTTACACTTTGAGTGGACCCATTGAAATCCATGGGACTTAAATTACTCATGACTAACTAAAGTCCCATGCAGTTCAATGGGTCTGCTCTAAGCATGACTAAATCAGGATCCAACCCATATTTTTATCAATAGAAAAGAGAAAGGAATTGAACTTTCTCCATACCAGTGATGTCACGGCAATAGGTGACTGTTACAACTGTGCAACCACTTTCAATGCTATTTATAATTGCTTCTTGGACCAAGAACTAAATTTCCCCAGCAACTGGACTTACAGCACAATCGTAAGCATGTTTACTCAGACATAAGACTGACTCCTTAGTACATAAGCTTAGGATCGCAAACTGAAAGGTTTGAGCACTTGGAAAATATTCTCCATCAGCAGAAGAGAACATCCTGTGGATCATGCCCAACAATTTAGTAAACATTTCTTATTCTCCACACAAAAGACAAATAGCCTGGGATCAAGGCTGAATGGTTCTTAGAAGAAAGGAAATGCTAATTCTGATGCTGTAATTGTTGTAAACAGATATTGTTATATTAAATGATAATTGAAATATTTGTTTTCTTATTTAGAATCAATGAAGCATTTTTAAAGTGTTCTAACTGCAGTAATATTTTAATAAGGTACATCATGTACAATTGCCCCCTTTTCCCACACAATGTTTCCCCTGCCAATATCCCAGTTATTGGACTGTTATTGCTTTCAATCCTAATTAATACCTTTGAGGCTTTTGGCAGTAGTCAGGTTATTTCAGCAGTACATTCTAACCTTGCAATCTACTGAAGTAAGCAGAAGTGAGGTCCAAGATGGGAGACTGCAGGACTGTGTCAAAGCCACGTTCATCAAAGATTGACTATAGGCTAAGGCAACAATTAAAACTGAGGGGAGGCAGATAATGACTACAGATATGAGCCAGCCAAATGTGGCATTTGCTAAATAAGGTATCTCACTAATTTTTAACCAGTCAGTGAGCGATAAGTGTCCACATTCTACATTAGGCTTTTAATCAGACTTGTACCGTACATCTTCTGGATTCTTTGCTGGATTAAGATCATCTCCTTTACACATCCCCCCCAGGGGGCTTATTTCTCTCCCTTTCATTACACAGCCACTATGTAGCACTGTGATGTAGTGGAATTGTGCAAATACATGAGAGCTCTGTAATTTATTTATTTATTGAAACATTTGTATCCCACCCCATTATCACTGGGATCTCAGGACATCATACAGATAAAATCAATATAAACATGAGGCCCAGCATTGGGCAAAAGGCAGGATACAAATAATAATAATAATAATAATAATAATAATAATAATAATTATTATTATTATTATTATTTACACAGCTAAAAGTGTATTGAATCATTAACAAATTAAAACTGGTAGACATTTTTAAAAAGCAATAACACAATTAAAACAATGTGTAACCATGGAGAATTTAGCCCTCGAAGGCTTTGATAATGTAATTCAGAAAAAGTACCAGAGTTTCCTCGTTAAGAAAAAAACCCCACATGATAATGGTTGCAAATCATGGGAGGCAGCCTGGCCAATGATGACATCATGTAAAGAACCCACAAACTACCCTCAGGGAGCACAAGCACCTTGCTAAGAAGGATTTGGTGCAGATTGTGTTAATAGTCTTTGAAAGGTTAGAACATACCGTCTGAATCCCCCTCTCTGCAGACAGCAGTCCCAACTGAGCTGTAGTTACATTTCTCTGCATGCAACTAGTGGTCCTGGATGGGGATGCACCCAATCTGCATCAGGTGCAAGTGGAGAGGGATCAGATACGCATGAGCATCATCTGCATGCATGCATTCAAGCATGCATGGATTTCCCTTGCTGGATCAGGATGGGCGTCTTTCTAAACCCTCAACCAGCAGTGCAGAACCTGGGAGTGAAATCTCGCCTTTCTGGGGTCCTGATCCAGCCTTCTGAGTTTCCTCAGAAAGCCATGCAACCTTTCCCTGGCACCATTTGGTGGTTTCCTGGCTTTCCAGCAGCACCATACCACCGATTTTAAAATACTGATATGCCTCTCCTAAGGCTTAGTTACTGGCAGTAAGAGCTTTAAGTCACAATCTTATGCATGTTTAGGCAGAAGTCTCCCAGCATGGCTGGCTGAGGAATGTTTTGAGTTGCAGAACTTTTACGTGTCTAAACATGCATAGGATTGCACCCTTAAGCTACAATATGCTGATACCTTTTTGGTGTTTTGGGCCTCAGCCCTGCCTACCACTGCAATGCGGCCTCCAGGAGCTTGCCCAGAATGGAATTTGGCCCTTGGGTGGAGCAAGATCCTGCACTCCTGCCCTAATATCTATGGCTTTCCTGTATCAAAGACTGGCAGGGCCAGCAACACCACCACATCCTCAGGCAGCTTCCAGTGCACTGGTATTCCAGCAGAGCCATCAACTGGGCACTTCTGCCCACCTGTACTCCCGGGCTTGGATTTACCAAAAGGCAGTGGCATGTAGTTGGAAAGCTGCTGTTTGAACATTCCCACCAATGCTTTAGGGAAGTAGAATTAAGAGGTAGAATCCTGCTGCCCCCAACTTTGGAAAAAAGGAAAACAACTTTTGGTAAACAGACATTGAGCCATGGCAGGAACATAAACATAGCAGGCAGCTCACAGGCGCTCATTTCAGATTGCACCTGTACTGCTGTTGCTCATCATCACTATCCACTGCTAGTGTTAAAGAGGGGTCTTTGGAACACACTTTGCTGGAAGAGCTATCATACCTGTTGCTGATCTTACAGGTAGGCTATCCATTGAAGAAGTTTTGTTCACTTTTTGTGCTTTCCAGTTCTAGGATCTGTTTCCACAGTGTTGCAGTGCCAGCACCTCAAAACAGCTGCCCGCCATACCTGCTGCAACTGCATTGAACTAGAAGAGGTTAACTAGGGCTGCACCTCCTACACTTGACTTGTTGAAATTTCTTCTCCCAACCCCAGAAACATTGGGGTTAATCCGACAAGCGTTTTATTGCACACTCACTACTGCTCACTTGTGTTTTTTTGTGTGTCCTTTAGACGATGACGCGTGCCTCCCGCTCCTTCTCGCCTTTTTCCCGTCACAAAATAGACCCCCAAAAATCTGACTTGGAAATGGAATGTGCCGCCATTTCCTGCTGTGTGCAGGAAAAGGGGTGCGATAAAAACGGCCCCTGAATGGTCATTGTTTATTTCCTCTTCTCAGGAAAGAAAGAGGAAGTAGTGTGGGACAGAAGCAGGGGCAGAGAAGCAATGGTAGGGAACAGTGATTCCCACCCCCACCCCCATCTGATGACACTCATTGTCAGAAGGAAACCAGCAGAAGGTCTGTAGGGCATCCCCAAACTCAACCCCAGATATGGCTGTGGGATTTCTTTGCAAAATGCATAATTAACGGATGGAATAAATTCCGTAATCAATCTGTGTCAAGATGGTGTGCTTTGCCACTCATGGGTGAGAGGTTTTGTAAGGACTAAATCAACTTATAGTGAATAGGTCTATCAATGTCTATTAAACATAATGCATAATGGACCATCTGGGAGCAAAAGGGATATATCGTTGATTACCAAATGCTGGGGATAAAGAATACAGGGAAAGCCTATCTCCAACATGCAGAGCAGGGTGCTACGTTTGAACAATTTTAGCCTGAAGCAAATTATTGTTATGTTAACAGTACTGTCTCCTCTTTATTAAGGCTAAGGCAGAGTTCTGCATTCTGGCAACTGTTTCTCTTTGTGTTTGCAAAGGAAAGAGTCCTCTAAAGTCACCTACCTAGATTGCATCTGCAGCCACCTGTGGGCTGTCTTCATGGCTCCAAGCTGGCGCTGCCTTCCCCCAAAACCCTCTTCTTTGCTTCCGACGACCAATCTCTGGTTGCCTTCCACCAGGACCAGCCCCCCATATTGGCCCCAGAATGAAGTCAGATGGCAAAAGAGCCATGTTGACCTCACTCTCACCAAAATAGTTGGGGTAAGTCCCAGACTTTTTCAAAGCACTTTGTCATGGAAAAGCCCCACAGTGGCTGCAAATCTGTGGCTGAGTCATATAGCTAACACTGTGCAGATTCACAGCCACCATGGGGCTTTGGTCACATATAGGCAGCCCCCAGGTTTCTTGGTATTAGGGAAGCAGAATCAGGGGACAGAATTCTGCTGCCCCATTTGGTAAATGGAGGATAAGGAGCAGTTAAATTTTGAGGGGAAAGGATGAAAAACACAAACCAAAATTTGGAAACCAGTGCTAGGAAAAACAAAAGCTGCTGGGGAAGCCTTGCCAAAGACAGCGATGGAGCGGGAGGAGCAGATGGCTCCAACGCAACACCATCCGTGCCTTTAATGTAGTGAGATCTACCAAATAATTGCATGTAAATTTCATACACATATACCTCCTCTTGTTTCCATATTTCATTTCTTAGATCGCACACTGAAAAAAAAAGTTGTTAATGAAAACAAGGTTAACTCCTGTTTCTATTTTCAGAGCTTGTTTAACATTCAGAATGGGCTACAGAATGGAGGCTTTGTGTTTTTAATTAAGGTTCTTTACCCAAAACTGTGCTGAAAAGTAAATCAGTTGCTCTGAGCCAGGAAACCGGCTCCTAACTCTGGTCCAGTCATACTTCATCCTCTCTGCAAGGGGTGGGGAGAGATGACAACAGGCAGCAGCTGTCTCAGGATCCATGCAAGGTTTGCAGAAAAACAATCCTTCCTGAGGTCATGTGCAAAACAAAGGGCTGGTAGCTGAGGTTTTGGAACGGAGGTCAAAGCTGTCACAATAGGCCCCCAATTTAAGGGCGCAATCCACGTGCACCAACCCTGTTCAAATGAATGACAGGTGCTCAAGAGTGCAGCAAGGCAATGTAAACTTAAACGTGGGAGAAACAAACGGACGGAATAATCAGCTAACATCTAAATGCAGAGGGAGGATTTGTAAGAGCAGGAGATAACTTTAATTACCAGGAAACATTATTATGTGAGTGGATTCAGATGTTAGACATATTTAAACGGGATGTTCTGTTTCCTTGTAATTCAGTGTTAACAAAGGCTTTAAAACAGAAACAAGATCTAGAAATGCTTCCAAATATTGAGGGTTGGGATATCACAAACTGTGTCATAAAATGCTATCACTGAACTGAAAATAGCAACAAATCAGTTTTGACAAGCATCTGCCATTACTGGTGCAAGCGTTCAAAACTGCATTTGTCTTCCTCTCATTGTTAGCCAACTTGGTTATTATTGCAGAGAGATTAACCTCACCATCGCAGAAAATTACAGCACTCGTGGGGCGTAATCAGATGCGCATTTTATTGCACACTCATTACTACCCACTCACAGTTTTTCGCAGGTCCTTTTAACGACGTTGTCCACCTCTCATACATCTCCCGCTCCTTCTGGCCTTCTTTCCATCACAAAATAAGACCCCGGTAAATCCGACTTATTTTTAGAAGCAAAACTAGCCACAAACGGCCACTGAATGGGTCATGTGGTCTTTGTTTACTTCCTCTTCTCTGTAAGGAAGAGGAAGTGTTGTGTGACAGAAGCCAGGGGGTGGGGGAGAAGCGGCGGTAGGGAAGTGCGATTTTCCCATCTGATGAAACCTGTGGTATGGGGTCCTCAAAGGTCTGCTTTGCATTATAAGAATATAAATTCATGGGATTAAATTCAACTTTAAATTCATGGGATTTGTAGCTTGAACTACCAACCCCATTCTTTATTTGAAAGCAAGTCCCACTGATTTCTGTGGGACGTATTTCCAAGAGAAGGGAAGTGTGCATATGCCCAAAGTGTGAAGTGAGGAGAAGACTGGAATGGGGACTGTGAAGCACAGTTGCAGGTAAATACTTTGGGAACAGACAGCTCCTATAACCACTGGAAAGTCTGCCCCTGCCCACCCACACATCTTGTTAAGAGAGAAACATATGAACCAAACCTTGCTAGAGTTGTTGTTTGGAAACTCAGAGAGAGGGAGAGGGGAATCTGCTGAATATTAATATATTCATTACATGTATACTCTGCTATTCAGCCAAGATCAGATCCCAAAGCAGCTTACAACAATTAAAACACACAGGTAAAATATATTAGGGCTACATAAAAAAATATTTATGGCTTCCCAGAGCGTCTCTATATTTTTTTTTAAATCCCACTGCCTTACCAAGGTTTTCTGCTTCCGCTTTCTTTCTGTGATTACGATTGGCGCCATTAGATTGAATTGAATACTTCCTCTCTGCGTGTTTCATTCAATTCCATTCACTTTAATGAGGCAGTGCCATCTAGTGTCATAATTATAGTACAACACCAAGTTTACCCACTGGGTGATCCCGCTGTTTCCCAGATATTACCACATTAGCTCTTTTTTTAAAAGTGGAATTTCCAGAGGATAGCATGGGAGTCATCCTGGATGTTGATGACGTTGTGTAATGGACCCACAAACCTCCGTGAGTGGGCAATGATGAACTTGCAATAAATCACTACTTTAGAGAAGCTCCCAGATAGGCCAGCATACTGGATCCTGCTTTTGTAATGGTATTAGGGCAGCTATGCTGGCTGGGGAATGCTGGGAGTTGTAGAACTTTTTTGTCGAAACATGCATAGGATTGCACCCTTATAGTGATTTGTATGCATGTTTATAGTGATTTGATTGCACTCTTATAGTGATTTTAATGGTGCTTTGCATGAGTTAAACCAGGAGTGGGGAACCCGTAGCCCACCATATATGGTTGGACTACAAATCCCATCATCCTTGACTATAGGGCATGCTGGCAGGGGCTGGTGGAGTCCAACAACATCTGAAGGACCATGGGCTTCCTTCCCCAGATTTTTGAGCAGACCTTTATTGTAATGCATGTTTTTGGATCAGTGCTGCAGTTCTTTGAAATAGATGAGCACTGAGTGCCACACAAACCCTAAAATTCTATAAGCTGCCATGCTAACTTGCCAATAATGAATCAGAGGAGGTAAAGGCAAAGGCTTAATGGTCTGTAATAAAAGCGAGGAGGGGACAGAATCAAAACCCTTGCACTTCATGTCATCCATCTGGGCAGCCATAACTGTATTAAATGGAATCATTTTATTCTCGGTCCACCTCCAATTGCTGAATAAAATATTTTCATGGCAACCAACAGTACTAATATTTCTATACTAGCATAGCTTAATGGAGCATTTTTAATCAGCTGCACTGCGGCGTGTGCCAGATCGCTAGAGTATTATTGCTGATTATTGCCGATCGTAGACTGAAGACATGTCACAACAGCTAGTGTAGGGTGGTCTCTAAATAAATACAGTGCAGTACGAATAAAACGTTCTTTGTGTGTGGCACAATGGCCATTACAAACATACAATACATTACACAAGGGGCCCAAACGGGATGGCAGTAACCCACCTGCCATTTCAAATTTATCGTTTAGATATGCCCTTATTTTGTATTAGGGGTTTTCCCTTACAGCAATTCATCCCCTCTACAGTCTACACTGATCTGCCTTAGGAAGTTTTGATGAATTTTTGGGGCTGCTATTGCAAATTTGGCCACATTTCTTGTGTTTACTGTGTCATAATCAGCTAGTAAAGCATGAATGTGATCCTTAGTTGACAGCCCTACTCCTCTCCTTTTAAAAAACGCTCCCTAATTCCTTGGTACAGGGGGCAGTACAACAGACAGTGAACTAGATCTTCCACCTCTACTGACCCACAAATGCACTTTCGTTGCACATAGGGTATCCCTTTGTACTTCCCTTCCAAGTAGGCGGACAGCATTGCTTGGAATCGGAGGGCCGTGAAAGCTTTTCTCAGCGCTGGGAATGTTAGATCTTGCAAATATTGTGCCCGATATTGTTCTTCCTTTATCTGGCTGTACCATATAGAGAAGGCCTGCCGCTGGCTAGCTTGGACATTCTCAAGGGTATCTATCTCATAGTAGTAGTAGCAGCAGCAGCAGATCCTGACTTGGTTCTGCTTCCATCCCTCATCTCCCTGCTTGTTAATCAGCTATGTACAAAATTAATATGCTGATAGATATACAGACTGCTGAGACTGCCTTAAGAGGACCTGCTGGGATTTCATGTCTTCCATGACAATGATGGGGCTGTCTCCATTTGAACACATAGGTTGGGGCATAATCTTGATTTGGCCTTTGTCTCTGGGCATAAGTGCTGGAGTGGATATGGGAGGGTGGAGTAGAAATGTCCCCATTATCATGATCAGATCACTTTCTGGCAACATTTGGTCTCATGGTGCCAGTCCCTTCCTGCAGGGGTGGGGGACCCATTAAGAGGGTCCACCTACAGAGACTTGTGGACTTCAATGGGTTCTTGAATGCTCTGGGGGAATTTTCCAGTAGCCAGAGCCAGCGATTCTGTCAAGGCCCTTGTCACACTGTGGAATGGTAAGTTGTGATGGGCCACTGATATGATTGCTCCTGAGTGCCCTCTTCGGCACTGTGGAGCTGATTTACTGGAGAGCTCTGGACAATTAAACAGGTCAAAAGACGGCTGGAGCATACATTGCGTAAGACTCACCATGAAGATGATTGAGCATGCACAAGAATGTATAATTGTACCCACTGCATGGCAGTGAAGGTGGCAAAGAAAGCTTACTTACTGTATCCAATGCACCCTTGAGAGGCCGTCCGGCTGAGCTTTACTTGTTTTGAACTTGTTCAAAATATGGCAGCCAAGTTGGTCACCGGTACACCTAGGGGTGATCACATTACACCAGTTTTAAAATCGCTTCACTGGCTGCCAATCAGTTTCCGGGCGAAGTACAAAGTGTTGGTTATTACCTTTGAAGCCCTACATGGTTTGGGTCCAGGGTACCTGCGGGATCGCCTTCTCCCGTATAATCCACCCCGCACTCTTAGGTCCTCTGGGAAGAACGTACTCAAGCCAGCCAGAACTAGGCTGGCGAGTGTTACCCAGAGGACCTTCTCTTCTGCCGCTCCCAGACTGTGGAATGGTCTGCCGGAGGAGGTTAGACAAATTGACAGTCTTCATGAATTTAAGAGAGTCATGAAGACTGTCCTCTTCCGACAGGCCTATCCAGATGAATTTTAAGATGTTTTTAATGTTGTATTTTTCTCTTGCTTTTAAGATTTTAACTGTTGTGATTTTTGTGTTTTATATTGTTGCTGTTCCCTGCCTCGATCCGAAGGGAGAGGCGGGTTAAAAATAATAATAATAATAATAATAATAATAATAATAATAATAATAGAGTGGTTAGAGGGTTATCGTCATCTACCCCCGTGGATCCACTATTAGAGCCCTTGGGCACCCACTGTGATGACTCCGCATAACCTTGAGGATAACATTACTTACCTCCATGCTGACTTGAATGCCACTATTGATGCAGTGTCTGCTGAGGTGTCAAATGCATCGTTTTATCCTGTTTTGCGGGATCCAGGATGCATCAAGGGTTAATCATCAGGATGCCATCACCTGGGGCAATGTCGATCTGTAAGTCAATATTGTTACACAGGTGCCATACGTCTCCAGTATTGTCTATCTTTCAAAAGAAACTGATCCTGTATTGGCTCTCCTGAACTTTCCACCGCTCTGGAATGCAATGCAATGTTAGCTTTGTCCCATTTACCACATCAGCTGCCATCTCCTCAGGAGTGATATCAACATTCCAAATGCTAAAACATCTCCAACATCTACAAGGATACATTCATTTTGCTCATTTTCAGTGATGCATCATTGTGAAAGAATACTACGTCGTTGTTGCTATATATGGCAGGTACTCTTCAGACAACCGTTCTGGTGGGGACCATGGCGTTTCAAAGAAGGCATTTCAAAGAAGGCATGTCATCTTGTGCCTTTCATCTCTTGTGCCTAATTGTGATGGCAATTCCTCAGTCATTGAGAGGTTCACATTTTTTTTTATTGCTGCAGCCATTGGTGGAACTACTGGTCAATCCCTGTAGTCCCCTCATTAGGTACCAGCATTTGACCCAATGGGGTTTTGATCTTGGCAAGGACACCTTGGGGCATATTTGTGAAAGTCACACCCATTGTCCCTTATCTGGCACCCCATGTGTGCTCTAATGACACAAGGAATTCTTGGCACAAGTGGGATTCTCTGTTCACTTCAGTGAAGGGGAAATGAAACATGGATACCTATCCATATGCTTACTGTCTCCTATGCTGAAATGAACATAGAAGGCTTTGTAGGCAGCTTGGACCTCATGGATGCATTGAGCAGGTTTGGGGAACATGTGGCCCTCCAGATGTTGGTGGACTGCAATTCCCATCAGATGTCAGGATCAGGCCTGGTCTCCCTGGTGTGGATCCTGGATCAGATCCAGAACCTGAAGAATACCAGCCAAGACTGGACGTGGGGGAGGAAATTCTCCAAAACCCTCCATGAGTCAAGGAGGACTCTTCTCAGGAGGTAATCAAACAGGAAGCCCAGGCTCAGAAATCATCTTCGCCCTCCTCTGCTTCCCTGGGAACTCAGTCTTTGTCAGAGGGGGAGGGAGCATCAGAACTGACAGATCCCAAAGTCTGCTGCAGGGTCATGTAGGTGGAGTTGAGAGGAGGTGGGAGGTTATCCGCTAGACTAGCCACATGCCAGAGGTTACAGATGGAAGATCCTGTGTGAAGCAGGGGTCCAAGAAAAGCCAGTTGGGCATGGTGAGAAACTGTTCATTTAGTTGATAGGCAACTGCCTTGCTTTTTTAGGCTAATTAAGTTTAGAGGATAGCTCCTAGCATTCACACCCCTTTCAGGAGTGAAGAGATGTCTATTTACTAAATAAAGCTTTGTGGATTGCACAGCAGACCTCTTTAGTGTCTTACATCTTGGCGGGAGGACTTGGAATAATGACAACAGCTCTAGCCAGGATAGCCAGTGGTGAGGCATGATGGGAACATCTAGAGGGCTACACATTCCCCATCCCGGCACTGGACTGTCTTCACATAACACTGGCTACTGAATTAGTGAGAGTCAATGCACCCCATTCCCAGGTTACTATGGCAATGTGTGTGCATGGCACTTTTAAGGATTTGGAATTATGGATGAGTTGGTCAATGTAGCCACAGAGTTACTGGGTGGCCCTGGGCAAACAATGATCTTTTAACCTCAATCATGCTACATATACACACAAACCCACCTGCTCTATGGGAGGGTAACACTGGTCAACCTTATAGGATTGTTTTTTTAGATAATGTATGCAAAGGGATTTATCAATATTAAACATTATGATTACATCCTGCACATGGGTGATGCAGTCTGGAGGAAGGAGCAGTGACACCGTGCAAATCCCGTGCCATTATTCATGGCTCCTTTCCTCACCAACTGCTTCTCTTGCTTCCAGTTGCCAGCCTGGAAAAGGAAATAAGTGCTTGTGTTGACATGCCTCACAAAGCCCAGATTGTGGAGTTTGTAAAACCCACAGTTCTTCCTCTAGGATTCCAACTTTGTTCCAAGAAGGCTTTATGAGCAAAACTCACAGTAAAGGAGTCTGTTAAGGGCTCGGTTGAGGGCTGCTATGCTGGAGACAGTTGCCGGCTGATGTCATTGATGTATGACACTAGTTTCCTGGTTTTGCATGGTATTCCATCTATTTGACATGCTCTGTTCTGCTCACCATATTTCCCTCATTCCCTGTGGTTTGTTTGACTTTCCTCTTTGCTTTGATTTTCATTCTGACTTTTCTTCCACATATAAAGCAATGGAGACATTTAATGAACTCTTTCACCTGATGAATTCGGCATTATGCAGTCCGGTGGTAGCCAGTCCATTTGGCACGTGTGCCACAGATCAAGGTCAAAGTATGAGGTAGTATCACTCTAGTGTGCACTGAAGTACATATGCGGTCCTCCATGTTTGATATATCAAGGCCTAAAGAAGAACCACTTTGATTCAAAAGTTGGCAAGAACTACTTGTACCAATGAGATAACTTTCACCTCTGCTCCAGTTTCACTGAGGTATTTCAATAGCTCAGGTTTTTTTTATTTTAAAAAGCCTCTCGCAGTAGGCATGATTGCTCTCTACATTCCTGAGACCCCTCTATTACTTGTATGATTCCATGGATTCCTTCAGACGTAATGTCAAACAACGGTTTGGCACTATATGATTGAGTCTTGTGCCCACACGCTCCCTCATCTTCTACTGTGCACTTATTTTTTGTCTCTTAGTTCCAATTCCCAACAAATGCCTGTAAATTATAATTACAAATGATAGTGTGTGAATGTGGTTTACAATTCGCACTTGCAGGTAAGCTATGGTTTGGACAAACTATAGTTTGCCTGATTGAACTAAGACAAATAATCGAGAGGAAGGAGAAAGACTCATCCATGAAGTACCAAACCATAATTTCCTGTTGTACCTGAACCAGCCGGTGACTTCACAGTTATACTGAAACACAATACAGCCACAAAAACTACTTTGTCTGATTTCTATGCCAATATTTAATGAATTAGTTTCACAAAACATCTACAAAATTCTGGGATCCATGGAGGAGCATTGACTTACATTGGGCTCTCCATGATACACAAATTAAGACAATTATCTACATCTGTTCAATCAATTAGCACATGTCAAGTCAGGCTAACTTAATGGATCTCTGCTGGTACAGTTTGCTAGACATAAGGACATAAAGACAAAGAGGAACAAAATGTCAAGCTGTAAGCATGCGATCCTTCAAATAATACTCAATAATCTGCTGAGGTTGTACAGTTGGTGTGCAAAACATTTGTTTAAAGCACTATTCACTTTGTACGTATCAGTAACCATAACTTAAGTGGCATCACTTAGGAACTGAGAGCACCATCTCTTGGTAATGCTAAGGAAATGCAGATGGATCTAACAGAGTCAAAAGTTAACTCAAGAAACAGGTAACTAACCTGTCCCATTTATACTCCGAGAGGTTAAGGTAGTGATGCTTTTAACAATAATAATAATAATAATAATTATTATTATTTGTAACCCGCCTCTCCCTCCGGATCGAGGCGGGGAACAACAACAATATAAACACAAAAATTCACAACAGTTAAAAAAAATTTAAAAACAAGAGAACAACACAACATTAAAAATATCCTAAAATTCATCTGGATAGGCCTGTCGGAAGAGGACAGTCTTCATGACTCTCTTAAATTCATGAAGACTGTCAATTTGTCTAACCTCCTCCGACAGACCATTCCACAGTCTGGGAGCGATGGAAGAAAAGGTCCTCTGGGTAACACTCGCCAGCCTAGTTCTGGCTGGCTTGAGTAAGTTCTTCCCAGAGGACCTAAGTGTGCGGGGCGGATTGTACGGGAGAAGGCGATCCCGCAGGTACCCTGGACCCAAACCATGTAGGGCTTTAAAGGTAATAACCAACACTTTATACTTCGCCCGGAAACTAATTGGCAGCCAATGAAGCGATTTTAAAACTGGTGTAATATGATCACCCCTAGGTGTACCGGTGACCAACCCGGCTGCCATATTTTGAACAAGTTGAAGTTTCCGGACTAGGCACAAAGGTAGCCCTATGTACAGTGCATTGCAGAAGTCGAGCCTTGAAGTTACCAGCGCGTGCACTACCGTCTTTAGGTCTTCCAACTCTAGGAAGGGGCGCAGCTGGCGTATCAAGCTTTGAAAGGAAAGAGACCGAAGGTTCCTTAATGTTTCAGCACAGGACTAGTCATTTAAAAAGAGCACTATGACTAGTGACAACTTTGCATTCATTCTATAGAGGAACCAAACACTTCAACCAAACTGGTGGGTTGAACTATGATTTGGTTATTTAATATTCATTAAAATCTCATTGATCCAGAAAATATGTTGAAAAAGCTTTCAGCAATGTTCTTCAATACACTGACTTTACACTTCTCACTTTATTTCAGTATCTCCACTTTTGGTTAAGGCCAGAAGCAAAAAAGGACAAAAAAAATCCACATCATTATATATAAACACACATTTTTATTTTAAAAATCCCTGTTGTGAATTAAAATAACCAGAGAAAAAGGAACAATGGAATTCCCCCTAGAATTACAAAATTAGTGGCATGTAACTTGTGCAATGGTCTCTGTATTAGGAAGACAAAGTACTTTGAACAATATCCAAATTGTGTCATGACCCCCCAATCCAAATCATACACACCCCGGTGCTGCTATTAGCTATGGAGGGGGGAAACATACAGATACCTGTATTGTCTAATACAGGGGTCCCCAAGCTTTTTGGGTTGGTGGACGCATTTGGAATTTTGAAAGAGTGCCACGAGTGCTCTCACAAAATGGCTGCCATGGGGGCATGGCCAGTCACATCAGACTCATTTCCCAAATGGGGAGACTAAACAAAAACAAAAACAACACCTTTCCCAAGAACTTAAGTACAAGGCAGAGGTGAAATCTGAGCTCTAAAACACAAAACCATTTTTTCAACCCAAATAAAGATGGTGTTGAAGCGCAACACTTCACTTTGCAGCATGCTAGTCTCCCAGTTTTAAAAAAGGTTTTAATTTTTTTAAAAAATCTTAAGAAATAAAATAAAAATCAGGAGAGCAGGAAATCTGGTGGTTGCTAAGAGAAGTGTCTGCAGGCACATTGATGCCCATGGGAACCACGTTAGAGATCCTAGATCTAATCACTCAGTCAAGCTTCTGGGTTATGGCAACAGATGAAGTGTCACCAAATGTCCCAGGCAAATGAGAAAAAGCCATGCAACTACACCACACTGCACTGGCCATCCCCCTCCCCCCAAAAATGTAATGTCCCTCTCCAGTTCCTTTATAATATTTGGTCATGCAATGTTGCGCTGGCAAAAGGGAAAGGGGCTGATCAGGATGCATGTAAGATGGTGCAAGGAGCTCTGATCCTGATCCATTTTGAAAATCTCTTTTGCAAAAGGGCCATTCCAGAGCTCTGGTGTAGCAAAATCAAGAGCTGTTGCCGCTTCAGCAAAGAAGATGAGGCCACGCCCAACCCCACCAAGCAATGAGGATGAGGTGAATTCTCTTGTGAAGGTTTGAGGACAGATAAAGTGTCACCAAATGTCCCAGGCAAATGAGAAAGAGGCTGCCTCTTCATGGCGCCTCTTCCGGCCCACAGTGGCGGTGGCAGGCGATGTGCCGGCACATTGACACTCCTGCTGCTAGTCTTCATGGCAGGAGCACCACAGCGGCTTTTCCTGTTGCCACCACCGCGCCCGCCCAGCATCATCTGGAGCGGCAGTCCACCTACTTGCAGGTAAGTGGTTTTTTTTAAAAAAACACACAATTTAATTGTGGGGGGAGGACAGTGGAGGTGGCGCAGCGAGTTTATAGTTCGCTGCTCCATCCCCTTCCCTGGACAGCCCGCTCCGATGTAAAAAAAGTTGGGGTCAATGGCCGACTTTTTTTAGATCGGTGCGAAGGGCCTTTGCCCCTAGATGGCTTCACACTGGCAGCAGCTTCATGTAACACAACTGCCGCCAGTGCGCATATCGACGGAAAGTGTCCGTCTAGAGGTACCCAGAGCCATGCAACTACTCCCCATTGATTTTGGGGAGTCTGGGACAGGATTTTGTGCTCTCCTCTTCCAGAAGGACATTATTTTAGGTTCCGGGGGTACGGAGAGAGAGAGAGAGAGAGATCAGTGTGTTGGGAAGGAAAGCAACGTTGTACTCTTTTTATTTTCCCAGTATTTTAGCAATTTACTATCCTAGTCTTTTAACTCTGCTGTTTAAAATCTGCATTTTAAATCTGTATTTCAAATCCCTGCATTTCTGCTTGGTTTTACTCTGGTCGGACTTTTGTATTGTTGTTTTATATTGTGGTTTTAAGCTTTCATATTATATTTTATGCTGTACTTATGGTTTTAATTTTTGTGGATAGCCCAGAGAGCTTCGGCTATTGGGAGGTATAGAAATGAAATGAAATGAATAAACAAATTTTCCCTCTTAGATGTGCTAAAGATTTGAAAAGGCAGCACAGTCTCAGAGCATTTCTTTGTGGTTAACTTAAATTTCATAATAACCAGAGAAATATACATACCCCTGAAGAATAATCATATGTGATCTGAAACATGCAGTGTGTATCAATGTCTGTGTATGACTACCTCTCCTAATCCCTCGATCCTTCCTGAATAGCTTCCTTGCTCTCACTGTCAATTCAAACAAGCCAAGTCACCAGAAAATATAGCTTGAATGCGAATTTTGAAGCTGGGACACCTAATTCTCTGTCCTCATCTCTGACTGTGCACACTCCCCTTGATTTCAGCCTGTTTGTCCCAGGGCAGAATTAAGACATGAAGGTAAAATGGTTCTTTAACATCTAAATTGCTTCTAAAATTCTCAGCAGCGTTGCTATTTGAACCAAGACGGGTGATCCAGCCATTAACATTTTCTCAAAGCTACTTAAGTGTTTGAGGCCAGGTTTCTATGTAAATACCAGGAAAAAATACACACAAACATGATTTTTGCTCCCCTCTCACGTTTGTTTTCCCAAATAGGGTGAATGGATAACACAAAAGTGAATTGTTCATTGAGAATTAAATGGAAACACTGCCATATAGCAACTTAGGGAACTCATAAGGGGATATTGTACCGATTGTACCAGACAATGAACACATTCTCTGTTGCACACTATTTTTCTATTAGACGCAGAAGGCGCAGTGGCAGCCTGAGGGTCCATTCATTAGGTACGTAACACTTCTGCAGATGAATCATTTTCACTCCAGCTCTGAAGCTAGTTGTTCACATCCCATTTGCTGTAACACAAGGACAGGCAAGTTGCAGGCTGGAGTCTAGGCTGACCAGATAAAATCCAGGTCAGGGCTCATGTAACTTTAACAGTTGTAGAGCAAAGGGAATTTCAGCCTGAGTCATTTGTATGCAATTAGTTCCTGGTGAAATCCCCTCTTCATCACAACAGTTAAAGTTGCAGGGGCCTTGCCTTCTTTTGTATATGGTCACTCTAGTATAGTGCCTGCAACTTTAACTGTTGTGATGAAGAGGGAATTTCACCAGGAACTAATTGCATACAAATGACACTGGCTGAAATTCCCTTTTCTCTACAACTGTTAAAGTTACATGAGCCCTGTCCTCCTTTTCATATGGTCAGCCTACTTAAATGCAATTACACCTTTAATGGAATATGTAGTTTGATCCATAGACGAAAGGTGCTTGAAACCATGATGGGTTATGGCCTGAGGGTTTTCATAGGGAGTGCATGCGCACAATGAATTCATTCTTGGTCTAATACACCATAGTTTATCAGAACCAAGTCATGCACATCTGAACCAGCTTTAGGTTAGCATAGTATTGGGCTTCTGACCACATTAAGAAACGGAGAGGAAGGTGTGTGTAATGAAGCTATAGATGCCACGTGTGTTCCTGTACCTTTAAGCGGAAAGTCTGGCAGATGTGGCTTCTCCCATCACTGCAGTCCTGTGATGAGAAAAGCAACACCTGGAGAAATTCTGTGTTTTGCGCAACTCTTTAAGGCCAGATCTACACCAAGCAGAATATAACATTTTGGAAGCGGTTTGAAAATGGTATATGGAATGTGTCCTGGGCCCCAACAGTTGTCAATACCATTATAAACCATTATAAAGCAGTAATGTAGGTCCTGCCTAAAGTACACGAGCCCTCTCAGGACCTGGCAAATCTTAATTTCTTTACCAGACTTTACCTGAGGGGCAAACTGTACATTATATAGCAAAGTGTGTAAGGATGTCCTAAAAACTGCTTTGGGAGGAGACCATTTTGAAGGAAGCAGTAGGTGGGGAGAGGAAGAATTTTAACCCTTTTCTCACCACCTATTTCTCTTTCTCCCTGTCCTTCTCTCTCTCTCTCTCTCTCTCTCTCTCTCTCTCTCTCACACACACACACACACACACACACACACACAGAGTTTCCCCCACTCCAGGATTCCAGAGCAATGTTTGCAAGGGTAGACAAGCACCTAGAACGCTGAGGTGGGAAAGCAGTTGGAGGAGAATTTAGAACAGCAAAATGGTTAGTACAGAAAGGGTTAAGCAGCTTCTGTTTTTTGCTCAACACCCGCCCCACACTTAAAGAAAAAATAGCAGTAGGCGTTCATGTGTCCATACATATTTGTGTGCAATACGTAGTCTGCCCCACATTTTCCCCACTATCCCGTCGCCTCTTTGCGCAGAATAAGACAACATTTTGCAACCAAAATCCAGTCGCTGTTTTGCGTTCCAGTAGGCTTCAGTCACATATCAATTCATTCAATATTGTAAATTTCTCACTTTAATGAAGCACGGATGTTTTCACATGCATGCAAACTTTACAATAAAAAGGTGCTAAACAGTTTCAAATACAGATGTTGTGGTTCTTTCATGTGTATATCTTACGTGTGACAACAGTTTGATTCACATAGCTTTAAATATTGTGGAAAATGCAGTTGGCTTGCTGTAAAAAAAAAGTTGAAATAGCCAAAGTATTAGATCTCAAGCCGCAGGACTTAAGGTTCCATCCTTGGCGTATACCACATATCTTTATCTCAGGGACAGGGCTAGAAAGACCTTGTAAAACCCCTCTGCCAGTCGGAGCAGACAATACTGATCAGGATGATATGCTCATACGTAGAGCTGGAGTCAAGGGTAAGCATCCTAGCAGGGGCCCATGGGCAAGAGCTGCCTGGAGTTGCTTTTCCTTTTCACCATTGCAACCTGCTTGTTCACGTGCCTCTTGCTCCAGGCCAGCTAATAGTGGTCAGCAGGCTACTGCCTATGTGCTCACGAGTTCTCTGCCTGTCAAGCAAGCAAGCAAGCAGCAGCAATGATGAGAAAGAGTTTGAGGAGCAACAGCAGCTGGTGACAAGAGTGATGGGGAGGTAGACTCACTGAGGGTGTTTTGCCCAACCTGGAGCCAGCATTGCTCACATGAAGGCACGCCTGGGTTGGTTAAAAGTAGGGTGGGGAGGGGTTCTGAATTGCTGTCGGAATTCTCTGATCAGGATTCAGAGGCGAAAATCAAGTTGTGAACAAGCGGAGCGGAGAGTTTGCTGGAGTTGATAGGGCAGGTGCTAAAGAGAATGGGGTGGCAAAGGGCTGCCCTGTTCTCAATCAGCTGCAACCGAGGGACGTTGCTACTTGTTGGAAAAGCCAATATACGATGGGTGCGTCCACAAGATCACTTTCCCATGCATATATTATTTCATCTGGTGGTGACCTTTCAACCTCAAAAACGGTCACATGGATGTGCTCCCCCCACCCCCTGCTCCCGTTATGCTACCTCTGAACGCAAAGTGTCCTTCAAAAGGCCTGCCAGGATCAACCCAACTTTAAGCAATCTGATACCTGATGCAGGACTCTCATATGTGGGCTTTATGAGCCCTTTGGAAGAGGAACAGATTTGTAGCTCTAAACACAATTGACTACAGTCTCTGTTTAATAAAAACAGAAAAGATGAAACACATGAGTTACTTGTATTCCATGTAAATTTGGATAAAACATCTGAGTTGCCAAAAAAAACAGCAGGAGCTGGCAAGGGACTGGCCAGCGGAGTGGGGGGAGGCTCTGGAACAGAACAAAGAAATAAAACAAGAACAAATACTAACACAAAGAATAGCCGTCCCTTCCGTAATGCTCCCTGCTTACACAATATTGAGCACTTTTCTGACCCATCAGCTTAAAAGCAGAGCTTGATTATAAAAGGAAGGTGGCCCAAAACTGCATGTTAAGATTCACCTATTAATTAAAGCAGAGTGGATTCCTCCAGGAGAAGTGCTAGTTTGCTAGTTTCAGCATCTTGATAAAAGCAGCAAAGTGCTGAGTGCCGAAGAACATTATAGCCTAGCCAGAGTAGTAAAATATAATTGGTAAGTCTTTATCTTTTTCTTGGTGAGAAATTCTATACAGTGCAGCAGTAATGACAACAGAAATGGTTCCCGTTAGCTGGCTAGTTTTGGGCCAAACATTTCTCCTGGAATAACTCCACAAGTTTTTTCGTGGAATGAGGGCTAACCTAGGGTTTGGCCCTTTAAAGGTAAAAGGCAGGTCACCAAAGCCCTAGAGGTGGTTGAGCTGTCCGAGTAGAAGTGTGGCTGAGCCACGCAATCCCTCTATCTCCCCACTCCGCATTTCCTGAATCTAGGGGAGTGTGCAGAAAAGCTTAAGAGACGACAGACAAGGAGACCACAGCTTCCAGCTGGGGAGCAGTTTGCTTTCACATCTTGGACGATAGCTTCAAAAGCATGCAGCTTGTGTGTGGAATGTACAGCAAGTCTGGAGCAAGTGGTTTCAGGATTGCCACCACTGTTGGCAAGAGATGTGACACGATGCCACCATAAAGACTATTCTGTTGTTTAAAAGACAAAGAGCTGAATTGGAGTGAACACGTTTAGTGCCAGCTGAGCACTTTTCGGTCTCAATGGAAGATTATATTGGTAAGTGTGTAAACACGAGGGGATTAAATGCCTGCAAACAGTGAAGGCAGCAGCAATACACAGGCTAACTAGTGCAAGTTGAGATTGGGAGAAAGAGTAGGAGAAACAGCTGGGCTAGTGTCACAGCTAGGGTGACCATATGGAAAAGGAGGACAGAGCTCCTGCATCTTTTAACAGATGCATAGAAAAGGGAATTTCAGCAGGTGTCATTTGCATGCATGCAGCACCTGGTGAAATTCCCTCTTCATTGCAATTGTTAAAGCTGCAGGAGCCTTGCCCTCTTTTGTATCTGGTCACTCTACAAAAGAGGGCAGGGCTCCTGAAGCTTTAATGGCCATAATGATTGCAATACCTAAAGTCAGTGCTCCATCAATATATATATATATATATATATATATATATATATATATATATATTAGAAACAAGAGAAAACCAGAAGCTTTAAACAATGTAGAATTGACCTAATGCATGTTAGTGCTTTTAAAACTGCCGCTCTGCGATTCCTAATCCCTTCCCCTCCTGCTATCAACTGTCGCTGTTGAGGCTATGAGACAGAAAGGAAGCAGCAGCAGCCAGGCATCCCTCCATCATGCCTGGATCCAGATCCAGCTGAGAACTCCCTTCCCTTCTGCTACCGACTGTCACTGCTGAGACTGTTAGAGGGAAGGAAGCAGCAGCCAGGCATCCATCATGCCTGGATCTGAATGAAGACATTAGAGGGAGAGGGGAACCCCTGTGTCTGTGACCTGCTGAACATTCAACCAAGAATCTAGTGCCTAAATGGTCTTTTCTCCCCTCCTCCCTCCCAATCCGGTCCCAATTATAACAACAGCAGCAGCGGCAGGATTTCCATTCAAGGCCTGTAATTCCATGGACAAAATAAGATAAGATGAAATGTTAACTTGGGAGCTGTCTTCACAGCACCGAGTTGGCGCTGCCTCCCTCTTCAACCCCACACTTTCCCTCTCCCAGGGTGGTGTCAGGTAATCCTGACACCAAGAAGAGTGAGCGGGTTTTCTGGGCGGCCATCCAGATCCCAGAGCCACTCTCGACAGCTTCTTGGTGGAAGGTGACCAATTGCGTTGATGTCCCCGACTTTTCAAAACACAGCATCATGGAGAAGCCCTGCAGTGGCTACAAAGCTGCACCTACGTCGTCTAACAGACGCGGAGCAGATCCACAGCCACCATGGGGCTTTTCTTACGTATAGACAGCCCCATAATTTGCATATGGAAATATGCAATCTCTCCTTAACAAGTGAAAGACAAAACAATGATAAAACAGGGCATAAAGGGGTCATAACATATATTTTCATATGCTTGAACTTAAAGAGGAAATGAATATAAAGCTCACATTTCAGTGCCTATTTGAGCATCCTGGGACAATTGATTAGTTGATAATGGGTGTCTGTCATCAGGTAATAAATCATACAGGCAGGAAGTGATAAAAGAAAGGCTTTCTTGTCTGCTGACAGACATTTGCAGTGAAAGCTCAAGTTTTTCTCTTCAGTTCAAAGGAGTGAAGGCCTTCTCTGTTAACTTTCTTCCTGAAGTGCTATAGTATTTCCCTAGGAGAAAATGGTTTTGTGAATGGGAAAGATATCTTTCCCCTGAGCATCTTAACAAAATACCAGCTTAGTGGTTTTGACATCTACTGGAGTTTTGTTGATTTACACTAATCGAGGAACTGAACTGAGCAAATTGGAAAAAATACTACATGCATTTGGAAAGTCTCAACTTGTGAGAGTAAAAACAGTTGCCTACCTACCACCTAGAGGCTAACTTTTAAATATAAAAGTAAAGAAAATTTAGAGGACAGAGTTGGTCCAAAGGAGAAAATCCAAATAGCATCCCGATTGGTGGTAAACATATAATAAACTAAACAATGGGCTACATGGTTAATGGTACTCCAAGATCTGCCACCTGAATTGGGCTGCCTCACCTTGACTAATGGCAGGGCCAGCCCCACAAAAAGAGTGGGGCATCTAATGTTGGGTTAGGCAACCTTAGTGGAGGGTGGGCACTTTTGGCAATTTGGGGAACTGGCTACCATGGGAGGTGTGGCAAAGGACAGGCAACCTGCCTAAAAGACTGAATAAAAGGCAGAGATAGAGTCTGAGCTCTGACACATCAAACAACTCCTTCGAATTCACCATTTCAGCGGAAGCCTGTAACACAGCAAAATGTGTTAGCTAAAAGTAAAAGTGGGAGGGGGTAGGGCACCTTGGTGGGAACCAAGAAAAGTATTTGGGGACTTAATGGGCACCACATTGCCCCCAGTGAGCCTTTGGCTAGCTTACAAAAAACAAAACCCCAAACCCCAAAACACTGATTGCAGAGATTGCTTTGGAGCAGGGGCAGGAAACCTATTTCCTGTTGACCCAAGGGAAAAGTTGGTTGGGGGCCGTGCCAGATGGCAGGCAGAGCCAACATCTGGACAGCCACGTGACACTGAGAGCTGCAGGTTACCCACCCCAACTTTAAAAAGTGTCATTTCTGTTTTTAATATCCCAGAAAACAAGCATGTTGGAATTGGAAGCATGGAGGTCCAGAAAAGAAGGAAAAGCTGGGTGAGAAGGTGCAAAAGAAATATCTCAGAGCAGCAAGCCAGGTGTTTTGTGTAGGGAACCAAGGGAATGGGAAAATGAAGCAAGAGGAAAGCAAAGGAGATGGAAGCAAGAGCAAAAGACACAGTAAAAGAGGAGAGGGGGAACTATACATTGCGTAGCACATTGAGACCTGGTATGTTTGTTTAAAAAGAATAGTATACCTTCTGACAAATGCTATGAGTACTTCAGTTCATAGGCTTTGGGACTGTCAAGTAATACTTTTTTGACAAAAAGTATTTCAATATGTTAACATGACCCTAGGAACTTGAATTTATTCACGTAATTTTGATATATTCTCCAAATGTATGGGCCTTAACAAAAAACAACGCACACAAAAACCTCAGCAAGTTTGATTGCATAGGTGTTTCTTGACAGCAAAATGAAAAGTTCTGAGAACTTATGAATCCCAAATCTCTCCAGATAGTTTTAGCTAAGTGGAAGAGTTACATATCCTGGCTATTAAAGAACGAATCGTTTTATGGAATATGGGAAATATATATTATTTTTTGCTCATTGCTTTTCATATTGATTCATGTTTCTGATACATTTCTCAGTAGCAGATAATAACACTTACAGAAGATCAGAACGTTTAAATACAGAATATTATGGCACTCAATATCGCTATGGTGTACAGAACCTAATAAAATATTGCATCGTATTTTTAATTGTAGATATTTTAATATACATAAGACCATGTCTAGAGGACAGTTTCTTTTCCTTTTGATTGACATTTCTGATACATTTCTTGGTAGTAGATAACACTTTTACAGAAGATCAGAAAGTTTAAAACAGAATATTATGGCAGTCAATATTGCTACGGTGTACAGAACACTTACCCAAATGTTTGGCTTCATCACATGGCTTGCTATTTTCTTGTGAACGGATGCTATAAGGATTATAATGGACACATTGATAATGACTCTGTGTAGCAACAAGTCAGGCCTGGTTTATGGGGTGATGCCAGCGTACCTAAGGACCTTACCGTATAAGATTCCCAACACATTTGCCTTTCACTGTGTTGAAGAGCAAGCAGCTGCCATTATTGATAAAGCTGTGGCGTACTGGGGGTGCCCACTGCCCAATGTTAATGCAGTTTGCACACTACAGAAGGAAGCTATCAAGAGAAGCTATACCAGTAGAAGCCACATAGGAACACTAACTGCGGGAGTATCTGTACCATGGAATGGAAACTGGCCAATCACCATTCTCCACAGGGAATCTTGGGGAGTGTGAGGGGAGTGTGGGATCTCAAACAAAGAATCCTAAGCCCCCTCTGCAAATTACAATTTCCAGGATTCTTTGGGGGGAGCCATGATAGTTAAATTGATAAAAGAACCCAGCATAAGTTTCTAGTGCAAATATGCCCTTTGTCAGAAGTGGGAATCGATGAGATATTTCTAATGAAGAAGCATAGAATATTAATTTGTATTATAATAGTTTAATATATCTAGTTATGAGTTTTAACATTTGATCTTCTAATTGCATTCATTATGCATTTCTAATCTAATTAAAAGATCTCTTTTATTTAGGAATGTCTTGGAAACATGTGGACAATTCCATCTGTTTGAAGTACTTGTGTAGTTCCAGATGTGAAAATGGGGTATGTGTATGCAGTCCTCTCTGGAGATTTGTAACTACTCGAACAAGCAAAACCATAATGACAGAATGATTAGACAGGTTTAGCAGGAAGAGAATTGTTTAAGACACTCAGGAATGATAGCACAACCACACATAGAAAGGGAAAATCTCTTTATTATGTCCATGACCTACAAAAAATGTATTTGGAATGGATGTGGAGAGATCAAGTTGTTAAACTTAGAACATTTTTGGATATTCACTAGTGTACCTTTGGAAGAAGTAAAATACTGATCATTTTAAAATACACCCACAAAAGTTTAAACTGACAAAATAAAACACACTTTTCCATGTTTTGTTTCATTTTTACTTCCATTTTATTAATTTTGATTAGATATATACCGCCTGCAAAAATAACCTAGAATACATATTTCTGGACATTGTAGCTTAGTTTTTCCACATTATGAGCTAGCATACTAGTAAAGTAAATCTCTCAGAACCTGGTACAAATTGTTTGGAGTGTCAGCCGTACTTTGCTTTCTCTGTAGCTAGAGCCAGCCTGCGGATGTTTGCTATGCAACCAGCCGCTGCTTCCTGCAGAGTTTCATCCGTAGAGCCTGCCATACCCAGCAGAAGCTTGTTAAAAAAAAATAACAACAAAATGCAAGAAAAATAAAAAAAATAAAAATGAGAATGAGCTCCAAACCAAAATCATTATACCAGAAATAAATTACTTTAAAATAACATGCCTACGGAAACACATCCAGTAATGAATGAAAATAGCCATGTGTTCTACAGCTCTGGAATTAGGTTTTCAAGGCTGGATTCTCAACAGCCCATTTACAGAAAGAACAGTGGCCAAAAGCAGAGTTCCAAAAAGGACTCAACCGATAAATTTAAAATAAGCATATCAATGACTGCTAGACAGAAAGTTCAGAGCATTTCTCATAAGGGTTGTTTGTATGCCTTTTTCACTGTTGGAAGCAGGGAGTGTGTCCTTTTTAAATGACCTGATTGAAGCATCCAGATCTTGTCACTGGTCAAAGACTGGATTCTGGGCTGGATAATCCATTAGTATGACATAGTGTGACTGTTCTTATGTTTGTTCCACAAAATTATTCACAAAGATAAATCTGATTTCAGGGTCAGAGCCTTCCCATCTGATTTTATTGCCATGCCATGCATCACTTTTTCCTAAGTGGAGATTAATTTCCACTTAGGAATAGTGTTTATTTTCTTACATATGCATTGTAGCATGTTATGTTCTACTGAAGTCACACAGATGTCCAATTTGTTCAGCCCTAAGAGAAAACATCTCATGTGGAAACTGATCTCTGTGTAGGAAAAAGTTGAGTAGCATATGAAGTGCTCCTAAGTATGGAACTAGGTGTGATGCTCAACGCAAGGCTGACACCAAAAATCACAGCCCTGTGTCATGTTCTTCATCTTAACTATGCAATGTTTAGCCAGATTTACCTCTGCCATGACACCATCACTTCATGTTTCCCCTCCCCGCCTCCACATCATTGGTTATTGCTGGTGTGGGTGAATATATATGAGGAAACATGGAAAAGCCTTCCTAAATGTTATTGTGATGTGTGAGTATGTGTGGGATTCCACATGGGGATGCCCTTTTCAGCAGCAGGCTTGTGTCAAGCTTCAAGTCCACCTTGTAACACATGAAATGCTTAGCACAACTCCACTGGGGAAGTATCTCCAAACCTGATGTTATGCAGACAATACATTTATTTATTTTATTTTATTTACAATATTTATATACTGCTCCTCATTCTGAATTTGAGAACAAAATAAAATAGAATAAAAAGACATTAAAAGTACATTTTAAAAAGAAACAAAGTGCAAAATAAACCACAGCTGGCCATTAAGGGAAGGCTTCCTAGAACAACGATGTTTTCAGGAGGTGCCAGAAGGAATACAAAGTTGGCGCCTGCCTGACCTCCAGAGGCAGGGAATCCCATAGGAATAAAAACATAAGAAGACCCATGCTGGATCAGATCAAGGGTTCATCTAGTTCAGTATTCTGGTCTTACAGTGGCCAATCAGCTGCCCATGGGAAACCCACAAGAAGGACATGAGTGCAACAGCACCCTTCTGCCCATGTTCCTCAGCAACTGGTATACATAGAAATACTACCTCTGATACTGGAGCACATAGCCATCAGGTCTAGTAGCCACTGACAGCCTTATCCTTCATGAATTTGTCTAACCCGTTTTTAAAGCCATCCAAGTTGATAGCCGTCACTACATCCTATGGTAGCAAATTCCACAGTTTAACTATGTGTTGTATGAAGAAGTACTTTCATCTGTCCTGAATCTCCCACCAATCAGCTTCATGGGGTGACCTTGGTTCTAGTATTATGAGAGGGAGAAAAATGTCTCCTTCTCCACACCATGTAATTCTGTACATCTCTATCATGTCTCCTCTTACTCATTTCATTTCATTTATTATATTTCTATACTGCCCCCTGGCCAAAGCTCTCTGGGTGGTTCACTCATGTTTTCTCCAAGCTAAACAATCCCATTTTAGTTGCCTTTCTGCACCTTTTCCAACTCTATGATATCTTTTTTTTTAAGGTGTGGTGACTAGAACTGAAGACAGTATTCCAAGTGTGGTTGCACCATAGGTTTATATAAGGGCAGTATGATATTGTCAGTTTTATTCTCAATTTCTTTCCTAATTATGCCTTACCTGGAATTTGCTGTCCACACACTGTGTTGAAGCTGTCCACCATAACCCCAAGATTTCTTTCTTGGTCAGTCACTGCTAGCTCAGATCCCATCAGCTTATATTTGAAGTTGGGATTCTCTCCCCCCCCCCCCCCCCCAATATGCATCCCTTTACATTTGCTTACATTGAACCACAGTTGCAATTTTGATGACCATTCTCCCAATTTGGAGAAATCAGTTTGGAGCTCCTCACAATCCCTTTTAGTTTTAACCGTCCTAAATAATTTGGTGACATCAGCAAACTTGGCCACTTCACTGTTCTGTCCTAATTCCAGATCACTGAAAAGCACAGGCCCCAATACAGATCCCTGTGGGACCCCCACTATTTGCATCTCTCCATTGGGGGAATTTACCATTTATTCCTACTCTGCTTTTTGTTCTTTAAACAGTTACTGAGCTAGAAGAGGACATCTCCTCTTATTCCAAGTAAACAATGGCAGTTTCCACACCAGGTGTTTTGCCTGGGTTGGCCCCCAGCTGGTCCCTGTGAGTCCAAATGACACACAAGGACTCACGGGGCTGGGGGTGGGGGGGGGCATGGGATTTTTCTGGGAAACCAGAAAAATCCCAATTCTTCTGGAGTCCCGGGAAGTTCCCGGAACTGTGGAAGATGTGCCCGCCTGTCCCGGGTGTGAGCGCAGCAGCAAACTGGGCACAGAGCCAAATTGTGCGGCTCCATGCCCAGCAAGGGAGGGGGTGGCACCAGTTTTGCCACCCCCGGGAGGGCAGGGAGGGAGGTGGGGGCACGCGCAAGGTTTTTTTTTTTTTTTAAACTTACTTTTTTGGAGGAGCGCTTGTGTGCTCTCCGTGGATAAAGAAAAAAGAAAAAATGGTGGCTGCAACATCTGACAGCTTGGGAGCAGCCCGGGCCATCGCGCACTTCTGTGATGCGGCTTCAGAGTGCCGATCCTGGAAGCAGCTACTTCTGGGATCGCCCGCGCTGCTCCCGCTACACCCCTATGGTGTAGAAATGGCCAATGTCTACTGGATCACCCCTGTCCACACATTTATTGACACTCTCAAAGAACTCTAAAGGGTTAGCGAGACAGGACTTAACTTTGCGGAAGTTTTGCTGATTCTTTTTTAAGCAGGGCTTGTTCTTCTATATGCTTACTAATTTCATTTTTAATAAAGCTTTCAACCAATTGACCCAGAACAGACATAAAGCTAACTGGCCTGTAATTTCCCGGACCACCCCCAATCCCTTTTTAAAAATGGCATTACCGTGGCCATTTTCCAGTCCTCTGGTGCAGAGGCTGATCTTAGGGACATGTTGCATATTTCTGTTAGAAGATCAGCAATTTCGTATTTGAGTTCTTCAAGAACTCTAAGATGAATACCATCTGGGCCTGGTGATTTATTTTCAATTTGTCAATAACGTTAAGAACTTCATGTTTTGTCGCCAATATTTGCCTCAGTTCCTCAGACTCCCTTCCTGAAAACATCAGTTCAGGCACAGGTATCTGGCTTGCATCTTCTACAGTGAAGACAGATGAAAAGAATTCATTCAGCTTCTGTGCAATCTCCTTATTCTACTTTAGTACTCCTTTAACCCCATTATCACCCAATGGTCCAACTGCCTCCCTAGCTAGTTTCCTACTTCTCATATACTTAAAGATTTTTTTTATTGCTGGCCTTGATGTTGTTAGTGATACGTTCCTCAAAATGTTTTTTTTTTCTTTTGCATCTCTTGTCTGCTTATATCTCCTTTGTGCAAGCTTGTGCTTCCCTTTGTTTTCCTCATTTGGGAAGACTTCCATTTTCTGAAGGAAGCCTTCTTTTCTCTAATAGCTTCCTTGACACTGCTCATTAACATGCCAGTGACCTCTTGGACTTGATGCTATTTTTCTTAACCTATGGTACACATTCTAGATGAGCTTTTATTATTCTGGTTTTGAGTAACCTCCAAGCCTTTTGAAGGGATTTAACTCTCTTGACTCCCTGTTTCATCTTCCTTTTTACCAGTTCCCTTCTTTTAGAGAAGTTTCCTCTTCTGAATTCAAATGTAACTGTATTTGACTTCCTTGGCAATTTCCCACTGAAATATATATATTTAATGTTATTTTGTTAAATCTAACAGCTAGAACATCCTTTCTGAACAATAACTAAACTTTGACTGGGCTACTTTTAACTGTAGATGTCTCTTAATCCCTCCATGATTTACAGGCCATATGTTACTGGCATATCATTGTACTTTGGCCAGCACCTGTGTTGATAAAGGTGTACAGAGACTTCTTTTCTGTTCATATTTCATTTTGCTCCTATTACAATGAATTATGTTTGTTTAATTATACTTGACATTTTTATATTAAAAATAAAATGTTATAGTACATTGTTATAAAGATAGACTAATTCTTAGGGGGAAAAGCTTTATGGACATAAATAAATTCCCTACTTTGAATTATAGTGAAAAACATTGTTATTCGTGAAATCTGTGTGTCATGAGCTTTCCAATGAAGTATGTTTCAAGAGAACTGGTCAATGGGAAGGCAGTCAAAAAGGCATGATCAACTAACTTCTGACTTTGAATTACAGAGAGAGCGAGAGAGAGGATGATGAAATCTGATAACACCATGGTCACTGTTTCCAATTGGTTCAACTATACTTACATCTCATACTAGGTCCTGTGCAACACCATTTAGGATTAAATCCAGGGTCGCCTCCCCTCTGGTTGGTTCCATGACAATGTGTTCTAGGTCACAGTCATTCAGGGGATCGAGAAATTCAACCTCTTTGTCATGACTGGAATATGCATTTATTCAGATAATATGGAAGTAATTGAAGTCACCCATTATTACAACACTTCCTCATTTGGAGACCTCCCTGATTTTGCTTTCCTTCTCAAGATCACCCTGAGCATTCTGGTCTCAGGGACAATACCATATTCTTAATACTAAATTCATTTTGGAGTAAAAATATTACACTGGTGTTACAGGTGGAAATATTCAGGGTTGTGATTTACGATGAATTGTTTTAAACTTTGGCCTGTCAACAACTTTCTGATAACCAACAGCCCAGTTTTACTCTTATTATATGAGCAGAACAATTTTCCCACCCCCAGTGGAAATACTCTGAGAGTACAGGATCAACCACATGGCAGTATGCCTACTTGAAATCATTGCTCTCCACCAATAAAAGGTTATTCCCAGTTTCTATTGCAATTTTGTGGCAGCAAGTCCATGACACAACTGCATAACTATTTAACTTTAAGGAGTTACATGGAAACTCAGATTTCGGAAAGCCTCCCAAACTTTTAATGTGGCCTCAGGTATTTTGAAGTGCACACAGCCTTAATTAAAAACTTTTTTTCAGCCTGCAGCCCTCAGTATTCTGAATCCACCCAAACAACACTGAATCACACCAGAAAAAATCTGTTATCACTCAATCTTTGTGCATATTTTTATATTGCTACAGTATTACATAAAATTATGAACTGCTAAATATAAAAGCAGAAATTGGACACAGACTTAAGAACTATATAATACCTTCCACTAACCTTCCAGTAGTGGGGAGACATGGATCACAGCTGCACACATATGGTGCATGCTTATGGAGATCAAAGCATTTTATACCTCAGGAAGTATTTGTGTTAGACTAATGCATAGAATAAGCATCTTGCCAGTCACCTCTCACCTTCTGACCTCTAAATATAACTTGTAAAAACATTCCATTTTCTTAGTTGAATTCCATTCTTTTAAATGGTTTGTACAAATCTAGCACTAAGTTCACAGAATCAAAGGATTGTAGAATTTCTAGATGCAAAGCTTTCAAGGGAAGATGTTGCTAGATGGTCAGCTAGACAAATTCAACAGAGTAAAAGCAGGATCTGCCTTAATTCAAAACATCCTTAGCAGATTTACCTATATAATTAAAAGACACTCCAATTTTAGTCTGCTGTGAGGAAAAAGGATAACCGTGCATCAACCCCAGCACTGCCTATATAACAAGATCTGAGTCAACAGACAAGACCAACAGAACAACCTGTAAATGGCTAGGATGAGATTAAAGGAGCAGAACTTGGGAGAATTGACAACACATGGGGCACCAGCAACTGATTCCTCAGCTCCATCTGTAGGCCAATGGGCAAGCTAAATTTACAACAATTCACTTAGGAAAAGCCAAAAACTCCCAGAATCACCAGCCAATCTGCTTATGTGAAAATTCTCTCCCAATCCACAATATGGTAAAACCTCATTTGAAGTTGAAAGTGAGAATCCCTGAACTCCAAATATGAGGCCCTCTGTAGCCAACCAATTTACACGGTAATTAACAAGAGATAAGCTTAATGGAAGTTACTTGCATGCAATGCACTTCTTAAATACAATGCAGTGCTGTGATTGAAAGTGACATGTAATGGAAGATACACATGTCTGAATTGTATGACAACTCTTGTTATACCATATGGAAGAACACTAGAATTTTAGATGTTTTCATGACAGTAAGAACCAGCCTAATTGACCCCAGTCCCCTCCCCAGAGCTTTTACACACAGTTTTTTTTAAATAATTGATGCACAGCTGTTAATTATTCCTTGTTTCTATAATCATTAATTAAATTAACACTGTTCCATAGTTGCAGGTCCAATCTAGCTGATAGGAAAGTATTGGAATGTTGCCACTGACATCAACTGACAGAGGACAAGACCCTCATTCTTGAAGTGACTGCATGGCTTGGCTCGGTTTCTTCCCATCAATCTCTCTTCATGTTTGTTGAAGTGCCTTCCTCCATGTAACCCCTGAAATGTCACCACCTATTTTTGTTTCAGTCATGAACTACAATTCTGATCAAGTTTAATTGCAACATGGTCCCTCAGGCATGCAGCAATTTTCCTGTGAACCTTACAGATGAGTTAAAGGCAGAAGTATTTCATGTGCCTGATTCAAAACCAAAAGTATGCGTGTACATAGTGTACATACAGTGGTTTCAATAAAGCCTTAAGTTTGACATTCTGGAAGAAGGAAAACACAAGTTATTTATAATTATAGCCTGTATGTTCACAGCAGATCTTTTGCCTTCTTTAAGGTTCTGAATGATGAACTCCAAACATAATTTCCCCAGTAATAATCCTTTGGCTGATTTTGGCTTTGTAACGAATTCATTCCACCAAATTCCTGTGACCAAAACAGCATTTTTGAGTAGCAGTAACAGAAGTGTGTCTTCCCAGTCAAGTCTCTATAAAACAATTCAATTTTTTGTTCATTTCATTATTTTTCCTTTTCAAGACCACTTTAGATTTGTTAAAAGAATACACCTAAGATGTTTTAAAGATACACCGAAATATGTAAAATATGAACTTGATAAATGTGTCTCAGTACACTTCATATTCTAGTGGACTGAATCTAGACACAGTACACATCATATTCTAGATGGAATCAGGACTGCCCATTGGCAAAGTCACCACACTGATGTTGTTGGAAAACATCAAATTCTGGCTGATGTGGAGCTTGTTTAGGACAGTGCGGCCACAAGCTACGTGGTACTGAGTGATGGTAGAATTGCTACCTAGCAAAACAAATCTGGTAAAAAGTAAGAATTTGATTAGAGAATCTTGAACAATCTCATTTGTTTAGATCCTCTATTGTTCTTGTTGACTTATATTAATGAATTACTTTTTGGCAAAGAGCTAGTAATATATTCCACAATATATAGTGATGGCTACCAATTTGGATGACTTTAAAAGGGGATTGGACAAATTCATGGAGAATAAGACTATTGATGGCTACCAAGGGTCCATCTAATCCAGCATTCTGTTCACACAGTGGTCAACCAGCTACCCACGGAAAATCAACAAGCAGGACATGAGTGCAATAGCACCCTGCCACCCATGTTCCCCAGAAACTGGTGTACACAGGCATAGTACCTCTGGAGGCAGCACAGAACCATCATGACTAGTAGTCCCATGGGTTGGTAGACACCTTAGTTTGATACAGTGAAGCCTTCAAGCAAACTTATACAGCTGTCAGAGTTGGACATATTATGTCTGCCCCAGCAGAGTGAAGCCATGTCCCATTGGCACACATAGGCATACTCCCTGCCATGGTGCAACCTTTCTCATCACATCTACACCCAGGAAAAGAAAGATGCTTGTGCCTATCACATGTAATAGGCACAAGCATACTATATAGTATGTATGCTATATGTATATATATATGTATACATAAATAGCATATATCATGGATGAAGCAGACATACTACTTCAAGGGTGGTTCCACAAGGGGCTTTTGATAGTGTTATTTCCCCCCATATTGTTCACCATTTTCTATTGGGGGGAGGTCCACCCAAAATCCTCCCTGTTTTCCCACTGCTTCTTCCATCTTTTTTCTTATCACAGAAAGTCTGTTAAGAAAACTCAGAATAACTGCATAATGCCTTCTAACTGGAAACCAGGAGTTCTCCATCTGCTGATCACAACGTGGCATACCAAGTCTGACAGCAGGATCAATGGCATACCGAGTCTGACAGCAGGATCAATGCCTGTAGCAGAGTCCAAAGGAGTGCTAATCATTGGAAAATCCCACATAGCTAAGGACCTTTTTGGGTTTAGAACTATGTAGCTAACTCAGCCACAGGTAAATTGTTATTTGGAGACACACCTAAGGAATGAGAAGACATTAATTGAACCATAGGGGGAAGCACAAGATGCGCATGAGTACTGGCTTCCTAAGGGCCCAACCTTTTCTCAAGAGTCCTGCTGCTAAAAAGATTTCAATATGAAGGTGATGATATACCTAGGTTGTGGGGTCTCCCACACTAGAGGTATTCAAGCCATCTGTCAGGGATTCTTTAAGGTGGATTCCTGCATTGAGCAGGGGGGTTGTATTCAATGGCCTTACAGACCCCTTCCAACTCTACTATTCTATGATTCTATGATCCGGTAACCAATATTCTCTGTGCAAGTAAATTAAAAACAAAATCACAATAAACAATAATAAAAACAGCACAAAATAAAACCATCTGCAATGGTTAACACTACACCAAGTAAAAGCAGAACCAAAAATAAAACAGTGTAAATATCTAAAACCACTAAGACAATTCCTTAAATGCCTGGGAGAATAACAAGTCCTTCATCAGGTGCTGAAAAGACAGTTATGTAGACCAGTGGTCTTCAACTGGTCCAGACTGAGACCCACCTTGGACTTCCAATCTGCAATATAGGATCCACTTCCACAAGTTCACAATTTCCCAACATTGCTGCAACCCATCTGGGCTGATCTCATGACTCACTTTTGGGTCGTGACCCACCAGTTGAAGACCACTGATGTAGATGGTCATAAAACCATCTCTGTCCAAGTAGAAAGTTAGCATATCAGCTTGAACTGATAAAAGGCATTCTAAGCCATCAAGGCCACCTGTGACAGCGATAGATCTAAGCACACTCCCAAACTAGAAAAATGATTCTTTACAGAGGAGTAGAATTCCATCCACAACAAGGTGGACATCATATAGACAGTGGAACCACTGCAATACATTCCCCAACTTTCCAACTCAGCCTGTTCAGAAGGATACCATGATCTAGGGCCACTGAGAGGTTCATGAGAACCATCAGGGTTGCACTCCTCCTGTCCCTCTCCCAACATAGGTCAGCCCAAAGGGTAACCAAGACAGTTTCTGTTCCAAAACCAGCCCTGAAGCAGAATTGAAATGAATCTAGAAAACTAATTTTATCCACGTATGCCTGGAGTTGATCAGCAACCACTTATTTGAACACCTTGCCTAGGAATGGTATAACAGCAACTGATGTATAGTTATTTTTATGTTCTGGTCCAGGTCATGTTTCTTCAGGACTGACCTTGATCATCAGAATTAAACTGGAGAAATCTCCAACCATGTCTAATACTAGAGAGCTTAATGAAGACTGATGGTTCCTAGCTTGCTTGAAATTTTTTAAAAAGCCCTCATTTTACTGTGGCTGCTGGATTTCCCTATAACAATCACAGCCAATTGTTTCAGAGTAATGCTAGAAATCAATATTACATTTTTCTTTTCCAATTTAATATCTTACTTCTCCCACTTACTATTTTACCAAAAAGATGTCAAATTCCTTGTACTGTGATCTGCTAATGAGCAAGAGGATAGGAATAGTAGCGGTACTCAAACAGAACATTTTACATGTTTTTTTGTAATATAACATAAAAGAAAAAATCGCATTGAATAAAAACATGTGGTGGAAATCTATCCAAAAAAGCATCAATCTAGATGTAGCCAATGTTTGCTTTCAACACTGTACTGAAGACTGGAAACATTTGAGGCACCCACGTTTGTGCCTTGTTTTACATATGTAATTTGCCCCTGTGAAAAGGCTTCTCATTTGATTAAATGATAAATACAACAATGTGTGGTACAATCTAAAATAATTAAGGTTAAAACTCAGTTAGCGTTTCATTGCTACTTAAACCCAGAGCTCTTTACTTCCTTCTCAATGAACAAAAGAATAACACAATATTTGGAACGCACATGCTGCAGAAAGAGAATTTGTCCTCCAATATCATGGTCGAAAGTGCATAAATTCCAGCCGAAAATGGACACTGGGAAATACCCCTTTGGAATAAAATAAAACCTAACTATTGGCATACAATCAGAGGATGCATTAAGCCAAGATGCTCACTAATCCCTTATCCCAGAACAAACAGGAGATGTCAGAAGGTGGATCGACTGGACTACTTGCCTTCTGTTGATTCTCTCTTTGGAGCACTTACAGTAAGGAGTCTCATGGTATACTCTAATAAAATGGTCAGACACTGGATTTTGACACCTTTTGAAAACGGATACATTAAGATCTATTATTTATCATTTATTCAGTTGAACAGCTGTAATGTACCAAATCAATGGCCAAAACATTTTTTTTAAAAATGTAATGCTACAAAATGTCAATGTATGGGTTGGTCTAAAGTAAGGGTTCTTTAAGGGCATTTTCAAAGGTGAGGCTTAAATTGCTTTTGAGCCTCTTGTGTGTTATTTGGGAATGTTGCTAATGCAGGATACGACATGGAAGGTAAACTGAATGGATTCCAATGTAGGTTTTACATTTGTGCTACCCCTTAAACCAAAACCAGTTTAATTTACAGGTGTAAAAATGCCCTTCATGGGTAATGAGCCTCTTTAAACAACAAACAAAAACAAAATGGTGTGAGTTCTTCCTCGGAAATAACCATGGCAGATAGTCAAGGTTACTCCTTTTTCATTCTCAGCATAGCAACATTAAAATTAAAATCTTAATAAAGATGGGAACGAACCAAGTGAGTAAGATTATGATTCCATCATGCCTCAGGGAGATGGCCATGAGCTTATATTTATTTTTAAACACTCCATGAGCTCCCACTATAATTTCCAGCCAGTCTCCAATAATACATTATTGGGCAAGGTGTTGGAGCATGTGGTGGCATCCAGGGATTCCTGGACAAGGCAGATTATTTGGCTCCATTTCAGTCTGGCTTCAGTCATGGTTATGGGACTGAGACAGCTTTAGTTGCCTTGGTGGACAATCTATGCTGGGAACAGGGAGTATGTCCCTGTTGATTCTGTTGGATCTCTCAGTGGCTTTCAATTCCATTGATTATCGTATCCTTCTAGACTGCCTGTCTGCAATGGGGCTTGGAGACACTGTTTTAATCTAGTTCCATTCCTTCTTGGAGGGGTGGTTTCAGAAAGTGGTGCTGGGAGACTGTGGTGTCCCTCAGGGCTCCATCTTGTTCCCTATGCTATTTAACATATACAATAAAGCACTTTGAAAGATCATCTAGAGTTTTGAGGTTTAGTGCCACCCGTCTACTGATAACACCCAACTTTATATCTCCTTTCCATCTAAATCCAAGGAAGCTGTCCAAATTCTAAATCAGGGTCTGGTATTAGTAATGGACTGGATGACGGAAAACAAATTGAAGCTTAATCCAGATAAAACAGAGGCTGGCAGATCAGGTAACAGGGATTCAACCTATGTTGGCTGGGATTACACCCCTCCTGAAGACTCAGGTTCACAGCTCGGGTGTACTGCTGGATTCAGCCCTGAACCTGAATGCCCAGATTTATTTATTTATTTGTGGCGTTTATATACTGCTAAGCATAGTAAAATCTCTCAGGGGGTTCACTGGTGGCCAGGTATATATTTGCACAGTTAAGCTAGTGGATCTACTGCATCCATTCCTAGAGATGTCTAATCTGCCCATGGTGACACATATCTTAGTTACATCTTGTTTTGACTACTGTAATATGGTGCTGTCTTTGAGAAGTGTTTGGATACTTCAGCTGACCCTGAATGCTGTGGCCAGACTTGTTGACTGGAACCTGCCAAGGTTTTGAGACCTTTGGGAAAGGCCCTTCTCCTGCCATTATCAGCGGCACATGTAGCAGGAACATGGGAGAAGGCCTTCTCGATGGCTGCTCCCAGGCTCTGGAACTCCCTACCAAAGAAAGCCAGGCTAGCTCCATCTCTATTGTCTTTCCATCAGCAGGCAAAGACATTTTTAACTAGGGAGGTTTTGGGCTGAAGTACTGATTATCACCCAAGTTGATGTGCTGCTGAAGTAGTTTTTATCTAATGGGCACCTCCCCACTCCTTTTTATTTATGTGTTCTATTGGATGCTTAAATTGTTGTTAGTTGGCCTGAGCACCAATCTTAGTGGAAAGGTATGATATAAATTCAATAAAGAAATAACAAACAAATGTAACCACTGACACACATAATGGCAAGACTGGGCAAAGATGGAAAAGAAGAGAAGCAGAACAAAAAGGTAGGAAGTCATGAGAAGTAATAGTGGACAGCTGTAGCAGGGGCAAGAAAGAGTAGGAATGAAAGGAACCAGGAATGATGGGGAGCTTTGCACCTGCCTTGAGGACAATAGAGCCTGGAGAATGGATAGGGTGTCTCTCCCACATTCATTAGTTTCCATAATTACAGATCATTTCCCTTGCTACACAGAAGTCAAGGGAATAGTCTTTGAGGAAGAAGAAGGGAAGGAATCTACAATCAGGAAAGCAGCTGAGGAGGGCCATAGTGGCCTACGAATAATACAGTTTAAGGCAGTGGGCACAAACGCACTGATTGACTAACTGCAGACCTTTCCCCTTTCTTCATGCAGCTCAATAGTTCCATTTGTTCTGCTAGTGTGTATGGAGCATAGAGATGGGCTTAAAGAACAGGCAAAACATTGATAAGGGGCCGTATTTAGATGTGAGGAACAATAAAGTCTAGGGAGGGGAGAAGTGTGACTCCACACCATCAACACTTGCCCCGATTGCAGATCCTCTGCCTTTCTTGAACGATTGCTCCATAAACTTGTATGGAGAAGGGGGCAGTGCTACAGTCAGGGGAATGACTGATGGGGATTGGGGGAAAGAGATGCTACCAGGCATAACTTTTCAGCTAAAGACCAGTTTGAGAACTATTAGTTTACATCATTAAATACCAGAATGCTGGAGTCTATATATGGCTCTAAGAGTTTTGGCACAATCTTAGGGGATACAAAATTCATCCCCTGAAAAGAAATAGGCAATTCTGATGATCCAGAAAATATGAAACCAAAAGTCTTTTAGCATACTTTCACCTGTTATTGTATTTTTTGAGAGATTGTTAACATACAAAGAAGGCACTTGGCTGGACAAACAGGATAAAGTTCTTTGTAAGATTATACACACAAACACACTCCCCCCACAACACTTGTTTCAGTTCACTGGAAACTCGTTTTACGAAGATTAAAAGAGGAGCCAGGTTACTTACCATATGTAATAAGCATTAAGGAGAGTAGATTTTGCCAGACCTGTTGCTTTTCTCCTTGCAATGTACATTTGCTCTAGCCTCACCCAGGGGATGCACTTCTCCAACTATCGCCATCTCCTCCTCATCTTTTATCTGCCTTAGGTTTTCTTTTCCATATTTATTTCAATTGCTATATACTTTTCTGAGCATGCATTTCCTCCTTTATATAGATTAATGTATGGAAGGAAAGGTATGGCAAATTTGGAGCACAGTCACTAAGCAGTTTTTCTGTTCCAAGTCCTAACTTTCTGCAAGCATTTTATTACCTTGAATGCTTTTCCAGTCCATATTTTAAAAAGCTATCTAAAGACTGCATAAAGTACAAAGTGCAGGTCTAAAATACTCAATAGCTGCACAAAAGCCTTTCTCATCAGACACAAAGCAACAACAGAAGTGGTGGTGCATACACTGCTTGCTCATAATTCGGATGTGTATTGGTGTTGTTCACTAAAGTACTGGTGAGGTGATTCAGTGGGTAGCTTGGTTAACAATTTTTTTTAATATAGACTTATATATGAGACTCTCCTCTTCTCCATCACTACCAGTTAAGATTACCAGAGGATTTTGAAGAACTTTGTTTTATGGGAGCATGAACTGGTGGCAACACACCTGTGGGATATTCTCCCCAGAGCCACCCATCTAGCTATCCTGTTGAGTACAGGAGACTTCTTTGGACTCATTTGTTCCAAGAAACATTCAGTGAAGGCTACAGCTGTTATTCGTTTTTATTGCTTTGGTTATGGCTGCATTGACGGTATAATATTGTGCCTGATTTTAAGAGTGCAATGCACAATAAATAAATAAATAAACAAACCTAGAGATGCAAAATCCAATTTTGAAAGTATTTGGTCTTCCATGCTCCTCCACACACAGGATCTATGAAGATCCAGTTTCTGGTAATTGCTTACTTTCTGTGGGATGTAGAGTGGCCCTATGTTACCCTTTACACAGAACAGTCCTCTATGTGAAAGGCTGTCAGAGTACTGTCTTCTATTTTGAAGGTGTCTTCTATTTGAAGTTCAAGACTGGTTTAAAGATAAAAAAACCATCAGGAGGAACATCTGGAGGTGCCTCTACAAGAGTGATTTAAAGCTATTTCAAAGCGCATTAAAAATTTTACCTCCACATGAATGGCGCGCAAATCGGGGCTTGAGGCGCATTTTCTCTCCGATTATGCGCATCTTCACATGCGTGTTAAATAGCGAGTTTTAATTTGCCGCGGCCATTAAAGCACATTTTGACCATGTAAACAAGCGATTCTCCGCATTTCAGCCACTTTAAAGCGCGTTTCATACTGCCAGTTATGCGCTTCACCGCATGTCATTTACAGGATTTAGGCGTAAACACGATTGTGAGAAGATGCGCATAATTGGACAACCAGGCGCCAAACCGAATTCTTGTAGAGGGGACCTGGATCTTGAAAGCTGCCCATCAACAGCACCTGGATAGCATCCTGAGCAGACACACAGCCCACCTCATCACAGTCATCCTCACTATTGTGAGTTGTGCTGTATTTCTATTTAAATTATAGCAATAATTTCTAAATTTGCACATATAATTTGGCATTTGAAAAATTTATGTGCATTTTCTCTTTTTGGGGGGCTTCATAAGTAGCCACCCTAGTGGAATGGCTTTGTTTTTTCTTAAACCGATGCTCCTTCTAACAATTACAATGCTACAGTATTTTCTTTCTAAAACTATTCAATCATTTTATGTCACGGTGTCACTTTCAAAATACACTTCTAAATATGTGTCTGTAGTCTCAGCCCTGTGGATATAGCTATAGTTCTGTTCTAATGGATATAGTTAGCTCTTTTCGACTGTAATCCTACATCTACTTAACTGGGATTACATCCCATTGAATTCAATGGCACTTACTTCTAAGTAGACATGTATAAGGTTGCACTATTAAACATTTTTGCTTCGAACAACCAAAGTGCCGAATTTTGATTATGAAAGACTTAGTTTCAAATCTCATCTTAGCCTTAGGTTATATGGGGTGGCTTTGGCCAAGTTATTATCTTTCAACTGTATAGAGCTTAGTAGTACCCTTCATGCCCCCAAAATGGAGACATATGTCAAGAAAATGGAGATCCTAGAATATTAAACCAAAATTATCTTTAAAACCTCTGTAATGAAACCTCTGTAAAATAGGGTGCTTCCAGACAGAGGGCTCCTAGCACTATTACTCAAAAAGCCTTCTGCACTATTCCCACTTAGCATATATTCTGTGTTGATAAAGAAAAAAGAAAAAAAAAGATGGAAGGGGCATTGGGAAAACACAGGAAAGTAACAAATGGAAGACGCTGTCACCCCTCCCCTAAAATACCATGAACAAGGCAGGGTGATTGCATAATAAAAGCACTGTCTGGAAGTACTCCCAATACACGATGTCAAGAATACCAGGTGCCCCCTGACCATCCAACAATACCTAACGTAACTTTAAATGTCTGAAACCTTAATATGCCAGAAAAAAGATCCAATACAGTCTTACTAACAAAAGGTGTGTGGGGGGGGGGGGGGAACCACTTAATGGAGGTTGAATAAAATCTCAAATTCATATATGCTGTATAATTTTGCAGGGTTAAGAAGATCAAAAATATTATTTGAAATGTTTGCCCACCTGTAGAATAGATCTGAACAGAAGATTTGCAACTTTCACATTCAGGGCCCTATCCAATCCTAAATCGCCACACCATCTGCTGGACTTCAGAACTTTTACAAGACTGAAGATGTTTAAAGCTGCTTCATGACCCAGAGACCACAAATAGACATATAACCTTCACCACTTGCTCGGAGCCTGCCAAGCAACCAGCTATCAAAGAAGAAGCAAAGAAAGAAATGCATTCCTTTCCTCTGCGTCTACAAAGACATGAATGAAGGCTCTTCCTGTAAAAGTGAGATTCTCTTCCCCTATCTGTTTTGCTTTCATAAAAGTAAATATATCTAACAGCTGCTCTTTACATATGCATTCACATAAACACCCCAAATCTGTTCAGATACCCTAAAATGTATTGGTGTGGCACAACTGAGATGGCCACATGTAGACTCTTTGCAAAGTCACTCCCCAGAACTGTAAAGATCCTGTTGCTTTGGAAAAAGGTATCTGTAAATATCTGTTAATGCTTCACTAAGAGAGTTCTCACAGTGCTCGTTCAATAGATTGAAATGTTATCTAATTAAAGAAATTAAATTTGCTGTTTTCAGGCAGAAATGTATATTTTCAAGGAATGCCAAAAAGACTAGTCAAGAAGTCTGAAATACCATTTTATTGTTATTTCTTATGTTCAGCTTCTGTGAATAGTTTCTTTTGCAAGGAAACTATTTTTGCTAAACTCATTGCCAAAAGTAATTACCTGGCACCCTGCCTCAGTATGCTAAGCCCAATAGCTGCCAGTTAGAAGGAACTCATTTTATTAACTGTACGTTTAAATTTTGTAAAGATAGAACTGTTGACAAATAATGTTCCTGTGGGAGTTCTTTTTATCATCCACACCAGATTAAAAAGGATCTTGGTCAGATTGCAAAAGCCATGTGTGGTATCCCAACTGCACACTGGGGCTGCTCTGGACCATTTTACAGCTGCAGTTTCCCCTTACTCTTCCAGATAGTCCACTTGTGTACATCATGGGCCTTTTCAGAGCTGCATGTGATACAGCACAGGGAGATACACAGGATGGAAAGTCAGTGATTTGTCTGTGCATGCATGAAAATGGTTTCCACTTGTGCACAGGACTCTCTGGATCCCAGCCTGATATCTTTTTTTACAAATTCTCCTAAACTGAAATTTGTCTTAAGACAATTGCAAGAAGCTGTTCAGTGTACTGCTGTGGTTTAGAAAAACTGCCAAGTCGGAAGAAAAGGACATTCCCTGCATTCTCTGAAGCAAGATAAATACAGAAGAGAAGCCTAGATGAAAGATGGAACTGTTATCTATGGCCTGTGCCAGATTCTTTGGCTTTTTGGCAAATCCTGTTAAAGCGGGAAGAGTCAAAGAGCAGCAACCTTTTCCATTAAAATGAGCAGTATATATTTGGGTTTAGCATACCTTGTTTATACATTCTGAACCTTCAAAACTGTCTATTTAAAATGTTTTAATGATTCCTTCTGTACAAATTGGCTGCAGCTCCATTTATTTGAAACGGCTCATTTATCACCAAAAGAGCTGCAGGGCACAGCTTCTGTTGAACTGCTCCAACAAACCTACAGCTTAGTGGGACAGGCTTCTTTTTATAAGACTAAGAGATATTCAGAACATGCCAAGATGAGGATGCCAGTATCCAAATTTGTTATCCAAATGTTCCTAAATTAGAAACTTACCAAAGCAAAGGTTAAAACCAACAATAAACTCATCACTATTACTGCTATCACCTCTTAACCTGGAATTACACAGACTATGGTCTGGTTCACACATGCTGTAATTGCTGGGCACCTGGCACCTGACTGCTGAATGTGTGAACTAACTCCACTACTGAAAAGCATTGCTTTGAAGGCGAGATGAGCCAATACGAAGATTCTTTCTTTTGAATGATATCTGTGATGGCCCATTCACACATGTGAGCCATCAAGTGGTGGACATGCCTGTGTAAAGTAGCCCTCTATCACAGGGATACAGGAAAGAAAGGAACTTTCTAAGTAGAGCAAGTGTGAAATCTGGGGCTTCCTTCAGGACATCCCATTGTTCTGAAGCAGCAATGGGTTTCACAAGCATATCCCACTATAACATTTTGTAATATTTTCAGAAGGATTACTAATTATTATGTTCTTATCTATATAACAGTTTACCCCTCAAAGCTTATGCCATGGAAGAGTCTCTTTATTGCAACAGCAAAGGGCCAAAGTTTTCTGAACAGTGTCCACCACTATGGAAATGAACTAAAATAATATATGCAGAATGTGTACCTTTGGGGCACAACATATTACAACATAGTAACCACAAGTCATACATAATGAGCAAACTTCTGTAAATTATGGTTATTTCTGTATATATGACAGTTGCTTTGGTTATGTTCTTACCATTGGTTCCATCCTTCATCATGGAAAGCCATCCATCTGCTTCCTAGCCGGATAAGGTACTGTGGCCTGCTGCCTCTTACTGACAATTCTAATGCTCTGGAGAGCAGTAGTAACCACTAGACAACATTCCTCCTGCCTGCTATTCGGCAATGCTTCATATCCCCCAGGTATGTTTTCCACTACGTATGAAGCCCTTCTAATGTAAAAACACTGCCAGTTAGGACTCAACCCATGATTCTCAAGCATAAAACCATACCAAACCAAAAACACTTAGCACGTGTGCTGGTGTTCAGACTTATAGACTAAGAAAAAGTGGGAAGTGTTGCAACTGAACAGGCTCATCAGTACAGATTATTTACTATGTGTGTATCGACTTGTGTCATTTCTACAGAGTTACCGAAAGTCAAATATAACTAGAAGCTACAACCACCCCCTAGTCAACTGTAGCGTAAGATTAGCACAAGTATTAAGATTTCCTCCGCAACAGTAATGAAATTCTGCTATCATCTCTCCACTGGAGAAGTAAAATGACTCTCCGACTGATCTCAATGTAAATATATCATAAAGAGTTTTCTGATGTATTTTATGGATTGGATCCAGACTTGATCTTCTGCAAACGTAAGGGCTCCTTCCAAGATCCAGTGGAGGCTCGGTGCTGGGGGGGAAGGGGAAGGGGAGAGAGATGATTTTCATCAATTCCCTCCTCCATCTCCAGCTGCCAACACTACGTCCCATGCTGTTCCAGAGGATCCTCCAACCCTCAGCAGCAGATTTTCAGGATTTACAGTGGGCTTCACAAAGAGGTCTGGATCAAACCCAATGCAGTTTTTGATCAGATGTTTGCAAATCAGTATGATGAGAAAGTAAAAAGATAGTTCTGTTTACAGCTTCACAGCTTTTTTATTCAAGCTGTCTGGGTTGTTTGTAATCGCCATCAAACAAATGACATGTAATCTATAAACCACTGCTGGGCTTTTCAGGGTGTTTTTTTAACAGACTTTAATGGGTGCCAAAAGCTCAACACAACTGTCATTGTGATTAATATTTTTTTCACTTCCATCACAACTTCAGATGAATCCATATCTCTTCATAAACTTTTCATCTTCTCACAAAGCACCAGAAAAGTTACAGTTAATTAGCACAATGAGCCTTTCCAAATGACCTGCAACTCCAAAAACTCAACACAACTGTCATTGTGTTAAATATTTTTTTCACTTCCATCACAACATCAAATGAATCCATATCTCTTCACAAACTTTTCATCTTCTCACAAAGCACCAGAAAAGTTCCAGCAAACTCAAAATCCCCTCGACCCCCACCCCTTTCCAGGGCTCTATAAAAAGACACTAAAGTTTCAAATAAATTTTCTGAAACAACTAAGTAACAGCTGCATATCTATTATGCCACAAAGCAATCACCTGCAATATGTAAACTGAGGAATTATTTCTATACAATTATTTTACTTTAATTTTAAACATTTAAAAATCTGGTAAAGGAAAATATTAGGAAAAAAAACACATTTTGGGTAGTTCTGTTTAATCCTGGGAGTAGTTCTGTCTCACCCAACTATTTGTAGTTATAACCTCCCAGTACAACAGTATTATGTGTTCCTTCTCAACATGTAGGAAGCAATATATTTTAATCATGGTGTCAAAGGGAAGGATTTTTTGTTTCAAATTTAAGGGAGATTTAGGGGCAAACTGCACATTACATGTGACACATAACACACCTATTATGTACATGTCGGAAATCTCTCTCTCTCTCTCTCTGAAAGCCTAAATCTCAATAGGAAGTGATCCGACGATGACAAGGGAGATATTAATTCCCCCATTTTCAGAACACCAGCCTCCTCCTTCCCAGCTGAGAATATCAAATCAAGAGTGTGTCTTGCCAAACATGGTTTAATTTCTTTTTAGCTATTTATTGTTTTGCATTGTTTGTGTGATTTTATCTGTACACCGCCCTGAGATCCTTGTGATATAGGGTGGGATACAAATGTGATGATGATGATGATGATGATGATGATGATGATGATGATGATAATAATGATGGGACGACCCCATGGTTGTCAAATCCAAGACCATCTCTATTAGCTTAGGCAGGGGAACTGATAGACACACGGGCTGTAATTTGTGCAAATCTGTATTTGTGCAAATTATGGAAGAGACAAAAAATGCATTAAAAGTCCTGGGAACTCGGGGGAAACCGCGCAGCTCTGCTCGCAAAAGCAAGCTGAGTTGGGTGCACCATGGAAGTCTCGCAAGCCCCCAAAGGGTTAGACATCCCTAATTATCCCCAGAGTAGCTTTTTTTAAAACAAAACAGTTTTAGAACTTTCTAAATAATATACCCACTTTCCTGGGAGTAAGTCCTGTTGAACTCAATGGCAGAGAATAAACATGTATAGGATTGTACTCTAATAGCCCCCAAATAATTACTTGCATATACTTTTCTTATTTTCTTCAAATAATAATTTGTAATTAAGTCCTACTATAATTACTCCCTGGATTGCAAATGAAAATGAACATTTAAAAAATGGAAAACTCAGATTTTATGTAGGTAGTAAAATTAAATTGGGCACCTAAAATAAATTAGTCAGTTTTTGGCAGTTAACTGTGGGATAGCTACAATATAGTCAAACACCTATTTAGTGCTAAAGAGAATTACTGAATACTCCACTGGCTGCCAATTAGTTTCCGGGCGTACAAAGTCTTGGTTATTACCTTTAAAGCCCTACGTGTTTTGGGTCCAGGTTTCCTGCGGGACTGCCTTCCCCCGTACAATCTGCCCCACACACTCAGGTCCTCTGGGGAGAATTTACTCCAGTCAGCCAAAACTAAGCTGACAACTATTACCCAGAGGACCTTTCTTTCTGCCACCCTCAGACTGTGGAGTGGCCTGCCAGAGGAGATTCGTCAATTTAATACTCTTTCTGAGTTTAAGACAGCCATAAAGACTAATCTCTTCCGGCAGGTCTACCCAGATGAATTTTAAACCTGAGAATTTTAAGATGTTGTGATTGTTATTTTAATATTGTATCGGTTTTATATGCTCTTTAAAACAGTTTTATGAATTGTATTGTTGTATTTAATGTTGTCTCCACCTCAATCCAGCGGAAGAGGCGGGTAAGAAATAAATAAATAAAATTATTATTGTTGTTGTTACTTTCTTTTAAAAATTAAATGGAGTTTTTTCACCAATATGAGTACTATAAAAATCCACTTTTCTTAGTTGAAGAATGATAAACAGGCTTTATGGCTGCAATTTTATGTACCCTAGGAGAATACCTCAAGGACAATTCGATTTTTCAGACCTGCTTCTCCAAGGGGAAAAAGTGCTGCTTTCAGATGTCCCCTCCCAGCCACCATGGAAACCTCCACAGCCCTCACCTCTCTAACATCAAAGCACCAGTCAGTAGAAAGGAAAGGGGGATGGATCAAAGGGCGTTCCATGTCTACAGCCCTCCTGTGCCTCAGACTGGTCCCCAGAATGGAGTGGTGTATTCCCCTTTTCATTGACATCACCGGGAGGGAAACAGTTAAAGAAAGAAAACACAAACCCGGAAAAGGAAATTTAAAAAAAACCCACAGAACTACCATGCTGCTCTTGGCTGGTTTTGGATTGTTTGGAGGCTCCAGTGTTGGAGCAACCTACTTCAACCAGTAGGATTGCTCTAGTACTAATTCTTTTTCTTCCTAAAATGTTGGGTGACTATGTGATTTGATTTTAAATGATTCTGACAATCATGAAATTCTCCTTAATTCAACACATCCAGAGGATTATCAGCAATAATGTTATAGAGGTAGTCAGACACATTAGAGCTAGTTAGTCACAGTATCCCTGCTGGGATGAAAACTACAGTACAGTTCAGTTAAAGTAAACTTAGAATGCAGTTAGAAAACATGAGGGATACATACGAAACCCAAATATTTTCCTTTCCCTGCCCCCTACCATGTAGAAAAATAAAATATATGATATGATGTCAATGCACGCCAAGTTTTTTCACCCCCACTTAAGTAGAAGCCAATTAAGAGAAACAGGAATGGACAAACTCAGAGCTCGGTGACATTAGATCACAAAGTTTATTTCTCTTCATGTTATGGAGTGAGAAAAGGTGGAGAAGTAGGGCTGCTGGTTTCACCAGCAGCCATCTGTTCCCCTGATTATCTAGTTCCACAGAAACATTATGGAAACTTGTTTGGAGGGAGGGCCATTTCACCTCCCCATCATGCCTCTCTGCGGAAGCGCAATCCATTTCTGAATACCCCCCACCACGAAGACATTTTACAATTTGTGAAGAAACTGAGGTAAAACTGGGATAGGCATTTAACCTAGGGCTGTATGAGAATTTCACTTTTGCTTGCAAAACATGCAAGCATCCTCTGTTCAAGACCCTGAACATGATCGTGATCATGGTCCACTGAAACTGTTTGCTATTGTCACACGTGGGCTCACATTCCATTTGCACAACTTCCCAGTTCAATTTTATGGGAATTTCCTAATTTGCACAAATTTCCATTGCAGAATGAATCAGCCCTGCTAAACTATGCTCATCCCTAGTTTAACTATTATATTCTAAAGATGCATTCTTATGTATGTTTAGGCAGAAAAAGAAGTCCTACAACTCCAGCATGCCCTAGCTAGACTTTTTCTCTGTCTAAACCCACATAGGATTTGGCCCTGAAGGTCTGAATGGATTAACAGCAGAAGAAAAAACTATGCTTTTTTACTTGAGGCTTGTGCCTAAGGAGAATTACATTGTAAATATGGTGGGCTGGCAAAACTGGCAGCTACTGTTACCACTAAGAGGTGAAAATGAAGCCAGCTTTCTGTCCTTATATATGGGAATATAGGAATGAAATTGGTACCATCTGATTGGAAAATACCTGAACATTCTGAGGATGCCCATTAGTCCTAATTTTAAATAGAGGTGGGGTGATGGAATGTCAGCCACACCAAAGCTGGCGGGCTCTGACAGCAGTGACTATAAGGAGATGTGGAGGAGTCTAGCAGGAGAGTTTGCCTGAGGAAGAGTCATCAGGAGGCATCTTCTTGGGAGGCTGGGGAGTCTGAAAAAGACATTAGCCAGAAAGAAGAGCAGCCGCCAGACTGGGAGGCTGAGCACACGAGGCAGAAGCAGTAAAAGCCCCACAAGTGAGAAGAGGAAGACTCCTAAAGCAGCCTTCAGGGGAAAGAGCTGAAGCAGTGACCTTCCACATTTGATGATAGGGGTGGACTGCCCTAGATTAGAGGACCCCATCCTAAGAGCTGACTCTCCACAACATTGGGTTAACAAAAAATAAGAGTTACTCACCTTTACCACCCCATTTTCATGCATAGTGATGCAATTGTTGGGATCCTCTGATAGTTGATAGAGGGCTTGTGCGGTCGCTCGATGAACTGCTGGATCACTCGATTTCAGGTAACGTACTAAAGGAGCAACAGCTTTGGTGTCTCCAAAGGCAACCCTGTTACTTCCCCACATACAGCAGCGAGAAATGGCATCAGCTAAGTGACATCTTAATTTGTCATTGTTCTACGCCAAAAGGAAAAATAAATCAGCCTGGAAATGCATTCCCTGACATTTTAGATCAAAGTCACCATCAAATGACAGTGTGAAAAAATTAGATGATTGTGTTACTTTCAACAGGGTCCCATTTGATGGTAGGTCAACAGCATGGGAGCTGCTGTTTGCCACTATATCCCATGCTATAGTAGCAAACATCCATGTACTGGAACCAAAGGGTCAGGGTCAATCATGGCCACTTCTGCACCCACATATGTACCAATCACAGCCATAGAGCTGTGCTAGTGAATTGTTTATCCGATTTTCGTATCGTAAGGCAACACCTTTAAGGGTGCAATCCTATGTATGTTTAGACAGAAAAAACTCCTACAACTCCCAGCATTCCCCAGCCAGTCATGTCGAGAATTGTAGGAGATTTTTTCTGTCTAAACATGCATAGGATTGCACCATAAAAGACTTGTAGCATAAATAATGGAAAATATCTACTCCTGTTTTTAATTGTTCTGATGCATTATTATACTATTCTGTTTTTGGATGAATAACCAGCCATGGTGTGAAAAAGTACCAACAAATGACACAATAATCAACTATTTAACCCACCGTTGACTATTTAACCCACTGCTGGTTATCGTGTTGTCCAAACCCAGCCACTCTCTCAGTTGCAGATATAGATGCACACACACACATATATTACACACACACACACACACACACACACACAGGTAGACACAAATAAAGTTTAATACACTGTTTTTTAAAAAGATGTGTTCAAGTAAAGTGAACAAACCAGAAAGTACCATTTCAACAATTAAAATGTGTTCTGAAAACACTTGACATACTTAAGGTAAACTGATTGTTCCAAGAACAAAATCCAAGGCGTATGATATTGTACTTTCTTGCTTAGTCTCTTGGTTATTTAATGATCCTTCAGAGTCTAAAGACAGAAGGGCTTGAGCTCTTCCTCCTCAGCTGCTTCATACTAAACCCACATCAAAGTCTTTTATTCTGGACCTCTCAACAGTTTCATTTTTTATCAGAATATCCACAATATCTTGTTTCCCTTAAGCTTCATTACACCACATAGTCAATGCAGTATGAAAGCTCCACTCAACGGTTGAGATTTTAGGGGGCACTCCCCATCCATGTTCTAACTCCACCACTGTGTGACTGTGGGCTACCGTGGAGTTGAGTAAAATCCATCACGACGTTTGATTGACAGTTCCTCCGCCCTCTCTCCTTCCCCAGTCCTCCCGATACTAGCCCATTAGCCCTTGCTGTGAAAAAAAACAATCCTAGCGGCTCTTCTAGAGTGGCACTCCCTTCTTTTGCCACATTTGCTAGAGAAAACTGTAGCCAGTGGGAAAAATCAATTCAACACATCAGGAAACTCCATGGAGCCCGCCACACAACACAAGAGTTGTGTAAGAACTTTCCTTTGCACAGCATTGATATTCTGTATGAAGTGTTTTCCAAAACAACACTATTCCATGGAGTTTTCCTGCTAGACAACACATTTCTCAATGGTTGTGTAAAAACTACACCGTTGAGTTCTAAAACCACCGTTGAGAAACGTGTTGTCTGATCTGAGCCATTGCGTGTTTGCAGCAACCACACTTACTGGCAGCAAGAAACACAAGAGGAGGACCCATGCAGCATGTTTCAGTAAGTTAGCAGTTAAAACATATTATTAAAAAGGCATTACTTACTGTGTTAGCTAATTTTGACAACAAAGGGACGACACCATGATCTGTTATAACAGCTAAATTCTCTTCATCTTTTGCTATGTTGGTGATAGCAGCACATACACTTGCCAGAACTTCTTTATTATCTGATTTTAACAAATTGACTATCAGTTCCAAACCACCAACAAATGAACGAACCATTTCACCAGCATCCTAAGTGAAAACCATACAAAATTGAATTTTCAAGATGGCTCATCTCCATTTAATGGAATAAAAACAATGGTTAAATAAAAACACAATGTTGATCTCTTTGTTTCTTATATAGCTAATTCCACATCCCATCGTTTATCCTTATTTCCAAAGCTGATAGCTTAGGAGAAGAGATTTTGTATCCTATTGGGGGATTATGTCTGCACAGGCCCAACTTTGAGGACTGATTCCACATCAAATGTGCAACCTATATATAATTCATTGTGCAAATTCATCTAAAATTAATCCATGTAATGCGCACCGCAAAGTAATAAGATGTTTTTCTCTGCTGTGGTGTTTCTCTCTGTTGTGTCAATAGCAGCATCAGTACTGGCTGCCCTACATCAGACATGGACTCATAGAGAGTCCATATAAAATGTGATTAAATCAGTCAATTATGGATATATTAGATAGCAATATCTTAGCCACCATGAATTTTGCTGACTAGATTTATAGTTTCTCAGTTCACAATTAAATTTCTCACATCAAATTACATAATCATAACTAGGATTCCCCCCCTCCACAACAATTTTGGAATTAGAACCACAATTACAAATGTGGATAATAAGAGTAACAAAGCAGAAGAAATAACCTTTCCCAAGACAACAACAGAAATCAGTGGATTTCCACTGGAATCTTTGGGGTCACATTTTTGGGCCACATGTGATTTGACCAGATCACCACCATCTGTTGGTTTCAGATCAGCATCCCATGTCGTATATACATGTCTGCCAACATACTGACACTTTTCACATCTCAGAACCGCACTCACTTCTTAGGCTGCAGTATTGTAAACGAAATGCTACTCTGAAAAGGCACTGTGTTTATAAATATTCTAACCTTATAGATAAAAGCTTCCCAATAAAAAGAAAAAAATCAGTAGTATTTTCCATTTACAACATCTTAGAAAACTTAAGATGTCAAAGCCAATTTATCAACTTTAGTTGCTTTTGCCCAAAAATGTGATGGTGTGGCTGTACAAATAAACTTGAGTTACCAAGAGTCCTCTGTGGACTATGTTTCCTTCTGGAGACCTTGTCCCTGTCCAATTCCATGGCTTACCATTTAAAACACACCCGACTTACAAAGTCCATTTACAGGAGGACAGGAAGGAGGAGAAAGTTCAGTTTGCGTCTTTTGCATTTCATAAAGTACCATTATACGAGAAAAGAAAACAAATAGCATAACGTAAGTGATTAACACATGAACCAAATGTCTTGGCAAATGACTGCATAAGGGAAGGCCAACTTCTAAATTCTTGGGGGGGGGGGGGCACACGATTCAGCAGGCAGCAGTCTGTGGTCCAAAAGTATATTTTGTCATACAAAGTGAGTGGTCAAGCTTCGTAATGAAACTTAGCATCCTTTCGTGAGTGGTCAAGTTTCATAATGTAGGTTAGCACCATCTATTCTGTAAAGACTTCACCATTATGGAATACATTCACTCTGGCATACCATTTCATACAAATGTGTATACATACAAAAGTCAAAAAGGGGTGGGGGGGGATCAGACAGACATTACAGTTAAATGTTTTAAGTGAAACTGTACACAAGCATTTCGCCATAGCTTAACATTTGGTCCAGCTTTCAGAGACCAGTCAAAATTGCTTCATCTGACCCACTGGCCTCCACCAGCTGGTCGCCCATAGAAATGTTACTGTTTGATCCCAGCAGCTAAGATTATATCCTTATCTTCCTGGCCTTTATGAAATAATTTGCATTAACATTTACTGCCTTGCCTTAGCTTACAAATACCAAAACCAATCATGCATATGTATTATATATACAAAAGGCCACGAGTTGGAGTTAAGCTGGGAGGGTTGGGATATGTCGCTTTTGTCACGATTTCATTTATCTATCTTACATATTATTTTGAATTGTTGCTATCTGCTCAGAGCCCTTGGCAATGGACTGGCTAGACATTTATTTAAATAAAAGTAATTAAATATTACTGCTTCTCTTCCTCCTCTTACCTTTCCACACACAAAATCTCTTGGACGCTATCATTTCTACAACTCTGAACTCATCGTAAGAGATTCTCTAGTTTACAATCTAAGATGGCTATCACTATGTTCTATACTAAGGAAGGATCAAACAAGATAACTGTAACAGCAACTACTTCTACCAAATGTTTATGGAAGTCCAGTGGGAGGCAAGAACATATGCAAGAAGTGTGGGAAAGAAAACAACTTTATGATTATGTGTATTAACTTTATGGATTTAAACAAAAATATGATGTAGCAACAAACATCATGTTGACAGTTTAAGGTTGTCAATGTTTTTGACAAATCATAAAATAGTAATTTTATGTGCACAAAACATTTGAAAACTATTGCAACTTTATCCTCCCCAGTCTAGACAATCCGGTCTACTTGAAGAAATTGGTTTCCAAACTCAATAGCACTAAAGGCTGCTGTTGGAGGAATCCACATGTAGTTGCTGGAGAATATGAGCAACTATTACATGCAAATCAACTAACAGGCTCATAGCTGACAGTACTGATCACATGTTGAGGGGGAACAAAGCAGCAGGCTCATAGCTGCAGTTGTACTCACAGTTTATTAAAATCAACTCTAAATGTGCTTCCTATTGCTTCAGAACTAAAGGCAGACATCTTCACAGTATTTTAAAATTAAATATTAGAGATTATTTCATTTCCCCCCCACACCCAATAATTTTCACTTACTAAGTGAAGGATCACTTCAGATATTTAGCAATCTCCTTTGGTTTATATGTTGCAGAATGTTCTCATTTACATGTGAATGTGAACTCACATATGTACACATGTACCAGAAGAATCTAGAAATGTTTGGATCTTTTATTTCATTAATTATTACATTTAAATACCACCCCATAGCCAAAGCTAGGGTGACCAGATAAAATCCAGGTCAGGGCTCATGCAACTTTAACAGTTGTAGAGCAAAGGGAATTTCAGCCAGTGTCATTTGTATGCGATTAGTTCCTGGTGAAATTCCCTCTTCATCACAACAGTTAAAGTTGCCCTTTAACTGTTGTGATGAAGAGGGAATTTCACCAGGAACTAATCGCATACAAATGACACTGGCTGAAATTTCCTTTGCTCTACAACTGTTAAAGTTGCATGAGCCCTGACCTGGATTTTATCTGGTCAGCCTAGCCAAAGCTCTCTGGGCGGTTACAAAAATTAAAAACACTGAACATTTAAAACCATAAAAACCTAAAAACAAATGACATATAATTTAAACTATCCAGGGGTGTGGATAGATTGTACAGTGTACTTTGACAAAAGTATGGAAATTAACACAAGAACACTGGAAACATAGAAGTTTTATTTAACTTTAAACATTTACAGAAAGGTAAAGATTAATTAGTACACCACCCCCTAAAACTGGACCAGCAGACTATTCCTAAAGCAGTGATTGCATAAGAAGGGATGGAGGCAGGAAGTTCTGGTTCATCAAATAAGGCGCAGGAATGGCACGATGGAAATGGTGAGGTGACCTAAGAACAATGGAACACCTCAGGTTTCAATAATGTGGAGTTAGCCATGCAAGGGCTAGAAAAGCTAAATTAGGCGAAAGAGAGAAGGAAAGTCAGACCAAGTAGATTTACCTTATTTCAGAGGAATGAGAACACAAAAGGTCTGCTCTTCTAAGTGGATCTCAAGTTATCTGGGAACTCATAGTGGGCACAGGCTACTCTGGTGTTAATCAGCCTTTGGGTCACATAATGGAGTAATCAACTCAGACCACCTGTAGTTTTTCCATCTGAAATAGGTGTTGATGGGGAGACTGATGGCTGGCTAAGCCTGTTAGGGACTTCAGAGCACCACACAATGCAGTTCAAACATAACATTTGGAAGGAAGGACTCTAAAACAAATCCTCTCCTTGGATCCTGACTTGCACCCAAAAAAAACCAATTGTGGAGAGAGGCAAGTGAATCTAGGGAACAGAAGCAAAAAAAGAGGCAAGCTAGCTAAGTATTGGACACCTGGTCTGGGGTTCCATGGAAACCTAGCACAACACCTTCGTCTTCCAGTTTGGCTACAGGTGGCAAAAAAACACATTGCTTAAAGTCAGCAGCTCATAACAGTGATATTGTTTTCTCTCACTGCAAACGCAGCTCTTTCAGATGCTGAGTATGGCCTGGTTTGGACGACACGATAAACAACGGGGGTGGGTCGGTAGGACAATTGTCAGTTGTGTTGCTTATTGTGTCATGTGGAGGGCAACACACAACGCACACACAACTGACAGTACGTTATTTGAGGCACTTAAACAACGGAGAAAAACAACGGGCTGCTCAGTTGTTTATCCCGAACTCCGTTGTTTAAAGTGGTGTGTGGAGGGAAACCCCCCTCTCTCCATGTACTGTTCCATTTGGTCACAGAGTTCACTGTCCGGAGCAGCTGAGAAAAACCCGGCTGCTCTGATTCAGCTGGAAGAACTTGCGGTGCATGCTGGGATACAGCTGGAGGACTGAGGGAGGTGGGAGAGAGGAGACACAGCAGCCCAGAAAGATGCCAGGACTTTCAGCCACATGATGGGGAGAGGGGCAACTTGTCGTGTGGCGCCACCAAAATAACACACGATCAGTACGCTATTTCCCCCTCCGTTGCCTAAAGTGTTGTCCGAATTCACCCTCTGTCTTCAAAAGTTCAGCAATCCTCATATTGCAGTTGCATACCCAATGCAGGAGGGTGCTCGGGTATCCCAGGCAGATACTTGAGCTCCCACAGTGTGGCTGGGCAGCACCACTGAAATCTGGTTGGGCAGCTGCATTGGCTTGAAGGCAGCAATGGGTGAGGATGAAGCTCTGCCTACATATACACAGCATCAAGGCAGCCAAAGCAAAAGAGAAAAACTAGCTCTGAAAACATGGGTCAGTCAACAGAAGAGGAGAGGAGAGTGCTAAGAACAGGTAAAAAAAGAAAGAACAAGAAGCTTGGCAAATCCCAGGAGGATCTTCGAGCGGTACAATAAAGTGTCTGTCCATACTGACTCCTACAACTAAACAGCACACAGAGTGGCTAGACCCAAATGCAGTTACAGATTTCACGCTGAGAGCACAAAGGAACCACCAACAGTGGGCAAACTCAGGATGAGGTTGAACAAAAGATACAATAGTGTGGCTCTGGATGATGAGTAGAAGTCTCCCAGAGGTTGCTGGCCACTTCACTGAAGCCATGTTTCCAAGAGACGAACAGGTAGATGGAATAAAAGTATGGGGTATCACAGTGGGTGCCCAGGAGGTACTCTACCTACTGATTTACCATGAGGTAAAGAAGCTTCAGGATTGGGTCATATTTCCTTCTAAGGTTCCAGATTGTCCAATTTAAGTTGCCCTCATGCTTCACTTCATTTGGTTGGTGACTTACGAGGTCAAAAATGCATTTGTATTTATATAGAGTTACCATACTTTGCATATTGTCATGCCCTTATTAGAGGAATCCTCCTCAGAGGAAGAAGTAGAGCCTCCACAAACCAGGGGGACACCACATCAGTAATTGTCACCAGACCAAGAGAAGCCTAGGTCTTCAGGAACGATGGCTCCCAGTCCTTCCCTGTCAGGGGGAGGGGACTCAGACTCTAGAGCAGATGCTGAGCAACCCCCTGATTCCCACAAATGTCGTCACCTTAAGCGACAAGCCCATAGGCCTACTGTGAGAAGGTGTGCCTTTGTGAGTAAAGCCAGCAGTCAGAGCTTGTTAATTGCTGGAAACAACATCTCATCAGCTTCTCCTGGTTTCCTGATCCTGCCCTGTGCTTGAACCCCTGTGCTATGACCTTGGACTTCTGCTTGACTCTGCTACTGGATTGTGTATGCATTGGAGTGCCTAATTATGCTTTGACTCTTTGCCTGTTTGATCACTCCTGCTTTGCCTGAACTCCCTTGAACAGAAACCTGTCTGCTGGAACATTGGCCTGGGTTATTACCTGGCCTTGTGGCCAGCCCTATAACTAAGACTGCTATAGCCAATGCAGGACACATATTGCAGAAGGGCAACTCTTCTAAACCAGTTAGGTTGTGAACTTCACTTGCAATAAAGGACAGCAGCCTAAGATAATACAATCAGAATCCATTTACTCCTAGTTGCCACCAGCCCCTTTCTCACAGAGCCTTTCTCAGAACAAACACATTAAATATATTAGACAAGGTGCTAGGGTGATGCCAACAAAAATACAAACCACATGACTGCAAACAATCATGGCAGAACTTCTCAACCCCAGTTGCAAATATCTGTTGCAAATTTTGCATATACTTGTAATTCCACTGATGAAGTAAAAGTGATTGGGACATTCATGTCCATATCCCTACATATACCTCCAGAGATTTCTGTGATCACAGAGTTGCATTTCTATCCCACTGTGATTGTAAAAATCTCTGAAATCATATGTATTCGTGTACACACGAATTCCTAAAACCAGCCAATTTTGTTATTGATGCAGTTACTGCACACAATGAAACTGTTTATCTATGCGGATTGGATCGTCTGGATTCGAGAAATTAAGTTGCTGTTTTCAGTACTTCTCATAGGCGTACATGGCAAGTCGGATGAGATCACCTAGGTTCCAGGCTGAATTCTGAACCAGCCCAAAGTATCACTGTAGGCTTAATTCATATGGTAATGCATGTTAAAAAGAACTTGCAATAGATGAAATACATATATCCTGTGTAAGGTTACATAGGGAGGTAGCACATTCTCTACTTTTCCATCCCATGAGCTCAGGTCATGGAACATAGCTCTCTTATCACTGATAACAGCTTAACTCACAGCTTTACGTGTTGGAATATGAATGCAGCAAGAAAAACAGAGTTAGCATTGAACAACCATAATTTCAAAGATAATTTTCCATGTTTCACACACTATTTGCACTAGTTTACAAATGTCATGATTATATGAAGAAAGATTTTTGCATACTGAAGTTTAAGCCAGCTCAAGAGATTATCCACAATTCGTCCAATTAAACATATCTGAATAATTTTGGATCCTATCTGTCTTTGTTTGGTATCAACATGGCAACCTTGCTTAAAACAAAGAAGACCTTGTAATTTCTGAATATTTTTTAGGTTTACTTTATCCACTATGGGGAATAAAGTAGTATCATGACTACAAAATGACTTTCCAATATCAACAGAGCTCAGAACCCTTTTCACTGCAATTCTTCATAATTATTTGCTTTGATTGGCTAATACGCTTGCACTCTGTCACAGCAATTACTCCTACTGTTATGGTTTGTAGCTATTGAATTAACCAGCTAATTAATCTAAATCAACTTCTGTTAAGATTCTTCTGTTGCCTACATGACTGCTCTTTTTTTGTTTTGTTTTTACAAAACGTATCAAAATAAATATGTTTTACATTTTATATATGCCCTAACACTACAAAATGACAAGTGCTGCTGCCATAAAGGAGCAATGCTGCTTTCCATAATACAAAAAAGTTCTGGTGCAACCCTCTCTTCCCTCCCTCTGTGCACCAACACAGGCAGCCAAGGTAAAGCTGGATTTGGCTGACTATGAGGGAGGAGGGGAGGAAAGACTTTCACATAACACAAAGGCTGTCATCAGACGAGTATTTTATCGCATGGTTGTTACTGCCCACTCACTTTTTTCGCGTGTCCTTTTGACGACACCTCCCGCACGTGTCCTGCCCCTTCTGGTCTTTTTTCCACGACAAATTAGACCCCGGTAAATCCGACTTTTTTTTTTAAAAAGTGACATTTTCTGCCCTTTCCTGCTGTGTGCAGGAAAAGCAGCGCGATAAAAATGCCCACTGAATGGGCCATGTGGTCGTTGAGGCTTCCGCTTTCTTTCCCCGTGTAAAGTAATCATAGCTATTGTGGGACAGCAGGAGGAGGCCATAGCGATGGTAAGGATACGTGATTTCCTCCCCTTCTGATCATGCTCTAAGTATCACTTTTGTGGATCATGCCCTGTATCATATTATGAAATTAAGGAAGTGGTTCTGCAAAAGTAAGACCTCTTGGTTTTCATTGTAATGCAAACCACCTTGGTGACCTAAGGATTTTATTCTAATCTTGTTATTACAACTTATGGACAAAACCAATATATTAACTAACTTAATATCAGGAAAATTGTTAGGAAATATGGTGTTTATTACTTATTTAGAAAAACTTTTTAAAACTTATTTGCTACCATCAATGTATACACCTATAAATTGTTTATCTATCTATTTGAACTGTGTTTTTGATGTGTACAGTGTTTATTTTATATTTACACTGGGTTGCATTGAGGTTTAGTCAGTTAGAGTAGATCCACTGAATCCAAGGTTTCTTGATTTTAGCAGCCTAATTTAAGAGAACGTTAAAGCTTTTTGTTGCCCTTATTGCTAAACCATTGGGAATTGGAAATCTTTGATGATCTACTGCAAATCACCAGGAGATGAACCGGTAGATCCTGATGTACCTTTTACCCACTTCTGGCCTGGTAGAAATTTCACCTGGTAGAAATTCTCCTTGTTTTCCCATTCCTCTAGATCCAGCACAGGGAAATATAAATCATCATCAGATGGGAAGAAGTCGAGTTTCCCTACCATCACTTTGCCTCCTGCTCCTGTCCCACAATAGGGATGAACAGCTTCCTCTTTCTTCACACGAGGCAGAAAGAGGAAGCAAGCAATGGCCACATGGGCATTTTAATTGTGCTGCTTTTCTTGCACACAGCAGGAAATGGCAGCAAGTTTCATCATAGCCAAAAGAATTGGATTTTCCGGGTCTTTTTTTTTGTGACAGAAAAACGAGCAGAAGGAGCTGCAGGTGGACGGCATTGTGAAAAGGACCCGTGAAAATCTGTGAGTGGCCAGTAATAAGCGTGTGATAAAATGCTCATCTGATGACACTCATAATTGCTTTCTGCTCTTTTAGGAAACTGTCAGTGCCTTTGTAATATCTGCAGCTATCCCCAAACACAACTTTCATCTCTTCAGCTATTCTGGTTGTTGCTTACTGCTAAGGTTCATAACATTTGGTGGGCATTTTGCTAGCAATCTAAAAAGATATGTAGAAAATATTTTCTCACCTTTGCATTTTCAATGCAAGGACAGATAGCCCAGGCTGCACTTGCCTGAACATCTGGATGAGAATTTTTCAACAAAGACCATAACAAACGAACACCATCCAAGCGATCAATTATTCTGTTAAAAAGAGACAGTGAAGACATTCAATTTAAAAACAGAAGATGTAAAATATGCATTCTATTAATTAGCTAACCTTTTGAGAATTGTGTGAGATATTCTTTATCAACAAGTTGCATGTTACATGGCGGTAATTTTTATCACTGAAACATGCCAAAATTCTTTATAAATGGACGATTGTACAGACATGTTTTACAACAAGCTATAATTTATCACTGATCCGATTTGCACAATCCAAGCAGCTTAATCAAGCCGCAGTACATGCCTGCGTGTGCCAGGCACCATTTGCCTAATTACCTGCCCAGGCATGGCTAGTCATGTCATCCGAACCCAGGCAGAACATTTTGTCTGAGGGGAAACGAGCCTCAAATAACCCATGGCCAGTTGAGTCCTATAAGTGCTGTACATTCCTTCCCCCCCCCCCCCAGCACTTCGCCTTAAAAATATTTTCTCAAAAATAAAAAAATAAAAAAACTATATTACAGAGCTAGGTCTATTGTAAACTTTAAAAACAAACCATGTGACTTTTTAACAAGCTGCATGCAAAGTTAAACTGAAATTCAAACATACTGGCTTCTTTCATATAGCAACAAATACTTTCCAAAACAAATATTTATGCCAAAAAACGTATGTACTTAACTCTATATTGAGTCTATGTTTAATTTATTTACCTTGCTGTATGACATATTTTAAATTTCTATGTTGCTAACCTAAAATTCAGAATTAAAATGGGTCACACCACAGTGCACCCTTTGTTGGGCATGAATAACGTGCAACTTGTTTCCCATGTGTTCCCTACCGACAAGACTAACACTGAATACTGTGTTATAATTGCTTAAACATACTGTAATCAAAGTACCTTCATGTCTAGCTGAAAAATGAATTATCATCAGAGTCATCTTTAAACCATCTGTCTTATGTTTATATATCAATCAGCCTAGAGGATCATAACTTCATATTAAAGTCCACCGAGTACTTTAAAATGGAGAGGAAGACCAAACAAAACTTAATATCCTTTACAAACATGGCTTTGTTCGGGAAGATATGTAAAATTCAAAGCAGATGAAGTGAAGATAAAGAAAATCAGGCACACTTTGATTTATAACCTCAAATGTTTAATTCTACACAGTTCTGTCCACATCTTTAATTGTGAATACATTATTTTGGAAATAAAATAAAATACAGATTTTACCCATGTAAAAATCAAACAAAAACATCTAATTTCTGCTCATTATGTAAAATGAGTTTGCCAGGAATGAAAAGTAAGTAGAAAATCAGCCCAGTACGTAATCATACAATTATTTTGATGCAGACAGAATGATTTAGGACACGAACTCTCTGTCTAAAGCAACTACAGCTTTATTTAAATTGATGCAACCTGGTAATATAATTTTGCTTCCAACATCCAGGTATTTTGGAGAGGAGCAAGGACAATTTGAAACATTAAACAAGGCAGGCAGATTTACACTGCCAATATAAAGAACTCCAGCAACAAAAAACAGCATTCTACACTGAAAGTAGGAAATCAATTTTTAGACCAAGAAGCTGTAATGAAGCAAAGATACAAGACACAAGTAGATATAAATGAAGTATGCAAATCATTGTTCTACATGAGGAAAGAAAAGGATAAAATCTACTATTGAATGAGTTCCAAATCATTATTATATTATTTCAGAAAATCAATATTTTATTATAGCTTACAGAACCATTTTTATAACTATGTGAAGTGTCCTAAAGCTGCTTTTCACACTAGCCCCTTCCTGAGAGGACGGTCATTAGTAGTTAGAAATCAACAATTAGGAAACTGAGCTTAACAAATAGTAATTTGATCAAGGCCACCCAATGAGTCTATACATGACTGAGGATTCAAAGCCAAGCTTTTCAGTAAAACTCCAGCACTGTATCTACTTATGCTAGCTCACATAAGGAGGCAATGTTTTGATTTTTGGATTTGGTTTTTTTGGGGTGTATCCCCCAGTCCATTACATTTGCCTTCAGAAGATACCTTAAACACATCATTGCTATGCCTGCTGCAATCTTGCACTGCCTTGAACTTGTCATCCTTTCTGACCCTGCATTCTGCTTTTAGAAATGAATAAACTGCAGTAGTCCATTTGCACTTGATCTGCCTTAGTGCTTCTAGTCTCTGGCATCAAGTCACACCATTGAGGAATGCCAAGTGCTTTGGTAAATGACTTCAGACCAAACTGGTTTCCTGGATCTGGCTTTCTGCAAGCTGTTTCTTACTCATCCCTTATTAATGTCCTGATCTTTCCTCTCTCCCTGCAATACATCCCATCCTCATCTACTGGGCTGCTTGATCCTCCAATGAAGTCCAACCTGTGGCAAAGCATCAGATGATAAAACCTTCCTTTTGCTCTGGTACTGAAAGCCTCACATCCAGTTCTGTGCTCTCCTGTCTGCACATTTATAAAAAATAGTGATTAGATGCAAAATAATAATAATAAATTACAAAAATAAATGGACAAAAAAGTTCATGGGTTGGGGAAAAAAAGAGAAAGAAAATTATTATCCAATGATTTTCCTGTTCTTCTTGTAGGCAGCAAGGAATTCAATACTTAGTTAGGACTTGCCTCCAGGGACTTGGAAGTCAGAGCTAAAAGACCTCTGTCCAGGCTGTGGGATCTTCCTACCAATCTCCAGGAGGACTATAAGGAATATAACAAAGAAAAAACTGTTCCTCCCCAAAGACGGCCATAAACAAACTGTCACAACAACATTGTAACTGGCTCTAATATCCTATCAGGCAAAGGGTGAGTAGAATCATCCCTTTCCAATGCAAACGTAGATTGAGAACAAGAAGAAGACTACAATGCCCTCCTGCTTACGAGAACAGGAATTCACCAAGCATTTTCTTTTCCGTTCTCGTATGAAGGTGAATGCTCAACACTTGGATGTATAAAAGTAGCACAGTGCAGAAAGGAAACAAATTCCCCCATGCTCAAATACCATGGGAGTCACCACAGTCCAAGGCCAGAGGAGTCAAGGTGTGTGTGTCAGTCAGTGACCCTGGTCTTAGTGAAATCAACTATCCTGGCATTGGCAGGTTTTGTTCCAGTCACAAGAGACTGTGGGGATGTGCTTCATCCAAAACAGAAATGGGGCCAAGATGAAGCACAGCAGCTGTGTGCACAGAAATGGCATTTGGGTCTTGCCTGGGGTTTAGAGAGGTGATAGTTTGAGTGTAGCTATAAGTTATTGTACAAAGGCTGGATGAACCTTTCAGCTCTCTAACACCAGACCAGAGAGGGCAAGCGAGAGCCTGCAGCACTCATTCTAGTCCTACCAGTGGCTAGAATATCTTTAGAGGTAGATTAGGCGGGGAGAATAATCTTAGTTCCATGGAAAACTGACATGGTAGAGTTGGTGGGTGTGCTTCCAACTAAAATGATCTAATCCATGCTGCCTGGCTGGCTACATATTGGCTCCATTGGCCCCTGGCTCAGGGTAGAGAGAGGGGAAAATGGTCCAGTCACTGTCCATGGTAAATGAGGTGCAGACAGGAAAGTCATTATAAGTCCTTTCTATTGACCTACTAATCTTTCCTAACTGATTGGATACAAAGGGAGGGAGGTACAAATAGGAAGCCAAAGTAGAGATTAGTGGGAGAATCCCACCTCCAAAGAACAGGTTTTCCCTTCCACATTGCTGGGGGTGGGACCTAAACCAATACAGGTGGGAGCTATGTTGAATGCGCTCCTGCCTGTGAGGAGAGGATTATGTTTAGGAAATAAATTCCTGCTCTTCTTGGCAACTTTCTTTTAAAAAGAAAATGAGAGAAATAAACAATTACTAGTTTCACTTAGAGAAAAATCCAATTAAACAGAATAATTAAAATATCCCCAAAAGGTGAAACAATATATTTTAAAAAGTTATGGTGCAACAACTATTACTTAGGAATAACTTCTTTTGAAGGGAGCCATAGGATTGGCCAGCATGGCCGATGTGCAAAAATGTCTTCGTCTTAGCGAATGATCAGCAGAATTCTATAGTTAACAGATCCAAAATGAAAATTTAACACATTTACTTTTGTTGGCTTCTAAGTTTGTATTCATTCATACTTAGCATTTTAGACATTGTTGTGGTCCTAGTTTCTTAACTGATATTAAGTCAAAATGTTGATATTATGAAGTCAGTACCTAAGTTAAGGTTGGCCTAATAAAGATGACTGACCACCTTATTTATTCATGGTCACCTGAGGTGAATGCCACAGAAGATTAAATCTTATTTTATTTGACATGATGTAATTTTATTCTTGATGGTATCTTGAACAAGCAAATATTTGATATAATATATCAAATATTTGATATATTTATACGGCTGAGGTGAATTTTTGTGAGGTTGGGGTTTTGTATCAAACCCTGCATGCCTGAAAAGGAAGAAGCTTCTGAATAGCTAAGCAAATTGCACAAAAATTGAAAGTGGTTCTCTGAGTTTTGTCCACAACTTGGGCAGTAATCACAGCTCGTACAAGTTTGGGGGAAAGCTATCAAAGGTCAGATCTCAGAACTACAGAGTTCTGGAGCAAATTCAGCAGGGCAGGGTTAGGAGGTAAGGCAGCTGTGCAATCCCTGAGTTTGTATAACCCAGCTTGTGGAAGCTTCTAGACCCAAATGAGCTAAAGATTAGGCAGAGTCCGTATGGCCTTCCCCAGTCCCCGTGAATGGTAACAATCCCATCACATGGCTAGGGGAGGGCTTAGAACAGGGAGGGACAGGCAATGCGGTGCCAACCAATGTGCCCTACCCCTCACTTTTTTAAAAAAATGATCACATTTTCTTACCAGCACCTGGGATTTCTGTTCGTGTTGAAAACTGTGGGTTCAAAGGAGTTGTTTAGTGTGTTGGGGCTCAGACCCCACATCTGCCTTCTACTCAGTCTTTTGGGCAGGTTACTTGTCCTTTGCCATGCCTCCCATGGTGGCCATTTTGTGATGTTCTCATCCCAAAAAGGTTGTGTACCCCTGGCTCAGAAAGAGCATTAAGCCTTTTTTCCAGCAACTGCCACTGTGCAAATGAAGGACTCCCACATGCAGGCATTGGTACCCTCAAAATCAATACCCTCATCACATGAATCTTGCAAGGCTGTGAGATACTTTGCATGTTCTTTGTGAGTGATCACATGAGGGACGATGAACAAGGACTTGCTCTTTGTGAACTTGGTGTAGTTGGATTGGCACTTGTAATCATAATTGGCTGGAGTAATTGGCTCAGTAAGCCTCTTAGGAAATCCAAGTTGCCAGTTCAGTGGGTTCATTGGTTTGCATCTCCAGGCTTTTCCTGTTTGAGTGTTTCTCCTACCTGCTTCCTGAAATCCTGCTCTAGTTGTTTGTCTCCTCCTGATCACTTTGTCTATCTGATTCACCTGGCCTACTTGTATTGCCTGACCTGCCTACTTGCCTGTTTGCCCTTCCTAGAGTTACATGTGTTCCCATCACAATTTTCCTGGGGAGTTCCTGAGTTCCTGGGAAGTTATTCTGCAAAGACTTCTGGACTGTTTGAACTTGCCTTGTGCTATGTTCTTGGTACAACTTCTGGCTGAATCCCACCAGCAAGCCCTGACAAGGTATCATTCCATAACAGCTCTAATCGTTTCCTAAAATACGCCTGTATGTAAGCCAAATTTGGTCACACTGCAGAATTGATTACTTATGTAATTTATATTGCAATATATTTGCTAGCTCTTGATTTTTGTTTAGGACACTTGCTTGTTTAACCAAGAAGCCTTTAATACATGTGCTCAGATCTCCTGGATTGCCAGGGCTAAATCTGTTTTACTGCCAAGATAACAGTTCTAAATGAAGTCTCTCTTTCTACATGTTAACAATCTTAATTTACGGCAACTCATTCTTCAGCTTTAATAATTTGATATTGAATATTTCCAGGGTAAACAAGCCCCAGACTTACTCAAAGACACATGCACACACCCTCGACATCTGTTTCTTATATCTATCATCCTTTTTGTTACGCCACTATATGCCAGGACTCTTGAGAAGTCTGACTGCATCTCCTGCCAACTGAGACCACATACACAAATGTAAACAGTGTTATACTGACTATATATATTGTGCTCCCTGGTAAAATTACAGGTTTCAAATCCTACAAAGCACAATCTCATCTTTTGGAAAACCACAATTCTTTTAGACTTAAAACAAGAAAAAATTGTTACAAACTGCTTTGATAAATAGTATTGTAAATCAGGGACTCATGCTACATCTGGCTGTTTTTTTAAAAAAAAGCTTACAGTTTTAGTGCATATGACACAAAACCTTAAGACTGAAAGCTAAGTTTGATGTTAAACAGAAGGACATAGAAAATTCAATAAAATTTTAAAATGGACTATAGAATTAATGGTAGTTGTGCAGGATCACTAACACACACTCTTTCTTTTGCGCGCGCGCACACACACACACACACACCGAGTTGGAAAAGGTTTTCCAAGAATCTAGAAAGAACTACTTATATCAGAACAGGTTTTCCTATTGCACTGACTTTTACACAACAAGATTTTATACAAAGAAAATAGTCTTCTCCTATTAAAAACTTAATATTGTGATTTATTGCCAATGGGAGGCATTTGTGTGGCATACAGCACTTTATTGTCTGAAAACTGCATCCGTGGAGGCAGGCTGTCATTATACTGAAAAATGTATCATTTACACAAAAGAAAATTTCCCTGCTTCAGTTTACTCCAACTGGAAAAAATCCTGACAGAAACACTGCAGACTACCTGATGACTAAGCCTGTTTAGTCTTCCTTAACTTGAGCATCTTCAGACTGGGGGAAATCGTGTCTCCTTACTGTCGCATACAGTCGCTCTTGCTTCCTGCTTTCTTCTGCATTGGGAACGAGTTGAAATTACACGGGGAAAGACACCAGACACCACGTGGCCCACACAGATCACGGGAAATAGAGCAGGAGATGCGCAGGAGGATCACTGCATTGTCAAAATGACCCACAAAGATCTGTGAGTGGCCAGTCGTGAGCGTGCGATGAAATACTTGTTTGAAAAGCTCCTTGTTTGCTCTGCCTTTTCTTATAAATTCCTTGTTTCAAAGGCCATCCGTTTAATATAAAGATTAATTTGAGATAGTGTGTATGGTAAAGTTTAACATATCTTGATTGAGATAGCACGTATGATATAACACATATGGTACAGTTTGATACCTTTTGCAAATCATCTTGTTAACATTTTCTAAAACATTTTGGGCTAACCATCTTTTCTTCCTGTTCACCTTATAAGGAAACTACTTTGCCAGCTGCAGGAAAAGCACAGATTGACAGAACAAATATCCTGTTTTTTAACCAAAAATTACTTTTAGTAAACTCTTATCATAGATTAAGTATTCTAATACATAGCACCTGTCTTTTTTAAAAAAAACTTTAAAAGATAACATTCTGGCTGAGGACTACAAACTAATACAGAAAATACTTCCTGTAGTGAAAGAACTGAAAGAATGAGAACTGTAAATCAGGCAGAGAAGAATTGCCAAAAATGGTAACGTTTCTTCCCAAACTAACAAGAGCACCTTTCCTCCATCTTAAACAAGGTAACCTTTATAAGACCACCATTTTAGGCATTAATTTATCTTGATGTTAATGCTTTTGTTGACCACATTTTGGTACAAAGCTGTCTATACCAGATACAGGAGCAGTAGGTTCTGAACAGTGGAGTACTCCAAAGGTTTTACTCCTTCCAATTGGTTGTTTGGATTTCTTTGCTAATTTATGGAATGATCTCCTCAACGAGGCCTGCCTGGCACCAACATTGTTATCTTTTCGGCGCCAGGTCAAGTCTTTTCTCCCAGGCATTTAACAGCATATGTTGAGTTTTTTTAACTGACCCCAGAATAGTTGTTTTAAATTGATATTGTCTTTGTATATAATGTTTTTATGGTTTAAAATTTTGTATATCAGTTTTTAATGTTCAATGTTTTAATCTTTGTAAACTGCCCAGAAAGCTTTGGCTATGGGGCGGTATATAAATGTAAACATCACCATCATCATCATCATGATACTACCGCTGTTTGGTTAATACAAAAATTATATACAGTATCCTACATTCTTTGTGAGATACGATGTGAAGGTGATTCAGTTTATGCATCCCTTTCTAACCCTTGACTGGCCCTATGCCATGGTTATACTTCTGCCCTATGACAGCCAAAGCATGGAAACAAATGCTTCTTTTAGGAAATTGGAATCACTGTGCCAATCCATGAATATCAAGTGATTTAGGCAAAATCAACCAGGAGGAGAAGATCGCTATCCCTTTTCAACATTGGTTAAATATAAGCGGAGAACTGTGCCACATCCTGATGGAGACCTGAACATTCTACATGAACATTTCTCATGAAATTCTAATGTTGGGTCTCAAACTGTACAAGCTTTACATTATATAAGACAAACATCAATAACTTCCTTAATAAAATAACAGTCTTCTTTAGCTCACACTCTTAAATGTGCAACGCAGGGGGAAAAATAATTTGGTATTTGTTTAGTTTCCATGTACAACTACTAAAATATTCAGTTTAAACAGTACTTCAGGAAAACACTCTTACAGTGCCAAGTATGCAAATTATTTTTAAAGACTAGATGTGCAGAAAAGTTAGAAATATATTTCACCCCAAAGTACCTGAAAACAGAAATTTATAATCCAAGTTTGGGAGGTCAGTATTCAGATATTATCAGGAAAGGAGCCATAGCTTAGAGGTAGAGCACATGGTTTACATGCAGAAGGTCCTGGCATTTCCAACTGAAACCGACCTCTCAACCACAGACCTTGGAGAGTTGCCGCTACTGATTGGAGTGGCAGGTAATACTGTGCTAAATGGACCAACGATCTAAGTCAGCTTCATATGTTTATGAGGCTTGAGTTTTATAACCCTTGAAAGTTACTGGTTTCTATCTGACTACAAAGTGTGTGTATCTAATCATATAATTGTACTATCAGAATCCAAGTGAATTCTTCTGATTTAAAAAAGGAGCTTGTGTAAGTTCTGAAAAATGATGTGATCCGCTCTCTCTCATTCTCATATATATGGAATGATTGCATGTTGATCCCACATCACGACAGACACAGAGGCCATTACCACACGTGCAGTTTTAAGCACACTCACTGCAACTTTGATCCACTTCTTCAGCACAGGACTCGCATGACGTCGTCCCCCTCACACTGTTCTCATGCCCTGAGTGCTCTGTTTTTAGTTTCTGTTTCAATTTAACCCTGAATGGGCAAAGTCCTTTTCGGGCAAGTTCAACAGGCTGAGCTGAGGTATTGGAGCAAAACCAACCACATGTGATTCAAAACGCTAGATTCGCATAGGAAACGGAGGGGGAACCCGCAGAAGCAATCCGGGGGGAAGATGGTACGTGTGATAAAGGGCAGAGTAAGTAAAGAAGGCGTCCTTTGTTTCCATCAAAATATCTTCCCAATAAAAGAGAATCTATGCAATTAATCCAGCTTTTAAGGTTACATTATGGTAGGGGGTGCAGCGCCTGAGGGCTAAATTTTTGGGAGACCACGTTTCAGTGGTGGGCGGAGCCAAAGGTAAAAGGGGCTGGGACCGAAGGCAAAACAGATGAGGCCAAAATGCAAGCATAGTTTAGTTTAAAGCTCTTACTGCCAATAATAGCTCTTAGGAGAGACATTGCAACCTTGTAGAGTTGGGGTGAGAAGGAACTACAGAAAAGCAAGGGAATCACAAAACAATTGGTGCTTGGGGGAAAGGGATGGGGCAAGAGGAAGAGGGCATGGCTCTCTGGGGTACCCTGGAGGGCAAATCTGGCTCCCAGACCTGAGGTTTTGCACCCCTGTATTATGGCAAGTTAGGACGGAGAGGCCAAGATACAAAGAGCTATATAAGTAGCTTGGAAATCCGAAGTTATGTTCAGATTTTGAACTTTTGAAACACAAGGGAGTTTCCAAAGAATTTTGTGATATGGCATATCTTGCTGCCATTCAAATAACAACAATCATTTAAAAAATCCCACTGAGAAAAGCTAAAGTAACTGGTTGGGTTTGGACCATATATTCCGAGTAAAAAGAGTGATAAAAGTATATTTCATATCCATCCAAAACAAAGCCATCATTGACTTTACTAAAATAACCACCCTATGAAAATACAAATATTGTGAAACTACTGAAGCATCATTCACAGTTGATTATTTTAATTCTATAATAAAAACGCTAAATATTTGGTATACATGAACATGATGTGCCAATGTGTGTATCATTTTTTTTAAAAAAAGGAGGAACTTACATCATATTTTCCGGCTCTGTTGCACAAGATCCCACTGCTTTGGTAACATTCACAAGAAGAGCTTGATTGGTTCCAGTAAGTAAAGCAACGAGGGATGGGATACCACCACATCTGCGGATAATGCCCCGATTGGCTTGTTCTTGGCAACATTCACCTAGAGCTCCAACAACATTCACAAGGACTTCTTCTGGTTGATCTGTTAGCAGGCCAACCAAAGTTTCTATAGCTTTGAACTCCCGGAATCTAAAAGAAAGCAATAGAACATCAATGTTAAATTCACTATAACATTTACCTAGAAAACATTTCTTGAGCTAGTTCTTTGAAAATAACAAATTGGGCTTAAACTTTTTGGGAATTCTAAAAATACACACAGTTGGATCCAGAACTAATCATACTTACAAAAGACCAACTGGAGGGCGGGACATCTGGTATGGAGTAGACAGATCGGGATCGTCTATCCTCCCGTGTGAGAAAACTAAAAAGAACAATATCCCACTTATAAGAACTTCAAACTGTAAGTGGAAAGCAATGTTTATTATGGGAATCTTTACAGAATAAGGGGAAGAAAACTACAAGGTTGTAGATAAACCGGCAGTGTTATAAGACCTTAACAAACCTGGGAGAGCAGCCAAGCTGGGATGGAACGGCAGAGTGGCTTGTCTTTGTTGATACAACTTCAAATTAAAGCAAAGAATAATGTGTACTTACGGAGAATACTGGACATTATTAACTAATTAGCAAGGATCTAAACAAGAGATAGCAGAAAAATCGAATGTCGCAACTATTGGCTGGATGCCTGATGAGTAGTGAAAGGGGGAGAAGTAAGAAAAGTTTGCCATCGAAGTGGACTAATCTAAAGCGCACTCCTCCGACAAGAGTTGGTCTCGTCTGACTAGAAAGAATTCAGAAAATTTAGAAACAGTCATGACGAATGGGAAAACGGGTCCGCCGGCAACCGGAAGTGGGAATCATAAAAATGGAGCTAAGCCAGGAGCAGTTCCTAAGATAATGAAACCACAAACGGAGCCGATGTCCTCTGAAGCTTTACTGGCTGGCATTCAAGACATGCTAGATAAACAGAAGCAGGAGCTCATGCAGGAGGTTAGGAAGATCCAGATTTCTCCATCGGAATTACAAAGCGGTCTTCAAATGATTAATGACAAATTTGTATCTTTGGAGCAGCAAACAGATCAGAACAAAGATAAGATTAAAAAAGCAAGAAATAATATTGCAAGAAATGGACTTACGTTTAATTTCTATGGAAGATAGAGACAGAAGAATGAATATTCGCATCAGATTCTTCCAGGAACACCAGGGGGAAAACTCAAAGATTCTGAAAGACAAGCTAATGGAATGGATTAAGGAGATGGATCCTCAAATGATATGGGCTGAAGAAGATATTGAAAGGATCCACAGAGTTGGACCTAAAAGGAGTGGAATGGTCCCAAGGGACATAATAGTAAGATTTGCCAGTTTTTACAAAAAAGAAAAATTGATGCAAGCCATTAGACGTGCTGGGAAATTGATGTTCCAATCTTCACAGATACAGATCTACAATGATCTATGCTTTCAAACAATCCAATGGAGGAAAAGTGTGAAGCTGTGTACAACTACTCTGCAGAAGAACTCAATTGTTTATAGCCGGGGATATCCAGTATTCCTGAGATTTATGTACAAGGGGAAACAACACAGAATAACATCATGTGAGCAAGGAATGGATCTTCTGCGGAGTCTGGGCCTGATGGAGAAAGAACAAGAAAGAGAAGAAGAAGGGGCAGCAGGAGGAAGCAGTTTGTGACTGAGAAATAGATTAAAGAGGGATAGTAAGAAGAGTAAAGGGAGGGGAAATTCTGTTTTGGTTCCATGTCGGATATTTGCCGCCCCCCCCCCTCCCGAAGGGTCCTTAGAAGAGGAGGATGGGAGCCATTGCCCATGGAAACCCGGGGTTGAAGGGGGGAAAATGGGGGTTGAAGGGGGGGAGGGGGGAGGGAAGGTGGGGGTAATTGTGACACATTAGGAGACCTACAGAGAAAATTAAAAATGGAAATATGGAAAATAAAGTAAGATTGTTAACTTTAAATGTTAATGGGCTGGGTAGTGTTATTAAAAGAAAGAGGATTGAAGGGTTGTTAAATAAAAGGAAAGCTGATATAATATTTTTACAAGAAACACATCAAAAAGAAGACGGTAGAAATGAACTTAAAATGAGGAACTTGGGTGTATATGAGAAAGCATATGGGACTTCTAAAGCAAGAGGAGTTGCGATAATAATCTCTAAAAATGTGCACTTCATGTGGTTAAAGTGGTAAAGGATGTGTGGGGAAGATTTATTATTTTACATTGTTTCTTGGGGAATGAAAAATATGTATTGGTTAATGTTTATGCTCCAAATGAAAAGCAAATTGATTTTTATGATAAAGTGTTTAGTAATATGGGGAATGTAGAGAAAGCAAATATTGTAATGGCTGGAGACTTTAATATGGTGATGGACAAAATGAAAGATAAAGATACGATAAAAGGTATTGGGAAAACGGGTTTAGCAAAAGTAATGGAACAAAGAGAATTAAAGGATGTTTGGAGAATAGTAAAAGGGGAAGAAAGGAAATATACTTTTTATTCATCAAAATATAAGAGCTTCTCCAGGATTGATTATATATTTGTTTCAAAGAATATGCTTCTAAGATTATGGATTGTGAAATAGGTGTAATTAAGGTTTCAAATCACGCATTAATGAGCATGGATATTAAAATAAAGAAAGATTACAGGGAAGCAAAAAGGTGGAGATTAGATACTAAAATTTTAAGTTATAAAAACATTGTGGAAAAAATGAAAAAGGAAATTCAGACTATATGGGAAATAAACGAAATGGGGTAAACTCCCAGGGGATTGTTTGGGACACGATGAAAGCAGTAGTAAAAGGGATATGTATTAGAGAATCGTTTAAATTAAAAAGACAACAAGAGGCACATAGTAAAAAGATCGAAGAGGAGATTAAGGAATTAGAGGAACAATTTAGAACAAACAAGGATATGCATATATATGCTCAACTCCAAGCAAAAAAGAAAGAACTTGAGGAAAAGGATATAGAGAGAGTTCAAAAAGAATTAATATATTTGAAAAGGAATTTTTTTGAATATAGCAACAGAAATTCTAAAATGCTGGCAAGGTCCACGCAATCAAAGGAGGAAAAAAGTATAATAGGGAAAATTAAAGATAAAACGGGAAAAAGCTGTAATTTAATGAAGGATAAATTTAAAAAAATTGAAGATTTTTATCAGGAACTGTATACATCAGAAGCGGGCCCACAAACAAGAATACAGGAATAGATAGAGAAAAATTGGAAGATAAAATTACAAGGTAAGGATAGGGATTATATGGAAGCATTAGTGACGGAAAAAGAAATAGAGGGAATTATTGACAAATTGAAAGGAGGGAAATCTCCAGGAGTAGATGGGCTGGGGCCGGAATATTGTAAGATATTTAAAGAGCTTTTACTACCAAAAATGGAAAAATTGTATAATAATATAATAAAGGGAGAGAAGACCCCGCCATCACGGGAACATTCGTTGATAATATTAATCCCGAAACCAGATAAGGATTTAACGAACCCAGCATCATATACACCTATTTCTTTAATTATTCAAGATTCTAAAATATTTACAGCAATTATGGCAAGAAGATTGAATACCTTTATAAATAAGTATATAAAAAAGGATCAATGTGGATTTATTCCAGAGAGGCAAATGCCAAATTTAATAGGGAGGGTATTGAATATAATAAATACTATTAAAAGAAAGAATCTAAAAGCAGGGTTGATAGTGTTAGATATTTTTAAAGCCTTTGATTGCGTGGAATGGCCGGCGCTAAAAACTATTATAAAGATATTTGGTTTTGGAGAAAGGTTTATGGGAGTGATTAATCAGCTTTATGCAAACAATAAGGCGGAAGTAATGGTAAATGACGGTTTAACACAACAAATTACCTTAGCCCGAGGAACAAGACAAGGGTGTCCTCTCTCCCCAATATTATTTGCAATTGTTATAGAAATATTAGCAAATGTTATTAGGGAAGATGAGAGGTTGAAGGGAATAGGAGGGGGAAGATAAAATAAAAATTAATATGTTTGCGGATGATACCGAGGGGAAGTACAGAAGAAATAAAACAACATTTAAGAGAATTTGGAGAGAATACAGGGTTACAAGTTAATTGGGAGAAATCAGAAATGATGTTATTTAATTATGACAAAGAAGAAAGGGATGAGTGTAGTTTAGAATTTGATTTGAAGGTTAAAAATATCGTGCGCTATTTAGGAGTTTATATTACGAAAGATTTAGAAAAGCTAGAGGAAATAAATTTTAGTAGTTTAAAAAAACAGATAATGAAGAAGTTAGAGGCTTATAGGAAATTAAAGCATTCATGGTTTGGTAGAATAGCGATTATTAAAATGAAAATATTACCAAAGATTAATTTTTTGTTTAGAATGTTACCAATTAAAATAACAGAAGTAGTATTAAGAAGTTGGCAAAGTATAATAAATAATTATTGTAACGGAGATAGAAAAGCAAGAATTAATAAAACGAAATGGTATAAGATTCAAAGGAAAGGAGGGTTGGGACTCCCGAATATAAAGATGTATTATATAGCTAACCAATTAAGATACGTTATAAATAGTATAGTAGGGAAAGAGGATTTAGAATGGTTAAAGACTCAGACAGAAGAAATAGAGTTAGAGTTACAAAATATTTTTTTTAGTAAAATACAAAAGAATCAACTGAAGGAGATGGAAAATCCCATCCTAAGGAATATCATAGAAATTTGGGGAAGCTATAAAAAGAAATTAATACCAGGAATTTCTCCTCTAACCCCAGTTGTTTTACTGGAGAACTTCCCAGGTAATTTGAGAAGAGAATTGGAAGGGCCATTCAGGGGGAAAAAATAATTAAAGTGAAAGATTGGCTGAAGAGACTGGTTAACAAAAAGCAAATAGAAGAAGTTCTAAGAGGGCAAAAAAATATATGGTTTAAGTGCCTACAAATGGAACAATGGACACAGAAATGGAAAAAGAAAAATAAGGATTGTAGAAAGGAAACAAGATTTGAAAAGCTAATTGAGTCAAGAGGGACGGACGGGGAAAATAAAAGTAAAAAAGGTATAATAAGTGAAATATATAATATATTGTTAGAGGAGGGAGAGCCACAAGAAATTTTGAAAACAATCTGGGAAGAAGATTTAAAAATTCAATTTACTGAGGATAGATGGGGGAAGATATAGGAACTAAGAACTTTAAAGTTGTTATCAATAAGAATAAAAGAAAATCATTATAAAATAATTTGGAGATGGTATCTCACTCCTGTAAGATTACATCAGATAGATAAGAAAATGTCAAAGCTATGCTGGAGGGGATGTCAGGAAGTGGGGACTTATTTCCATATGTGGTGGACATGTGAATATGTAAAAAAAATTTGGAAAAGAGATTTTAAAGAAATAAGTGAAATATTGGGTAAGAAAGTGGAAGCAAGTCCAAATATAGCTTTATTGGGGATGTTTCATGAAGAATATGGGAATAATAATATAAGAGAATTGATAAACAATCTCCTGACACCTGATAAGGATTTTTGATCTGGGCATTGATATAAAATCAAAACCTGGACACTAGGTTCCCCCAAGCCTCTAAAGAAACAATTTAAGGTAAAGTAGAGACATATTTCACTGCACCAGGGTAAAGTTCACACCTCACATTCTAGCATTTCAGAGGAAAACCACAGAGCAACATAACCCATAACATCCTCTCCCAATAACAATTAGACATGACTCAACAGCCCTCACACACAGACAAGATGGCACCCCCAAAGTAAATATTTTCAGTTCTTCCAAGGAAAAAGACTGGCCATTAGAGAAAACCAAATAACACCAAGTATCAGTGATTGAAGGTTATCAGGAAACAGTAATTACTTTGAGGCGTCAAATGCCCCGGATATTGTTTTATTATGGTTTAAGATATTGTTTAGTTGAAACATTTATTGGCATTTATCCATCACAGGAGGGAGGGGGTGATGGTATGTGACGTCAAAGCCTGTAACAAAGATAAATAAATCAGTTTTGTCTTTGTGATTCAGAGAGCTTTGGTACTACCCATGTGCCACTTCTCTCTCCTTCGTACGAAGTTTTGAATAAACCTGTTGGACTGAACTCTGCCTGTTCCTGGTGATTCTTTAATTTGAGAGTTAGGGAACATTTCCTTAACACACCGGCTAGATTAATGATAGCTAAAAATTGGAAAATACAAGGGAATTATAGTATAGAAGAGTGGTATAAAGGAGTGTGGGATACTGCAGTTAATGATAGATTAACATGTAAAATTAAAGTTAGGATGGGATTATCCAAAAAGAATGATTTTGAAAGTATTTGGGGAACATTTATAGAATATGTTTTAGTAAAGGGGAGAGGTTGTACACCTTCAAAAGAATCACTGCAATTTTGGAAAAATGTATAATATGACAGAGCATGGAAGGTCTCAAGGGTAGGGGAGCACAGAGGGGATGTGGAGGGTTTGTGTATGTATTATGTTTATTTTATGTATTATATGTTGAAAACTAAATAAAAATTATAAAAAAAAGAAAAAAAAAAGAAAAGACCAATTAAAATCTACAGGACATAAATTAATCACGACTAATTTGTCCAATTGTTTTCAATAGGTCTGCTCTAAGTATGACTAAGAGTGTCATCACACGGGGGAAATCACATTTCTTTACCATTGCTTCTCCTCCCATGCGTTTGTCCCTCATTACTTCCCCATTCTCAAGGGAGAGGAAAGAGGAGGATATAGCGGCAAATTCTGTCTCAAAAAATAAGTTAGACTTACTGGGGTGTTTTTTTATCGCACGAAGGCTAGAAGGGTTGGGAGGCACACGGGAGGCAGAAGACATCGTGAGAAAGACCTGTGAATCTCTGTGAGTGCCCAGCAATGAGCATGCAATAAAACACTCGTCTGATGACACCCTAAGTCTGGATCCAACCCATAGTATTTGGGTTTCATTGTACTTATCTTATACTTTTTGAGTAAGAAATATCAACATTACAGATTTTTGGTAGTTCAAAACAAGATCAACTGTCACCACTTCCTTCAACCCCCTGGGAATTGTAACATTTTGGAAAAGCATTGAAAAGTTTAGCAGAAATTTCCTAGTTCCCAGAATTCCTTAATTGGGAGTCCTTATACTGCCCAAGGATCCTTGGAAAAGTCTGGATGTTCTCCTAGATTTAGCCCAGGTTTCAGTGCTGGTCAGGAGTGGGTTTGAACAGCTGAGCTAGTGCATTAACTGTGCCCATTACCAGAGATGTTGGATCTGCCATAGTCATGTATGCCTTAATTACATTCCATTTGGACTAGGGATGTGCACTGGATCGGACCCGATCCACGATCCGAGTCCGGTCCAGTGGGAAATCGGATAAATTATCCGATTTCCGATCCCGCAGCTGGATCGGCCGATCCAATCTGAACCGGTCCGAAAAGGCTCCGAACCGGTTCGGCGGATCGGCGGGCGCCCACTGGCGCCCACCGCCACTTCCATTGGCGGGCGCCAGCGGGCGCCCGCCGATTAAATTGGACAGCGGGGGGGGGGAGGAGGGGGGCGCTTACCTTCTCGGCCCGTCCGCTCCCGTCCGGCACTAGCAGCTACTACCAGCGGGCTCCGCGGCCTGCTCTAGGGTGGCGCGCCGGGTGATGTCATCACCCGGCGCGCTACTCTAGAGCAGGCCGCAGAGCCTGCTGGTGGTAGCCGCCGGCCCCGGACGGGAGCGGACGGGCCGAGAAGGTAAGCAGGGGGTGCGTGGAGGGGAGGAGGGGGCGCGCGGAGGGGGGCCCTTACCTTCCCGTCCCGGCAGCTCCCGTCCCGGCGCCTACTACTACCAGCAGGCTCCGCGGCCTGCTCTAGGGTGGCGCGCCGGGTGATGTCATCACCCGGCGCGCTACTCTAGAGCAGGCCGCGGAGCCTGCTGGTAGTAGTAGGCGCTGGCGCCGGACGGGAGCCGCCGGGCCGGGAAGGTAAGCAGGGGGTGCGTGGAGGGGAGGAGGGGGCGCGCGGAGGGGGGAGGGGGGCCCTTACCTTCCCGTCCCGGCGGCTCCCGTCCCGGCGCCGGCGCCTACTACTACCAGCAGGCTCCGCGGCCTGCTCTAGGGTGGCGCGCCGGGTGATGTCATCACCCGGCGCACTACTCTAGAGCAGGCCGCGGAGCCTGCTGGTAGTAGTAGGCGCCGGCGCCGGACGGGAGCCGCCGGGCCAGGAAGGTAAGCAGGGGGTGCGTGGAGGGGAGGAGGGGGCGCGCGGAGGGGGGAGGGGGGCCCTTACCTTCCCGTCCCGGCGGCTCCCGTCCCGGCGCCGGCGCCTACTACTACCAGCAGGCTCCGCGGCCTACTCCAGGGTGGCGCGCCGGGTGATGTCATCACCCGGCGCGCTACTCGAGAGTAGGCCGCGGAGCCCGCTGGTAGTAGCCGCCGGCGCCGGACGGGAGCGGACGGGCCGAGAAGGTAAGCAGTGGCGGGGAAGGGGGCTTACCCCCCCCCTCGGAGCCGTCCGCTTCTATCCGCTGGCGCCCGCGGGCGCCAGCGGATGGAAGCGGGCGGCCCCAGGGGGGGTAGGGAGCGCGGGGGAGGGGGCTTACCTGCCGGGGCCGTCCACAGCGGACGGCCCCGGGGGGGGGGAGGGAGTTAGGCCCCCCCTCAGCCACCCACCGCCATTTTTTCCTCATAGACTTGCATTGCAATGCAAGTCTATGGGGAAAAAAATGGCGGCCGATCCCAAAATTTACGATTTTGGGGTCGGGATCGGACTCGATCCGGTCCGGGGGGCCTCCGATTTTGTCCGAACCGGTCCGGGACAAAATTGGAGGTCCCGATCCGGGTCCCGATCCGATCCGGGGGGTCCGTGCACACCCCTAATTTGGACTACTGTAATGCATTCTATTGTGATGTTGCCTTTGAAATGTCAGCTGGTCTAGAATGCTGTGGCCACACTGTTGACCAGGGCTGGTTACGGACAGCACACGTGACTCCCTTGTTACAACAGCTTCAGTGTCCAGTTTCTGGGCACAATTCAAAGCACAACGTATAAAACCCTATACTGCTTAGGACCGGACTATCTGAAAGGCTTCATTTTCCTACATGAGCCTTTCTGAGCTTTAAGATCTTCTGGGGAGGCCCTTCTCTTTGTCCTGTCCACCATTGGAAGCACTTATGTATTTATTGCATGTCTATACCACCCAATAGCCAAAGCTCTCCACCACATTTGGTGGAGACAGAAACAGAGCCTTCTTGGTGGGGGCTCCCAGGCCAAGGGAGGCTAGGTTGGCTTCCTCTCTGTTGTGCTTCCGCTGGCAGGCAGAAGGTGGGTCTTTGGCATGTAAGCTGGTCTACTGCTAAAGTGGGGGAGGTCTTTGGTGTTGGGTGCTGTTTATTTCTTTTATTGTTCTATTTCTATTTGCACTTTTAATCTATTTGTTTTATGATTTTAATTTTCTGTTTTTATCTTGATCTTATTATTGTTAACCACCTTGAGTGCCATTCTTTGGTGAAAAGGTGGAATACAAATCAAATAAATAAATAAATTTTAAATACAGGTATGAAGCTTGATTATACATGAGGTACAGACATACCACAATATTTCTTTCAGATATATCTACATTCATGGAAGTTAGCAGCTTGCTTTACTATAACATTTCAAGCTGGCATTGACGGTGATGGACCACACAAGTATTCTTTGGGAAATACACCTTAGCCTACACCTGATTCGGTTGCCAAATATACATATCAATATTTTAGCCTGTTTGGATTTCACTATGACAACAGAACTAGGCTGGACATTATTGGGGCTTGCTTGGCTAATTTCAGAATGAACATGAATACACATTTGCAGCACCTAAATATGCCTTCTAACAACTCATAGAGAGCCATTAAATCTTCACTGCTTGGTCAGATGCTTGTTTTTGTCATTGAATCAGAAGATCCTGTATATATTTGAATTTTTAAAAATTATACATACTTTGTCACATTTTCTTTGCTGATTGCACATTTCCAGATTGCTCCCGTCACTGCTGCTAGAAGTTCTTTATTTCCAGAATTTGCAAGTAAAGTAGCAAGAGGTTTTAGGCCTCCATGCTGCCTAACAAGGTCACGTGTTTCCTGATCTTCAGCACACTATGTGGGGAAAAAATGAAGGATAAATACAAGCATACATAGCAGTGGCCTGTGAAACAGGCTTTCATACATAGCTAAGATTAATATTTGCTAAATTTAAAATTCTAGGACCAATGTGTAGCTTCCTTTCTCAAGGAAAGTAATGAGAACAATCCAAAGAAAGGGTGTGTGCTTAAGTCCCATTAAAATAAATGGGTTTTGAGCACATTTACATGCTCCACTGTTCCAATAAAAAGCTTCCCATGCACTCAACTAAAGACTTTGCAAGCTTCTATGTTGACTTCAGTATCCACAGATATAATGAATTTGTCCCAACTCTGAAGTTAATTTAGACATTCTTGCTCACGTAGAAGTTTTGTGTGTACACTTTATGCACATGGGGAGGGGGGCTTTGTTATCTTGGATCAGATTAAACACATTTCTGACCATGAATTTTTCAGTAGTACCATTGCAATCACAACCCTATACTTATTTTTAATGCTTTGTAGCTGTTGTGACAAATGCAGCTAATACAGTTGGCAATATGTTAGGGGGAAAAGGGCTAATTGTTTTTGGTATATCAGAAACTGGCTTACTTACTATTCCCTTACAGCTCCTTCCACTCTTCATAAAATAGTTACTGATCCACTTCACTGTGGGTGCAGACAGCTTATGAGCTCATGTTAGTTATGCTTTTCAGTCTTTGTGGTACGGAAAGAGGATGTGAATACTTCTCCTCATTTCCTTCCTACATAATTTATCTAGTTTATGCTATCCTTTGTCAGTGGAAATAGTATGCATGGAAGCCTTCCTTACTTTAAAGATAGCACTGGCACAATGCATCTGAAGCTCTTCCTTGTCACTGTTAAGGTTTTTCACAAGGTTCTCAATCATCTTCTCGTGTTTGATTGCAAGTCTATAGCTTGGCTACAAATGCAAATTATATGTATTACATTTGATCAGCAAATACATTTCATGTACATATGTATGTATTTCATTTCTATACTGTCCAATGGACAAAGCTCTCCCGGCAGTTCACAAAACAAAAACATAATATAAAAAAAAGTTAACATACAAAATTTAAAAAACAATTCAAAAGACCTAAAATGGTTACAATAAATGTGTTAAGTTTCACTAGCAAATAAACTATTATCATTCAAAAGACAAAGCACTACGGTAGAAAGAACTTTAATGACTCTAACCATGTTTATGCTGACCTCTTCCAGGGACTGCTCCCTAGCTTGGGTTCAGGATGTATAGAAACAATGAAAGCAACACCATGCACCAGGTGGATATATGTAGGAAGCTGTGAAGCATCTTTGAGACTCTAGTTAGAATAATTCACCATACAGATACTCTGTTCTCTTTGTGTGAAGGATCCAAGCTTTATAACAGAAGATAATTGTCCTACATTATGTCAATTAAAGGTCAAGGTTCCCAGGATAAAAATGTTTCCTAATGGCTTGATCTTAAGACCTGTTGCATAAACAACTGAACAATTAGGATGGAAAGTATCAAGAGATACTCTGACACATTGCTACAAACCTTGAGCACAATCCAAAAAGGGTTAAGCACATTAAGTCCAATTAATTTTGACGGGCAAGATTTAAGTATGTGTTTAACTTTCCCATTTAAATCAGTGAGACTTAAACATGCTTAACTTTGACTGACCCAAGACATTATACTGATGTTGCAAAAACACTATGTTGACACTGCAAACAACCAACAAGAATACAACATTTAGTATTAGGTTTATACTTCTCAAAAGGCAAGATTGTTCTAGAAAGGGATCAGATGTGCTGTAGTGTTTGATCTAGCAAACAACAGAAGGTTTTTATCTGGTTACACAGTATGTTGCTGTACAAAAGAATATTTGCACACTCATGGTGAGAGCTAAAACAGATTTTTTCTCACCGTGAATTTCTGTTTATGGAGTGTTAAGGAGGGCACTCCTTGCCTCAGGATGGTGCCGCCTCTGGGACCAAGTAGGCAGGGTCATCTAATAATGACCCCCCAGACTGGACTGAAAGAGCAAGAACCACCCCTCAACCCCTTGCTGAAAACAATGACAGCGACCAGTAGACATTGCCGGGGGTGGGAGGACTAAACAACCTGTGCCAAGGCAGAGAGAAAAAGAACAGGGAACAAACAGGGATATGGCAACACAGAACCTGCCCAGGAGTTCTGGTCTACCCCCCCCCCCCACACACACACACAAGTAGAAGCCTCTAATTTACTGGGGGGGAAACTGTTCCCGGGGGGGGGGGATAAGAGGCAGGCGAAATGCCATCTGTGATGTTCAGAGAACAGAAATTCATGGTAAGAAAATTTCCATTTTCTCCTGAGCATCACAGAGGGCATTCCTTACCACAGGATATAGCAGAGCTGTTAGTCATACAAGGTGGGGATTCAAGGATCAGTGCCTACACTACTGCTCTCTGCAGGATTTTATGCCTGAAAGCTGCTAATGCAGACACAAACTTGTCAAGTTTGTAGTATTTTCAAAACATATCCACCGAAGCCCAAGTGGCAGTCCTACATATGTCCTCAAGGGGGAAATTACCCCAAAAAGCAGCTGTGACTGCTGCCCTGCAAAAAAAATGAGCTGTAATCCCTTCTGCCAGTGTTTTCTCAAGGATCTGATATGACTGGTCTATGCATTTCCAAAGCCACCTGAAAATGGAAGAACTAGACACTTTATTTCCCAGAGACAAACAGAGCCTCGCTCTGCTGGAACTTAGAGGTTCTATCAAAATACAAAAATTCTCTGTGCACATCCATCCTATGCCACTTCCATTCCGGAAAGTTTCAGGCATAAATATGGTAAGAAGAGCTGTTGTAAGTTGGGGAACAAGAAATTTACCTTGGGCGCAAAAGAAGGATCTAGCCTTAGAACCACCCCATCAAAACGGAACGTACACAGCTACGGATCTGACGAGAGTGCCCCCAGTTGAGAAATCTGCTTAGCAGATGTGTTAGCCACCAGAAAAAACGATTTGAGGATAAGCAATTCTAGCTCGCAAGTAGCCATCAGTTCAAAAGGATTCCTTGCCCATAAGAGCAGTTAAGACCCTATTTAAATTCCAAGTAGGGAACCTGTGCACTGTAGGAGGATGCAGAAGGGCAACCCCCGGGGGAAAAAAATCCTTGAAAAGTGGATGGGAAGACCCTTCCCTTTACACTCCAGAGTGCTAGTCAGAGCTTCAGCCTGCCCTTAGCAAGACCATCCTGTAAAAACTCTAAAGCAAACTTCAGCTTCTCCAGTGCTGGAGGCTGCCTCTTGCTTACATACCAGGATAGGAAGGTTTTCCATGTATTGCTATAGGCCCGGTTAATGGACTTTTTCCTAGAAGACAGGAGCATCTACAATACTGCCTCTGAATAACGCAACTGCCTCAGCCAGCACCTTTCAGCTTCCAAGCTGTTAACTGGAAGAGATCCAGCCACAGGAAAGAACAAGGCTATGCGATAATGGATCCTTCCTGCCAATTCCGACAGATCCAGGAACCACGGGCACCTGAGCCAATAAGAGGCAATGAGGATCAACTCCACTCCTACCCTCCTTATCATTAATGGCAGCACAAAAATGGGCAGGAAGGCATAAAGGCAGCCCTTTCGCCACATCTCCAGTGGAGCATCTCTGCCTTGTGCCTCTGAGCATGAGAACTTTGATATGAAGAGGGGAGCTTGCACATTCTTTGGAGTTGCTAATAGCTCCACAATTGGTCAGTCAAAACATTGGATCACCATGTAAAAACTCTAGGGGACTGAGTCTCCATTCTGACTCCTAAATGGAAGTCCAGCTGAGCCAACCTGCCATTACATTCTCCTTTTCGGCCAGATGTTCTGTCTTGATGGACAGATGGTCTTGCTCCACCAACTTGAATAGCTCCATCACTTCCTTATGGAGTGATCAGAACCGCCCTGCTGATTTACATAAGTTTTGGTTTAGACATTGTCCATTCGAACAAGGGCATGTCCCCCCTCCACTTCCACGCTGAACTCCCACCATGCCAATTTAACTGCCTGGAGCTTATCATTCAGGTGAGCTCATCAGCCATACAGACATACTGGCATCAGTGGTCAGCACAATCCTGTTCCATTCCTCCAGACTCACTCTTAAGATTTGGCAGTCTGCCCAGATGCAGCCACCAATCCAGTCTGCCCAGATGTAGCCACCAATCCAGCTCCCGCTTTGACCTGTGCTGACGAACAACTGGCTATTTGAAGTTGGAAAGGGAGAACCACTTTCTGTAACTCTCTGGAGTTACTTTCTATAACTCACCAGATCCTGGAACGACATCATCATGCCAGGGTCATAACATTCAAAAGCAACTCCGCTCTAACTAAACTGGCCAGTTGCCAAATCTTAAGAGTTCCATCATGAACATTCAAAATGGGTGGAGAACCACCACCAAGTGTTCACATTCACTACGAAGCCGTGATTCCTCAGACCAGTCAGTGTTTTTCTGTTTTTCAACCAAACCTCTTGTGTCTCCATTTTTCTTTGGCACTAAGAAGAAATGCGAGTATACATCCGGACTGGCTCCAGATCATGGGACAGGTTATATGGCCCTGATGATAATCAGATGCTGAATAGCTTTGAAATATGTCAGATTTTTTTTACCCCTTCTTTGCTTTTGGCACAAAGATAATCTTGTTCTGGGGCATCCAGAACTCCAAGCAATAGCCCTGACAGATGGTGCGCCTGACCCAATGATCTGATGTGATCTGAACACATTCCTGGGCAAGTCCAACGATTGTTCCCCAATTTGGCCCAGGGTGCCTCTACAAGAGAGGTTTAATGCTCTTTGAAGTCTCATTAAAAAATTTACCTCCACACCAGCGGAGCGCAAATGGGGCGTAGAGGCGCGTTATCTCCCCGATTGTGCGCGTTATTGAATGTGCGTTAAATAGCGAGGGTTTTTTTGCTCCGTCCATTAAAGCGCATTTTGATGGGAGGGGGCTGCTGCTCCGGTGAGCGGAAGGAAAAGGCTGGTGCCCGCGGAGGCGGCTCCTCCTCCTCCCTCTGTTGTCAGATCTCACCCCTTCTCCGCCTTTGGTCGCGTCAGTTTACAATTTCAGGCAAAGCCGGGTGCCTCTGCCAACTGCTCTGTCTGCTTTCTCCCGTTCTCTCTCCCCTCCGTTCCCCTGCCAAGAAGCAGCTTCGGATACTAGCAATCAGACCCACCCCCAGCTCCTGGCTTTGCTTCCTCCCTCCCTGCTCGCTTTTTGGGGTGGGGGTGGGTCTGATTGCTAGTATCATGGACGGGGCGCGCACGGTGCTTCCAGGCGAAGGCCGGGGCCGGCAGCCCCCTCCCATCACCGGAAAGGCACTCTGCGGCGGCGCCGTCTCCTCAGCCGATTTCCCGCAGTCAGAGGCACGGAGCGCTGGGACGCCGCCGGAGGAGGAGGAGGAGGAGGAGGAGGAAGGCCAAGCGTGCCGGGACGCCGCCTTCCCCCCGTGGCCCCCCCGGCGTTTCCCCATCACTGCTTCTCCCCACCCGAAAAGTCCCCGCCAAGGAGGGCGCGGCGAGCGGAAGGGACAATTCGGCAGCTCGAGCCCGCCGCGACTCGCGAGGAGCGGCGGCGGGGAGGGAAGGGGAGGGAAGCGCCTTTTGTCGCCGCCTCTCGTGCAGAGGTATTAGGCGTAAAGGCGCTTCAGCGATAGTGCGCATAATCTCCTAACCGGGTGCAAAAGCGAATCCTTGTGGAGGGGACCCCAGAGTTCTGACATAGAGGGTTTCATCACCTCTTTGGTGAAATGCCTGGAACCCTGTTGGGTAGCTTTCCTGTCCAGGCACTTGAATTCTCTATTCTACTTGTATTGGGATCCCCCAGAATAAAATGGCTTAGATGTTTGTTTGCTGTAGCGAAAAGACTGCACCAGTCTAGAGCACCTTTCTTCTTTCTTTGCTGTAGGCAATGTCTTTTTCTGATTCTTGGTTTCCACAAAGTAAACATCTAGGGTATCTTCAAAGAGCTTGTTCCCAGCAAATGCTTAATGGGCAATCGTGCTTGGCAACCATGATCCAAGCCCCAGTTACATAACCATACATTCCATCTGGTCACTTTGTTAGCTAACATGGATCTAACCTCAAACTGGATTGTGTTCGGTAAAAAGATCACTAGAAAAGCTGCAAAAAGAGAGATTGTTTTTAGACCATCCTTGACCAATCTAAACCAGCCAGCTCTTTTGCCCACAGGTAGGAGGCACAGGCAAAGATAGAATAGGCTGCTGAAATTTTGAAAGCTGCAGCTGAGGCTTCAAATTCCCTGCACAGGGCTGCTTCCACCCTTTTGTCACATGGCTCCTTTGCCCCCCCCCTTTTCCCTCCATCAGGGTCACCATAGAGAATGAAAGGACTACCATTGGGGAATCCATGGTGGGCACCTGGAGCAAATCCATAACCATTGTGGGGGAGGGAATAAAACTTTTTTGTCAATTTATATTTGTAAGTGATCCTGCCCATATTGGCCCATTCAATATCCCTGGTGGAAGGAATCTGGGAAAGGGACTAGGAGGGGCTTCAGAGCTCCAGAAGGGAAACCTGACAAAAAGGATTCACCTGGTTTCACCTGATCATCATTAAAATTTAGTATCCCATGAGCCTTAGCCAACAAAGTGGGGGAAATCTCCTGTGGCAAAAGGCCTGCTTGTTTGGGCAGGGTTTCCTCCTCTGACAATTTCTCTGAATCCGAGCCCCCAGTCCATGGAATCCCCTGGAGGCTGAGAACTATTTGTGGCTTTTGGCTGGTCTCTTCTGCCAGCAGTACTTCCTGTTCTCCCTTAGCCAGGCCATTTCCTGACATTTACGATTTCTGGAAGGATGTCGACGGGGTAACTCAAGCACTGGAAACGAACCAGGTGAGGATGAAGAGCAAAGAGTAGATAACTAGGAATCTGATAAGGAGCCCCTGGAAGGGGATCTGGTAGTCCATTTACATTTTTGTTTGGATGTACCCCTTGTCTTGGACTTATTTTGTTTTCTTTATGCTTTTTGGAAGGGAAATTGAGCTTACTTGATGGGATACAGCCCCCTTTTTGCTAAGCCCCACTGGATTACCTGGAATACCAATTCTTTAACCAAGTCCAGGAACTATGGGACGGATTCCTGACTGAGCAATTGCTAGTTTGGGGCAGAAAGATCTGGAGTACTCCCTCCTGCCTCACTCTGGTTTGGTGCCAAAACCACTTCTCTGGCCTGCTGTTTCAGATGCACTAGAATCAGAGCTCTCCATTACTTGATGCTGCTGATATGCGTTGGTTTCACTTCCCCTTGTTACCCTGTGGTGGGGATGGGAGCTAGGAAGACCTGCATCAGTGGCGGTGGCTTGCCTTCTTGAGGTCCCTTCCAGCCTCTGGGAATCCACAATGCTGCTCGCTGAGACAGGAGTTGATGCCGATTTCCTTCACAGCCACGCTCCAGCTGTTTGGGCTCTCCCTGCCTGCCAGGAAGGGCAGGAGATGTTAAAAACACAAGGCCAAAGATAAAGGGGAACTGCTTCCTCCCATCAGTGGCAAAACTCCTAGGCAGGCTATGTTAAAACTACGAGGCCAACGAGAAAGTGCAACTGCTTTCTCTGTTCAATAGGAACCCTGCCCCCTATAGCACGGAACAGAAGCAGGGGAGGGGGAAAAGAAAGAACAATGAAAGTGGGAGAGGGGAAACAGAAGAGAATAGGCACTAAGAAGAGATAAAATGTTAAACTAGAAGTTGGGCTCTTAGGAGCTTCAACCTGACCCAACTGCTCTGCTCATTAGGCAAGGCCTGCCTGGGAGTAGCAGGATTGCTCCTCCCCTTGGAGAGGAAAGATGTGTTAAATGACCCTAAGAGGAGGCCCCATCCCGAGGTGAGGGATGCCCTCCATAAGGCTCAGGAGAAGAGGCTTTGGGGTTTTTTTAAAAAATGTATTTGACTCTGGAACATGGTTTAGTGGTAGAGCACAGGTTTTGCATGCTGAACGTCCCAAGCTCAATGCCTGCCATCCTCAGGTAAAGCTCAGCAAGACTCCTATTTGAAACCATGAAGAGTCACAATGCAAGTCAAATAGATAATACTGAACTTGCTGGTTCAAGGGTTGGACTCAGTGTAAGGCAGCTTCCTATGGTCTCATAAGATGCCATTTTCATTTTGGATTTTCTTAATTATGGCTATTGAAGAATACAGAAGTAACATGCCACTGGCAGTTTTATTCATGAATACCTGAGCTGATCTAATTGAATCCATTGAAACTACTTTGGGAGATAGGCACTGATGATTGTCAATTATACCATTTAGCACGGACCCAACTTTTAAAAAAATTGTGCCTCCTTTTTGAGGGATCTCAAATTCTGCTGTTTGTCCCCTGTAGTTTCAGATATGGTGACTCTGCTTACCTCAGATGCACACTCTTGTAAAGTTCCTACCACAGGTATTAACATGTTTGAATGAGGAGACTTGAGCAACTGAGCCAGCAGGGGGATGCCTCCAGCCTTACGTATTGCTTCTTTGTTCCTGGCACTTTTGCTGCAGCTCCAGAGTGCCAAAGCCCCACAGCGCGCTACTTCAATTTCCTTTCCCTGGATCAGAGTAGGACTTGCTGATCCCATTGCTGAACAGTCCAACAGACCAACCTGAGAGAAAAGACAGATGACTTATGGCTTATAATAAATGTAGCAATATAGGTGGACTATATACACATCAATGTGCCCAAACCACAAATTGTTTATGGGTCCTGGAACTGTAACTCATGTAAGATCTTCCTCTGTCTACAACAGCTGTACTAGAACTCAATGAAGGGAACATCTTATTCCTTCTCTTGCACAGGCTGCTGGTCAGCTTCTGGGTCCAAATCAAGAAGCTGGCTGTTGACTTTAAAGCATTAAAGAGTTTGAAGCTATTGTACTACTGGGAATATCTTCACTCACATCACCGAGATTTTGTGGGGGAGCCTTCTGAGAGGTGCATTTAGTGATTGTCTACAGTGGGGCTTTTAAACGGTTAGCCCATGTCTCTGGAATTCCTTCCCTGAGGAACATTGCCTGGGTTCAGCTCTCTTTTGCTTTGGATGCCACTAAAGACATTTTTGTTTCATCAGGCATTCATTAGTGATTTTCAAGTTATAATCTGAATTCCTGCGGTCATTAGCTCAAATGAATTTTTTAGAATTTTAATATTGTGCTGCTTTTATTGAGCTAGATCCAGGATCTGCCTTCTGCAAGAGGAAGGGACCTTTTGCGAGAGGAAGGGCTCTACTCACCGAAAGTCTCTGCCCAATTTTGGGGGAATCCCCCCTCCCCCACACACAGCAAAGATCACCCCATTCCACAGGGTCTCCTGACTCTCTGTATAGCATTTTCAGGGGGCTGGAGGAGCTAGCATGGAAACGAGGGGACAGGAAAGTAAACTTCTATCAGCACAGTTGAACAAACATAAATCTGGATTTAACCCATACATTTTAATAGTTTCTATAAACTGTTGAATATTTCAAAAGGAAAGTAATACATTTTAATATCAATATTTATTTAAACATAAGGATTTGATTGACATATATATGCAATTAGAATGGACATTTCCACAGTGGTAAGTAATCCCTATATTGGAGCCTTCTTTCTAAATGGCAATGGTGTCATAAAAATGTCTCCCTATTATCAAAACAGTAAAAGAAGCTAGTTTTAAGATGTAAAATTTGAGATGAAAACTGACATTGGTTATAATGACTACTTACTAGCCTCTTGATTCCACCATGCTGCCGGACTGTTCTTCGTGCTCGTTTAAATCTGGCCACATTAGCTATTGTTTCAGCAGCCAAACATTTCAGATCCTGATCTACAGAATCAAGTATCTTAACCATGATTTGTAATCCTCCAAGATCAGCAATTGTCCTTCTGATCTGCGCATTTTGGCTAATTTCCTTCAGGATTTTTAATGAGCCAATCTAATTAGAGGAAGAAATTACATAAGATTTTCAAAAGTGTATATAGAATCTGGCTACTTGAGTTTAAAATACTGTGAAGGCTAGTCACCGTTCCATGGTGCAGAAAATGCCATGGTAGATAGCTCCACTGAAAAGATGAAATCCTGCAGGACAGCTAGACCTCTGCCTTTTCGTTCATGCAGGCTGTTCCCAGAAGAGATAGAAAATGAAAAGCATTTCTTCCTCCTACATCTCAGCCGTCAGGTGACAGGCAAAGCCACCCAGAAGAATCAATGCAGGACCCTTGAGAGGCAGAAAGGGAGATGGCTATATCTCTATGTAGCTTCAGCTGAACTAAACTGTGATGGGTATGTCTAACTTCCCAGGGTTGCTTTTTTGCTTTAAAAGGAAACAGCTTCACAAATGCTAGTAAGAATTTTGCATGTGACTCAAGAAGAAGTGTGCATGTGAACTTCTGCGGCTCAGGAAGAAGCTTGGAGTTGTTTATTTTCTCATTGTTTTATGTATTAAGAACCACCCTGGCCTTCCATTGCATGAAGAGTGAAAAACCTAATTGATAAAAAAAAGGATTTCTTTTGGAAGTTAATATATATTTCTTGGGTGACAGTTATTAGAGTCCATATGAACCATTCATCCAGAGAAGTTAACTCACCTTACATTTGATTTCTTCAGTATCAAGCAAATTAATCAGCACTTCAAGACCCCCAACATCTCTAATTGCCAATTGACAAGTTTCTTGAGACAGGTTGAAATCTCTCATTGAACACAACGCAATGACAGTAGCTGTCTGGTTACCTGCCTACAAATAATCAATACAATATAGGATAAAATAATCAATACAATATAGAATAAAATACAACTTTTTACTATACAAGCATACTGACAAAGAAAAGCACATAGACCCAAAGGAGACAGAGTAAGGCGAACACATACACACAAAATGAAAAAGGGCAATATCCATATTTTAACTTTGCTGTTAGCATCTATCCCTGTTATCCATGTTAAATCATTACTCATGACACAATAGAGCATGTTAATCAAATCAACCTAGGGAAGGAAACCATGTACTGCTCTCCCAGCTGCCTTATAATATCTGAACGCCTTTGCCCCTGCCGTAGGCATCACCCTTCAATGATCTCATTGGTTGGAGCCAGTCTCTTGCTCTCACCTGATCTTAGTCAAACAGCTGAGAAATGATGGATTCTGCTCTCAACTGGGATGTCTAGGGAACTGGGGCCAATCCAGCAATAGCATTCCCATCAGTGTCCAGGTGCTGTCTCACAACACTTTATACTCGTCAAAGAACTTGGAATGGCTACAGCTATGTTCTGAGTGAACACTTGGCATGTCAAATCTAGGTTTGCACTTGTCTTGTGTATGAAATTACTCTTAAAACATAGTTGAAAGCGAAAGCATGAACCTTCCCAGATAAGAACACCTATGAGTGAACAGTCATCTTACCTCCTTGTTTTATAAGCTATGAGTGATCTTTTTTGCTTCTTTATTTTGCTTTAATGCAAAGAGTCCTGCGAAAGTTTGAAACTTGCAAGTTCGCTCCCAAAGGCCTTGCTCTAGTAAAACATGTCAGACTATCTGCATCCAACAGCCTTGCATTTTTGATACAACTGTGTATGCACCAGACTTGTTTTGTTACATGAAGCTTTTGCGGGTCTCAAATGAGGACCTATATGAGTGGCATGGGCAGCAGTATTCACTGATCTTCCTTATCGTTTTCACTAAGCAGTGGGGCCAAGGAAGAGGGGTGGGTCTGGAAACCTGTGTGAACAGAGTGCTGGACTAGATGGACCATCGGTCTGATCCAGCATGGCATTTATGTTCTTAACCTACATTCTAACATGGTTGGATGGGGACTAAGGAAGAGGATGGGAGAGGAGTGGTGGTTTGGTTTACATAGCATAGGCATAGCCACATTATGTCTGCGCAGAGGCTTCTAGCAGCTTGTGTTGTCTTATGACAACATTAGCCCATTCTTGCACAAGTCACTGTGCTCAGCCTGGACTGGACAGAACTGGCTTCTCTGCCCAGCTGAGTGCCCAGAGCTGACTGGGGCACAGACTCTCCCTTCACTGATGCACAAGTTACTGCTGAGTATGTATTTCATTACACAGGCCAAGTATTTCAGAAGGAAGTCTTTACTTTTATTAATGACATATCTAAAGCCAACCTGTACCTTTTCTATCATGTGAGAATTCATGCCATAGTGTTATCTATTATATGTGTACCTGACATACAATATTTATATTCATCAAATATTTTAAACCCAAGCTACTTATTCACCCACAATAAAACCCAAGCAAGAGTGTACGGAAATATACCTCCAACGGGTTTCCCCCCTCTTTTTCAAAATTGCTTACACAGTTTAATATAGATTTTTAAAGCAAAACCACAATAAAATATTTTTCATATGCTCTGACACATTAGTTCTATAGCATAACCATTACTACTGGTTTCCACAACAATTATCTTGCTGTCTAGTAGTTATTACAGAACGTTTTCAAGGATAGATTTTAACCAACATGGAAATGGTTAGCTCTCTATTAATGTACACAAAAGCTGCATCATGTTGTTGCAGCCTTTGAAATCAGATACAGCATGTTGGATGCAAAATAAATTCTACTGGCATTGCAACAACCAATTTTAAAGCTTTAAATTAAAAGCAGATTTCATTTCTAAAAGTCTAGCCCCTCTTATAGGATGGCTTAGCTTAAATATCTACACATTCAAATGAAAATAGAATATGAATTCTAAAAAGAATGTGCATCACGCTCAGGGAGAAAACATTTTCTAACCAATCTCGGGGTGATAGCTAAAGCTAAGGTAAACGACGGTCAGCCACAAATAAAGAAAACCACCTTTGTGAAATAAGATATATTATACTGTATTTATATTTTATTCATCGGTGGGTTTAAAGGAACACTAATAACTGCAGTATTACACAATACCAAAAATGTAGGGAGGTGTATACCAAACCGCATACATTTGTTAGCACAAAACATTTACAAATACGAAACTTCGTCTGCGTAATGACGTTTCTTGTGGAAGAGCCCAAGAAAGGAGAATAATGGGAAAGAGTCCTCAGCTACTCCTTGTAGAAATCTTTCAGTTGGTTAGCACAATGGGTTTAGTTCACAAACTCCACAGACTCCTTGGAGTCCATACGGCTCTTGTATAATTCAGTTCTAAGCATTATCTTATACACAGTTCCTATCCAAAAGAGAAGGGAATGTGTTCTTTCCCGGCACATATTCTTCAGTTTACTACTCCTTGGTACAAAAGCTCTATTATCAGTACTGTGATAGTTTTTGCCAGAGAAAGACTATGCAAAAGGGATACCAAACACATAAGCAGGTATGCAAGAATATTTTACAAACTATTGCTTTATCTTGACTATACCTGCCTCCTCTTGATAATCCAAGCAACAAATATTCCTCTGTCCTTTGGTACTTGACCCACTAGGAAACTAAAGCCAAGAAACCAGGCAGAAATTATATATTTTCCATTCATTCACATATCCCCCAAAGTATTTTTATTGCCATGCTTTAAAACTTGCATTCATATTTTAACTCATCTTTAAAAGCCAACCTTAGATCTGAATAATTGAGGGTACAGATTGTTGTTTGCTGTATAACATCTCAGATTAAGCAACTGTTACCTTAATTAACTTGCAAAGTAGCTATAACAAGCTCTGTTTTGGTTGCAACGCTCAGTTGCCACAAAGTTGAGTTTACTACATCAGAGCATTGCTAACTAAATGAGATGTGTTGTGTTCAAAGTGCTAGCTTATTCATTTGTCAAGTTTCTGGCTGTGTTAGTTTGATCTAAACAGGTGTATGTGTTTGTACAGCTTGTTGATATGAAGGTACAAGTATCTCAGGTGTGGTATTACTGCAGTTTTTTTCAATGCTAATGTGCTCCTAAATGTTCATTTTCTGTTCCAACTTTTCATTCTATTTTATAGAACACAGGTCAAGCTGCAACTTGTTAGAGATGAGTTATGGACGAGTATAACTGAGTTATGGAATAATTCCTTGCCCCATTTCCTGAATCCTCTGGAGTTCTTGGGCTATAGCCTGGCAGTGAATAAAACATACAGATTAAAATAACCAGGGCCAGTGGAAAATCATAACCATGATAAAAATCACAGATTCCATAATGTTCACATTACATGTCTGTAATGCGTGGAAAATGACTATTGTTTAAGAGTTAATTAAGTACTGACACTGTCAGGCCTGGTATGTCTCAATAACAAGGGAGTGCATGCAGTAAAACTCAGATTAAAACAGTTACCAGGTTTTCTTAAATGAAAAACAACAACAACATGTAAGACCGGGAAGGGGGGCTTTCCCAGAATGAGGGTGCTTCCAGAAGGACAGCACTCCTGATCAAAATTCATTATGCAGCTATTCTGTCTTTTCTTAACAGGTTTTTTTGGGTAAGGAAAAGTATGAAAGCAGTGGCGAGAAAACATGGAAAGGCTACCAACTGAAGACGAAGATGTCTGGACCCCTGTAAAACTCTCTGAATGAGGCAGTGCAACTGCACCATAAAAACCTCACCTGAAAGTACCCTGGATTCAAGAGTATAGTTCTGAGCTGCTGCTCATATGGTTCTCATATTGTATATTACTGGCATCCTCTCTGCTACATGACTTCCTGTCTTCTGCATTTTGAACAGTGTACAAAATTATTGAGGGAGACAAAGTCCAATCTGGGATTTGGTGCCATGAGATTATAGAGGGCATTTATTTCTACGTCTCTGGGTTGTAGGCTTAATCGTCTTTCTCTACTTGTATCGAAGATTGGCTAGATGTTAATGGGGCAAAGCAGTATGCAAAGAAGACTGGATGAAGCTTGGGAGATCGGCAGAGGCAATTCCCATGTGCTTTGCTGAGGAAATCTGTCCATCTCTCATTTCGAAGGATCTCAGTGAAGACTCTTGTCTGAGCCTGACGGGCAGCACGTTCTTTCTAAAAGCTCCACCTGACGCGTCAGAGTGCTTCATCGTTTATCTTGCTCTGACATGTTTGTTTTTCTGATGTAAATGTCAGTAGTTAGTATTTAAACAACACATCCTGGCTTTAATACCTTTAACAATGGTACTTGGAAAATGAATCTTACACTGGCATCTGAAATTCATCTTTCTGAGCTTCAAAAAACACAGATTACATGAAAAGACCTTTAATGGTACCACAATGGTTCCTTTGTAGTAAAAAGCAGTTTCTGTGGGTCAATCAGATGTATAGAGACAATGGGAGGTGAAAGGCAGCACTTGCCCCTTTCCTTACCTGCTATTTCCCAGCCTCAAAGTTCACCCCCCCCCCAACATCCCATTATGACCACGTGGGCTTAAATGCTGAAAGAGTGAAGAGGCTATAAAAATTCCTTTGAATGGGATTTTCATAACCTGGTTTTGGTTTATTTTGTGAATCATTTCTAACTAGTCTCCTTATACTAGAGATGGAGAATGTGTGGTCCTATATATGTTGTGGGACTACAATACCAATCATCCTCCACCAGGCTAGGGAGAAATAATCCACCATCATCTGGAGGGTCAAACGTTCCCCATCCCTGCTCTATACCTATTTATTTATTTATTTATTTATTTATTTATTTATTTATTATAGCGCTTATATCCCACTCTTTAGCCAAAAAAGGGTCTCAAGGCAGCTTACAAAAATAATTCTTAAGGTGGTCCCTGCCCACAGGTTTACAATCTAAAAAACATGACACAAAAGGAAAGGGGATTGGGGGGGAGGAGGAAAAAAGCAAATTTAGGCACTAGATACTTCGTTGCAAAGTTCAGAAGGCCATGGACACAGTGGAAGGGCTGCTGCTTTGTATTCATTTATTGATTTGTAGAGAGAAGGAAAGAGAACGGATGTAAAGGAACAAACTTTGAGACAGACAACTTTCTGCTTTCAGTTTGCATTGTGAAATTTAGGGGTTCTTCACATGAGTGAAATAAGGCATGCTCATGACTGGTCACTCACAGAAGTTTGCAGGTCCTTTTGAAGACGTTGTCAACCTCCCTGTACATCTCCTGTGCTTTCCCCATTTATTCCATTCTAAAAAACAAACCCTGGATACCCAGATTCTTCTGAAATAACGCAGGATTTCCTATCGTGTGCAGCCATTGCGCTACAAAGCACCCACTAGAGGGTGCTGTCCCATTCAAGGCTATGAGCACCAAGAGAAGGGGAAGTTTTCAATTTTAGATCACGTGGTCGCCCCTCTCCGCCCACATAATGCAGTCCATTACAATTGTGTAAGAGAAACTGCGTTGCTAAAGCAACGCAATTTCCCTTTAATCTAAAGAAAACCATAATCTCTCCTTCACCACAGGGATTAGAGCATTACAGAATGGTCGAGACTGGCAATTTATTTCTGTTAGGAAAATGTTTAAAAGTATACTTTTTGAAGGCTTTGACCCTTTGGCCGGCCCACAAGTGTGTGGCAGCTGTCATGCAGACGCTGCATACACAATCAGTAAGTGCTGCATAGCCAGAGCTTTTTAAATGACATTGCCTTGCTTCCACCATGCTCCCCTCCCCATAGACCAACCGGAGTACATGGCAGGCACATCACTTCCTGGCTCTTGGTGCTTCTGCTTGATGTCAAATGCCAAAAAAATCACTGCACGCTTCTCAACGTGGGGCTGATAATGGGGGAGGAATCTGGGGAAGCTCTGCTCTCAGCATCTGGCAAAAGCTGCAGCTGCCACAAGTGGGTGTGGGGTCATGGCTAGGCCTGCAACAGTGTCTGCAAAAGAAATTTAACGAGACTAATATGGGAAGACCCATTGCTCCTTCAGACTGTCAAGAAAACAACATGCAGCTGAACCTGAATATAAAGTTGGGCAATTTGGCTGCGTCAGAGCCAATGTATTTTCCAAGGAAAAACTAAACCATATGAACAGAGTATTAAAATATAAGAGGAACAATGCTTCCAGGGAACAAACAATACACTAGCTCAGAAAGCCAGCTCCTTAAACTCATAGAAGATGTCTACTGAGATCTCTGGGCATGTCTCTCAAACAACAGCTTATATGTCATTCAAACACACAAAGGCCTAGAATACCATATAATAGCACCTGAAATAATGCCTTTTTAAATAATGCTTTTTAAATAATGCTTTTTAAAATAAGGGTAATATAAAGTAAGGAAAGAAAGCAGTTGAAGGACACACATTGATGTCTAAGCCATCAGTGCAATTTCAGGTCACTTCTGAGGACAATTTTCAGTTGTCAAATGGACATCCATTTTAGCCTCTAGGGAAATAACTTAAGATCCCTGCTGGTTTGGACTAGAAAGTCAGGCTAAAGGTCATATTTTACAGTGGCCAACCAGACGATTCCGGGAAGCCCCAATCAGAGCATAAAGGCAGTAGCCCTCTGTTTCCCCTTAGAAACATGCATTTTAGTGGCATGTAGTCTCTGAAAATGAAGGTTCCATTTAGCTACTGTGACTAACAGCCTTTGTGATTGTAAGAGGTGATGCAGGTCAGGAATGTAAACTGTGGAACAAGATAGCTGGCACCAATAGTTATGTCCAGTTTGATCTACAAGAACGTTAATTTGGAAGTAGAGATCTTAGTGTGTGTTTTTCTCTGGAGGTGCCTTTTACATCACCAAATATCTCAAAGAGGATGCTACAATCTGCTGTACCTATTAGGGATGTGCATTGTATCGTTAAAATGTACGATAACGATATGATAAGGTTGTTATCGTGCATGTGTTTAACGATGACGATACGATAGAAAAACCTACGATAATCATCGGAGACGATAACTTTCGAACGATTTTATCGTTTTATCGGACTGCCATATAAATATACCTATAACTTCTGTATTTTAAAAGTTAGAGGCTTGAAATTTGGTCACAATGCTTATGGGGTGTGCTTAAGTATGTGTATGAAATTTGAGATCGATCCCTCCAATCCTCGATTTTATATGAATTTATTAAAGATCGTTTCAGTTCTGACAGATCAGAATGACAGCTTGCCACATATGTTTATTCAGACCTGTCAGAACGGTAACGATCTTTAAAAAACTCATATAAAATTGAGGGTTGGAGGGATCAATCTCAAATTTCATACACATACTTAGGCATACCCCATAAGCACTGTGACCAAGTTTCAAGCCTCTAACTTTTAAAATACAGAAGTTATTGGCATTTTTTCTTTAAAAATAGGGCTGCAAAAAATATCATTTTTTCACGATAATTATCGTGAAGATGATACGGTTCACCTACGATATGAATGAAGACAATAACTTTTTTGGTCCAAAATGACGATAACGATAAATGACAATATTTTTGGCGTGCACACCCCTAGTACCTATAGCTTCTAGCAAGACATCAGCTGTACAATGGGTGACATGGATAAGCTCCACCATGTCCTTGAGTGCCCATTCCAGAAGAGACCTGCTGGATCAGACCAGTGGCCTATCTAGTCCAGCATTCTGTTTCCACAGGGGCCAACCAGGTGTCTATCAGAAGCCCACAAGCAGAACATGATTACAATAGTACTATCCTAGTCATGTTACTCTGCAACTGGTATTTGGAGGCATACTGCCATCATGACTGGTAGCCATCCATAGTGTTATCCTCTATGAATTTGTCTGATCTCTGTTCAAAGCTGTCCAAGTTGGTGGCCATCATAACATCTTGTGGTAGCAAACTCCATAGTTTAAGTAAGCACTGTGTGAAGAAGCACTTCCTTCTGTCTCTCCTGAATCTCACACCATTTAACTTCATTGCATGACTCCAGGTTCCAGTATTACAAGGGAGAAAAACTACTCCCTGTCCACTTTCTCCACACTACGCATAATTCTATATACCTCTATTAATACCCCTTTACTTGCCTTTTTTAAAAAAAGGAAAAATGAAATAGCCCCAAATATTGTAACCTTCCCTCATAGAAGAGTTGCTCCAGCCTCTTGATCATTTTGGTTGTCCTTTTCTGCATCTTCTACAATGTCCTTTTTTAGGGCTGGTGAACAGAACTATGCACAGTATTTCAAGTGTAGTTGCACCACAGATTTGCATAATGATTTGTGTAATGATCACCAATTTGCCTTTTTCATAGCAGCCACACATTTAGTTGATGATTTCTTCAAGTGATCCACCACAACCTCAAGATTCTTTTCCTGTTTAGTCACCACCAGCTCAGATCCCATCAGTGTATATATGAGGTTGGGATTTTCTGCTCCAAAGAGCATCATTTACACTTTTTACACTGAACCACATTTGCCATTTAATACCCATTCTCTCAGTTTGGAGATATACTTTTGGAGCTCTCTGAAATCTGTTTTTGTTTTTACCACTCTGAATAACTGGGCGTCATTTCCAAATGTAGCCATCTCAATGATCATCCTAACTGCAGGCCATTTATGAAGAAGTTAAAAAGCACAGATTCTGGAGGACATCACTGTTTCTAACCTTCCATTTCAAGAACTGTCCATTTGTTCCTACTCTCTGTTCTTTGTTCAAGAAATTACTATTTTTTTTGTGATTATTACTGTAATCAGTTTTTCTTTATCAACCAATAACCTGGTTTTGAAGAGCCAATTTTATCTTTTCTTTCCTTCCTCCCTCCCCTTAGGGCCTTTTTTGTCTTGGAGAGTTCCCTTTTTTCCTTTTGAGTGCTATTTGCATGAGCAATTATATTACCATCTACATTTAATGGATCATGCATAAAAAATCTTTTTAGTACAACCAGTCCATAAGTCATTTTCCAGCTGCTATCTGTGTAGCTAATTTGATCCAGCAACATCATACACTGTTAAAAAAAATATTTCCAACAAAAAAGAATGAAACAAATTAAAGTTTCGTTTTATAACTTTTGACATTTATGGGAGGGTCTAGAGAAAACCAGTCTCTGTTTTGTTTTTAAAGCCAATCTTAAGCAATTCAGCTCTCTACTCCATGATGATGAGCATCTAAACCAAGTAAATAACAAGTGTCAAAATAACATTTATTTTGGAAAGCAACTGTGATTGATATACTGCCTAATTAGAAACACAGCAAAAGTCTGAGGACAACAAGACTGTTGCCACACTTCTCTTTCATGAAGTGAGCCTGCAAATCAGTAGTTATCATTCACTGTTTAGGCAGATGAAGGAGACTCCCCTTCCCTTTCATAATTCTACAATTGCCTTTAGCAGCTATTTGTTGTCTTCCATCTGGAGAATATTAATTTGTCTTAAGTTTTGAGATCATTTTGTCACGAAAATGGATATAGAACTGTTGGTGGTGTTTATTTATACTTCTTTAAATAGATATAGAGTTGGGTATTGCTTTTCCTAGCCATTAAGAATGAAGATGCTAAGTGGAAACTTTCTAGTATTCACGGAATTGATGATGTTATCTATGAAAACAATCTACTGAGGAATGTGTGCATTCATGCATGAAAAGTAGTGCACATGTGGTATGTTAGCAGAGCTGGCATGAGAGCTGGAGGAATAGGAAACTAGTTTTAATCAACATTTTAGACTAATTTTGCGCCTCTTCTATAAAAAAGTGGTCAAGAAATTCCTCAAAGCACAAGCCTTTACTGTTCCTAACTTTGAGAGGATACCCCTGGATGTCCAAATCTCAGTGATGGCAGCAGCCTGGGAACCCAAAGCCGCCTCCTCATTCACAGGCAAAGACTCATCTGCTGGGAGAAGTTCCCTTTGTACGGCATCTTTCTCATGTCATGAGAATTATGACACCTTATGGTATCCTCAAATCATGTACCCTGAGAGCTTCGGCTATTGGGCAGCATAGAAATGCAATAAATAAATAAATACATTTAATAAATAAAATAAAATAACTGCTCCACACAAACACTTGCAGTACAATGCCCACATTTTAAGCGCTCTTCCAAGGCGCTTAAAATTTTTTACCTCTACAAGAACGGAGCACAAATCGGGCGTAGAGGCGCGTTATCTCTCCGATTATGCGCATTATCGAATGCGCGTTAAATCGTGAGTTTTATTTTGGTCCGGCCGTTAAAGCGCATTTTGACTATGTGAACAAGCGCTTATGCACATTAACTACTTGTAAAGCGCATTTTGGTCATCCGTTCATGCGCTTCGCCACCTCTCGCCGCCTCTCGTGCAGAGGTATTAGGTGTAAATGCGCTTCTGCGATTATGCGCATAATCGCCTAACCGGGCGCAAAAGCGAATCCTTGTAGAAGGGACCTAACATATACTAAACAATGCTGCAAAACTGGCAAGCATGCATGTGGCACAGAAACACCATTGTGTGCACTATTTGGTAGCTTAAGTACACAAAATAATTTTTTAATCATAATCTAATACCATTTTATGTTACTTTATGCTTCTGTCATATTCAAGCAGAAGTGTTCTGGAATTAATTATATATGTTTTATCTGTACAGACCAAGTCTACTGTTCTTCCCAGTATTCCAGACAAGAAATGGGACATAACATGCCACACTACTTAAATTTAATAGAAATTCCTCCATGGCATTTTCATATGTAAGCCATAGATAATATAATAAAGTGAAATAAACTGGGGATCCTCTATTTTTTAGAAAAGCACAATAAATTATTTTGTTTTTCAGCATAGCTACAAAATTGATACCGTGTGCAACTTACTTTTATGGAAAAGAATATTCTTTTTGCTCTTATTTAGATTCTTGCATTTACAAATATTGTATGTCTGATGCTTTATTTCCAGATTTTCTTTCATTTCCAGTGGTGAAAAAAAATATGAAATTCCGCATGCACAATACTTTCCGCCTGTTCTGGTTGCTCAGATATCTGAATCCAAAGTTAGTGGAATTCCCACGTAAGAAGTCAGAACCATGGGGATAAACTTACTTCTGCCAATGTTTGATTGTTTGCCAAAACCGTGAAATGTGATTAAAATCTTCTTCTAGTTATCACTACATCATGTTTCATAGTTCTCTCTCTCTCTCACCCACCTACCCACACATATACACAAAAACACACCAGTCCAGCAAGAGATGTGCATACAGAGAAATGCACCCATGGTGCTCATCTAGCTCTGTGGAGGTGGCTGGATTGGAATGTAGGCCTCAATTATTGCATTTATATCCCGCTTTTTTTCCTCCAAGGAACCCAAGGCGGCATACATAATCCTCCTCCTCTCCATTTTATCCTGACAACAACCCTCTGATGTAGGTTGGGCTGAGAGTCTATGACCAGCCCAATGTCACCCAGTGGGTTTCCATGGCTGAGTGGGGACTAGAACTCAGATCTCCCAATTCCCAGTCCAACACTTTAACCGCTACACCACACTGGTTGCATGTCATTAGAGTCGGACTGGAACCACAGATATTAAAAGGCAAAATATACCCCTAGTCATATCTGCCTCTTTTCTCTCTTAAAATGCAAAATTATACTTTGTGATGTAAATTCATACATCAGGATTGAGTACATCTTCCAGCTACATTAGTGCCACACCACATTTACAGTGTAATCCTAAGTATATTTACTAAGAGTTAAGTCCCACTGCAGCTTTAAATTGCAATATAGCCAGTAGCTGTTCATAAAAGAAGACACCATCACTGGATAAACTGTGTAAAATATAAGCTGACATATATTATAAATAAACCAAAGTCTGGTCAGACTAAATTTTAACTAATCTCTCTTGCACAAGAAAACATGTTAATCAAAATTCTCCCCTTTTTGGTATGGTGGGTTTTGTTTTGTTTTATAAAGTCAATACATGAGAAAAAAAATAGGTAGCCAAAATTCTTTTAGAGAGCTAAATTCTGACTAGACCTGCAAAGTTAAAGAGAAAAGTTTCAGTGGTGCAGAGAACTTTGTATGACCTCAGAATTCCATTCAATTTTGTTTCATAAACAACAGTGTAATTTATCAACTAACTTCCCAGTAAACAAGAGGTTTATCATATTCTTAGTAAACAGAGTATTCCACAGCATACAATGGTTTTATTCACCCACTTTCATGGCATAGACAATATATGGCTCACTGGGCAAGAGGCCATAGCTCAATTCAACTTCAAAGGAACATGTTGCTGCTTCCTAAACACTCATTACTAGTGCATCAAAACAGTTCAAGCTTCACATGCCAGTAGCTTCAGGGCTTTAGACTGGAGATCCAAACCAGTCTCATTCTGGTTAAGATCTTACCAGAAAACTGTGTAAAGTCCTGTTTTCCACTCATCTCTTAACTTAAACCCATCTCAATTCTTTGAGTGCAGATCCCTTAGTAGCCAAAATGGCACCATCCATGCACAAGTGGAAGGTATCAGCAGACTTGGGGAAAACTCAAAGTTTGCAAAAATGCCAAAACAAAAACTTTAGCAGAAAAACTTGAATAGAGGAATTACAAAAAACAACCCAATGAGTACCGAGCATGCTTGATTGGAATGGAAAGCTGACTGACTGGAGGGGGGGGCAGAGGGGAGAGAAAACAGAAAGCCGAGAGTAGCAGGGAATGGAATATCCTGGAAGAGGCCAAGGCTGGCTGGATCCTGGAGCACTCAACAATTCAAGAAATAATTGTAAGTTCCACTTGTATATTTTTTAATATACAACTTCAATGTATCTTATTTTACTGGATTGCCAGACTGAGGACATGATCCACAAAAGTGCTCTCACAGACAGAAGACATGACTTGATTGTGGGCACTGATTTGGTATTAAAAAGAATTCTACTGAGTAACTACAAATAAAGTTTCAAAAAGATTTTAAGATACAAATTAATTCAGGGAGATAATAAGAAATGAGAAAAGAAAGAGACCCTGCAATGAAGTTTTAGGTTTTAATTAAAACAGAAGGATTATTCTGTTATTTGAAATCTTCTAAAGATAAGTCAAAGTTTGTTTACCTTTATATATTTCACTAATTTTTGAATTTGCCAGTATTCTGATGGCAAATCAGTGTTAATTTCTTGATGGCGTTCAGGTTGTTCTTCATCTTCTTCACTCTCTGAGGAACTTTCACTAACTTCTTCAGGCTTCGCTGGAACTTTACTAAACAATTTTTTTAAAAAAATTAGTTTCTAAAAATTACGGACAGATAAATCCATCAGGCAATGCTGGTGTGCAATTCCACTTCCTTATGGCTCACAGAGAAATATTATGCAAGCCACATTGAAATGGAATCTGCTCACACCCTATATTAACACTACTTCAGGCACTGTTTACTATGACCTTAACACTAGTGTAGCTATTGAAATACTTCATCCTAAGCACTTGTGTCACACATAGCATCAAATCTTATGAGTAGAGCCATCACCATGTATATAGCTCTTCAGAGTGATCAAAGCACTTCACATGCATAACGTCTGTAACATTTACAACAACTCTATAAAGTAGTTCAGTATTACTATTTCCACATTCTTCATGGCAAACTGAGACTAAGAGAGACAGGCTTATAATCTGAGCTCAGCTTCTTAGAGACAAACCCCAGACCATTTCCCCAGTCAAATTTCCCCAATCAAGTAGATTTCCCCCCAATCAAGTAGAGGGAAGACATGGAGGGGCTGCAGCTGCCATTGGGAAAACAGCCTGCAAGGAAAGGGTAAAACACCCTCCCATCTTCTGCTTCTCCGATTAAATGTGTAGCTCACTGTAGTAATATTAAAGAATAAGCAAAAACATGTATCTCCCATATTACACCTAGTTTGGCCTAATCACTATGCTGCACTCTCAACTTTTATAAAACTAACATACAAAATTTCACACAAATATCTCTAGGAACACATATTAGCTCATACCTATTTTGGTATTCAGATTAGCTAAATTCTATAGCTAACTAAATTATCTCAAGTTTACATAGTCCACTTATAGATTTTTAAAAAAACTAACATTTGTTTGGACTCATAAAATTTTGTGCTGATGAAGTCTGTGAAAGCAGAGAAAAGAATGTGAGTGTCATAGAAAACTTTTGAAATGGATGCATTTGTTTGCTTTTGGGTTTTGATACCCACTTAGTCCCACAACATTAAAGGAGAGGGAGAGAGAAAGAGAGAGAGAGGGAGACAGGGAAGAGATGACCAAAAATAGAAAAACCTTCTCTTGGAAGGGGTATTTAAATTGCAAAGGCAAAGCCTTTCAAAAAGGAGATCTGTCCCTATACCCTGGTTAAGAAATGTGAGCTAAGGAAATGTCTATTAAAAGCCAAGTTACTGGTACAATGAGCCAAGCAATCATCTTCTCTCTATGATTGGAAAAATGGTAGCAGATGCAAGTATGAGACAATCCTGCCAGAACCAACAGGTTTATATTTTCAGCTTGGGAGTTCCCTCTTTGGTCATACACAGGAGTGGGAATAACCAGAGAACTTTCTATTTCAAAAACTACTGCGCAAGACTCTCAGTAGATGATAGCACAATCTTTAGACTATTCAATTCTATTAGAATGTTCTCATTTGAGGTGCTGATATCGTTTCATTAGTTCACTGTTTGTTTTGAAAGATGGTATTTTTGTAATTCAAGGAGAAGACAAATAACGTATAGAGGTTACATACCCTTTAACAGAACCAGTGGGTGTTAGACTGGATTTTTTCTTGCCATCTGGAGGCATAGGCTGGCTTTCCTTGTCTTCTTTGCCTTCTTTCCTTGCTCCTTTGCCTCTAAAATATTTGATATTCAATGTTATAGCAATATTTCATATTTATTGTTTGATATTCAGTCTTATCATGAATATACCATAAATGTGTGTGTATATTTATATATGAAAAAAAATATTTAATCAATGATTTAAATTGATTTATGGTATAGTATATGAAGGTTAAAAAAAACTGTTCTTAGTTTTAAAAATGCAGATACCATCACAATTTAGCAGCAAACAAAGTTGAATCTAGAATTTTAAAATATTGGCCACAATCCAACAGGCAGTAGTGGACGGAGCCTAATGATTTCAGTGGACTTCAGCACACTTAATTTTTATTGGATGTTGGCCATGGTATTTTAATACTAAAACAGTTTGGGGTTTTGTTTCTGGTTTTACTTTTCCTAGCATAATAACACAAGCTGCTTTTACAAAGAACAAATCACCTAAATATAAATTTGTACTAAACTAGTGTTAGGCTGGGACGAGAACTAAAATGAAGATACTAATATTCAAATATGTATTTCAGGCTTAGGGTGCGATCCACACCTTTGGGAGAACAGAAAGCAGCATATTGCTCAGCCAAGAACTACAAGACTGTCATTCTGTTCTTCCCAAGACTTGGATTGGGCCATTGCTGCAACTAACCATTACTGTTTACAGATTGGCTGGAACATTACAGAAAGAGTATCATTCTATCACAGCATGATTGTGGATTCCACACGTGGATAATTATATTCATTCACTTAAAATGAAAATGTGATCAACAAATATAGACTTATTTTATATAGATATTAAATTCCTCCAAGCAGGCCATAGACACAAGGTAACTATATTGAATCATTTGTGTTGTGTTTTTGTGTCCCAAGACCAATACAGAAGGCTAGCTCTATTAAATCCTTGACTTCCCTTGATCACCTGTCATAGGTCTTTGAGCAAGAACATGTGGCCTTGTTGGGCTACATGTCCCTGACCATTAGCCATGATGGATGGAGCTGATGTTAGCTAGAGTCCAACAGCTGGAGTACCAGTGGTTTCCTATAATAGTTAGACAAGCATGACTCCTACCCCTTACCTTCCTTGCCATTGTAGTCCCTTGCTCTGTACAAAAATATATGCTGGCAAAGGGCAAGCATCTGATCAGCAGTAGATGCTTAGTACATTAGAAGCGTTGCAACTGAGACTAATTTGTTGATATCAGTTGTATAAATCTCAACACATTTTGAACAATAGTTTTTCATCAGGGACACCTATTTAAATTTGTTAGATGACATATTTCAAAAGGAGCAACTAACCTAGTACCTTCTTTTATGGTATCACTGTCGAAGAGAGATTTGCTTGACAGTTCTTGAGAATTATACAACTGGTATCAATAAATTTGTATCCTGCACTTGTTGGACTTCTAGTTTTTTGGTTTGTTTGTTTACTGCTTTGTATTTTCTTGGTGTATTCTGTTCTGTATAGTGCCTGAGCTCAAATGTTGGGATTTCAATCCAAGGACCAGGTTATCGGTGACTAAAACCAGGTTATGGATGAAGAAGTTGCAGTGTTGCCTGCATAAATCCTGCTACACTGTATGAATTAACAGTGACTGCCACAGGGCTTGGAGTGGTGTACACTGGACTAGGCCTGAGGAGTCTCAGGTTCAACCCTGTCCCTGAGTTGTTTAGTGTTGCATCCAAACTCAGATCTCTGGCTTGTCTCTGCTCTGAGAAGCCAGAGAAATAACCCCAAAACAAACCATAGGTTCTTCTTCTGGCTTCTCAAGAGAGAGACAAGCTAGAGGTTTGGGTCTGGACACAACACTAAACAATCCAGGGATGGGTTGTTTAGCCCCTCCCAATTGCAGTAGGAGCCAACACACTTGCTCTCTTTCACAATAATCCAGGATTTAAAAAACAAAATAAAAGTGGGGTGTTGTGATGTGCAAACCAGGCCTATATATAATGTCTTCAGCTCCTTGGAAGAAAGACAGGATCTAAATGTAATAAATGAGAAAATACCCTGAACAGTTGGATTAGAGGTGACCACCCAATCACAAAGCACTACTTTTGGAAGCACCATTAATCTGCTGGTCACATGTGACATTCTGACCTATTCCATGTTTCAACTCATCAACTTGCTTGCTTGTGTCATCTGCTTCTCAACTTTCCCCAAATTTAATTCATGTATACCACACTCTCAGACTTAGCTTGGTTGCTGATTCTAGGTTCTGACTTGATTATTACCCAATACTAACTGAATGTCTAGCTTGGTCCTAGCCATCGTCACAAATTCTGCTGCTATCAGTTTTGGAATGCACTTGAAATTAAGAAATAGGTTTGGATACAAGCATTTTTAAAGAAAAAAAAACCCTGATAATGACCTCTGCTTCTAAATTACTATGACTAGGCTACTAGGCTACTACTAGGCTACTGTGGCACCCCAGCTGGAATGAGTTCCCCAGAAAGGTTTGCCTGGCATCTACATTATACTCCTTTAGATGCCAGGTGAAGACCTTTTTATTTTCACAGTGTTTTAACAGTTTTTCAGTTTGATTTTTAACCTTGCTGTTTAAAATTGTATTTTAAATCCCTATCAATTTCTGCATGGCTACTCAGTTTTTATCCTGGTTGTGCTTTTATACTGTATTTTAAATTATGTTTTTATACTGCCGTTTTATATTTTGAATAGTTTTTATGGTTTTCATTTTTGTAAACCGCCTAGAGAGCTTCGGCTATTGGGTAAATAGAAATGCAGGAAATAAATAAATAAGTGTGGGTTATGCAAAGGATTGCTAAGAATACTGTGAAAGATGTTAATAAAATCCAAAAGAGAGACTGTGGAAACTGTTTTTCCTTAAAGATTTTTTTTTAAAAAAATATAGCGTCTTTGTCCAGATTTTTCAAAATTGACTTGAAATTCAGTTTTTCTGAAAAATTGTAAAACAATTGTTTCTTAAACCATTAATGTTGATTGACAGATAGCCAAAACAATTACATACTCTCGGGAGCCAGGCGTGGTCTTCCACTTAAGAGATGGTTCTAATTTCTTGCTGTCAGTAGCCTTACTCTTTACAAGAGGGCTCTTAGGCTTCTCAAATACATTCTTTTCTGCATAATCGTAAAACTTTTGGGCTTGGCCATATTCATCTGCCTCAACCGCTTCCATATGTTGATAATGTTTTTCATACTTTGGTCCATCAAAAAAAGTGTATTTCTAATAAGAGATGAAAATGTTTTTTTGAGGGGAAAAAAAATCACATTTCCACATGAATAAAACATGCTGAGAAATTAGCAAGCTCGAGAAAGTCTAGGGAGATGGTTTTATACTTTTTCTGTTGGCATATGAAAATAACCAACATTCCTCTTGGTTGACTAAAAAGACAACCTCCTTATTAATCAGCAATTGGCTGCAAAATTACAAAATTACAAAATTAACACTATTTTTTCTTACAAACACAATGATTGGCCAAACTCCCAGGTAACAACCCCAAATTGTATATAACATTGGCTACTAAATAACAGTTTATGATACCAATACTGTGTCAGAATTGATTTTATTAGATTAGTATCCAGTTTTTCAACTAAAGTCATCAGAGTGGCTCTTATTAATAAAATGCAACAAATACATTCAAAGCAATACTTAAAATAAAATAAACACCTGGTGCTATCACGGCAAGCCTCCCTCCCTGTCCTATTCCCTCCCACCAGGCAGCCAGTGTCAGATGGCGCAAAGCAGTTGACTTCCAGACTCCTTCAGAGCAATACTAATTTTTCCTTCTAGTGAACAAGCCAAATTGAGGTGACAGAAATTTACTACGCACAGCTCAGGAGCATGTCCCACTGAAATGTTTAAAAGCAATGAAGCTCTTAGTGGGCATTTAACTATGAAACAATTTATAGTACATTACCACCTGAGTGGGCAGTTAGAAATGAGGCAATAGCACAAGACTGTAGCAAAAATTTATCTTAAACCACAAGTGAGTTTAAATTCCTGGCTTGTTCTCAATCCAGTAACTTCAGTTTCTTGGCTTGGATGTAACTAGAAACAATGGTTAATTGATACTTTCTGATTTAATTTGAACACATTATGAAAGAGGTTGTGTGTGCATTCAAAAGGTTTGCTCATATTAAGCCAAGCCTTGGTCATCCAAACTGGACTTGTGAGGACTAAATATATTGGAACATGAGGCATCTTTTTGTTTTTCAAAAAGCAGGCAGAGTCTCCTTATTTGGATTGGGATTATGGTACAGAGGGAATGGGTTTTAACCATTCCACATACACTTTGCCCAATTCAAATTGCACCCTAAGAGGATAAGACATTCCCCCAAGCAAAGGCCCTGATAAAAATTCTCCCCTACACACACTCACATGGTTGGCCCGTCCATACACTTGGCTGCTTTTGACACATGGTGTCAAGAGATACAACCACATAGGTCTCCCACATTCCCTATAGTTCGGCCTTCAGTAACAACTGAAAAACCACTGCATCCTGAGATGGCATACAAAGCAAGCTTTATTCCATCCTCATTGGTTGTGATCTTGGTGAAGGTGGTGTATTAAAGTAACTGGCCCCGCCTCACAGAGCTCCTGTTTGCTCCTTTGGCCTCATACATTCTGAACAGCTTTTTTGATCTTAGGTCTATGTGTCTTGGCGGCTGAGTACCTAAAGGACCAACTGCTCCCACATATACCTATGTGGGTAAAATATTTATCATCAGTGGCTTTTTTCTGGGTGGTCCCGTCCTGTTAAATTAGGTGGGTGGTGTCTAAAAAGAGGGCCTTCCCACTAGTGCAGCCCATTTTTGGAATTCTTTCTCAGGAAGGCCTGCCTGGCACCCATTATTTTATCTCTATAGGAAAGACTTTTCTATTTTTATTCTATTTCATGTGACATTTTGGTCATATTCTTTTAGACTGCCTTGGTATCTGAAGGATGAAGGGCAAATAGAAACATTTTTAATAAAGAAATATTACCCCATGCCTTTCTAAATGTTAGCAATGTGTGGTTTTATCCCGTGTTTTCGAGAGCCTTTTGTTCTACAGTTAATTTTATTATTTATTATATTTATGTTCCACTTTTTCCCCTCTTGCAAGGAACCAGACGTCATTGTGCTCTGAGGCTACATTGTTTTTCCTCATTTTTATTGTAGTGTTTAACTACTTGTAAGCTGCCCTGAAAGCAACTGCTGATTGGCATAGATAGATAGATAGATAGATAGATAGATAGATCTCAAGCAATCAATAAATTCGACCAATGTCACATTTCCATTCCGAGCCTAACAGTTGCAGGTTAAAGGGATACAAAGTTAGGCTGACCATATGAAAAGGAGGACAGGGCTCCTGTAATAACAGTTGCATTGAAAAGGGAATTTCAGCCAGTGTCATTTGTATGCAATTAGTTTCTGGTGAAATTCCCTCTTCATCACAACAGTTAAAGTTGCAGGGGCCCTGCCTTCTTTTGTATATGGTCACTCTAGTATAGTGCCTGCACCTTTAACTGTTGTGATGAAGAGGGAATATCACCAGGAACTAATTGCATACAAATGACTCTGGCTGAAATTCCCTTTTCGCTACAACTGTTAAAGTTACATGAGCTCTGTCCTCCTTTTCATATGGTCAGCCTATACAAAGTGCTCAGCACAAACTAAGTGCTCAGCAAAAGACAAGGTCTCAACAGTCCAGATCACAGGCAGCAAAGTTCCAAGGCAACACAGCAGACAACAGGCAGGCAGAAAAGACAAGAGTTCAACCAGAACTACCACTGCCAAGAATTAGTCAAGAAGGCAGTCCAGAATCAAGGCAGGAGAAACCGGGTTCAAGAAGGTCTGGTCCACATTAATTCCAGCAACTCCCTCAAATGTACACTGCTATTTTTATGCAGAGGCTGTCAAAGCCATACCCAAGCCTCAATTGTGAGCTCTTTAGTGACTACACCTGAAAAGGCCCTCCTTGTGAGCAAGCTTCCTACATGCAAGTAGATCTTTTCTCACAAGGAAGCCTTTGGCTCAGTCTAGCACTCCTTCCAATTTCCTGTCTTTTCAAGTAGCATCTCTCCTGAGGACTTGGAGGTTTCTCTTCCTCCACCTCTGAGGCAGAGTCCTTGTACTCTGAAAGTAATACCCTCATGGTAGTCACCCCAGAGATTCCAGATACCTCTTGGTCTATTGGGATGTTTTGGGGACTGTTGGTGGCTTCTGGTCCTTCAGCTCTTCCTTAGAGGTGGAGCCTTCCAGCAGAGGCATGACAACAAATCAAGATCAAGAACTTCCTTGTTCTGCTTTCATATTTAGGCCTCTTCCCAAATTATTGTGTAACTATAATGGCAATCAGCAAGATGTCTCTCAGTCCACCCCACCCTGTGGTACTACCATCACAGATTATAGTGTCTCCTCCTCTTCCTCCTCCTCCTCTTCCTCCTCCTCCATGCAAACAGGCAAGCAAGTGGATAAAGACAGCAAGGAGATAACCCTATGTGAAAGGTGGGAAGACGGAGTTGCCACTACCATAGGAAGAGTGCAGTAGTAAGAAGGGGAAGCCCCAGCAGAAAGGCCCAGTCCTCACCAATGCCAAACAGAGAGGGCAGGCAGTGATGGCTGCTCCTTCTCCTTAGTGATAGCCAGTGAGGTGTTGGCGATGGGCTCTCTTGTGACACTGAGGGCTCAGCAGCTAGTCAAAGGTGGTGATCTGATGCCAGTCATACATCGTCTAAACACTGATGGGCCATTGCTGCAACTAAAGGGATTCCCTTCCAAGTCAAGTCAAAGGCAGATCCTGGATCTTGCTATCAACAACTGCCAAATCATTCTCCTTTTCATGTTTACTGCATCTGGGGAGTCTTCAGATCATTAGCACAAGGAACTATATTTCCTGGCACTGAGAAGCTAACTAAATAACAATTTTTGTTTTGAACATCTTTAAAATATTCTGTCTCTTTTTTAGTTTTAAACCCTTTTTTATTACTATGGTATACTATTTAGTATAATGTATTATTGGATTTCCTATTCCATCTAATATACTACCATTATATTTCTATAAAAAGATGCTTATATATTCCCTAATGTTGAGTTATTGAACTGCATCAACCCATCTTCTTGGAGAATGTCTTGTCTGGGAATTAAACCCAGGATTTTCCCCAAAGCAAAATAGAATGAATTGGGCAGAAGCTCATTCACTGTGGCTCCTAGCACTAACAAACAGGGTGGGAGGAGTTTTAAAAAATGGAAGAAGCAGCAAGAAAACATGGGAAGAATAGAAGTGGAAGATGTTGACATTTGGACTCAAAATTCCGCGAATGAGTCAGGGCAACTACAGAATAAAAGCTTAGTCTGGAACAACCCTCAGTCTCCACCTTCCCAAAAGGGGATCAGCTCTGTAAGAAAAGCCAATGCTAATAATATGTTCAGTAGTGACTATTTAGGTTTTTAGTTTGTTCCATTAACAGCACTCTTGTATATATGTGACATGGTATAGGGAGGGCAATCTGAATCAAAGCAAATTAATCTGATGTACGTATAAGTGGGCAAACAGTTGGAGTTTTTAAAATCAGGGCCAATAAATATTGAAACAGAGTTGTCCAAAGACTTCAAAGATAATAGATATTAACCAGAGATTGGACATTTTCAGTCTGGGAGAATTTTCAATTTATAGATTTTTTAAGACACAAGAAGGTCTCTTCTTCCTGTTCCTCTTGAAAAACATGAAACATGAAAACTATGTATTTTCCTTACCATATGTTATAAAGCAAAATTATTCCAGACCTCAGATATTGGAGTGACTCTCTATGTTCTGGTTTTCACCAAATATAAACTCTCAGTATATAACTTAATGTGTTAGTCATGTAATGGGAAAGAGGGTTTTTGTTGTTGTTGAAGCCTATCTTCTTAAAAAAATGTTTAATAAGAACTTAAAGCAGGCCCGGCAGAAGCATTAGCTACTTCATGTTTTCCCACCAGTGATCCAAATATCATGAAAACAAAACTCAGTACTCCTCACAGACCTAAAGCTTCTAGAATTGCCTGAGAGACAATGATTATTAAAACAATCTAAGTGAGCAATCCAATCTATCTGAGGACTGAAGGACAGAGGTCTCATCTCAGAGGCTTCAGAATACCCAGTGTTCCATACAGCTGCTGCCAGCAGCACAGGAGATGCAACAGGGGCGATTTCACCTCTTCGACTTTCTCTACAGCACTGTCCACTAAACAGGCCTTCAGGCCCATCTAGCGGAGTCACACTGCTGGGGAAGGGGTATGGGGCTGGGAGGTCATTAGACCTGGACCCAGTCCTCCTTGCCCATCAGCACACCCCCATCCCTCCCCTTTCTGCCCTTCCCTGAGGTTGTGACACCAACCTCGGATAATATAGTTGCTGCAGAACTCTATATGGTAGCTGAGAGGAGCTGGGGGGGTGGATCCATGCTCAAAGTTCTGACTCCAGCCATGGAGGAGAAGCTCCACAGCATCTGATTGCTTTGTACATCTGCAATGTAGCTATGACCTCTATGTGCTTAGATTTTGGGCCTCAGCTCAGAAGACAAAGATGGCGCTATAGTGTGATCTTTTAAATTAAAACAAATATGATTGACACTTGCTTACTGAACATCCAAGGATCTGGAAGAAGATTTAGCAGAATAGGTCTTATCTTACAAAATAATATGTTATTTAAAGCCAAGACAATTCAAAAGGAAATTGTCTAAGCAAGAAGGAGTTGCAAGCATTTTCCATCCTTTAAAAGTATCCTAGGTTTATATTTGGGACCCCCCCCCCCCAGTTTAACAGAGAAGCCATTTTGTGTCTGGTAAAATGGAGATTAGAAATCTTAAATTTCTCTGATAATTAAATAATGAAATACATTTTCAGAGCTAGGTTATTAGACCTTATGACTGGGTTTGAACAACACAATAACCAACGGTGGTTTAAATAGTCGATGATTGATTACTTGACCCACCATGGGTTACCATGTTGTGTGGCAGGAGTTTTTTAACCAACTATTGGTTATTTGGCCGAAATAATCAACGCTATGCAGAGTTGGCTATTTGAAGCACTCTTGGTTATCGTGTTGTGTTGAGGGCACCATTGGTTATTTCCTCAGGCACTATTGGTTATTTCGTCAGCCACAGAGTCGCAAGGCAAGAGCGGTCAAAGAAGTAGCTGCTGCTCTAGACCGGCCAGCAGGATAGATTTTTGGCAGCGATGGCTGATGGGATACTAGCAGGAGGACTGAAGGGGGAGAGAGGGTGGAGGATGAGTGAATCAACTCAGTGTGTACTCAGTCAACTCAATGCTGATCCTAATCCTAATCCACACCACAGTTGATTATTATCATGTTGAGTGCAGGGCCGTGCAGAGCTGGTAATACGTCCAGGCCAGATGGGAAGTATATGCCCCCTCCATTTCAAAAAAGGAGAACATGGCCGCCCCAAGAGGGCGTGCCCACCAACATGTCTGTTCTACATAACACCTTCATATTAAACCTGTTCTACAACACCTCAAGGCACATATATCCCCGTCCCACATACGACATGGCCCTCTGGAGCTTGTAGTCTGACCATGGTATTCACGACGGATGGCTCCTGCACTGTTTCCGCAAGGCAGGCTCCTCGCTAGGGGGGACCTCCTCATCGGAGTGCCCCCTCAAAATCATGGGCCCAAGGCCAACTGGACCCACCTCTGCACAGCCCTGGTTGTGTGGGGAGTAACCCCTAAACAACTGCCAAGTTGATTATTACCTCACTGTTGACTGCTGTGTTGTCCAAACGCAGCCAAAGATGCAGGAAAAAATCTAATTAAATAATTGCAAATATTTTTAGACATAAGCTCTTCTTCCATATCCTGTCATAAACTGTTGGGTATGATACTTCAGAGTTCTTTCAAATAACATGTGTGCGTAGGCATGTGTGTATCCCCTTCCTGAATACGTTTGCATTCCAAAAGCCCCCTGGACATGCCTAAGAGACTGCCATTCATGCCTGGAGATATGCAAGTTGCTTACCTGTAACTGTAGTTCTTCGAGTGGTCATCTGTGCAGTCACACACTATGGGCTCGTGCCGGTGCCGAGCCTCACTTCAGAAACTTCTAAAGCTTAGAAATTATTGGCGGGAACCCCTCCCCCCACCGTCCTATCGCGCATGCCTGGGTTCCCGCCTACCTCAGTTCCATGAGACCGCCTGAACGGCCCAGCACCGAGGTAGTCTTACAGAATACTACTTAAGAAGAGCACACAGTGGCATGGCGAAGACACTCGTAGACTCCTAAAAGCGAAGTCTAGAGGGGACGGTGGGAGGGTTGTGTGACTGCACAGATGACCACTCGAAGAACTACAGTTACAGGTAAGCAACTTGCATTTCTTCTTCGTGGTCTCTGTGCATCACACACTATGGGCGAGTAACCAGCAAACACTTACCGGAGGAGGGTAGACTCGCTGAGAATACATCATTGTAGAATTGAAGACAAGACTGCTCGTCCGAAACTAGCATCATTCCGTGCCCGAACGTCCAGCTTGTAATGAGTCACGAACGTGGAAGCTGCCGACCACGTGGCAGCTTTACAGAGATCTGGAATTGGTATGCCCCTATCAAGAGCTGTAGATGTCGCCATTGCTCTTGTAGAGTGTGATCTCAGTCCCGTTGGAACCTCCTTTTTAGCTAGGTCATAGCTGATCGAGATAGTGTTTACAACCCATTTGGCAAACCGCTGGGCTGACACCGCCTGGCCCTTCAGCTTTCCACCATAACAAATGAAGAGCCGCTGAGATTTTCGAAAAATACGAGTCCTGTCCTTGTAATAGGCCAGCGCCCGCCTAACATCGAGACAGTGCAGTTTTGCCCCGACGGTATCCTCAGCGCCCTGAAAAAAAGTCGGGAGGACGATGTCCTGATCTATGTGAAATTGTGACAGTACTTTAGGTCTGAATCCCGGCCCCGGTCTGAGGACGACCCTATCCCTGAAGAATTGTGTATATGGAGGGTCCAGCATCAAGGCACAAAGTTCCGATGCCCGTCTCGCAGAGGTGATGGCCACCAGAAACGCCACTTTCAAAGTCAATAATCGTAAATCCACCGTCGCTAACGGCTCAAAAGGTTTTGACGATAGTGCCGTTAGAACGACCGACAGACTCCACTGTGGCACTAGGGAACGTGTAGGCGGCCGTAAGTTCCGCAGTCCTCTCAGGAAACGTTTGGAAATTGGGTGAGAGAAGACAGAGTAGTTCTGAATAAGGTCATGGCTAGATGAGATAGCTGCCAGATAGACCTTTATAGATGTCTGCTGCAAACCTGATTCATGTAGGGTCACTAGAAACGATAGGATTTCCCTAATGTCACAGGACTGCGGTGAAACATTGTGTTCTCTAGCAAACGTGACGAATTTCTTCCATTTCAGGGTGTACGACTTCCTGGTGGATGGTCTTGTGGCTTCTCTCAGGACGTTGCGGACAGAAAGCGGTAGGTCTAGGTGGGCCCATCGCGTCGGATGCGCCACGCTGTCAGCTTTAGCCTTCTGAGGTTTGGGTGGCGAACGAGACCTTTGTCCATTGAGATGAGATCGCCTGTTTTCGGAAGGTGGATGTATTCCCCGTCCGCTAGTCGAAAAAGTGGGGAGAACCAAGCTTGCCTCGGCCACCATGGCGTAATCAGTATGGCATTTGTCTCTCTGAGCTGCAGAATCGCCACCACTCTGGAGATCAGTGGGAAGGGTGGGAAGGCATAAACAAGCCCTGGTCCCCAGGGTGTGCTGAGTGCATCTCCTAGGGAGCCCTTTCCCACTCCTGCCCTGGAGCAATAACATCTGCACACAGCATTGTCCGCAGATGCGAATACGTCCAAAGTTGGAGTTCCCCATCGGGTGAAGAGGGTCGAGATGGTGCGTGCGGAGAGAGCCCACTCGTGCTGATTCGAAAACTGCCGGCTGAGTTCGTCCGCTCGCGTGTTGTCTGTGCCTGCTATATGAACTGCAGACAGGGTGATCCCATGGGAGATCGTCCAATTGAAGATTATTAGTGTGAGTTGCAGTAGTTTTCTGGATCGAGTTCCTCCCTGCTTGTTTATGTACCAGACTACTGACATATTGTCTGATACAATGCGGACGTGGTGATGCGAGACATAACTCTGAAAGGTTAGTAAGGCATTTTGTACTGCACGCAGTTCCAGAAAATTGATGTGGTGTTTCTTGTCTTTGGGAGACCACTCCCCTTGCGCTGAAAGATGATTGCAATGTGCTCCCCATCCCAGTAGTGAAGCATCCGATGTTATGGACCTGGATGGGAGCGGTTCCAAAAACGGCAGCCCCATCTGCAAATTCTTTGGGATGGTCCACCAGCGGAGCGACTGAAGCAGTCGACTGGGGGTGATTACCCTCATAGTATTCCTGTGGTGAATTGGATCGAATACTGCGATGAGAAACGACTGCAGGGGTCTCATTCTGAGACGGGCCCATCGCACGACATAAACTGTGGAAGCCATGAGCCCCAACAGTTTCTGTAGGGTGACAACCTTGTGAGAGCGTGTGTCCATAATCTTTTGGGCCATCCTGTGGATCCTTATACGTCTGTCCTTGGGGAGGAAGGCTCTTCCGGATTTTGAGTCGAGAAGCGCGCCCACGAACTGTATCGTTTGCGTCGGTTGTAGGATGGACTTTTCCTCGTTCACCACTAGCCCCAGTGAATCCAGTAAGACCGTGACTGTCGCAACGTCCTTTCTTGCCTGAGACTCGGATTTGGAAACAATTAGCCAATCGTCCAAGTATGGGTAAAGTTCCACTACCAGCGCACGTAGATAGGCGCATACGGCTGCCATGCATTTGGTGAATACCCTGGGAGCGGACTTTAACCCGAAGGGGAGGACGTTGAACTGAAATATCTCGTTTCCTATAACAAACCTCAGAAATCGTTGGTGGGGTTGGTAGATGGGGATATGGAAGTAGGCGTCTTTGAGGTCTACAAGGGTGAACCACACATTTCGTCGGAGTAGCGGCAGGACAGTGCCTAAGGTTATCATCCTGAACTTGATGGTTGACAGAAACTCGTTTAGCAGCCTCAAGTCCAGAATAGGCCGTAGTCCCCCATCTTTCTTCGGAACTGTAAAGTATCGGGAGTAGAATCCCTTGCTCGCGTCTGAGATGTTTACTCGAGTAATCGCACCCTTCTGGAGTAGATTTGACACCTCCTGCTGCAGGATGTCTGAAGAGGGAGTGAGTCTCAGCGTTCCAGTTGGTGGGGGACTTGCGAAGTCGATACAGTACCCTCGAAGGATAATTTGCAGTACCCACTTGTCCGTCGTAATGTGTGTCCATGTGTTGTAGTACGGGCGCAGTCTGCTGTGGGAAGACATTGGTGACTGAAGACGACTCGGGCCCGAGTCAAAGACGTTGTTTAAGGTTCTGCTCTTGTCTGGTACGATGTTGCCGGGTCTTATTCTGAGAGAACTGTCTTTGTTGTCTGAATGGTTGGTAAGACGACTGAAACCGGGAATGTTGTTGCTGTTGTTGGTGCCTAAAAGGTGCCTGGCGTTGCGGATAGTATTGTTGCCTTGTCCAGCGACGTGGTCTATATGTTGAGGAAGGCGCTTGCTGGTAGAACCCCATCTTTTTGGCCGTGACACGCGCTTTTTGTATAGTGTCCATCTGCGTGTCCGTATTGGCGTTGAAGAGCCCTTCCCCATCAAACGGGAGATCCTCTATGCGTGATTTTGACTCCTGTGGCAGGGCTGAAGAGCGTAACCACGCATGCCTGCGTAATGCCACGGACGCCACCATGGACTTTGCCAGACAGTCAGTCATGTGCCGGGCCGAACTGAGCTCTTGTCTAGCGAGGGCTATTGCCTCTTGCTGGAAGACTTGCGCTGCTGTCTGGATATCATCTGGGAGGTGTTTATGCAAAGCGGCCACTTTGTCCCATATAAAGAGATGATACCTGGCCATAAGGGCCTGGTAATTCGCGATCTTTACCGCCAGCGCAGCCGAGGAGTAGACACGTCGACCGAATGCGTCTAACTTCCGGCCCTCTTTGTCCACAGGTGTTGTATGAGGTCTAGATGATCGTCCTTGTGCTGACTCTACTATTACAGAATTCGGTTTGGGATGTTGTAGTAGGAATCCCGCATCCTTCTCCTGAAGTTTGTACAAGGCGTCCACACGCTTGGACACTGGACCCGTCGTGGCCGGTGACTGCCATGACTCTCGTAATGTGCGCAGAAGGGTCGGCAACAGGGGCATTGCTAACGGCGAACTCGATTCCCCGTACATCACGTCATACGCAATATCTGCTTCAGGGCTGTCCGTGTCCGGGACCTCGATTCCCAACGACTCCGCTAGCCGCTGCATCTGATCGAGGAAGGTGACCACCTCCACCGAAGGGGACGCCCTCTTGTCGGTACCGACTTCGTGCGGTGGTGATGGCGAGGTCGGCTGCGCTATGTTAGACGCGTCGGAGGACTCGGAGGCGTAGTCGTCATCTGAAGGTGAGTGTGACAGCGGTGCCCGGACTTCCATGACTCCCAGGGGTGGAAGGGCCGGATCCTGTGCTCGCTCAGCGTGGTCCGGTACCGAGACTGTTGCTGATGGAGGGGCTCTGGGTGGTAGTGGTGGTACAAACTCTGGACCCTCTTCATCAAGTCTCCTTCCCGTATACTGATCGTACAAGGGCTTCTTGTGGGCGAGCGGCATCTGCGAGGACCAGGATCGGATGGATCGAACAGACCCTCGATCCCAATCGCCTTCCTGACCTGGTGCCCCAAACGGTAACGGGGAATGCAGTGGTGACTCCGTGGAGAGGGGGTCGAAGCCGAAGTCCCCCGCCTCGGATCCGAGCTGCGACCCTGAGAATGCAGTCCTGGATGGGCGAGCTGAGAAAATTTCCCCTTTCGATGTCGAAGGCTTGCGTGTTTTCGGTACCGATGACTGTAGGATCACTCGTGCCGGCACCGAGGTCGTCGGGGTCGAGGGCCAGGCAATTGGTATCGATACCGACGCCGGCGGCGATAGTACTTGTCCACTCATCGGTACCGGTGATGTCGTCGGTACCGAGGCGGCTTTCGGCGTGATCTTTGCCTTCTTCGGCGCAAGGCTTGTCAGTGCTGAAGTGTTGGGCTTCGACGTTGATGGTGCTTTCCTCTTCTCCTTCCCGGAATGCCTGCTGCTTCCCCCGTTTTTCGGGTCCTTTTTAGTCCGCTTCACCTTGCCCACGTCTGTGGGAAGGGAGGGCTTAATCTTTTTAGGGCGGGAGCTTGTCTCCGCCGGAGCCGAACGCGACGGCGTCGCTATCTTCTTCAGTGTCGTGCCTGGCACCGGTATCGGTACGTCGACTGTTTCCAAAGCTTGTTTCCAGAGCATAGCTCGGAGCTTGTTTGCTCTATTTTTCCGCGTTTGTCTTGAAAAATTCAGACAGTGCGGGCATGTGTCCACTATGTGAGCCTCTCCTAGACACAGGAGGCATTTCGCATGCCCGTCCGACAACGTCAGTTTCGCTTTACAGCCCGAACAATTCTTAAACAGAGACGCCATCTTGAAATGTCCCCAAGGCGGGAAACAACTAGAGGGAACTGGGGGGGGGGGGAGGAATGGCGGTTGCGTCCCCTGAGGACCCCACAAACCAACGCCGCAAGGGCGCGTCTTTGAATTTTTTAAGCTAACTATATACAAGTAGGAGAGATAGACGATAGCAAAAGATAGAAATAACAACTGTAGAATATATTAATAGATATATATAATTTTTTTTTTTTTTTTTTTAGGAACAACAGATAAAGAAGAAGAAAGGAAGAAGAAAAAACAGTAAAAGGAAAGATAGAATCAAGTTATAATAAATCTAAGCCAACGAACGGATAAGAGAAGTCCTTAGTGAGGCAACCAGCAAGGCGGTCGAAGAAGAACTGAGGTAGGCGGGAACCCAGGCATGCGCGATAGGACGGTGGGGGGAGGGGTTCCCGCCAATAATTTCTAAGCTTTAGAAGTTTCCGAAGTGAGGCTCGGCACCGGCACGAGCCCATAGTGTGTGATGCACAGAGACCACGAAGAAGAATCTGCCAATTTTCCCTTTCACTGTAGCCTTTTGTGATGCACTGTATGATGTTCCCAACCTACAATAGTAGTTTTTGGGGAAATCAAGGGATAGTAGACAGAACGGCAGCTGAAACCCCACTGTTCATGAGCATAACCTTTTGCTCCTTTTCTTCATAGCCTGGCCAATTTTTGCTAGCTTATAATGAGTTTTCCTGCAAAATTTCACACTCTGAAAACCTGAAGACAAAAGTTTGTTTTAAGATCTACATGATAACTTTAATTATAACTACTGAATGAAATTTATTCTAAGGAATAAGATGTTTCTTATTCTGAATAGCCAATAACAGTTAGATTTTAGAATGACTGCAGCATAGTGGCAACATGTGGCTGGAAACACCCCATTTGTGTCTGACGCTTAAATCAAAGACAATTCTTGTAAAATGAAGAATATTCCTTTTATTCAAATCATAAGGGATGAAGTTAAAAAGAATGGTTTTGATTATTTAAAGCATTGTCAAAGACAGTTGACCTTTTTCATGAAAATATGATATTTTCCTGCCTTAAAAATTATACTACTGCTCAAAGGAAAAACATCTGTAGAAGCCTGAAAGATGAGCAGAAAATTTTGCCAACTGCTGCAGTCCTAAGCTTGCTTGTTTGGAAATAAGTTCCACTAAAATCACTATTTCTTCCAAAAAAATTGTTAAGGATCTCAGTGGAAGTCCAAAACTAATCCCATGTATTGGCAGAATCTTAAGAGTTACAAAAAATAACCCCTTGAGCTAGCCATTGAAATATTTTATCTGATGCAAGAAAAAAATCTATTTCTAGACCAAATGTAACTATTAACAATTACTCAAAATACATGGTCACATTGTTGTTTGGTAGCAAAGCAAATATTGAGGTTACCTATTTTATCATTTATCATTTTCCATTGCATAAAGTTCTAGAATTATTATTTTTCAATTAACTTTCATATCATCTTTGGCTAACGCCAACTGTATTTAAATTACTGTGCTCTTTTTCTACTTTCACCTTCTTCAGTTGGAAACCAAGTGAATGTATTAGGCATTGCATTGGACCATCTTAGGTAACTATTACTTTTATTAAAACCACTTTTATAACTTGCAATGCCTCTTCTGGAACACTGTGCTCTTATCCCATTCTTATGACAAAATAAAGTATTTAATTTATGATACAACAATGAATCATACCTTAATTATTCTGGAAAGAGGCATACAGAAAAATATAACTAGCTCAACACTGTTTTCACATATACATACCCACGTTGAATTGGGCTGATCATTTCTAATGGTGTGTGTGTGTACATGCAAACAAACCTACACATAAACAGAATAAGCTACAATAATCTTAAAGACAGATACAGGTATATAAAAACAATTCAGGTGTGAAACTCTGCAAGTTGTTTATATTATGACAAGTTAATGGGGAATAACATACATACCTGCTTAGCCATATTTTCTACAAATGTTGCTGATCTTTCTCTTAAAAATGTGACAAGATCTTTAGATATGTCACTCTTTCTCTCATAATTGATTTCGTCCCTCTCTTTTCCCTGTAAGAAAAGCAAACGTTCCGTTATTTCCCATTCTTGTCTAGTCTCCCATACAAAATGTTTTATTCATGTTTCAGGAACATAGACTCACAGTGCAATTCCATGCATATCTGTTCAGAAGTAAACCCCACTGAGTTCAAAGGGACTTACTCTCCGGTAATGTGCATAGGATAGGAATCCTCATCTTGAAATGATTTAGTATGGTACAGTCTATCCTGATCTGAAACTTTTTTTGAGGGTTAAGGTGGGTGTAGCTGCCCATCCAATACGACACCCTTCTTTATTTCTTTTTTCAGCATCATCTTATAATTACACAGCTTTCTTCTCTCAGCAGTGTTGTTGGTTTTTTACAATAGCATTATTCATGAAACCTTCCCCTCAAAAGTCATGAGGCCTTGCATTATTTCACCAATATATAATATTGATACAGTGCACCATCATCTCTATAATGGTGGAAAACAATTTGTTTTCTAATTTACCGACTATAAACAGTATAGGTAATATAACATAAAGAAAGCCAATACAGAGAGCATATATTGGGTGAGATGAGCATAAAACCTGTTTGCATGAAATAAACTGGGTTAACTGTCTATTTGAATGTCTCCCTAAAGGGGAAAAATGGAAATGACCAATGCTGGAGAATGTGACAACATGGGAGAGAATTAGTTTGATACATTTTCTCCATTGTCTGAAAACAAATATAGCTTAAAAGCAAGGCACAAACACTTTCTATGGTGCAGCCCTTTTTAACCTGTGTAAAGGGTTAGACCATTTATTTTAATTAAATTAAGTTTGGACATGATCTTAAGTACGACTGCCACAATGGTTAAATATAAACATTACTTACTCCATTTAAAAACACTCCAGCTGTGCTGCAAGTCACATACATAACATCGGTGTCTCGTGGTTTAATGGTTAAATAGCAAATTTCCCCATGGACTTGTCTCCAAGGTGGGGCACGGCATCCATTGGAAAATTCATAATCTGTAATCAATCAATAGCACTGTTTTGGACCATATTTATTAAGTATATGGCTAGCAACGAGACAGGAAATACATTTCCATTTTAATATTAATACCTAATATAAATGTCTAATCCTCAGTCACTTTAGAACCAATGGGAGAGGCATGTAGACATAGGCAATGTGAGGTTCCCGTTTAATGAGGGGGAAAAGATGAGCCGCCCACATAGAGCCTAATAGACAGAAGTTAGTGTTGCCCTTTGAGGTATAGGTCCACAGGGAGTTCTTCTACTCCATAGGCTATGGTAGAATTTTATTTATTTTTTTAGTGTGGAAACTCGAGAAAAAAAAAAAGAGTGAAAAGGCGAGACCAATCATAGCCCTCTGAATCCTTCCAGGTGCCAGGAAGGAGTTCTCTTTTTTTCCTATGGTAGGGCTATGGAGTGACTGGAGGGAAGCAAGGATCACAAGAAGCACAGCTGTGCAGTTTGGGATCAATAGGGGGAAGGAACTGGAGTGAAGGAACCAGCGGGGAGCAAATGCAGCTGTGATGGGAAGCAAAGGGGTGTGGAAGAAGAGAAGGGAGGTGCATTTGTGTGTCGGTCTGTGTGGGAATGGGGGTTGCATGAGACAAACAGTGTGTGGATACACGTGTCCATATACATGGTTGTGTATGACTGCGTATGTGAGTGTATGGATGGATGTGTGTACATGAAGGAGAGTGAGTATGCGTGTGTGTGTGTGCCGATGATAAGGAGAAAAGAAAGAGATTTGGGCAGAGCATGTGTGTGTGAGTTAGCTGGCAGAGGAGGAATGAGTGGACTAAGAGTTAATTAAAAAGGAATGAAATGGGTGAAGAATTTGGGGCAACTGACTGGAGGGTGGCCTTCCTATTAATTTGAGGAAATAAATTAATTTAACAGCAGTTTAAATATGATTTTGGGAAATAACTGGCTTGTCTTCTGTATAATGGGTATTTTGTCATGCGATGTGGGGTCAAATATGTCATTCGGCATTTGGGCCTCGGCCTTTTACTCAGTTTCTTGGCCAAATTATTTATCTCTGAGCCTCATCAATTTGCGTTCTCAATATTCTTTCTGTGAAATTAATCTTTTTGTGCTTTCTGGGGTCAAATATGTAGGTTGTTATTTAAGGTGCAAACCCAGCCTCTGCCTTGTACTCAATTCTTGGTCATGCTACCTATCCTTTGTGACTAGCCCAGCATGCCAAGCAGCCATTCTGTAACTAGCCACAGCCTCAATGGCAGCCATTTTGTGATAGTGACCATGACAGTTTCTCAAATTTCCGAGGCCTCGAAAGGTTGGGGACTTACTCTAGCCTATATTTATCATGAATATGTAACTACCAAAATATGATTAAAATAAAAAGAGTTAGGACCTGATATATATTCTAGTGATTCAAGGATTGCATCTTCCTTGTCCCCAGAAAAACGTTTGAGCAGTTCTACTTCATTTTTCACAGCAGCTGGAGTTAACCTCACTTCCCTGTAATTAGAACAAGACAGTTACTTTCTGATAACTCAGAAGATTTACACACTTAACTGGAAAGAAACAAAATGTTGGATTTTTCCTCAACCAAATCCATGTCCTGCAGAAAGGAAACTCTGGAAACTGATCAAACATAACCTTATTCAGGCATTCTGTACCTGAACAAAGAAAATGCATAAGGAGAGTGCTCTAGCCATGGAGGCCCTCTATGCTGATTTTCCAGTGTTCTTGCTTTTCTGGGGATGCAGATGACTGCAGAAGGAAGGAGGGGATGAGCAATCCCTCTGCAGCCATCTGCAACACACACACACACACCCCGCTTAAATTAGCTTACCTTATTTTAGAATCAAAGACTGTGGCCTGGTTCGCATGTACCACTAAGCCATAATGGAGTTTGTTAAGATATGGCTTGTTGTTGTGTCCAAACCTATCCTAGCAAACAAACCATGGTTTGTTAACAAGCTACAAACCACAAATATAAGCATTTGAGTTAAACATTATGGATTAGCATGTTATGTGTACCATGACTTGGTGTCGTGTAAACCATTCCTAACCATGGTGGCTACATAATTATTTATTACACTTATCATTTATAACATTTCTATACTGCCCCATAGCCAAAGCTCTCTGGGAGGTTTACAGAACCACAATTTAAATATTAACCATTTGGTGCAAAAGTGTTAGCAGCCTAACTATAGCTTAGTGTCGTCTGAACCATTCCAAAATCTGGCTGTTTTAAACCATGGCTGTTTGACACAATGGGGCTGTTCACAGAACACATTGCAGGCTGTTGGTAACTTATTTAAGCCATGATGAGCAGTGGCACCCGTGACCGCCATCCAGAATATTCAACCCCCAACTGTAGGTTATCGTGTTGTGTGAACCGGGTCAGAAGGAGTTAAACACCCCTCAAACAGGCCATGAGTTCCCATAGCCCCCTCCAACCAGATCTGCACAACAACCCAGGTAGGAGGTTGAATATTCAGGATGGCGCGTGTTGTGTGAATCCAGTCAATGTCTGAACACAGACATTGTTTGTGCTGCTGTCCGCCCTGAAACACAGGTGCCCAGTAACTGTTCTGAGGGCTGACAAAACAGGCGGAAGTGAAAGAAATCAGAAATAGGGAAAACAAGTTGCAGCTTCTTTGCTCGCCTGCAAGACAATTCATGGCTTAAAGTAACAAATCATGGTTAACATAAATCACGGCTTAGTGTTACGTATGAATGAAGCTACTACATGTAGATATTTGTACAGCAAAACTATAGAGAATTCTAAATTCCTCCCCTAATTTTGAGAAAACTTTACAGACATTTTCATACCTTTTACTTCTGCAATTTGGATTTTAAATTAATAAATGCAAAAGTAAAACCTCATTTGCTAAAAGGTAAAGTACATTGTTAGCCTTCTTCAGAGGCTTTGGCCTGATAAAGTGGAATCCAATATTTTAAAAACAAAAATAATCTGTAATACACTCACTGTGAAATCTGTTTTAAAGAGCTGTTGAGTAATTGCATATCCAGTTGCTGGAGAAGTAGAGAAATTTTCATTTTCATTTCATTATCAGAAGCATCATCTTTTTTTATTTTGTCTAGTAAACGGAGCATAGACAAATCCTCTCCTTCAATCGTCCCATATCCAGGGCCAAGAATTTTCACAATAGGATCTCTATTGGCTATAAGTAATTATTTGTTAGGAAATTAATGGATTCATTTGATCACAAAATAAATATTCATGAAGTGGGATGGAATCAGATTTGAATTATCTCTACAGGCTGCCTAACTTTATTATACCGTTTCTAACTGAGCCAAGATAAACTACTTCTCCTAAGCAATTCCCCTAATACTTAAGTCCTTGCTGTACCAAGAACAAGGTAGAGCACAACATATTATACTGCTGAGCTGATTGTTAAAGCAGGAATAAGACAAAATATAGCACAGGATAGGGATGGGGGTGGGGAGTTTGCATCCCTGTATAGCTCAGAAGCTCCCACGATTACAAGCACAGAAGTCCTGAATACCTTCAAGGCACGCCTGTGCTTCCTTTAGCCTTTTTTCTGCAGCCACATAAAGAAAACGAGAGAGCTGCCCAAAACTGCGCACTTGAATCGTTGATTCTTTGAGCAAGAGCAGTGGCTGCCCATCTTTGTCTGTTTCTTGAGACTGAACTGTTTTTTTACTAGAAGAATAAAATAACAACTTAATAGGCAGGAATTCATAATAACTGGGAAAATTTTGAATAGACTACAGCTATGAAAACACTGTTGAAAATTATCTGCAACGAATCTTTGTCTTTGAACTTGGGTGATTTTTGGTAGATGGGTTTTCGGCCGTCCAGAGAGGGTGCTTCGGAGGGGGAGGGAAGGAGGATGAAGAAGCCTCAGGGTATCTTGTATCCTGGCTTCTCAGTCTCCTCTCCACTATGCCAATCGGAACTCCCCCTTTCCTCCTCCTCTGAGGTGCTTTCCCAACCTCAGAGAGCAGCTAACATGGTTCTCTCCAGGCCAGCTACAAGGGGAAGGGGTTTGGGATCAGATCTCAGACTCCACCTTCCAAAGTTGCACTGCTGTCTCCAATCTCGGAGGGCTTTTTCTAAGTCGACTTATGGTCCCTGAGAAGTTCACACAGGGACAATAGGATTGCTCTCTTAGCTTCAATGTGGTCATGACCTTTGTTATTATTGCAAAACTAGTGGGGTTTCACCAAACAAATCCATGTATACCCTTATGAATTCTCTGAAATTCAGCAGAGTGTACAAAATTCAAGCGGTTTCTGGTCTGCAGCCTTAAATGTCCATATGCAAGTTATGTTTGAATTGACAGAAACGTTACAAGCCCTCACAAAAAAGGGTTACAAATCAAAACCTAACATTTTCAGTAAAAATTGGGCAGAACAAAATTTGCACATGAAAGAAGCATGAAAAGCATAACATCTTTATTCATAAGACAGGAGAAAGAGCAAAAAATGTGAATGACTAGGCTTGATATTTAATAAACACGTATTTCAGAAATGGTTATCTAAACACAGTCTTACCTCACTTCATAGCCTGATTCAAATGCTGAAGGCTCTAGTTTTGTCTGCCACTGAAGGGGCTCTTTAAAGATAAAGGCAGCTTCTTGAGGATGTTTGTTGCTAAAGATTTCCATAAACTTAATGATTTCATTCAAGATAGATTCATTCAGTGGTGTGATTTCTAGTGTACCTGTTCCAGAACCAGCAGCAGTCCATTGAGCTGCTCTTGTCAATGCCACTCCCATGGCATAGGCTCATCCCAATGTCATACACCTTAGCAAATGGATATAAAAACCAAAAAAATTATAATCTCAAACAGTATATTCTATATATAAATATAGAGCTGTATCCAATGTTAGTCTGACTTATCCAATTCATTTAAATGGGTCTATTATATGTGGCTACAATAATAGTACACTAAGGGTGCAATCCTATGAATATTGGAAACAAAGCAAAGTCCAACAATTCCCAGCATCCCAACATACATAGGATTGCACCCTAAGTAACTTCAAATTTATTGTCCTTTAATGACTTCTAAACCCAGCCACCAGAGGCAAACACTGCACTCTGCCTAATGGTAGGGCCAGCACTGCCCCAGGTGGGTCCTGGGTTTGAACTGAATACTACTGGTCTAAAATACAGGGCAGCCTTCCAGATATATTGGGTTACAACAGGTGCTAGTAGTGGGAGTCCAACACATGTGGAGAGCACCAAGTTGGGGATGGATACTGATACAACAGAGGGATACCAGAGCCATGTTTTGATGCTGTGACTCCCTGTAATCCCACCCTCGAACCCACAGACCTGTAGCGGGGGGGGGGGGGGTCTAGGACGGGACCTGCCCCTCCTAAATTTTCTCTACCCCCTAAATGTTTTTACAAACAAATAAAGAACAGTTTAAAAAAGGGCCCGGAAACCACATTAACTCCCCCCTACTTTTGCCCCCCCCCCAAACTTTTAAGCTGGCTACCCACCCATAGTTACTGACAATGGAAGGGGGGGGGGGTAACAGCCCGGTTTGTGGACTCCCCCCAAAAAACAAAACTAGAGGAGAAAAGTAACGGATCAGTTGGCATTTCTGGACTGAAGGCTGAGTTGAACCCTCGTGGGCTCGCTTTCAAGAAAAGCACCAAATAAACCTCGAAAATGGAGGGGGCATCCACCGAAAGACGCTTCTTTGTAGTCCCTTGGAGGCTGAGCCGGCTCCGGAAACCTCCGTTGTAATCCAGGCAGAGGCTGCTACTGCTGCTGCTGCCGCCGCCAGGAAGCAAGCGCGGCACGGTTGCCATGGGGACGGGCCGGCCGAGGCCTTCGGTCGCTAGGAGCCTCCTCCCGGTAAACAATGCCGGTGCTAGGCGCGACCCTCCCTTATCCCTCCCACCGCGCCTCATTCGCCGCCATTCATTGGCTACTTTGAGATTCCCACCCGCAACAGTCGCCTCCAAGTGAGGGGAAAAACGGACCCTTCGGGCTGCTTGCCTGCCTGATATTCCCTTTCCTCGACTGATTGCCCGAGCTGTCAATCATCTCACCAGTACACCCAGAACAACTGCTTTCTTCAGATTTCCTAGTTGCTGTGTTTTTCTACAACCAGTTCCCAGGCCTTTAAGGGCAACTGCAGCCCATGCTGGTTGGGGAATGCTGAGAGTTGTAGTCCAACACACCTGAAGGGTATTGGTTGGGGAAAGCAGGGCTAATCAATTTTGTTTATTAACATCTGCATAATTCAGGGAAAAAGGAGCCCTATTTGCACACAATGCATATTTCATCCGAAGCGCTTGCGCTGCCTGCGTCAGATCCATTATCGACTAATGGTTAGCTTTTGCATGACTACAATGTCCCAAGAGTAACATGCCAATTATAATTGTAGGTGTCTCAGCGTTTTTCCGCTTTTTGAGCTACACATAACTTTGTTGCTATTAACAAATTAAAGACCGTTGAGACTATAAGTTCTACAACTTTCTAAACACTTTACAAGATTAATTTGAGGCATAAGGGAATATTGCAGCCTTTGATATTTTTGATCTCCACTTGTTTGGCCCAAATTATTGAACATATCTACAGGGCCACCATATATGCCTAAAGGTGCACCTCTGCCACATCTTGCCAACAGGCCCCATTACCCCTTTTACAAATGTGTTGAATCTGCACAGATGTTACATACCACCTGCTCACAATCATATAAATTCACTTCCTTTAGGGAAGGACATAAATGGATGTATTTTTGTACCATGTTTCTTTTCAGTTTCCCAGTTATTTCCATTTCTAAATCCTCCCAGTTTAACGTACATTATTTTCTTTTTTTAATGTACCAAGTAAAACAGGATTGTACAATTCTGAAATTGACTCCTTAGCAGCTCCTAACCAACCTAGTCAGATCTCTATGTACTTTGTTTTAAAATATGTGGGACATTACAAAATGCCTCAAATTGTAGATATTGGAAGCATGAAGCTGAATTTATCCTTACACTTTCATTTCTCATATATTATACATTCAATCTGATTGATAACATCTCAACATTTATCTAATCCACATCTGCTTCAACTCTTGTAAGATTTCTCTCTTGAGAAATTCCCGACACCAACAAAAATTTCCTCTCCCCCCCTCCCGTCCCATATTTGAAGTATCCACAAGGTGAACATATAACTGGTGTTCTTTTGTTTTCTACCCAACCAAACACAGTGAGATTTGTTCTCTGTTATTTGTCCCAGAATAGTTGTTTTAAATGGATATAGTATTTATAATCTGTTTTATGCTTTTTATGCTTTTTGAATTTTGAATATCTTTTTTAATGTTCAATGTTTTTAATTTTTGTAAACCACCCAGAGAGCTTCGGCTATGGGGTGGTATATAAATACAATTATTATTATTATTAATAATAATAATAATTTCCCCAAAATTCTTTCAGTGCTTATAGTTCACACTGTCAAGATGATTACAGTTCACATTGTAATACAGTGATTGCAGCTCACACTGGCCCTGTTCAGAAGATACCTTAAACCATGGCTTTAAGCACAGTGATAAGGCAAAAAGCCTTATTCACCATGGTTAAAGCTGTGGTTTCAGCCTGTCTTCTGAACAGGGCCACTGTCAAAATGTATCTTAATATATCATAATAATGCAGCGTAATATTTGGCTCACTAATTACCCTTTATCTGTAAGTTAACCTTCTCCTCCAGATATGTTAGGCCATAACTTTCATCATTCCTAGCCCACATGGCAAGTACTAGGTTGGAGAACGCTGCTGTGATACTATGATCCTGACTTATGTCTGCTTTTATTCTAGATAAGCTCATCTAACATCTTTTGCCAGAGGTAAGTATACTGGTATATCGTTTGAAACAAACAATATTCCCCGCAGTGTGTTACAGGGCACTCATTCTTTTCTATTCACTGTACTTCAACCAGCCACCTTTATCAATGTCATGAAGACATAAGCTGTGCTTGTGAAAAACCATGTGACAATTAGTCAGCCAGTCACTACAGTGTCAGGGCACTTTTTTAAGGGCACAAGTGTTGAGTGAAATCGGTTTTATTACTCACTACACTCAGAAGATGCGGTTATAGGCGTTTAATTTACCAGTATGTAGGACACGGATGAATTCATAGGAACGCTAGACGTACATTATTAAAAAGTGAATAGAAGGCAACTCTTTTTCTTTGCTAAAGAATATCAATTAGCTGCATGGGGTTTAAGCAAACAACTTCTTGCTGGCTCATAAGCTGTTTGTGAGTCAAGTTGTGCTTGGAGGCTCTTAACTCAGACCCAGAGGCTAATTTGTATATTTTTTCTTTGAGGCATCGAGGCAGTGGAACACCGCAAGTCATAGCCTGTTTTTAAAACAACTTGTACAGAGACATGGAACTCAGATGTTGTAGGTGAACTAGTGTGGTCTAGTAAGTTGAGACTTTACAGATCTTCCAAGCTCTGCAATCATGGGACAGTCTTGAAAAAGTCATGTCTTTTCAGTCTAAGTTCCCCATCTGTCAAATGGGCATAAAAGTATGTTTGATGCTTTTTAAAATAAAAAGGTTAAAAAATTAGAACACTCCAGCAATTATAGCTGCTGCAATCCTATATATCTGGAGAGTCACATGTTGCCTACCCCTGACATAGATGCAGGAAAGAAATAATCACTTACCAAAGCAACCTAAATCCAACGTATCAAGAGATTCTCCTGTTTCTTGTAACTTCAAACTTTAAAATATTCTTCTCTTGTGATTTCCTCTATCAATCTCCATTAGGAGTGTCACATTAAACTCAATAGGACTTACTTCTGGGAGACATAATAGGATTGCATTGTAAAATGCTGGTTTTTTATTTTATTTTTATTAAATATGTAAGTATATACTTTGGGATGGATCCAGGATCTTCCATGGGTGGAAGGGCTTTATTCATGGAAAGTGTCTCAGCCCTATTTTCAGGATCTGCCCTCCTCCGCCCCACCCCACTCCCGCACCAACATTCACCAAGGTCTCTGTCCCTCTATGTAGCATTTTCAGAGGATGGAGGGGTTGCTGTAGGCAAGATGGGGCACAGAAGTCTGCTTCCAACAACTCTGTTGCACATGCCTAAGTCTGGATTCAACCCGGAATATAAAAGACACAAAGAGACACATTCAAAGACATAAATACATACCTTTAAAACATACAAATAACTTATTTAAATAATATAATCAATAAGCTTATTCCTACTTGCAATCTGAATTTAATGCATTAAGGGGGTAATCCAATGGGATCAGTCCCAGGTACTCATAAGCCTCCGAACTTGAAGACATACGAGAATCCAATGCATTTTACCTAGATGGGCGTTTTCACCCGTCTAGTGGAAGCTTCAAGGAGGGGGAGGTGTGGTGATTGTATAGTCATTGCATCTTTAAGAGAGCTGGGATTATACCCAGCTGAAGGGTGACAGCCTATAAAAGGAAATTAGGAATAGTAATTAGGAGGCTTAGTCAGACATGCTACTAGTGTTGCTAGCCTTGCAATGGATAATTTTAAATAAAGGGTTTATATTTTTACTCTGCCTCGCTTTGGATACAGCAGGAGGGAAGGAGGTTTGGGGTGGCTGGGGATAGCTCAGATGCCCCCATTGGTATGCCTCCACTGGCTGCTCATAACAGCGGCCAGCACGGTTTTCTCTACACTGGCTGTGAGGGCAGCTGGGGAGGGGGCTGGGAGTGAGGTTTCTTGGCTCCAAGTTCAGAGCCAGGAAACCGAATAATCCTATTTCCCCCAGATGTTGTGCAGGGGCCATAGGGCTGCACCTTTGAAGACATATACTTTTAAACACTTACAAAGCTTTTCAAAATCAAAACCTGTATGAATGGTTAAATAGTAGTCCATATTTTATTCAAAATTATAATGTACTGAGTTTTCCCCAAAGGAAACAAATGTTTACAGAACTTAACATCTTCAATTTTCAAGGAAAATGAATTTTGTGACATTCTTTGTTAGAACTTCTGATCAAGTGCAATGGAAGTGATTGTGTGAATCTATGCTGAATCTTCTACAGCCATAGGGTTCAAGAGCAGAGATCAAGAACCACAAAGGAGGACAGGGTAATAACCAGAATCTGTCTGAAGCAGGTAATAATCAGTATCATAGGTGAACTAAAATGGTTAATGCTGGTATTTACCTTAATACTAAACTGGGTCTAACCACATGTCAACATATAAGAAAACTGCCAGGCATTTGGGTAAATATGTTTGAATCTATGGATGACTTTATTTCTATCTAGCCAAAGTAGTCTATTGTAATGAAAGTAGGACTGTCTCAGCTCTAACTGGAAGCCCAAAAGTTAATCTAGTGTTTGCCCAGATGTGTGTATATGTGTTAATGCTATGCAGGTTTGAGAGAATCATAGGGCAAGTCCATACACCCATGGCTCACACACAATATCCCCAAGGAGTGTGTGTGTGTTGCTGGCAGGTCCCACAACCTGATCAGAGTTATGTGGAAGCATTGATTGTGTGATCTGGCACATCCACGTTGAGCTTGGACACCTAAGTGCTGCCATCTCCACAGTTACAACAATCAAAAAAAGTCTGATGTGATAACACAAATAGTAGCAGCCACTTGACCACCCCTCTGCGTGGATGCACTGGTTTATATAATAATTGCATCTGAGCTTATGGGGTATCACTGCATTCTCTGAGAGGTATGGAGGTCATTAGCTGTATGAACTGGCTATTAAATATGTCTAATTTTGGCATCGATTGCCATTTCTAGAGATGTGGATACATATCTTCTGTGGCCAGAAAATAGTATGGGTGCTATACAAGTGAAGGAATATCAACATCTCAACATACATCATGGGCATGGCATCATCAAAACAACCCAGATCCAGTGTATCAATGGATACTCCTATTCTTTTTAACTTCAGACTTTAAAATATATGTTTTTATGCTTTCCTCCATCACTAACAGTTTTGCCTTAATCCTGTCCTTTGGACCTGTAAAGAACACATTCTCCAGGGAGAGAATCCTCTCCCTCCCCCTTTATCATGAAACCCTCATGTGCTTTTGCTAAATAAGAGCAATCATCAACCTTATGTCTCCTTTCTGCCAATGTATTGCACCAGCTGTGGTCAATTAGCAAAACTGATTCCTCACCGAGGGCCCCACACTCTTACTGATTCTCAACAGCTCATGTTGAAGCCAAACTGTTACATTGGGTTAATCAGCAGCAAATTACTGTCTGCCAAAGAACCGGTAAAGTGTATTTCTCCTAGACATACCTTTCCCACTCTCACAGTCTGTATATTGAATGCTCTGTGTGCAAAGAAATGGTATATATTGTTGACCTTCAAAAAAAACCCACCATGGAAATAGTTATCTGTTTTTGAAATCAAAGGCAGCTTTGTATAATTGGCTAGGTCAAGGCTATGGTTGTACAGAAACAAATAAGGTATCAAATTAAAGAACACATAGATTTGCCAGAAGATAGTGGTTTGCCAATATGCCCCAAATCAGATAAACTTGACAAGAGAGAAGACAACCCCCACCACATTCCCCCAAACCTGGAGAAAATGCAGGATGCATTGTTTGAAACTTCTCTGGTTGATTACCCACTTACGGTAGTTCTGCCTAGTTTGCATGTCATGGAATGGTTTGTGAACATTCCAACTTCTCAGAGGTTTAAATTTTTTTTGTCTGTGATACACAAGGCACAGCCAGCTCAGGATGTTGGGGGTTAGGAATTAAGGTAAGAGCCCTGCTAGATCGAAGGACCATCTAGCCCTACATCCTTCTTCCTACAATGGCCAAGCATATGCCTCCACAAAACCCACAAACTGAGCAGGAGGACTATCATCTTCCTCCACTGTTGTTCCCCAGTAACTGGTATCCAACGGCATATTGCTTCTGGGCCTGGACGTTCCATATAGTCATCATAGCCATCGATAGATTTATCTGCAATGGATTTGTCTCAAACTATTTAAGTTAGTGGCCATCATGATTACATCTTATGGAAGCAGAGAAGGATGGAGTCAGCACTATTGGGGGTTAACTGTTAGATGGAGTAATGTGAATAGATGCATGACTAAGGGCACAATCCTTTGAAGATAGTTGGCAGCCTCCAAACTCAGAGGCTGCCGTGCATCCAGTGCAGGGCAGCTAGAGCTCAGAGGTGATCTTTGCCTCCTTTGCTAGATAAGTTTTGCTTATCTAGCAAAGGCACTTTAGAACAGGAGGGAAGGAGGCTGGAGTGGCCATCGGAAATGGTATATGGTCGATGCCCCAGTCTCTTCTCCTCCCCACCCCACCCCACCCCACCCCAGGAATGTCCCCTTTCCCCATCTCCTCTCTCTGTTTACCAGAAAAGTAGCCGGCATGGTTCTTTCCACACTGGCTATGACAGTGAGGGTGAGGGGGTAGCATGGTTTCCTGGCTATGGTAAGGAACAATCTTATGCCCACCCCACAGACACTGTCTAGGGGCCATAGAAATGTTTTCTCCATGGTATTTGAATGGTGTATGTGAGTAGTACACATTATTTCAACCAAGGCAGGATCTACACTACTGTTTTATAACAGTATTGAAGTGCGCTGACAACTGTTGGGGCCCATGACATATTCCGAATCCATTTTCAAACCACTTTCATATTGTTATATCCTACTTGGTGTAGATCTGGCCCAAGGTTATTAGATAAGCACACATTATTTCTCAGTTGCCTTCAGCAGTCATTATGAGGCATAAGCAGTATGTTTGTGTGTATGTGCAATATTTATTATTTATTTCTATACCGCCCAATAGCCAAAGCTCTTTGGGCAGTTTACAAAAATTAAAATCATAAAAACCATTCAAAATATATAACGACAGTACAAAAACATAATTTAAAATACAGTACAGAAGCACAACCAGGACAAAAACCAACAGCCATGCAGAAATTAATACAGATTTAAAATACAAATTTAAACAGCAAAGTTAAAAATCAAACTGGAATACTGTGAAAATAAAAAGATCTTCACCTGGCGTCTGAAGGAGTATAGTGTAGGTGCCAGGCGAACCTCTCTGGGGAGCTCATTCCACAGCCGGGGTGCCACAGCAGAGAAGGCCTTCCTCCTGGTAGCCACCTGCCTCACTTCCTTTGCAGGGGCTCACAGAGAGAGAAGGACCCCCGAGGATGATCTTAGGGTCCTGGCTGGTACATATGGGAGGAGGCGTTCCTTCAGGTAACCTGGCCCCAAGCCATTTAGGGCTTTGAATGTTAATACCAGCACTTTGAATCGGGCCCGGACCTGAAGGCAGTTTCCATTCCAAAACCAGGCCTGAAGCCCAATTGAAATAGATCTAGATAATCCATTTCATTCAAGAGTATCTGGAGTTGTCCTGCAACCACCCGCTCAAGCACCTTGTCCAGTAAGGGGATGTTAGCCACCGGCCTATAATTGTTAACGTCCTCCAGGTCCAGTTTAGACTTTTTTAGGAATGGTCTAATCACCGCTTCTTTTAAAGAGGCCAGTACCACTCCCTCTCTCAGGGAGGCATTTACAACCTCCTGGACCTAGCCAGTGATCCCCTCCTTATTTGATGTAATAAGCCATGAAGGGCAAGGGTCAAGCACACAGGTGGTCGACCGGTCTTGGCTAAGCACCTTGTCCACATCCTCGGGCCTCAGTAACTGAAACTCACCCAATAAGGCTGAACCAGATGGTGCTCTTGAATGCCTCTACTAGTGGAACTGCATTAAGCGTGGTGTCCAATTCATGACGAATCTGAGTGACTTTATCTTCAAAGTACCATGCAAACTCATCACAGTGTACTACCGGGGGTTCCACCATCTCTCGCCCTGGCCCAGAGTGTAGCAGGCCATGAACCACCCAGAACAGTTTCACTGGACGACACTGAGAAGACGCAATGCTGGTGGAAAAGAACTGTCTCTTTGCCTCCCTCCCTCACTGCCACAGAGTAGGCTCGATAGTGAGCTCTAACCCGTGTCCGATCAGACTCAGCACGAGTTTTCCTCCACCTGCGTTCTAGCCATCTCCCCTCTTGCTTCATTGGCATTGATATAGTGATATATCATCACAGCAGACAAGCTTGGCATAATGGGAATGTTTTGAGCAATGTTGCAACATAAAGACAAATGCACATGGGGGGACATGCTGATTAAGATGGCATATTCATGGAGGATAAAACTATGAGTGTGGACACTTATATAGCCAAAATGGTACCATGTACAAACAAGAGGGATATATTAGCAGACTTGGAGGAAGGCCAAGGTTTGCAGAGGTGCACCCACACCCACACACCCTTCTGGGGTGGGGAATTAAGGAGAGAGAGAGAGAAACCATGAAACAATTAAGTCTGAGCATGTCCAGTGGGTTTAGTATGCTGATTGATTGTTGGGGGAGAAAAATGGGGAAATGAGAGGGGGAATGGAATGGAGTATCCTGGAAAAAGCTATGGCTGGCTGGCAGGAATCCTGAATAGGAGCACTCCACACTGCAACAGTTTATTGCAGGTCCCACCTGTATTTTTATATATTTATATCTACTCACACACACACACACACACACACACACACACACACACATTTATAGATTTTCAATCTATTTATTACATTTTATTACATTTTCTGTACTTATTACTATAGTTGACTTCATGAAGGCAAATGTTGCCTGAGAGCTCAAGCCAAGCCACAATAAATTGGAGAATCCAAAATGCTGCAACGCTCTGAGGTTTGTAGCAGTCCAAACACAAAAATGGCAATTCTTCTGGAATATAGAAATGATCCAGGGGATTTACATGGCTGATCAAATCTGTACCCCTAGTCTTCAGTACTTCATGGTAGAGAGAGGACCCTGATTTGGGAAGACTCTCATTTGCTTTCTATGTATAAAGAGATGCTGCAATTTTGCTATCCAAATGAATGTAGGTGGGACAGCTTAAAAAATGTAAACAAGCATGGGATATCCCTCACAACAAGAAAAAAGTGTAAATCGAGCATGCGGCATGAGATTGTGTACAAGGGAAAGTATGCATTTACAACCTTCAGCTGACATTTCCCAGCTAGAGACAGCATTTTCTGTTCCTTGAAAATTGACATAATTCCAGTTTGTAAATTATTTATTAGTCAAGTTTATTTCCAAAAGCGGAATTTTTCAGAAATATCCAAACAGACCTTAGCAGCTGCATCCCTGGCCATTACAGCTTTAAAAACAACCAACACTCCCTGCTTACTTTTTGATTAGGTGAACGTATGCTACAGGTCAGCTGATCTGGATTACAACATGGTTTAAAGGCTGAACACCAAACAGCTAAAGGTCTCAGTTGTGAATTAAAAGGGGTGTGGCAGGAGGGGGGTAAATCCTTTTCAGATGAGATTCCATGTGACTGGGAGGAGGGTGTTGGAGGGAGGGAATATGTGATTTTCAGAATAGGCTGTCTGGCCAAGAGATGATGCTTTCAGCAATCTTGAAGAAGAATAAAGGCTGCCTAAAGTGAGGCACATTATTTGGGATAATAAATTGTGGATTAATAATACCCGGGCTGTTGCTTTTCTTCACAATGACAGGGAAGGAGATTTTGCAGGACACTTCTAGAAATGGGTTCCAGATGGGAATGCATGGCACACTGTCCAAGACTTAATGTGATTTAGGGAGAGCTTAACCAATAAAAGGAAGGGGATGATGCACATTTCAAAATCAAAATACTATCATGCTCTTGTTTTCTACCTTCCTAGTTCTGTGGCATTATTTGCTTTGAACTTAGGCAGAGGATGGCCTAAGTACATATTTCACAGAGGATCAGGTGGGGTGGGGTAATGCCCAAAGAGGATTTATTTCCGTTCTTAATGGAGTGATTAGTAGCAATGTAGCCTTTTGTGGTCTTATTGAAATCTGTGTGATCACCTCAACGTAAACAATCCATGAATCTCTCCTTTCAGCATTCTGGTTTGTGGCTCTTCTTGAGAGTTCCACTGCTTCTCTTGGAGTAGGATGAAACAGAAGAGATGAAACCAATGGAAAACCAGAAGCTCATGGAGACGTTAGCTAAGTAGATGAGCTAAATAAGCAAACTCGACATGCACGATCTGTTTTACATATGATCTCTGACGGTATCTTGTTAATATACAAAACAAATCCTTAGGAACATATTAAGACCACAGGCCCACTCTCCCCTTCAGTCTCTTTCATCCCCACAACACTGCAGAGACAGGTGCTCCACTGAGATTCAATTTGTGCCAGGGTTCTGTAGGTACTTTTTATTGTTTACTTTTCTGTTGTTATTATAGTGTTGGGGCAGAGAGGGAAGAAGGGAGGAGGTTAGTGAATGCTGGGGGGGGGGGCAAGTAGGCATACACACATAGAACATTGTATCAGAGTTTAGATGCTTCAGTTTAGATAAGATCTGATGGGGAATGATTTGGAAATATTATTTGAAGTTGCTCAAAGATCTTACTCACGAGGACTTGTGATTTGGTATCGCTCAAATATATTAATCATATAAGTTTGTGACTTATATCAACCTTATATATTCCTTTTAAGGGAACTAGGTGAGGAATCTAGGGTTAAGAAAAGGTGAAGTTGTGGTTAGAAAATCCCCGTGTCCATAAGAACAGAGAATTAAATCAGACAGTTAACCACAAGAAAAAGGGGAAATGACCTTGTGTTGTCACAAACAACTACGTCATGGGGGGGGGGAGTATATTCTGGGAAGAGGATGGTCTAAATTATGACATGGACCAGTCGGGTTGGCCATTTCAGAATAAATTAAGAGGGAGGTCTTTGTCTTTAGAAAATGTATTTAAGTCTAGGTAACAGGATCCAAGATGTCTTTCCTTTCCCTCAGGCATGACATCCAGGGTCCCCTCTACAAGAATTCGCTTTTGCACCTGGTTAGGCGATTATGCGCATAATCGCTGAAGCGCATTTACGCCTAATACCTCTGCACGAGAGGCGGCGAGAGGCAGCGAAGCGCATTAAGGGATGACCAAAATGTGGTTTACAAGTAGTTAATGCGCATAAGCGCTTGTTCACATAGGCAAAATGCGCTTTAACGGCTGGAGCAAAATAAAACTCGCTGTTTAACGCGCATTCGATAATGTGCATAATCGGACAGATAACGCGCCTCTACGCCCGATTTGCGCTCCGTTCTTGTAGAGGTAAATTTTTTAAAGCGCCTTGAAAGATCATTAAACCTCTCTTGTAGAGGCAGCCCAGGATGTTGCTCTGAGCCTAGCATGTAGGCCTCAGTGACTCTTTGGTTGCCTGGGAGAAACGGAACTCCCTCTGTGGAGTAGAGCTCCTTTACAGAGTTGTAGGAGTGTTGTCATTGGGAGTGTGTTTGTTTATGTCTACATTCTCAAGAGGTCTGCCAGACTTGTGAGTATATTCTTTTAATTTGCTTTGCTGAATGGAGAGGTTCGTGGGTTTGTTTAATTTTAACTTCCTTAAATTGTTTTAATAAATGTTTTAAAGCAATAAAAGTTTCATTGAGTTCGTGAGTATGAGTAAAATAAATCAGTGTCTGTCTTCGTATCTTCTTTTTTCACCTACTATAGTGGGGACTTTGGGGAGCATTGATGCAAGGTACCTGTATTCAGTGTCCCTTAAATAAAAGTTACCAAAAATCCCCCTACAGCTCAAGACGTGGCATGTGTTTCAATCCCACCAGGCCTCAACTCTCAAGGAAAACATCAGAAGTAAGAATAGATGATAGAATGGAAAGACTCCTCAGCAACCACAGAGCCCATTTCTCTAGGGTAGGGTGACCAGATAAAATCCAGGTCAGGGCTCATGTAACTTTAACAGTTGTAGAGAAAAGGGAATTTCAGCCAGTGTAATTTGTATGCAATTAGTTCCTGGTGAAATTCCCTCTTCATCACAACAGTTAAAGTTGCAGCAGCCCTGCCTTCTTTTGTATATGGTCACTCTAGTATAGTGCATGCACCTTTAACTGTTGTGATGAAGAGGGAATTTCACCAGGTATAATTGCATACAAATGACACTGGCTGAAATTCCCTTTTCTCTACAACTGTTAAAGTTACATGAGCCCTGACCTGGATTTTATCTGGTCACCCTACTCTAGGGTGACCGTATAAAAAGGAGGACAGGGCTCCTGTATCCTTAACTGTTGTATAGAAAGGGGAATTTCAGCAGGTGTTATTTGTATGCATGCAGCACCTGGTAAAATTCCCTCTTCATCACAACAGTTAAAGCTGCAGGAGCCCTACCCTGGTCACGCTAGGCAGGGGAAGTTACACTACAGTTCATCCACTAGAGGTGGGGAAGGGAGAGGAGGGGAGCAGGGAAAGGAGGGGAAGTTTTCCATTATAAAACATGTTGTCGCTCCTCTCCGGTTGTGTATTGCTGCCCCATTACAATTGTGCAAGAGAAGCAGGAAGCAAAGCCCTGGTAAGGAAACATGATTTCCCCTTAATTTAAAAAAGCCTCTGACACCCTCCCGTTGTGTTGGACTGCAACTCACATCATTCCCAGCCAGCTTGGCATTCTGCCACAGCACTCATGCTCAGTCTTTCTCTACCTCTGTACTGCTGTTGACATAACTAATGCATGAACACTGAATGTGCATGGGGGAGCAAGATCATGGCAGCAAGCCTTACCTACTGCATTCACTGTACAATCTCTACTGGTGCTATGAGCATACAAAGAGCCTGCACATAGGCTCTGTACACATGGCCAGGACTTTGAAGAAACAAGGTTCCCAGCAATGTGTTCAGGCAGTACAGTGAACACACGTAGGCCAGGACTTCCTGCTGTGATCCAGGCCAACGCTTCCTTCTCCATATGGTCAGTTGTACATAGGGTTGGCCAATTCAAAACCCTGGAAACGCTGTGGCAACTGTAATTCTCCTTCCTATTCCTTCCCTCACCCTGATGCTCATCCTCGCCACAGCCTACTGTAATCGATCAGGGATGCTACACAGCAAAGTACTTCTTCGCACAATGCATAGTTAACTATGGAATTCGGTGCCACAAGATCTAGTGATGGCCAAGAATGTGGATGGCTTTAAATGGCAATCAAACAAATTCATTGAGGAAAAGGTGAACAATGATTACTAGTCACAGTAGCTATATATTATTTCTAGTATCAGACTGAATACCAGTTGCTAAGGAACACAAGCAGGAAGGATGCTATTGCTCTCATATCCTGCTTGTGGGCTTCCCATGGGCATCTGGCTGGCCTTTAAGGGAATGCTGGACTAGATATGCCTTTGGTCTGATCCAGCATGACAGGTCTTATGTTCTTATGGAAGTTGGGGGAAGAGAATAGTCAAGAGAAGCCTCAGCTGCCTTATCTCCTGTCACTTCAGGGGATTTCAATTGCTTTATTTTATGAATTTACACTTCATGGTTCAATACAAAAACATTCCCAAGGTGGCCTTGTTCTCTGGTTTTCCGCCTGCCCCTAACCCAATCCTAGACTTATCCGACTCATTGTTTCCCCTGCCCCTGCTGCTTGCGCACCTGGCATTTGCTGAATTACCTGTGCTGCATTATGGGTTGCTGTGTGGTCTGAACTTGGCACGCAGCATGGAAGGGGTGGCTTCTAACCCACCCCACAAGCCTTAATACAAGCCATGGATTGCCGGGTGGGTTAGAAGCCACCCCCAGCACGCCACACACCGAGTTCAGACAACATGGCAACCCGGGATGTGGCGTAGTTACTTCACCAAATGGCAGGCATGCGCGAGGGTGGGGGAAACCACCCATAATGCTTGGTTTCCTCCACTCATAGTAGGAACACGGCCAGTGTTTGCTGTCATCAACTGGGAGCACTATTTGCTGGGATATGTAGCATCACTAATAAGTAAAGAGAAGAAAGGGAAGCAGATTGCTTAGACCTAGCCAAATTTTAGAACTATGTAAGTCAGAGTAAGTCATGAAGTAAGTTATTATTTTGTATGAAGACTAGCTGGACATTTTAAGCTATTTAGATATTTGATGCAACAAGAGTTTGTTGTTTTCAAGTGGGGTGTCTATAAGATACCACTTTGCAGCTGCTTCCCCCCAAACCCCACAGCATCGCTGCTATGAGGCGGGAATGCTAAATCAAGATGGCAGGAAGAGCACAGGCTATCTGACTGCCATCCCGCTTGTCAAGCCTGATCCCTGGCCCAAGCCCTGCTTTCCTGGGCTTGCTCTGCACTGGGATCTGCCCCTAGGAATTTCCCTGAACTGAAATCATCACTGACAGATGGGAGAAACAATGTGGTGGCATTGGAGAAAATGGAAAAGTTGTGGTAAAAGGACATTGGGAGAAAGGGCAGTTTCAAAAATAAAACCCTGATGTGGTTGCGGGTTGGCAGCTGCATCATATAAACAACACAGCACCACTGTGCAGGCATTATAGGGTATATAGGGTGCATAGACAAGCCCTATATACCCTAGCCCAAGGTGTTATTCCTCAGAAAAGTTTTGGTAATGGAGATGGGTCTGGGTTTTTTTATTAATAAAGGGGTCAGGAAAAATAGGAATCCCCCCCGCCCCTGCCAGCAAACATTAAGGCTCATACTTGAGCAACTTGGACTAAGCAGAGACATGAAGAGGCTTATAGCCATATTTTGAATGACACTCACGTTGTAAGGGAGACTGTAAAATTGTGCAACCGCAAGAGTTCAGTGATGACAAAATCAACCTTCATTTCCACTAAGAAAACAGGTTCTAAAATAAACTGGACTGGATGCAGCTCAGTTAAATACGGAGTCCAGCTACTGAGAGTTGGAAAATCTATTGCAGTTGTATCTGGTTTCAGTCATCATACTGATCATATTATGTCAGCAGTCAAGCAAAATATAAAGAAATATTATTTTAAAACCAAGGAGTCCTCCTCCTCCTCCTCCTCCCCCCCCATACTAACACTCTCACTTGGATGACAAATGGATGCTATTGAAGAAGGAAGTTAAAAATGAGGTTACTGGTCTTATTCTACATCCATTTCAATTAAGTGGCCAAATTACAGAACAAAAGATGCCCTTTTATCAACATTGTTTTTATTGTTTAACCAGAGGAGAACTATGTGTTACAATACGTGTCTTCCTGCATAGTGTACATTCTGATACTGTTCATCCAGCCAATTTTCTGGTATTTTTCTCAAAGTCCCTGCCATGGATATTCCAACCGTCCATATGGGTACATTTACTCCTCATTTTTTCCCATTTCCTTTTCTGGTAATAACTTTTCTAAATCAAGCTTTTTAGTCAAACAACTGGAGCCATTCTAGCCATGCTGAAGGAGCCGACGCCTTCCAGGTTTGGCAATTACATATTTTATTGTTAGAAGAACCAAATCTAATGGTTTCCTTTTTCTTCAATTAGGAGTTTATATAGCACGAGAGATTTACTCCCAGACTCTTTCATTGGATGCTCAACAATGTATTGAAGGCTTGGAGATGAATTTATTTTAAAGTTTTTGTTTCTAAATACTGGCATTCCAGAAATCATGAGATCAGTTCCAGAAAGTTATATATTCTGTTTTGTGTAACATGGTGGCATTGGAGGCTTAATAGTATTTAAGTTTTTGCCAATTAGTAACAGTATCTGTTTTATATGCACAATATCAGGTTTGACTCTTATGGTTGACTTAAAGATGACAACTGAAAAAGTACAATAGAATGTGGTTGCTATAGGCTAACTGCCCATTATGCTGTGCAGAAAATTTACTGAATATTACTGTTTTAGACTGATTCACAAATACATTTTGATCATTTGCAATATCAAATGATGACTGTGAGAGATCCAACACAAGAGCTCTTAGATCAACCAGAATAATCTAAACACAGCATTTTTCAAGGGAGTCTATTCTCACATTCAGCTGAAAATCAACAAGCACCAATCAATGGAAAAGCAGATGGTTTAAATAAATGTGTAAACTATAGAGCCAGGTACTTTTGGACAATCTGCTATTTGTTCAGTGACCACATGTAGTAGTGTAATCTGACTGAAGGAAAGCAAAAATAAAATCTGCCAGGTAAAATAAAAATATTTTCTGGGGTGATTCATTGGGTGATTAGAGATAGTGCAGCCCCCTTAAATTCAAGGGGATTACTTCATATAGCGTGGGACTGATGTCCAAATGATGGAAGAGGTTTCTGATCATCCTATGCCCTGCTTGCCAGCAGTGTGGAAGGAGCAACCGAAGCTGTCCTCTTTTGCAGTATTTTACCCTAGACAGGCCTCTGAGCCCGTCTAGCTGCAGTGGGGACAGAGGCTGAGAGACCATTGGACTCAGCAGATCCATGGCCTCACCTTTCCCCACCCCCTGGCATGTCCCCAACCCCTTCCTCTTCTCCTTCCTGAGGTTGGAGTTTCAACCTCAGGGAAAGGAGCCACTGCAGAGCTTTCCATGGCAGCTTGGATTATCCCCCTCTGAAGTCATAGTTCTGTCTATGGCAAGGGATGGCAACCTCTGGCCTGTGAGCCTAATCCGGCCCATAGAGGTTGTCCATCCAGTTTGCGGAGCCTTCCAGGATTCCTCCAGGGGGTGTCACTTGGCATTCAAGGTCCACTTCCCATGGAATCTCCACTGTTAACTCTTGCCTCCCCATCCTCCCCTACATTTTAACTAAACTGACTATTTTGCCCATCTAGCAAAGATGTTTAGGAGAGCGAGGGAAGGAGGCTGGAGTGGCCTCATGACAGTTTGTATCCTGGTCTTTCCAATCCCCTCTCTGAGGGCAGAGTGCTGTCTCTGACCTCGGAGCTGGGAATCCAAACTATCCTATGGCCCCTCAAATGCTGTCTAGGAGCTATAGGATTGTTCCCTTAAGCTGAAATACTATTGGAAAAAGTAAAATGAAACAAACAATATCATAAAAAATAATAATTCAAAACACAGATGAGCATTAATGTATCGTCAGCAGCAGTAATCAACCAAACATTGACAGCCTGGCAGTCTCATCTGGAAGCCAGTTGGGTTTCTGAAACAGGCTTGTGGAACAGACAAGTTGCAGATGATCTTTGCACTAATATGCTCTGATCAAAGGCCTCCAAAATTAGTGTCAATTATTAGAACATTTAGAGAAGACTGTGAAGAAAATGAAATCCCACATTTTGAAAGGAAATTGTGAATTATTGATGCACATGCTGAGATATATGCAGCACAGAAAAGGATTAATGTGAAGCCCAGGCACAGGACAATGGGAATTGCAATCATTTATCTCCTAGTGAAGAATAAGAAATCAGTGTAATAGAGAGAATGTCTCAAATAAGGAGATAACTTTTTAATTAATTATTTAATTTATTTATTTATTTATTTATTTATTGCATTTCTATACTACCCAATAACCGAAGCTCTCTGGACGGTTTACAAAAATTAAAACCATGAAAACCATTAAAAATATAAAACAAACTACAGTATAAAAACATAATATAAAATACAGTATAAAAGCACAACCAAGATAAAACCAAGCAGCCATGCAGATTAAAATACTAATTTAAACAGCAGGGTTAAAAATTAAATGGATGAACAGTTAAAATACTGAGAAAATAAAAAGGTCTTCACTTGGCATCTAAAGGAGTACAATTTGGAGCCAGGTGAACCTCTCTAGGGAGCGCATTCCATAGCTGGGGTGCCACAGCAGAGAAGGCCCTCCTCCTGGTAGCTACATGCTTCACTTCCTTTGGCAGAGGCTCACAGAGAAGGACCCCTGAGGATGATCTTAGGGTCCGGACAGGTACATATGGGAGGAGGCGTTCCTTCAGGTAACCTGGCCCCAAGCCATTTAGACCTTTGAACATTAATACCAGCACTTTGAATCGGGCCTGGACCTGGACTGGCAGCCAGTGAAGCTGGAAAAGGACTGGCGTCATACGGTCTCATTGGCCAGTTCCCGTTAAGTCTGGCTGCCCTGTTTTGTACCAGTTGAAGTTTCCGGACTGTTTTCAAAGGCAGCCCATTTTCAAAGGCAGTAATCCAGACAAGAGGTTATCAGAGCATGAATAACTGTAGCTAGGCGATCTCTGTCCAGAAAAGGGTGCGGTTGGTATATCAGCCTAAACTGATGAAAGGTGCTCCTTGCCACTGAGTCCACCTGTGCCTCAAGTGACAGTTCTGGATCCAGGAGCACCCCCAAACTACGGACCTGATCCTTTAGGGGGAGTGCAACCCCATCCAGAACAGGGTGAACATCACCTAGCCGGACAGATGATCCACCCACAAACACTACCTGTCTTGTCTGGATTGAGTCTCAGTTTATTGGCCCTCATCCAGTCCATTACTGTGCCCAGGCACTGATTCAGAACACCTCACCTGGATTTGATAAAAAGGAGAGGTAGAGCTGGGTGCCATCTGTATATTGATGACATCTCATCCCACATCTCCAGATAACCTCTCCCAGCGGTTTCATGTAAATGTTGAACAGCATAGGGGATAAAATAGAGCCCTGTGGAATCCCATGACTCTTAAGTTGTTAGGAGATGCATGTGAGCAGAGGGTTGTATTCAATGATAGTCCTACTAGAGTTGAAATGAATGGGACTTAAGACTTAACACTGGATACAATTCAGAGCTTTCCTGGAGGAGTAAGAACAGAGTTTGCCAAAAGATCTTGCACACACAAAAAATGTCTGTGCAAATCCAGAATGTAAGCTTCCATGAGGTCATGTTGCCATGGGCATGTGTGCTTGCCAAGGGAGAAATCAATTGAGCAGTGGAATCAAGTGAAATCATCGAGTGGGTTGTGCTGCTCTAAGAGCTTTTGGGTTTTGGCTGAAGGGTAGGGTAAAAATGCTTCAAGCAAACTACCAGGAAAATGTTGCCTTTGCCAGGAACTTGAAAACCTGCAGGGAAGAGGTGGTGGAGCTCTCTAGGACAGGGGTGCCCAACCTTTTCGGACCTGTGAGCACATTTGGGAATTTAAGAAACTGCTGTGAGCACCACCACAAGATGGCTCCCATGGAGGGTATGGCTAGTCACATAATGGCAGCCATGGGGTCCTGGCTAGTCAAGTGTGAGCTAAAGAGGGGCGGGAGAAAGAAATGGTGAGGCTAGAAGCTGGGAGGGAGGGGGAAATAGCCAGTCAAAGGAGTAGAGGGGAGAGAGAACAAAGACTGCCTAGCTTTTTACTTCAAACAATATAAGTATGGTGTCCTGGACCCATCTTACTTGAGGCTTGAAAAGAGCACAAGCAGCATTTTGAATTGCGCTTGGGAACTTGTTGGAAGCGAATGATTCTGTTGTAAAACTGTATGCTCAAAGTCGTTCGCTCTGCTATTACTCTGGAAGTCTCATTCTGAATCAGATGTGACTTGAACAGTTGTCAAAGGCAGCCATAGGCAGAATGCAACACAGCGGTCTAATCTGGACTAGGGAGATCTTCATGTTAATTTAAGGTAGTTTCCCCAACACCACAACAATGCATGTTTTGTACCGTAAGCGTATATTATTAATTTCGTATGGTCCTCTGTCTCTTTTCTCCTCAAGGCAGTGCTTCGGTTGCATTTGCCAAGCAATCAGTGTATTTTGTGAAATATGAACAGCAGTTTGTGAGTCTTTACATCTATTAAAAAATGTAGTCAGAAGCTGTGCGTTCACTCACTGTATACCTCCAGCATAAGAACATGTATCCAACCAATTTTTTTAAAAATATTATTTCATGTAAACAGCAGGAAGAATAAGCCACAAACTAATGTTTTAATCGTTTGAAAACCACCCAGAAAGGTTCAGCTATGGGGCAGTATAGAAATGTAAATAATAATAATAATAATAATAATAATAATAATCTGTCATTTTTTAAAATTTATTTTCTATTGTGAAATTTCAACAAAACAAAATAAAAAGGAGAAAAAATGCAGCTGCATAAATTTGAATATATGCGCTGCCATTTTATGGATCTGAGTTTTTAAAAATAGAGCCATTAAACAATTATTTGGTGGGGGGGGTGCTGTTGTGTAAACGCCTAAAGCAGAATGGTCACCCCACTCCCATCTATTAGAGGTGGATGATGCAGTGTGCAAACTGTCCATAGGGTAGCAGTGTAAAGATCTAATGCAGTGATGGCGAACCTATGACACGTGTGTCAGCACTGACACGCGTAGCCATTTCTGATGAGACGCGGCCGCTGAGGCGGCCGCATGATAGGGTGACCAGATGGCCCGGGTGGCAGCAAGCTAGGAGCGGCGCCGGTAGACCCGGGCTGGCGGCAGTGGCGGCGGAGGAGCCCGGGAAGCGGCCGCCCCCCTGCGCCGCCCGCCCCGCGCTCCTTACCTGGGCGTCCGCTTCCCTCCGGTGCTAGATTCTACTGAGAGACAGGCTGCGCAGCCTGTTTCTCAGTAGAATCGAGCATCGGAGGGAAGCGGACGCCCAGGTAAGGAGCGCGGGGCGGACGGCGCGGGGGGGGGGGGCGGCCACTTCCCGGGCTCCTTCGCTGCCACCGCCGCCGGGTCTACCAGTGCCGCTGGGCTCGTAAGGCCAGCGGCCGTGCGGAAGAGGCAAGGGCGGGCCGATTGGATCCGGCCCTCCCTTGCCTCTTCCGCGCGGGCGACAACAGAGGACCCCGCGCGGGCGGCGGAGGAAGAACCCGGCAGTAGGTCCAGACTGTTTTTCTGGGGGGGGGGGGTGTGGCTTGGTGGGGGGGTTGTTTTGGGGGGGGGGCGGGGGGGGGACCGGGATTTTTATTTTTAAAATCTGGTCACCCTAGAGAAGGATGTTTCATCCTCGGCTCCTGCACGGCCAAGTGCAGTAGCCGAGGATGAAACATTTGCTGCTCCTGAGGATGAAACATTTGCGACTAGAATCTTGGAGTAGGCAGGTTAGTTAAAGAATTCCCCCTCCCCCTCACTTATCTTAGTTCACGGCACCCCACACAAGCTAAATAATATCAAGACCAACAAAAGAAACTGACTGACGGATGAACAAAGAAGTCACTAAGCAGGTAAGTTAAATAATTAGTTTTTGGTTTATTAAATACAGTTATATATAACAATTATACATTTATGTTATTTAAACTATAAATATCGCGAAATAATGTTTTTTCCTCAAAGTGACACACCACCCGAGTTATGCTCAGTTTTTTGGTGAAGTTTGACACACCAAGCTCAAAAGGTTGCCCATCACTGATCTAATGAATTCTCAGTTGTAGCTCTGGCTGCTCCTGGTGTTAGGCTAGGTTTACCACTTGGGGAGTGGATGTGGTGAGTGACACCTAGAGTGATATTTTTCTGACTAATGCTTTTTCACCCACAAGCCCTAAACATTGGGCTCCATCACACCTACTTTTTCCTGGTATGCACCCATGATTTTAACTGTTTTATTAGCATGGCAAGCACTGGTCCCTTTCACAATCGTCACTGTTGCTTGCTCTCCTACTATTGGGCCTGCTCCACCCTGCCCCTTCTCTTTCCCCCTCCAGTTCATTGGTTCTTGTTGGGTGATGGACATGGTTGCCTCCCCCCTTGATCTGGTTGTGTTGTCTAGGGTTTTATCGATTCAGCATTTAATCAGCTGTGTGCCTACCAGCTCTGCACAAGTCCGTTCGTTCGACTCAGCAAGCTGGAGAACTGCTCCACCCTCCTTTTTCGTCAGCAGGACCGCCCCAACAAAAGCAATATAGCACAAGGACAGCAATACACGTGGAGAAAATAAATTGCACTTTCCCAGCCCTAGAAAAAGACGGAAAATGGAGGGGAAGAGGCAAGGTGACTGCAGGACAGGCACGATATCATGTATCGCGTTTCAAATCCATGTCATTTGGGTGTGCGTGCATTTCTTCAATTTTGGCAATGTGCAAGTGGCAGCTCCCCCATGGAAAACTTCTGCCAGTCGGACCACATGTGCTGAGCTAGGTGGACCAACAGTTCATCTTGGGATACAACAGTTTCATAGGTTGAAAAAAGCCACCAAAGGAGCATCCCACAGAGCATGCAGGTGGAGCAAGTTTTGTCTGTTTGTTGGGAAAGGTGTTAAGCCACTGTTGGGCAACTTGTGGCCCTCCAGATGTTGTCGTACTGCAGCTTCCATCGTCCTTAGGCAGCATAGCCAATGGTGAAGACTGATGGAAGTTGCGGGCAAAACATCCAGAGGACCATAAATTGCCCACTCTAGCTCTAAACACATGGTTGTGTTTAATAATTATGCCCTCCTCTTCATGAAGCAGAGCATGGGCTTTTGTGCCTGGGATACCATTTTCTTGTGATAATCACAAAGGTGCACGTGAAACTGATGGAAAATTTGTATAGACACAAAAAAACATGAAAATGAATTCTTAGTAAGGACATTTTACTATAGTTTATTTTAAGCCTTGGTTTGTGGTGGTTTATATAAATAGGGCTTGATTTAGCTGACAGAATATTTAAGATTTCAAACTGGCATGTGACAAAACATTTACATTCTATGCTGTGGCACCCCCTCAAACATAACACGATGTTTAATATGGAGGATTTCCAAAATCTGAATCCTCCCTTCTCCCCCACAGAGTCTGAAGTGGGACAATTTATTCTACACCTCTTCATTCTGCTGCAGGTGTTGCACATCCTATCTCAAAGCAGAAGGACTGGACTTTTGGGAGAGGATCCCATTGCAAGAAATATTCAACCAGCAGTTACATGGTGATTTTGCCTATTATTATTTGCCCAAGAATATGATAGTTTAGTTTAATCTGTGCCAGGTATGAGAAGGACAGGGATGCAGCTTTCCTCAGTCTTGTACACGCCAGATGACTTGGATTGAAACTCCCAGAAACCCTGAGGCCATGCTGGCTGGGGCTGATGGGAATTGAAGCCCTCAAATCTGGAGGCATCAGGTTGGATAAGGCTAAAGAGACAACCTCCTATCAAGAAAGGATGAGGAAACTTTTTCCTGATTAAAGTCCACATTACCTTGGCCAAATATCTGTTGTGGGAGGGCATTCTAACCATGGGAGGGGCCAGAATAAAAAGTGGGTGGGAGCAAAGCAAAAACTGAGTGGAGTTCTCAAAGCAGGCAGAATCATGCAAGCTCAGCATGAGGCTGAGGCTGACAAGGTCCTTGCCCCTACAGTGGGGTAATAGGAACGTCTTATCTTCAAGAGAGAAAAACTCAACAAACACAGCATAAGCATCTATTTTAATGCTCTGTTCAAAACAAGCTTGGACATTCGTGATCTTACTCTGGATGAAGTGTACCTTCCTGTTCTGACAGCTTATTGTCCATCAGCCACGAAGTAGCTTTTAGGATTTACAGCAAGAGACCAATCCAGACACAACTTCTAAAAGTCATGTAAATCACACCAGGTTCCGAGGATTCAACTGTCAGTTTTGCAAGCTGAAAGTGTTCTTTCAGGTAGCATCAATCATGACGCAATCTGGCCACCATTGCTACATATGACAAAGATACCTATTTTTAAATAGTTACACCAATCCCGCTAGGAGCCTGCCTTGGGTCAAAATTATGTCAACTCTGCTCTGTGACTTCAGAAAGTGTGTGTGTGCTAAGTTATTTTTGGAGAGTTGTCAGCTAGTGTTGTATTCTATTAAATTTGGAAGATGTGGGGATGCTGTGTGTGTGTGTGTGGAAGCATAAATGGAACTGCTGAACCAGAGCTGCCATCTTGCATTACAAGCAGGACTTGGGATAGTAAGTGGTTCCTGTTCCTGTCCTTGAACTTTATCCAACTGGCCCGCAGGAAGTTCAGCTGATTTAGCCTCTTTGCTCTCTAGCTTTTATGAATGGCTTCTTAGGGTTAAACTAGATACTATGTGCAAATTCATGTAACATCATGCTGGTATCCCTTTTTAAAATGGAAAAGCAGCTTCAGTTGGAGCAAAATCAGAAGTGTGTGTGGCTTAACCTGAAACAACACATGCTCTGACCAGAAGAACAAGAGCCCCTGGGAGGTGGCATCCCACCCCTCCCAGCAAGACTCCCATGTCAAGGGTGAGAGCAGTCTGGCAATGGGCAAAGAAGGAGCAGCTACATAGTACTTCCTCCTCCCCACCGCATCAGAAAGAACTGTCCTCCAACAGCCATAGGACTGTGGAAGTGAGGGAAAAGGACACTCTGGCCTCTGCCATGGGCCAAAGGACTCAAAGCCACAAGCTGCTTGCACTGTCCAAGCAGGAATATCTGCAAGGGAAGATCAGCCTGGGCCCAATGGGACATCAAGACCTTAATTCATTCTGGCATAGTCAAGTCCCCTCCTCTGCTTTTCCCACCCACTCCCCCTTCCGTGGGCAGAACTCAACGTTGCCCAAGTGGACTTCTACTTGACAGGCAAGGGTTTCTCCTCCCTACTGCAGTCCCAGTGCCCTCGCAAAGATCTGCTTCCCCAACCCTCTGGAGCAGATTTTGAGGGTGCAAGCAGGAGAGGGAATCACCTCCTCCATGTTATGCTGATGGAAATAATTCTGTCAGTGGGACGAGTTCATTGGATTCCACCTTGTAACTTGTCTTTTTAGTTTGTAAACCTGAGGATGGGGACCTGTGTCTCATTGTTTTGACTGATGCATTTTAGAAGATGAATATCCGAAAAATAAAATACCCTGGTGAGCAGAAAAATAATACACACTTCAAATAAATAAATAATTGATTTCTGTTTCCCTGCCCCAATCCCCCAGCAGCGTTTCCTGTGTTTGCCCTGCATCTGGAACTCTATATGTGGATAAGCTGGAAAGAGGAGAGATGTGGAGTGGCAAGCAGGAAAACAGTTAAGATCCTCCTCCTTTTCCAATCCCTTCTCCACTCTTGATCATCCATTCAGAAGCAGCTTTTCCAGTTCAAAAAGGCTGATCAGGGTCATGTTACAGGCATCTGTGTTGCACCTAGTTAGGTCTTTATACTCAAAACTATCAATATACCTGAGACAGCGCCTTCTCCCTTACCAACCTGCTCGATCACTGAGGTCATCAGAGGGCATGCTCTTGGTGGTTCCACGTGGATCTGTGGCCTGATTGGAATCCACCAGAAGAGCCTTTAGTGTAGTAGCCCCTTCTCGCTGGAACTCTCTGCCTCTGGAGGTCAGGCAGGTGCCAACACTATGTTGCTTCCGCGCCTCCTGAAAACAACTCTGTTTTGAGAAGCCTTCCTCAACTGACTAGCCACAGTTTTTCTGGTTCCTTTATTTTTAAATGGAATAATTTTAATTTGCTTTTTTAATCTTCTTTCTTTTACTGTTTATACCTATGTTCACTGCTCTGGAATCTGTGTTGGATAATTGAGTGGTATATAAATATTGTAAATAATAATAATTACAAAAAATGCAAACTACACTTATTACTAGTGCTGGGCCAAAACCTGCCCCCTATTTTTGGGAATGTCCTCTCTCCCTGTGAAAGAGGAGTTTTTTCTGCTTCTTTCACAGGGAGGGGGGGAAATTCGGAGACTTTTCTCCTTGGGGAGGGTGACAGGGTCTCTCCACATACCTTTTTTAAGTGTAGCTGATTGCTGAGGGGCTTATGTTTTACTTTTAAAAAAAACCACCCCTTCCCCCAGCATTTGGATGAGCCCAGCAGTTCTTAGTTAATGCCTATTGGAGACCATGTGATCTCTCCCTCTCCAATGAGCATCCAGCAAGCACTACTGGGCTCCTGAAAATGCCAGGGGTATTTTTTTTAAAAAAAGACCCCTCAACAACTGGCTACATTTTAAAAAGTATGTGGAAAACCTGTTCCCCTCCCCAAGAAGAAAATTCTACAAAATTCTCACCTTTCCCAGTCTCTTTCGCCTGAGTTTTTTGTTTTCCCTCCACCCCCCATGAAATGCCAAAAATGGAATGGTCAGATTTTTCAGCATAACACTACTTATTACTCATACATTAACACAAGTTAACTTTTTTAAAATTTGAATCATTTATAGACCATCTTTCATCATAAAAGAGGACAAGGTGGTTTACAGAAACATCATTGCTTTGAAGCACCCTCATGTGGAATGACTGTTTATTAAACATTAAGGGAGGCTCTGCAACTGTTTTTCTAAAAGATGATAAAATATCTGGTTAATGGGGGGGGGGAAATAATGCTCAATGTGGAAAACATTTTTTTCATACACTAAGAGCTTCTCTACATGAGCAATTCATTGCACACCCATGATTGGACACTCATGGAAGTTTGTGGGCCCTTTACATGATGCCATCATCTTCCAGGACATCTCCTGCACCTTCCCCCAGTAATCTTGCTTTTAAAAATATCAGAGATAATGGACTATTTAAAATTATCGCAGGATATCACACGTCACTAGATGGTGCTGCTTCATTTAACTTTATGGAGCATTGCCAAGAAGGGAAGTTTACAATTACAATTCATGTGGTCACTGTTGGTCTCTATCTAAAGGAGCTGTAGTCAAAACAGAAAGACCCTAGAAGACGAAAAAATGGTAAGGGTGCAGGTTTTTCCCTTAATGTAGAGACTCTCTGATTGTGTGGCCCTAAGCCAGAAGTCAAAAGTTATCTTTCCTTTAACAGAAGTACTCCTTCCATTGAAAGAAGGGAACCTTTAGAGCCAAACCAGAAACTCTTCATCCTTTGGCAGGCACACCTAGTTGGCAAACAGAACCATTTCGCTCTTTAGGAATCATCTTCAGGGCACACATTACATTTAAAATAGCATTAGCAGAGTTAGTTTTTCATATTAAGGCCTTCTCATAATTCACCTCTCCAAAGGAGATTCGTATTTTCTACAGGCCATGTGTGGAAAAACCAGCAATGTTCAAGAAAGAAAATGTTTGTCTCTTGTCGCAAGAGTCTGTCTTATCCTTTGACAACCATAGAAAAAGGCATAGGGGTAGTTTAACAAAAAAAAAAGGAAAAGAAAATGAATATCCAGGTGGTTTTTAAAGTAGGATATAATAAAGGGCAGGGCATAGTCAAGTATAAGGAAAGAAAACAAGTTGAAAAGTCCAATACAGGAATTAATGTTAAGAACACAAAGAATAAAAAGGAAATTCAATGTTCTATTTGAAAGCCTAGGTGAGAAGCGCTCAACCTGGCTCATTCTCTACCACTACTCCCTCCACACCAACACCACATAAAGCAAGCTGCCTATAACTTCACAATGCCATTCTGTTTAATAAACTTAGAATGGTTCAAAAAGAAAGAATTCTGTGGCTAAGTTAAGAATGGAAGCATTCCATTTTTTTTCTTTTGTTGCTCATTTTGACTGATAAGGCCATTGGCTGGAGCGTGCGGAAATTGAGCTTATTTACAAATGTTGATGTGGAGGCTTGGGAATATTTCTTGGCATTTTGCTGCCTAACTGACCTTTTGAGCCCATGATGCTATTTGCATGGGTGTGGGTGCGTGCTTCAATTTCTAGTCAGGCAATAGTTCCTCTGGACCCTCCAGGGCAAGACTGACTTTCTTCCTATAAGCAATCGTGATCTTACTTTACTGTCAGTGAGTCTAATACTGGGGGAGAGAGTTTACACACCACTATTCCATTCCTGCCAAAGGAACTTGCACCAGCTATATCAGACATGGAAATTTCCTTGTATCAAAATATCAGGAAATACAACTACAATCCCCTTCTAAAAACTTACAGGTTTGCTTCCTGGTCTGAGCAATTCGGAAGCTTCCTCAGGCTGCTCTAGATCATCCTCAAAGTACTCCTCCTCCTCCTCTGGTTCAAACCTGCTCCAAACTGCAGACACTGGGTGTCAGAGATCATGAGAAAGGGACGTTATTTACCACGAATTCCTGTTTTCTGTATCTTCAGGAGGGAATTCCAGGACTTTGGGGTAAGCTCCTCCCACTAGATGACAGGCGGGACCAATTAAAAAAACAACTCTTCAGTGGGAGGAGGTACTCAAGCTTCCCAACTGGCCCTGCCCAGTGACAGGATAACTGCAGTAGTTTTTAAGTGTTTTTAACATGCTTTTTCCCTCCCCATATATTTCATTTTCCTTCCCCTTCCAGCTTAACAGACAGGGGTGGGGGCAGTGCTTATTAAAGGCAGTTTTAGCTACACTGTTTTCAAGTTAAGAAGTGCCACCTGAACTGGCTATCGGAGGTTTACCTCAGAACATCTTGCACGCAAAGCCGCCTTACTGGGTAGGCGGACCCCATAGGTATGGGTGGAAGTGCCTCACTCGCTGACCAAGTAAAAAGCTGTTTCTAACTGGGAGGAGGCTGGACTATCGGGTCGACTTTGCCGTCCTTATTTGCCTCAGACAATGGGCCTGATATGCACAACCCCGTCCATGCCTGACAGAAGGGGAGCATGGCTCTTGGCTCCATTTTCTTTTTTGGCACACAAAGCCAAAGATACAGAAGAATGTCACTAAATCAAATGTAGACACATTCTTCTCAACTGGCAGAGTGTTTTTCTGCAAAAAGTCCAACGTACACCACCTCCCAGGGTGAGATGTCAGAAGTGGATATGGTATCCCTTTAGGGCAACATATATGGTTCTACCCCTTACTGTATCCTCACAAACAAACCTGTGAGGTAGGTTAGGCTGAGACATTATTACTGGCCAAAGGTTACCCAGTGAGCTTCAAGGCTGAGTGGAGATTTTAACGAGTCTCCTCAGTCCTAGTCTGACACTAATGACTACACAACACTAGTTCTCATGAATATGTTAACAGTGCACGGCATTTCTTTGTCATATCACAGTATCTCCACTACAGCATGAAAAAAAATAATGTAGCGACTCCAGGACTTTTAGATTAGTCCATTTGTGCCAACAGAAACTAGCATACTGGTGCCCTGCCTGTCACGTATAGACAAAATTCTTCCAATTCACATTATCTGGCCAATATAAAATATCATTCAATGGCATTTTTCCCATTAAAGAACAATTAGATTGATCTCTGCAAAATTTCATTTTACCCTGAGTTTGGAGAGATGTTTAACAGCCTGGATTCTATCACAACATTCCCAGCAACTTAAGGAAAGGCACTATGATGGGAAATATAACATTCTGAGTTTCCTGAGATGTGTGAATGTTCTACTTGTGTAGGACATGTATCTTTGCCAGTCTGTAACTTCACTGCTACACTGCATAGAAAAATTCTATATTCAATTAGGAAAGAAAGAAACTCTTGTAGGTGTGCTTCTTTCAAGGAAACAAAAATATCAGCATTCCTGAAAACTGCAATTGGAACAAGTTTTGTGTGCATACATACATGCATTTGAATGGACAGTAAAAATGTTATTTAGTTGGAGTAACATGCATATTAAGTCAGAGCCATCATGACACAGGAAAAAACTGTTTTTCCAGCAGCTCATTTAAAATGTGTGGAACAACCCAATAAAAGCACCCTCAGAAGCCAATATCCTGACTTTACTAAGTGCCATGCAAGAAAATATCACCCAAACTATCTATTAACGAACCCAGTTTTAGTCAACTGTAACACTAACATTTCTTCCATTTTTCCTATTCCCAACAACCCACAGATGAGCTAAGAGGAATGCAGAAAGGATTTCTGTGTCTGTTTAGGGGAGAACTTTATTTTTTTAAAAAACTTTTTTTGCTTTGTGATTAATTCCGTAAGCATGGGTTAGAACCAAACTAATTAGTTGCATGTTTCATTGATTTCAATGGGAATTACATCATGACTAACCTATCAAAATTCAACTAACTTAGTCTGGATCCAACGCAATAGGGACAAAGAAATGGAAAGAAATCTTCCCCCGCATGAACAATTTAGCAGGGATTGAAACAGTGGCTATGAGCTACTCAGCTTCAACCTGGTCTAAACATGCTGGATAGCAAGGTGGAAATGAGATGTATTTTAAATGCTTTCAAAGAAAACCTCCCTAGAAACTGAAAACTAACTAACAAAGAGAAACATCATAGCCCAGCATTTTGTAGGGAGTTTGGGTTGGTTTCATTTTACATGTGAAACCAATGCAGACTGTTTTCACACTGTCACTTCAGAATTAAGGTCCATATGCCGTCTTGCTGGGTTCTTAATCTTTGTGTGACAAAAGACAGAAAAAGTAGTAAATGACTAGACAAGTTAAAGGCTTTGTGTCCCGGTCATAAAAGCACACATTAATATACAGGTCTACTATTCTTTTGGAACAGTGGCATAATATTGGAGTTTTTGACATGGTTCTCTGCTGATATGACTGGTATGCTTCAACTAGAGCATTATGTTTTTCTGTGGCAAAACGATGACTTTTGATCATTCACTCATGGTACTTATTTGAATGTGATAGTGGTAACAGCTCCTATAAGTGCAATGTATTTTACACATGTTTATTATTAAGATGACCAATTGTAGCGTTATGTAAGGTATAATATATATTACAAAACTAAATTTTCCTGAGATATATTACGTCAATAATTTATTGATTTAAGATGATAAAGTTGTATTTCAGGCACATAATCAGTAAGTGAATTGATGACAACTTCAAGTATTGCTCTGAATCCAACAGTATAAAAAATTAACATTTGTTTTACAATGACAAAAATACAATAAAGATATTTGTACTTAAAACGTGAAAACACAGTACTCAAAACCATGCGGTACAATTTGAAGAGGCTGAAAAAGTCTAGTCTGTTTCACTTTCAGCCAAAAATTGACTCCAATCTCTCTTTAAAAAAAAAAAAAGTATCCCCATGCTCTGTAAATGATCCAAAGTTCCACATAGTTCCTGTGTGCATGCATAGAGCATTCCACTGCACTGAAGAGAATAGACAGCTCCTACTCACGTCAAGTTCCATGCAGACCAGAGCTCTTGGATGCTCTTATTAAAAAACAAGGATGTCAAAGTCATTCTAGATTTAGGGTATTGAATCCATGCTAGCAATATGGTACGTCCTCTTTCAACACAAAGAACAAGGCAATCTTACACATATTAATAGTCATTATCAGTAGGAACACAATGTTGTAATGCTATACGTCAGGTGGCAGTCACTAGTAATGGGCCCTGATATCAGAGATTTTCTGGTCTGTCATAACATATAGGCCAAATGCTTCCTTGTTTTCAACAAAAACATTTTAAGAACAGACTCACACATTATAGTTTACAAGCAAATGTATTTCTAAAGAAATACTGTGGATCCTCTTGTATACAAAATTTAGACATTGCTTGATAACAGGCACTCTTGAGCTCTAGATCTCACTGTTATCCTCTAAAATCAAAGATACTTAGTACCTCACAATTAAAAGGATCAGTGATTTATTTAAATAAGTATTTTAAAAATGGAACATTTTACTTGGAAAAAAAATCCAGTTCAGTATTTTTCATGCAATTAAATGGTGCTGAAGTGCAATCATACTTAACACACCAAGAACAGTAAAACCTGAGATACTCAAGATTATATTGTGTATATTCTGTGCCAGGTCTATAGGATGCGTCAAACTAGCATAAATATTTCCAAGAGACGTTTTGGTTGTTGGCACTTTTCTTGTATTACACAATTTTAAAACAAAAATGCAATGAACCAAAGAAACCAACCATCTATTTAGACTACATTTGCAAAGACTTGGTGGTTTATCTGTATCTAAACTAAAATATTTACATGGAATGTTGAGTTTATAAAGCCAATGTTTAAAATCACAGACACCTACGGATCTGTTTAATAAATGACCACATTGACAAGAAATAAAAAAAATTAATATCCCTTCTCACCTCTTTTTATAAATATATATAGTCTCACTAAATTCTTTTGCCTTTAAATAAGACAGCTAACCCTTTTATATGTTAACATAAAATAACTGGGCTTCCTGTTTGCATGCCAAGGCTGTGATACATCACCATCCCATGCTATTGGTAAGACAAATTCACTTACACACAATATGTATATCTCTTTTATCTACTAATATACTTTGTGTCACGTAGAAATCAAGAGAAAAAGTGTTTCTAGAAAACACAACTTGAGGTTTCATCCATATGTGGCCAGTGTAAAATAAGAATGCTCCACAAGTTTTAATTGCAAGTTTTCAATTTTAAAAAATAACTTCTGGGTTTCTGAAAGGCTGTTTTAGAAAGGTATATTTAAAATCATGAAGCACTTATATAAATAAAATCCATTCACAAAACTGCCTTTATCGCAAAGGCTACCCCTTCCACCCTGTTATCTTAATGACTTACATAAAAACCACTCTAGCCTACCCAAGTTTTGATGTTTAAAGTAAAAGCCTTACAATGCTTTGACTCCCACCAAAGAGTAATCTACAAATACTCAAGATATAGAATATTATTGCTTACTGAAAATACCAAAGACATTTCCCCCCACCAAAGTAAGTTACATGAGCTTTCCTGGTAAAGTCATTGTGAATGTGGAAGACAAGATAACTCTCCACACACGCAAAATCTATATTGAACATAATTCAAATACATATTCTAGTCAAAGAAATGTTTACCTTCCCCAGTTTTCAATTTTTCAGTTGTTAATCCTCGACCAGACCTCGTAATAACAAAATTTGTGGCCATTTCAACACTGATCTCAAGCCTTAAGCTCTCCTAACAACTCTTGTCTTAAAGGAGGTCTTACACTGGAGATATACCGCATTTCATAAACAGTTTTTATCACAATAGGTGAGGATGCATTTTAAAAATCAGCAAACTCAATCTGTTAAAAATAAGGCGTCACCGTGATCTTCTGCTTCCAAAATCCTGTTTTGAAACAGGAAGGTTTACATACAGAAAAATAAGATCAACATTCCAATGCACCGAGTTTGTAAAGGCATCAGTTTGCCAAACCTTGAAAAGCTTCCAACCAACAAAATGTCCATTTAGATCCAACTAAGTACCTTATTTAAAATATTATGAAACCTTTTATTTGTTTAGTGTTATGAATGCACCCAACTGACTGGAACCCAAAAAGTTTCTCTCTCCAGCTTGTCAAAAGTTGTTTTCAACTCATTGTAAGCTGTAGTAAGATCATCGTTTACTATAGCCTTGTCAAAAAGATGGCTGTATTGGCTTTCCATAATCTGTGCAGATTTAATCATTTCTTGAAAGTCTTCTTCCTAACAAAGAGAGAAGCAGTCAGTCAAGAATAAAAGCAAATCAATCCACATAACTGTCAAGTTCACAGTGCATTATGTTTTACAGCTTGGATCCAAAGATCTTGTTGCTTGAATAGAAGGCATTTCCACTTAGGAGGAATTTGTCAGTTTCCCGTATCCCCCCAAAACTGTTTTGGAGGTTCTGCTGATCCTTAATTTTCAGGAACCACAGATGTCTAGACATGCCTTCCATTTCTGCTGCAGGATCTCTGGATCAAAGTCTATATTTAGCTAATAGGTTATTTAAAAGTGAATGAAAATTATATTTCTTTATTACAGAATGTACATAATCTTGAATATCAAATTATTTTGTAATAGTTTGGAAAGCTTTACTTTGCCCAACTTTCACATCTTTCCCCTTCTTCTGCATATCAGCATCATTAGCCAGTAACTGATAATTAAAGAAATGTCTGTGTGCTAGAACAGCACTGTTTACACTAATGATGTACTGACCAACTGCATTACCTAAGACCCAGCCTGCTATTAGCAAGGGATTTACTAGAACACAGTCTGTATTTTTGAAAGTTTGGTAAGAATCCAAAGAATCGTTCCTTTCGGATTCCTGGGTCTTACTAGGGCTTATTCAGTAGGTTTATGTTCATGTTTTTGGAAACATAGTATGTAACTATATAAAACTAAAAAAGAAAATTCTAAGAGGAGCATGCCTGCACAATTGCATTATTCTTCTCCAAGTTAAGAAACTATTTATGCATTCAACAGTCCAGTTTTGAGAAGTCTTACTAACCTGAATATTCCAAAATTATATATTTTTAGATAACTAAAATTTACAACAAGAATTTTGTCAGAAATTAATTTACAATGTCCATAGTTAGTATCCTTAATGGGCATTAACAGGAAAGTGTCACAGATTCCACATATCCCTGGCAGGGAGTTCCCAAGAATAGCTGTCCATCTACCCACGACACACCTCAATGACCACACCACAGGGCTCCATCCTGTGACTCACCACCTTCCCCATTCATTATGCACATGAGGCTGCTACCCATGGAGGCAGGTGCATCATTATGCTTATTACATCACCTTTGCCTTTCCTTGTTATCCACACTCATGCCTATAGTGTTGGTTCATATTTAGTATCTGACTCTGTGGAGAGTAAATGAAAACCAACTGAAGATGATTCAACATAAAACTAACACTCGTATGACTGGCAAGCCTCATGACTCTCATAGTATAGGCATAAGAACTCCTCATCACTGACAGCAATGGCAGCTCAAAGGAACACTGGAGGAGGGGGATATAACTGCCAAGTTCTCTGTTGGCTGGAATGCTTCTGCCACAAAGGTGAGCAGGGAGCTTGCAGAGGAAGTTAACCTCTTCTATCCCTGCACCTCTGTGTCACGGAAGTCATAACCCTGTTGCTGCCACTGCCAAAAGGACATGCCAAACGAGCATTATACAAATCTATGATGTGATCACAAATTGAATACTGTATACAGTTCTGATCACCACACATAAAAAGTATATTGTAGAGCTCGAAAAAGTGCAGAAAAGGGCAACAAAAATGATCAAAGGGCTGGATCAACTCCCCTAAGAGGGAACGTTACAGCAGCTGGGATTGTTTCTCATAGAAAAGAGGCAAGTAAGGGGAGACATGATAGAGGTGTACAAAATTATGTATGGTGTGTAGGAAGAGGATACAGAGACATTTTTCTCCCTCTCTCTTAATACTAGAAACTGGGATCATCCCATGAAACTGACTGATGGGAGGACAGATTCAAGACAGATAAAAGGAAGCAATTCTTCACACAGCACATAGTTAAATTATTAAAATTCGCTTTCACAAGATGTAGTGATGGCCACTAATTTGGATGGCTTTAAAAGAAGACTGAACAAATTCTTTGAGGATAAGGCTATCAATGGTTATCAGAGGCAATATGCCCATGTACACCAGTTGATGGAAAACATGGGTGGGAGGGTGCTATTACACTCATGTCCTGCTTGTGGGTTTCTCATGGGCAGCTGGTTAGCCCTTGTGTGAACACAATGTTGGACAAGATGGACCTTGTTCTGATTCAGCATGACTCTTCAATTGTTCTTATATTCTTAAATGAAGTGGGGTGCAGAGAGGATGAAGGTGGCTCTTGGAGTGATCAGCTTCCCTAATTTAGGTTCCTGTAATATTATTTTAGTTATATTGAAATTATCCACATTGTGAACAAGTTAATTCCAAGGAAATGTGGTCATCTTCACAGATAAATAAAACTATGGCCATGTTCTACTTTTGTGGGAAGACAAAAGTTACTTACTTGAAAGGGTTTAGCAGCACCTTTTTCATCTTTGCTTGAAATTACCTTGGCATTTTTTCTTGTCTCTCGCAAACGCTCAATTGATGGAGGTTTTATAAATATGACAAATGGTTTAAATTCTAATGTCCTTAAATGCTTCACTGTCTGGAGAGAAGAAAATGCGAAGTTATGACCAACTTGTTTTAAAATTTATTTACTTTGACCAAGATGAGTAATCTGGACTCTCTAGCTTTCTTTTATTTTTCTCCCTCCTCCCTCACTGATACTGCTATTAAGTATAATTGATCTAGCACTCTAATTACGCAGAGCAATTTGCAATCTTTCATTTAGAAAGATCCTCCGTAGTATTTCCAGAAATATCAGTCATTTTGTTGATATATTCTAATTCCATAAACACAGGATGGTGAATGAATGAGAGTCCATTTCTGAACAGGCAGGCAGAAGTAGGAACGTTAGATTAATTTAGCAAAAAAATCAATCTTCTTTCATAATTATGTGTGAAGCAGCTTTTAGCACGCAGGTCTATGCTTCATTCTACTGACAGTTCAATCCCAGGAGGAGCTGTTCAGACACTCACACTAATTTTCTGCTCTGATCCCTACTAAAGTATTTTATTAATTTTTATGCAAATCCATACCATGCAATGCAATTCAACATTAGATTACCAACAGAAAAATGAAAATCCCTATTCTTTACTTACATGTGGCTGTACATCTAACAAACAAACTTTATTTTTAGCCAGAACACATCTGACTGAGTCTATACTGGTGCCATAATAATTGTTTTTATATTCGCCATATTCAATAAACCTGTAATAGAAAAAAAAACCATTATTCCTTTTTCATTTAAGGATTCCCTAAAGTTATTTATATAGATAAGGTTCACATGGGCTTCTATGTGAACCTTATGCTTTAGTGTGTGTTTTTTTAATTGACAAACATACTTTTATTACATTGACATGGAACAAAAGACACAGGGGTCCAACAATCCACTAAGTTTTCTATGATCCTTATCTAAATGAATGCAATGTAATAAAAGAGTGAATAAGCTAAACAACAGAAATTGTTTCAAGCAATAGAACAATATCAGAGTGTTTTGTCTCCACATATGAACTGTTTTATCACAGTAATACTTGTCCCATTAGCTTTTATAAAAGTATACAAAATGTTTGCCAAAGAGGATACATTTCAAGGAGTGATATTACCTTGGATAAAAGTACATTGGCTTAATACTGGAACATCTAGTGCAAACATGCAACACACACCTGATTTTATTAACTCTTTTTCTTATTTTCAAAAGCAACTATTGCATGCAGCCTCAGAAACATCTTCTGACAGACACATCTCCCACCCCTTGCATTTCAGAAGTGGTCTCAAATGCAGAACAAGAGAACTGCTGTTTAAAAACAAGAAATAAAACTGCTACTAAGTGCATCTATGGGCTGTATACATATGTAACTACATTTAGCATTTCTATAAATGGTCAGCAGTTGTCAATCTGCGTGCAGGATAAGTGGTTCACATCAGCCCACAGATCACTGGTACCCATGCAGGTATTTAAGAGAAACTGAAACTATGTTGCTGGCCTCCGAGAGTTCAAATTAGAGTTGTTCTAGTTACTTTTGAGTATTTAAATGAGGACACAACTTTCCATTACTAAACTGATGTCTAGCCATAAAATGACAAAACATTGTTATGACAAGAGTTTTTGTTTCCCACATACTTATTATTCTGTACATCTGTCTCAAACAAGTGCTTGGAAATAAAATTGTACTCAACGCCATCACTTTCTTGGCTTCTTCTTGCTCTTGTTGTGTCTGGTTTTATTTGAGAGAGAATTAAAAAAAACAGTTTACAAATGAATATAAACAAAAACAAACAAAATTCCTATCCTATTTGGTGTTAATCACCAACATACTCTTGCAATGCAAGTGAATGGTATTCAGCCTTCAGAAATTCATGGAAAATATTAAAGTCAAGAACTCCCCCGCCCCACCACCAATGTACACAAATACATCCTGATCAGGAACGGGCCTGGGCTCATGTGCTTCCTTCTCTTCCTTTCATGTTCCTGTTACAGCATAGAGAAGTGATCCCAAAGCTTTTGAACATGGGACCTACTCTAACCCTGGATATAAAAACTTCTTTCTAGTGGTTTCATTATTCAGGAGAGGGGCGGGGGAAGAAGTATGCCAGCCTGAGACCCACTCCTGAACTCATCACTTGGAGAAGCCTCGTAGAATTATTAAATACTTCATTTTTCTGCTTGCTTTTGTTTACTGACTTACTCTTAGGAGTTCATTTGACTTACCTTTGTCTGTAATGACTGAAAATAGTTTTAAACATAATTACTTCTTGAAAATTAGTAAGCTTTGTGCTAATAAAACTATTTTTTTTGTCACCACTGAATAGTATACCCAATAAAACCATTTGTGTTAAATCATTGGCATGCATGCACCCAGCCACAAATATTTTATTCATAAAATTCTATATGACCTGACAATAAAGCCTTTTCAAGCTTTTTAAAACCTGCGTATTAATCCCCTCTTCAATATATCCTTATTTACTTTCCAGCATTACTAAAGCCAATGATTCATTTTAGAAGTAAAATCTAAACATAATGGACAGTAAATAGGTGTACCTCACCATACCTTGGGATCCACTGAGACATAGATACGAGTGTAGGCCTGACTATGGCAAAACTGGCTCGTTAAGCCTTTCTACATGGTCTATTTTCCTCATTTCCCACAGAAATTTAAATTAGAATTTCATGTTGCAAAATATCTGGCAATAAGCAGCAACAGCAATATCAATCTTATGCTAAGGAAAAACAGTTTGAAGAATCATAGCCAATCTTTTAAAATCTTAATCAATGTGTGAGTACTCTGAAACCTAACTCAATATGGATGTGCTTACCCAAGTTTGAACATGTTACCCTTCTGCCAACTTAAGCAAACTGAACAGATACAGGAAGGATTTACAGAACAGATTTTTACTTACGTGGCACTGTAACACCATAATGCTGAGTATCACTGATTAACAATTTCCGTTTCAATTCGTTCAATCCTACACCCACAGGACCTGAAAGTTTAAATGCATTTTAATCAATTATCCGTCTTTGATTACTAATATTACCACACAGCATCTTATGATGAGAAATCTGAAAGGCTTTTCCAGTGACATAAGACCGAAAAAACATTTGTACTGGAACAACTCCAACACCATCAGTATTCACTATGCCGATCTAAAGAAAATGCCAAAGGCTTGAATTCATGTGACCTGTGGGCTTCACAAACTTTGGCTCTACACTACCTGTAAAATGAGCAGCTTGCTGCCTGCTGTCAAAGAAAAAAATGACATGTTTGGAGAGTTGACTAAAAAAAAAATATCCTGACAGAGTAGGGAGGTTAAGCTGGGTACTCTTAAGACTCATGACTGGATATCAAGACAAGGCATTGTTGTATAAACCTTTATCATTATCATCAATAGATTTTTAAATCACCTTTCAAGATAGATTGTCCTCCCAAGGAAGTTTACAGTAGTTCATAAAACATAACACAGAAAAACAACATTAAAATATTAAATCATAAGACCATATAGAAAAAACATAGCAACATATAAATCAATAGATCAGATAAAACAGTAAGCTAAAATAACAGCAGCAAATGAAAACATTAAAATAGCGGCAGCAGATAAAACAGTTACAGCACCACAATCATTCAAAAACTAACCAGAATAAAAAGGTCTTTAGAGCTCATCTCAAGGCCAACAAGGAAAAGGAGGCAAATATATTTCCCTGGGAAAGGCATTTTAGGGATGTGGAGCTATCACAGAAGTGGCCCTGTCCCTTCACCTTGCCAACATAACAGCTCTTACTATTGGTCTGAGAGCATGCTGGGCTTCAGATGCCAACCTTAAGGCTTGGCCAGTAAATATGAGTGCAGGCAGCCCTTCAAATAGGCTGGTTCCAAACAGTTTAGCGCTTTAAACAGGCACCTTAAAAACTGGGTTCGAAAACAAAAACAAATTGTAATGGGTGCAGAGTAAGTATAATGTGATCAGAATGACTAGCTTCTACAAACATGGTCACTGCCACATTCTGCACTAATGGAAGCTCACTCCCAAACTTTGAGGAATAAAAAGGCTTTCCCTAGCCTCTCGAACAACAGAAAAGAATGGGCCTGGCAAGATTCCTAAGCATTCCACCCAATAGTTACCATTACAGGAAAAACAGTCTGCTGTTTGTAGACACCAGCCTTTGGTCTGTAAGGGTGTTCTGAGTAGGGCTGTTACAGCAAGGGCTCACAAGGCCCTGCTTCCCCTCATTCATTATAATGTTTTTTTGTTATTCATTTTTCTGTCCTCTACCATAGGGCCATCAACCAACAAGTGTCCTGGGAGAAGGAGCAGGAGAGAGGAAGAAGCAGGTGAAAGCAACATCAGGTGCCTGCTCCTGTTCCAGTTGGTTTTATTTTGCTTTGATGGTATGGGTTTCAACGTGTTCACATTGCATTTTATCAATGTTGTGAGCAGCTTTGAGGACTTCGGTTGAAAATTGGGATACATATCCACTAAATAAACAAATACATAAAATAAAGCAAGCCAAAGGCTTCATTAGTGTTGAGGAGGGACTGGAATAGAGAGGAAGATGGCACAGATATGTAGCTGTACTGGGAAGGACTTCTAGCCACAAGGGGCAACAAGGGCTTAATCTACACCAAGCAGTATAGTGCACTATGAAAGCAGTATGAAAGTGGTATATAAAAGGCAGGCGCCACACTACTGCTTTATAGCAGTATTGAAGTGCACTGACAACTGTTGGGGCCCATTGACATATAACATTACCACTATATCCTGCTTAGTGTGGCTCCTGCCTTTTATATATTGCTTTCATAGTGCCAGTTAAATTACCTCTTTTTGTCTGTACTTGTTGAGGGACACCAGTTTTAGGGCACATAATCCAAGGTGCAACTAGAGCAAAGTGTCTGCATTTGAGGAAAACACTCCAGAAATAAATCCAGTGGTGGCAGATCCATCGCCATCCTCCTTCCCAATTCCCAAACAAGGTAGGGGAGATTGCAAGTCATCCTCATGTACTAGACTTCTGTCAGGATACTTCATGCTGACAATAGCTCTGCAACATCTGTAAGTTCTCCTTGTCTTTTAGTTAAGGTATCAATCTAGACATTTGCTTTATTCTGTCATTTGCCTTGCATCATTGTCCCTCTAAATCTCAATAAAGTAACAGTTAAGAACAAGACCTGTGTTTTCTGCAGTGGGTTAACATTCCATCCGTCAGTTTGGATTGCTCAAGGCCCACTTTCCCCAAGTAAAGCCTATTTGATTTTAGAGAATGGAATGCCAAAACCATCTACCAGGAGTAAGTACACTGCCCAGGTGACTATGGCTAGGCCAGTTAGGTAGAGATGAAAGAAAACATTGCAGGAGGTGGCAAAAGTGGAATAATGTGATGAAGTTAGGGTTAGAAACAAAGAGAAAATCTGCACCCCACTGCTTCTCAATGAGCAAAGATAGACTAGGAGAATTGAGGATGGATGCAGAAGGCAATAGAAAGACGGTACAGGAATATGAGTAGGCAGTCAGACGGTCCTATTGACAAGATAAATCAATGGTTTTAGAAACAGAATTTTAGGAAACATTTAGAGGACTGAAATATAACATGAGAAGATCAGAAAAAAAGAAAGTTGCAGTAGTCAATGTAGGAGATAACCAGAGTGTGAACTAGTGTGTTAGTTTCATTGAAACAATATAACAACCTTCCCCATCCAGGTGCCCTTCAGATGTATTAGACTATAACTCTCATAATCCCCAGCCATCATGGCCAATGGGGATACTTGGAATTATAGTGCAAAATACAAGTAAGCATGTCAAGAACCAAGGGACCAAATTCTGTACAGGAGTGTACAGGCATAAACTTTCTGATGCTAACACCAATGAGGCTAACCAAACTCTTTCTAAAAACAAATTATTTTTAAAAAACTAAAGCTGAGACCATGTTACAGGGAGTTTACATTTTGTGAATTATAATAAATTTACTTAAAATATGGTTAGGTGAAATCTCGACTTGGCAGGTAATTATTATTATTTTAAATATATTCAAACAGTAAATTGTGTTTTCAATTACTACAACTGAACAGTTGTGCCATAACCAATTATATGAAAATTTAATTATTTGTCCCTGTGTTTCCTGGCGCTAACAGCAAAATTGTATTTCACACATCGTATTGGATGGTACTAGCGCATATAAAGCTTTTAAATATGATCAAGAGTGTCAGTTTTTCCACATTTTACCCAAGACATTTTTATGATATTGGCCAGACTTAAGCTGCTTCTAATACCAAGAGAAAAACATCAAAATTACTGAAGTCTGCAATAAATTTGTGTACTGCTTTTGATGCTATAAAAGCACACTTTCTTCACTTGATTTATTATCACCAAAATAAAATGAAATTTCTAGATATTCCTCAGAGCCAGCATATGTGATTTGTTATAAAAAGTCTACTTATCACACTTTTTTTTACAGAACTCTGTTGATATAGGTGTAAAATCAACTCAACCATGTTATTATTTGCTGTGTAGAACCCACAATCTTTCACTCACAGTAGTAGGTGCCTGAACTTGTGAGTTAGTGAATGACAAAGCTGTTTATTAAAAACTGATTTTAAGTGTTCCCTTGGATATGAGCTATATAAAAACAGCAGTTCTACAGTTCATAACAGTCCCTGATAGAGGGTCATATTTCTTCTGGTCTGCAACTTTTAAAAAAATATATAATGGAAGAAATTCTCCTAATGAAGCATTGGCAAAAGAAATGGCAAAAGAAACCAAAAATGTTGCACAAGTACTAGAAGATTAGAAAAATGGTTCTATTTTAAATGAAGTTTTGAAATTATTTTTTAAAAGACAGTGCTCTTATAAAGTAGGAAAACACAACAATAGGTCTCTAAAGAGGCAATACTATGTTTAGACAGAAAAAAGTTTGAAAAGTCCCTTAAAACACTTTAAAAAGCTGGCTGGGGAATGCTTGGAGTTTTAGGATATTTTTCTGCCCAAACATGCATAGGATTTCACCTTAAATTCATAATCATATTTTGAGATGGTTGATTAGACCAGGAATTCTGGAGTATATCTTATACAGCACACTTTGCATATCATGGGCATTAGCTGTTGAAGCAGTTCATGAATCACCATATGCAAAACCATTTCAGAGCACTGCCTGGGCTACCTTACAACTACAGGCAGCCACTTGCCCCCATTATCTCCACTTAGTTATATCTGGGTACTCTGAAAAGCACCTAAGGTGAAGACCTGGAATCTGAAAGAACAGATAGTTTCTTTATATAACATATCACCTTAGTAAAAAAACTATTGGTATATTATTTGCCCCAAGGTTACATTCCTTAGCTTCAGAATTTACGTAATAGTAGATATTATTATTAGCTATTGGCAAATGAAAAACCTTGGCAAATTATTTGAGTCACAGAAATAGCATGAAAATGGCAGTCTAAAGCTATAAGGGAAGTACAACTGAAGAACTCTGCTGCCTTTCCAGTACTAGCACAAAAGTTGCTTTGTGCCAAACACCTTAATAAAAAAGACCTTTGCATCAAGACAGCAGGTCTACTTGTGATTAACTATCCCTACAGTGCTATGAACCCATTTGAGAACACAGGGAAAGGAGAAGAGGACAACAACAAAATGGAAGGCCTACGACTGTGGACTTTGCAAGACCGGAAAAACAAAGCCTAGTAAGCCTTTGCTCTCCAGTATGAATTCACCTTATCAGCCTTAGTCAGGTAGGGCTCACTATTAACCAGGATTTTGAAACTGCATGTAGAAAAACAGCTTGAGGGGGAAAACCTCATATGTGACTGAGAAGTGATGTAAGCCTTAGCCTTTTCAGACACTAGGTAGTGCAGACACTTTACTCCTTTCTCTTTAACCTATAGGGCCATGCTTATCCTCCCAAATACACTGGTGTCCTCAAGACCAGGAAATGGAATGCTAAAGGCCATAAAGGTAGCTCTTTCCTACAGAAGGAAATAGGGTATCCACTCACTCTGTTCTGGGTCTCACCCTCAGTAAAGAGCTTTCTCCTATACTGTTTCAGGATAAATATTGTGAATCTTCATGTAATCAGCATGGCTAAGTGGGCTTACAACAAGTCCATGAGATGTCCATGCTGAATGTATACTCTTCCCAGATACACATATAGACACATGCTGAAGTTATCTTTGTGCTGGGGCACCAAGGAAGTCTAGTATTTGAAAGACAATCACAATGGAGTTTGGTGATTACCCTTTAAAATACACATAATAGCAATTGCTTTAAAATGTGACATATTACTGGTCCTTACTATCTTTGGTGTAAAATCAAAACAAAACTGGGGTTGTACATGCTTTTCTCTGGAGTTTGCATACAGCCATTATCCGTGGTCATGGACCACAATGGAATGGACAGGAAATTCAGAAGGTCGACCTTTTGCTTTGAACCAGGCTGGAAGACATTCAGAAGTGGCAATACAGAATGAGGTGAGTGAATAGCTTCACTCTTTCCCTGAGTTTCAGAAATACTCAACAAAATGGTGGGGTAGTTCTCTCATTCCATGTTGGGATTTTGGAACAGTCAGAAGCAGCATCTCACTGTCTATCCCCCTCAGCCTGGGGCATGCCAGAGGATTCAGGGGAAGGGGAAGGTCTCCCTTTTTTGCCTGGCACAAAGTAATCCTTCTCCCTTTCATGAATTTTCTAAGGCACAGAGAACTCAGGGATGAGGTCTCACAGCATGGCTATCCACAATACATTCACCAGGAAGAGATTCCTAATTACTGATGCATATTTCAGTAGATTAAGACGTTGAGTTGCATTGTCTAAAGCAGTGCAGGCAAAAGGGCAGTTTTCCAAAGAACTGCAATTCTCTTTTAGGAATCTACCAAAAGTTTCACTCCATTGGAATATTTGTGGACAATTCTCTAATGTGATGGCCTACACTGTGAATTTTAACTCATAAGGGATGTTGAGTGCATTGTGTTTTAAGTCACAGGCAATCACAGCAATTGTCACCCCAATTAAGACAGCAGGTAGGTTGCTGAGTTACTTTCGCAAGACTAAAAAGCCCTTGCATATTGACTGGATTCAATCCCACTCTTCTTGAATAAGTGATCCTCTTGAACAAGTGACCACAGCCCTGGTCCCAAGTGTCTCAAGAAACATGTACATGCCTGCACTTTTAGTTCCTCATATAGATAGATATACTTGAATGTAAGACTCTCAGGAGCAATCTGCTCCCACATGAGCCTATCCACTATTTAAAAAGGCTTTTAGTGGTCCTGCCCTTGCCTGGGATCAGATAGGTAAGTACATGAGACAGGGCTTCTTTGGTTTTGGTAATTAAACTACAAAATAGCTTCCCATGGAGATCCTCTGGGTCTCTCTCTAGTTTTCAGATATCTATTGAAGACTTCTTAGAATTTCAGCTTGCTTTTAGCATGACTTTTAAAGCTAATGATTTACTGTATTCTGCTATTTAAATATTTGTTTTTATTGTTGCTTTTTGTATTATTTTAAGAGTAGTATGTCTGGTGAATTGGTTGGTTGTTGTTTTTTGTAAGCTCCTGGAGTGTTTATAAAAACAGAAAAGTGAAGTATAAATCATAATGGATGGATCAAACAATGTTTCAGTTAGCAGGCAACATTTCTGACATCTTCTTAAAATGGTTTATGTTCAACACTTGTAATTTTTGCAAGTTTAAAACACATAATATGGCAATCTAATTTGACTGAGAATTGAAATAAAATTAGAAAAAATACTCTTAAAGCTCTATCGTCTTATCTGACCTAGCTGCCTAATTCAGGAATTAGAAATAACTTACCAACCAAAACAACAAGTCTGTATTTCTCATTAGGCTGTCGTCTATATCTTGCTACTTCTTCATAGGTTGGGACATCTGCTGTATCATATTGATCACTCTTCTTGCATTCGTACATAGTCTTGTTAGTTTTTCTATCCTTTCTGCTTAGACGAAAACTCCTCCTAAAACCAGCTGTAGTTACAAGATTGTAAAAAAGGAGCAAGTGTTAATGTCATCAGCCAAACAAGGCAGCCCATCTACAACAAATGGTGCTTCAAATGGGCAGTTTCCTGCTTTTTTTTTTTTAACAGAGTCATTTTTTTCTTTATCCATCTATAAAGGATGGATAAAGTACATGGATCCATCTATAAAGGATGGATAAAGTACCAGGATTCAAAGTACATATATTCCATCATATATATTTGCTTCGGTTCATACAAAGGCATATATATGTTAGCATGATGGATTTTTTGACCTTTTCTCCTTTGATCCCTATTGCAAAATTGCAAACTACTTTTCAAATTCCTCTCAGGTTTAAAATAGCAATGTGGCCTATTTGTGTTACTAAATATTTTTTTTCTCCAAAGTGTCAATTTCAAGAAGTATGCGTTACAAGTGAAAATTACCCGTGAAGCTTTACAAGAATCCTTTTTTAAAAAATCTCATTGATGTAGCAGGGATTGGATACCTATCAAAAACAGAACACGAAAATGTCCACATACTCAAACTCATCCAGGTAGCCCTGAGGCCTGCAAAATTTGATTAACCACCCCCCACCCCAATACTCATAATTTTAATAAGTGCCTGCAGGATCAAAAGAAGACTCTCAGAGGATGCAACTTGTTCATTCTTCATCTACACATGTTCCCAATCATAGCTGAGATCATATATTTGCCATCAACTCTGGTTTAAAGGAAGCAAATTTAGCAACGTACATTTCTAAAAAGATACTTTTACATTCCTGAATTGCATTAAAAATCCAATGTGACATATGTAATGGCAAAATGCTTATTTCTGATAACAAAAATAGCATGAAAAGTGGATTAAATGTTGTATAAAAAGAAAACTAAGGAACAACCAACTATATTATGCAATTTAGCTACATTTTGAAAAGTGAAAAAATGCTAGCAGAAAGAACATTGCAGTACTCAGTATAAACAAATGTCCAATTATCTAGGTTTGTTGTTTTTGAAACCTGTTATTTATTACATTTAGATCCTGTGGTTCTGCAAAGGAGCCAAGTGACAGTTTCATCTTCACAACTATGTGAGATAAATTATGCTGAGAAAGTGAGTTGACCAAGGCTATTCAGTGAGTATCGGTTGAGATTTGAACCTGGATTTTAACATCCAACTCAGTACTCCACTCATTACAAATTTGACATTATAAAAAACAAAGTTTAGAAAACCACTATTACAAGAATATCAGAAAGAAGTTAAATATGCATGTTTGGTATTACGAAGATCTGTTAACATCTGTAGTCAGACAATATTAAATGGCATTCTATCAAGAATTTTTAGCTAGATTAATGAACTTCCTACGTTGGGCTTGGGGCAAGTAACAATGCTTTAATCTCTCTAATAATGAAAATATAAATATATTGTTTCTGAAAAACACTCAGGCTCTGTTTTCATGAAATTTAAGACAAAATACATTGCTTAGGTGAGGGTCAGCTATGGGAACGCTTCATACGGGATCATAGCAGAACAGAAAAAAAGAACTCATATGTAGAGCCAGAGCTGTTTAGAGCCATGAGCCCAGCCAGCACTTGAACAATTTCATTAGGACTGTTCATGATGCCACCGTACTTCAGTTACCAGCTACACACATATAGATAAAAGTGGGAGGCTGTAAAGTTAAATATGTATGCTATAATTGACAAATCAAGGCGAAAAGAGTACAGCATACTACTACTAGGTTTGATATTGGCCTGTGGGTGGAGGCCAGGCCAGCACAACGATGATTGACATTCATAACATTTACAGTGGAATGCAGCTGAGAGAACTGGAACCAGGAAACTTGCAGCCAAGAAACACACAAATGAAAAACTCGAAAAGGTGTTTAAATATTAACACTAACAAAATGCTAACCATTAAGATGAGCAGGACGTTTGTGGAAGGAGAATGGTTATATTGCACAGTCCCCTGCACTTTACACAGGAACACACTGACCCCTTCCTGCCATGGGAACCCAGGCCATTCAGTGTCAGGGTTGTTGGGCAGGTTTTAGCCCCACACAGCATCCTTGTGTCTGGGGAAGAGGGAAGGTTTTGCTCTCCTTCTACTTTGCTCTAAATTGCGCCAAGCTGAAAATGTTGTTCCAGTTTCATGGGTCCATTAGTAAGGCACAAAAGTGGGGAATTTCAGTGATCTTTTGGGGTGAGGGAAATAATTCTTTTTTTAAAAAAGGGGGGCAGGAGCTTACTGGGATAAACAGTAGCAGCAGTGGCTACCCTTGTTCTTTTAAAAAGCTTAATTGCTCTACCACTGCAAACAGGAATGGAGCTTCAATTGGCGCCGAGTGGGATACCATTTTCCCCACAATGCCTGAGTTGCAACGTTGAAAATTATTCCAAAGACATTGTTGGGGAAAAAAGCAGTGGCACCACCACATGCAGTGGTGGAGAAATTAAGGTTAAAGAGTAAGGAAAATAGCCTTTAACACTTGGTCCTGGTATGTCTCTACCCCTGATTTGCTTTCGATCCGACCCCAAATTTCTCTTTTCTTTTTGCTCTGCCCCCACTTTCCAGAAAAACAGCTGCTGCAGAAAGTTTAGACACAGCTCTAGTTCTAAAGTGCATAGCTGAGGGAAAGCAAAATCTCTTCTTGGCTTTGTCCCACAGAACATCATGGGAAGTCATTGAAAATTAAGCCAGCTCCTGTTTGCAGAAATCTCACCCTCGGTGCTATTTTATAGTCAAATTGTTATGACAAATTTTACAGATCAAACAACAAATGTCTTTTCAGCTAAATTTGACAGCCAATAAATTCACTGAGTTTTAAAAAATGCCTTATGAATAATTCAATTAGTTGTTATGAGCATAGAAGAAGTAGAAATGAATATTTTCTAGCTCTGCATGTTTACAAATCGACCTCAAGAATCCTTAAAACTGTACTTCTATTTCACCAGTGAAGGTTTTCCACTATAATCATAGCACAGTTGCTAACAGTCAGCTAAAATATCAAATATTAGTTATGTATCACTACCAACAGCAGCTGAATGCTTGATATTTTGGCCTGCCATGAGAAAAAGTTTTGAGTATATGCACTGAAATGACAACAAAATAAGAAATTGAATTAACATGCCGATTTGCAGTAACATGGAAAGCTTGCTCTAGAAGGAACTGTTGCAGTCTGCAAGGCTGCTGAAGTCAGAAATTTTAAATCTACATCAAAAACAAAACAAAACAGTTGTACTCAAATTTGAAAACTATTGCTTTCCAAAGTTGTAAGCACTTTGTCTTCTGTTTAACTGCAAGAAGACAGATACCCAGAAAACCCATATTTTGAAATAAATAAGTATTCTTTGACAAACATCTCATACAAATTATGTGTTGCGTAGATAGAAAAATGCACAAAGCTCTGCCTGCAGGCTCACAATCTAAAAATAAAGATACAATTTATATATTGCAGTTTGACACAACTTATGGACAAAGAGAAAGTTTTCAATCAAACAAGTTAAATTGTAAAGGAAGTGTCACTTATTTCTGTACAACTCCAGTCTGTAGCAATTTAATTTCTGAAGGTTAAGAGTTAGGAATTAGGAGTGAACAGTGAAGTTGCCAAATTTGCCAATGACACCAAATTATTTAAGGTGTGTTTTTTTTTAAAAAAAAGCATTCTGCCAAAAGGATCTCTCCCAAATTGGGAGAATGGGCATCCAAATGACAAATGTGGTTCAATGTAAGCAAATGTAAAGGGATGCACATGGGGGTGCAGGGTGGGGAATCCCAACTGAAAATCTAATCTGATGGGATCCGAGCTAGGGGTCACCAACCGAGTTGTGGTTGACAGCTCGATAAAAATGTCAACCCAATGTGTAGTTGCTGCAAAGAAGGCAAACTCCATGTTAGGCATAATCAGAAAAGGAATTGAGAATAAAACTGCCAATATCATACTGCCAATATCATATTATCTATGGTGTGACCATATTTGGAATACTGTATATAGTTCTGGTCACCATACTTTAAAAAAAGGATATTGTAGAGCTAGAAAAAAGGCAAAAAAAGGCAACTAAAATGATCAAGGGACTGGAGCATTTCCCCTATAAGGGATGACAACAGCTGGGATTGTTTAGCTTGGAAAAAAGGAGGCTGAAATCTTATTATAATACATCCACTTCCACATTCATTTTTGCATAAATCTGATATTATTTGCATGGGGTCACCATGCTTGAAAGTATCTTGCACTCCAATGAAATGTTGGGTTGGATGAAATGCTGTGATGTCCTTTAGAGAGGCTGCTCTTATGGACGTTTGGATGTATGATTTGGGGTGGCCTAAAGCTTTGTTTGCGGTGCACACCACAGTTGCTTTCCCCCCCCCCCCCCCATACCTTGGTTATTATTGGCATGGGTGTGTGTGGGCTTGACAGTGTCCAAACAAAGCATTTGATGAATGTAATAGTATGCCAACTCCCAGAAGACATCTACTGGAGTTTTGGGTATTTGATTTGCAGCGGACCAAAGTTTATTGTAAGGTGCATAATCCCAGTTCCTTATTCATTTATTTATATTTTAGTGAACTGATTATTCTTAGCATGGGGAAGCCATGCTCAACAGCCACTTGTGCGACAACAAAGCACTGGGATGGACACAATGCTGTGGCATTTTATAGTGGCTACTCTCCTTGACATTTTGGAATATGATTTGAAGCATCTCAAGGCTTAGTTTGGTGGGCCCACCCCCATGGTCCTTATTCATTTATACATATTTGAGATATCATTGACATGATGACAGTATGCTTGACATACAAAGCACTGGCCTGGAAGCAATGGTCTTGTATCCCCCCATACTGGTAGAGATGTAAATAGGTTACTTCATTTTGCTGCACGGTAGGGGCAGCCATGGGTAATATTTATATAAATTGTGATTGCTGCAGTTTTAACGCCCATTTTCCTTCTCTTGGAGTGCAGACCTTGATAAAAATCATCCGCAATGGTTACAATTCATGTTCTGGCTCATGGACTAAAAGACAGGATAACATATTTGTCAGTCTCCTGCCTCTCCCCCACAAGAGGGCATTGATTACTGGGATCCATATTAAATGGTTTTTATTTAAAGCATTTTTATCCTGCTCTTTAGCCATGAAGGCTCTCAGAGTAGCTTAGAAAGATAAGTAGCAAGATTGTATCTGCCCTCAGGCTTACAATTTAGAAGACATGACACACAAGGAAAAGGGGATAGGAAGGGAGGAAGAATAAGGCACCAATTCTTAAATTATGTGTCAATGTATAGGTTTGCCAAGTTTCATCCACAAATTTAATATTGTTCTAACATAAGTTCCGGCATACGTACCTTGGCCAATAACTAAGGAATATGAATGAAACCACTTCTAGAAGAGGTGGGCAAAGATGAGCCAGATTGGGTCAATAGCAAGCAAGTCATCACAGCTACCTGACACCATTCACTTACTTCCCCCTAGAAGTCACAGGATCAGCTATTATAGCCGGCCTAACATTTTCCCCCCATAATGGATGGGTATATTCTTCTAGGATAGCTTCTTGGCAAATTCAAGTAAATGACATTTCAACACCTGCTGTATTTCGATGCTAGTAAAATACATTACAGTTAGTATGCATCTCCTTTGTGTCAAATCCAGTGAGCCATTTCTTTGTCTTAGAGATTCATAACATGCAGTGATGCTGATTTGTTACCTGCAAACTCTGTAGCCCATCCAGGAAAAAGTTGAGAAAGAAAGAGTATTTTGTAAGCAACTGCTCACCTATATGGGCTCCACTGTTGTGACCAGCACATTCAGCTTCCTCTGGATGAAGTGTAAAAGCATACAGAACAAAGGCCAAGAAATAAAGCAGAATAGTTAGAAGCCCAGCCATAAATGCAAAAGAAGAGTTACTTAAAAATGACAATTGTACAAAGCATAGCATAAAAAAGCCTTCAATATGCCATTGCTTAAAAATAAATCAATGGATTGTTCTACGGTTGAGCAAGAGATTCTGGAATACAGCAACATGCATACTTAACTTTTCAACATTTTATTGCCTTTTTCATGACAGAAAATAAAAGGGTTTTTAAAAGGCATTCTACTTTAGATTTTCTTGCAAGATAAAAAAAATGATAGCTGAAACACAAAGATAAAGAAATTTACGAAGAGTATTAAGAATTTTTGTATTTGGCTCAATGGATCAGACAGAAAGGGTTTTTTAAAGAAATTATTAACATAACCACTTTGGTTAACAAAGAACAGTATTGGCACTTATTTTAATATGCCAGAGTTCCTTTGACCAAACATGATACAGCTTTCTAAGTCACTGTTATAAATAGCTAATTTAAAGCAATCAGTGAGCAGCAACTGTTGTATGTAAGTAGAGAATGGTAACAGCAGAACAGGCTACATAGTTGGGGGGGGGGGGGAATCAGTAAACTGACTCAGAAACTGTGTTCCAAAATTACATCCCTGAAGATCTGCAATTAATAAACTGGGTCTTTTTTAAAATGAATTTAAGCAGAATATTTCAGAGCCATGCAACAGGACTGACACCATATTTAGCCCCATAGAAATGTTTTGTATGAATATATGTTTTATTTGCTCATGCTTATTTGCTAACAATCAGAAGTATTAGCACATATGTGCTGTGTTGGGAAGTCCCAGAATCCTGTTATGTGGGTAGAACGGGAAAAAACAAATAAAGAGACCACATTTGGCAATGGGATAATACATGCGGATCCCCATGCCTTACCCCACAGGGATCCCCATGCGCACACAGGGCAGCTTGTTCACAGCCTTCTGCTACCACAATTCTTAGGACTGGAACTATACATCAATAACTAGATGACTGGCTGCTATCACTAAATGCACTGTTATCGCTGTAATTTATTTTCTAATTGCATCTAAAGCAGATATGTTTTAGTTCATCCAGTTTTCAAGCCACCTCTGCAACTCAGCAGGAAAACTTGCACAGATACCTTCAATTTCCTTTGAGAAGCACAAAAGGGAAAAATAGGAGGCAGAAGTGATTACACAGACTCAGTGGAAGAAAGGAAAGTTAAAATCTTAGGAGAAAAACACCTACCACACTTAACTGTTTCCTCAGCTTAGAACAGCCAAAAAACAAGCAGACATAATTTATATTTTAAAACAAGCTATTCAGCAAATTAAAAAACCTGGGGGGCGGGAACATATAGCTGAGTAGCATAAACAACATGTTAAGCGCATATGTTGCAGTAGTCTGAACTGAAATGTATGTTCAAAGCTTTGTTGAAAAAAAACACATATCTACCCCATTTATTTTTCCTTGGGGATGAGGAATAGGCAGAACCCCAATTTCAAAATAACCAAAGATTTGATGGTGGAGATTCAATGCTTCACCTGCCCCCCCCCCCCCCCCCCATTATGGTTAAAAGAACAGATGATGACAGGTTCCTTCTGCCAGTCCCTTCTCCTTCTCCATATTGAATTATCCCCTCTTCATAACAACGTCACTATTGAGTCTGTGCTGACAGCAGCAATGGTTATCTATAACCTAGGTGGTCTTGTAATCTAGGGTTTGTAACCGACAGTTTGAAATCCTAGGTTACAAATTCACCCTGATCAGCATTAGGAATGGTTAATGCTGTAGAGATGTAATGACAAGTCATGTTGTGGGAGGAAATGGCACACAGAAGAAGGAGAGGGATCACAAGATGCCCCAGCCATTTCCAGATCCCAGAAAAACGGTTGAGTGATATGAAATGTTAGATTTGCACCAGCCCTGGGTACAACTCAGTTAATCTACATATTTTTTAAAAAAGTTTCAAGACAGAACAAGACCTACTGTATTTTCAAATGAGTTTTTAAACTGTAAAATTTGAAGGTTGACTTAATTCTTCTGCAAATTGTTGCCTCTTGCTCAAGAGGTTTTTTTCTACACTCTTCCCCAATTTCCATTTGCCTTCCTAGAAGTATGCTTTCTTTGAGCTGTTTCCTCTGCCTGCTTGCCCAACCGCCCCTTTCCCCTAACCTCTACTAGTACTATTTTACTTCAGATGGTGTACCCCCTTGGCCAAGTGTCACTGCTCAACACAAGTATCTTTTGATGCAGTTTCATACTCTGGTCCAGATATCGATGTAGAAAACACATGCATATCAGTTTCAGACGACACATGCATGTACTATTTACAGCATGTACCCTTATGATACAAGGAAATGGAAATCAATAAAGGACTTGCATGCATTCTAGGGATGAGACAAGGGATGACTAATACATATAGTTGCTCTTCACAACTGATGTGACATGTATTATGAGAAAGCCACCCTTAGAGATAGAAATACTAGTCCCCTGCTAAATCTGTCGTGTTCTGCCTTCTCTCACCCAGAAAGAGCGTATTTGCTCAGTTGACATAGAAACAAGAAGAGGGCACAAAATAACTAGGGAAGAAAAGCCTCCTTCAGAATCTTTTTTTTAAGTGGACATGAACATTGGCTTAGTTTACCAAGGATGGTGAGGGCTCTCCCACCTGAACTACTAAGGATGCTATATATTTGAAGTGAGTCACATGTGTGATGTAGTTTCTCCATAACACAAGTGCTTGGCCAGATTTTTTTATCATGACAGCACTTCTCTTTGGCAGCGAGAGACTGGATTCCTGCTGGCACACCCACCTCTGGGAGCCACTTGCATGAAGAGCTTCCCACATGACGTGTTTCATTCATGCTGTTGCATTATCATTACCCACTCAAATGGGTACCTGCTTCTTTGAAGTGGATCTAAGACTCCAATTTTTCAATTCGCCATGCTATCTATTTATATTTGGCATGAATTTTATATACTAATAAAAAGCAGAACTGCATATTGTGTTAGACTGAACAGGGAAAAATAATGCATGCTGAACATCCAAGGTATGATAGGAAATGGGACTTGATAAAAGAATGGGACTGAAGGAATAACACACTAATTTTATGAAACTAGGACAAAATTGAGGTTGCATTTTTCAGGATGTTTCCTCCCCCTCCAAATACGATTGGTTCCTAATAGATGAGATAGATCTATCTTCCAGATGTTACAAAGAGCTATCTCATAATTACCAGTTCAACATGCAAGAACTTCAAGACAACTTGTGAAATTCCTAAATATTTCTTTCTGGAAAAAGAAGGAGTGGCTTCTCACCCACATTATACCATACAACATTTCTATTTTTTCATAACACATCAATCCACAAACTTCACAGATCCATGGGCACCTCCATGCTAAACCAGCACAAGCAAGGAATACATAATGGCATAATAAGATTTGGATGATAAAGTATAGCACTGTTTTAGAGACAAAATTCATTTTTCTGACAACTGTGAATAAAATAGTTTTTAAATGTATATTAATTATTTTAATGAACTTTTACTATGAAATAAACAGTTGTGCAAGAAAATAGTAAAGCAAAAAATGCTAATGTATATATATTTTAAAATAATAGTCCATTTAGAGATTTGTTTTTAAAAAAAGAAAACACAATTACAAGTGTATTCTTCTGTTGGGTGAAAAAGCAAACAATGAAGACTGAAGTCTGAATTAGTTTTCTATGCCCAAAGACAAGTAATGCATGACACTGACTTCACATAGTTCAGAACAAGCAAGCAGTCGTAAGATAAAAGCAAAGTCAAAGCCTGCTGTCTTTGCAAGATTAGTGATATGAGAGAGAGAGAGAGAGAGAGAGAGAGAGAGAGAGAGAGCATTTTATTCAAGGACAGGAGGAAACAGTAGCTTTGAATCAACAGTGACAATGCACAGGACTAGCTGACAAAAAGGAAACCTGTATGAAGAGTGCTTTGCTTTTATCACACAGAAAGAGTGAACAGCTTGTAGAATAATAGAAGTATTGCAACCATGTATAAAACTCTGTTACATATCTTAACTTCAGTGTTTAGTCATCACATAAAATTGGTATTGTGCACAATTGCTTCTCTAAATCAACCAAATTTGGTGAAATGAGTTACATCTTGTTTGAATGTACAACACTCCAAAATTACAGGATATAAATATGAAACTAGCTACATAAATGTAGTTGGCTGTAGTTTGGTATTCCTTCTTTTTCGTGTGTTGAAAATGAAAATAAGAATATAATGGAGTTCATATTTAAAATCAAAACTTAAGTTTTCTTTCGGGTGTAAACTTCTTAAGGCTAGATTAATATAACCCTGACATCCATTACCCTACACTAGTTATAGATTAAAAATTATTCTAAGCCCTTTGGATGAGACATTATTTCTTTTTAGAGACTACAAATCACTACAAATATAAAAGCAATTATGACAAAATTCATAGTTCTGCTGGAAAGAGGCTGTTTTAGCTAAATTTACCCTATGCAGAACAAATATAATTCATTTGATTACTGAAAGTGCATGTTCTCTTTTGAAGACACATGGCATCAACCGCATGACAATTTAAACAGCAGAACTATACATGTAGAATTATACCATGTGAGTAACAGCTTTTATTAATTTCATGCAGCCATAACCAAATGTTTTGCTATATATCAAAGACAAAGGCAGTTCATAAATACGTTGGCTGCCCCCCACCCTTGCCCCAATTCCATGCAACATTTCAGAGTCCAGAATTTTCTGATTGCAACAGCACTTTTGGACTTGCAGCAATCATGGAAGCTAGAGTGGGAAGCTATCCATGGAGACCACATTTTAGATTCCTTATCGACAACATCCTTTTACACTAACCTCTCCGTATTCACAGTGAGACTTCCAGAAACAGAAGCTTTCAAGGAAGAGGAACTAATGCTATTATACTTTGTCTATTGCAAGTAATAAGGACTTTAGCTTTATGTATCAAATTTGCATATATATGTATGAAGTCTGAGCATTCTGGACTTATTTCTGACATTTGTACAATTCAGGTAAATAATGGTCTGGCGAAACCATAAAATGTTTTTACTTCTTTGAAGCAAGTGCACATGAAATCTAGAACGACACACTATAAAAAGAAAGCAACACTGAGCTGAAGTGTTACACAAGGACTATATGCTCACCAACTCACTCAGGAGAAAATATCCAACTGATAACGTGCAGCTGAGATGTCACAGAAATGCATGCATGAATTATAGCACATGGAGTTAGTCAACTGCTAGGGGGTTCCATGCCTGGAAAGACTTTGAAAATATTCTTTGCTCAGCTCTGCCTCCCTCACATTTCAGCTCAATTCATTGCAATGTCATATTACTCTACTGTCTTTTCTGAGAATAGTAACTACCCCTCTCCCCTAATCAGGACTGGCAATACTGCAGCAATGCTAGAGGATTATGACAATCTGGCATGATGATATCATGGCCAATTGTGAACATGGATTTATCTATAACAGCAAACCTATAAGAATCTTAAATATTCTTGCTTCTTTTTACCTCATTTCTTTTCATTGCTATATTTCTTTCTAATTATCCAATTAACCTTCCCATCCCTGCCTTTTTAAAAACTAGGCTTTTCATCCACTATAGCATTACCAGTACTGCTTAAGGGTCAGGATTAAAGCAATATAGAATGTTTTAAAATATATTTTATATTTTAATCTGTATTTTGATAGCACTATTGAAAGCTTTTCTATGCTATTTCCTATCTTGAGAGTTTGGGACGGGTAAGATTAAAAATCTAAGAAATAATTATTTTTAAAATTCACTTATATACCTTGTTTGGTACACAGCACTCTCCTCACTGTTTTGTTGGGAGGGTTCACATGTCACGCTAAGCCACCCTATGAATAAGACATGTTGGATTGCTTGCTTGCTGAACAACCCATGGTATGCTCCACAGTTACTGCTCCAACAAGGAGCCGTGAAAAGTGTGTTGGGTGGGGTGGGCAGCCAATATCTCTCCTTTCTGGACTTTCTGAAGATTCGGAGAAGTGTTGAATGGGAGGAGGACACTGACAAGTGTCAGTTCAATGCTTTAAAGTGAGAGGATTATATTGCCAAGTGGGATATATTGTCCCTTCCCCCATTTTTGGTGCACCTATTTCACTCACTTCAGAGCTCCCTTTGACAGCTGGAACTTACAAGGAAATGGACAAGGCTACACATATTGGACAGGCAAAAGTGCGTTCCAGCACACTTGTGAAGAAATTGGATTTTTTTAAAAAAGAACTCTGATCCTATTTGCATATTCCCAAAACCCCGGGGGGGAAAAGGCGGTGAACAAATGGCAGTCTCTCCAAAATGCCATTTGGGCAGCAGTGAAGGAGCAACCACTGGTGAGGGAGGCTAGAGGTGGCACCAGCAAAATTGCGAAGAGTGGCATGGAATTTTAGCTGCTGAAATTGCTCTCTCAGGTTCGGATGACATGACAACCCACCATAACAAGAAACCCCATGGTGGGTCTACCAATAAGAGTCTGGGCGGTGGACCCACCACGGGATTTCTTGTTCTAGTGTGAGGACTGCCTCTTTGTGTTTTTGTTGCATGACAACCCACCATGGCTGGCTGCTTGTGGTGGGTTGTCGTGTTGTTCAAACCCAGTAATTTAATATCTTTTCTCTTTTCATTTCCAATTATAATCCCTCCTTCCATCATTTCAATTTACTCTCCTAACCACCACTGCTGCCACCACCCCAGTTGCCATCATTTTTTTTTTGGATTCTCCAAACCACCTTTCTAATCTCCATGCAAGCTATTTAAAAACCATTCTCAATTCTAGTTTTCCAGAACTTTACAGAAAGTCCCTTGTCACATTGTCCAACTACAAGTATACTAATAAAATAATATGATTTAAATTAAGGTTCTAAAAGGATAAAGTTCTGGCTTTTTAATTGTATGACAGTCGACATATTAACTCTTCAATGCATTGCATAGAGGATTTTTTTCAAAGAATTTGTTTCAGTATCAGTTCAATTAAGTTAGATGCACAGCAGAGTACTATGCCCTAATATTCTTACTTATATTTTAATGCACATGCCTTATTTTTTCTGCAGCAAAGTAATTCTTTCAATGCCTGAGTTTTGGACCAACCCTGCTTGTTTGTAAGGTAAGTCCCATTCAGTTGTATAATTAGAAAGACAGGCAGAGTTTTTGGTAGACATTTAACAAAAATGGTAAAAGTTTATACACCAGCATGATGTTCGGATCCCTGTTCACCTAGGACCCTGTTTGCTCTCCCACACAGGCTGGGAGAGATGGGGACAGCTTGGTTGTTATTATTATTATTATTATTATTATTATTATTATTATTATTATTTACATTTATATACCGCCCCAAAGCCGAAACTATGGTGCAGACTATAGCCCATGAGGCTATGCAACAAGCCAGGAACAATCCTTAGAGCCAATCAGCAGCTCTGGTTAGTTCCTCAGTGCTGAGCCAGTGCAGGAAGAATTTGGAAAGGCACATTCAGTCTCCTGTCCCCTTCTGGACATTTAAAGTAGCTCACATGTGGCTTCGGCCATTGTTGCTATCGCTACCAGCTTCCCCACCTACCCTGCCATTTTCAGCATTGCCTGTTGCCATGGACAGAAGTTAGCTGTCAGCTGATGGGGCTGGGAGGGAATTTTACCTACTCGGATCGCTGGGCTATGTGTCTAAGTGTTGTTCCTTCTTAACACATATTTTGTCACAGGGTATTGTGGCAAACAGTAGAAGCATTGAGCAGAATCCATTTTGGGAGTAAGCTGGGGTTGTGGCACCTTGCTTCCCAAAAAGGAAGGTTATAAGAGATCTTGGGAATTTTAATTTTTTTTAAAAAAAATATCCTGACTCCCTACATAGCCAATAAAAGTTATGGCCATTTTAAGCCAAACCTGGCTATGTGATACTGCCTCCTCCACCTTGCCCAATAAACACTGCAGGCACAAATTCCTGCATACTCAAAATAGGATGGTGGTGGTGAGGTACAATAGGAACTTGAGAACTTGAGAAAATAAAGAACAGAAGACAATTTCAGGAAAAATATCCCCACGCCACCCCAATTGGCACATGAACTTCATATTAGGTTTGACTCAGCAAAATAGGTAGGAACTTATTCTGACATGGAAAGGAATAGTTGAAATGTAGACACAGATCAATAAGTTGCAATAATTTCTTAAGAACAAGTATAACTAAAAAAAGAAGAGGATGAGTGAAACACAAAATTTGATAGTATGATTCTAGGAAAAGCAATTTATCCCAACATGTTACATAAACTTAACTTTTATTTGCTTAGATAGATTAAATTAAGATGTTATTGTTTGAATTGAAAAAAATGACCTTGAATATAAACACCAGTGAGCCATTAAAAAGCAACCTTCTAATAAGTAGAGAGATGGTGTATTTCTTTTTTTCCCCACTGTAATGAAAGCCTTTTGCAAAAGGCCAGGATTTAGCGGGGCGGAAATATTTCTTTTCTTTAAAGAAATTACCTGCTGTCCTACAAGACGGCAAGCTTAGGCCTGTTAACAATGATCAGCATCACATCTTAATCATACTAATGCAGGCCATTTATAAATGTGAGTGGTGATTTCTAATGCATGGTAACAGACTTACATGATTTTCTATTGGAAATTTTCAAAGGCTGAACCTGTGCATCTGATCTTCTTAATGCTAGTCTCCTGTAAGGCGGTTTGGAGAAGGGAAAAAGAAATACAAACTCTTAACTTTCATTGCTATTTTGGGATTAACATACACTTCATATCAGTCTTATCCGATCCTAAACAATACAGTGTATTCAAACCCTCCAAAATTAAATCTTAGAGTTTACTTTTGTGCGAGTGTGTCGGGCGGAGGGGAAGTTCTCCAAACACAGCTGCAGTTCTTATTCCTACAGAATACATTAATACAGATACAGAAACCAATGTACTATTTTCCATATGTTCTTTTTTCCAAACTAGATCATCAATAATCTATCAGGTTTTGTCATTATTAATGTAAGCAGACAAGTAAGGAAATCCCAACTGTTGACTTACCAAGTTCAGACATTTTATCACAAGACGTTTTATCAACTTCCTTGAGTGCAGTTATAACAATTAAATCGAACATATACTTATCACATTTTTTAAGTATTGGGGGACAAAATCAGCTCAGTAACAGCTCACCTTTCCTGGAAATGCTTTGAAGGAATTAAGCCTGCTCTGGGATTGGCATCACCTTCAAGCTTGGCTTGCCACCAGGTTGCATCATCCTGGCTCATGATCTGAAGAATATCACCTTTTCTGAAAGGAAGTCCAGCTTCTTTACATGGAATTGCTTTATCCTCACTGGGATCATAGTCAAACAGAGCTTTCATGAAGATCTGGAAGAAGAATGCCTTATTTATAATTAATGTCTTAATACAACTCCCAGTCTCCATTTTTATTACTTATTGGCATACAAACAACATATGTTAAAATACCATTGTAAAAACTATTTACATATGGAGACAAAATACATTTCAGCTAGTTATCCCATGAAGAACCCTTTTTGAAAGTAAACGACTTCTTACCTTGCCTTCTTTAGATGGGGTTTCTTCTTTGATACTGGGTATAATTTTAAATGTAATGGCTCCTTGAGACTGGGACTAAAAATATATGAAAAATAATTAAACCATTCAATAAAATATGAACAAAACAAAGAGAGACAGCAAGGTTAACACAGCCTGTATAGCTAGAAGTTAACCTGATGTGAACAACATCATTAGGCTCCAGGTTATATATGATATTGGTTTCCTCCTCTGGTTTAAGAGCAGACAAATTTTAATCAATTATGTATAATTATTAATAGTCCTTCTGCTTCTAGTGAAGTTTGGATTTCTGTGGCATAGCCCCACTAGCTTTTTATTATACATAAAATGGCAACTGTTCATCAGATTTGTATCACAACTACACTATACACTTTCTCAAAGAAATAGCTAGTCACACTACCGTTATCGTAAGAAACCACAACTAAAGAATTACTGAAAGGACTTGTGCTAGTTCAGTGATAAGTTTTTTTCCCTTTAAAAAGGCTGACCTCAAGAGAGCTTCAAGAACAATTTGCAGTGTGCATGAGGGATGCTAATCCAGCAAAGAATAAAAGATTCTAGAGCCCCCTTTGGTCTCATAGAACTAGTTCCACAATTCCTTGGCTCCTGAGTCCTATTTACGCAGATCGGCTGCCACCCAAATATACACAACTTGTTCAAACCCAAGAGCAGAAATTACATTCTTTCAAGTGAGATTTCTCCAATAATAATAATAATAATAATAATAATAATAATAATGTATTCATATGCACATATTAATTCATCTGTTAGGATGCTGAGAAGTATCCTAACATGTCCACATTGTTTAGTTTTTGAAAATAACAGAATATAGATGCTATTAGCTTCCTCTTTTTTTAAGCATCAGGAAACAGTCTACCTTTTTATGGTGATGACTTGAAATTTCAAAATGACTGGAGTAAGTTTTGGGGGGGATTATGATATATAAAAAAGTACTACAAATCTCAGACAAAACCAGCAAAAATAAACCATTAAAATCATGAATATAGTTTTCCAAGAGCCAAATATTGTTTTTAAATTAGTGATCTACATTTTTCAATTAAATATTACATTTATAACCTACCAGAATTTGTATTATTTCTTCTGGTTTTTTATCATATACAGGAATTCCATTGACTTCCTTAAGTTCATCACCAACATGAATGAGACCTACAGAACATAAATATTTAATAGCCAAACCATGTTTATTTTTCAAGTTATACTCTTTTTTACATAGTATTGGCAAAATTCAAAGGATCTGCGCTTCTCTTCTCCACAAGTCTAACTATATAGCAAGGGCTACTGCATGTGTGTATGCATACCCACACCCATACCCACATGGTTATATCCAATGTCACGATGATGGAAAGCTAACTTTCCTGCCCTTTATTTGTAGCTGTAGCATCCTCCAGAACTTACAAAAAGGAGCCCAGCACAGCCTTTTAAGATTTGAAGCTTCCTTCTAATGGGCTTATGTTCTGAATGGCTATGTTGGAGAAGTTTACTAAAAGTCAACTATCCTACATTGTATCTTGTTCACAAATAGCATGACTGCTTTATTTTTGGGGAGAGACTATCCTCATTTAGAAGCACACACCCACCCACCCCAGAGAGGCTTTTTATGGGGTTCAGTCGATGTAAGCATTAATAATATCTCTGCAGCATGCATGAAAATTTGAGATGTTGATGTAAAGAATTTAAACATCGGGGCAGTGGGGGGGAGATTATGTAATTTTTTCAAAGGATGCTTAGTGCTGGAACCTGAAATGCACAAAAGTGCATAACTGATACACACACACTGAGAATATGACTTTGCTTCCTCTTTTCCCCTAGTTCAGTTTCTGAAAATATTTCACTGACATGAGAATTTTGAAGCTGCAACATTACACTCATAATCAGATACATGATAGAAACTGGTGCAATTATTTGTTTTAGCTCAAACAATTAAAATCCGTTTTGTCATCAATACCTGTGACCACACAGTTAAAAATGTATTACCGCTTCTATCCGCAGCTCCTCCACGCATTATCCGAGCCACAACAACGGCTCCGGTATGTTCGTCCCTTTTAATAGTAGCCCCCTTTAAAAAGAAATGGAAACATTGCTATAAATGAAGTGGTGGATTGCACTGAATAATTTTCCACAAGCAGCATTTCAATAACTTGAAAAGGTTGTTAGGAATTCCCGACATTCCCCCTGGTGTTAAAGAAGTTGTGAGGTGCTCAACTACTGCATTAGTGAAAATCTTGAACACTACACACAAAAGAGGCCTCTTTTAAATTCATGCGCAGGCACATAGAGTTTTCCACATCTCCTGCATTATCTGCTCTTAAGAGAACATAGGAAGCTGCCTTATACTTAGTCAGACCATTGGTCCATCTAGCCCAGTATTATTGACACTGACTGGCAGTGGCTCTCCACGGTTTCAGGCAGGAATCTTTTCTCACCCTACCTAGGGAAGCCAGGGATCGGACCTGGGACCTTCTACATGCAAAGCATGTGCTCTCTCACACTAAGCTCATTCCACTTGGGAACAAATAACTGCTGTTTGGGCCAAGGAGTCTTGGAAAAGCTTGGGAAAGCTTTCTTAAGCAAAAAAAAAAAAAAAAGAAAAGAAAAGAAAGAAAAGAAAAGAAAGAAAAAAGCGATCTTGAAAATGATTTGACATTGCTGCACTGCTTTGGAAACACATGAGGAAGAATTCTGTGCTTAAAAAGTGGGGTTTTTCTTACATTACTGTAACTGTTTTTACAATTAGAAAACAGGTACTTCAAGACAAGTGCAACTTGAATAAAGACATATATAGGAGATGGCTAGCGTGAAGGCTTACTGGAATGAGTTGCAACTTTAGCTCACACCAGAAACTACTACCACTGAGCCTTCTTTGCTTGCAGTGACTTGGGGCAACATATTAGGGTTAGAAATGGAAAGTGAACTTCACAGCTCAACTCACACCAGTCGTTTTATCAGAACAGATAATTTCTAAGCATTTTTTTCTTTGATCTCTATTCCCTGCAGGTCACTTACCCTGCCCCCTCAAATCCCGAAGTTACATCCCTTTAACCATTCCCTTTCCATTAATTCTTTCCCTCATTTCCTTCTGACCCTATCATTTACCTATATCACAAACCACTGATCATATTCACCAGTTTTTCCTCTTCAGCGTGTCCCTTTTCCATTCCCAAACATAGCTTCCCCCACCTCTCTGTAACTCATCCACATGTCTGTCATTTATTCCTTCTGTTGCACACAAGCTCAGGCATGATGCTTTTATGTTCACATGTAGTTTGGGTTTTATATTTTTATTGGCATCACCCTAGCATGTTGGCTCAAGTATCAATTTACTTCTGGGAAAGGCAACAAGAGGCTTGAAGGCTGCCAGGAATGACAGAGATGCCAAATCAGTAGCAGGGGGAGAGCTAGCAAGGGAGATGCTCCAACCCCTTGATCATTTTAGTTGCTGTTTTCTGCATTTTTTCCAGCTCTACAATATCTCTTTTTAAGTGTGGTGTACACAGTGTTCCAAGTGTGGTTGTATCATAGATTTGTATATTGGCAGTTTTATTCTTAATTCCTTTTCTAATTATGCCTAACATGGAATTCACTTTTTTTTTTTTACAGCAGCTGCACACTAGGTTGTCATTTTCATCGAGCTCTCCACCACAACTCCAAGGTCTCTTTGGTGGTTGGTCACCGGTAGCTCAGATCCCCATCAAGTTATATTTGAAAGTTGGGATTTTTTGCCCCAATGTGCATCACTGTACACTTGCTTACACTGAACTGTGTTTGCCATTTAGATGCCCATTCTCCCAGTTTGGAGATATCTTTTTGGAGCTCCTCACAAGCCCTTATTGTTCTAAGAACCCTAAATAATTTGGTATCATCAGCAAACTTTGCCACTTCACTGCTCACTCCTAATTCAGCAGGTTGAAAAGCATTGGTCCTAATACACATCCTTATGGGACCTCACTATTTACTTCCCTCTATTTGGAGAATTTACCATTTATTCCTACTCTCTGCTTTCTGTTCTTTAACCAGTTACTGATCCATAAGAGATCAAAAGGACCTCTCCTCTTAATCTATGACTGCTAGGTTTGCTCAGGAGTCTTTGGTGAGGGACTTTGTTTACTTGAATTTCCAAAAGGCTTTTAACAATGTCTACTGGATCACCGTGCCTACATGTTTAATGACACTCTCAAAGAACTCTAAAAAGTTAGTGAGACAGGACTTGCCTTTGCAGAAGCTGTGTTGATCCTTTTACAGCAGGGCTTGTTCTTCTATATGCTTACTAATTTTATCTTTATTAATGCTTTCAACCAATTTATCTGAAACAGACATTAAGCTAACCAGTGTGTAATTTCCTGGATTCCACCTGGACCCCTTTTTAGAAATTGGTGTTACATTTGCCTTCTAATTCTCTGATATAGAGGCTGATCTTAGAGACATACTGCATATTTTGATTAGAAGATAAGCAATTTCATATTTGAGTTGAGAACTCTAGGATGGATACCATCTCAGTCCAGTGATGTATCTACTTTCAATTTATCAGTAAGGTTGAAAACCATATTTTGTCACCACTGTTTGCCTTAGTTCCTCAGACTCCCATCCTGAAAATATCAGTTCAGGCACATTTTGTTATCTGTCCTATATTTTCTGCAATCTCCTTGTCCTCCTTCAGTACTCCTTTAACTCCATTGCCATCCAATGGTCCAACTGCCTCCCTAGCTGGTTTTCAGCTTCTGATATATTTAAATAATTATTTATTGTTGGCCATGCTATTGTTAGCAATATGCACTTCAAAATGCATTTTTAAAAATCTCTTATTGTCCGCTTGTATCACATTTGTGCAAGCTTGTGTTTCCTTTTGTTTTCTTCACTTTGGCAACACTTCCATTTTCTGAAAAAAACCCTCTTTTCTCTAATACCTCCCTTAACACTGTTCTTTAACCATGCTGGTGAACTCTTGGACTTGGTGCTACCTTTCCTAACCTGTGATATACATTTTAGTTGAGCTTCTAATATTGTGGTTTTGAGTAATCTCCCAGCATTTTGAAGCAATTTAATCCTCTTGACTTCTCCTTTCAATTTCCTTTTCACCTGACCTATATTGTTTTTGGGGGTGTGTAGTGGGCTGCATGTGGAATAAGGGGAAGGGAAACTCCTGTTGTGCAAATAGAATTTCGCTTGACCAATGTAGGATTTAACCCATTTAGACAGAAAAAAGTCCTACATCTCCCAGCGTTCCCCAGCCAGCGATGTAGGACTTTCTTCTGCCTAAACATGTATAGGATTGCACCCTTACTGTATTATTGGGCAAATTATGAATATGTAGACTGTCAACCAAACACCAGAGACATTTAGTCATCAAATGGAGGAACACATTTCTGTCCTGTAATGCCATTACTCACGTACTTAATCATTAAGATCTTGATGACCTTACGTGTACAGAAGGGAGAACCACCTAAATTAGTAATTTCAAAATTGCTCCATTAAGTAGATATAAATTCTGTAGACTAAAGTACATGACCAGATTCTGGATTAAGTTCTTCAGTAGTAAAAAGGCTACATTTAGTTGCAGACAGATATGCTTTTCTTTTTATAGCGGCCATTTAGTATGCATGCTTGTTTAGAAAATATACTAAAATGTATTTAAAAATTGGACTCTTTATTTAAATTAGCATATTTTTTTGGTCATTAAAACCTTGCTTTACTCACTTTGATTTATATCAATTTGCCTTGCTGGTAAGCAATTATACCTGTACTTTTTGAATCATATGACTTAAACAATTTTAAATTTGAACCTTACTCACTATTCCAGTTATGCAGATGTTCATCCGAAAGGCTAATCTAGATAATTTTTTAAAAGTTCTACTGACTCATTAATAATACAATATAAATAACAACAAACATAATAAAAATCAACAATACAAACAAAAAACCTTAAGCATGAATATTTTATAAGAAACTAGCATTTCACAAATGTACTTCCATCCTTTAGCTGTTACTGAATAGTACGTTGGCTACATCAAAACAAGCATCAGATTATAATCAAACAAGTCATGAAGTTAATCCACTATACTTTGAAAATGAAGATTCAAAATAAAAAATGTATAGGCCTGAATTCCGACTAGGTTAGTTGCACTGAGTTTCAATTGAAATCAGTAGCACTTAAACTTTACTAAATTGTCATGTTGATTTCAATGGGACCTATTGCAAAATTCATCAGGTCTGGATGGAACACATTATTTGGTTTGTACAAAATTGTGTAATATCACTGGCTCATATTTCTGAGTGTTAGCCAGATACAATTCTATTACTGAAACGAAACAACCCAACACTTACCAGCGGTTCTCTATTTTTTACAAGCCTGATTATCTTCACAGAGTCTTCTTCATCATCAATATCGTCAGGCATGGGAGGCAATACAGGATCATAGTTTTTTTGAGCAACAGTGTCATGCACAGAAAGCAAAGCCTGCAAAAATCAGGTTAACGAAAAATCATTGTCAATTGAAAAGCATAAAATGGGAGTTTGCACTCTCAGTTTACTATCAGCACTACTGTCGGTTTTCTCTTCTTGCAATGGTTTGTTATTAAATGCTCTTCTAAGCCTAGAGACAGTAAATACTTTAGTCCTTAAGTAGCAGTATGGATAGTACAATAGTGAAGTATTTTACTGCTAAAGTTATTGTTGGAGTAAGCTACTGCCACCTGAAAAGATGGTGCAACACATCCTGAAATCATTTCGGGAAAAAGCTGTAAAATGTGCAATATAACTCTGCTTCCATACAGTTTAAAGGACTCTTTTCTTAATGGGCAAAATGATAATACAAGTGCAAATTCCTTAGACATTAATACAGAGAAACTAAAGAAAGTATTTCATGCAAGCCAAAACCTGAGGCTGTTCTGTTCATGCAAGGAAACTGAAAAGATCAAAAGACTATGACTCAATTTGCATGTCATGATAAGCTACTGTGCATTTTGAATATTTTGAACTGTTTAACAAATGTTTAACCCTCAAATAACCCAGGATGCCCAGGTTTGCACAAAACAGCAAGCTGTGGCATACACACACCATAGCTTGCATATTCAGATGGTTGCTAGCGCACATCTCAGAACCCTGCAGATAAATGAACTCCCAATGACTTATTGTGACATGTCTTGTCTATACATAATAGGATGCTATTGGAAAGTTTTCTACATTTCCAGATTCCCAATCTAAGTAAGACCATATTCACATAGGGAGCTCAGCTTTAGAAAGGTTATTTTGTTTTAGCTAGTTCTGTGTGTATGATTCATTAATGTAAACATGCTTCATATTCAGGTATGATTCAAATTCCTATCCTGCCTAAATATAAATATTGACATTTAACTAAGTTCTTAGACATGATCTAGCTGGAAATGAATACTGAGAAATCCCTTGCTGTGTTTCATTGTGGTACAATAATTTTCAGAGAAAGGCAATGATCAAACCTCACTTTAAAATCTTTGTGCTTGAACGATCATGAGGGGGTGGGGGGAGCCGTAGTGGCTTCTCCATTCGTGCAGCAGGGGTGACTTCATACCCACCCTACAAACCTCCATGCTGGGTTCAGACGGCATGCCAACCTGTGCTGCAATGTGGGGAATAATGCAAATGGCAATCGAATGCTCAGTAGGCATGAGGGCGGGGGCGGGGGGGGGGAGGAGAAGCCATGATGGCTTCTTCCCTCACCACGATCATCCGAACACAGTCAATTTATAGTTTTGTAAGTGATGTTGAACAGAAGAGACAATTTTCCTGACCAACTATAAACAAATTAAAGTAAGAAAACAGGAAAGAATTGCACATTTTACATAGGAGATCAATGCTATATCATTAAAGTAATTTGTAAAACATAGTTACACATGCCAAATATGTTTGATTGGATAGTCTTTTTCAGTGGCAGATTTACAAAACTTTAACTGACTGAAAACAAATGGGAAAGGGCTAGTAAAATATCAATCTTTATTTTCAAAAAGCATCTATCCTGAGTGGTACTAGTTTGGATATTGGATTCTCTGGAACCATACTGAAACAATCATTTGGCAAACAGCAATAATTACTTTAATAGATAACCCTTGTAGCCTGAGGTTGAAAATTTGTAAAAGACTTATAAGTTTTATCTGACTCCAACACATTTTGTACACATTTTGTACATTTTGCGAGTTTTAAAATTGGTTATTGGTTTTGTTGCGAAGTTTTAACTATGTTTTATGAATTATTTAAATAGTATGATGCTAATTTCCTGTGTAAATTTGGAGTTCTTTCCTGATTTCTTATTTTTCTTTAATCCTTTTGAATTTACTTTTGAACTTGAGAAAGTTGGGGCCATCACAACAGCTGCATCCCAGCAATGTAGCAGGGCATACTCTAGACCTGGTTTTTTCAACTGGACATGGAGATGGGGATCTGAAAGTGGGGAACTTTACATCAACCCCTCTGTCATGGTCAGATCACCACCTGCTGAGGTTTAGACTTACAGCGGCTTTTCCCCTCTGCAAGGGTGGGGGACCCATTAAGATGGTCCGCCCCCGGAGGCTAATGGATCCAGATGGTTTCCAGAGGGCTCTGGGGAGTTTTCCGGCTGATAGGGCTGGCTCTCCTGTCGAAACCCTGGTTGATCTGTGGAATGCAGAAATGACCCGGGCAGTTGACACGATTGCTCCTGAGCGCCCTCTCCTGTGTAGAGCTCGAACGGCTCCGTGGTATACCCCAGAGCTGAGAGTGATGAAACAAAACAGGAGACGGCTTGAGGGCAGATGGAGACGAACTCCTGATGGATGCAATCAAACACTGGTAAGTGCTTATGGTAAGCTGTATTCAGGGGCAGTGAGGGCAGCAAAAAAACAATACTTTGCTGCCACTATTCAATCATCAACCTGCCACCCAGCGGAGCTTTTCAGAGTTGTCCGGGGGCTTTTACATGCTGGCCCCAAGGACATGGTAGAACCATCTGAGGCCCGCTGTAATACATTTGCTGGGCACTTCCAGAATAAAATCTCTGGCATCCGTCAGGACTTAGACTCCAGTGTTATAGCAGATGAATCTAGTGAGGTATCCAGAGCACAGGCTTGTCCTGTTTTCTTGGATGAGTTTCAGTTGGTGCAGCTCGAGGATGTTGACAAGGTGCTTGGACAGGTTCGTGCAACCACTTCCATATTGGATCCTTGCCCCTCTTGGCTAATAAAAGCTAGCAGGGATGGAACAACTGGCTGGGCCAGGGAAGTGATTAATGCCTCTTTGCAAGAGGGAGTGGTCCCAGGCCTCCTGAAAGAGGCGGCAGTGAGACCACTCCTAAAGAAATCTTCCCTGGACCCTGAAAATCTGAATAACTACAGGCCAGTAGCAAATGTTCCATTCCTGGGCAAGGTCCTGGAGCGGGTGGTTGCGAGCCAGCTCCAGGCACTCTTGGATGAGACTGATTATCTGGATCCATTTCAGTCGGGTTTCAGGCCTGGTTTTGGTACGGAAACAGCCTTGGTCGCCCTGTATGATGACCTATGTCGGGAGAAAGACAGGGGGAGTGTGACTCTGTTGATTCTCCTTGATCTCTCAGCGGCTTTCGATACCATCGACCATGGTATCCTTCTGGCACGACTGGCTGAGTTGGGAGTGGGAGGCACTGCATTGCAGTGGTTCCGCTCCTACTTGGTGGGTCGGCTCCAGAAGGTGGTGCTTGGGGAACATTGCTCGGCCCCGTGGATTCTCCAGTATGGGGTTCCGCAGGGGTCAGTTTTGTCCCCCATGCTGTTCAATATCTACATGAAACCGTTGAGTGCAGTCATCCGGAGTTTTGGAGTGCGTTGTCATCAGTACGCTGATGACACGCAGCTCTATTTCTCCTTTTCATCTTCATCAGGCGAGGCTGTGGATGTGCTGAACCAGTGCCTGGCTGCGACAATGGACTGGATGAGGGCTAATAAACTGAAACTCAATCCAGACAAGACTGAGACGCTGTTGGTGGGTGGTTCCGCTGACCGGATGGAGGGTGTTCAACCTGTTCTGGATGGGGTTGCACTCCCCTTGAAGGAGCGGGTTCGTAGCTTGGGGGTTCTCCTAGAACCATCTCTGTCACTTGAGGCGCAGGTGGCCTCAGTGGCACGGAGTGCCTTCTACCAACTTCGGTTGGTGGCCCAGCTACGTCCCTATCTGGACAGGGATAACCTGGCTTCAGTTGTCCATGCTCTGGTAACCTCCAAGTTAGATTACTGCAATGCACTCTACGTGGGGCTGCCTTTGAAGGTGGTTCGGAAGCTGCAGCTTGTGCAAAATGCAGCGGCCAGATTGATAACTGGAACCAGTAGGTTCGAACATATAAGACCTACTCTGGCCCGCTTGCATTGGCTGCCTGTATGTTTCCGAGCCCGGTTCAAGGTGCTGGTTTTAACCTATAAAGCCTTACACGGCTTGGGACCACAATACCTGATGGAACGCCTTTCCCGACATGAACCTACCCGAACACTACGTTCAACATCTAAGGCCCTCCTCCGAGTGCCTCCTCCGAGGGAAGCTCGGAGGTCGGCAACAAGAGAGAGGGCCTTCTCTGTGGTGGCTCCCCAATTGTGGAACGATCTCCCTGTCGAGGCCCGCCTGGCGCCAACATTGTTATCTTTTCGGCGCCAGGTCAAGACTTTCCTCTTCTCTCAGGCATTTGGCAATATCTGAGGAGCCTGGGTCTGTTTTGTTTTGTTTTTGTAGTTTTTTGTTTGTTTGTTTGTTTTTTTTTTGAAGTGTTGAAGTGGTTTTTAAATGTACAGATTGTGTGTATGTTGTATGTTTTTGCTGTTTTAATTTTTGTATATTGTTTTTAATTGTTTTTAATCCTATGTAAACCGCCCAGAGAGCTTCGGCTATGGGGCGGTATACAAATGTAATAAATAAATAAATAAATAAATAAATATCATTGCTTTTGGAATGAAAAATAGCTCAGATTTGATTTCATGTCAGCTCTTTCAGACTACGTACCTTTTCCAAAACATACACACTATTGTAACTCAACCACATCTATATGATACAACATGCTTATCATCAGATGTTTAGTTCATTAATATTATTTGGAATATTTGTCTTCCTGTAACCGTGGCAGTTTTATTGTTGCATGTGACTTCCTGTAACAAAAAGGCAATTTCCTGTCCCGAAAATAGTTTTAACTATTTTACATCCACCAGTATGAACTGATGAATTTACCCTGCAGAAGTTAGTTGTGTAGTATTAGTAAGCAGAAAGCTCAGGACTTTTTGCTTCTTTAGATTCCTGCTTTTTTTTGCACAGAGCTAGCAAATTCAGGAGACATTTTGGGTTGTGTTATTCTTAAGTCCACACAACTATGGAGCCACTTCATGCCATCTGGTTGAAGTATTAATATTCTTCCAGATGGCAGCTCTTTCCCTAGTTTTCCCAATTCAGTTTTCGATTCTTTTAGAAGGATAAAAACGAAGGTTGTTTTTTTTTTTAAAAATGTATGTTTAAAATTCAAATTCTTTTGTTTCTTAATTACTGGATCTCTTTTAAAAAAAATCTAGATGACAGTACTGTAAAGCAGCCTTCCCCAGAATGGTGCTCTTCTGGTGCTTTGGACCTCAACTTCCATTAGCCCCGGCCAGCATGGCCAATGGTCAAGAATGCTGGGAGCAGGAGTTGAAACATCTGGAGGGCACCAGGTTGGGAAAGCTACTCTTAAGTGCTGTAGGCACATTAATTACATGACACGCTGAAGCTCACTGTAGGTTATTTAAGCCATGGTGAGCCACAGTACATGCCAAGTGTAATTTAAATATGGGGGGCGTTTGATCGGGTTGTTGCTGTGTCATCTGAACCCAGCCATTAAACAACTTTTGTATAGCATTCAACTTGTTGTAGGGTTGTGAGGGTTGTTTATTCAAAATGGTGGCAGGCACTCACTACAGCACATTGGGAGTTAAATAATCCATGATGAGCTGTCATGTCATGTGAACCAGCCCATTCTGTACCTAAATTATAAATATAAGCAGTACAGTTGCATTTTAAAAAATATATACTCACTACTATGAAATTTGAAACTTGAATAAAAATGCAAATGAGTGAAAAATATTTGCTGACAAGAATACAGCAATAAAGGAGAAATTGCTCTTACTGTTCCACATACATAATCTGTACACAGGCTAGGGTTAGTTTTTCTCTTGTATGTTTTATTTTTTAAAAAAAATTAAGCCATTTCGTTTTTCCTTCCAGAATGATTTGAAATAGGACATTTGATTTGTTGTTTTCAGCTTTACACAGTTTTTAAAAAGAAAGACCTGTTGCTTGATTTATGTGCACCGATTTTCAAATTCACTCGTAGCAATCTGAGACCCAAAGAGTGCTCATCTATTTTTGCATAAACAAACATGACATAAGGAGCTTAGGTTTCCCCCCCAGGCGGAAAAGCAATTCATGTGCCAAATGGAGACAGATTAGAACATTTTACCTCACCTCATACAACACCTTCTATTTTATATAATGGAGGAAAGCTAACTAACTGAAGTGCATTCCTAATCAAAGAAGGCAGCACTTCTCTTGTTATTGGAACACTGATGCTGGAAAGACTGATGCAAATATCAACTGCCACATTAGCTACACCCATGCCAATTTCCGTACAGGTACACACCAGCCCTGTTACTGCTTCAAAACACTAACCATTGGCCTGCCCATTCATAACCATGGACACACGTGGAACTTTTTTTTTTTTTTTTACATAAATACATTAATTGTTATTGCTATTTCACAACTTGCATCCTGATCCTACGCCCACCTTCTTTGGAGTAATTTCCACTTATTTCAGTAAAACTTACAAAAAATTGTGCCTACGATCCAGAAAACGTAAACAGTCTAAACCAGGTCATAACTATCACCACGCAACTGTAACTCAGCAACAACAGAATCATCAGATGAATCTGAAAAGTCTCAGATGAATCTGAAAAGCCATTGCCAAGCTAAAAAGAGATATTGCATTGGATCCAGACTTAGTTGCTTTGTGACGAGCTACGCTTAGGTCCTATTGAAATCAATGAGACGAGTTAGTCAATGCTTAAATAGTGTTGATTTCAGTGGGATCTCAGTGCAACTAAATTAGTCTTGATCTATCCTTATTTCTTTGTGGAACGATATATATTTTCACACACATACACACCCAAAATTAAGGATCTGTTTCAATGCTTATGGAATATGCTTTTTGTTTGTTTCATTTTGGTGCAGTTCCTTTAATAACAAAGTAAAGGAAGAAATAAAGGAATTCTTTCATTAAGATATACAAATTGACATTAATTATATAAACCTCAATACAAGAAGAAGCCTATGTGTATGGGTCACTTCCACTGAGTATACAAGAATCCCGTACCAGAGGGAACGGGGAAACAGAGGACAGAAGAAATCTTTGCATCTAAGAGGCTTTACTGTGTGGACCTTTGATCTGGAAATTCATGAGTATTCTAGTAGATTACACACATGAGCTCAGCACAGGAAGTCACCCCACTTTCTCTCCAATAATGGTTTTGTAGCAATGGGCCTATGATGACTACTACACTTTCCAACTTCTGTATCAGCAGTACAGTCAATATTTTATTGCAATAATGATTCTATTTTATGTGCTTACTATGACAGCGCAACAATAAGTTATATCTTTGTTTCAGACAGAAGTATGATTAACAAATATGTCATGGAACTTTCTGCTTTGGCCAGTAATTAATGCTTATACTAATCCACCAGACGTTTCTTATGAACCCACTGAAGCCAAAACAAAAACCACTAAGGGAGAGACAAATCTGTAGTGTAATACTATTTTCCTGGCAATAACTTGTAATTAACCATTAAGCTTATCCAGCAAAAGATGGCATATATTTTGAAATCCACTATATTCTTTGGATTAAATATTGTTCTGTGAAGGCATGGTTTTATTTGGAATTTCAATTCCATTCAATATTGACTGCCCAGGTACAATGAGTTACATGTAAGATTTTTTCCTACTATAAAAATATTTCCCAACAAATTGAAAATTGTCCCAATTATCCTACTTCCACACGAAACACAGCTTAATACCAGTCACAGTAGGCAGCCCAAATAAAAAGGTTTTATGACCCTTCAAGATACATGAACTTTGATAAGTTTTCCCAGGGTGGTCCGTTGTATGAAGATCAAGGACCTTTGGGAGTAAGTTTCATTTGCAACTCACAGCCTGCAATTTCAGGATAAACAACAAGTTAAAACATTAAGCCCCACCCCTTTGCCCTGATCTATCACAGACAAGCTCTTGAACACACACCTATTCATACAGGCTTTCCCTTACCTGTGAGGGACTCTGTTTTATTGTTATAATGATGTCATGCTTTTAATTGTTTTTAACTGTTTTTATTCATTATTTTATCTTGTTTTTATCTTGTCATATTTAATTTTAATGAAAACCACGTAGGGATTTTAATATCTTAAAAGGTATAGAAATATTTTAAATGTCTCTTAACGTCTGCCTCCAACAGACAAGAAGTTCTACAACTGTGCAGTAGCTGCCAAATGTATGTCTGTGTTCTCCTATAGTGGCAATTCTTAAGAAAGGTGACTCATTCACACATGCAAAATAACCACTAGTTTTCTCCATGCAGTCCTTCTTAACTACAGCATTCCATGAGAAAGCCTATGAACCAGGATAAACTGTGATATAGCCTGCAGCATCCATCACAGTGAGTACAGTGGATGCAAGAAGATCTGCCACAGTCACAGAAATGGCAGCTGTAAGATGTATCAGCACCTAGCCCTTGGAGGAGTATATGAAACTGTATCTCCAAAAGTTGATTTGGTGCATTATTAAAATGCTCATTAAACCCATTCAGAGTTGTAACTGAGAAGGAAATTGCCTTAAAAGCAAATTAAAATTGGCACAATATCTTTAATCAGTACAGACTTATTAAAGGGAAGAACTTGGCTGTTTCCCCAGTGGTTCTTTTCTTGTATATGTTACAATGGAGCACTTTCGAAAGAGAGATTGCCTCAGGGTTTTATATGTAGTATAAATATAGTTTGCCCTCATACTCAGACAATGTTAGATATGTACAACTGCTTAGGCTTTTTTACTTTCTCTCCCAATGTACCACAGTGCTTTGTCCGCAATCCTTCCTTGTCTGTCAGACTTACAGAAGAAATCAGAACACAGAGTAATAAAGGACAGGAGTCCAGGAAAAGTGTGTCTTATGGGATTACCTGCAAATATGAGCAACTGGGGGCTATCTAATCTCTGTAACATATGAATTTATCTGCTGGTAATAGTTACTTATAGACCAAATGCTACCAAGTAGGGTTTTCATAAGAAAACTGGCATTTACCAAATAAACTATCTTATTAGCTTATTTGCCATGGAACAAATGTGAAGTTGGTTTTCCGCAGCACAGTTCACTCCCCAAAAGCCTTGCTTAGACGCAAGACATGGTTATCTGCTGGTGAGGTAACACAGACAGGTGTACATTGGACCCAAGTTCCTATTTGTTCCTGCTGCCAGAATATCCATTGTACTTGTGCAATGAAATCATTTTGCACATCTCAAACGCTCACCACCCAATGTAGTGATAGTTTCTTAAACCACTTAAGCAAATTCCTTCTAGCAGTGTGCATATTAACATGGACTCAAGGAATGTTTAACAAATCGTGAGAAAACTGAGAGGAGAAAGTAAGTGTGCATTTTAACAGGTGTAACCAACACATCCTCACCTTGATATTGGGTTTTGACAGTAGTTTCAACAATTCTCTGATCTCACTGTTCAGTGGTTTGCTCTGCAGCTCCTCAGCCAGCTGTGAAGGAGATTGAAGTGACACAAAGAACATTAGCAAGAGAATTGTTTTACTCAGTGTGTCAGTGACAACCAAGAATCAATCTTGTTCAAGGTTATTACTTTCCAGTGTGTTCAGCATGAAGAAAAACAGGCTATCAATCATTACTCTTCATTTTCTGGCCCTTATGCTAAATTCTGGCCAGGTCTTTCAACTGAGTTTGACTAAAGTAATCATATCTGGCAACAGTACACCCAGATCACAGTCTGATTTATAGCAATGAGGGCAAATCCCAGCACTTCACCTATGTGAATGGTCCTTTGCGTGCAGACAAAGGGCTGCTTGTAAAAATGACTGGATCAAACTTTGACACTGTCTATAAAAAACAGCTTCTGAATGAAGTGGTGAAATCCATACTGCTTCCAAAAATCCACAGTAGTTATTCTGCTTAGGGCTGGGATAATGAAGCAGAGTGCCCCTATAGTGCTAGTAGTAGTTTATTATGTTTACACACATAGAGCAAGTAGCTTGTTAAATGTCAGACAAGTTAATCACAGTACCATGGCCTGCATCAAGTTACCAGATATGCAAGTGTTCTAAAGGCTAAAGAACAGCAGTCAATAAGTTCAATTACACACTGGCTACACTACAAAGCACTAGCCTGAGCAATAACATAATTTGATCAAACATCATAATCCTTTCTCGTGTATTTGAAAATTAACTTTAGCTTTAACTTCATCCTTTGGACAATATATTGTATTACTGCAGAATTTCAGCAAAGAAAGTACTTTTTGCAGATTCATATCCGAGTTGGATGTTGTAAATATTGAAAGAATATGACTCTGCAAAAAAATATTTTCTGTCTGGCCTCTTTGATCCAAGAAGATTCTTCCGTGAGCAAATGTGTCAAATTATTTGTGTGTGCACGCATGTATGCATCATTAATCTATGAGAAAATACGAACTGGCAACCAAGAAAAACAGCATGGTACCAAAGATTATCCTGGAGTGTGCGCCACTGTGCCAAGCATACCTAAATTTCACTTAAATCAGTTAAGCTTACTTTTTTATATACTGCCTGCCTCAAGTTCTGTCATAGTTTATACAGGTGTGCACACAATTCATCAGGGTTGTAGAATTCACCATATAATGCAGAAAAAGCAAGCTTGATTTTTATTAATAAAAAATATAGTAACAGGAAATTTAATACTCTATCAATGCCAGCCAGTCTAATTTTATTTTTTAGTTATGAAAGTAACTTGGAAAGCTTTAATATCTATAAATCTCTGCTTCTTTTTTGAACAGTTATTTTCTGACAACCTCTTCCTATATCTTTCATAAGCCTCATTTCTTTTAGTATTATCAGTCATTTTTCTTCTTCTGTCAGCACTTGAGCTATCTCATTTATCTTTATTTTTGGAAAACATTCCTCTTGTCTATGATTGTCATAACACATCAGTAGCTAACAGCTCCACCTTCATTGTAGACTTCTAACCTGTACCTTTTCTTACATGGCACCAAGGCAGAACAAGAACCTACCTAGATGCCATGTTGTTATAACAGTAACATGTCTAATAAAAATCAAAACACCATTAGCAATCCTATGATGACAACTCTTTGGAAACCGTTGCATATCCAGCTCACATGGTCCCATTCATACACTTGTTCTTTGCTCTGCTTTCAGACTGTTTGGAGAAATATGGTGCCAATGGTCTCATCAGGGATACTTACATCATCTGCCAAAGCTAATGCACCATGCAACATGGGCACAGGGCTCTGTTTTTCATAATAATGCAATTTCTCATGAATCTAGGAGATAATGGAAGAAAGAAGTTTTAACGGAAAAAGCAGTAGAATCTAGCAACATAAGCTGACTAGTTAAACAACTGAAAAGAAACAACTGAAAAGAAACAACCTTGTGAAGCATTTAGTAGTAAATATGTAGGTATAATTCATCATCAGCTTCTGATGAAGCACTGTATGAAGTCAGATGGAAAAAATGTTGAGTATGTAAGACCAACCCACAGAAAAGGTCAACATTTGCTATTTCCTTTCCCCTTTTGATTTTCAGGACCCATATTTCTCACATATTTCCTTATTTAGCATTTATTTTTTATAAAGCTTCTGAAAACAAAAGAATAACATGTTTATCCTGAGAAGGGATATAAAACAATGTAAATTATTATTTATGAAGTTATACTTTCCAAAAATGTGGGTGCCAGTTACCAATGTAAACAAGCAGTAATAAATCAATACTGTTAAGGTTTTTTTCCAGCTTCAGTATTAGTATTTATTCAAAATTACTTCAAACATTCTTTGGTTTTACTAAGATGAAAACAGGCATGTTATCACCTAAATTAATCAACTTATGCACACATACCTGGGAGCAAGTCCCACTGAATAAACAAATAGGACTGCACTGTTATTTGCATAATATTTATTCAGTAAAACAAACCTACAAACAAAAACCATTTTCCTAAATCTTAACTGTTTAGTCACAATAATCTACTTCTAGATTGTATACAAAAGGTTTAACATTTTTTAAAAAATACACATGAATAAATAATGATGGTGTATGCAGTAAGATGGTGCATGAAGTTCATTATCTTTTTCAAGCTTTTTAAGACATATAGGATGTTCACACATTTAAATAGACTTAAGGCCGCAATCTTAAACCTAAGGCGGCTCAGATACTGGATTGCATCATAAGATTACTATCTTTCAAGTTCTAACTCAATAAAATAATGACACTTTGCTTATAAAATCCAAACGCATCATAACGATTTGCAGAAGATTCCTTTTATGTAAAATACTTTTCCTACTTTTCCTAGCATTATTTTTTTTAACTGGCCAGTAGAAGAAAATGTGGACTGATTTTGTATTTGATATCAAATATTTTTTATATTTCAACAAACTGTACGAAGTATCACGTATAGATGTATACAATGACTTGCTACTTCATTTAATGCCAGTAGCACTGCAGTCTCCCTTTTCACTGCTATAGCATTCTGAGTTGACATTTTCCAATGAGCCTTCCATAATGGCTCCAATATCTCTTTCCTAGGTACTCATGGCTAACTGAAAACCCATTGGTGTATATTCTGTCAAAATTGTATCCCCTAAAGTATGGGAAGTGAACTTTTTTAGGTTCAGGGGATGGACTGTCCTTCTCCCCACAGACCCATCCCACAGGCAGGATGATATCAAGGGGTGAAGGACTCAGCCAGTTTCACTCGTTCATTGCCTTCCCCATGTGGGAAAGGGAAGGTAACAAAGGAGCATGCAGACTCAGCTGGCTTTGCTCTGTCACCTTCCCTGCAAAGTGAAGGCAACAAAGGAACAAAGCAAGTGAGCAACTCAATAATTCAACTTCACATTAAAGTTATTTACAAACTTGTGGATGAATGCCATGCAAATCTGATTGTGTGTGCGTGTGTGAGTGTGTGTGTGAGAGAGAGAGAGAACTGAAAATCCATCCCGTTATCTCTATCTGGCTGTTCATCCGCCACCTTCCCATTCTAACACCACAGCACTTGGAGCATCACTTGCTGGAGTGCTTGGGGCTGCAGCACTGCCACAGGTGCTTTCCTCCTAGCTATTTTATTTCATCCGATACTGCTGGTGCTGCCTACCTATAAAGTCCCCTCCTCCAATACTACCAAGAGAAAGCCGCTGCTGGGTGATGAGAGGCATGTGTCCCTCTTCTCTCTGGGGTAGGTCAGCATTGTCATCATCCCCCACGTCACATCCCCCATACGTCACAGTGCAGAAATTATTCAAGTCAAATCAGAAACCCAAGCATTAATTTCTCTCTCTCTGTCTCTCTGTCTCTCTCTCTCTCTCACACACACACACACACACACCCTTCAACTCTTTGGCATTTACATTTTTGAAAGGATAGCATGGTTTGTTTTTTCTGCACTACACCTCTTCTTTCCCTCCATCTACCTTTTCTCAGGGTAATGCAGATTTTTCTTTTTCTCTATATGTGTGCTGACAGATTTGTTAAAATAAATTAAAATAAATAAATCAGGAAGCTGGCCAAGGTTCAAGTAGCTAGAATTGGGAGACAGGTCCAAGGGTGCAGGGAGGGGGGGGGGAAGCTGAATTAAAAAATGAGATTGGGGTTGCAGGGTTGGAAAGGGGAGGGTTTTACTTTAAAGCTGTTGCCAGTATGGTGTGGCTATAATCTGTGTTTATGATGATGATGATCATGATCATGATTATTGCTGCTGCTCCTGCCCTATGTGTGTGTGCTGTCCAACCAATCCTAGACTCCCTTTTAAGAAGCCCAGAAATTCTGAAGCTTTGGCAATCGGCTGCTATGAAATTTGGTAGTGAGGGCCACCAATGTGGATGGCTTTAAAAAGGAGTAATACAAGTTCATGGAGAAAAAGGCTAACAATGGCTACTAGTCAAGATGGCTATATGGTTCCTCCACATCAGAGGAAGTATGTCTATGTAAAACAGTTGCTAGGGAACTCAAGGAAGAGGGGGCTACTACATGCACGTCCTACATGTTGGTTCCCACAAGCAGCTGGTGAGCCACTGTGTGAACAGAATGCTGAATGAGATGGACCCTTGATCTGATCCAGAAAATTTTTTCTTACATGTTTAACTATATCAACACACAGAGGGTACCAAATCTCTGCTTATGACAATACCTGTCAACTTACATGGTGGGTAGACTACCCCACCATGGTTCCAACGAACATGGGAATTCATGAGTAAGACAAATGTCCTTTTTTCTTCCCAGTGGGATGAGGCAACGTTTACTTAGAAAGTGCTATAAACCCCAGCTCTTCCAGTGTGCAGTAGAAGTTTCTGATGAGGATGAGGCACAGGCTACTTTCTCAGAGATAAGACAGTCAGTGCCTTATTAAGGGCCTTCCCAGCCGGGGGACACAGCTCTGCCATCATCCTCTGGCTATTACCGCAGAACCTCCATTTTCTCAGCCTCACAGATGTCTTAGGCTGTGGAATCAGATGAGGGCCCTTTAATACTCAACCCAGCTACACTACAGAGCTTGTCAGCCTACATAGGGTTTCAGTTGTCTCTAGCTACCTGCTGAAGCAACATCCTCCTAATAGGAGAGAGCTCCAGCCAGCAGGACTCACTTTGAACTATCCAGGGTCCTACATTCTTCTTGCCTTGATCAACATTCCTGCCTTGAACTTACTACCAGGTTCCCCAGTGAACCTCAAGGGACCCTGAAACAGGACAAAAAAAGAAGTCCATCCCAAGGTGAGAATCCAATCCACCGAATACCAACTTGAGTTTTAAATATTCTCCTCCCAAAAACCTCAGAGGAAGAAAGATACATCCCATACTAATAAGCATATGCACAGAAGCTCAAATGGTGGGTAAGGCTTTACGTTGCTACGAGTCATGAGTGCTATATATTACCTCCAATATCATGCCTCTATATACCAGCTGCTGGGAACATGAGTGGGAAAGTGCTGTTGCACTCAGGTCCTGAATGTGGGACTCCCGCAGGCATCTGGTTGGTCACTGTGCTAACAGACTGCTGGACTAGATAGGGATTTGGGCTGATCCAACATGGCTCTTCTTATGTTCTTAAATGTATACACCTTGTATACCTCTTGTATACCCCTTGACAGGCCAGCTACCTTTATATGCCACTGAGGCAACCAACCCTCTGAAGGAGTGGACTAGGATACCTTCCAGAGATACTTTATCTGTGACTTGATAGCTCAGGAAATGCATTAAGAAGGTCTATCTGGCAATACTACAGGGATTCAAAGACACCACCTTAAAACAAAAACAAACTTTGGTTATCCTGTTAGTCTCTAGGCGATCAAACTAAGTTTAAATACTCTTTGAACATCTGGGTTATGCTACTGCCTCTCTTCTGGATGAGAAGGATTAGGAAATTAAATCAGTAACGTAATAGCTTGTGACCTGTGAAACACAGAATTTACTTTAGGAATAGAGGCTGGATCCAGCTATAGCAGCACTTCCTTAATGAAAAATATAGTTCTTGAGTAGCTGAAAAAGCATTAAGTTTTAAAATCCTATTGGTTGTGGTTACTGGCTGAAACGCTATTGGTCGCAGTCACTGCGACCATGAACACTGTCTAAAGCATCAACTCTTTACTCAGGCCGGTAGTTAGCAGTTCAAAAGGAGGCCCTATAAGGGCAAATACTACTATGTTAAGATCCCATGTGGGAAATCTATGACTGGGCAGACTGAGAAGAGAAGCCGCCCTTAAAAACACACAAACTCTTAATATGCTCGTGGCCACAGAAAGACTTTCCTCTGCTGTGGATTAAAATGCTGGAAGCAACAACCAAATGCTGATTCTTTACACATAACAGACCTGCATCAGCCTGTGTTCTACCTCTCTAGAAAGAACACCAGTTCACAAAAAGTCTCATGGTGGTATTGAATACCCTATTGTTAGTAACTCTACTGGATGCTAAAATGGAGGATATGAATCAATATGAATAGCCTTTGCATAGCTGTTATCACTCAGCCTCCATGCTTCCTAACAAAGAACTTTTGGGATTCCACGTGGCTCCAGAAAGCATTCTGGGGGGGATTAAGACAGCAGGGCAGCAAGAGCCTAGTAAACTACTAGTGTACATGCGTGCGTGTGTATGGAAGTGTAGGACCATGGGTGGACATTACAGAGCAGCAGGGGCTTGGGGAGTGCAGCGGGAGGGGAGGTATCAATGGGAGCTTGTGAAGACAGTAGGAAGCAACACACTGGGAGAGGGGGAGGTGTGTAGTCTCTCTCTCTCTCTCTCTCTCTCTCTCTCTCTCTCTGTAGGCAGAGTAGGTAGGATTATGTGTAAATAGATAGCATGTGTGGGGTACATGTCTATGAGAGAGAGGGAAGAAGAGTGCATGTGTGGGGTGTGTGGGGTATGTGTGTATGTGGGATGTGTGTGTACGTGTGTGTGTGTGTGTGCATGCGTGCATATACAAGGAAGACACCAGCCCTATTCAGGTGTTCAGAAAGGGGTTAAGTCAAGCTCCACTCCTCTCCCTCATCGCATCTGTCACCCTCAACTCCTGGAGGGTGACATTCTGAAAAGGAGAGACTCCTCTATCCATGGCGGCTCCCCACATGAGCTAGAATGCAGATTTTCCATGCAAAATATACCAAGTTTCTTTTTTTTCAAAGACTACCATAAAGTTTAGACTTTTGACTGTGGTCTTGCCTTGTAATTCAATGGCAAGTTTATTTTGTCTTGAAATACTATTTAGGATTTCTCCTTGAAATTCTCATATTAAATTTTATCAGAATTTGTTGTACAGCTAGACAATAGATCCAGGCACAAAATATATTTCAAGTTCCAAATTAATAGGAAAGTAGCGAGTGAAAGCTATTTGACTTTTGTATTTATTTATTTATTTATTTATTACATTTGTATACCGCCCCATAGCCGAAGCTCTCTGGGCGGTTTACATAGGATTAAAAACAATTAAAAACAATATACAAAAATTAAAACAGCAAAAACATACAACATACACACAATCTGTACATTTAAAAACCACTTCAACACTTCAAAAAAACTACAAAAACAAAACAAAACAAACCCAGGCTCCTCAGATATTGCCAAATGCCTGAGAGAAGAGGAAAGTCTTGACCTGGCACCGAAAAGATAACAATGTTGGCGCCAGGCGGGCCTCGTCGGGGAGATCGTTCCACAATTGGGGAGCCACCACAGAGAAGGCCCTCTCTCTTGTTGCCGACCTCCGAGCTTCCCTCGGAGGAGGCACTCGGAGGAGGGCCTTAGATGTTGAACGTAGTGTTCGGGTAGGTTCATGTCGGGAAAGGCGTTCCATCAGGTATTGTGGTCCCAAGCCGTGTAAGGCTTTATAGGTTAAAACCAGCACCTTGAACCGGGCTCGGAAACATACAGGCAGCCAATGCAAGCGGGCCAGAGTAGGTCTTATATGTTCGAACCTACTGGTTCCAGTTATCAATCTGGCCGCTGCATTTTGCACAAGCTGCAGCTTCCGGACCACCTTCAAAGGCAGCCCCACGTAGAGTGCATTGCAGTAATCTAACTTGGAGGTTACCAGAGCATGGACAACTGAAGCCAGGTTATCCCTGTCCAGATAGGGACGTAGCTGGGCCACCAACCGAAGTTGGTAGAAGGCACTCCGTGCCACTGAGGCCACCTGCGCCTCAAGTGACAGAGATGGTTCTAGGAGAACCCCCAAGCTACGAACCCGCTCCTTCAAGGGGAGTGCAACCCCATCCAGAACAGGTTGAACACCCTCCATCCGGTCAGCGGAACCACCCACCAACAGCGTCTCAGTCTTGTCTGGATTGAGTTTCAGTTTATTAGCCCTCATCCAGTCCATTGTCGCAGCCAGGCACTGGTTCAGCACATCCACAGCCTCACCTGATGAAGATGAAAAGGAGAAATAGAGCTGCGTGTCATCAGCGTACTGATGACAACGCACTCCAAAACTCCGGATGACTGCACTCAACGGTTTCATGTAGATATTGAACAGCATGGGGGACAAAACTGACCCCTGCGGAACCCCATACTGGAGAATCCACGGGGCCGAGCAATGTTCCCCAAGCACCACCTTCTGGAGCCGACCCACCAAGTAGGAGCGGAACCACTGCAATGCAGTGCCTCCCACTCCCAACTCAGCCAGTCGTCCCAGAAGGATACCATGGTCGATGGTATCGAAAGCCGCTGAGAGATCAAGGAGAATCAACAGAGTCACACTCCCCCTGTCTTTCTCCCGACATAGGTCATCATACAGGGCGACCAAGGCTGTTTCCGTACCAAAACCTGGCCTGAAACCCGACTGAAATGGATCCAGATAATCAGTCTCATCCAAGAGTGCCTGGAGCTGGCTCGCAACCACCCGCTCCAGGACCTTGCCCAGGAATGGAACATTTGCTACTGGCCTGTAGTTATTAAGATTTTCAGGGTCCAGGGAAGATTTCTTTAGGAGTGGTCTCACTGCCGCCTCTTTCAGGAGGCCTGGGACCACTCCCTCTTGCAAAGAGGCATTAATCACTTCCCTGGCCCAGCCAGTTGAATAGAACAATTTAAATACTGGCTGTATACACCTCTGTATTCTTGCAGTTTCATTTTTTTTTTTAAAAAAAGTTGTTCTTTCTGAAAGGAACTTCTCTACTTTGATTTCTTTGTTCCTCATACAACAAAATAAAGAAACTATTATTTGAGATTTCAGACACTTCATTCAAGAGAATGTTTTTGGTCAATAAGTAAGAAACGGTTTTGATGACTATGTTTATAGGAAGAGGTCCCCTTGGTGGGTAGAGGAAATTCAGATTAAAGCCAAACAAGCTACCCTTCCTCCAAGATAAATTTTTCTGCCCTTTCAGAGCCAAACTCTCTGCTCAGCTACTGGAGAAAGAATTTCCAAAATTGGATGAGGTTTTGTTGTGCACTTTAAGCTCAGGTTTCTTAGAACTTTTACACTCTTCGAAAGCTGAATTAATCTCTTCTATTTGAGATGAGAACATGAAGCTCCAGCAACAAACCTATTTTTATACATGCGGTACATACTACAGAACATTACCAAACCTTGTCTCCTCTAAAACCCGAGGTCCCTGAAAGAGATATTGAGGGATATGATGTTCTCTCTGTTTAAAGAAACTAAATAGCTCGAAGTACACTTATTCTTTCCATATACTCTATGTGATATTAGATCTAAACTATAAACAAATTCAGTTTAACCTTTAAACATGCACACAGAAACTTTGAACAGCACTCTGAGGTACAACCATTCATATGTCACTTTAAGTCAGGAATCCTCGTTTAAACCACAATGTGCAGAATCACATTTCACTCTTATTTTGTTTCTCTCATGAGTTGGTAAACTAGGCATGGATAGCTTAGCTTTAAGTCTTCGCCCAGGATTATTGCACCCAATCAAGCCAGACTTCACATGTGAATAACAAACCCTGGTTTAAAGCTGGTTAATAATCGTGGCCTTTTGGGGTGCAATGAACCATAATCCCAGGTTTGGACATAACACTCAGTTAACCATGTTTGTTTTGTTTACTGTTCACATAAGAGGGAGAAGCAAAGTAGGAGTGAACACCAGCACATGCATACTATGGTTTAATAAGCCCGGATCCATGACATAAAGTAATGTTCGAAAGCAATATGTTATCCTTGATCCTAGGCCACAACAGATTGCTTCTATAATATCCATTCCAAGGAAAATATACAATTAACTTCATCTCCCCAATATTATCCAAGACTGTTCAACAGAATTCAGCAGGCCTGAAGAATCTTCAGACTCCTGAAGTCTGCATTCCGTAAAGTCTGCATTTTCTTGGGAAAAGTGATGATAGGCCTTACATAGACATTAATTTGGCACAAACCAATGGTAGGAAGAACTAAGCAAAGAAGTTGAAGCCAGAAAGAAGGCAGTATGCCTCTTGTATCACAAGTATATAAAAGCAATTCAAAATAAAAGCAGATATTATATTCACATATACACCACTAAAGCTGGGTTCACACAACATGCTAACCCATCCAATATGAGTTGTTGTTGAACTGTGGGTTATTGTGTTGTCTGAACACAGCGCTTTTCTGCAGGATGGGTGATCGTGTTGTCTGAACGCAGCATGATTTCCACTAGGTTGTTTGTTAACCATGAAGTGTGGCTTGTTAACCATTCTGACCAACCCAACAACAAGCCATGGGTTCTCAAGATAGCTTGTTCAATAAAAATAAACCATGCTGTGGAAAACATGCTGTGTTCAGACAACATGATAACCCACCCTATGGAAAATGCACTGCATTCAGACAGCAAGTTAACCCATTGTGTAGAAAAAGCACCGTGTTCAGACAACACAATAAATCATGGTGGGTTAGTGTGTTGTGTGAACCCAACCTAACCCTGACTATTCCTATTTTCTAATGAAGATTTTATTTATTTTTATTTATTACATTTATATCCGGCCTTTTTTCCTCCTTGAGGAACCCAAGGCAGCATACATAATCCTCTTCCTCTGCATTTTATCCTTACAACAACGATGCTGTGAGGTAGATTGGGCTGAGAGTCTATGACTGGCCAAAGTCACCCAATGAGCTTCCGTGGGGCTACATGAGTCTAGAACTTAGATCTCCCAACTGCCAGTCCCACACTCTAGCCACACTACACTGGCAGGTTGCTTACCTGTAATTGTAGTTCTTTGAGTGGTCATCTGTACATTCACATATATGGGCTCTGCACAACACATTCAAAGTGTGAAGAGTGGACTCAATTGGAGTGCAAAGAGATGGAAGGAAACTTAGTTGCACTATGTCATGATTGAGAGGGAAATCAGAAACAATGCTCAGCAGGAAAGCAACGATGGGACAGAGCACCATCTTGATGTGATGGAATGTCATGTATAGCAGGTTCACATGCAAGGAACACAATTTATTAGATCTCCTAAGTTACTGCTACCAAAAATGCTGTCTTTCATGAAAGCAGGCGTAAGTCCACAATAGCAAGTGGTCTGAATGACTTGGCAGTCAAGGTCTGTAGAACAACCGACAAACTCCAACTCAGTACCAGGTGACAAACCAGTGACGTCGGATTGTGTATTCTGCAGAGAAATTGTTTAGCTGTTGGGTGTGAGAACACCGGGAAGCCCTCCACTGGTTTGGGACCAAGTTTCTTGAAGGACCACCTTCACCCATATCAGCCTGCCCATACTTTAAGATCAAAAAGAGAGGCCCTTCTCACCTGCCCACCAGTGAGAGATATTAGGTGGGTTTCCACACAGGAGAGGGCCTTCTCAGCAGTGGTCCCACACCTGTGGAACAAACTCCCACCCACAATCCACCATGCACCATCCTTACAAGCTTTTAAGGCCTTTAAAATGTTTTAAACTGTTTTGCTGCTGTTAGCCTTGCTGTTTTATTACTATTTTTAATGTTAGCTTTTATTGTTTTCATTGATATTTTACTTTTATGTTTTTATTGTTTTTAATGTGTATACTGTTTTTATATATGGTTTTATATATGGTCGTAAGCCGCCTTGGGAAAGCTTCTGCCTTGAAAGGCAGCTAAGAGATGTTTTAAATAAATAAATAATCCCAGTGATTCAAGAATATCCAGAAAACACTGAATCTGGAGAACCTCATGGCTAGGGAGCGTCTTCCGCAACATGATGGTGATCTACTTCTCTGCATATATGGGGCTGAGGTACCAATATTAGAGATGTATTTCAAATTTTGCCCTCCAAAGTCAAAGCTAGAACTCGAGGATTGTCCCTAGGTACAACCACGGCATCGGATCTGGTGCTGGTGGTAGTAGCACCGGAATCAGACAGTCAAGAAGTGGAGGAGGTGCTTGCAGTATTGGAAGCAGGGTTGATACACAGGCATCCAATGTCGAGGCCATGGATGGTCTATCCACTGAAGACTTCTTCTTTGGTTCCAAAGAAGTCTTATGAGCCAATGTAAGATTCAACAACCTACCAGGTGATGGTGGGTCAATATGGACAGTCTCAGAGTTTGGTGGCAATGGAGACATAGATCCCTGGGTCTCCATGGGCTCTCTTGGAGACTGGGCAAGGGATTCAACACACCAACAAGGAAAGTCAATTGAAACCTTGGACATTTTAGGCTCTATTGCCTCCAGAGCTCTCTCCCAAAGAACTGCAGAGTGTTGTGGTTTGATTACACCTCACCTGCTTTCTAAAGTTTGATAAAACAAGCAGGACTCTACTCTATGCTTTCCCCCTAGACAAAGAAGGCACAGGGGGTGTCCATTCATTGACAGGAATTTGTTGACACAACAGGCACATTTCTTAAAAGGTGGCTGAAAGGCCATATGCCCTCAGGCAACTGCAGATATCACGAACAAACAAAACATAAATAAAACAAAAAGAAGTGAACAGGAAGAGAAAGGAAGAAAAAAAAATGAAGGTCAGTTTGCCTCAGCATGACCTAATTTCCCTCAGGAAGAACAGAGAAATTTCCCTATGAGGCTGCCACAATGGCAGTTGAAAGAGAACTGAGGGGATAGCAATATTTACACTGGGATGGTAGGGGAAGGGGTCCTGTTAAAAATTCCTCAGCTACAGGAGATTTCCAATTGAGGGTTCACATCGGCCCATGTCAGATCTGCAAGCAACCACTTTCTGAGTTGAACCAGACACACATGTAAGTAAAATACAGAAATACAACTCACAGGTTTCACAATTTTCAGTTCTTTGGCCCCTACATTAAACAAAGAAGGGCACCACACGTCTGTAGCAAATATGCTGTCTCATGCCATAATTGGCAGCTGAATGGGATTTCTGTTTGAAAATAATTTCTGTGACATCATGCCATCTGCACAGCAAACATATTCTACAAACTTGCAGAGATAGTTATTTTAAAAACATTGTGGTTTTATAAAAAATGTTAACAAGAAAGTCAGTTATAAATTAAGAGAACATAAACACAAGAACAAATGCTTATAACTCATACACACATGCACACAAAGTGAAGAGGTTGAATTTTTACGCAGTGCAGTGCATTTTTACAAAAGCAAAAAAAAGGAAACTAGAGGAGTGAGAGTAGAAATGGTCAATATTTATAAAATGAGTAGTACCAAATTATAGCTACAATTAAAGGTGAGAAGTGACAAAATTCTTTGCACCTCAGGTTGGATTCACACATGAGAGCTGTTTCTGTACAGTCTGCATTTCCATGATGGACCAACAATATTTACAAACAGGGACCACATAGACACAAAACTGATGTGAATGCTTCCCATTCCAGTATTAATGGGAATGCCTTCCCCGCTTCAGTATTTCTTGGTGATTTGAGTATTTTTTTCTAGTCAATGGTTTGTAACTAACAACATAGTTAACCACTGCATTATCCACATTTTTTAAAAAAGTTATTAATTTAAGTGTCCGAAACGAATTGGTGCTCATCAGCTTAGTGAATGATCTGGAGCTGCAGCATTGATGAAGCTAAGCAAATATTAACCTGATTAATTCTCTGAATGAAAAACCACCACCAGCAGGTACATAGTTTTAACGACCAAGTTGAGTTTTATCTCCTTGCTGTCTAGAGGAAACATACAGAAGCAAGATGAACATTGAAGAAGAAAAAAATAGACATATTTAGAAGAAAAAATTAGACATTATCCAAGAATTGGGGTTTCTATATTATTACGAAGGCTTTTCTATTGAAAATGGGCATATTCACCTTTGAAAAATAAATTGCACTTAAAGGACAAAGAGCTCCTCATTCTTACTTCATTTTTGGCTGCATTACTGTTTGTCTTTGGAACATCCCCAGCAGCAAGTTCAGAGTTGCTTTAAACTACAACTGATCCAAAAATGTTTTTTCTAGATTTCTAACATTCCTACCACTGATGGATTCAAGGGGAATCACCAAAAGTATGTCATGCAACCCTCTGGTTTTTATAGACCTATTGGTCAAACATAAAAACATGAGCCATGCTAGATAAGATCACGGGTTCATCTAGTCCAACACTCTGTTCACACAGTGGCCAACCAGCTATCAATCAGGGACAACATCTTATTGTGCTATAAAATTACATTGGATCAATATGTGCATGGTATTTGATGCAAATCTTCTCTTCAATTTTTCTTATTTCATAAAAAAAAATCCAACTTTAGTGCTCTTAATGTATTGCTTCCATGTGAGATGAGCCATAGGTGTACATAAAGTAACCTATAGTCCATAACAAGGGCAGTGGTTCAGCTGGAAGATTAGCACATTACTGAGTAAGTATCAATGGGGCTTATTATTGCATTGTATAATGACAATTATATATGCAATAAAAAGATGGCATTACTAATTTTGCAGACACTGAGATAGGTATATGGCAATGACTCCACAGAAAGTGTAGTTTATTTCAGCCTTTTTAAGATGATTAACATTTGGCAGAGAACTTTCTTGGATGACTACTTCTATCCCACGTCTATCAGAATTTCTTAGCAACTGAAATACGCTAAACTTAAACGATTCTTAAATTCCTGTACATTCTTCCTTTTCAGGAATTATACACAGTTCAAAGAAAATTCCATCTTGAAAGACTGCATATCTATAGAATCATTTTTTAAAGAAAAAACATGCAATGCAAAATGTAATTAGTACGTAGGCCAGAACTTTAAAGCTTTAACTCTAAAGAGCAAAGAGGGGAGAGAGAATATCGCACTTTGACAGTACTTCCACCCCCAAGATAGAACAACTCGTTACGGTACCACCTGGACATCACTTGCAATATCTTTCATTTTACATAACTGCTTCACGTCCATAGCACAGTTCCTCAAGTATAGAGCCAGCCAGCCTTAAACAGTAGCCTGAGGTTTCCTTTCATTCCCAAGTCAAGATATTGTTCCCTTTGTCCTCTTTCATTCTGAGTCCACCCTCTGAAGCTATATGTGAACTAAAGCTGACAATTACCCTTGAATTTGGGGAAATGTTTTTTGTTTGTTTTTTGCTTGGGCACCCAGCTCAGCTCTGGCTTCCCGCTTTGAACTACTTTGTTGCCTCATTTATGTTGAGAGATTAATGCTGCCATTTCCCAGCAAATAGAACAGGGCAAGTCACCTGACCAGGTGTGGAGCCAAAACACAGGTTTGGCCACATTGGCTCTGGGGCCTAAGGCCAGCAGTGGGTGGGGCCAAAGCCCAAAGTGAGCATGGCCACCCTCTGTCTGTCTGTCTGTCTCTCTCTCTCGCACACACACACTTTTTTACTCTCTCATAATTTACAACCCCTCAGAAAAGTTAACGATCCTAAATCCTGTGGCTTCAATAAATGTATCCTCCCCAGCAAATTGTCATCTATCCAGAGATCACCTAAAACCAATTTCCCCTTCTCCCAGATCATTACTTGCTTCCAGCACTGGCTTTGCCCTTTTAAGAACTATCCAAGACAGTGCCCTTTTAAGAGGCATTTCCCCTTTAAGAAAGCCTCCTCCTCTTTCTTCTCCACCTTGGGAATTCAAGAAAGCAGCCTAAATGAGGAAGAAGGAAGTATGGTTGGAAGGTGAGAAAGCTAGAGGAGTAAAAAGAAGAAGCAGTAGGGCAAAATACTCTCCAGATGCAGCCTCCCAGCCAGTTGCACTGTAGGAGACTGCGCCTGAAAGCCTTATGTCTAAAGGCAAGGAAAAAACAAAACAAAGAACACTCTCCAATAAGAAAGCAACAGGGCTGAATAGGAAGGGCAGGGCAGTAAAAGGGGAAGCAGGTGGCCCGATAAGGGGTTCCATAGGCCAAATCCAGTCCATGACCCATTCCTCACCCCTAAGTTAAAGGAAAATGCTCCTAAACATCTCCATTATGCAACTGACTGAAGCAGCTACATATCCATAAGCACCCCAAGGCTGCAAACTTGAGGAATGATTTAGAAGCCAACTACACCCTGAAATAACATATTTGGTGATGTTTCAAAGTACAATCCCTTCTGGTAAAAGCGCAGCCACATATATGTAAAGGGTTGCCAAAGGGACCAATGTAACTCTCCTCCCTCCCTCTTTCCATTCTTCTGGGGAAGTAACTATTCTCCCAGAAGTGGGAAGCCAGCATACTTCCCACTGCCCATGCAGCCTTCCCTATCCAACCGAGGAGCCTGGCCCAGAATTTATTACAAGCTCAGGGTATAGGACTTGCAATCTCTCAAACCTAGCTCCCAATTTATAAAATCGTAACAGTGACACGATTACAATGATGAACACAAAAATTGTAAAGCATTTTGCAAATCAGAAAGCATACATGACTATTTACTCTTTTTCACTGGACATATCCATGAATTATTCTACCAAGTTTATTTTTATTCATGATAGACTTCAATATATTTATATGCTGAACACAATTTTCAATGGATGCAAGCCAATTAAAGAGTCTTACTAGAATTTCAGTTGACTTTGTTAAAGGAAATTATTTTAAATTAATGCGGCTACTGAACTGTTGCCATATTTTACCTCAAAAATATATCCCATCTAATTTTTGCTGTGAACATTTGTTTATTTAAGCTAAACTCCAAGCCTTGAATGTTGACCATGAAGGAGTCTCAGGTTTCCTGCTACTATTTCGTGCTACCTCATTCTAAACAAGGGCAAACATCATATGTTTGTTACATTAATGTATACTGCCAAAACATCACTATTAAATGAAATCATCTCTGTATTTTTGGGTAGAATCCTTTAACAACTTCCATCCCTCACAGAAGCACAGAGTCGAAACAAGGCTGTTTTGTGTTCACTGAGTAACTGCTTGATTCCTGGTTTACTAGAGGCTGCTCAAAATGTTTTTCCATAAGCGTTTCGCAAAAAGAATAAGCATTTAAGTGTGGTTTACCTTTACCAGCGAATGAAGGCTTTTTTCACCAAACATATCCCAGAGGAAGGTCAGGTCTTCCTGGCTGTCCACATGTGGCTGCAGCTGGGCTGGCAATAAAGCCAGCAGCTCATACAAACCTATAAAATGAAAATAAAATACAAAGTGAAAGCTAAGGGTGATCTCATTAATTTCTCTTAACCCTTCTGTATAACTTGCTGAACTATTTTATATTAAGCTAGTAGTGAGCTTGGAAGTAGCGACCAAATTAAAGAACCAGAGAGAGAGAGAGAGAGAGAGAGAGAGAGAGAAAAGTTTGGATATCTTTTTAAAAAGAAGTTACTAGCAAGGTACTTTTTACTTTATTAACAGTTGCTAAAGCTTCTGTAGCAATATATTTACTTAACACTGTACCAAAAATTCATAAAGCTTTTCGGAAAGGGACAAAACCCAGAAACACATACATTCCTTTGCTTAATCGTTATTCCATTTCCCTTGATGTTAGAGTGAAATGAGTCATGAATAGGAAAAACATCCTTATAAGAACAGAAAATGGATAGGGTGGTCCATTAAAAAGAGTTTGTGGTTTCTCTAAATACTTCTCACCAATACATTGTTTTTGTAAAAGATCTTGGGTGTAATAGATGCACAGAAGAATGAAACTTTATTGCTAGCTATTCTGCAGTCAACTCTTGAGCAAAATCTGTGTATGTTTATGTTACATTTTGTTAGTGAGAGTATGCATGCAAAAGATTTATCAAAGTTTCTCCACAGGGATTAAAGCAATTGCTGCTCCCAGTTATTTGCAGCAGATCTCACAGCAATTTCCCTGGGGCAGACAGTAGCACACTGTTTTCACAGTAGCATCCAGCATAAAATATCCATCATGCTGCTGTCCAAGAAACATAGCAACACGACATGCAGAAGCTTTCCCTAGGGAGGTAACCTGGCATGAACAGATATCAATTCACAGCACATGTTTAGTTTTTCCAGTGGGATTTTTTAGGGGTAAAGAGGACATGGTCTAGGGCAGCAAACACTGATAACCTCCTGAATTATTCCACTATTCATGACCCAACTATTATTTTTATTCTACTGCTGCAATCCTAAGTACACTTCCTAGGAAGTAAGCTCCATTAAATGCAGTGTGACTTTTTCTGGAAAAAAATGTTTATGGTCAGACCAAGTGCTGTTCATCATAAGAACAGATTTCCAAAAGAATTTCCTATTAAAGAGTATTATGTCAAGCTACTCAGTAATCTATCAATGTGATGATTATCTCCTTAAAACGTTCCAATATTTTAAGTCAACATGCTTGCACAATATTTGGAGGCATCAGATGCCTCTTCTAAAACTAAATACAGCACCTTTGGGAACAGATTTAATGTTTTCTCCTCTTTTCCTGGCACTACTTAGTTAAGTATGCTGGAAAAAAAAAACTTTCCAGACATTTTTTTTGGGCTTTTGGGAGGCAATGTTCATATTTCAAATCTTGCTTTATTTTAAATCTAGTCTTGTTTATAGTATTTCTTCGGCATAAAAGCAGGGTGAAACTCAAATCACAACACTTTTTCCTGAGTATAAAAAGCTCTGAGCTTACACCAAGTATTGCATTGTTATCAGCACTTGCACTGAAATTTCTAACTCCCAGTTGATTAGCAATGGCAACACAATGGAACTCTTATCCAAAATTATACTGCTGAAATGGAGAAAGCAAAGTGTGGGGATGGGGACAGACCAGAAGTGGACAAAAGGGCTCTGAGGTCCTTTCAAATTTGGTACTCAAAACAAATTCCTGGGCTGAGAATTCTTTAATTCTAAAGCATGTTTTTTACACCTGACTCTAGATGGTGGATTTCAGGTGTGTGCTTTTTTTAATTAAAAAGAACGATGCTCTAGGACACATCCAAAAACCCTCCTGATGCTGAGCATTACACCAGATAATCAGAGAAGCTTGTATATTGTTAACAGGAAACTAACTAGTTCCCTGTAACACAGCTTGAAAGCCATTGATCTACTCTATGAATGTATATCTGCCATAGTTTTCTCCAAAGAAGCCTGGGAAATCTAGTTTGGTGAGAATGGAGATCCCTCGTCCCACAAAGAGATCTACAGTCCTAGGGGTTCCCTTGGGAAAAAGAAAGCCTGTTAGCTTATTTTAAGTGTATAGTTTAGGCATGTCCTTTAGTAGTACCATTCTTTCCTGATGAGGAGAGATAACAAGCACTACTGTATAATCTTTTCTTCCCAAGAATGAATAAATTATTCAAAGCTTTTAAGAAAGGACTGCTAAACATCTCAGACAAGACATACTTGTGGTATATTTTGCATATCTAATCAGTTTCACATGTGCATGCCAGTTTGAGGATTTCTGGCCAGAACTGGCTAAGTGGTATTATGTTTTATCCAGCAGCTATTCTGGGCTGATTGAATTTGGTTACTACTAACCAATACATGTCAGCAATTAGTGTCATAGTGTCATAGTGACAAGTTTTGTCAGCTGGCAAAACTTGTAATTTCACATTTTATTTTCAAATTAGCCTTGAGACAAGTACAAAATCTGACCAATCTGTTCCAAGTGTATAAACCCATGAGAAACAGGTCAGTAAGCAGTGATGCCTGGCAAGCAGTCACCCCATAAGGAACTGTTACTTTCCCCCAGACAACTGAGAAGTTACAAGACTGCTATATCATTTATTAATATAAAACATTGTGGTGTCTAATGTGCTACTACTAAATTCACAGGAATCCAGAACTAAAAACATGTATAAAGTTTATAACATAAAAAGCAAAGCCATCATGGTTAAAGAAGCTTTAAACTTTCATCTTCAAACCAACAAAGTGCATTGCATTTGAAGAGGACATCCGTTATGCTTTGTGAAAAACTAAGTGCTACCTACATATTTCCTTTTCATTAAAGATTCTGTGACCCAATGTTATTCCAAACTAAAAAGTATATCTGTGTTTATGTTATCTCATAAACTCCTGGATTGATAATCCACACCAATTTCAATGCATAACTCTAATTTGAAGTTCAGATTAATAAGTACTGAGAGCTGGAAAGGATATTTCAAATTATTGAAATTATTATTCAAACATTTCACTTTCATGTTTAGAACCCCAGGCTGTCACATAGCTAGGAGTTTTCCAGCCATCACGCTACATATCAACACTAAATTGAGTCATTTAGCGAAGAGTAAACTCTTCATGAGGCAAACAGCTATCATGTACTCTCATTAGCTTCCTGAAATGTACTCAAATCCCACTGTATTAGATGCAGGCATACTGCTAAAAATTGGACCAGTTCTCTCAAATGCCTTGCTACCACAAAAAGTTAAGTTGAATAGAAAATTAACTAAAAATATAGAATGCACTTCTGGGGACAATACGCAATAAGGATTACTGTATATAGGTTAGAATTTGGAACCTAGGAACAAAGGATTTTGCTTCAAGCAATGCTAAGCCTAGTCCTAAATGCTTACTTCCTTAGATGTTTAATCTGTGAACTAGGTAATAAAAATTTACCTGGCTTTAAGATATGATAAATTAAATTGTTCAGTGATAAGTAGCTGCATATTTGAAAAGGGTAACACAGTAGTTGCACAGGATCCAAATGACAATTTCCCAGTCAGGAGATTCAAGTATTTAACACCCCCACCCACTCACAACCCTTTTTCATCACTTAAACTAAAATATAATTAGCTGATTAAATGTATAGCGTTGGTTTATTGACCGTAAATAAACACACACACACACACACACACACACACACCTACCTGACTAGCACTTCCATCTATGTGGTTGGGAACTGATTGTGCATTAAAAATCCATAATATTATTAATAACTAGCCACACACATCCTCCACCATTTTAAACTTTATCTTTTTATATTTATGTAATGATTGAGCTGATGCTACAGTTTATTGCAATAAACACAGTTTCACTAAAAATGTCTTGGCTATCGCCTTTCAACAACATTGCCTCACCATTTTGCAATATCAGCACATTAGGCTAGTGAGATTTCAAAGCCAAAAGTAGAATGAAGACCTTGGTGTTCTGAGATGTATCTTTACCTTCAGAAAACTTTCATTTCCATAACATGGGGTTAACTACATACTTTAAATTAAAATTGTCTTTGTATCATCAAACAGCTAACCTGGGCCTAATCTACACCTGCCATTTATCCCACGGATGGTCACAAAATCGTCCCTACGTGTCCAAAAGACGCACTCAGTTCTCCCGGGACAGCTGGGACTGCTTTTTTTCTTGGGTTTTTCAGCTGTCTTGGGACCATCCTGAGAATAGTGGCCAGTGTGGCTCTCCCTCCCGGGGTCCTCCGTCTTCCCGAGTAGTGGGGCTCAGGAAACCGGCACGAAGCTGTACAGGGGGAGTCCGTGGGCATCAGGGGTGAGCATTTTTGCCATCTTTGGGATGGCGCTCGGCATCTTCCAGCAGCAGGTTTGTTGTGTGTGTGTGTTTTTTAAAGTTCCTTTGCACAGGATCGCACCCGCGCAATTGCGCAAATATCTCAATTTTTTTTAAAAAGGCATCCTGGAACATCCCTCTTTACTTTTGGGACAACTCATTGGCGTGTGGCCCCTGAGGAACAATCCCGGAAGTGGAAAACTCCATGATCGTCCCTCCCCACACCCCAAAGGGCTGCAGGTGTGGGTGTGGATGAGCCCCTGGTAACAGAATGACTGAAGCTCACTATGTAGCCTAGCATGTTAACTACTATACTTTAACTAAAATATCATGAGAATCTAGAAATTTTAATTTTTACGCTTGACTAGTAATCTTACTTTTTTTCTTGAAGGAATATATTTCTATAGTTGGGATTAAGGAATATAGACCTTTATAAAAAAAAATCCAAAAAAAATTTCTTAGACCCAACTTGATTTCAGTTGAACTTCAGAAGTCTGATGCCAGCTGGACATCTGGGGAGGATGGGGAAGAGGATTTCCCTGCCTATCATACTTGTACTTGAATTATGGAAGTACAAAGTTTTATCTTACTTGTCAAAAATATAAACATTTATGTATAGATGCTATTTATTTGAAACACCTGCTATTTATTTGAAACACCTGCTCATTTGATCGCAGAATAAGTTAAGTGTATGAACTTTTAATCTATGTTTTGATTTATTCAGTACTTTGTCATGAAGTTCAATTCAGTAACAGAACAGTAGTTTAAAACCTATTACATATTTTTTCTGCTACTGAAAGTCTGCCTTATCTGGAAGTGAAATTTAGATAAATCCAACATTCCTAACAGTGCCTGATTTAATGGCCTTCAGAAGGCTTCTGAAAGAGGGATGGAATGAATGGATACAATATGTCAAAACTATAGTTGCTTGTAGAACTTGTTTCACAAGGTAAACTGCTTAAAGCAGGCCCCTGAGGATAAAAATGTAGTACCAATTACTGTAGCATGGACTTGTAAACACTGTCTCCAGCACATCCGTGGTACTGTTTTCCAGAACTTTATTAATTGAATTTATTCAATACATGGACACATTGTTATGTCAGTATTTTTAAAGACTTGCAAAAGCGTAATAAAATAATATTTCAAAAAATGGAAAATGAACAGCACATAATTTTTTTTTCCAATTCTAGAGAACAGTCAGTTACTATTATTTTCAACATAAGACAGATAGTTCGTAGGAGAAAAATAAATGGCTAAGAAATTGGGGAAAGTGCTCACGTGGTAAACCACTCAGAGTCCAGATGCTCAACATTCTTGACATCAGAGTGGAAAAATTTACTGTTAGTCTAGAGAAATTTAATATCACCATTCTTGTCATATCCTTCATAGCTTCATTATTAGAACAAGTCTGTGGAAGCTATAAAGTAGGGCTAAATGATAAAAAATATGGTCACTGCGTTCCATCACTCTTACATATTACAAGAAAGTACTAATCATGTCAGAATTTTTTTAATCAATGTTATGACAAATGGATGTACATTTACCTTTTGTTAAATAATTTACTATATCAGAACTTTGAACCATAATGCCAAGTGAACACTATTTTTTTTACTGTAATTAAGGGGTAATAAACACTGAAGAACATATACCTAAGCCCAGAACAACATTGTAAAACTTTACTGTATTAATAAAACAGAACACACCGGCCTTTAAGTTTTTCCCTTTTACAAAAGTAGAATAATCAGGATTACATTTTTTACAACTAAAGTATATTTTACAGTTCTATAAAAGGATCAGACAACATTTGTTATACAAAATTAAATATCCAGCAACAAAAGTACCTGCATTCTGTACTACTATACAATACAAGAAAGATCAGTATTATGTCCCTAAAAGAAGGTTCACTCATATGGACATTTTAGTGGATGCATATATGTACAGATTTCATATACATTTGCGTACATAATAGGGCCTTGATAACATGGTAAACTAAGATATTTGCAAATTAAATGTGATGGGGGAAAGATTGTATAAACAATATTTAACAGTAATACCCACAGAAGGCATTGTATTGATACAATCCTGACTACTGTCAAGTGCTTAGACATGAACAAGCATAACATTTTATAGATGTATACACATTAACACTTTGTTTTTAAAATCATGCTGTTAGGTATCTGGTGAAGATTTGTAAGTTAACAGCAGCTTTGAAACAGTACTGTAAACGTTGTAAGGGATTTCATGGAGAGTCAAACCCACTCTACCCAAATTAATAAAGTTGCCTTGAACCTCTTCTAGCCTAATCTCAAATTATCTCAAAAGGAATACAACTACAACATAGTGAGTTTTGTTCTATTAGTTAGGTGTGCCAGACAAGCATTTCCTTTTTGCCATGTGTTTAGAAAATTTGGGTTGCTCCCGAAAAGTCAGTCTAACAAGGTTAGGCACAAACCCAATTTCTAACACTTGTTTCAGAAGATCTTAGGAAGACACCCTATTCTTTCAGGATTCTATACATTTTGAATATGAAACAGCATTATCTGAAAGGAAATGTGAAGATTCCAGTTTTAACCACCAGAATAGTAGAACAGCAAGATATCAAGCAAATTCTTCAGCTTTTGTCTAGAATTAAAACCTGTTTTTTTTCTAAAATTAACAGACATTTTCAATAAGTTAAATTTTACTAAACCAGTGGGATCAGAGTTAAGGATATGCACACATATTTGGTACCTTATAGGTAAGTCTCAGCATAAGGTAACGCATGACAAGTACATTCTTCACAACTACATGGTATACTGTAGTTTTTTCACATGTACTGATGGTACTTAACACAATAAAATTGTTTGTAAGATCTTTTGCAGATAATGGCATTTGACACTATTACACATCCATATTCCTTAAATATAAATTAGACAATTGCAAGTTCCTTTAATTTGCAATCAAAAGTTTATTTCGCTTTCCTTAACCATTTTCTTAAAACATATACACTCCAATACAGCAAAAGAGATCTTCTTCATGTGCATCTCACTTACCGTATTAGGAATGGCAAACATAACTTGGATATTTATCTGAACTCGCATCCAAATATAGATGGCAGCTACAATATCATGTATTTGGATCTGCATCTCCACCTACATTATGGCATAATGAGTCATACAGAAGTATTTTTTCTGTGCAACTAGAAATGGGTTGGGACAATAACCAGTAGACGCTAATATGTAGAAAATTAGCAAACCCAGGCTTATCTACCTGTGTCACCTCCAGATCCAGTTGATAAAGCTGGCATGATTTAGTTTGCTGACTACAACAAGGACATACAACAGGACAGCACTCCAGGCAGAAGGTGGTAGTGAGTTTCAGTTCAACTACTTGCAGTCATGTTCTCTATTTAGGCAATTTCAAAGCTGCCCTGGAAAGAACAGAAACATACACAAATAAAGAAAATTACTAAAATTGTAAGTTGTCATAAATCTGTTTAAAACCTACTTTAGCAACTTGAAATCTATTTCCTCACACCTAAATTACAAAGTGTTAATTTAGAATCTCAAAATACTGTATGCGCTATTTATATGTTGTTTCTTTTAATCTAATGTAAACTCAAGAGAATGTATGCATAAACACATATTTTGTGTAAGTTAAAACCAGGATCCAAACAAGCGCTTGAGCTCATGCAAGAGATCTGCACTAAACTGGTGCAATTTTTCATTGAGCGGACAACCCCCTGCCACCAGCATAAACTTCTTTACACATTACTCACCATTTCAAAAACTGCTTGTCATATGGGATAGGGGACTGCTCCTCAAGAAAAAGAAATCTAAAGTTCCTTGGACTTAAAGGTTCTTTGGATCCTAAGCCCCTGTCTTCATAAAACTGCTTCCAGACAAAGCTTTTATTGCGTGATTACCCTGCTTCATTCACAGAATTTTACAGGGGTTCCAGACATCATCTTTCATTTGTAACCCTCCCATATTTTCCCACAACTTATTTTTCTTTTGTCTTTTCTTTTACCAGAAAATCTGTTAAAGAGGAAAAGACAGAATAGCTGCATAACGTTTTCTGACTGGTAGGATTGGGTGCCCTCCATCTGCATGCACCCTATGAGGAACAGTTAGGCATTAGGAAACGTTTTGAGGTTTTGTTTTGCAGCTTGAGCACTATTATAACAAAAGTACCTATATCTATTATAATAATTTTAACATTTCATCCTCACTAGTGCATACCTATATGGGTGTATTTTAGGTTACAAATCTTAAATACCATCTCAAGGATACAGATGTTCAGTTGTAAATTTTGAATGTTCTAGTTTCTAAAAGTTAGCTTATACTGATAGACCACTTCTGTGTAGAATAGTTATAATACTCAAATTGAGGCCACAAGTATGAACACTTACATGAGATGTTAACAAAAACCAAGAACACACACACATGCACACACACACTAAGACTGGCAGTATAAAATGTGTCCTCAAGTCGAGAGGATGAGGGAAGAGTGAGTTGATTTTCACATCACTATGAAGAAATGTAATAAAGTTAGAGTGACTTTAGTTTTTTCCATGGATATATATTTTTATATTCAGCTATAATAGCTATTTTAAGGTACGACAAACATTTAAAGTTTCTAATCTAGCAACTTTTGTTTTGTCATTCCTATGAACGTCATTAGAATAGCATGTTTTCTCCCTACAAATGAAAAACAATTGAATTATAATTCGTATACTTTGTTTCCTAGAGCTTATTTTCAAACACATTTTAAGGCACGGTTTGAGGCTTTTCAAAATAATTAGCATCAGCACCTCAACAGGTTCTAAAATTATTAGAATATTTTAAAATGAATTATACACTTAACATCAGGCCAAGGACACACTGTACAAGTTTTGCAAAGCATCCGTTCAGTTTGTCCTGGTGCAAGTGTAACATGCACATGTCGATGCCAGGAAATAAATTTTAGAACTTGGACATACCAGTCACAGCTATTGCAGAATCAAACTAGTATTTCAGTCCAGCAGCTTTATTTTATTTCTCATATGAACATTCATCAGTTTTAGCTGTATACCTTGGATCTTTGATTTCCATTGTAAAAGCATAATATCCATATTAATGAACATATGGGTTGCAATATTACTAATTAAGATTTCAGATATTTAAGTTTAAAGACTGAAGTCCTATTAATCTGGAAAATATTCAGTATTAACAAGCGTGGATGCCATTCTTCATTTTTCTTTATTGTGGTCAAATTCCTCAATATTAACTTTCAAAACCCCTTATTTTAAAGAGTTGTGTGGTATGAAGTTATTCCCTCCAGAACCTCTATGTATATATATTAGTGAAAATAAATGATCTGGTGAAATCCTTACCAGTAAAAAGCTTAATATTTTGTTGGAAGGAAACAAGATTCTTCTCCCCCAAACTTGTAAATTAAGTTACATTTTTTTCACTGATATTTGCTTTGGCTAAATTTGTTTCAAAATGCTTTGTAATTTTGTATCAGAATCCAGCTAGAAGTACTAACTGTTGCATGGAATCGATTTGCTGAAACACAGAAATACCAGCTGTTATAGTATGTCCTGAGAGGGATTACCGAATATTCTTAAATTGAAGTTCAATCCATCTTTCCATAAAAACACAACCAAAAGCCAGGAACGTAAAAGGAGTATCAAGTGCACCTGAAGCATTTACAATGCCCAATAGGACTGTTAGAATCAGCCCTTTAAAAAGGGTTATTTTTGAAATGTCATTATTCCAGTTGTACCTTGCTTCTATATCACACTGTATCAGATTCCTCTGGCATCTATCATGTGGAAACAGTGAACTATGTGAAGTTCAGTGATATGTTGAATTTCCACCAGGCCCTTAGTAACCTCTCAGGCTCCTGTGATACTTGTGACATCTAGTGGTTATGTGCAATGGTGCAATTCCTTTTATTACGGACATCTAATATTTACTTACTACATTTATATTCCACCTATTCTCCAAGGGGCTCAAAGCAGCCCACATTGTTCCTCCTCCCTTTATTTTATTCTCACAACAAACTTGTAGGGTAAATTGGGCTGAGAGCTAAGACTGACCTAAGATCATCCAATGAGATTCATGGTTGAGCGGGGATTTGAAATGGGTCTCTGCAGTTCTAGTCTGCCACTTTAACCATTTCACCACTCCGGTTCATAATTAGGATAGATCCAGTGTTATATGAGTTGTACAATCTTTCATTCCCTTGTTCAATGTTTTTTAAAATTAAGACACAATGCAACATCGGCAACCCACCTCCAAAAAAAACCAGACAAACTTAAGAAAACATATACAGAGTACAATTATTCCTACTTGCATATACAAAAGCTGCTCTTGCTACAATAGAGTGGACTACATTTATATTAGTATTAATATTTTGGAAGAATTCTGTTGAAATGCTAAACACCCCTCCAAGTACTTCTCCTCATAAATAACCTTAATCCTAGAAATATTAAAGCTGGGAAGTTATCATGGCCAAGCTGAAATTTCAAGGAAGAACTTTGTAGCCTAAAGCTCAAGTTCTTAACCACCATGCTACACTAGTTCTTAGAATTTGGTGAAATTTTAGAATATTAAAAAGATTTTTGACTTCACTCATGCAAAGTGTTCCTTATACCAGAGAACACATTGCACACCACAAAGTTCTCATAGCACTAAAGTGAAGTGTCTGAACTAACACTTATAATAACACTATTACAATATTAAAGGTGACTTTTGGCTGCCACAAATTAGATCTTTAAACTACTCATTCACTCTTGAGAAGTTTATTTATTGCATTTCTATATCGCCCCATAGCTGAAACTCTTTTGGTGGCTTACAAAGATGAAAAAACATTGATTATGTCTTACAATTACCTTTCTGAGGAAAACAAAGCAAGGAAGGCAAGATTATTAGTTAATGGAAGAGGAAAGAGTCCTCCTATATGTGCCCCCATCTGAAAGACTGCATACAATATAGCAATTGGCAGGGCCAAGGGGAGAAAACCAGCTACCAGGAAAAGTGTTCAAAAATGCATATTTTACATGATGGTCAGGGCAAAAACTACATCCCCTCAGCAGACTCAATATTTACTACACCAATTTTTTGTTCAATGCTTTGAGCTCACACAACTTTAAGGGCAAACCTACAAGTCTTGTTTTTCCCCATTTTACTTTATCATTCCACTAGGCTCTAGCACATTTGGCAATTAACTTCCTCAAAGTACAGCATAGCTGTGGGAGGCCAATTTATCCAAACTAGTAAATTTGAACCCTTTTTGATTGCTTTTTTTCTAGCTTTAAGCTGGTATTAGATATAAAATCTGCTCTGAAACACGTTTGTATTTATACTGTTTCACACAGAAATATTGCAAGATCATTCCTTCCACACTGTAAGCTGAAAGGATAAATTGAAAGTAACGTGGGAAACGGAACTCTTCATTAACACAAGTTTCATCTGGGGCGACAAGATTTCAAAACAGGAAATATTCGTAAATCTAATTTATGTTATATTCACACTTTCCCCCATTTCTATAATGTGCAAACCTGTCCTGAAACTGCTCATGCAAAACAAAGTTTGGAAATAATTTATTAGACTGGAATTTCATACACTCACAATGTGGGATATAGTTCCCATGTCACAGGAAACTGACAAGGAATTTCCTTAGATGGAAGAGTCAGTCTTTGTTGATCCCAATTCCAAGATATACAATTTTAACTTGGATGCTTCTCTGACAACAACGATGAGCTCAGCTTAATAAAGCTTTAGCTACAAAGCCTAATGATCTTTCCTTCTATTTGAGTTAGTATAAAATACCAAATTAAAAATAGAAGCCTAAAGCAAGAATCTACTTAAACTGCCAAGCTTTAACAGTTTACTGAAGCGGTGAAAACTAAGGGAGTGCTTCCAAATGAGGATTTTAAAGTGCTATTAGCTTGCCTGGTTCATGGGACTTTACGGGGCTTCCATACAACATTGCCATTGTTCTATAATCCTCCTGCACTTTCTCCCTGCTTCTCTCATCTTTCCTCATTATGCAAAAAATCCATTGATTTTTTTCCCAAGGTGTGCAATAATAGCACAAACATTGCAGGTGAGGATGCATAATTTTGCAAATTTCTAGCATTTTGCTGGGGGTGTGGTTATAACTTGTGGCATGATGTTACTATGGAGCATGTTCTAAGAATACAACACAGGAGTGTTCCACAGCTGTGCCATTTTGTTTCCAGTAGCCACACTATTAAGAGCTCTATGCCACAAACTGCAGTGTGTTTTGAAGGATTTCACAAGGAGGGGGGGGGCATGCAAAATAGAAGGCAGCCATTTCCATGTAGAAGTGCCTTTTCTTTAAAGGAATATTTATGCAATTCTATTATACCTACACAATGAACAGTAAGCATTCCATCATTTTATCATTTCAAATTGTAATAAATTTCATCATTTATTTCAAATGAAACACTCCCGCCTTCCTCCTGGGAACAGTGCAATTTGGAAGGAAATTCTCTCTGTGTGCATGTTCTAATGTGTAGTTTAAGGGTGCTTCCAGAGGGACATCTCCTAGCGCTACCAATCAAAAGAGCATTGTGCAGCTGTTCTGTATTTGTAGGAAGAATTTGTGTGGAGTGTCTGCTAAGCCTGATTCTAGATTTTTCCCCTATAAATTTCTTCACAGGTCATTTACCATTTATTTTGCTAAACTCATTTCTACTTTTCTAAGTATTTTATTTTTACAGGAATTAAATGCAAAAATAAAAAGTATTTTAGTCACTTCAAATGTACAAAACATTACATTTATATTTCATAGAGGAGCCTAAAATGCTTTTAAAACTATACTACAGCCAAATTAACTGATGATTTAGCATAAATACTCATTTGAAGTTCATTTTGCAAGAGTGGTGATGAATATTATCCTGTTCATGCAAAAACAGAAAATTTCCTCAAGTCTACAGATTCAGAGCCAAAAGTATTAAGCATGCTCACAGAGCTAATGATCCAGTTCAGTTCTGAGAGCTTAAATACCCATACAAGGGGGAAAGCTTAATTTGTGTTTGGTTTTGCTAGTTTTCTATATTTCAGAGCATTAAAATTATATAATATAGATTCCTACTAAAATAGGAAAATCTAATTCAACACAACAATTTAACTAATGCCAGAATAGCTTCAATACAGCATTGTTCATTTTGTTGAAACAACAAAAAGCCAGGAAATGCAAACATTAACTTGGAGCCTCTGCATATCCTGTACTGCATATCCAATGCACATTTCATAACAGAAAATGTTACTATGATGAAGGCAAGAAGGGAGGGAAGCCATCTAAGCATGCAACACAACCCTCATCTATTAAACTTTCTTAAAATTAATAACATCAACTTTTGAGAACACTCTCTTCCTCAGACATCCCTGATCAAAGGAGATTTTCAGTTGTTACTGCTACTAATAAATACTAAAACAAAAGACTTCCACTAAGTCACCTCAAACAGATACTTCAGTAATTTCAAGTTCGCTTTCTCCACTCACTTTGCACAGATGCAATCTTTTTCTTGTTAACTTCCTCTTATTCTGTACAGACAAACATGAATGTTGGTGACATCCCTACATTTCTGAACTTAAGAAACACTGGTTCAGTTCAGACAACACATTTCTCAACAGTGGTTTTAGAACTCCATGGTGGAGTTTTTACACCACTATTGAGAAATGTGTTGTCTGGCAGGAAAACTCCACGCAACAGTGGAGTTATTTTGGAAATCAGTCCATGCATAATATCAATCTGGGCAGAGGAGAGTTCCTTCACAACCGTTGCGTTGCATGTTGGGCTCCGTGGAGTTTTCCATTGCGTTTAGTTGAATTTTCCCACTGACTACAGAGTTCTCTGGCAAGAATGCCGAAAGGAGGGAGTGCCGCTCTAGGAGAGCCACCGGAATTGTTTTTCTGTAGCAATGACTAATGGTATACCATCGAGAGGACCGGGGGAGAAGAGAGGGCAGAGGAACTGTCATTCAAACACTGCATTGAATTTTACTCAACTCCACGGTAGCCCACAGTAACACAACAGTAAAATTAGAACATGCTGTGTGGGGAGTACCCCCTAAAAACTCTACCGCTGAGTGTTTTCATACTGCATTGACTAACGTGTTGTCTGAACTGAGCCACCAATTGCTTTTTCCAGATTTGCCTAGCCAAGATACTAAGAATTTAACATATAGGTAAAAATTGAATAGGAAAGACACTTCTTTAACATAGCTTCTATAAAGTAGCTTACAAATATTTCAGCTGGTAATCCACATAACTTTCAAAATATGTCATTGCTTGTTTGTGGATAAAGGGAACAAACCATCAAATATAGGAGAAAAGTAATGTCGTGATAATATTCCTATCAGCTATAAACACTGTCATTGCTTGTTACTTAATGTCAAGTGAGGAAATAACATTGAACAGAATTGAGTGATCCCACCCAGACTTCACACAACGTTCAGTATAAGGTTATTGTTACTAATCTTGGTTAACATGAGCCCAGAGATACTCTTAAGCTTACTTTCAGAACCTAGATACCTGCTGTCTGTTAAGGTGAGTTGAATTTAAGAGGGCCTCCCATTAAGTCTTCTGCTCACACCCACGGACAAGTACTGTGAATGATTAGGTTCTGGGTTAAAACTAGGAAATATGAAGCAATACACTGCTAGAAAGTTCAAATAACTGAAGCAAAGAATAATAAGCCTTACTCTACTCTTAGGAATAGTTTTATTATATAAATTTGAAAGAGCTTTCAACATTCACCCAGTGTTCATGGAACAGTTATATTTTTGACCAGTAGGGGGAGCCCAAACACTACAAAATGCATAATTCCTTAAATATTTCTTGGCATGTAGAAACAACATTTTGCTCAACCTTGAGTTTGCCAATAAAATAATATACATCACCACAGGTGTGTTCAAGTTGCATGATCATAGTGTCTAAATGCCATTTCTAAACCTAATATAGGCTTCACATTTTTCTTCTCAGTAATTTTGACGGTCAGATACTCAACTCTATTTTCCCCCTATTTATCAACCACAAAACAAATTCATGCTTAGCTACCTTAGGGTGCAAAAGCAGCCTGCAGCTCAAAATGCAATGAACTGACCAAAAAGTAAGAACACACACTTTATTTCATACACACAGACAGACACTTTTAAACAATGCCCAGAAATGTTATGTCTTCAGAATAATTTAGCAACTTTTTACAGATGAAAAAAAGGAGTTCAAAAAGGCAACTAAAGAAAACAGAGAAAGGGGTTCTTGTTCTCTTTTTAGAGCATTTAACTGGAACCTCTGGATCACAGGTGACATCTGAGTGGCACCATAATCCACTGAACTGGTAAGTCAAAGTGAGTTCTGCTTAGCTCACGCAAGGACTGATTCCTAAGAGAATGGGAAATGGAAAAAGGTGGAACGGCTAGCTCCCAAGTGGTGCAATAGACTGTAAGGCAGCTTATGAGGACTGCTCAATTGGGACCCACTATGAAAGAAAAGTCAAAGATTTCAGAGCATTGTGGAGAAACACAATGTATACTCAAAAAACTATGTGCAGTAAATGGCCTAAAAAGGCATTGGTCACCTTAAATTCTTATATGGATACATGCCTCAATTTCAAGAGGGTAGTCTCAGAGCCACTAAGTCTCTACATGATCTATAAGGAATACTAATTTGCCAAGAGGTAGGCATCCAAGTTAGAGCATGGTTCCTTGGAATGTTGTAAGCAGAGAAAGAACTATTCTTTTGCATAAAAAGCCTTAAACTGTATTTCATTAATCAGAACTCCTTAGCCAATGAAGATCATCCTGAAGTTTGGAAGGTTTCTATGATGGAAGTTGTTTTACACAAATTGACACACACACCCCAATACAGAAGGTAAGCAAATCAGTTTCTGAAAAGTCCTGAATGGTAAAGGCTGCTTTTGCATAACTCCCATCCCATTGTGAAGGTGCAGCTTATAGCACCTGCACAATATATACATACAAATTGCTCACAAAATCATGGGGGGGGGGAGAGCAAATCCCCCATCAACTTTTAAAGGCTCTTAGCACAAAAAGTCAAACCTATCATTCTGAAATTTTGCAGATTCTATGCCTAAGGGAACTTCTCTGACATATACAGTTTTCCAAGAAAGAATGTGTGGCAAGTTAATTTCCAAGTTAAAAATAAATAGGAACCAGCACAGGCTATGGTAGAACATCCTGGTAGCTTAACATCATCAAGGCACACCACAACTGGATTCACACCACACAATAGTCAACAGTTGATTAAATAGTCCATGGTTGATTAAATAGTCCAGGGCTGATTAAATAGTCCACTGTTAACTATTGTGTCATCTGTAGAGCATTTTTGACACAACAGTTGGTTACTTCCCAGAAATAACCAACACAAATGATCAATGGTGTCCAGAGTTGATTATCTGCACAACCGTTGATTATTGTGTCATCTGGCGGGCTCTGTTGACTATTTCACATGCCTACAGAGTTACAAGGCAAGAGCGGCAGAAACCCCTGCTGCTCTTGCCCAGTGGAGCTCTGTAGGCAAGTGTCATTCGTCCCGGGAAGCACGTGGAGAGCTGCCGATTGTGCGGCTCCCCACACACTCCCTGGGACGTGCACAAATGGAGATTAGGGCAGAGGTGTGTAAGGATCTCTCCTCCGGCTGCAGCATCAAACTGCGGGAGGAATCCCCCCTCCGTCCCGCTATCCATTTGGATATTGGGGAGGAGGGGTGTATGGAGCTGCCCTGCGGCTGTAATGTCAAATCACAGATAGATTTCTCCCACAGTTTGATGCTACAGCCACAGGACAGATCCATGTACCCCTCCACCCCGATATCCGAAGCCCATTTGTGGATATCAGCACATCGCAGAGGGAGATGCTTGCTGTCTCCCTCAACACTGTGCCAACATTCACAAATGGATAGTGGGGCAGGATGGATGGAGATGCTTGCCTGACGCTGTCCTTGACAGTGTCAGGTGAGCGTCTCCCTTCCCCACCCCACCCCACCCGCTATCCATTTGGATACGGTCAGTGGAATTGAAGCATCCCCCGACCCCATGTCCAAATGGATAGCGGGGGATGGAACTTTCCTGCAGCTCTCTACAGTGGCAAGGATGGGACGTGAACACGGTGCCCCACCAAGGGATGGGACGCGCATGTCCCAGGGAACATGAGGACGCCACAATCATTCCATGCAGTGCTGGCTCCCATGAGAGTTCACCTTCATGCTTGGTCCCCCCCACAATTGGAACAGGAGGACAGCACAGTGCCAGGTATTGACACTGGGGGGACTTGGCACAAAGGGCCGCTATTCGGTGGGGAGGACAGAAAGGAGGTTGGGGGTGAACAATCGTCAACCTGTGTTAATAGTCAACTCCACAGATGACATGATAATAATCATCCATGGAGTTGACTATTAACACGGATTGACTATTGTGTCGTCTGAACGTGGCCCACAAGTAATTTATCCTGTTAAAATCCATACAAATCAGAGTACAAAATATCTATTAAAGCAAGAATGTTACATATAAGAGAACAGAGATTTTGAGTCCAACAAGAGCATGAAGATCCAGAAAGAAAAAGAAAAAAAAACAGAAAAGAACAGGAGGAACCCAGAAAAATTGGGGTACAGGACATTTTTTTCTAAGGATGTTTTTTTCCTGGGAGGATGGGAAAACTGATTTTTCTAATATTTTAGGTGTTGGGGGGGGGCTTCTCATCTCTAAGTCCAACAAAAAAAAGTTTAAATAACAATCTAGGTCTAAGATAGAAATCTCAATAAACCTAAACAAGTTGCAGAAGATTTATGTATGTTACATAACACTGACTAAGATCATGGTTCTGTTTATTGCTATAGTACAGCTGTCAACATGAACCAGAATATCAACGAGCTATAAAATTATCTTCATACTGTTCTAAATGTCAGCCCAACATGGAGCAACAGGCATTTCATTAACCACATCTCCCAGTAACAAACTAATGCTCAATGATGTTTATGCAGTACAATCATAGTGACTTTTAATTTAGTAACTAAATTCATTCACATGTTGGGAATTTTAGTATGTGAAGACTTAGATAAGACTTGAGAGCTCTATATATTTGATGTCTAAATTGTCTTTAGTAGGAGGAAAACCTCAAACTTTCATTAATATTCCATACCACTACAGTTCCTCCTGATGCTTACTATCTAAATTTTAAAATTCAGGGCTCAAGAGAAAGTTCTTTTTTCAGGAACTATAGAGCCAATTTCTTGAATAAGACCATTTTTCTCTGAGCTTGATATCCCCTTGATGAGAAGCTTTTTAAAGCTCAACATGGAACTAGGTTGCCTGCTTAATTCCATCATGCATCTATTTGACTTATGCTTTGCAGACCAGGGCCAAAGAAAGAACAGAACATAATAATAACTGCTAGCAAGTGAAACTTGGCATATGCCAAACTATGCTGTACACATATACAGGATTTAATTGTGCCAAGTGTAAAAACCAAGTTAGTTCAATATTCGAGATTTTCATTTGACAAATACGGACTATACTTCTCTGCAGGTTGTGTAGTGAACTAACAGAAATGGTCTTCTAAGAATTCAGATATTTAAACAAAGATAGGCTAGCCTCTACATACAATATACACGTCAGGAATCATTTTCTTTCCTGTTAACTCTACCTACCAATCTTGTCTTCCATTCGCTTCTTTCTCATTGGCATTGTAGATATTTACAATACTTATGTTTTAACTATACAGTGATAGGCAGGCTGTGAATGTCAGCATGGTTTATTTAGTTCTCATTAGTAACAGTAACAAAACTAGATCACAGAAATAGAAGGCAGTGTTGTTGTTCCATAAGAAAAAAAACTCTGAGAAGATGTATCAGTAATTCAATTCAGATATCACAAGTTTCGTTCCAAAGGCAAAAGAGAAAATCATGGTTTTCACCACATTTCGGGTTGCTCACCTCCTTGCATGATGGACAGATTTAAAACAAGGTTATTTTAAAAATTATTGTAATCATTTTTTTAAAAAAAATTTAAACATTGATTTAAAAGTTTTTTTTAAAAAAAACACCCTCACCAGTTTTTATACATATGCTACCACTGACCAAATGCTATCCAAAGTGTCCAACACCACCATGAGGAGTCCAGCACCACCATGAGGAAGCTGACAGGGTCCCAGAAGGCCCCCAAGCAGACACCTGATCCAGATGCCAAACCCAAGCCCTCTTTTAAAAAAAATACCAGGGGGGTGAAATGATAAAATAGTGGTGATCATGTTGTTTTTCCAAACAACAACCTGGAAGTCAACTCAACTTCCAGATCATTGTGTGGAAAAAAAAAACATTGCCACCAGGACCCACACAACTAATGTAAGCCTCAGAGGCCCCTTTGGGAAACCTAGGGGGGCAGCCTGCCATTTTAGGAAGGGGGAACTGAATGGCAGTTTGTTGAGGGTTCCTCAGCCCTGCAGCCAGCCCTGTCTACCATGTCCAGCTGCTAATAAAGCAACAATTGTACTGCCACTTCACTGGTTGGCTATTCTGAGACAGCTGGGCCAGCCTGCTCAGTAACCCTCTAGCTAACTTTGGCTTTGCAAGTGCATATACATCACTCCCTTTGGGGGCATTAAAGCACTCCCCTTCCCTAGCCTGAATCTATTTCAGATTCTCATACAACTGACAGGTGGATAGTCAATAAATGTAATTTTTAGAGTATAAAAACAGCCATCCTGTATCAATCCAAAGCAATGTTCTCTTCACACAACCAGCTGCCTACCAGAAGCCAAAAGTAGTATGTGAGTGTAGAAACACCCTTCTTCTTGTGTTCCCCCACAACTAGTATACAGAGACATACAGTGGCGGCCAAAATTGTGGACACTTTTTGAAATTTTCATGTTTTGCAACTCTGAATGCTTATAAAAAATGTTCTGTTTCACAAAGTTCAAATGTTTATATATCAATTGAAAGAGAATTTAGTGCTGAATTCAAAACAAAAAAAAAGAATGCAAATACCTGCAGTTTAAAAAAAGTTATGCTTACTTTATTCTAAAAAGAAACACAAATTGTGATTGAGTTGAGAAGCAATTTGGAATTGCAAACCGTGCTGGCCAATCACAGTCCTTGTTTTGGGGACTAATCATATGGCAGTAGCTGTATTACCTCATGTTTCAAGTTGGGGAAAGTCAGCTTTGCTGTTTGTTCTGTAGAAGACAGAACAGATATCACTGTATCTGAGGCACAATTGGAGATTCTGAATATTTGAATTATTTCTCATATAAAAATTATACATTATAAATAGTGAAATGGCACCAAGGAAAAGAGTTGATTGGACACCCAGGAGATTGGACACAAGAAGCAGGATTGTTGTATTACGTGAATCAGGTCTTTCCTATGCTAAAATTGCAAGGCGTGTTGGTCATTCAGTGACTACATCCGGAGTTCGAAAGTTTTGTTTACGATATAATGAAACAAAGTCAATTAAAAACAAGGCAGGAAAAGGCCGTAAAAAGTGCACATCATCTGTTGATGACAGAAAAATAAAAAGGCTGTGTCTCAAGGAGAGAAAAATTTCATCTGAGGCCATCAAAGGTGTACTTGAAACAACTGGTGTTTCTGTCAGTTCCAGAACGATAAGGAGAAAGAAGACTATCAGATTTTGGACTAAAAGGTAGGATTCCGAGAAAAAAGCTATTTCTGAATCTAAAGCAGCACCGGAAACTACTACAGTGGGCAAAAGAACACAGTGAATGGACAGAAGATCAGTGGAAGCAAGTTATTTGGAGTGACGAAAGTAAGATAAGTTTATTTTGGTAGAGATGTAGAGTAGGAGAAGAGCTACATCCTGACTGCATTGAGGCAACTGTAATATACCCAACAAGCTTTATGATTTGGGCATGTATGTCAGCAGATAGTGTTGGCCGCCTTCATGTAATCGATGGCACGCTAAACGCACGAAAATACATTGACACCATCCTGGAACCAAAACTGTTACCTTCCATCAGGGATCTTTTTCCAAACAATGCACCATTTATTTTTCAACAAGATTCAGCTCCCTGTCACACAGCAAAAATATGCAAACAGTGGTTCACAGCAAAGGGCATTCAATTGTTGACCTGACCAGGAAACAGCTCTGACCTGAACCCGATAGAAAATTTGTATCACAGTTTGAAAATTTTTGTACGAATGAGGTGTCCATCAAATAAAAGTCAATTAATTGAGGTTATAAATGATTCCTGGAACCATGTCATAAAGAAGGAAGAGCTTAAAACACTTGTCGGCTCTATGAGACGTCGCTGTAATGCTGTTTCCAAAAATAAAGGCTTCCCTACCAAATACTGATATTACATTTCAATCATAACTAAAGTATCTGATATGTTTTTGTCAGATTTTACTGTAAATTGATCATGATTGCAGTATTTGCAGCGTAACTTCTTTTTAACTGCAGGCATTTGCATTCAGTTTTTTGTTTTGAATTCAGCATTAAATTCTCTTTCAACTGATATATAAACAACTGAACTTTGTGAAACAGAACATTTTCTATAAGCATTCAAAGTTGCAAAACATGAAAATTTCAAAAAGTGTCCACAATTTTGGCCACCACTGTACTGCCTTTGATGTTGGAGGCAGTAATATTTAGCCATTGGACTACTAGCAAGCCATTGATAGCCTTTTCCTCCATGAATACATTTTCCCTCCAACAGTGTTCCCTCCTTCGTCCTTCTCACTTTCCTCTCTTGCACCACTGCACCAATTCACAGCCAAACATTCAAAATAGGGATTCAGCTGGTGCAATTTTTTTGCAAAACATCCTGTGGAATGTTTCCTTAAATTGCCCTCACAAAATGTGCATCACGCAGTGGACCTAAACATGATTTTTCCCAGTCCTTAACATCTGTCCAAGAGGGCTAAGCCTGTGCACATTGGGGAAAAAGGGCCTCACAAGCCTATCTATAGGCACTGAAGTCTATAACATGTGCAGAAGGGTAAGGGAATGAAAAAAGAACAGAAGATGCCCATGAGCTCTTGATCTCCACTGTTTCCTCTCCACTCAGCTTAACACCACGAAGTGCAAATATGTCAAATGTTGTGAGGCAAGATTTACCATGGCTCAGCCCTGCAATTATTATTTATATAGTACCATCAACAAGCAGGGCACATATGAAACATATGAATAAAGGGTTATAGTAACCCTTGAGTGCTTTCCGTTCAGCAACAGTTTGCCATGCGGTACATAAGATTACTACTATTACTACACATGTTCCTCATACACATAATCCATATGCCAGAACTCTGCACATTAAATAACTTACATAAACCAGATATTCAGAGAGCAAAAATTAACAAAATATATCATGTCAGAGGGGTCTGAAGAACAGAAAGCTCTATAGTTCACATAGGTGAATTATGGATTTTGAGTTCCTAAATGTCATTTTACATGAAGTCAAGACTAATTCTTGTTGAAGTTAGTAACTCACAGAAAAATAGTAGTAACACATTTTTCAGTTCTCATGTCGCTCTAAAATCACAAAACTAATCACAAAACTAAAGTCTTTGGAAATGTCAGAAGATTTAACCATAAAAAGATATGCTTTATATCTACATATCACCCCCTTCTCCCTATATAAAATAACCAGCTTCTAACATTCTGTGTTATGCTCAGAGCCGCTATTACAAACAGCCCCTTACCCGTCCTGTGAAGTTTCAGTACAATTCTGTAGTTGTAAACATTAAAGCATATCATGCTGGGTCCTAGTGAAGTAAACTGTCCTGGAAGCATCTGAACAGATTTTCTGACTAGGGATGGGTCTCCATTTTTCCATTTCATCTGTGTTTCATAGACAACCTGATAATTGAGCACCCTGGAATTAACTTAGGCTATCCTAAAAGATTATACATTGATCCTTACCCTTATTGCAGGACCATGTTTGCAGCACAGTTACAGAGCAACATTCATTCTCTTCTTGCAATATTAAAATTGCAAGTCATTTTTCCTTGCAACATATAGACACACCCCTGCAATAAAACTGGAAGAACCAGCTTCTAAATGCTTTCCCAATATTAAGAAATAGGAGAGTAACATTTTGCTTATTCTTTCTTACTATAACAATGCATAAGAACAAAAGAGCCATGATGAATCAAACTAAATGCCTATCTAGTCCAGCATTCTGCTTAAACATTGGCCAACCAGCTTTGCTTGTGGGAAGCCCATAAATAGGATATGAGCACAATACATTCATGTTCCCCAGCAACTAGTAGGCAAAAGCATACTCCCTCTGATACTGGAAATAACATTTAGCCATCATGACTAGTAGCCATTGATAGCCTTACCCTCCATGAATTTGTCTAATCCCCTTTTAAAGCCATCCAAATTGTTGGCCATCAATATGATACTGAATTCCATAGTTTAACTATGTGCTGTGTGAAGTACTTTATTTTATCTGTTCTGAATCGCCCACCATTCAGCTTCATAGAATGACGTTCTAGTATTATGAGGGAAGGAAAACCTGTTTCTCTATCCACTTTCTCTACACCTTGCATAATCTTGTACACCTCTATCATTTCTCCCTGTACTTGCCTTTATCCTAAGCTAAACAGTGTCAGTGTGAACTTTCCTCACAGAAGAGTTGCTCCAGCCTGTTGATCATTTTTGGTTGCCCTTTTCTGCACTTTTTCCAATTCTACAATATCCTTTTTGAAGTGTGGCTACCAGAACTGTACACCAGGGGTCTCCAATGCAGCCCCCCATGGGCATCACGGTGCACTTCCAGTGGCACCCATGAAAATCACCACTCCCTACCCCTTAAAATAATTAAAATAAAAAATTGAAAAAATGATAGAGCCCTAGGTTCTCTTTCCTATTCCTGAACCTGCCATTGATCAGCTGTTCAGCAGGCAGTAAGAGAAAGCAAAACAAAGGGGAGAGAGGGAGAGAAAGAGCAAGGCTAGAAAGGAAGAGAAAGAAGGCAGCTAGGGACGGGGAAGGATAGAAATAGCGAGGAAAGGGGTTGGGGGAGAGAAACAGAGAGGCCAGAAGCTTGGAGTGGAGAGACAGAGTGATGGAATAGGATTGGATGGGCCAGGAAGAAGCTTTTTCCATTTCCCTCTCACTTCCAGCCTCTTGCCCCCACCACTTCTTGATGAACCAGACTCCTCACTTTTGACTAGCCACACCCTCCATGGGAGCCATTTTGTAGTGGTGCCCATAGCAGTTTCTCAAATTCCCAAATGTGCCCAAGGGCACATAAAGGCCCACAGTATTCCAAGTATAGATTACCATAGGTTTGTAAAAGGATAGTATGATAGTTTCAGTTTTATTTTTTATTCCTTTTCTAATTATACCCAACCTGGAATTGGCCCTTTTCCCAGCAGCTGGAGACTGGGGCAACATTTTCACTGAGCTACCCATCACAATCTCAAGATCTTTCTCTTGTTCAGTTACTGCCAGCTTGTATTCCATCAGTGTATACACGAACATGGCTCACCTCACCGCTAGCTCCTAACTTCAGATCACTTATGAACAAGTTAATGAGCATGGACCCAATACAGATCTTTGTTTACATCTATTGTCAGAATTGGCCATTTATTTCCACTCTTTGCTTTTCTATTCTTTAACCAGTTATAGAAAGTCATATGGTTATTGAAATCTTTAAAAAGTATAGCCATACCTTTTGTTTTGTTTTTTGGAGCATCAACTAATCTTTCCATAGGAAGAAGCAAATCATGGTTCTTCGAAGCATCAGGAAGATGTGGATGGTACTTTGTCTTTTCATAGACAACTATTAGAAGCTGTACTGTCCACCTCTTTCATAATATATTTTCCTACAATACAGAGTAACCAACTACACTGATGCTTATATTACATCTAAAACTCTCTGTTATGGTGCATAAGCATTCATCCATTGTTGCCTCAAAGTTTACGTCTCCCGCCCCCATAAGATTCAGTTTAAAGCCCTCCTGGTGAGGTTCTTCATGCTGTGGCCAAACACATTCTTCCCAGCCCTTGTGAGGTGCAACCCATCCCTTGCCAGCAGTCAATCTTCCAAGTAGCGTAGCCCATGGTCCCAGAATCCGAATCCCTCATGTTGGCACCACCTTTGTAGCCAGTTGTTCACCCGTAGTATTTTTCTTTCCCTTTCTATTTTTCTTCCAAGAACTGGGAGGATGGATGAGCCCCAAACTTCTTGAGATTCCTTCCCAGAGCTTCAAAGTCTGATGCGATTTCTTGGTAGCTCTGCTTGGCAATATTATTTGTTCCCACATGGATGAGAAGAAAAGGATATGTGTCAGTGGGCTTGATGAGCTTTGACAATTCTTTGGCAACCCTTCAGTGACATCTCTAATCTGTGTTCCAGGGAGACAGCATACCTGGCGAGTCCATGGGTCTCTGCAACATACTTGGGTTTCAATCCCACGAAGCAGGGATTCTCCCACAACAACTACTCTTCTCTTCTTCTTGGTCGACTGACCTTCTGCCTCTTGATCATTGTTGTACAGGGTCTCCTGTAATTCTTCTTCTGCAGGCTGTCCTCCAGTCTCATCCTCCAGTAGCTGAAAGCAGTTGCACAACTCTAATGGTTCCACTGGTGCAGAGTGTCTTCTAGTTCTTCTGCTCCTAACTGTCACCCTTTTCCAAGGAGTTCCCTCTTCGTTGGCTTTCCTCATCTCAGCATTCTCCACTTCTGCTTTGGTTTGCTGTTGCTCTTCAATCTCTTGTGCTTCTTGTTAATGTTGCAGTTCCACCATTCTGTCTAAGAACTCTTCGTCTTCTCTTATTCCTTGGAGCGTGGACACTCGCCGCTCAAGTGCTTTCACTGTTTCTTCCGATCGTACAACCAGATTGCATTTGTTGCAGGTGTACGCCATGTTGATCTCAGGCAGGAACACAAACATTGCACACACTTTGCAGGTCATCACCACTAGAGATTCCTTTCTGTCCATAGTCTCCATTTCTGTTTTGTTTCTGCACTACATGTAGAAAATAGACACCTTCCATTTCCAGCTTTAAAACAAGTCTCAGTACATTTTGGTTAATTAGCTCTTATGCAGTTGTTGTTTTTAAAAAATAGATTAAGATATATATCAAGTTTTTAATTTTAATAATAAATACTGTCTCTTCAATATCTAGGTTAATGTCTGAATATAAGCATATTAGCTTACAATTTGCCTGACAGATGGTTGGGAAAAAAAACGGTTTCTGTTCTCAATTCCCAGTTTGTTTGTTTCCCTCTTTCACCCCATCCTCCCTGTATCCCAAATGCCTTTTGCAGCACTGTAGTACTGGCATGCAAAGCAGTTTTTACCATTCTTGCCCAGCTCTGTAGCTTGATGAGACAACTCATGGATCTGGCTTCACATGTAACAACAATCCATGGTTTACACAACCCAGAGTTCAGAAGCCAACAACAAGCCAAAGATCCTTTTTCTGGGTTGCTCATGGTTAACAAACCATGGCTTGTTAGCATGGTTGAGTTTGCACAACACGACAATCCAGAATTCAACAACCCGTATCATGGATTAAAGTTGTACACGGACCCAGCCTTTATGTGTCAAAGAGATGCAAGGTCTGATTTTAAGAATGAAAAAAGAACAATACTCTAGTTGTAAACTCACATGGTTTGGTGATCAGATTTGCAGCATTATTTCAGAAATATATGATGTATCAATGGGAAACTTGATTTAAATCAGTTTTTTTTTCTTGACAATTAAAATCATGCTCCAAATCACTCAAAATATACAATGAATAAAAGGTATTAAGGCAATAGGGAATTTTCCCAGGTTAAGTATGAGGTGACCTGCCCTTTGTATATGCAATCCTCATGTCGGACTGTCAGCCATGTCTGGCACAAAGTAAGTAAGATGATCCTTTTCATTTAAGTAGTGTATCACCAGTAAAGAAAACACAATGTTAGAGACTCTCAGAAAACATCTCCATGAAGAACATACAGATAGTGATTATTACCTAGGACAGACTACTGTCTTTACTCAAGAGGCTACCATACCCTAAAAGTAATCTTACCTGATATTCTCTCTCAATTTAAATAACCTTCCTGAATTATCAGAATCAAGCACTTCATGCAAGGTGTTTTAATATTTTTATCTTTTAAGTATTTTACCTCTTATATTCACAGCTCCAGAATCTGTTTTAAATATGGAGCAGCATACAAATGTTGCAAATAAATAAACAAACACATACACACCACAGTCCAAAATTGAACAGTAGATAAAGATGTGTCTTGAACATCCCTTTCCACACTTGTTTGAAATGATTTAGGTATGCATGCCAATCACAGTATATAATGTTCTAAATAAAATGCAGCAGATGTTCCAACAGTAAGTGTGACCAAATAGCCCTCAACACAACTAGTGATTAGGGCTACAAAATCCTCACCAAAAAGCATAAACCATATGCAGACAGAGTAACAAGGAATGTGTTGGGAGGGGGTTGTGGATGGTGGCTGACGAGATGAAAGTTACATTACAACTGCATTACTTAGATCAATACAACTGCATTACTTAGTTTGGATGTGGCAAAAGAAAGGCAGGCAGCAATATTAACCAACATTATCATATGCCACCAGGGTCCTCTCTCACATCTGGACAGAAAAAGGAACAGGAAAAGGAGTGGTCACAATAGGAGGTGCTCCAGAAGACCAACTGAATAGATGAACTGCATATTAAAACAGCTGATTCATATCTGCATTACAAAATCAATAAATACAATGTTACATAGCCAATCTGAATACCGTAAGGGCAACATTTTGAAATAAGAAAATATGTAGTTTGCAACAACACAGTCTTCAAACTGCATTATGATGTGCAAACTACTATATTACATAGCTGAGAAAGATGTTAGTCAATTAGCCTGATGCTTAACCTAATCCTAAATATAAAATAATACTTGAACAAATCCTTCAATCAAGACTGGATAAAAATGAATGTGCGATTTTTTAAAATGTTTGCCTCATTACACACAGACAGAACTCAACTCACACCTTTGCAGGTAGATTTCACAAATTTTCATAACCAGTAGCCAACAATGAAAGCCAATAAAGTTAATGAACAAGTGATACAAAAGCCTAGAGTTCATCTCTTCACTTAACACAACAATTTTGAAATATAATTTACCATTAACTTCTTCACAGATCCAATGGATGTGTGTTAATACGCTGCTTGGCTTTTAAAAAAACTGAATTAAGTCTGCCCATGTCCAGTAATAGAGAATATTTAAGGGAATATTAATGGAAGCCCTAGAGCTCAGTGGTAAAGCTTGTGTCATTTATGTACAGATTGATCCAGATTCAACCTCAAACATGTCTAGTGAAAGGATCTCAGATAGCAATGTTGGGAAAGACCTGTGTCTGAGATGTGAGAGTAGGTATAGGGAACATGTGGCCCCCAGATGTTTTGGACTGCAACTCCCTTCATCATTTACCACTGGCTATACTTATGGGAGTTGCAGTCCAATACAGTCCAACTTCTTCTGGAGAGTCACACATTTTCTACTCCTGTCTTAGAACAGGGGTGAGAACCTTTACTTTATGAAGGGCTTTTGACCCACAGGAAAAGATCACTGTTGAAGCCCTCAGAGGGAGAAGCAGCAGCAGTCAGGCATCACTTCAATGCACCTAGATACAGCACTAACTGAAAGACCCCCTCCTTCCAGCCACCAAATAACACAGCTGAGGCCAGATAGAAACAACTGCCTTTCCATAGTGCTTAGATTCAACTCCATGGCCTGCTGATTACTGCCCATCATGCAGAAGTGAAAGGCTTCACAGAACAGAAAGTCCAGACAGGCTAAAGTTTAGTCTCTAATCTATAGTGCCATTCAGAATCCAAAACCTTTCCATCATTAGGACAAAGTATCAGAAACTGAGGGTACCTCTAGATGGACAGTTTCTGTCGACATGTCTTTGCACTGGCGGCAGTTGCATTACATGACGCAGCTGCCAATGCGAAGACATCTAGGGGCAAAGGCCCTTTCCCGCAAACTAAAAAAGTCAGCTATTTAACGCAACTTTTTAAATTTGTGGCAGTCTTCCCCCCTCTTTAAAAGTGTTAAAAGTTTATTTTAAAAAAACCAACGCGCCTCTGCTGTCCTCTCCGCCCCCATTTTGTAAATATTTTTTTAAAAAAACTTACCTGGGAGTAGGGAAGCCAAGGCTTCCAGTCCCCCTTCCAGCAGCCGCCACGCCGGCGAATGCTCAGCGGCGCAGGCGGCACGGGCAGCAACAAAGGAAAAAGCGCCGTCATGCCCCTTACGTCAGGACTGACGTAAGGGGCGTAAATGCGCCATGCGACGCCGGGGAGCGCCAAGGTGCAGCGCTCTCGACGTCGAGAAGAAGGGGCCTGAGACATCAGTCCATTCAAGGAGGGATCCAGATCATCTTAGAGTACCTTCACCCATGTGATTTCTGTTCCCCTGCCTCCAAAAAACCTTGATATGAAGTAATGAAACCCCAATTCAAGTTCAGTCCCTTATAAATCTCCAATTATCATCTACAAGGAGCAAGGCCCTTTCTGCAGTGGCCTCATAATCATGGGATTCTCTGGACCTTCTTCATCTATCCCTTTTTCTTGCTTCCTTTTGGAAACAAATGAGGAAAAAACACCATTCCTACGCTTCCCAAATGCTTTGCACTGAATGAACATATTTCCAGTAATAGGCATTTGTTTTAGTATATGTTTTGAATGGGGGGGGGGGGCTTTTAAGTTTTCACCTTTTTCTTTAAGCTGCTTTGGAAAGGTGGTATATCTGGGATGAGAAACATGGTCCCCCCCCCCCCCCCCCCGATTATGTTTGACTGCAACTTTCATCATGCCTCAGTTTTAACTATGCTGGCTAGGACTGATGGGAATTGCATTCCAAAAATATCTGGAAAGCCACATGTTCACCACCCCTATGTTACATAAATACAAATTAATGGTCAGAATCAATATATAAAAGCTTAATATGTTGGGCAGATAATGGAATACTAAACTACCAATGGCACAAAATACAATTACAATCTTCAACTGTGTATTAGATTTTTTAAAAAACAGGCTTATAATATTTTAAACACAACAAAATGAGCAGAGTCATTAAAAAAGTTCCCCCCAAGTTTTAAGCACTGTTTTAAATGTGCTAAACCAAATAATACTATAATGCTAGGAAATTAAGGAAGGGAAGTGTCTATTTTATTCAAAAGACGCCTAGAAATATTCAGAAAGCAATAAATTCTACAGATAAAGCACATAAAAATAAATATAAGGAAGCCACAAGAGCTAAATTCTTCCATATAAACAAGGTAATTGGTGTTTTTTGTATGCAATTGGGCAGATGAATAACTATGTATAATTTTGTCATAACCTGCCTGCACAATAAAACTGAATATTTCATACAGATTAGTTGACTAGAAGTTTACATAATTAAGTTACTGGTCTCATGAGTTTAGCTATGTAGAGTAAGGTGATACAGTAATGTAGTCACAGGAGTATGCTTCTCATAACTGAGACTATTGCCCATGTTCCCTAACTTAATAAATGGATTATGAAGTTGTCAGAGTTTAAACAATTTTTCCTGTTTTGAAGTAGGTTTAAATCTATGGCCCTGTTGGGAAGACACCTTAAACCATGGGTTTAACCATGGTGAATAAGGCTTTTGCCTTATTCACCGTGGTTAAAGCCATGGTTTAAGGTATCTTCTGAACAGGGCCTGTATCTATCTAGAGAGAGAGCTAGCTCCTCTATCACATGCTCAACGTTAGTGTTGTTTTCCCACTTCTGCATATTAATTCTAATTTGATTTTACATTGAAAACCTCTTCATTGATGATGCGGCAGTATTAAATGAAACGCAACTTTGTCTTATACCACAGATATGTCACAACCTTCCGCCATGCAAGTTCAGAAAAATTTCTTTGCAGCATCATTTTGCTGTACTACTGGCATAAACAGGAAGGATGCTTAGGTAGACACCTGAAAACCTGTTTCAGCAGTAAGCTAATACAGCTACATTCAATTAAAGAATCTGAATTGTAACCTATAAACTGATCAATTTAATCTATACAAGTGTACATGCAACTAAAATAAATCTGAAAAAAGAGGAATAATGGCTTTGTTTTTAAATTACGTAGGCAGGCATTATAGCAAACACCATATTAGAAGAGGCAGTCTTTCTAGGTGAAAGAGGAGACATCCCCTGTTACCCATGGATTTGTACTTACATGATTAATTAAAAGCTTTTGAACAATTAACAATTTGTACTCATGGATTTATATTTGCCTGATTAATTAATCAAAAACTTTTGAACAATTAAGAGTGTATATTGATTAATCCACTAACATTGCCACCCTAGAAGTTATTTAGAGATCAGAAGATGCCATCCCAATTGTTATACAGCTGAAAAAATACCATGCTCTTGGAAATCATGTTACTTCCATCATGTCTATGAGCGAAAATCTGTGTCTGATATGTCAGGATCAATGCTTTCTTAACCACATACCATACCCTTTTTAGGGATGCACAATATGATCACTTTGCCAATCTTTATGGTGAGACTTCTGTTGCCAATTTTCAAGACTTACCCTATATAATCATATCCCAAACAGAGGCATTAGAATCAATGTGAGAGAATGTTATCCACTACTACTAAACTTTTATACAGAACCTACAGGGTCCTCAGTTCTGTAAAAGAACAGAACAATCAATGAAATGTGCTGAGAAAATTCCCAATCTACACCAAACAGAAAAAAAGTGACTGGGGTAGAGCAGTTAATAATTTCAATGTATAGGAACATCAAGTGCTCCGTTTTGTGCCAGAGTTCTAGAACCTGTTTTTAACATAAAACCTCATATGTAACTTATGCCTTACCACATGTATCAGTGTTATATGAGACATTTTTCCATTTGAGAAACTGGTGTAATGTAGTGGTAAGGAACATAAACTACATTCCAGAAAGGCCCCAGTTCAAGTCTCAACCATCCTTTCTCAGCTGCCAACCTCCTGCCAACCCATCTAAAACATAGGAATAATACTGGCCTATCTGCCTTAACTACTGTAGAAATGACAGTGAAGCAGATTTACTTATTAATATTTCCCCCCCTTACATGTGAGAGCTGGCTAGAGGAGAATGTCTGATCAGTGAACAATCATAGCTAATCTAGTACCAGCATTTACTTTTTTCCTTCTCCCACCCAATCTCCTTTCCTTTTGTGTTGTGTCTTTTAGATTGTGGGCAAGGACTATCTTATTTCTTCTCTCTGAAAGCTGCTCTTACAAAGGTAGGATAAAAATACTTTAAGAGTGCAATCTTATGCATGGTTAGACACAAAAGAGGCATAAAATTCCCAGGATTCCTCATCCAGCCACAGTTAGAGGGGAATGCTGGGAATTGTAGGATTTTTTTTCATCTAACCATGCAACGGATTGCATCCTAAATAAATAAAGTATATAACATGGCTTCTAAACAGATTTGGACCCTGACAGCTTTGATATTATACGAAGTATTTACTGGTCCAACAGCACACCTAGGAAGATGAGGCCCAAAATGTGCCTTTTACAATTTCATTCAAATAAATCCACAGCCATTGCTCCAACTCTTCACAAAATCCTAAAGGGGTGGAGAAGCGAGAGACCCATAATCCTGACGTAAGTCTCCTACAGTTTTGAGACTCTCTTTATAAAATCCTCTCACAACCTGGCGAAAGGCTATAGCTTCATACACATCCATAAGAGAGCTTCGGCTACTGGGTGGCATAAAAATGAAATAAATAAGAAAAAGAGGGGGAAACATGATACATGTACGCGCGCGTGTGTGTGTGTTGTGGAGTGGGGGAGCTCCACACCCAACGTCCTGGACTCAACGAGAAGCGTCTGCAATGACTCCAACCCAGGGCGGGGAGGGAAGGAAGAGGCAGCTCCTTCCCACACCTCATTCTCACGACCACACACACCAAAAGAAAGCCGGTACGGAGGAGACGGAACGGGAGTGAGATTAAGGCTACTCCAGTCCCGTGCGCGCTTTTACTCGAGAGTAATCCTAGCGGAACAAAGCGGGAGCACAACGCTCCTATTTAGGGGGGGATGAGGCGGCCAAGCCGTGCGGTGCCACCTGCCCTAACCTCCATAAGGAGCGTCCCAACCGCCGCCTGCTCAGGCGCCAAAGGTCCGCCCGTCAGTCAGTCCCTCCCTCGCCGAGCAGCAGCTGTTACCGCCGCAGCAACTCCGACCGTCCGCCTGTCCAACGGCTCCTCAACGCAGCCGTGGCGACTCCCGCCCAATTTCCCTTCAGCAGCCACATTACCTCAGCAACCGGCCTGCGCCCCTTCCGCTCCGAGGGGCCGCGGCTGCACCGCAGTCTCTCTTCACCCGCTTCGTCTCACCGCAGCTCGGCGCACGTCAGGCTGAGGCTGCGCTTAGCCGCACAGGCAAAATCAACTCCCTCCCCCCGCCCCACTCGCGAGAGGGAGGAGCTCTAAAACGGAGAGGGTGGGAACGCCGCGTCTCCTCCTGAGACCACCCCCCCCCGCTCCGTTTCGGCAGCTGCTGTTCTGATTGGACGTCGCCCCCGCTGGTGGACGTCTGTTCCCACCCCTCCTAGCGTAAGGCCGCTGTCTCATTGGCTAGGTAAAAGAAGCGCAAAACTGGCCCCTGATTGAGGGCTTGAGGGTGCTGCGCCACGCCCAGGTGCTGTCACGTGATGCCAGGTGGAGCGCACAATCTGCTAGGCAGCCGCGAGTGGCGTCAGGTTTTCCTTGAGGCCGGAAAGTGGGTCTCGCGCAACCGAGCAAGTGCTACCTAGCTCCTGAGATAAAAGCATAAGCAGAGAGCCCTGTTGAATTTGAATAAGGGGCCGTCTAGCTTTGCCTTATCCAACCTGATGCCCTCCAGATGTGTTTGTTGGTACAGTTCCCAGAATTCCGAGCTGGGAGTTTAAGGCGAGTAATGAGAGACATGATAGAGGTGTACAGAATTATGCATGGTGTGGAGAAAGTGGATAGGGAGACTAGACCCCAGGGTCATCTCATGAAGTTGGTTGGTGGGAGATTCAGAACAGATCAAAGGAAGGACTTCCTCAAACAGCGCATAGTTAAACAATGGAATTCACTACCACAAGATGTGGTGATGCCATCAATTTGGATGGCTTTAAAAAGGGCTTGGATAAATTCCTGGAGGAGAAAGCTATCAATGGCTACTGGTCCTGATGGCTGTGTGCTACCCTCCAGTATCAGAGGCAATGAGCCTATATACACCAGTTGTTGGGGAACATGGGTGGGAGGGTGCTGTTGCGCTCATGTCCTCCTTATTGGTTTCCTTCCCATTGACAGCTGATTGTCCACTGTGTAGACAGAATGCTGGACTAGATGGACTTTTGGTCTGATCCAGAATGGCTCTTATGTTCTTTTCACATCTGGAGGGCACTGTTTTGGAAAGGCTGGTCTAGTCTGCTGTGCTATACTGCCGCTGGACATCAATGTTTTAGTTGTGACCCAGTGAGCAGGACTGCAGCCTATATTTTCTTAGGGGGGATTCTTTTAGTTTCCAGTCCTGTACACATGTTCATGGGAATAAGTGCCCTCGGAGTTTATGTCAGAATAAACATGTACAAGTTTGAATTGATACAGTGATCTTTATCTTGTTTTATTTTTATTTACTTGTTTGCATTGGGTTACTTGTAGTTAGAGCCTGTATGACTAAAGGGTTTTGGTTTGGCCACCACACATTCATTGTTAGCTGTTCACAGATTGCAGGTTGCTTAAATCCTGTCGACCGCAACAGGATTTAAGAAGCCTAACTGTGAGCATGATTTTAGAATATAAGCATTTCTGGAAAATGTGGATTCAACCTAACTTCAGTCTGTGTTTTTCAAGCTGCTTGAAGGCTGAATATTAAGATGCTAGATTTTTGTGAATATTGCTTCCCTCTTGGATCAGCTTGTATAATATTATCTCCAGCTGACCAGTACAAGCTCAGATGCTATCTGTGTTCCTCTTTCTGTGGTTGCTTCCAGCTTGTTCAAGCACGTCCACACAGCCCCAAATTTATTTATTTGTGGCATTTATATACAGCTTGAGTAGATATAATCTCTCATGTGTAGAGAGGGGGTAGATAGAGGTGTAGGACTGAAAGTTTCACTTTTAGGCAAATTTCCCATTTCTTGAAGTTTTTTTACAGTGAAATCATCTGCATATTTACTCAGAAATAAACCCCACTGTGTTCAATGGAGCTTGCTCCAAGGAAAGTGTCCGTAGGCTCAATGTAGGAAGGTTCTTTTCCAGCACAATGCTACAGAAGTGTGAAAATCTGAAAAAAGTTTGGAAGTTTCAATTAGTCCAAAATATTAATTGCAAGGCTACTAATTGAGACTGGTTGATACAATCAGTCCTGCCAGTGCTTCATTAGTTACACTGGCTACCAATCCACTTCTTTGCTGAATTCAAACTGTTGGTGTTGACCTTTAAAGCTCTAAACAGCTTGGGGCCAGAGTATCTAACGGAATGTCTCCTTCATAAGCCAGACCCTTAGCTCATCTTCGGAAGCCTGTCCCTATGGAATGAAGTTAGGTGGGTGTCCCTCTCTGTTGGGTCACCCTGTTTATGGAATGCCATCCCCAAGGATTCTCACGTGGCACTCTTACTGTTATCTTTTCAGTGCTTAAAAAAAAAGGAAAGTTCTCTGCTACCAGGAACTTTAGATTTTTATTACTGTGATTTTATACATGTTTTTAGCTTGTTTTATTGTGTGTGACACCCTAAGAACTTTTTGAATAGCAGTGAAATAAACATAAATAAATAAAAATAAAAGCTAAAACTAGGGTTGGCCTGATGGAAGTTCTGTGTGCCCCTGCCTTAGTACTTCTGCTCTGAACAAAACATAACTGTTTATCGTTTTCTATAGTACAATTGCCCAAAGATGCGGTAGCTAAAAATAAGGACTCTACAGCATTCCTCTGTGCCCAGTACTGCGGAGGGGTCTCGGAGCATAAAGATCAGCTCCTGCCCCAGTTTACAGTATAATGCTTAGTTGAATGAACTGTGTTCCCACAGTTTATTGTTGTCAGAATGGCCTTCCCCTCAGCTCTTCTCGCTCTAGGCAGCCCTGACTGTGCCTGGGGTGCTGTTTCATGCTGTGCTATTTCATGCTGTTAGCTAAAGGACATTGGTACATTTGCTTTTGGTTTACAGATTGGAGCTGTTTGGTGCTGCATTCCTGTGCACCCTTCTCTTGGAATAATTCCCATTGAATATAGTGGGATTTAATTCTGAGTAAGTACATGTCAGATTGCTCTGACAAGTGTACTGGAGCACCAATAAATGCACTGCATAAATGTCCTTGTTGAGCCATAGCCCGACAGTCAGCTATTAAAAGCACAGCCAGGATGAGATCTGACAAGCTTCAGGTGGCAGCAGTCACTTGTGGAAGGTATGTGATTAAAAAAAATCTCTCTCAAGTCACCAACATGGGAATGTGAAAGGGCACCCAAGCATCTCTTCAAATGAGCCATCCCATGTCATGGATCAGGTGCCCAAGAAGGAGAATGGACTGCTGCATCATGTGCAGAAGGCAATTTGCAATGTTCATAAAGGATTTCCAGGGCTTTTTGTTTTGTTTGGAAAAGCTTATTGATCCAATTAACATTAAATTGAAACTGGGATACAGAACGTGGGAAGGAAAGAGATTTATTGGGGCACAGTGGTCCTCATTTCTATCTCTCATTCAACTACTGGCCTTTCAATATATTCCAATGAGTATATGTGTTGCCTCCTGTAGCATAATTGTGACACTTTAGGGGAAATTATTAATTCCCTTTTTTTAAAAAAAAAAAAAAAGGGGGGGGTTAACAATAGAGACTGAGGGGTTCATCAGATGAGCATTTTATTGCATGTTTGCTACTACCCACTTTAAACGATGCATCCTTTAGATGATGCTGTCCATCACCCATGCGCCTCCCGCTCCTTCTTGCCTTTTTTCTATCACAAAATGGACCCCTTTTAATCCAGCTTTTTAGGAAATGGAATGTGCCTCCATTTCCTGCTGTGTGCAGGAAAAGTAGCACGATAAAAATGGCCCCTGAATGGGCCACTTGGTCTTTGTTTACTTTTTCTTCTCTGGGAAGAAAGAGGAAGTATTTTGAGACAGGAGCGGGGCAGAAAAGCGACAGTAGGGAACCACGATCCCCCCTTGTCTGATGATGCTCTGTAGCTTGCCTTTCCCTCATTTGGGGTGAGAACAAATTCCTTTGCCACAACAGATGATAGTAAACTAAAACCCTTAGGAATACACTTGTGTGGTCAAGAGCCTTTGGATTGCCTTTGTGTGGTCAAGAGCACCTTAACCTTCAGAAATCAGCAGGTCTATGTTTTCTCAGCATAAAATTAAGTATTATCAGCAGCTGATGCATGCAGATCAAGCTGTTCTTAAACACAGAGGGCCAGAAGCAACCTATCTTAGGGCAACCAGACTTCATAGTAACCAGAGTTCATTATGTATCTATATAGATACATAGAGATATAGATATAGATATATCTATCTATATATCTATAGATATATATATGTGTGTGTGTGTGTGTGTGTGTGGCTTCCTATTAATGAGCATGTTGCTCAATGATTCCCTCTTGGCTCCTCCTCCTGCCAGTGGGAGGGGCTGCACTACTCAAGAAGCTTCCGTCCATAGTTACATCCAAACCAGGATCCTGCTTTCCTGTCATGCCAGAACTATAAGCCAGGATTTGTTCTTGTTTTATGACTCTGGCTTGTTTAAGGGAGGAACAAACTAGAGTTCCCTCTTGGGATATTATGCAAAACAAACCACCGATGGAGAGTGAGGGAAGGCTGGTGGTTCTGATTTTGGTGGGGTTGTGAATCCATTCTGAGAACCAGCCAGAAGTCTAAAGGAGCTATCCAAGGTGCTGAACTAGGTCCTGCACTTTGGATAGCTCCTTAAGATTTCTGGCTGTTTGTAATAAAAACCCAGAATAGAATCTATGCCCCACCAAAACTGGAGCTACCAGCCTTCCCTGGGAGAGTCTCTGGCTTATTTAAGCCTCTCCTGCTGAGAGAAGGAGCCAAGCAGCAGAGATTGAGCAGCATGCACCAGCTTGTTCGTTCGTAGTAAGCAACGCTTTTTTAAAAAAATCTAATTTACTGTGTTGTCTGAACGCAGCCATTGTGTTACTTAATTTTTGCAAAGCTACAAAACAGGGTGATAGGACCAAACAGTGATGCACTGCAGACTATTCAAGATGCACAGATGTATTAAATCACAAAAAATATATGCATTCCTGATATATTTTGCAGTATATAGCCCTGGTTCAGAGAATGACTCAAAGTAGATTGTTGTTGTTTTTCATATACAGAACCTGATGATACCAGTAGTCGAATCTTATATCAACATTGACCACTTCACCTGAGAGCAACAGGCTACGGGGCAGGCCATGTGGTTTGCACAGCTCTGTCCTCTGACAACCTTCATGCCATTCACTCATCACTTCGCCTGGAGCTTGCTTGCTGCCCTCTTGAGTGCTGCAATGCAACAGTGCCAGCTTGCATCATGTGAGTAGCGCAGCCTGTGTATGGCTATCGGAGCACTGAAACCTATTGGAGTCTGTGACTTGGGCTGGCCACCCTGTTCTCTTCCGGCAGGCCTATCCGGATTAATTTTAAATGTTTTAATGATGTGTTTCTCTTGTTTTAAATTTTTTAACTTTGTCATGCTTGTATTTGCATTGTGTTCCCCGCCTCGATCCGAAGGGAGAGGCGGGTTATAAATAATAATAATAATAATAATAATAATAATAATAATATATTATTTTGTAGGGGGATTTTGCAAAAGCAGAATCTGTGAGGTGTTGGGAAGGGGTGATTAGGCCAGCAATGATCAAACGTCACTGTAGTGGCTCAAGAGGATGGGAACAGCCAGGGGGCTACTGCCTCCTGAATTCACTGCCTGAAGTGGTTGCCTCACTTTGCCTAATGGAAGGGCCGGCCCTGCATTCCACCATATGTGAAATGTATCAATCATTCTCTGAGAACAGCATTATTATATTGTAGTACCATGAGACTTGCATTTATCCATATTATGAATATATGTATATGTGCTCCTGATTTTCACTTTCACTGCCTCACTTTTAAATATTCATATGCGTTATTCATTATTCATATACAGATGATCAAGTAGCTGTCAAGACAATTAGTTAATATGCTGCAGCTGAGGCTATGTAGCTCATTAGAGATCTTAAAATTCCACCAATTTTAAATTTTGTTTAAAGAATTAGTGTGGCAGACTGTCCTAAATGAGTGCTAAATTTCTAAAGATTAAAAGCTAGGATTGCAATAGAAAAGCTGGCTGATACATATTAAAAATAGGATTCTATTACTTCAGTCCATGGGCTTAAGTGTGCCTAGCTATGTATACAATTTCAGCCCTGGCAGAATGATTCATTTCAACTACAGTTACCCTATTGGGTAGAACTATTTACCTACCTGGCCACTAGAAAGATCAACTGCTCAGAAGCAGCAGTGGTGACCTGAGAGTTATTATCTGTTCTGCTTCAAGATATGGTCCGAGGGGTGGGGATGGTTCTAGAGTTGCTCTTTGCACTATGTAGGCCAGAACAACATAAGAGCAAAGCTGGATTAGACCAAGGTTTCAACTACTTCAGCATTTGGTTCCCACAGTGGCCAACCAGCAGCCCACAAGCAGGCCATGAATGCAACAGCACCCTCCCACCCAAGTTCCCCAGCAACTAGACATGCTGCCTCTGATACTGGAGGTAGCATATAGCTATCAGGACTAATAGCCATTGATAGCTTTATCTGCCATGACTTTGTGCAATCCCTTTTTACAGCCATCCAAAGTGCTGGCCATCACTACGTCTTGTGGTAGTGAATTCCATAGGTTAACTATGCGCTGTGTGAAGAAGGACTTCTTTTTATTTGTCCTGAATTTCCCACCAATCAGCTTCATGCAATGACCCCTTTGGCTTCAAAGATTATGAGAGAGGGAGAAAAATGTCTCCCTAGCCACTTTGTCCATACCATGCATAATTTTGTACACCCCTACCATGTCTTCCCTTACTTGCCCTTTTTCTAAGTTAAACAGTCCCAGATGTTGCAACCTTTCCACATAGGGGAGTTGCTCCAGCCCCTTGATCATTTTAGTTGCTCTTTTCAGCACCTTTTCCAACTCTACAAGGCCAAGACAGCCAGAACTGCCATTAATATCAGCAAGGGAGGAAGGCAATTATAACAAACCCCTCCTATCAGAATTCTTATGTTAGCCACATATCTTTCAGAACAGTCCTGATATTTTGACATTGTTATTGCTCCCAGATTTGGTTTGTGTTCTTTTCCCCCCAGGAAATGGTTGCTCTTTGCCCCATTGCTGAGGCCAAGTCAGCCAGAATCACAGTAGATATCAGGCTGAGATTAAAGGCAGGGCCAAGGCAAGGCATGCTTTCTAAGGCAGAATCACTCCCACCCACGCCTGTTTTGTTTGCCTGCTGTGCTTTTCACAGCCCAGGTGATCTTGCCCAGCAATACCTCACTCATAGGGTCCTTCCTCAGAGTGAGGCATTTGGGTCAAGGTGGCCATGAGGACCGCCTGTGCCACCACCACTGTGCCACAACAGCAGCAAATATAGTTTAAAGTTACCTTAAATAATTTAATGCTGCAGTGGCTCTCTAGAGAGCTCACCCCATGCATTGCTCTGGGGAAGGACCTCTCAGAGTGATGCACTGGGCCCAGTAGGTGCTCTGGTGAGCCCTGCTGGCTGCATTCCTGCTACCGTGGTGAGTAGGCACATGAGTAAGTGGCAATGGCAGCCGCTACAGCCAGTCAGGGGGATGAGGTTGATCACAGTGGTGGCAGGTGCCCCTTCAGGAGGAGGATGGGAGGCGCAATTTGCCATTCCTCCCAATCTGCAGCCTGAGCCACGTAGTTCACTGTGGCTCACGGAGAAGCCAGCCCTAGATAAGGAAGTCTGTTCCTTTGTTCTAGGATGGAAGTTTTACGTGTGGAAACTGCCTGCTGCTGAGACTGTAAGCAGCTTTACTCAAGTATATTCATAAGCCAACTTGTACCACGTAAACTCTTCAAGAACTTTCTGTTGAAAGCAGTCTATGCAGGCAAGTGGGATAAGATATGGTTCCTGGTTAAAGACAATAAAGTGAGATAATACCAATTAGTCAGAGAATCCTGTCAGAGAATTGCTTAGGGAAGACTACCTGGGAGTTAAAGAAGGCCCAATTAAATTCAATTGAATTCAGTATATTTGGCCAGGGTAGCTCCCCCCCCCCCCATGCATTGATCAAGTGGAGATATTAAAGCTGATAGTGTGCATCTTCTCACCATGACCACATGCGTGCCCTAAATGAGCTGAATGAGCAAATTCACAGTCTTGTACTATATACAACAAGACTTTCTGGACCTGATCTGAGCTTGGCTAGACAGGCTTTTTTGGCCATCTAGCTGGGACATGTCAGAGCAGGAGGGAAGGAGGTTAGGAGACCTCGGGATATGTTGTATCCTGTCTTTCCCAGTCCCCTCCCTGCTCGCTGGCACTTTCCCTTTACCCCCTATCCAAGGTTGCTTTTGCAATTTCGGAGAGGCAACCAGCATAGTTCTTTCCATACTATTGGAGAGAGAGCAGGGAGAGTGGATTCCTGGATCTACAGGTGGGGCACTGTATCCGACCTCAGATCCAGGAATCTGAATTATCCTATGACCCATCTGCCCCAGACTCTGTCTAGTATGATTGCTCCCACCAAGCCAATGCATGATACAGGAAATTAGGACCCATGCTATCTTCAGATATTGGGGCCCTCCCTCACTAAGCTGCAGGTAAAACCTAGCCCTGAAAGAGATTCCTCTTTTACAGTTTTATCAGATAACACTTTATATTCTCCCGGCGACAGATAGCTAAAACAGAATCCTGTGTTAGAATATATTGCCCTAGAAATAGGAGGAACTGTATCTGATGGTAGAATGTAAGGGACAGTGCCTTTTAAGCAATAGATACAGCCATGCTAACATTCTGATGTCTCAGCACTCATGTTCTGGAGCCACAATACCATTGCAGGCCTGTTAATGGAACCTCATGTAATCCCCAAAGGTCTCTCTCTCTCTAGCTTACAGCTGAAGATCAGGCTGTCAGCTGGCAAATGGTTTACCCTGGTGTCACACGGATTATTTTACCATCCATGCATGCTTAAATTCTACTGGAGTCAGTGAGACATGTGAATACAGAACTCTAGATATGATTGCCAGTGCTGCCAATAAGAAAGCTGTTGCCGTTTTTACTTTCTCGAGAAGAATTTCCTGTTTCGGAATATAGCCTGTGTTTTAAATCTGTTTACAAGGATCAGCTTGGCTCTGGAGTGTGTGTATCTGGGGGCGTGTGTATGCGTGTGTTTTTCCTGTGGAGATAATGTTCTAGACCTCTTAACCTCCTGACACTGATGCTCTGGTAGGGCATAACTGAGATTCTTGCATAATTAAACAGCCGGACTCTCAGGTGTCAGTCACGTTATTGAAGTGTATTCTTCAGGCTTTTTGCTTGCAGCTTGGATCAGTTTACAGTTGCATGACTGATGAGGGAAGGGTTTTCCGAGGTCGCAAGGCGGTGGACGGGGGGTGGGGGGAGACAGAAAAAGTGCTTAGCTGAAGATTCCTTACAGCTGCAGTTCAGACTCCAGATGTGGGGTCAGTGGTTGAGAAGGAGAGACTCAAGACGTGGAGAACAGCTCTGCGTTCCTTGCCAAGAGCACAAAGACAGGCGATCAATAGAAACTTTGGACAAGGCTTGTTTCAAGGTCAGATTAAAAATGGACACTATGGGCCAAATTTCACCTGCATCACTGTACCATGGTTGCCTTTTAATTCTTAATAGGTGCTGGCAGAGAGGAGCGATTTTCATGATGGATGTGGTGCACAGGGAAGGGGGTTAGCTCTTTCCTTTTTTGCATATGTCTCCCCTGGCTGCCTCCGGGTGGAGGGATTTTTTTTATCAAGGGGAGGAAAGGGTTATTCCCCCCTCTTCCCACATGCCATGGTGCCAATTAAAATTAGGGCTCCCACAGTGGCCACTAACTTAAACACACACACCACAACACTTCAAGTGATGTGTTAAGCATCAGGTCTAGTTTGGTTCTGAGCCATGGGGGAGTTAGGTTCTAAGTCCCATCATCCTCAGCCAACCTGCCCAATGGTCATCAATGATGGGCGTTGGAGTCCAGCAACACCCCTACTCTAAGTTTTCAGTCTGATGCATACTTACAGTACGAAGTTCAATTCAGTAGGTCCCCCGAGCCAACATGCATAGGCCTGGGCCACAGGAATGGTATTGATTTTCCTGTGTCTATAAATGGGAAGCGCCACATTGATCATCATGACTATTATTTATTTTATACAGTGCCATCAGTTTAGCTGCTGCCTTGCAACATACACAAGAGAGAAAGGCCCCTGCCTTAAGGAGTTTATAATCTAAAGTTTGATGACGGGGATAGCACAAAAGGAAGGGAGAGATGGGTGAGCGGTGAATAACATGGGATGAATACTGGGAAATGAAGTTGCAGGAACTTAAGATTTCCATGTGGTTGAGGATAAATGAAGATTTAGCAAAGGGCATTTACATAAAAGGTGGGTTTGGGGGAGGGATATTGATGTACATTTTGTTTATAGATTCTTTGCCATGCAGCTGCAGTGAAGTGTGGGTGGGTGTTTCTAGAACCCCAGCACACAGGTTACCGCACTCAGATCACTTCCTCCAGGAGCTTATGAGAGTCATGTTGGGTGTTATTACGCATCAGATCATAAGCAGTCATGTTAGCTCATTAAATTAGTGTGTGACATAAGAATTTACTAACTTTAGCAAGAGAGCTTCTGAGCTCCCTATAGACCTGCCAAGAGCTTGCCTTATTGGAGAGGGATATTAATTCCAATGAGTATTAGAAAGGAGATTTATAACACCCTTTACAAAAACAAAAATCTGTTGGGAGAGTTGCTCTTGAGTTAAGTGTGACAGATAACATTTTAAATGCCCATCATTTGCCCAGAACATGATATTAATATATTGCTGGTTTTAGCAGCCTAACCCAAGATCTGGCCCAAGCAGCATAATCTTTCAGGAACTTTTCCATACAGACCCCATAGAAATGAATGGATGTGCTGCAAAGGGTGAACTCTGCAGCCTGATCCGCTGATGCTCGCACAAACTTTCCTGATAGGTTGTGCCCCATGTTAATTAATATGGATGTGAGAAAGGTGCAGTTGGTCTTGTCTTTGCCTTGGGCATTAAGTTCCGGTCTGAACAGGTTTTGAATTCAAGCCACATGGCCCTGCTCTGCATCCCCTAAGCAAACCTGCTGCCCTCGGGTGCCATAGAAGACACTTGCCCATTGCTTGTGTTGAAGTAAAGTTCAACGGCCATCCAGGTCAGTTTCTGTCTATGGAGTGGGAATGGGCGCCATCTTGTCCCTCCGGCAGCAAAATGCCTTGGGCCAGAACAAAGGTCCAACTAGTCCAGCATCCTGTTCCCTACAGTGGCCAGACAGATGCTTCTGGGAAGCCCACAAACCAGACATCAAGGAAATAGCCCTCTTCCATTGTTGCTCTGCAACAACTAGTATCCATTGACATACTGCCTTTGACCCATCATGACTCAGCCATCGAGGGACTTCTCCATGAATTGGTTTTCAAGTGATCTGAGCTAGAGGCTCACATCACATCTTGTGGCACCAAATTCCAAAATGTAATTACCGGCATTTTCTTTTCTCTGCCCTCAATCTTTGGCCAATCAGTTCCATTGGTTGACCTCAAGTTCTAGTATTATGAAGGAGGGAGAAAATCTCTCTCTGTCTGCTTCCCTCATGCCGTGCATAAGTTATTTGTCTCCTGAATGGAAAGGTGGACTGGTCTGTTGATGTTGATCAGCAGCACTTTCATTTTAATTGAAATAATGCACAAGTTGAAGAGAACTAGAGACGTGTTCTTGACACTTGACATATGGAATGTGCTTTCGTTCGTAAGTCAGCGTTCAGCGGCTGCTGTGCTGAGATCATGAACAGAGCAAGCTATTTTGCTTTGCAAAACAGTTTAAAGGTCATAGCTGCCTCATTATTTTGTTTCCTGGTAAATTACTGCACAGTATTCTCGTCAATGAATTAGGCATGATCTTGCATGTGTATCTTATTCCTCCATGCAAAAGATACAAAAGAGGCATTGAGAGAAACAAAGAATCCCCACTGAGAGCTCTTGAAACTAGCAGTGGGTTTGATGGGCAGGAGTTTGGTTTTGCATTTTGCAGGCTGATAAATGCTGATAAGAATTGGACTTTTAATTGGGAATCCTAATAATTCTGTGAACTGCTGAGCTTGCCAGCTTCAGGTGCTTTTACTGTGCATCTTGGTCTTTATTTCCTTCTACTTGTTTCCTCATAGTCTTTTACAGCTTGTGAGAAGAATGTCCTCATACTGCCACCTGAAATGCTGCTGAGTCAGCCTGGGCTTGTCATGTGGGTGGGCCACAGCTCAAGGGTAGAGCACCTGCTTTGCATGCAAAAGGCCCCAGGTTCAATTTATTTATTTTTATTATTATTATTTATTTATTTTATTTCTAACCCGCCTCAAAACATTTGGGGTCAATCCAAATGTTGGGAGTCTCTGAGGTAGAGGACAGTGCTGGCCCACTTCACAATTGAAATGAGGCCTAGTCTACACATGTAGCAAGAACTCTGTTGGTGAGCCCTTGCAGTGTTACCTGTCAGTGGTGGCAGGTAAGAGCAGTGTCAAAGACTGCCAGCGTAATTTCCCACAAAGCCCCACAGTGACTTTTAAGTTGGAGGCATGGTGAGAAATTTAAAAGGACATTCGATCCAGCTCCCAAGTGCTGCTTAAAGTGCCAGGCTTTGGGGGGGGGGATATTTAAAAGGGGCCCAGGACAGGTGTCATCTGTGGATTCTGCCAAGCTGCAGGGGCCCTGGCAGCTGCCTGATGCTGACCCCAGACTTGAGTATATGAACCTCCCTGCAAGTAAAATCTAGCAGATCAGGGAGAAAGATTCTAGCCTAGCCCTTCCCTGCTGTGCTGTTTTTTGTTTGCAGGGAGGGTTTTTCTTGTAATATAAGGGAACATTAAAAATCTGATTGCCCCACCAGTTTGGAATGTTTCAGCCTATTCCACCACATTAGGATTCTGTCACCTCATTCTCTTGTGTGTGTAACTAGGCATGAGACATAGCAATGGTTTGCATTGTCTCTTAGTTCAGTTGAGCTGTATTACATCTGTTAAAAATTGCATTTTCCTTTAAAAAACAACGGATGTCCGTATTGATTTATTCTAACAAGATATCCTATTCTATTCATATGCACCTGTCATTCTCAACAAAACCTTTCCAGTCACACAATTAATTATTGTATTATGAAAGAGAGCAACTTTTCGTGTCAAGGCATGCTTATGTCAGGATCTGTACGGTGATTAATGAAAGGAAAGGAAAATCACGCCATGCTGATGCAGGGGGAAAAAGGTTCACGAGGTGTGCAATAATTAGGCTGCCTCATAGGGTTGGAAAACCAGCCAGCAAAACCAGTGACAGCAGCCCTACAGAGAAGAGATATAACTCATACGATGTTAATTGCCCCAGATGAACCGTTTGTTGGTTATGGAACTTAGGAGAAGGCTGATTATGTGGATCTTTGCTTATATTTTTACATCTAGGCCTATCACCAAGTGCTCCTCTAAACAAGTGATTTATTGCACCCTTGTGAGTGGCCACTCTCAAAAGTTTTTGGGTCGATTTCATGATGTCATCAACCACCAAGATGTCTCCCGCTGAATCCTCATGAAATCCTGAGAACAAAAGAAACACTTTTAAAGAGGTAATAGCTTGGAAACAGCAGGATCCTCCATCACTAGATGGCACTGTCTCAATAGAACTCAATAGAATTGAATGGAGGGGAGGTATTCAATTCAAACCATTGTTCCCCCCCCCCCCCGTGTTATTCAGCCCATAGTAATTGCACCAAAGAACCAGGAAGCAGGAAGTTCTACATTGTTAAAAGGGGGACAGGGAGAGGATTCCCAGGTCCCCATCAAGAGAGCCCTCCTGTTTCTCTAACAGGCCACAGCTGAGAAGGTCGATGCTCTGCTCCCCTGCTCCTTCCCCAGTACTGTCACACACAGCCCTCTCCTCCTGTCTGCTGAAGCAAGCAGCACTCCAGGCTTCCTCTTCTACAGATGGAGATGAAGGGCGGAGGACAGGACCGGGAGGCAGGGTTGCATTGTTCCATAATGGCTGCAAGGCTGTTAAGCAACAAGATGGCCCCCTGGGTTGAGATTTGGCCATTCTCTATGGGGAAAAAGAATGAAGAAAGAAGGCCTTGCCTCAGATATTCCCAAAACACTTCTCCTCCCCAGTAGGCCTTGCTGTTTGGCAGCCACCCAAAGAACTGCTTAGTAGTGATACAACTATGATTATAATCCCCCCCCCCCAATTTTAGTCATTTTGATCCATAGAGGTAGGCGTGTTGAAGATTCAGGAGGGCCCCATCCAGCCTACCTAATCAGTAAAGTATATAGAGCAGCCTTCCTCAACCAACCAATGTTTTGGGCTCTTAACTCCCATCAGCCTCAGCCACTTTGGCCAATAGTGAGGAATTTGGGGAGTTGTAGTTGAAAACATCTTGCGGGCTGGTATAGAGACGCTGCAAAATGTTTCTGGTTTGTTAATGAGCTCCTTTCTCCAAAAGGCTTGGCTGGGTCTGTGTATGTGTGTGCGCACATATGTATGAGTGCATGTATGCGCACGTATATAGCAGAGGCTAGTGTCTCCAATGTCAGTGGGGTGGTGATCTGCTCCAGGTTCCAGTGAGAACTCTAAAGGAGCTATCCAAGGTGCAATGCACTAGAGATGAGATGGCTTTTCAATGCTTAAAAACCTATATGTCATGAAAGGAATGAGGATTGGTTTTGTGATGCGTCGCAAGTACTGGCAATGAATTTCATACAAAAATGAAAAAAGGCAATGTATTTGCTAAGGGAATCATCCAGATATCAACTTACCTCCTGTAGCTTGGGAGGAAATGTCATTTCTGAATAGACACAAACAGGTTAAATATCTTCACCCCTGGCAAAACGGACATTAACAATGGTGTTGGGTTGTTGTTGTTTTTAATCAATTTACCTCGATGGATAGAGTAGACATAAATTTTAGTTCAAATTAAAAAAAAATCCCTGAAATATCCAACTCACATGATGACATCTGAACTTTATGCAACTGTTATGCCTCCATTAGATATACCTGCTATTGCTGCCACCAAAGGAATGCTTTCTTCATGGGCTAGCCATTTGCTCCTGTTCAAACTGCATCCCATTCCCTGATATATTTTAGTGCTTAAGAAACCAAGGCCAATCTGCTGAAAATGTTGCTTTGGGGCTCAGTAACCATTACAGCACAATCCAGTGGTCCCATTCCACCAACAGCCCACTAATATTTATTTATTCATGGTTTACTATAGGCCACTTTTCTACATGTGTATCTAAAACAGTGAACAATACCAATAAAACCAAATCAATTTAAAACCACAAAAATCAATCAATCAATCAATCAATAGCATTAAAAAAACAGCAGCAGAAAAACAATCAGACAAGACAAATTTATACCACAGATATTGTTAAATAAAATAGTCTTAATAGCCCACCTAAAGCTAGGTAAAGAAAAGGCTTTCTTGATCACCCCAGGAAGGGAGTTCTACAACTGTGGTGCCTCTACTGAAAAGGCCTGGCATCTTATACCCACCAAGTGGATAGACAATGGGGCCAAGGCCAAGAGTAAGCCCTCTGATGTTGATAGAAGGGCTCAGGCAAGTTCATTTGGGTGAAGACAGCCTTTCAAGTGACCAGGCCCCATGTTAGTAAGGGCCTTGAAGCCAAAAGCACTTTAAATTGGACCTCCATCACACCTAATTTTCCCCCTTGTTTGCCTCCGCATTTTTTACGAGCTCATCAAGTTTCGAATCCCTTTCACCTGAATAGCTGCTCTTTCGCTCCTATGCTCCTTAGCTCTTCCACTCCGCTCCGCTCAACTCCTCCCCTTCTCTTCTTCCTCCAGTCAGGTCCTGGCAGATGAGTACTTCAACCAGTCCACCTTTCTGCAGGGCAAAAATGGAACGACCCTTTTTGGGTCATCGAGGGAGTACAATCCTATCTTTGCAGAGATTTAGGCTTTGAATGATTTTAAAAAACACTTTTGATCCTGGTTGCAAGGTTTGGGTTTATATTGAGGCTTGGAGCTGGCTGCTGGGAGAGATTGCTTTTCCCTGCCAGGACCTGATGCAATCCATTCAAGCCCCCAGTTCCTTTAAAACTACACTGAGGCTTAGGCACATTAAATGTGCTTAGGGAAAATAATCCTGACTTTTAGCATTCAAGGAAAGGCTGGGGAAGAGGCGAGGTGTCAGCAGGACAGGCACCGTGTCATGTGAGTACCGTGCTGCAAATCCGCACAGCAGGCATGGCAAGAGTGCACTAAATCGCTGGTGTGATGGAGCTCTTGGACTCAGAAGCATCAGTGCAATATTGGTACAGTGTAGTTGGGTTAGGGTGGCCAAGTGTTTTCCTTTACAGAGGACAGTCCTCTATTTGAAGGGCAGTCTAGCCCAAGTTCAGTTTAAAGATGAAGAACCATAAGAAGGGAGAACACCAGGGGCCTTGAAGATCCTCAGTAGTAGCAGTTAGCATCTGTATAGCACACGGAACTAACACTCAGGTCACCCTAGTTATGGTCTTCCCCACTCTGGTAAGATGTACTGTATGAATCCCTCACCGTCCCAACACCACTGCCACACTGCGGAATTCAGTGGCAATGGGGTACAGAGTTAATTGGGAGGGGACTTGGTGGTTTTAGTGCTACAGTGCACTAAAGCAGCTAAATTTACCTTGTTTGAAGATTAAATTTGACTCTTTTATCACTCTGTAGCTGCGATGGAGTGGTTTGCTCCTGAATTTCAGCAGCAATCTGCAGATCTTTGGGGATTAAAAAAAAATCAATGTGTGGGAGGCCCCATGGAAAAGGGGGCGCGGGGGGGGCAAAAATGGCCCTTGGAACTCCCACTGTTGCTCATCCCTGATTTAAACGAAAGTCATTATTTCTAAATTTGCATCTATATATAAAAGTTAGCATGTAAAAATTGAGGCACAGTTGTATCTTTTTTTTTTTTTTTTTGGTGATGCATTTTCTGTTTTTTTGGCAATACGCAAGAGGCCACCCTAAGTTGAGATCTGATCATCTTCCAGCTAGCACAACTGGGTCATATTAATTATGCCGCTAGTCAGATCCTGTACTAAGGCTTAAAGAGAAAGCTCCTGCTATTAGATTATCTGAATGATGGAATTAATTAGCCGCTGTAAGGAAGTCAGAATAAACAGAAATATTGTGTCCTGGGAGCATGCATGCCAAGAAATGCCTTTCTACTCACATTATACTATACTGGAGATGGCAGTATTTTCTACCTTCCCCAGAAACTGTCATTTGTAACATGCTTAAAATGGGGGAAAGTAAAGAATTAAAACTATTCTGAGCCTTTGTAGTGATATTTCCCCTGTTGTCTGCTCACACATACTTGGAAAGAAAGGCATTCTAACCATTGGCAAAGGGGAAACGTACATGTTGAATGTAAGTACTAGAAATCTATGCATTCCCTTTGAAACTTTTCTAATTAGTATCAAACTGGCAGTTCCTCTTTTAAGCAGCAACACCGCTAGCAATATTGCTCATTATAAGCTTCCCTAGATGTAAGCCTTTTTTAAAAAAAATATTCAAGGATGCCTGGCGTCCAAAACACTTCTTTAAAAAAGTGTTGACTGTCAGGAATTTGTTATTCCATTGTAAATTTGTGGGGGGGGCTTATATATACAGAAACTGTTCCTCTGAGAAGGATTTTGAAAGAAAGCATAATTGGATTCTACCTGAATCAAATTTGAAATTTGGAGATTACAATTATTTAATCTTCCATTTTTGTTTGGGGTGGATGGGTTGTGCTTAGTTGTTGCTTTTTCAAACAAAACCTAGCAGGATAAATTTGATGCCGGCTTATGCCCTGTGCTCTTGATTTCCCCCATGACTGGTAGGGAAAAACATGTACATAGTTTATGTATTGTGGAACTAACTACCATACAAATGCTGAAAGGAGATAAAATCTGAATTATTTTTCTTTTAGACACAATCCCTTGAGAATAAAGCAACACAAGTGTTTTCTGATGTTCTATGCAATATGCATCTCCTATGATATTTCCATCATTTTAAAGCTGTGGATAATCTTGATACATAATTCTAGTATCTAGTAGTGGTTCTAAACATCCTTGCTTAGAACTAAGTTGGGACTGATGTCACAAGATGAGCCTTGCTGGATCCATCTAGCTTTCCAACCCCAACCAGCTAAATGCTTCCCGGAATCCCACAAAAAGAGAAGATCTCTCCTACTGTTGCTCCCCAGCAGCAGGGGACAGACTGTAGGTTTCAGTGGTAGAGCACCTGTTTTGCATGCAGAAGGTCCCAGGTTCGATCCCCTGCATCTCAAGGGGGAAACCCTGGACAGCTGCTGCCAATCAGTGTCAACAATACTGGACTCAATCGACCAATGGTCTAACTCAGTATAAGGCAGCTGCTTCTTCATAGAATCATAGAACAGTAGAGATGGAAGGGGCCTATAAGGCCATTGAGTCCAACCCCCTGCTCAATGCAGGAATCTACCTTAAAGCATAACTGACAGATGGCTGTCCAGCTGCCTCTTGAATGCCTCTAGTGAATCTGGCTTCCCGTAACTTGAGCCCATTATTCCGTGTCCTGCACGGAATAATGTGTGCAGGACACGGAATTGAGAAGAGATCCTGGCCCTCCTCTGTGTGACAACCTTTCAAGTATTTGAAGAGTGCTATCATGTCTCCCCTCAATCTTCTCTTCTCCAGGCCAAACATCCCCAGTTCATTCAGTCTCTCCTCATTGGGCTTTGTTTCCAGACCCCTGATCATCCTCGTTGCTCTCTGAACCCCCTACAGCTTGTCTGCATCCTTCTTGAAGTGTGATGCCCAGATGAGGCCTAACCAGTACCTCGCGCAATTGAGTACCAATACTCAAGATGAGGAACCAGTACCTCGCGCAATTTGGAAGCTATACTTCTACTAATGCAGCCCAAAATAGCATTTGCTTTTTTGCAGCCCTTCTTCCTCTTCTACTTCTTCTTCTTCTGTAGATTTCAAAAAACAAGCTCAACAAGGGAGGGAGGGAGGGAGGGAGAGAGAGAGAGAGAGAGAGAGAGAAGAATTAAAAAAAAGAAAGAGATTAAAATAATTACATTGAATTTAAATTGAATTTCCCTAAACACAGAAGTTCCATATAGCCATCATAGTTACTGGTACATCTATCCTCTGTGGGTTTATCTAATCCCTTTTTAAAATAATCTAAGCCAGTCTCCTCCAACCTGGTGTCCTCCAGATATGTTGGACTGCAACTCCCATCATCCTCAGCCAGCATGATCATTGGCTAGGATGGGAGTTGCGGTCCAACACAACTGAAGGGCACCAGGTTATGGAAGGCTGCTTTAACCAAATGACCGTCACCACATCTTGCAGCAGCTCAGAAGTACTTTGTTTTGTCTATCCTGAATCCACTACCAAGGATGCAATAATTCTACAAAATAACCAAAGCACGAGAGGTTTATAAAGGAAAACAGTAAAGACCTATTTTTCAAGGACACTATCTACGTAAAGCATCTGCTATCAATAGATGGACAATGCAAAGGTGGTGTTTCCACACTCTTAAAAATATTCTCGGATGTGCTAAGATCCCTCAGCAAAGGCAGAGGGATCCTGCCCTTGAAAATATGGAAGATTTTTCCAATCGTCACTCAGTATTTCTAAAAACCATAAATGTTTTAGGTTCTGTTCAATGTTTAAAATTCCACAAGAACTTTACCTAGAAACTGCCTATTTGAAATGACAGAAAACAAAAGAAATAGGGGAAATGGAAAGGGGAACGGATTTTTTTCAGAAAGTATGTGAAGAAAAAAATAGACAGACAAAAACAAAATTGATGTATTGTGAGTACAGTAACCTTTGAAAACCATCCATAAGCGCAACCTGGAGATCTTGGTAGATAATATCACTCCGTAGTCAGGTTCTTGATCCAGAATTTGGCTAGGAGCAATTCCCCACATGTCACCCCACTGCCTGCGCAGTCTTTCTCATATCATCTTGACTCTCCCTCTGCCTTTGGGTAAGCAAACGAAGTCTTTTATCTGCACCTGCCTCTGCTTTTGTGTACCCCTTGGGGCCTTCACAAGTCACACCTGGCTTTCCTGCATCAGCTCTTTGAGTTTCGCCTATCCATACATTGATGCTCCAGCAAAATCAGATTGCGTTTCAGTTATAAGTTGCATCGTATGTTCTAGCCTTGTGTCCTCTGCATTTGCACTACCTTCAGCTCACATTCTAACCTGTTTTTTTTAAATTTCACTGCACTTCTTTATCCATGTGTGTACCTGCCCACCATGTTTTCTAACCGCGAATTTCACCTAGTGAAGCGAGTTCTTGCCTATGAGAGCTTGTGCCACGCTATACTAGTGTCACAGTACACTGTCTTCTTGGACTGCGTAGGTTAATGCATTGGGAGTTAGTTGGCCCTCCGTGTCTTTGTGAAAGGGGCTGGGTTAGTTAGGAGAGGCCCTGTGGTTTATCCTGATTCTATTATTCTGCAGTTCTATTCAGAACTATGCTAAGCTATCAGGCAGGACACTCTAAACCAAACAGAAAGACATTGTGGGTAATGGAGGGTGGAGAAATAACAAGGCGAAACACAGAAGTGGATTTTAAACAGGTCCACTTTATTAAAGATCTGCAGAGTGGGTTAACCTATGCAGGCATCCTAAATATTTCAGGGTGAGACATTCACCATCAGTGAAGTGGCGCTTCCCAGTTCTCCACAACCCAGACTACCCTTTATGGGGTAGGAAGGCCTTCCGATGTCAACCTCCCCTCGCGCCATACAGCTCCGAATAGGTGAGGAAGGTTGGCCTTAAAGGTAACCCTTATCCCGCCAGCTGAGGCCGTATAACTCACAGCTGGGGGCCCTCAGGCATTACCAATCACTGAAACAGTGCCTGTGAATGCTCACCAATCCTATGACACTCCAGATGCCCGCACCTACCTGCCAAAGGTAAAAGTGACCAAAACATTAATTAACATCATCTATTTAATACTCCCTGACTGTCTTGCAGTGTGAAGTAGGCGAAAAAACCCATGACCAAAAGTGATTATGAACCAAAAATTCCTACTTGGCCCTCAACAGAACGACCGGCGAACTCACACTACATACAGGGAGGGAGGGAGCCGCAAAAAACAAAGAGGCAACAGGGAGGGGTGAGCCTGCCTTTAAACTCGCCCAGTCCCCTCCCTGCCACGAGGCACCACGGAAGCAGCCTATGGCTGCCTCCCATGCTGCCTCGTCACCCCACCCCCACGCACCCAGGCATGCCGGGCACATTGAGGAGGCACTTGCTGACACACGGACAAAATATGGAGACAAATACAGTACCTTTCCCTTCTTTCACATGAGGCGAACAAAGGAATTTCAGTCAGGTAATTGATATGATTGAGATCCTTTGACGTTTATTATCATTGTTGCTACGCCAACAGTCAACCCACTTGGGGACCAACACTGACACCTGAACTGGGATAGTGGTGATGAAGACCCGGGTATCAGTTTCTGGGATGAGGTCAGAACTGCTGTCACACAGGCGTGCCTTTTACCAGCTTTGGCTGGTTCACCAACTACAGCCTCTTCTGGACACAGGCATAGCTTGGCCACAGGGGTACAGGCATTAGTAACGTCAAGACTGGATTACTGCAATGTGCTCTACCAAGTGGCCCAAAAGTAGGTATACAGTATACTCTTCCCAACTCCTATCAACATTCTAAACAACTGTATACCTACTTTTGGGCCACCCAGTATGTGGGGCTGCCTTTAAGGCTGCTCCAGAAGCTGAGCTAGTGCAGAATGCAACAGCTTGGCTGTTTTCAGGAGCTGCCCCGTTTCAGCATGCAACTCCTTTGCTGAGGAAACTGCACTGGTTGCCTATTTGCTACCGGGCCAGGTTTAAGGTTCTAGTACTATTGTATAAAAGCCCTAAACGACTTGGGACCAGCATACCTGAGAGAGCGCCTTCTCCCTTACCAACCTGCGGTCACTGAGGTCATCAGAAAGTATGCTCCTGGTGGTTCCACATGGACCTATGGCCTGACTGGAGTACACCCGGAGAAGAGCCTTCAGTGTGGTGGCTCCCTTTCTCTGGAACTCTCTGACCCTGCAGGTCAGGCAGGTGTCAACACTTATTGCTTCTGGCAGCTCCTGAAAACTGTTATTCCAGGAACCATTCCTTGACTGACAGCCACGTTTTTTATTGGCATTCTTTTTTTAAAAAAGTATAATTTTAATGATGTTTTAATCTTTGTATTTTCTACTGTTTTAATTCTTTTGTTCACCACTATGGAATCTGTTTCAGATATGGAATGGTATACACATTTTATAAATAAATAAAACGCTGTAACCGATAGGAAAGTGGTCCACAGCAGGAAGCAAAGAACAAGCTGGGAAGAGATGGGAACAGTGGAGGCTGGGAAGAGATGGAAACAGTGGAGTCAGAACCAATCAGAACCACTCAGAACTCTAAAAGAGCTATTCAAGGTGCAGAAGCACCTTGGATAGCTACTTTAGAGTTCTGACTGAAACCTGGGGCAGGTTCTCCACCCCACTGAGATCAGAACCACCAGCCTCCACTGGATGGAAAGAGTTCAGTGTATCCAACAGATTTACACAAAAAGGAACAGGGTCGTTTTTTGATTCACAGGCAACCAGAAGTATTAGTTCTCCTGGCTAATGGGAAGCCTTGTCATTGACCAGATTACAACCAAAAAGATTCCTGAAGGAGCATCTGGGAATATAAAGCATTAATTTTACAGAAAGTTGAGGTTTCCATTTTACACACAAAGCTGCTTTAATCTATATCAGATCGTGATTGTCTTCTCAAAATGGTACTGTTTTTCCTAGCCTCTGTTATCTAAGATTCTTTTTTAAACTACAAATCCTGCTGTTTGAACCTGAACCATTATGCTATTTTGAGCTATGGGTTGCCCTCTTGAACAACTGTACAACAATTATCTCTGGTTTTATGTATTTAAATAGTTATTTTTCATGTTCACAATTTAGGGGCATCGAGAGCCTTCATCTAAACGTGTTTTCTCAGAAACAGTACCATTGAGTCAAATGGTACTGGCATCCTAATCAGTACCATTTAAAATTGAATCCAAGTTGGTTCATCCATTCATATGTGTTTATTGAATATCCATTCCAGAAACCCATGCATATGGTGCCAAGTGTATTGCCTTTGTATCATTGGGTAAGAACAGGTTTTTTTTTGCTGTACTTGGGTGTTTTATTTAATCTGATGGCTAGTTCATCTTTACTGCTATTTATGCTGTTGTTTTAGTTAATTCGGGGGATTTCTTGGTTTAGTTTTGTTGCTGTATTTTATGTTTCATTAGTATATTACATTTGTTAGCCTTGGATGACAGGCAGGCAAGATATAAATGTATAAATCAAATAAATATTGCAATTTCTAGGCAGACAGTAATGGGTAATCATTAGGGGTGTGCACGGACCCCCCGGATCGGATCGGGACCCGGATCGGGACCTCCAATTTTGTCATGGATCGGTTCGGACAAAATCGGAGGCCCCCCGGACCGGATCGAGTACGATCCCGATCCAAAAATTTCCGATTTTTGGATCGGCCGCCATTTTTTCCCCCATAGACTTGCATTGCAATGCAAGTCTATGAGGAAAAAATGGCGGCGGGTGGGTGAGGGGGGGCCTAACTCCCTCCCCCCCCAGGGCCGTCCGCTGTGGACGGCCCCGGCAGGTAAGCCCCCTCCCCCGCGCTCCCTAACCCCCCTTGGGCCGTCCGCTTCCATCCGCTGGCACCCGCGGGCGCCAGCAAATAGAAGCGGATGGCTCCGGGGGGGGTAAGCCCCCTTCCCCGCCACTGCTTACCTTTTAGGGCCATTCGCTCCCGTCCGGCGCCGGCGGCTACCGCCAGCCGGCTTTGCGGCTTGCTCTAGAGTAGGGCTCCGGGTGATCACCCGGCGCGCCACCCTGAAGCAGGCTGCGGAGCCCGTTGGTAGTAGCCGCCGGCGCCGGACGGGCGTCCCTAAAAGGTAAGCACCCCCCCTCCCCTCCGCGCGCCCCCTCCTCACCTTTCCGGGCCGTTCCCTACCGTCCGGTGCCGGCGGCTACTGCCAGCCGGCTTTGCGGCTTGCTCTCGAGTAGCGCGCCGGGTGATCACCCGGCGCGCCACCCTGGAGCAGGCCGCGGAGCCTGCTGGTAGTAGCCGCCGGCGCCGGACGGGAGCGGACGGGCCGGAAAGGTAAGGGCCCCCCCTCCACGCACCCCCTGCTTACCTTCCCGGCCCGTCCTCTCCCGTCCTGCGCCGCTGGCTACTACCAGCGGGCTCCGCGGCCTGCTCTCGAGTAGCGCGCCGGGTGATGACATCACCTGGCGCGCCACCCTGGAGCAGGCCGCAGAGCCCGCTGGTAGTAGCCGCCGGCGCCGGACGGGAGCGGACGGGCCGGGAAGGTAAGGGCCCCCCTCCCCCCCCCGCTGTCCACTTTTATCGGCGGGCGCCCGCTGGCGCCCGCCAATGGAAGCAGCGGTGGGCGCCAGTGGGCGCCCGCCGATCCGCCGATCCGCCAAATCGGTTCGGAGCCTTTTCGGATCGTTTTGGACTGGATCGGCAGATCCAGCTGTTGGATCGGAAATCGGATAATTTATCCGATTTCCCACTGGACTGGACTCGGATCGTGGATCGGGTCCGATCCAGTGCACATCCCTAGTAATCATCTGTTATAGTGAATACAAGCCAATATAATCCTCTCCACACATTTTGGCCTGGATCCAAAGAGCTACTTTGAATATCCAAAGGCTTAGGCATGCCCAATGGGATTTATACCTTTTAATTTTCATTTGAACAGGTGACACATTCACCTGTGCCATGTAACAGCCTACAGTGATCATCTTGTTCATGTTTGAACCATCCAGTTCAAACATGGTTTGCCATATGACTTGGAGTGCTCTGTCTGAGAAACACATGCCCAAAGTCTCCTTTGGAACACAGAACTAGTTGCACACTTCTTTGGATCCCGTTTTTTGTTTAATACAAGAGTATCAAAAGCATGGAAATATAATGTACAGCCATGATGGATTATTCGATCAAGGAGCCCCAACAGAAGCTCGACTCTCACCATATCCCAAAATGTTTGCCAACTTTGCTTTTATTTGTTATTGCGTTTTAAGGCAAGCACCTGCCATAGCCTGAATGAGAATATCCTGTACACTGCAATAATGGCTGCTATTTTAATGTGGTCACAGATGTTGTTCCACTTCCTCAGGCTGTCAACATCTCTGTCCTGCTCCACCTTCATCTTCCTTCCTATTACACATACCCTGCCGAGAATAAATTGATATAAATCTGTGTCGGTTCAAAATGAACAAATATTGACATTTTAACACTGAGCTCTAAGAATGCCCAAAATGTGCATCATACACATTTAGTAAATATTCTTTTATGGTAACAGAATCTTATATAGGAGTGTTCCCCGACCTGGTGCCTTCCAGATGTTTTGCAATTCAACTCCCAGGATTCCTGACCATTGACATTGCTGGCTGGAGCTGATGGAACCTGAAGTCCAAAACATCAGGAGGCCACCAGGTTGGGGAAAGCTATAATATAGTGATGTACTATGTGTCCTCGTCTAACTGTATATGGCAGCACACATGTAGACTTGAACAACACATTTTGGGGGATATTTAAGCTAAAGCCACAGTGCACCACAGGAGGAATTCAAAAAGATTCTTGAATATGGGGTTGTTGTTACTTTTACAAAATAGGGAAGAAGTTTTGAATTGGAACTGGCAATAATAGGGTGAAATCTACATAGAAGTCAGGGGTTGGGGCAGTTCTGACAGGAATTGCCAGTATTTGAGATATAGGAAGGCAGCAGAGAAGAACTAACACTAAATAAGGGTGAAGGGAGTCAGATAAGCATGATAAATGCCAAGTTAGGATAGGAAAACTAATCCAAATATAAATAACAATTTGACTGAAGTGGTACAGGTAATTTCTTGGAAACTTAGAGCTCCTTCAGACAGAGGAAAATCATGTTCCCTTACTGTGGCTCTGCTTCCTGTATCTCTTCTACTTCTGCAACAAGCTGTAATTACATGAGGAAGAGAGCAGTGACCATGTGGCTTATACAGTCTCAATGCAGTTGAATGGGACAGTGCCCTCTAGTGGGCATTTTATAGCACAACTTTGCCTGCACACGGCAGGAAAACCAGACAAATATCGATATATCCCAGAAGAGTCAGGTTTTCTGAGGTTTTATTTTTAGTGCTAAAATGGGAAAATGGAGCTGGAGATGCACATGAGGCTTACATCCTTGAGTGGCTCTTAGGTATGAGAAGGAATGGAGTCAGAGAAAGCTTAAGATAAGGATATTATCTCTTCCAAGATGAAGGGACTAAAGGGGACTTTTCCTTTGGTGGGTTGCTCTGAACCTGGATGCTGGGATATCAGGTATCCATTAGGCAGAGTGAAGCAGTTGCCTCAGGCAGCAAATGCTGGGAGGTGACAGCAAGGTGTGTTGGAGGAGAAACTTGTCTGCCACGAGGCCTGTTCTGCACGTCCTCATTTGGCCTTAGTTAAGAAACTTGAAAAATTTCAGAATGATGCATGTAGCATTTTTTTGTGTGGAAGCAGAGTGTGCACATTTATGGGGGGGGAAGTGATTCGCTTTCCCTTCCCCTCTCCATGTTTAGTTTATTTATTTTTTCTGTTTTATTTTGTTTGCAATTAGCATATTAATAGCATATGCCATAGAGATGGCCCTTGGCAAGCAAAGTGCCAAAATAGATGTAAAGGGCTAGGGAGTTTTCCTCCCAATTAGCACCAAAGTCATAGAAAGCAAAGTAGGACAGGGATTGATAATGAATGTAGAGGATACAGTGGCAACAGCAGACAGATTTGAACATGCAGCATTTTACAAGCAAGTATCCAATGCTATATCCTCCCAAGCCCCACTAAGCCTCTTTCAATGTTCCTGCTCCTGGGAGAGAAAGCTAGCAAAGAGCATTGAACCCTGGATCAGTCCTGTCATATATTCCTTCAACATCCCTCCCTCAAAGTACTGCTATCGGAGAGCCTTGGTAAAACTATGATTCGAAGATACAGCTACCATCTACAAAACTACATTCCTCCTCTCCCTTCCCCTTTTCCCCATTCTGGTGTTTTCATTATATGGAGATTTTGGGGAGAAACTTATCAAACTTTAGAGATGCACTGTTTGTGTCTCTGGGTCCCTCCAAATCCCAAATCTTCGGGAGTGTTCAGATTGGGATTTGGTCCACTTAGGAGGTGCCCAACTTCAGTTTGGCCCGAATCAGTCCGACTTGGTTCAAAATTCATCCAAATCCAAAGCACACCCCTATACTTTACTATTTCCATGGACTATGATAACCTTGTCTCAGGGGTTGTCTTGATGACGGCGCATTGGTGCCGTGAGCCCCCAAACCCCATGGTTTCGCTCCTGCGGGGTTGCGCCATGTTATCCCCATGTGCAGGAGTGAGCGTAGATCATCAAGGGGGGGAGCTGCTGCTGCCGTGGTTGCCTATCCCTCCTTGCCCATCCCTCCCTATCAAAAGAAAAGGCCTGCTTCCTGTCATTTTAGAACAGCCTTCCTCAACCTGGTACCCTCCAACTCCAGAGGAACCTTCAGTTTGGGACTGATGCACATTGGAAGAAGGAGCCTTGCTGCACTGAGAAATCAAGAGAGGTAACATTGCAGCTCAGCAGAGAGTTGGGTCAATTTTGGAGAAGCATGTGGAAGGGGAGAAATTCTTCTCTTCGGGCAACAACACTTTCCAAAAGGGAGACTCTTCTCCCCACTCCAGAAGCAGTGCAGGGGCATTCCGGTGGCCACTCAGCTCATGGCCCACTGGCCCACCCCCTCCCCCTTGCCCGGGCGGATGGCGACCAATCGGGTTGCCATTTCCCCAGCCATGCCTCCGCCATGACCCTGGAGCACAGCGACAGACAGTGATGTGCCGTCCTCACCGAACTCCGGACAAAAAAGTCAGGGTAAGTCCCCAACTTTTTTGTTTCGGAGCTTCGAGGGGGAAGCCTCGGGGTGGGTGCATGGTGGCTTCTGCATCATGTACTCAATGCCGGTCAACCGCACACCCACCCTGGGGCTTTCGTCATATATAGACAGCCCCTCAGAAAACAAATTTAAGCTTATCTGGGAGAACAAATTCACTGCCAAACACTGGATTCCTGTTGAGCCCCATACAGGTCAGAAAAGGAAAAAAGACTAGTTTCTGAGCCTTCCAAGGCAGCATAAAAACATAGAGCCTATAAAAACAGGAAAGGTGCAGTTCAGAGAATGGCTTCATCAGGGGAGATGGCTTCATCAGGATCCACTGCCACAATGCACCTGAAGAAATGTGAAAGGGCAGTTTCTGAAGCCTCTGCCCGCAAAGCGTAAGCGAAGCCAGCTCATTTGGGAGCCACTGCTTCAGATGAAGGACAAGCAAAGCAGGTTCAGTGATTGCCCCAAAGTGTCTCGAAGGGGCAGCTCCCTCTCTCCACTGTAGTAGTGGCAGAGAGGGAGATGCTCAGGTGGAGGTCTGTGTGCCAAAGATATTTTACATTTCGATCAGCAAATATGCAAATTAAGACTATAAAAACAGCCATGCTGGATCAGACCAAGGGTCCAGCATTCTGCACACAGTGGCCAAATAGCTGTCCACAGGACATCCCCAAGTAGGACATGAGTGGAACAGCACCCTTCCGCCTGGGTTCCCCAGCAACTGTTGTACTTAAGGATAATGCCTCTGATATTGGAGGTAGCATATAGCCATCAGGACTAGTAGCCTTTGATAGCCTTCTCCTCCAGGAATTTGTCTAACACCCTTTTAAAGCTATCTACATCTTGTGGTAGTGAATTTTGTAGTTTACCTATGTGCTATATGAAGAAGTCCTTCCTTTGATCTGTCCTGAATCTCCCACAAATCAGCTTAATGGGATGACCCAGTTGGGTTCTAATATTATGAGAGAGAGAGAAAAAAATGTCTCCCTATCCACATTCTCCACACCATGCATAATTTTGTATGCCTCTGTCGTGCCTCCCCTTACTTGCCTTTGTTCCAAACTGTTATAACCTTCCCACATAGGGAAGTTGCTCCAGCCTGATGAAGACACAGTGGCTCAGTTCGGACAACATATTAAGCAACGGAGGGGTAAATATGTCGTTAGGCAGAAGGAGCTCCACAGACGACATGCTGCAGCCGGCGCTGCTCAAAACCGGCAAACGCCCCAGCTGCAAGAAACTTGCAGCGGCCATTTTGGTTGCAGCTTCTCCTCCGTGTGTCCCCCAGCCATATCCCAGCATGCACTGTGAGTTCTGCTGGCTGCATAGAGCGGCTGGGGTTTTTGGCTGCTCTAGGCATCAGAACTCTATTCCAAAATGGACTACTCCATGGAGAGAGGGGGAGCTGAATTCGGATGACACTTTAAACAACGGGGCTTTGGGCTAAACAACGTGCAAGCCCGTTGTTTCACTCTGTTGTTTAAAGTGCCTGATTAACGTACTGTCAGTTGTGTGTGCATTGTGTGCTACCCTCCAGACGACACAATAAGCAACACAACTGACTATTGTTCCCCCCCTCCTCTGTTACCTAATGTGTCGTCCGAACTGAGCCAGTGACTTCCACCATATCTTCATATATAACAGGGATGCAAAATGCACACACGGCAAGCCACAGGTAGCCTCTCCAAGATGCTCAGCATCTGTTTCCACTGAAAAAAAGGGGGCTCTATGTTCTTATCATAGCAGCCTCATTCTTTGAGTGTTCCTGGAGGATCTTAGGAAGTACTGCTTGACAGTTCCTGCCAGCCCCCTACGACACTCTGGGGAAGCAGTAGGAATGAGGCTTCTATGGCAGGAACCACAGAGGTTAGACAAAACTGGAGAACATCCAAAGTCACCTGATGAAAAGGTGGAAAAGAAGGAAGCATACTGTGGTTCTCCTTTTTATCAGAGGAACCATAGAGTCCATTTCTAGAATGTTTTTTCCTCTTTTTTTGGTGGGGGTGATTGGGTTGGGGTGACGGGGGGGGGGGGTGCTCCAAGAGCCAGATGCTAAGACATGGAACAAGTGGTGTTGCTAACAGATCAAGATATGTTGTTGCTGGGGTTGGTGTGAGTTGTATGTGCATGCACAAAATACAGCCTTAAGGTTGTGCACCCCGATATATAAGGACTAGATCAATCTGCCCTGTGTAGAAAGGTTGGAATATCCCCAGCACATTCTGGGGATTGAAAAATTACACCTGAATGAATGCCGTGCTTCTATCAGTTTTCCCATTTTCATATTTAAACGGACTGTGGCTCCTCTTGAATTGCCAGGAAAAAAGAGAGAAGGAAACCCACCCATCCTTTCTCTGTGGGTTTATTTACTTTCCATGAGGTTAACGAGTTTCCTGACAGCAGGCCAGATCCTTTCACATGTTATTCAGATAAGCTAATATTTATTTCCCCTTTTAGCAGAGCAAATATACATCTTATCGTTCTGGCCTTACTTTCTGTCAGTTGAATGGGCTGCGAGGCATTCCAAACTGCAGGATTTTTGCTTTTGTAGGGCTTTGTGCCATGAAGCAAGCTACTTTATCAGACAGTGCTAAGGGAATGCTAAATTATTGCTTCATTGAATTTGTCATTAAAAAAATAATAATACTCCAACAATATAATATCTTTTGAATTATGTCAGTGCCTCTCCCAACAATTTACTTTGATTTACAGAAAGAGAAACTTGGTCTTGAGGGCACAAGTTCCAGATGTTGTGGGGAAACTTCCACGATATGAGTGAAAATATTGTGTGAAGTCATGTAAAAATTTGCTTTTTAGAGTTTTGTGCAGCAACCAAGCTGTGGAGAATCAGGTTCAACTGGAGGGGGGAAGTACCGGATCCCCTCCCCTCATGTTATTATGCACCAGATTTAAGTGGGTCTCACCATCTCACATTCCTCAGGTGACTGGAATGGCTTTCATGGAAGAACCCCCATATTTAGAAGTGGTTCAAACATCTTCTAAAAGAATCCCCCTCTCCCGTGTTGTGAGGTATCTAAAACTCTCAGCATATTCAGTGGGAGAGCGAGTAAATGGATTCAAAACACAAAACTATAATAATTTAAAATTACAATAGATGTATTTGGGAAAATCAGTTTCCATGGCATCTCAAGTTCAACAAGATCAAGTTCAAAAGAGCAAAATCCAAGTTTCTTATATACCTAACTTATTGGTCAAGCTAGGTGGGTTTGGCTACAGAAAAAAACCCAACAGTTTATTTGTTCATTTTGTCATGAAATGTCTCTTAGAACAATGAGACATGGAAGTGAAGGCCTTCCACTTATGTTGGGACACACACCTCCACCTTCAACAATGGCTGAAGTTCTTTCTCTGACACAAACTACCTCTTACAGTCTTTTTCATGAGATAAAATATTATTTTAATAACTGGTTGAGCAGAAAGAGTTTGAACAATTGAGGTGAGGATAGGCAAACTAATCCAGTCTGGAAGAGGATTAAACACCCATTTAAAGAAGAATATGCAAATAGAAGTTCCTGCCCTTTGTAATAACACATTACATCACCTATGGACAGGACTGGTTAATTCACACCTGACTCCCTGTGTGAGCAGGATTCTCCCACAGGAAATTGAGAGTGTCTCTACATTAAGGGAAATTGTGTTATTTACCCAGGATTTTTTGTGCTTCATGGTTCTTTGGCACAATTGTTATGGGCTGAATTACATGGGAAGAGATGGCCGACAAGGGGTTTGAATTGAAGACTTCCCCTCCATTCAGTTCCATTCAGTTCTATTGAGACAGTGCCATCTAGTGGCGGAAGATCTTGTTTCCCAGCTCTTACTACTTTAAAAGTGGTTCTTTTTATCCCGGGATTTCTAGAGGATTCAACAGGAAACGTCCTGCCTGTTGACGATGTAATGAGATTGACTTGGAAACTTCCGTTAGAGGCCAATCATGAGCATGCAATAAATCACTCATTTAGAGGTGACCTGAATATATGTACACACACATGCTTCTGTGGAACAGCAGTTCACAATTGGAACAGTGATTTGGGAGGCTGTTGTTAATTTACAAAGGAAATGGCACATGTTTATAACACACATCCAAGAAAGCACATTGTTTCTAATTAGACTGTAGGCCTCAAATATAGGACTGGTCAATTTAAAACTTTAAAAATCCAGCTTGTTTTGTGACACAAGTTCTCTTCCCTGGACCCTGAAAATCTTAATAACTATAGGCCAGTGGCAAATGTTCCATTACTGGGCAAGGTCCTTGAGTGGGTGGTTGCACGCCAGCTCCAGACACTCTTGGATGAGACTGATTATCTGGATCCATTTCAGTTGGGTTTCAGGCCTGGCTTTGGTATAGAAACAGCCTTGGTTGCCCTGTATGATGACCTATGTCGGGAGAAAGACATGGGGAGTGTGACTCTGTTGTTTCTCCTTGATCTTTCAGCGGCTTTTGACACCATCGACCATGATATTCTTCTGGGACGCTTGTCTGAGTTGGGACTGGAGGTACTGCATTGCAGTGGTTCTGCTCCTACTTGGCGGGTCGGCTCCAGAAGGTGGTACTTAGGGGGCATAGTTTGGCCCAGTGGATTCTCCAGTACGGGGTTCTGCAGGGGTCAGTCTTGTCCCCCATGCTGTTCAACATCTACATGAAACCACTGAGTGCAGTCATCAGTACGCTGATGACACACAGCTCTATTTCGCCTCATCTTTACCAGGTGAGGCTGTGGATGTGCTGAACCTGTGTCTGGCTGCAACAATGGACTGGATGAGGGCTAATAAACTGAAACTCAATCCAGACAAGACTGAGATGCTGTTAGTGGGTAGTTCTGCTGACTGGATGGAGGGTGTTCAGCCTGTTCTGGATGGAGTTACACTCCCTCTGAAGGAGCAAATTCCTAGCTTGGGGGTTCTCCTAGAACCATCTGTCACTTGAGGCCCAGGTGGGCCGGTGGCACAGAGTGCCTTCTACCAACTTTGGTTGGTGGCCCAGCTACGCCCCTATCTGGACAGGGATAACCTGGCTTCAGTTGTCTATCCTCTAGTAACCTCCAAGTTAGATTACTGCAATTGCACTCTAAATGGGGCTGCCTTTGAAAATGGTTCAGAAGCTGCAGCTTGTACAAAATCTGGTGGCCAGAGTGATAACAGGAACCAGACAGTTTGATCATATAAGACCAACTCTGGCCCACTTGCATTGCTGCCTATTCGTTTCCGAGCCCAATTCAAGGTGCTGGTTCTAACCTATAAAGCCTTACATGGCTTGGGTCAACAATACCTGATGGAATGCGTTTACTGGCATGTCTACCTGTACAAGAGAGAGGGCCTCCCCCAATTATGGAACGATCTCTCCAATGAAGCCCGCCTGGCACCAACATTTCTATCTTTTCAGTGCCAAGTTAAAAACTTTCTCTTTTCCCAGGCATTTAGCAATATGTGATGAGCTTCATTGATCCTGGATCTGTTTTATAGTTGTTTATAAAGTTGTTTATAGTTGTTTTTAGAGGTCTGTTTCTGTGTATGTTACATGTTTTTGTGGTTTTAAATTTTGTATATTTTTTTAATCATTTTAATCTTATGTAAATCACCCAGAGAGCTTCAGCTATGGGGCGGTATAGAAATGTAATAAATAATAATAAAATAATAATTGAAATATACATCAGAGACTTCCATTTAAGCCTCCATTTAATGTGTTCCATTCACTGAGCTGGTAGAAGCAAAGTTTGTGTATGGCCACCTCACCTTGTTGTGTGCCAAAAGGCAACCTGAGTAAGTGAGAAAGTTATTACACATAGTCTTTGCCTAAAGGCCAGGTTGAAGAAGTGCTGAGGGACTGTTATGGGACATTCTGTTGATTACTGAGTGAGTACTGAGTTTGCTTTAGATTGAGAGGATCCTTCAATGGATCCAGACTCAGTTAGTTAAACATAGGTCCAATTGAATTCAATGGGACAAGTTAGTCATGACTAAACCGTATTGATTTCAGTGGGAACTAAGTGCAACTAACTGAGTCTGGATCCAGCCCACTGATCATATTGCTTTGCGTTGTCCAAATCCCCGAAGCTGAGATGAACCCATTATTTTGTATAGTGCTTGCAAAGTTCCATATTATTTGTCATTTGTGTAATACTTCTATACTGCAAATCTTTCTACAATAATCAATAGTTATGCTGTTACAATAAGCGGCTGGGTTCACACAACATGCTAACCCACTGTGGGTTAGCATGTTGTCTGAACACAGCATTTTTTCCACAGGGTGGGTTAACATTCATCAAGGTGGGTTAGCGTGTTGTCTGAACACAGCACATTTTCTGCAGGGTGGTTTGTTAACCATGCACTGTGGTTTATTTTTCTTGAACAAGCCACCTTGAGAACCCATAGCTTGTTGTTGGGCTGTTCAGGGTGGTTGACAAGCCACACTGCATGATTAACAAACAACTCTGTGAAACTGTGCTACATTCAGACGACACAATAACCCACGGTTCAACAACGACCCACACTGGGTAGGTTAGCATGTTGTGTGAACCCAGCCAGAGTAAGATGGCCTTCTCCAACCTGGTACCCTCCAGATGTGCTGGATTGCAGCTCCCATCATTACCAGCTGATGATGGGAGGTGTTGTCTACCACCATTGGAGTGCACCAGGTTGGAGAAGGCTGGCTTAAAACATGTGTGTAAGCTCCCTAGGATTTGGGATCTTTCTTTTCATTGCTGTTGCTTAAATACTGAGATGGCACTGCATTCATGACAATGATAATCAGCCGTGCGTGAAAACTTTGTTTCTATAAAATACAATGAGCGAGTTGCTCAGGATTAGATTCTATTCCCATTATCTGCCACTGTGGTTAAATAAATAAATAAATAAATAAATAAATACGAAGCCGAGTTGAAAGAGAGGACTGTGATGTCTTCAAATAATGCACAGAGGATTCCCGGAGGGCCAAGAGCTTTAAATAATGACTCAAAAGAGCTGGCAGTTTTAGGAAGTACATAGCGAGCAGCGGGATGAAAAAGCCCTTTGTACATTTCCTTTCACAATAGCATATGCCACAGAGAGCCCCTGCTTAAATCTTGCAGGAAAAGGGGGGCTGGCTGCACTCCATATTTGACCTTCATCAGGAGAAATTACCCCCCAAACTACTGTGGTGCCTAACCCAGCCAGTTTCCCCAGACCACAGGTATGTTGGCACACATGTGGAAGTATTAGCATCCTCTGGGAGCCTCCTGACCTGTGTACTGGTACCCCCCATGGTGAGCCACTCAAAGATAAAAAATGGTGGAAGAAGGGTACCAACTGAGGTCCCAGTTTGGTTCCACCTCCAGTGTTCCATTAGTTCCTCTTGGCTTGGCCTAAAATGCTTCTACTAGGGCTGTGCACAGACCCCCAATTCAATCCTGATCCCAATCTGTCAGGTCCACATCAGGCCCAATCCGACTCTGATCTGATCTGGATCCGTACACAACACTTCCCCCCTCCCCCCAATCGCCCTGCTTACCTTCTGCCTCCTCCGCATAGTCCTCGGCGTCACCCTCCCTCCTCGATGTTGGCTGCCGTTTTCCTGCTCGCACCGGGTGACGTCTAAACTATATTATGTAAATTAGTTTAATTCAAACAATTTTGGCCGAAGAAAGTTATAGGTGAAGTATGGAGTTTGGAAATAAATACCAGGTAATTTGAACTATTAATTGCAAGGATATTTTGCGAAATTTAAAGTGGTGACTTTGCAGTTCCTGGTTCATATTACACAAATTGATCTGTGAGATGCACAACACATTTTTTGCCATTTGTAATTCATTATTCCCAGATTTAGGTAACTAGTATTTCAGGCACATGCGAGTCAGAGAAAACTTTGCCTTCACTTCAGTGGCACTTTGATGGCCAATGGGAAGACTGCAGTCTTGAAAGGAAGCACTAAATAAATAACAGCCTCTCTGTATGTGCTTTAGCTAAGACAGAGTCCACTGAAATCAATGGGACTTTAGCTCTGATTTCATTTTGCTTAGCAATATTCACTTTTTACTGAAAGGCACAGCAGTCTTCAAAGGCAGTATTATTTAGTGGAGGGGGTGGGATCAAAGCAGCCTCTAGAAAAAGAGACAGGAAGCCACCCACCTCCTATAATAAGTTCTGGAATATTCATCCCTCTTTGTCTTTCGACTTCTTCCCTGTCTTTTGGCTGAACTGGGCCTTTGTCATTGCTAGATGAATAATAACCCTACTACACTGCAGCACAGAGGGTCCAAGAAAGAAACTGCTCACTTCTTTATCATTCACCAGTGTTTGAAAACACAGCGCTGAGAGTTTGAAATACATTCTCCTCCCCTGCTGTCATTCTGGTACGTTTGTCTAATTTAATGCTTAAAAGTAATATCCCATCGAGAAATAGGAGATCTGGGGGCCTCATGGTTCAAGGAAGATGGACCAAGCCTAGTGAAGTATTCATCATTGTCATCACTTGAATTTGCATACCACTTTTCCACACAATGTGCTCAAAGTGGCTCACAACACAAGAATAATACAAAAAACAGGAATGCATATCAGTACATCAATTGCAATAATCAATCATTACAATAATATCAACCCAAACAATTCATTTCACTAATGCTAACATTATGAGTCTTTCTATACCAGAGATATATTGTATACTTGTGATTCCTCACTCATGGGAGTTTGCGGGTCCTTTACACAATGTTGTCATCTTGCAGGACCATTTTAGTGGTGGTGGTGATGGTTCTAATGAAGAAAGTCTGATATTATTTGTGAATGACCAGATATAGCCTAGCATGGGGAGTCTCCCAGTTCCAGACTAAATCTGTAACCACTACACCACCTCCCAGTTCCAATCTAACACTTAACCACAACACCAGACTGGCTCTCTATCTTTATTAGGAGCAACTAAAATTCCACAAAAATGTACAAACTTCTGAGTTCTCCAGAACTCTTCATCAGGCTAGGTAGTATTAGAGGCAGGGGACTGTGGGGAAGAAAAAGGAAAGTCCACAAATTTGGCTGGATGTTGTGACCATGGCGTCTTTAGTTTAGATAGACCCAGTATCAGAATGGAAATGTGCAGTCTGAATGACTCAGACCTCCATCACGCCTAATCTCCCCCACAGTTTGCCTCTGCATTTTTTACCTCGGAGGCAGAAGCGCATCAAGCTTATGATCCCTTTCACTCCTATGCTCCTTAGCTCTTCTGCTCCATTCCACTCCACTCCACCCCTCCCCTTCTCCTTCCAGTCAAGTCCTGTCAGAAGAGTACTTCAACCAGGGCACCTTTCTGCCGGGCAAAAATGGAACAACCCTTTAATCTGGCTCTTTGGGGGCATTGAGGGAGTACAATCCTGTCTCTGCAGAAATTCAGGCATTGTATGATTAAAAAAAAACACTTTGGAGTCTGGGATACAAGGTTTGGGTTTTATATTGAGGCTTGGAGTAGGCTGCTGGGAGAGATCACTTTTTCCTGCCAGGACCTGATGCAATCTATTCAAGCCCCCAGTTCCTTTAAAACTACACAGAGATTTAGGGTGCATTATATGCATTTAGGGAAAATAATCCAGACTTTTAGCGTTCTAGGAAAGGCTGGGGAAGAGGCGGGGTGTCTGCAGGACAAGCACGGCATCATGTGAGTACCTTGCTGCAAATCCGCACACCAGGCATGGTGAGAGTGCACTAAATCGCAGGTGTGATGTGGTTGATGTTGCAAGTATCAGATTACATCTAGCAACACATTTTGGGAGAGAAAAGCAATGGTTGATCTTCATTTCTAAAAGCACAAAAGCTGGCTGTAAATCTGATCTGCCTCTTTTTGCTTAATTTTATAACAGCTATTTTAATATACCCAAGTGGAAGGTTGACCAAAACTTGAACCCAATGAAGGGAGTTATAACCTAACTTCTCAGAGTCTGCATTTGAATTGGAATTATCATCAAAGACAATGGCTGCAGGAATTTGACTGGGGAATTCAGATAGCTTTAATGGCTCCAACTCTACTTCAGCCTTATGTCGATTTGACATTTCTTGATCAGTAAGGATGTGATCCAGCCGGAGTTAAACTAGGCTGACCATCTGAAAAGGAGGCCAGGGCTCATGTAACTTTAACAGTTGTAGAGAAAAGGGAATTTCAGCCAGTGTCATTTGTATGCAATTAGTTCCTGGTGAAATTCCCTCTTCATCACAACAGTTAAAGTTGCAGGGGCCCTGCCTTCTTTTGTATATGGTCACTCTAGTATAGTGCCTGCACCTTTAACTGTTGTGATGAAAAGGGAATTTCACCAGGAACTAATTGCATACAAATGACACTGGCTGAAATTCCCTTTTCTCTTCAACTGTTAAAGTTACATGAGCTCTGTCCTCCTTTTCAGATGGTCAGCCTAGTTAAACACTTTAATTTCTCTTGATTTCAATGGATGAATGAACCATATGCTAAATACGCTCCCATTGGAATCAATAGGATTTACCATTTGTGAATGTATATGACCAAAAGCAACAGCCGTTCTAGTTATAAGTGGGTTATTGTGTTTATAATAACTGTTATATCCATTGAAAAGGCCAAATGGCTGCCAATTCCTAACTGAGTACCTCCAAAATGGAGAGTATAAAGCAACTAGCAATTTCATTAACTCCCCAAAACCTGTAAGGATTTTATTTAATTATGTGGTTTTGCAGGCAGAATAGTCTTAATTACTGTGGTTAATGTTCTGAAATTATTAAGGATCCAGGACTAGACAGCTATTATTATGAGACAACCAAATGCAAGGAAATGGGGAATTGAAGATGCATCTTCACCATTTTCCAGGTACTGGAATGGTAAGCAGAAGACTTTAAACTTAAGACCCAGTGTAGTATAGTGGTTAGTGTGTTGTACTGGGATTGGGAAGACCTCCTGGAATCATGTCCTCACTCGGCCATGAAGCTCATGGTGAATTTGGGCCAGTCACTGACTCTCAGTTTAATCTACCTGACAGGGTTGTTGTGAGGATAAAATGGAGAGGAAGCGGATAATGTAGGCTTCCTTGAGCTCTTTGGAGGAAAAGGCACGATATAGATAGCTCTTTGGAGGAAAAGGCACGAACAATAAAGCCTATTTTTCTGCTTTAATATTATTTTCTTTAAGGGTAAATAATATTTGCTTCTATCCCAAGAAGGGATACTAATGTGTGGTTGTATGATGCTTATTTCAGGAATGAGATGCCTTCTAGTTTTTGTCACATATTTACCTAGCTGGCACATGACCCTCTTCTTGTGATGGATGGAAGATCAGGTGCATATGTTCCACTCAACCAACTCACAACTCATGTAACATGCAACCTGGGTGCTACACAGATAGTCAGGACACTCTTCTGAATGGTGTGATGTGTAGTGTGGAGGTAAAGGGTAACCCCAAAAATTGGACGGTGAGAATTTCCACAAGCGGAGTCCTTCCTCTCGCAGAAAGCAGATAATGGATCCAATGACATATGTGCAGAATATAATTGTTCATGATTTTTCCCATTCCACCTCACCCCCCCCAAAGGGGAGTGAGAAATTGCACAAAAAATTCGATACATACAGGTGCAGAGACAAGTACACATGTAATGCATAGATCACACATTACACGCAGCTCACGGTAAAGAAGGGCAATGCATTCCAGCACCAATACAAGAAGAGGATCGTTGCGAGGTTATACATGTGAATTTGTCTAAATCTTTCGGTCAAACAAATCTTTGACATTGTACAGCTTTTGCTGTTGATGTTCAAGGAACGTAACGATCACCTTTGATAAACTAAGGAATGGTCCCTGCCCATACACAAAGAGAACTATATTGGAATCACAAGGTGCATAAGGCCAAGACAGAAATTGGTTCCATCAAAGCAAGCACATGGAAAAAGCATCCTGCATTTCTTCTTTAGCTGTTCACAAAGGCGGATATAAGATATTACAGTGCCACCTGCTGTTTCACTGCAGGATATTGCTACAAATTCAAAATAATCTTTGAATCCCGTATTACCCAGACCCTTTTCATCATGTTGGGAATATTCCCTGCTAGGATTCATATGCAGAATGAAAGTTAAACTCCTGAAGCTGAAATGCTGATAATGGCCAATTATGTAGCAGCAGCGGTAGTAGCACTGAATGATGCTACACCAAAGTTATGTAGTCTGGGAGATTGTTCCCAGCGTCAATAGCTATTTTTGTCAGTGGCAGGAATGACATAATGTAAATAAAATATTTTTTTAATATAATATTTCTAGATGCAGAAATTATATTTTCTCAACACAGAATTTGCAGTGTTGAGAATTTGCACAAGGTACACCCTAAGGATGCAACTTCCAGTTTCAGACCAAGGATGCCTCATTCTGCCTCTCACTGTGGCCAACTATGTGCCTATGGAAGCTCACAATTAAGACACAGAGGCATTTGGTACTCAGAAGTAGATTGTCTTTGAACACACTTATGCATGTTCAGACAGAAAAAAGTGCTCATTTTTATATCTCTGAGTTAGTGGACAGGTCACCACATGTGGAATTCAGCTCTTTAAACGTTGCATTGGCATTTCCAATTTGGGAACAGAAAATATTCAGAACTGCAGAGTTCTTCTTCGTGGTCTCTGTGCATCACACATATGGGCTCGCGCCGGCGCCGAGCTCTCTTCGGGAAACTTCTATCTAGCTAGGATTTTTGGCGGGAACCCCTCCCCCCACTGTCCTATCGCGCATGCTCAGGGGTCCCGCCTACCTCAGTTCTTCTTCGACCGCTTAGCTGAACGCCTCGCGGGAGACTTCCTCCGTCGTCGGAGACTGTAAGAAGACAAAAGTTGTTAATAAATTAGTTACTTAGCTAGGTTCTAGTTTCCAGTTAGTGTTTGTTATAATAAATAAATAAATAAATAAGGTTATAGATAAGTTTAGTTAAGGCGTTTTTTCTTCCCCTGCGGCCTATGGCGCAGACCGCGCTTTTCAAGCGCTGCTCTGGTTGCCGTGCCAAACTAGCCCTCACGGATGGACATTCTTTATGCCTGGGCTGTTTGGGAGAGGGCCATATTACTGACTCCTGCTCCCATTGCATGAGGTTTTCAAGGCAGACCAGGAGGAACAGGGCGGACCGGCTAAGAAGCCTGCTTTGGAGCAAAGCCCTCTCCGCCATTGACCGCCCGACCGTAGCCCGCATGGAACCGCGGCCATCTTCTTCTGGGGAGCGAGGGCTATCGCCCCAAGTACGCTCACGCCCAGCAACTCCTGGCTTGTCCCCTGTTAGGACTACATGCCAGGCATCGTTGTCGCCTTCTCCCCCTCCTGCTAAGCAAAAGAAGGGAAAAACGGCGAAAAAGTCGAAACAACCATCGACTTCGACAAAGGTATCGAAGACGGGGCCTTCGACGTCGAAGCATTCGATACCGAAGAAACTCTCCTCGGTACCACACAAACCGATGAGCACCACGGTACCGACGAAATCTTCATCGGTACCGTCTTCGTTGTCGTCGACATCGAAAGCGCCAAATCAACGGAAACGCCCCTCATCGTTACCGGCGGACCAGCCCTCGGGATCGAGGCGCCGCCTATCGAGCACTCAGTCTCAACCAGGTCATTCAACTCCGCGAGAGGAATCATCGATCCGGCCCCCTTCATTACCATCTCCGGTACCGACGGAACCACGCTCGGAGCCGCAGGACATCCTTCCTTTCGGGTCGGACGTTCTCGTCATCGACGAAGAATACTCCAATCCCACCGGGACCGAGGCTTCGGTACCGATGCTCCATCGTCGATCGCGATCCCGCTCCGCCTCTCGAGACTGGGACCGCTATTCGGATCGTTCCCAGCGTATGCCTCCACCGGTACCACCTCGCCGGACCACGTCTCTCCTCCCGGCGCCGACACGTCGACACTGTCAGCCCCACTCGATACCGGAGTATTCTCTCTCCTCCCGGTACCGACGCTCGCTACCGTCGCCGTCTGAAGACGACTACGAGTCGGACCCGTCCTCGGTTCCATCGCCGGCACCATCGATGCCTTCACCGACAGAGGAAGTCGCTACCGAGGAGGGTGCCTCGCCAACCATGGAGCTCGGGGGTTTTAACGAGCAGATGCTCCGCCTAGCCCAGTCGCTCGGGATCGACGTCCAGCAACCAGAAGAGGAGGAAGGGGACATCTATGATGTCATGAGGACAGAGCCAACCCCTCAACTGACGCTCCCTCTGGTTCCCACATTGTTAAAAACGGCCAAGCAATCCTGGTCCAATCCAGCCACGCTGGCGCCCACCTCAAAACGGCTGGACGCCCTCTACAAAGTCAAAGAAGTGGAAGCCCCTTTCCTGGCTACCCACCCTAAACCGAACTCGATTGTTGTGGAGGCATCACAGGGTAAATCGGGGCGAACTCATGCAGCCCCTGTTGATAAGGAAGGCCGAAAGCTGGACTCTGTTGGAAGGAGAATATATTCCTCAGCGGCACTGGTACTGAAAACATCCAACTACCAGGCCATGATGGCCAGGTACCAGTTGTTTCTCTGGCAGAAGATCTCCAATTTAACTGATTACCTGCCTGACGACCAGCGGGACCTGGCACGTGTTTTTCAGGCGGAGGCTGTTCGACTATCAAAACAGCAGATGACCACCGCCAGACATCAGGTGGACTCAGGCTCAAAGGCCTTAGTGGGAGCTGTCGCCCTCCGCCGGCATGCGTGGCTGCGTTCGGCCAACCTCCCGATTGAAACAAAGAACAGAATCGAAGATTTGCCCTTTGACGGGGAGGGGTTATTCAATACACAAACCGATTCTACAATGGATACTATCCACAAGGCGAAGATGACCGCAAAGAAAATGGGATTCAGCCAACCCCCTGCACAGTCCTTCCGTCCCCGGAAGTGGTACAGGCCTTTACCCTACCAGCCAGGACAAGGTCAGGATCGTGGTCAACGCTACCAACAACCGACTACGTCAACGTCTTACCACCAGCGCAAGGCCGCCCCTCGGTACGCACAACCCCGCCAAAAGCAGACCCAACAACAAAAACGCCGTCTTTGACTCACCCCAAGACGTCTCAGTCTCGCCACTAAACAGGCTTCAGCCCTTTTACCAAACTTGGGCATCCATTACCACCGACCACTGGGTGCTGCAAATCATCCAGCAAGGTTACAAAATAGACTTCGAAGTCCTTCCTCCTCTAGGCACTGTCAAAACCACACCGCCATCACACACTCTGATTCAGGAAACATGCGCCTTGCTGGACAAGGGCGCGATCGTAGCTGTTCCAACGCACCAAGCAGAAAACGGGTTCTACTCCCGTTATTTTACAGTGCACAAGAAGGACGGAGGACTCCGCCCTATCATGGATCTCCGAGTTCTGAACAAGTTCATCCGGTCTCAGAAATTTCGCATGATCACACTCTCTGCCATCCTTCCACTCCTCAGACGGGACACTTGGTTTACGCTGATCGATCTCAAGGATGCCTACTTTCATATAGCCATCCTCGAGGAACACCAAAAATACCTTCGTTTCGCCATCGGGGACCAACTCTACCAATTCGTCGTCCTACCTTTCGGATTAAAGACAGCTCCAAGAGTCTTTACCAAATGCATGGCAGCAGTGTGTGCGCACCTGCGATCCATCAACATCGAAGTCTATCCTTACCTCGACGACTGGCTAGTCGTCTCTCCTACTCGCCACCAAGCAATCGCAGACGTAAACACGGTGGAATCCATCCTCTCCTCCTTAGGCCTACAAATAAATTACGAAAAGTCAGTTTTTCAACCAACCACTTCACTTCAGTTCATCGGGGTTCATCTCGATTCCTCGCCTGCAAGGGCGTTTCTCCCCCAGGACAGATTACAAACCCTACAACATTTAGCTGCCAAACTAAGTGTCCGAAGACGGGCAACGGCTTTTACAATCTTGCGCCTCCTGGGACTTATGGCAGCGGCCATCTGTGTGGTCAGATGGGCGCGGTTAAGAATGCGCCCCCTCCAGCAACTTCTCCTGAGTCGCTATACGACCCTGCAGGACCCGCGCAAACAAATACTTACCATTCCGACCCACGTTCGACATTCACTCCTATGGTGGACACAGCCATCAAATCTGTCGCAAGGACTTCCGTTCGTCGATTCTGGTCCCTCCAGGATTGTCACGACCGATGCATCACTGAGAGGCTGGGGGGCACACCTGGACGACCTGTTCATACAAGGAAGATGGTCACATTCAGAGAGCTCCCTGCACATAAACAAGCTGGAGCTCCTCGCCGTAAAGAAAGCCTTGCAAGCCTTTCTCCCTCAGCTACGGGGACATCACGTGAGGGTGCTGTCGGACAACACATCCGTAGTTTGGTACATCACCAAAGAAGGTGGCACCCGCTCCCCCCGCCTGCTGCACCTCACCATGGACATCTTGCACTGGGCAATCACAAAGAATATAAGGCTCTCAGCTCTGCATATCGCAGGGACAGACAACATCAAGGCGGACGAATTAAGCCGCTCCTTCAAAGACACCCACGAGTGGGAGCTAGCCCCCCGGGTTCTGCATCGCCTCTTTACCCAGTGGGGCACGCCGGACATCGACATCTTTGCAACCTCCGACAACAGAGTCTGCCGGGCCTATTGCTCCAGGGCAGGCATGGGCCACGACTCCCTAGGGGATGCATTCCTATGGGACTGGTCTCGCGGTCTCCTATACATGTTTCCTCCGATCCCCCTTATAGCGAAGACTATCACGCAAGCCCAGCGTCACCAGGCCAACGCTATCCTGATTGCACCGTGGTGGCCACGGCAAGCGTGGTTCACGCCTCTACTCAGACTAGCAAACCATCGAGTTTGGCGTCTCCCATCCTCCCCGGACCTTCTATCCAGGGACAACGGCAGGGTACTCCATCCGGACATACAAACCTTACGCTTGACAGCGTGGAGACTCCAGCCCTCTGGCAAGGGATAGTCTTACCTGAAACCATAAAGGCGATTTTGGACGCCTCTAGAAAACCCTCGACTAGGGCATCTTACTTAGCAAAGTGGAAAAAGTTCAGAACTTTTGCTGCTGAAAAAGGTTTCAATAGTACCTCAGCCACTATCACGAACATTATCGCATTCCTACACTCCCTGCATACTACAGGCCTAAAGCTATCTTCTATCCGTGTCTATCTGGCGGCCATTGCAGTTCACCATCCGCTCATAGACGGATTCTCAGCGTTCACTCATCCCCTTGCCAGGGCTTTCCTTAGAGGCCTGCATAACCTCTTTTCACCCGTTCGCCCACTAGTTCCGCAGTGGAGCCTCTCGTTAGTATTGACAGCATTATCCGCTAAACCCTTTGAGCCGCTGGCTACAACCAATACCCGTTTGTTGACACTTAAAACTGTTTTCCTAGTTGCCATTACGTCCGCAAGGCGCGCGTCAGAGCTTGCGGCGCTTCTTGTTGACCCACCTTATACGCAGTTCTTCCGTGACAAGGTCATCCTCCGTACTCCGCCGTCGTTTGTCCCCAAGGTTGCCTCAGAGTTCCATATGAACCAGGACATTGTGTTACCTACCTTTTTCCAAGCACCCGCCGATCCGTTATGCACCACGCTGCACGCGTTGGACGTCAGAAGGGCACTAGCCTTCTACAAGTCCCGTTCTGAAGGGTATCGCAGGTCACGCCAACTCTTTGTCTGTTTTGGTGGAAAGAATAAAGGGTTACCAGTGTCCCCACAACGTCTCTCCAAGTGGATTGTCGACACAATCACCTTATCGTATCAGATCCTCGGAAAAGAAGTACCCACTGGTCTAATTGCCCACTCTACCAGAGGACAGGCCACCTCAACGGCACTCCTCCATGGCGCAACTCTTCCAGACCTGTGTAAGGCGGCCACTTGGGCGAATGCTTCCACCTTTGTGAGGCACTACCGCCTTGACGTTAGAGCGCGTCAGGACTCCTCCTTTGGCAGAGCAGTCCTATCTTCAATATGCCAATGACCACACAGCGTGCTTCTCCCACCTCCGGTAAGTTGGCTTATTACTCGCCCATATGTGTGATGCACAGAGACCACGAAGAAGAAATGCAGGTTGCTTACCTGTAACTGTAGTTCTTCGAGTGGTCATCTGTGCAGTCACACAACCCACCCGCCGTCCCCTCTTGGCATCGCTGTTCTGATTGTCAAGTTGACTACTGCATGCTCAATTACTCTAACTCATAATTTCATTGTTAAATTGCCTTAGTCGCGAGGCCTAGCGGTCTCAGGGAACTGAGGTAGGCGGGACCCCTGAGCATGCGCGATAGGACGGTGGGGGGAGGGGTTCCCGCCAAAAATCCTAGCTAGATAGAAGTTTCCCGAAGAGAGCTCGGCGCCGGCGCGAGCCCATATGTGTGACTGCACAGATGACCACTCGAAGAACTACAGTTACAGGTAAGCAACCTGCATAACTGTGGTTTCCTCGTGAAATTTAAAAATGTGTTGAGAGGGAAATGGAGCCATAAGCACTGGCCATGCTCTCAACATTTCCATCCCCACTGGATCCACCCCAGTCCTTCACGTATTAAAGGGAAGAGCTGAAGGTTGAACATGGATAGGCTCCTGCATGCATTTGGTAATCCTACAACAGGGGCAAGCAGAAGGTAGATCTCCAGATGGTTTTGACTTCATTTCTCAGAAGCCCCTGCCAGCATGGCCAATAGTCAGGAATGCTGGGAGCTAAAGTCCAAACATCTGGACATCTACTTGTTGGTTATGCTGGCTAGGCATGATGGCAGTAGAAGTCTACAACATCTGGAGGGTGCTACCTTGGAGAAGGCTAACATGGAGGATGATAAGTGTGATCTGCTCAGTATGGATAGGTTCCCCCTTCAGACATTTCCCTCAACCTGTGAAGGTCAGGACTTGAGCTGATGAGGATGGGAAGGTTGGGGGCGGAGTCTGCTCTCATAGTCTTGCTGCCTCTTTGGGACATTCTTTTAATATGTGGAAGAATCACTTCTGAAAGGGGCATGTGTTTTCAGGACTTTCCTGTGTATGTCCACCTGAGGGTCAAAGCACCATAATCCAGGGGCCAAGAGTTGAAGGCCCTGGTCCAGCCTGAGCAAAGGCTCCATCACACCTACTTTTTTTCCTGGTTTGCCTCTGCGATTTCCACCTCCGTTTCATTAGCGTATCAAACTAATGGTCTCTTTCATGTGTGTTTGTGGTATCGCCACTGTGCTGGTGAAATCTCCTTTCGCTTGTTTGCTCTCCCACTCCACCCCACCCCACCCCACCCCACCCCTTCTCCTTCCCCCTCCAGTTCATTGGTTCTTTCCGTTGATGGACATTGTGATAGATGTGGGTGCTTTCCCCCCTTGCTCTGGCTTTGTTGTCTAGCGTTTTACCTATTTAACGTTTCATCAGCTGGGTGTTGTTTCTGTGGGCAAGGAGAGTGAGGTTGGAGCAGCAAAAGTCCGTTCAACTGAGTCAGCACAAGCCCATTCGTTCGACATGGCGTGCTACAGGAGGAGAACCGTCCCGCCCTCCTCTTTCGTCAGCAAGACCTGCCTTCAAAGCACCCCCCCCAACAAAGGACATAGTGCAAGGATGGCAATACACGGGGGCGGAAGGGCGCTTTAATCCCACATGAAGGAAATAAACCGGACTTCCCCCTCTCTAGGAAAACACGGAAAATGGAGGGGAAGAGGCAGGGTGACTGCAGGGCAGGCACGATGTCATGTGAGTACCACATTTCAAAACGGCAAACTAGGCATGATGAGAGTGTGCTAAAATACTGGTGTGATGGAGCCCAAAAGGAAGTGCCACATAGCATTGCACTGACTTGGGATAATATCAGACACCCTAATACGTTTTAGTTAACCGATATGTGGATTAAAAAGGTTTCTCTATTCTTCAGAGAAGAAATCCCCCTTCCTCCTCTTCCTCCTCCTCCTCCTCCTTTCCAGAAAGCATGTTTCATGCAACTTTTATTGGAGATTCTGAATGTGTAAAATTACACACTGGAGGCAGTCAAAACATATTGCAAAATGAGGTGCTTGATTGCAAATGAACTACAAAAGCTGATAGTTCATTTTCTTGCAAATTTGCAATGCTGGGTGATGAATGAATTTCTCAAAATAACCCAGCAGCTCCAAGACTCTATTTTCACGATGGAAAATGCCAGCCTTTGGGGGGGAAAGCACAAATAATTCCATCTGGGCTTCCAAATGCAGAACTTCATTTACTGCAGACGATCTTGTATTTACTGTAAATGGGCATATTTTGCAATGGAAAACAACATGTTGCAGTGAAGAAGAAATTATCTGTCTAGTCTAATCAGATTAAACATAGAGGCCTGCTGCCTAGAAATGTCCTGTTTAAAAGCTAAAATTTCTTCTGCTTGGTGTACCAATAAGAATGCGCGCCCGCGCACACACACACACACGCACGCACACACACACACGCTTTCTTAAGTATACATTACCATAGGAAAACAACAAAGATATGCTACGCAAGCCAACAAGCTAACCCCACCACCAGTCATATGTTCCGCTGATGGTTGGAACATAAATGACAAATCTGATAAGTAAAACAGGCAGAGTGAAAGATTTCACCATTAAGGGCGATTTCTACTACCACATGCATAAAGATGGCCATGTTTATAATTGCAGGCTCTAAAGACTCAAATGAGGCTTCCAGTTACAAATGCGCTCAAGGCTTTTCCAATGCTGCCCTAGCCGTTTGACTCCCACCTCACATCTCCACCGCAGACCCATCATGTCTGCTTGATATGTTTTCACTGAATTTTTTAAGCCACCTTGAGGGCTTTTATGCTGGAAAGGCCTTAAATAAATGAAATACGCCAGAAGCCCTATGTATAAAAGTCAAGAAAGATATGATGGCGCAACCGTGTGCGTTGCATTTTTAAGGGGGGCATCTAAGTGCTCTCCCGAAAGGTAACATATGATCATGGCAAACACGTTTGCAGATATCTGTAAACATTGGGGCTGGTTCCAATTTTGAGGGGGGAGGGCTTAGCTTAGCTGACCATATGAAAAGGAGGACAGGGCTCATGTAACTTTAACAGTTGTAGAGAAAAGGGAATTTCAGCCAGTGTCATTTGTATGCAATTAGTTCCTGGTGAAATTCCCTCTTCATTACAACAGTTAAAGTTGCATGAGACACTATACTAGAGTGACCATATACAAAAGAAGGCAGGGCCCCTGCAACTTTAACAGTTGTGATGAAGAGGGAATTTCACCAGTTGCAGCATGCATACAAATGACACCTGCTGAAATTCCCTTTTCTATGCAACTGTTAAAGATACCGGAGCCCTGCCCTCCTTTCCATATGGTCACCCCAGTTAGTACATCATGTACTAACTGGGGTGACCATATGGAAAGGAGGGCAGGGCTCCTGTAACTTTAACAGTTGTAGAGAAAAGGGGATTTCAGCCAGTGTCATTTGTATGCAATTAGTTCCTGGTGAAATTCCCTCTTCATCACAACTGTTAAAGTTGCAGGGGCCCTGCCTTCTTTTGTATATGGTCACTCTAGTATAGTGTCTCATGCAACTTTAACTGTTGTAATGAAGAGGGAATTTCACCAGGAACTAATTGCATACAAATGACACTGGCTGAAATTCCCTTTTCTCTACAACTGTTAAAGTTACATGAGCCCTGTCCTCCTTTTCATATGGTCAGCCTAGTACATGCAACCTTCCCCAAATACCACTTACTGTCCAGCTGGTGGTAACAAGGCCCATGACAGTCAGAGGGCACCATAACCCCCCTCCTCCCTTTCAGTGATCCCAGTTAAGCCCATGAGGTACCTTTTGCGAAATGGGCTTCACCAGGGCCTAAAGCAGGCCAAAAGAAATGAGTGTACACTGGTAGGTAACAATGGCACTGTCCTATCACTTTAATTCCCTTTAAAAATGATTGGTTGTCACCAGCCTTCGTTTAAACCAGGCTTTCCCAATAGTGTTAAGGGGGGGAAATACAAAATTGTGGAGTCAAAAGATGATACCGAAGTTTGAGAGAGAGAGAGAGAGAGAGAGAGAGAGAGAAGACTCTGGCTTTGATTTTGAGGACTGCAGAATGAAAGATGAAGTGTGGCTCCGTCCTTGATTGAAGAAGAGATCAGCCCCCCCCCAATGTTTTTGGAATGCAGTTGCAATTAATCATGCGGCACCCATTGTTCAGAAGCAGAGGTCAACAAGGCCAAAGCAAAGCTGTCAACTGAATTGAAACAAAATGTAGCATGCCTGGTCCGCAGAAGCATTGCAGTTTGAGGGTGTGTCTATTAGAGCAAAGAAAGAGTGTGGTCATAAATTAGATGTGCATCTCGTGTTTTCTCTCTGCCAGGTTTGGGATTTGGGGTGCTTTTGATATTTGATCATAGCCTTTTGCTTCCAGCATCTGGCCCTGATTAAGGTCTCTGGTAGAGACGAGACCTTGACCTTGAGAGAAAAGGGGAGAGAAATCAAGGGTCTTTCGGGCAGCTCTTGGGGGAGGTTGCCATTCACATGGTCAAGACAGACATACTGTTTTTTGGATGATCGCAGCAGGTCCTTCATCCGTAGTGTGAGCCCAATTATGCAACTTGTTTTACAGGTATAAATTCCATCATGCTGAATGCTGGAACAGCTATCAGTCTTGCTGCTCGCCTTGTGAATTGCGGGTGGGAGGGTGGGTCACTTTTTATTCTTTATGTATGGGCCCATCCTTTAACTTGCCCTCTTCTAATAAGAAACATTAAACAAAGTTACAAAACCACTCTGGGGATTGCAAGATGGGGTTGGTGTGTGTGTGTGGGTGTGGGTGTGCGTGTTTGGATTCTTCACCCTAGGAATACTTACCAGGCAGACCCATTGAGCTCTGTAGAACTTACACTAGTAGAGCTGCTTAAGGCCTAACCATAGCTTACTCCACAAACTTTGGTTTCCTTGCACCTGTCCCTAATGCATTTCCCTGTCAGTCCTGGATAAATCATGACAAAATACTGAATAAAAGAGATCTTGATGTTTACTCATCCTTAAATGATCATTCTTTACTTTGCCTCAATAGGTTCTGTTAATAATCCTTGAGGTTTGTCCACCTTCCTTCTCTTAACTTCCTCAGAATTCTGCCCACTGTTGCATGAAGGACCAGAATAGATGTGGTACCAGAGATGAGTGAATACTTCTGTTTATATCACACACACACTTGAGCAGGGAGGCGGGGACTGGATTGGGACCAAGGTGTAGAAAGTAGGGATGTGCACTGGATCGGACCCGATCCACGATCCGAGTCCGGTCCAGTGGGAAATCGGATAAATTATCCGATTTCCGATCCCGCAGCTGGATCGGCCGATCCAATCCGAACCGGTCCGAAAAGGCTCCGAACCGGTTCGGCGGATCGGCGGATCGGCGGGCGCCCACTGGCGCCCACCGCCGCTTCCATTGGCGGGCGCCAGCGGGCGCCCGCCGATGAAAGTGGACAGCGGGGGGGGGGGAGGAGGGGGGTGCTTACCTTCTCGGCCCGTCCGCTCCCGTCCGGCACTAGCAGCTACTACCAGCGGGCTCCGCGGCCTGCTCCAGGGTGGTGCGCCGGGTGATGTCATCACCTGGCGCGCTACTCTAGAGCAGGCCGTGGAGCCCGCTGGTAGTAGCCGCCGGCGCCGGCGCCGGACGGGAGCAGACGGGCCGAGAAGGTAAGCAGGGGGTGCGTGGAGGGGAGGAGGGGGCGCGCGGAGGGGGGGGGAGGGGGGCCCTTACCTTCCCGGCCCGGCCGCTCCCGTCTGGCGCCGGCGACTACTACTACCAGCAGGCTCCGCGGCCTGCTCTAGGGTGGCGCGCCGGGTGATGTCATCACCCGGCGCGCTACTCTAGAGCAGGCCGCGGAGCCCGTTGGTAGTAGCCGCCGGCCCCGGACGGGAGCGGACGGGCCGAGAAGGTAAGCAGGGGGTGCGTGGAGGGGAGGAGGGTGCCCGCCTTTTTAGCATTGTAGGACTATACAGCCACATGTGATTACTGGTAGAGACAGACAACTGCTTTTAAAAGTGTTGAACGTGGTTTGGAAGAGGCATTACTTCTCATAGCACACATCAGGCGATGGGCAACTTGTGGCTCTCCAGAGGCTTTGGCTGATATCAGCCCTAGCCTACATGCCCAATGGTGAGGGATCATGTGAGGCTGCCTCTACAAGAGGCATTTAAAGCTCTTTCAAGGCGCTTTAAAAAATTTACCTCTACAAGAACGGAGTGCAAATCGGGCGTAGAGGCGCATTATCGCTCCGATTATGCGCATTATCGAATGCGCGTTAAATCGCGAGTTTTATTTTGATCCGGCCGTTAAAGCGCATTTTGCCTATGTGAACAAGCACTTATGCGCATTAACTACTTGTAAAGCGCATTTTGGTCATCCGTTAATGCGCTTCGCCGCCTCTCGCCGCCTCTCGTGCAGAGGGATTAGGTGTAAATGCGCTTCAGCGATTATGCGCATAATCGCCTAACCGGGCGCAAAAGCGAATCCTTGTAGAGGGGACCTGAGTTGCCAGCCAAAATATCTGGAGGGCCATAAGTTGCCCAAGCCTGGTTTAAATGCGTAGTCGTGTATTTCTTTTGTCCCAATGTCTTCTCTGGTCAAACAGACTTTGCAGGTTTTATAAGCTATATCAAAACCTGCAATGCCTGTCTACCAGCAGTGCAAGCTAAGATGAATAGACACTGCACAAGCAATGATCCCTCTTTCAAACCATCTTCTGCTTTTTACAGAAAATGAAGCATGGAAGGGAATGGAGTCAAACTTGTCCTCCCCATGCTTCACCTTGTTGTGTTCCCTAGCTTTCAAGCAATCACACACCCTCTGCCCCCGCCCCCAAGACTGGCTACAATATGACAAACAAGGCTTTGCTCCCATCCAGTGCATAAGAACATAAGAAGAGCTATGCTGGATCAGACAAAGGGTCCATCTAGTCCAGCATTCTGTTCACACTGTGGCCAACCCCTGCCCATGGGAAAATCAACAAGGAGGACTAGGTACAACAGCACCCTCCCACCCATGTTCCTCAGCAACTGGTGCACATAGGCATATTGCCTCTGATACTGGAGATAGCCATCAGGACTAGTAGCCATCGATAGCCTCCTCCTCCAGGAATTTGTCTAATCTCCTTTTAAAGCCCTCCAAATTGGTGGCCATCATTACATCTTGTGGCAGCGAATTCCATAGTTTAACTCTGCACTATGTGAAGAAGTACTTCCTTTTTTCTGTCCTGAATCTGTGACCCGTCAGCTTCATGCGACAACCCCATTGGGTTCTACAATTATGAGGGAGAGAAAGATGCCTCTCTATCCACTTTCTCCACACTATGTATAATTTTGTACACCTCTATGTCTCCCTTTGCTTTCCTTTTTTTCCCAGCCTAAACAATCCCAGACGTTGTAACATTCCCTCATTGGGGAGATGCTCCACCCTCTTGATCATTTTAGTTGCCCTTTAGTTACTTGATCATTTTAGTTGCTCGACAATATCCTTTTTTAGGTGCGATGCCCCAAACTGTACAACAGTCTTCTAAGTGTGGTTGCACCATACATTCGTATAAAGGAAGTATGATCTTGGCAGTTTTATTCTCAATTCCATTCGTAATTAGCCCGAACATGGAATTTGCTGCCCCTTTTTTTTCCAGCAGCCACACACTGGGTTCACATTTTCATTGAGTTCTTGCAATCAGATGTATGCCTCTTGTTGCGTAAATGAATTGACTCCCCCATCAATGTTATAAGTGAATGGAGCATACACACGCATCTACATGCTGGATAAAACACTTTGAAATTTTTTTGAAAACTGTATATGGAGTGTGTCCTGGGCACCGACAGTTCTCAAAACTGTTATAAACCGTTTTAAACTGTTTTAAAGCAGCAGTGTAGATAGGCTCACACATACAGTTTGCACCATACATGTCTATTTTGGGGCCCCAGTTACTACCAATAACAATATTTTCTATCGGAAGAGAGGTTATTACAGACAACTTCTGTCAGAAAACTTCCCTGTCACGTGCAGGTAGGAAATGAGGATGAGAATGTCCAAGAGAAAAACATGATTACCTCATGTGCCGTTTATGAGCTCCTTTAACGGGGGTAACCCACAGAGGGTGACCCAAAGCCACATGTAACACAAACATAAATAATGAAGCAACTGCACATGCAGCAATCCAGGGTAAGCCACAAGTTTTGTTTTTTGTCAGCCTAGACGAGAGACTCGTTGTCCCCTTTCAAATCCCTCCAGCTCTGCTGAGCATTTAACTTCTGTGCTTCTGCGGGATATGTTTGGCTCCAGCTTTACTACGTTAATTGCCTCTCCCCCTTCTGGCTGTGCCTTTTTGTCTCTTTTTGGTTCTTGCTTACCTTTTAATAGAATACCATGCAAGGCTCATGTGGCTCAGCAGTACCTGAAAAGCAATTTCTCAAATTATAGACTTAGGGATGCTGTCATGAACTGACAACTATATCTCCAGTTGTTGATGTCCATTGTTCACTTGTGGCTAATTTACACCACAATTTCTCATGTGAGGAGCTGATTTTTCCATATAGTTTTGGAGTGGTTGAATACGCTGACAAGCTAAGCCCATCAGCTTTATATATCTATATCTTACAAATTTGTTTGCCCTGCTCACGAAGATTTTTCCAGGATATAATCAGATGTAACTTCACCAGGTCAGAAAATGTGGACTGTCTCGCCCCAACAAAATTGCAGCAGTCAGCCAGGTGAAAAGGTAACAGTTCTGCCCTGCTAAAATCATAATAGCCAGGTGAAGAGGTAAATAGTCCCAGTTAGACTTGACAAGAAATGTGAACTCTGCTCAGTTCCACCTATCCAACTGTGAAATTGTTTACACAGTCCGTTATCCTGAGATGAAAACAGGGATAAGGAAAGCTATTCGAGGTCTTGCTACCCTTCAGGTTTAACTCTCTTATTTTAAATTTACTCCTAAATCATTTGGGGGCTGTCTAAATGCTTGGAAAGCCCCGGGGTGCGTGTGCAGTGGTGTGGCGTCGATTATATGACGCCGCTGCAATTGCGCACCCACCCTGGGCCTTTCCGCCAAAGCTGGGGAGAAAAAAGTAAGGGACTTACCCCGACTTATTTCTCCAGAGCAAGGCGAGGATGTGCAAGATGGGATCAAGATAGCTCCAAAGTTTCCTCAGGAGTCGCAGTGGAGGTGTGGCCGGGTGGTGCCTGGTGGAAGGTGACTTGTGATTTGTCGCCTTCCACCAGGAAGAGGGTGGGGGTGCTTCTGGCCACCCTGGGAAATGGAAAATATGGGTTTTTCAAGGGACGCAGCACCGATTTGGTGCCGTGAATACACCCCCCTAGGTAAGGATGAAGCATACTATGGGACAGTATTTGAGTGAACCCCATAAACCAATTTTAAGTTAAGTTAAACATGGACCCCCTCTAGATGGATTCCGTTTGATGCCTGTTCCTCCGATTATGCGCATCTTCTCAGAAGCGCTTTATAGTAAATGCTTGTATGCAGGAGGTAATTGAGCACTCAACTGGTGACCTTACCGGTTGTTTCAAATGCGCTTTACAAGTAGATAATGCGGAGAATCCCTTGTTCACATAGTCAAAATGTGCTTTAACGGCCGGAGCAAAATAAAACTCGTTATTTAACGCGCATTCGATAATGCGCATAATCGGAGAGAAAACGTGCCTCTACGCCCGATTTGCGCTCCATTCTTGTAGAGGTAAATTTTTTAATGCGCCTTGAAAGAGCTTTAAATGCCTCTTGTAGAGGCAGCCATGGAATGATTTATGATCACAGTCACTGCAACATCAGGCCAGTAGCTAGTTTGGAGTTATTTTTATTCACCAGATGTTGAAACTGGTAGATGGGTCAGGCCAGACTTTGCTCAAGAATGACTGGGTTGGCCTTCCTCTGTCCAGGGCCAGCCCAAGACATTTTGCTGCTTGAGGTGAAACAGCAAATGGCACAGCCAAGTCAAATGTACAGTACCCACGGCCGGCCAAGTTATTCTGGCACTTCTGGCAGAATATCCCCATAAGCCTTCTTCCTGGGAGTAAAAATACGACGGTAATAAATTAAATGACCATTCCACGATACCCAAAATCATAGGGCTGGACCCACCTCTGTGTGTGTGTCTCATCTTGAGTCCTACAGCCTTTCAGATCAAGGTACAGTAGCCACTTATGAATCACCCCAAAAAGAGGAAATGTATCACCCCCCAAAAAAAAGATTGACAAGAGAAGTAACAAATTTGCATATGCTAATTTATATGTATAGATGCAGATTTAGAATTATTATCATTCAACTAGAAATACAGTACCTCTCATCATAGTGCAGAAGACTTTGACCAGGTGACCTGTGTGCTTGCCTGTTCCACCTGGTATCCAGGTGCTAATTGTTGATGGGCATCAGTTCTTCTAAAAGTTCTTTACCTTTAAACTTTATCTGTGGAGAAGACAGGTCTTCAAATAGAGGACTGCTCACTGACAGCCCTTCAGAAAGAGAGCTGTTAAAGAGGACACATGACCCCCCTAGATTAGGTTTGCACATTGTAGAAAAGTTTGTGTTCTGTTCAGGTTTGACCTAAAAAAATCGATTCTTCTTTCCCTCCAAAACAAAACACAATAATAAATCAGGAGTTACTTGTTCCAATTCAGATTTCCCAGAAAAAAATCACTCATGTAATATTTCGCCCACCTAAACGCTGTGACGCTCTTGCAAGAATCGGAAACTTGCATACCCTTAGCACTTTTAATTTTGTAGGCCGTTTGGACCAGATTCTGATCCCTGGTCACCAGAACAATTTAAAAATTACAGCAATATGGGTCTAATCCTTAGAATTACTTTGGATTTAGGTTGTGGAAGCCTTTGGATCCCCCCCTTTGTCCCTTACAGAGAAGAAATGCAAAGTGTTCCATTTTATTCTTTGACACCCTTGCCTGAATGCTAGCAAGAGCTAAGTTGCAGTAGCATTCCAAGGATTTTTGTTAGTCTCTTTAAAATAATTAGTTTGATAAATGAGAAGAGGAAAAGCAAGAAAGAGTACACTTCAGCAATGTTTACTATCATTGCCCATAGGCTGGCCTCATCAAGCATGTGTCAGCACAGAAGAGGGAACAGGATTTCATAATTAACTCCCCCCCCCCCCCCCCCCCGCTGATCCTGTGGCAGCAGGATGCAAAAGAATATAGAAACAATCCAGTTTAAATCAAGCATTTATTAATTTTCATCCATTTTATTGTGAGAAAGTACATTCTTAACTTGCTTAACTTTGACAGGATTGTGACTTGCTTTTTTAAAAACAAACACATACACCTTCTTGCTTGAAAACACAGTTACCATCCATTCCTAAATAAATATGGCATATTAATAATTTTTCAGTAACAGAGTGATGTGGTATTAATATACTCTGAACCAAGTACTGTTTTCCACAGAATATGTTCGTTTTGGGTTTAGACATTGAGGCTGAAGCCCAGAACTACTTCCACCAATTCTTTAGGCACACCAATTCTTTGATTTCAGCCACAACCATCGGTACACCCAGCATCGTATGCACCAGGCCTAAACCGTGTCCCATTTTGAAATCAGGGCCTCCCTGCATGATATTTTGTTGTAGTGTTGTTCAGGGTGGTTAACAAGCCACCCTACAGAAAGTGTCTTGGGTTCAGACAATACGCTAACCTACAGTTCAACAAACAACCCATTGTTCAACAACCCACACTCAACCACTGAGTGTGGTTTAGGTCCCTTCCACAAGGATTCGCTTTTGCACCCAGTTAGGAGATTATGCGCACTATCGCTGAAGTGCCTTTACGCCTAATACCTCTGCACGAGAGGCGGTGACAAAAGGCGCTTCCCTCCCCTCCCCTCCTCTCCCCGCTGCCGCTCCTCGCGAGTCGCGGCGGGCTCGAGCTGCCGAACTGTCCCTTCCGCTCGCCGCGCCCTCGTTGGCGGGGACTTTTCGGGTGGGGAGAAGCAGTGATGGGGAAACGCCGGGGGGGCCACGGGGTGAAGGCGGCGTCCCGGCACGCTTGGCCTTCCTCCTCCTCCTCCTCCTCCCGCGGCGTCCCAGCGCTCCGTGCCTCTGACTGTGGGAAATCGGCTGAGGAGACGGCGGCGCCGCAGAGTGCCTTTCCGGTGATGGGAGGGGGCTGCCGGCCCCGGCCTTCGCCTGGAAGCGCCGCGCGCGCCCCGTCCATGATACTAGCAATCAGACCCACCCCCACCCCAAAAAGTGAGCAGGGAGGGAGGAAGCAAAGCCAGGAGCTGGGGGTGGGTCTGATTGCTAGTATCTGAAGCTGCTTCTTGGCAGTCAAGGGGAACGGAGGGGAGAGAGAATGGGAGAAAGCAGACAGAGCAGTTGGCCCGGCTTTGCCTGAAATTGTAAACTGACTCGACCAAAGGCGGAGAAGGGGGTGAGATCTGACAATAGAGGGAGGAGGAGGAGCCGCCTCCGCGGGCACCAGCCTTTTCCTTCCGCTCGCCGGAGCAGCAGCCCCCTCCCATCAAAATGCGCTTTAATTAACTCGCTATTTAACGCGCATTCGATAACGCGCACAATCGGGGAGATAACGCGCCTCTACGCCCCATTTGCGCTCCGCTGGTGTAGAGGTAAATTTTTTAATGAGACTTCAAAGAGCATTAAACCTCTCTTGTAGAGGCACCCTTAGCGTGTTGTGTGAACAGCCCAATGTTCATCTAGATGGACGAATGGTCTGACTCGGTATAAGGCAGCTTCCTATGTACTCATGTGATTAGTTCTGCCCAATGTCCTGTGGTTGCTTTGTTCACATGCACATCCTTGGGTGGGCATGCGATGAGGCCTATAGGACCTGCCTTTCTATTGAGAGTGTTATGCGTCACAAACCTTTATCGGTTAGTTTGTGTAACATGATTAGCGACCAGCCATGCAATTCCGCAAGCAAAATTATTTGGAGGCTGTGTTTTAGGATGCGGAATGACAACCGGGTGAGGACAGTTTCAGAGAGCTATTCCCAGCGCAATAGTTGTACTAGCCCCAGTTTCACAATGTCCTATCCGGGAGGATGGGGAGGAATAGCTACTAGGGGTGTGCACGGACCCCCCGGATCGGATCGGGACCCGGATCGGGACCTCCAATTTTGTCACGGACCGGTTCGGACAAAATCAGAGGCCCCCCGGACCGGATCGAGTCCGATCCCGACCCAAAAATCGTAAATTTTTGGATCGGCCGCCATTTTTTTCCCCATAGACTTGCATTGCAATGCAAGTCTATGAGGAAAAAATGGCGGCGGGTGGGTGAGGGGGGGCCTAACTCCCTCCCCCCCCGGGGCCGTCCGCTGTGGACGGCCCCGGCAGGTAAGCCCCCTCCCCCGCGCTCCCTACTCCTCCTGGGGCCATCCGCTTCCATCCGCTGGCGCCCGCGGGCGCCAGCGGATAGAAGCGGACGGCTCCGGGGGGGGGTAAGCCCCCTTCCCCGCCACTGCTTACCTTCTCGGCCCGTCCGCTCCCGTCCGGCGCCGGCGGCTACTACCAGCGGGCTCCGCAGCCTACTCTCGAGTAGCACGCCGGGTGATGACATCACCCGGCGCGCCACCCTGGAGTAGGCCGCGGAGCCTGCTGGTAGTAGTCGCTGGCGCCGGACGGGAGCGGCTGGGCCGGCAAGGTAAGGGCCCCCTCCCCCCCTCCGCGCGCCCCCTCCTCCCCTCCATGCACCCCGCTTACCTTCTCGGCCTGTCCGCTTCCATCCGGGGCCGGCGGCTACTACCAGCAGGCTCCGCGGCCTGCTCTAGAGTAGCGCGCCGGGTGATGACATCACCCGGCGCGCCACCCTAGAGCAGGCCGCGGAGCCTGCTGGTAGTTGTAGTCGCCGGCGCCGGACGGGAGCGGCCAGGCCGGGAAGGTAAGGGCCCCCCTCCCCCCCCTCCGCGCGCCCCCTCCTCCCCTCCACGCACCCCCTGCTTACCTTCTCGGCCCGTCCGCTCCCGTCCGGGGCCGGCGGCTACTACCAGCAGGCTCCGCGGCCTGCTCTAGAGTAGCGCGCCGGGTGATGACATCACCCGGCGCGCCACCCTAGAGCAGGCCGCGGAGCCTGCTGGTAGTAGTAGTCGCCGGCGCCGGACGGGAGCGGCCGGGCCGGGAAGGTAAGGGCCCCCCTCCGCGCGCCCCCTCCTCCCCTCCACGCACCCCCTGCTTACCTTCTCGGCCCGTCCGCTCCCGTCCGGCGCCGGCGGCTACTACCAGCGGGCTCCACGGCCTGCTCTAGAGTAGCGCGCCGGGTGATAACATCACCCGGCGCGCCACCCTGGAGCAGGCCGCTGAGCCCGCTGGTAGTAGCTGCTAGTGCCGGACGGGAGCGGACGGGCCGAGAAGGTAAGCGCCCCCCTCCTCCCCCCCCCCCGCTGTCCACTTTTATCGGCGGGCGCCCGCTGGCGCCGCCAATGGAAGCGGCGGTGGGCGGTGGGCGTCAGTGGGTGCCCGCCGATCCGCCGAACCGGTTCGGATTGGATCGGCCGATCCAGCTGCGGGATCGGAAATCGGATAATTTATCCAATTTCCCACTGGACCGGACTCGGATCGTGGATCGGGTCCGATCCAGTGCACATCCCTAATAGCTACGCTACTGCTGTTCAGAACTCCAAGGCTGGATTTCTAGCAGACAAGAAAAACCTTGCTTAATGCTCCCCATTCCAGGGTAACCTTTTACAGGGTCAATTCTTTTGTGTGGCGAGATTACTGGTGACTCATGGATGGTGCATTTGTGTAGCATCTGACAATGTGGACTCCAGACCACAGATGCGTACGCCATGAGAAATCTGTCCATCTTTAAGGCATCACAAAGCTCTTGTCTTTGCTGCAACAGAATAACACGACACACACTCATGCTGGAAAATTAAGGTGCTTTAAAAAGATCTATTTATTTACAAATTGCAAGTTGAGTGGGGTAATGCAGGCACTGTGCTTTTATTATATTTCTGATATTCAAGCTGTTGATTGAGTGTCAATCCTTATGTAGCCAAAACGGCAGCACACACTCACAAGGAGGAGATGTCAGTGAGCTTGGGAAGAACCATAAGGTTTGCAGAACTGCAAAGAGTCCTTTTGGATGAAGCTTTTATGGCGCCATCGCAGCGTTCATGGGCATTTTCCAGGGAGCCTGCATGTTCCAAACAAAGCCATCTTCTACTTGCAATCCTCATGTAAAATCTTGAGAAAGAAACCCTAAAAGGGGTGGTGGTGGAATCCCCCAAACAGCTCAGTGAGGACTGAGCATGTTCAGTGCTCACAAAATGCTGACCAATGTGTTAAGGGGGAAAAAACACAGAAAACCAGGTGAGAGGGAGAATGGAAGAGAATGGCTGGAATCATGAACAGCAGCACTTCACACTGCAACATTTTGTTGTAGGTCCCAGCCCTAGCAGTGGCGAACAATTAGGACTATGACTGTGCTGGTTGCCAGCCCACCCCCAGGGCAAAGGACAGGATTGTCCTTCTTGATCTGTTTTGCGACATGTGCAAAACATAAAAGTGCCATAGAAAGGACTTTAAAAACCCCTCCTCTGGAATTCTTCAGTCGCCAAAATTCTTAATTGCTCTGGATTCTCTCAGAAGATTATCGTCTTTCCCCACCAACATCAATCTTATTCATAATCTCTTCACTATGTCAGATGGAATCATTAATCATGCTGCACATCTGCTTTGGGGTTTCAGGATGATTCAAGTTAGATAAATTATCGTTTCTAAGTCCATGTTTTCCTGATCTGTATATTGGGTTTGGGATCATCGCTCTGGCCATCTCAGAATCTGCAAAACCCAGAGATTATGCGACATGCTAGTCTGCGTCCATACTGGCTTTGTGAAATGGGATTGTTTCCATATCCATTGAGACAGATTGTACAGATCAATTATTGCTCCCTCCCATGCATTTCTACTAAGTACTGAGAACATTGCTCTGTTCTCTGCTCCTCTAGAGGTGTGAAAATGCACGGATCAGTACAAGTTTGTGGGGAAGGCAACTGGAAGATGTTAACAGTAATCCAGGTCTTGGCTTAGGTCCCATCTTTGTGCCCACAGACAGTAGTTGAGCTGCAACGACAGAACTTGGGCTTCCAATTCCTTTGAAAGAACCACCTGTACAGAGTTGTAGTTCTGGTTGGAGGGAGGTCTGAATAGAATGTGACTAGCTATGAGATTCTACGAAGGCCTAATGGAGGCATGTGTTGAAGAACCCCTGATTCTCTGATGCAGCAAGATGGATGGGCCTACAAAAGGAGGGGGCAGCACTAGAGTTTTAAATAACAACGAATGAGTACTTTATGATCATGGAAACAACCTTGAAGACTGTTGGAGAGTCATTTAATCTGGAATTGGACATGATGTATCATCAACAAAGAGCATCTCAAACAGCCCCATTGATGCCATAGGCCCCAACGATGCAAAAAGAGTATAAACGCCTTGGTCTGCCAGCATTCAAGAGGGGCGTGGTGACACACAGATGGTTGTATGTGCACATACCAATGGTACCCTCCGTCCAGCAGGATGTGTAGTTCAATACTCTGGCCAAGTATTGGATACATGGACGTGAGTAGGTTTTGGGTGAATCTCATGGGTGGGATCCATCGTCCAGGGCATAGATAAGGCACACTGTCTTTGCTTTGTTATACTTCATGTATTGGCTTTTGGGTTATACAAACAACTGGGTGCCAAGGGGGGAATTGTATAATCCAACAGGGGCTAACTATAAATTTAGTCAATTAAAGCAACACAAGTGGGTAAGTTTGTAACCAGGGGGCATGCAACTCTCTGAGAACACTAGGAAACTGTAAGTCTGTAACTCAGAGAGTGTGTGAGACTTGTTGAGAATATCTGTAAACGATTGCCTTTCTTTTATTTTTATTCATTGCTATTCCCCTTACCTATTTCCCAAATAAATCCTTTTCTTTCTTTAAAAACTGGTTGCGTTTCCTGGCTCCTCTTCATAAGATCCAAGCATTTCCAGCCTGATCAATTGGGATGCTTAGGGGTTATTTAAATCCCCTTTTCACAGGGGTGACGGAAGAGAGGTGAAGCAAAACCTACCAAAAAATGAGGAAGAAATTTGGAAAATTCTGCAAGGTGGCCTTTTATTTTTAGTAGGGGTAAGGAAAGAAAAAAAAACCTCAGGACTTTTGTGAGAAATCTTCTGAGAATTTTGGGCTCAGCTCTACTTCTCATTCTTTAGGGTTCGGCATCTTCAGCTTGTTAAATTCCTGAGGGTGAACTGGGGAGACATTTTGTCTCTAATGCAGATGCAGAGAGATGAGTGTACAATGAAACACAGGATACTCCTGCTTATTCCTTGGTCACCTCATATGAGAGGTAAGCACAAGAACCCAGAATCCAACCCATGAGAATTTCTCCCAAAATTTTTCTTCTTTGAATTTCTTTTTGGAAGCCATTTTTCTATCAAATTGAATAAGAAAGGTTGAAAATAATGTCGAAGAAGTTTTTGGCACAACACGAATTCATAGCACCTATCTCGTATTTTCAAACTGCAACTGTGGGGCTGAAAATTTACAATTCTCTCCCCACACCTACCCCACCCTGGTTTCACCGAGCATCTTGTGTAGGAACCCAGAGTTGGACTTAGTCACTAACTAAGTTCTTCTGGAGTTGAACCACAATCTTATGTATTCTTTCCTGGGAGTAGGCATCATTTAACCATGAGGGACTTACCTCTCAGCAAACAAGAGGACAGGGCTGCAAGCGACACATTCTGAAATTCCCTGTTCTGTACAACTATTAAAGGAGCAGGAGCCCCCTTCTCTTTTGCATCTGGCCACCCTGCCTATGAGTTAAATACTTATGGCAGGGGTACATAACCTTTTCAGGTTGGAGGCCGCAAGAAGTGTCTGTAGCTGAAAAGGGTCTTCATCATTTCCGTCTTGCATGCGTGCTAAATAATCTCTGTTGCCTCAATGGTGGCAATTTTTTTTTTTAAAAAAAAGTCTCAGCAGCAGTCAGCAGCAGTAAGGGGGAAAGAGTGGTAGGGATATCCAGATTTTGTGAAATCTGTCCCCGTGTCTGTTTTGTGGTTTGTGTGGTGTTGTTCATCCCTCCATCCATTCATAGGCGGATTTGAATTTATTTTTTCTCCAGCATGCGGAAACAATTCTATAACAGAGTTATGTTAATACGTAACATTTAACTTATTGTCCCCCATTCCACTCAACTTCTCTGCACATACATTTTCCAGAATGGCATATGTCTCAGCAGAAACGTCTGTATTTTCCTCCGAACAAATTTGCGTAAATTTCAGGAAAGTAAAAAAATAATAATCCGAAAATCCACAGACTCTATGTGGCCTGAGGAGTAGAGCTTATGGCAGTAGAGCTATTTAAAAAAATATCTCAGGTCCCCTCTACAAGGATTCGCTTTTGCGGCTGGTTAGGCGATTATGCGCATAATCGCAGAAGCGCATTTATGCCTAATCCCTCTGCACGAGAGGTGGCGAGAGGCGGCGAAGTGCATTAAAGGATGTCCAAAATGCGCTTTACAAATAGTTAATGCGCATAAGCGCATATTCACACAGTCAAAATGCGCTTTAACGGACGGAGCAAAATAAAACTCGCAATTTAACGCGCATTCGATAATGCGCATAATCGGAGAGATAACGTGCCTCTACGCCCCATTTGCGCTCCGCTGGTGTGGAGGTAAATTTTTTAATGAGACTTCAAAGAGCATTAAACCTCTCTTGTAGAGGCAACCTCAGTGACAGTGTGAAGTCATGTAGGACCTCACAATCACCCTCGGGGGCTGCATGCGGCCTGCCGGTTGTACACCCCGGATGTACATGTCTGCACCGTTAATCAGCAAAAGATACTCAGCATTGAAAAAAAGCTGTGGTGGGACATAAGCATGCCCAGCCCTTTTCTCAGTGTCCTCACAAGGCTGAGAGAGCAACAGTTGCTCAGAGGTTTTCCTTGCCAGCTAGTGAGGGATACTCAACAGCTGTGGTAATCATGTGCAGTGACTCTAACATGACCTCATTTAGCTTGATAAATTAACTCAGTCTTTCTAGGCTTTCTTAAGAGAGCAGCAGGATACTTATGAGTGATGTAAGTACACTTTATTCCACACACTTATTTATGTAGGCAGCAGATTCTGAGAGTGTATTTATGGTGCAGATAAATTTGGCTTAGTCTGTTGGAACTTTGCAGTTTATTTCAAATAATCACTGGAATTATCACATTAGTTTTGGAAGTTGATATAAGTGAAACTGACAGATAGAAGTCCGGAGGGCTTAGACGGCTTAATATTATCCTAAAAACTCATCCCTACCAAATGTTTTCAAATTGACATCACAGGCTTCTGGATTATGCGCTATTGGCACTTCTTCGTAAGCAGAGTTTTAGAAATGGAAAATAAAATCAACAGTTACCTAACTGCTTGACTTGATCTATGCAATAAATCAAAAAGTTTTGAAGGCACTGGTAAAGTATACATGATTAAATCAAGTTTTTGTATGCCCAATCACTGTTTCCCTGCTTCTTGAAGAGACACATCTCTACAAAATACATTAAATGTCAGCTTTACCATTCATACTCTAGAACAGTGGTTCTCCATGTAGCATTTAACTGTGCTAGGGTGACCATATGAAAAAGAGGACAGGGCTCCTACATCTTTAACAGTTGCATTGAAAAGGGAATTTCAGCAGGTGTCATTTGTATGCATGCAGCACCTGGTGAAATTCCCTCTCCATCACAACAATGAAAGCTGCAGGATCTCTGCCTCCCAACATCCTTTTACCTTCACCTTTCCAATAATGTGGCGTTTAGGCTGTAGATATGCGGTGAATGGCACTCCAGATGCTTGAGGTTCAACACAACTGTTTACTAGTATAGTAAAACGACCAAATTACAGATATAGGTATTTAGTCAATAGAGTTGAGTGATACAAATATATATTTTTTGAAAAAAAAAAAAAAGAAGCAAAACGCAAGTCCTTTACCCTAGATGCATTTAGGCTTTTCCAGCTGCTTCTTCCTCATGCTCTCATCCTTTCCTGCTCTCTCCTCTCTGACTCTCTCATTCTTTTATAACCTCTTCCCCCAAAACAATCTTGAAGAAAGGAACTTAACTGGAGAAATGAAACTTAATCAGGGAAATGAATCTTAACTGGAAAAATGGAACTACTTCTGTCAGGGATACCCCCTCCCAACAGGAAAACCACAGGCTTCATAAGGCCTGACTTTATTACCTTGTCTCTGTAGGCCACAAGGAACATAGGGGGTTAAGTGTGCCCTCTTTGGGATACCCCTCAAAATGTCAAGGCTGCTCTTGCATGAAAACCCCTTTGCCTATTTATTTGAAACCTAGCAGGTTTGCTCCCTTCAGAAGCAGCAAGTATCCCTGCCCAGAAATAAAAAGTATCAGCAGTTCTCTTAAAAAACAAAAAACCAACAACCTAAAATATAACGGCATGTAACACAAAAAACCCTGCACCTATTTTCCTGGCATTTGGCAGGTGTAATTCCTGCCTAAGGAGCTACTATTCTTGAAAATATCATCCAATTCTGATAAAAAGAACTATAAACACTTTTGATTTCCCAAGCGAGTCAATCAGAGATAGGAAGTCTAGGATTTCAGAAGCTCAGCCTGGGTTCGACGTCCAAGTTGAAGCAAAGGGTCTCCAAATTGCTCCAAGCAGAATTTTCCTCTAATGCATTACAACTCCTAGGCCAGAACTGCTGCGTTTCCAAGATGTCACAGCATGAAAACTTTTAATTGCCTCCTTTAGTTTTTGCCTGCAACTAAATATATCCATTATTTTTGTCTCTTAAATAAGTAGACACACATTTAGTGCTGCAAAGGAAACCCCTGGTTGCATGATTGTCATAAGATCGCTTTATCCTTTTCGAAATGAGCTCTGAACACTATTGGCGGTACTCTTCAAAGAGAACTTACTTGAACGTTTTGATTTTGACGCTGTAACGGGAGTTTGATTGTTCATCAGTGAAATTTCAATCCATCTCTATAGTCTACAAATATTCGCCTAAGAGACACCGCTGTTTTGAAATTAACCTGGGTAAGGGTGGGCAGAACAAGATGTTAACATTTAAAAATCCTGTAACCTTCAATACAGAAAGGCCTGCAAATACATACAAGGTGCAGCCATGTAGTTCAGGTTGGGTTGGGGCATAGGCTACCATTTTGAGTACAAGAATTTTAAATTATTATTATTATTAATAATAATTAGGAGCAATGCCTTGAGACAACAGGATTTTTTTAATGTTAGAGGTGGGAAATGGCTTGCCTCTCCAATGGCCTGACACCCCATGTACTCCACTGAGTTCCCCTTCTCGCTCTCTCATATACAAATGAGTACTTTATTAATCTATTTCAGAGCCTGTGGAGCTATTTCAGAAGAACTCTGGTTCATGACCTGAGGCCTAAAAGTTTACTCCCCAAAGACCATTGAATAGCACCAGTTTTCTTACAAAATAACCCTGAGCTTGTGCCCATGCTCTGCACTTTTCCCCAGTTGCATTCAAATGAGCTCATTGTTAAGCACTAAAGCTAAGCTTGATCCACAGCTTCATTTGAGAAACTCTGCATGATTGTAGTGGCTTTCCTCTGAAAGGAAGTGTTGCCCCAGCTACCCAAGAGACTAAAAATATACATTTCTGAACACTGGCTGGTAACTTTAGCCACAGCAGAGAACAGGTATGTGGAATATTTGCAGGGAATAATTTTACGTAATTTGACTTTTCTGTAGCTGATATTTTCTTCCTTTTCTTCTGCCTTCTGAAATTCCTCTTAAACAAGAACTGCTTCTAAGAGAGCAATCCTAGGGCACCTAGACAGCACCTTCGGGAGGGGGCATAGCATAGCTCAGATTCCTGGACTTGATGTCAGAGACAATGCTCCAGCCTCAGACCCAGGAGTCCAATCTCCCCTCCCACTCACAACTGTGCTGGCTGCCTCTCCTAGGTCGGAACAGCGTTCCCGTGAGTGGGGAGGGGACTGGGGAGGACAGCTTACCAGGAATTCTCTGGCCTCCACAGCCCCCTTCCCTTTCCCTTCCCAATGCGTTCAGAGGCTAATGGGCATATGGATAGGAATGAGCCTTAAGACTGCAAACTGATGAGCTTCTGGTCATTCTGGCCAGTATTCAAAGAGCTACCTTTAACTTGGTCTAAGACCAGCCCCCTCCCCCTCAACCTCAGCCCTGTGGACCAAATGTGTTCCCCCTGGGGTTTCCAATCAGGAATACTAGGAGTTGAAATCCTCAGCATCTGGAGATCTACTTCCTGCCCATCCCTGCTGTAGAGTCCTGATGGCCCAGTTCAGAACATGGCAGTTAAGATTGTTGAGGTCTATGCCAAATAAAGCCAGCTGTTCTTAAGAGGACCTGCAGCATTCTTGTGTTCATATTAGGCTAAGGATAGATGGATGTGTCATTCTTGGTTTTGCTGAGATTTTTTTTTTTTTTTTTGAGGCCAGGCTTGTTTGGTCCCATTTCCTCACGAGGTTGCATTTTTAAAAAATAGAATTCATACAGAAATTTGTAGAATTGCTGTAGAACAGCTTTCCCCAACTGTGTGCCCTCCAGATGGTTTGGATTACAGCGCCTAGCACTCCTGACCATCAGCCATGGTGGCTGGGGTGATGGGAGTTGTAGTCCAACATATCTGGAAGGCACCCAATTGAGGAAGGATTAAAGGATGTATAGGTAAGCACCAGCAGCTGGAATCTACCCTGACCTTCCCCTGGAAATGGACAAGATAATGTAGCTGTTTAAAGAACTAGCAAGATATTTTCTGTGTATACAAGAGATCCCCGTGTCCCATATGAACCTGCTTACCAACTTGGTTTCAGGCTGTTGCATGTCCCACTGCCAAAAGAGGTTAGGCTGATGGAAACACCCAGATGGAGGGTGTTTAACCTGTTCTGGATGGGGTTGCACTCCTCCTGAAGGAGCAGGTTCATAGCTTGGTTGTTCTCCTAGAACCATCTCTCTCACTTGAGGCTCAGGTGGCCTTGGTGGCATGGAGTGCCTTCTATCAACTTTGGTTGGTGGCCCAGCTATGCCCCTTTCTGGACAGGGATAACCTAGCTTCAGTTGTCTATGCTCTGGTAACCTCCAAGTTAGATTACTGCAATGTATTCTACGTGGGGCTGCCTTTGAAGATGGTTCAGAAGCTGCAGCTTGTGCAAAATGCAGTGGCCAGATTGGTAACAGGGACCAGAAGGTTCGAACATATAAGACCGATTCCGGGCCACTTGAATTGGCTGCCTGTGCATTTCCGAGTCTGATTCAAGGTGCTGGTTTTAACCTATAAAGCCTTACACAGCTTGGGGCCACAATACCTGACGGAACGCCTCTCCCGACAAGAACCTACCCGTATACTACACTCAACTTCTAAGGTCCTCCTCCGGGTTACTCTGAAGGAAGCTTGGAGGACGGCAACAAGGGAGAGGGCCTTCTCTGTGGTGGCCTCCCAATTATGAAATGATCTCCCCGATGAGGCCCACCTGGCGCCAACACTGTTGTCTTTTCGGCGCCAGGTCAAAACTTTTTTCTCCCAGGCATTTTAACAGCTTAAATTGAGTTTTTTTGGCGGAATTTTTGGCCAGGCTTAAAGTTTAAAATGTTTTAAATATTAGCTGTTTTATGGTTTGAAAATTTGTATATTGACTTTTGAATGCGCAATCTTTTAATTTTTGTAAACTGCCCAGAGAGCTTTGGCTATGGGGCAGTATATAAATGTAATAAATAATAACAACACGGGACAGCGTTTTCTGTGGAAGTTAATGAAGCCCCCTCCCTAAGGAGGTTAGATTAATCCCATCATTGCTTAACTTCCAGTGTCAAGACACTCCTGTTCCACTCAGTTCTTTGCGGGCTTTAAAGGGATGACTGCTGGTTTTATCCTTCTGGAAGTTTTCAGTGCCATTTTTAATACTTGCAGAATTTTAAATTGTTTAAATATTTGTTTGGTAGGCTGCCTTGTGGGCCTTTTAACCAAAAGGCTTTCTATAAATATCTTAGCTAATAAATAAAAATTAAGAAAATAACCAATCCAGGTTATTAATCTGACTGTTACACTCTGTACTAACTGAAGTTTCCAAGAAGTCTTCAAAGAGAGTCCTACAGACAGTGTGATACACCAGTCCAAGCTAGAGGCTACCAGTCCATGGATAACAGACCAGGCATCTGACCCTCTTCCACTGCACCCCTCCCCACAATTAGAAACAAACCATTTCCTCAATCACATTATGATCACAGACAGCAGAAACTGTTGCAACATTTGGTGGCAAGTGAGATGGCAAATTTTCTATTCTTAAATAAATCATTTAGTACAGGATGTAAATTAAAACAAGTAAGTGTCCTTACAATGCAGTAAACTAAGGGTGTAACTCTATAGACTGTGCCCTCACTGCTTGGAAGCCCCTGAACTCTCAGAGGCTTCCGAGATTCCTATGTCCTGCTGGGCCGAAGGCGACAGGGCAGGAGGAGTGGCAGAGACAATCTTCGCCTCCCTGTCTTCTGTGTTTGGTGATTTCCGCTAGATGGGTTTTTCAACACATCTGGCGAGGTGCTTCAGAGGGGAAGGGAAGGAGGAAGCTCAGAACATCTCATATGCTGGCCTCTCCAGTCTCCTCCCTTCCCCTGGAATGTTGCCTTTCCTCCTCCTGAGGTCACTCTTCTGACCTCGGAGTGCAGCCAGTGTGGTTCTTTCTTCACTGGCTACGAGGGGAGGGGGTTGGATCTCTGACTTCCCCTTCTGAAGTCAGGGCACTGTCTCCAACCACAGACGGGGGACTGGGATGCTCACCGAGGGACCATAGGACTGCTCTCTGAAGATGCCTCACGGTGTGCCTTTCACAACAATCTCACAAGCTTTTATATCAATCCCCAGCCTTCTAGAAGATACTTTAATGTATCATTATATTGTGCCTGTAGTGTACACCACAAGGCTTGCTAGTACTGCTATTAACCATTTGAGGATTTTTATCATGTACTCTTGCTTTAAATCAGGGATGGGAAATATGTGGCATGACAGATGCTGGTGGACTACAACTCCCATCATCCTGCACCATTGCCTTTGCTGGTGAGGCTTATGGGAATAACAGTCCACCCACTTTGAAAGCACCACATGTTCCCCAAAGATGCTTTAAGTGATTGCTCGGTGATTAAATTTAAATACTTTTGCACATGCCGCTTTGTGGATCTTGAGAGGACAGTTTATCTGAACGTGCAAATCTTACCAATTGCACCCTTGCTGCTTGGATTCCCATCAACTTCCTCATGTAACAAGATCAAGAAGGCTCTCATGCCTGAGTTTTTCACCAACTAACCCTTAGTTACCAAGAGTGCAATCCTATGCATGTTTAGCCAGAAATAAAATCCTATATCTCCCAGCATCTTTCCAGATACTATTGAGACAAATACTGTTGAGACAATACTAAGAAAAACAGCATTACAAGCTCATTTTCTGTTCTTTTTTGTCCCTTCCTCTCAATCACTAAAGCAGTCATGTTAGGTCTATAAACTGTGTTTTCATCTCAGTGTATTTTCATATAATCTTCAGCATGTAAAATGGCATGTAAACCAAAAGTCCTGTCTTTCAATAAGCATTATTTGGATTGGTTTTTTCCCCCAATCAAACCAAGATGTATAAACAAGAAAGCATAGTTGAGATGAATTGTACAAAAATTAAGCCTGCAGACAGACAAAATGTTCTAAATTCTGCCTTATTCAAAGGGTCGCCCAAAGAAACCCTCCTGGAACCACAAACATTTATATGCTCATTCTTGCCTTCTACTCCAAAACTAGTATCAGGTGTTGGGATGTTGCACTGTCACAGCCAGTGGCATGGCCAATTCTAATTAATTTATCTCTTGATGCAGCAATTCTTAGGATCAGCCCTTAGATCTCATGTGTTTAACAATCAGTAGACATCATGGACTTCAAATGCTATGCTAGACATCAAGCCTTTAGTCCTTAATAATTAAGGCCTACCACTTAGTGCTTGCAGACAGTTGGATTGAGGAGATGCCTTCTGTTGCTGGAAGGGCTTAGCTCACAGAAAGTGCCTCTGTCTTCATTTTTGGGGATCCCTTCTCCTCATTTCACACCCACACCACAGCTCCCCTGACCCCCTTCAGGTGGTTGGAGGGGCTGACGTGAGGTGGAAAAATCTGCCTTCGCCAGCCCAGGTGCATGAGATTAAATCTGGATCCAAACCAGCAGCTACAATAATTTTAGGTTAAGTAGCTAGTTTTAATAACTTTATTGCTACTTGTTTATTGCTTCCTCGATTAAAAAAAAATGCACCACAGATGCATAGGAAATATGTTAATAAAGCCACTTCACAAGATCAAAGGGCGACACTTCTCATATAACTTTTCACCAAGCCTAATGTAAGGTTTGTTAAAGCCCAAACATTTGCATGTCCCCAGTCTCATTACATTTTAGCGCTATTGTTTTGTCTAAATTCCCCATTTCTGTTTTCAAAATGTTCAGCAGAGTTCTAGAACTTTCCAAAATCTTCTCATAAGCCAGCTCAGTTTCAGTAAGCATTTTGTCAAGTTCCTTCTGTGAGGCATTTTTCCATGCTAAGCTTTCGCATATGCACTCCAAACGCTTCCTCAGGATCTTGATTTCATCCTGGATCTGATTCTTCTCCTCTTCTGCTTGCCCAATTTGCCTGTTCAGCTCTTCTCTTTGTATGCACAAATCTTCTATGTGTTTCACCAGCTCGTTATTATAGCCTTGCAGAACAGCTCCCTGATGAGTCATTCTCCTGGCTCCTCCCTCCTGAGGAAAAAATGTCTTGTCTTCCACTGGCTGTGCTCACCACCAACTTCCTATATCCTTATCATTTAAATAAGGAAAGAAAGAAAAACCGCTAATCATCTTTGAGCAACACCCTTCCACATACAATGGAAAAACAAATCAGTAACAGATAAAATGCAAATAAGGAAATCATCTTCAGAAGCTTCCAACGATTTTACTTTTCGATTACTTGAATTTTTTTTCAGTTGGATACGCAAGCTGTTGTGGCTTTTCTAAGACATAATTTAGCTGCTGCTATTTTAAGACCTTTGCTTGAGAAGGCTCTTACATTCATTGTAGAGCAAATACTGTATAGTACTCACTAGGCAATTAACTATTTTCTTAAACATATAGGGATGGATCCAGATTTGCCCACTTCGAGGTTGACACTGAAGTGGACAGTGTCCACAAAAGCTTATGCTAGAATTAATAAATCTGTTAGCCTTTAAGGTGCCACAAGACTTTTTGCTGTCATACTTTGGAGTATACCCAGTGAAATAAAAAGGTTTGCGTTCTGCTCATCTTCTTATGTAATATATGTTATCATTCACCAGCAATGCCCTACTGCATTCCACATAGGACAAATGGGCCAGTCACCACACAAAATAACAAATGGACAGAAAACTGCATCAGAAACGACAATATGCAAAAACCAGTGGGGGGGGGGGGGACACACTTCAGCCACCAAGGACACTTTGTCACTCACCTTAAGGTGGACATTCTTAAACAAAGGAACTTCAAAGACAGATAATGTCAATGCAAAACAGTTGAACTTTAAGGTTCAATTCTATGTCCTACCCTACTCATGTTAATCAGCTCATCAATGCAAGGAGGTCTGTATTATTGCTCAACAAATTTTGTGACTGGCCACTGTTATTAGGCTAACTTTAATTCCCTTTAACTTCCTTGTTTACAATACCCCCCATGTCTACATGTTTTTTAAGTTACACAATAACATTGTATACATCTGATAAAGTGGACTGTAGCCCACAAAAGCTTATGGCTATAATATATGTGTTAATCTTTAAGGTGTCACAGGACTCTTAGTCATTTTTGCTGCAATGGACTAACATGACTACTCTTCTGGAAATTAAATCACATTGAGTCTAATGGTTCGCCATGGTGGGCAGGTGTGGCATGAAGGCAAGAGGGAGTGTGAACAATAGGATGGCATTCCACCAACTGGCCCAACCATGCCATTCATCTAGAGGGTACCAGGGAGAAGTTCAGTCCTACCCTGGTAACCTATACACCAGCCTTCCCCAACAGGCTGCCCACATGTATTGGACTACCAGCATCCCCAGGCAGCACAACCATTGTCCTACGGATGATAGGGGTTGTAGTCCAACACAGTAGGAGAGTGCTTGATGACACAAAATACAAAGGGCTGCACTATTGGTACAAAGCCTGCTTGTATGCAATATGCATTTCTCTAGAAAGGCCCACCTCATCCTTTGAGAAGGTCCATTCAAGTGCTGCAGTTTTCAACGTAACAGCCCTGGAGAGAGCAGAGCCCGGACGTATCAGCTCAACAATGGAATGGTGGAATCCAGTTTTATTTTTTGGCCCTAGATGTCTGACCGTTTCTCTCTAAGGAGAACAGATGCCAACGACAGGGATTTCCGTACCGAAGACGGCAATGTAGAAGTAGGCTTAGCTTTCGTCAGGCTGGGATAAGAACAGCTGCTCCTGCTCTCTTAGGCACATCTGTAGAAGTGCAGGAAAACAGAAGGGAGCTCGGCCCACTGCCCTACAGCCGGTTCCCCTCTTTCGCCCCTCCCCTCCGCCGAGACAGCCAAAGGAAAAAAAAGTGGAGGCACCCACCAACCCGTTGAAAGATGCCCACGAGGCAATCCGCTTCTCGCTTGCCTCGGTGCTGGCAGCTGCTCTTCCCGGGACCCAGAATAGCCCAGCGGCCGCCCACGTGCCTCTGAGAATAGCCTTGTTGCCATCCTTAGAAGAAAACGACGGCGGCTGCCACGGGTCATTCGGCATTAGGGGCCGGGAGGAGGCATGCTCAGACGAGCCTCTAAGCGCCTTCGCGGTGGGGACTTCCCAGGAGGCTCTCAAAGGCAGCTGTGCCAGACACAGCTGGGAAAAGGCACGTCGCGCGCGCCTGCGCAGTGCTAAGACTGAAGTCGCAAGGCTACTTTTTCTGCCCTTCCGCAAGCAGATGAGTTGATGTGCAGGAGGCTGAGTCAACGCATTCCGTAGGCCAGCCTTCCCTGACACACTCACTGGGGGATGCTGGGAGTTGTAGTCCAACACATCAGGAGGGACCCAGATTGAGAAAGGCGGCCGATTGAGCGCGCACAAGATTTTAGGCCGATTTTAGGCATGTTTGCTCGGAAAGAAGTTCCATTTGAATTCCATGGGGCTTGCTCCCCAAGTTAGATCGCAATCCTATGCGTGTTTAAACAGAAAAAGTCCTACAACTCCCAGTGTGCCCCAGTTAGCCATGCTGTAGGACCTTTCCAGTCCAAAAAAGCATAGGAGTGTACCCTAAGTGTGCATATAGTGCTCTAGTAGTCTTGAGGTTGAAATCCCGTACCCACTTTCCTGAGAGTAAGTCTAGTTGAAAGCAATGGCATGAACTTCCGAGTAGGATTGCGTTATAAATGGGATATTTGAATACTTGCCCCAGAAGACTTTCTTGGAGATTCATAAGAACGTACGAAGAGCCATGCTGGATCAGACCAAGAGCTCATCTAGTCCAGCGCTCTATTCCCACAGTGACCAACTAGCTGTCGACCAGGGACCCACAAGCAGAACACTGTGCAATAGCACCCTCTCACCCATGTTTCCCAGTAACTGGTGTATATAGGCTTACTGCCTCTGATACTGGAACTCTTCAAAATCTTACAAAATGGTTTCTGAAAATACACCGCATAAAAATGGTTCTGGATTTAAATAGCAATCATTATCATCATCCCAGTGCCATTCATACCAAAAGCTTTATTGGTTCTCCACCTCACTCCCGGTTACGCGTATGAATTCTCACCCCGTTGTCCGGAATAAAACGCAACACACCTCTCCCTTCGCTGCGCAGAACGTCTTTCAGTTGGAGCAGCACCGAAAGAAAATGCGTCTCAGTCTATCAGAGGGCTGGAATCGTTCCACCACTAGGTGAGCTGCTTTTCAGAGCATTCCCAGAGGAGGAGGGGCACGGAAATAGCCGATGGTTGCCGCGTTCTTTGCTTTTCTTCTTTGCGGAAATAGCCGATGTCTTTTCTAATTGGAGATAGCGACTGAGGGGATGGGATCGGTGACGGAGAGAGCCGATGTGGGCTTGACGGAAATCACCGATGCTTTCCGAAAGCGGAGAAGGCAAGAGCATAGGCTTTAAATTCACGACGAAGGCTTGCCGGGACGTGACGGAAACCACCGATGTTTCCCGAAGGGGAGAGTATCAGAATCCGGAGTGGAAGAAGGCGGGACATAGATCTAAGAAAGAGGAGGGAGATTTTTTTTTTTTTTTAAATGGGAGGAGCTCTGGCGGAAAGAGCCGACAACAGCCGACGTTAAGCGAAAGCGTCGTCGTCCGAGTTTCCCGGATGTAGTCGGACGGCGGTAGTGTTGGGAGCAGTGACTGAGGAAGGGGGGAGGAGGCAGCGGAGGGCGAGCGAAGGCGGATAGTGGCGGCGGCGGCGGGGGGGACGTCGTCGTTGTTTACCGCACTCCTCCGTGTGTGTGCGCGCGCGCGCCTCCGGCTGCGGCGTCTCTCCTTCTCGCTGCTGCGGAGAGGAGATGGGCCCGTGAGCGCTGCTTCCCCTCACAGCCGAGCTGCCTGAGCCGCTCCTCCTCCTCCCTCCCTCCCCCTCCTCCTCTTCCCTGTCCCCGGTCGGAGCGCTGCTTCCCCCTCCCCCCTCGGCGGCGCCCGTGGCCCGGCCGCGCCCTCCTGGTCCCCTCAGTCTCTCACACACAGGCCGGGCATTGATGGTAATGTATGCGAGGAAACAGCAAAGACTCAATGATGGGTAAATAACCCCCCTCCCCGTTCCGCCCTCCCGTCTACTCTTCCTCCCCCCCTCCTCCGCCTCCCCTCTGCCCCCCGATACCAACGGCCAGTAACGGTCGCTCGCTCGCTCACGTAACGTCTTTCTCTCTCTCTCTCTCTCTTTCCAGCTGTCACGACCGCAAGGGGGACTCGCAGCCCTACCAGGTACCGACTTCTTCGGCCGCCGCAGTCCCCTCACTGATAGGCCCTGCGGCGGCAACAACTGGAGTGTGGGAGGGCGAGGAAAACTACTCGAGCGCAGGCCTCGGCCGCCCCTGTAGGCCGCACAGAAGCAACCGCTTCCCTTTCCTCTGCTCCGCGCGCGCGGCTGCCGAGGACCGGGAGCGGCTGCAGTGGCGGCGGCGGCGGCGCCGCCGGAGGAGGATTCCTTCCCCCGAGCGCCAGGGCCTGGCCAAAAGCGAGGCAGCGAGAGGCACTCGGCGGGGCAGGAAAGCGAGAGGCCTAGGCCCGATACGGCCGCAGTAGGCGGGGAGGGGGGCGTATTGTTTTCCCTACGAATGGAAGAGCGGGGGCAGTAATGCGTTGAAAATTAAAATCCGAAGAGGGCTATATTTTATCCTTATCTCCCCCCTCCCCCCGTTCGCGCTTTCCTAAGGGAAGAAATAGCTGGGTAGTTAGTTACTAGGCCTTGGGCTATAGTGACTAAAGTGCGATGGGAATTCTAGTTTTTCACATTCTTCCAGTGAGAAAATCTTAAATTGGAAGTAAGCAAAGGTACATATAAATATACTTAAAAACACTGGGCTGACATGGAAAAACATTGGCGTACCCTTTCTCATATACACACAAACTACAAAAGGTTTGGGAGAACTGGGGATGTAAATAGGATTACTTGACCATTGCATTTTGATACCTAACTGATCAGGTATGTAGTAAAATTTGACAATTGGAGGCTGCAGTCAGTGACAGTCCATCTAATGTAAACATTCACCACCCAGAGGCCTGCATTGTGAAAACATGCAGGTGAAAAGAGCTGCTGACCAAAGCAGCTTACAGTGTGCTGTGTTCAGTATAATGAAAGGTGCTGGTGTGCTAAATACATATATAGTAGTTGTAACACATATTTGATTCGATGGCCTTATAGGCCCTTTCCAACTCTACCATTCTATGATTCCTATAACTTCAAAGTTCATGGCATTTCTAGTGCCTTTCTAAGAAATGTTTATATTAAACTACATATCAGTCAGCCTGGCTTCATAAACAAGTGGTCCCATTAATAAAATTGAGTGTTTATATCATTTATTTGGACTAGGCTATTGAGGGGAAAAGAGAAAAGGTGTTAACCAATATCAGGTGCCCCATAGGCTTTGCTATTATTATTATTATTATTATTATTATATTTATTTATATCCTGCCTTTTTCCCAGCACTGGGACCCAAGGTGGCTTACAAATTAAAACATGTTCAGTTAAAACAAATAGTGATATACAAAAATTAAATTATACCACTTGTATGTGGTAATAAGTCATTTTTCATTTTTTAAGTATAAAGTTGTGTTGTTCCCCACAATTGAAAAAACATTACTATACTGCATGTGTAAGTCATAGTTTTTCAGTCAGTGCCTCCTAAAACAATTAAGGTTGCAATCCTATACCTACTTATGTGGGTAAGCCCCATTGAACTTGGTTGGGTTTACTTCTGAGTAAACATGCATAGGGTTTTACTGGTAATTCTATGAACACCCACTTGGGATTAATCTCCATTAAACACAGTGGGACAGGTATAGGGTTGTTATGTAAAATACTTTAGAAGAAAGCTTGAATCCAGTGAACATGCGCATGCTGCCCTAAAATCGTTACTTTGAATAAGTTCCTATGATCAGAAATAGAACATGTTTGTAATAAATTGGGATGAGGGATGAAACAGCCATAATTACTTGTTGCTAGATTTGTGAAATGACAAGTTATGGCTGGGATCTAGACAGTTGTGAAACTAGTTCCATGAGCCAAGGGGGTCTATAGGCTGTTTTTCCTCCCCGACGGCAACTTTCTCTAGATGGCAAGGGCTTCTGAAACAGTTATTTCAAAAACAAGTTTGTAATATAGTGTGGGGGTTAGCTATTCAGGGTGGGGGAGTCAAGAATTCTGTTAGGCTAGCATGAGCCCTTTGTATATGCCTGAGGGCACAATCCTATGCATGTTTAGGCAGAAATAAGTCATATAACTCTCAGCATTCCTCAGGCAGCCGTGCTGGTTGGGGGATGCTGGGAGTTGTAGGACTTATTTCTGCCTAAACATGCATAGGATTGCAACCCTAAGTAACTCTTTGGATGCCAGTCATTGCTTGGAGGTTACCTAACATTGTATGAAAACCTAGAAGATAAAAGGATTGGTTGTAAATTCTGTGGCCACTACCAAAAACTCAGCTTAGAAATCTGTACTTCTGTTGTATTTTTTTCCAGGCTCTTAAATACTCATCAAAGAGTCATCCCAGTGGTGGTGATCACCGGCATGACAAGATGCGAGACACCACAGACCCTTCACCACCAAATAAAATGTTGCGGCGATCTGATAGCCCTGAAAACAAATATGGTGACAACACTGGACATAGTAAAGCTAAAAGCATACATACTCACAGAGTTAGAGAGAGGGATGGTGGTGAGTTAACTTTAACTTATTTTAATACAAAATACTGCTAGCTATTAAAATAAACTTGCATCAAAATAAAGCATATCACTGAAGTGAAGGATTTACCTCATTTCAGTCCAGTCACAAACACTGCCTAAAATGAAATACACAGATAGTGTTTTTTTGTTTCATTCTACTCTATTTTCTTTTCATTATAATTAGATGCTTGGCTTTTCATATATTATAAATGAAAGCCTGCTGACCTGATGACCAGAAGATTAACTGATTCTTCCTTTGAATTTTCCATCTCCTTAATTTCTTGTATTTAATGTTTTCTACTTAAACTTACTGTCTTGCAAAGTTGGAATTACCTTGGGACTAATCTAAATTCAGTAGCAAGATATAGCAGGCTCTAGAGTAACTGACATTAGCTCATTAGTTACATCGAATATACAACATAGCATGGACTGCTCCTAAAATACACTGTTTGGGTTACTATTTAAACAAATGGAAGGTAACTTTAAAAAACATGATCAGTGGGCAAGGGGGTTGGAAGTGAAAAGCTGTGATTCTAACTACGTTACAGTCTCCAGTCCTTCATTGATAACTTTTGCTGCAATCTGTATATTTAGGCTTCTGTACTTGGAAAGCATGCTGGTTGCCTTTTGTGTAAGAGTGCTGTCCAAGGTAAAAACACCATGTCCCAGCAAATGAGGCTGTATATGCTGTCATCTTTGCTGCTTTGGGCCTGATGCTGCTCCAAGAATTTGGAAGGAGGTGACTGGATTGGGGTGCCCCTCAAATCACTGGCCTCTGTTTAGGATGTGTATATAGACCCTGTATCCAGCAGTTGCATGTGCTATATGCAGAGATTTGAGGATTGGTGGCTCCGTTCTTACTAGTAACATTTCAAGTTATTTGTAATGGGTAAATATGAATTTTTTGGATTTTATTTAGTATTGAGAGTTTATACTTGAATGATGATTTCTAAAAAATACTTTTCCCTTGTTACATTGTAAGTATTTATAGTACTCTGCCTTCAACCCCCCCCCCCCATTTTTTTTTACCTCAAGCTCTGTATCTTGGTATTTAGAATAGAGCATACTTTTCATTCCTTCAATCAAAGCGATAGATGTTTTGAGCATATATTTCATTTTATAACAGGGTTATGATTAAATTAAAAATAATTTGGCAAATCTGAATGAGAAAGGGCATTTGCTGGTGTATTAGGACTACTCATGGCACTTTACAACTCACAGTTTTTGTGTGTATATTGCTTCAGTTCTTTATCAAATTTTCTCATAAAATAGGACTTCTGGAGAAGTACATTGGCATTTGCACATGACTGTTGCCCTCCTAAAAACAACCATTGTTCTCTGTGTCATTGGGTCTTGGAGGAGTCCACTAAGTCTGAATATGTAACTTGAGGTCAGATTGTGAATATGAGGCAGGAGGAAAGGATCTTGAGCCCTCTAAGGCAGTGGCTTTTTAACTGGTGGGTTGATCACCAATGTAAGGTGGGAGAAAACAGATGTGATGTCACATCTTCCTTGTTTGTGGAAAATACTGTTTATTTCACAATAAGAGCCAGAAGGAAGAGGTGTGTGGGGGGGGAAGCTACTAAAGGTAAAGGATGGGTGCACCCCATTTTTTAAAAATTAAAATACTGCAGTTAGGGTTAAAAGATGGATTCCAAGCCTTAGAAATGTGAAGATTGAAGGGGCTTAATTACAGTAGGCTATGGGGTCTAGGAGTTGGGTCAATCACATCATGGGAAAATAATTATTGAAATACTTGATTAAGTTCTACATTTGAATTTTATTATGTTGTTTATAACAAGCTGTTTAAGCGAGACAATGAAATAATTACATTTGGGTTCACCTTGGAACTACACCTATTTAAAGTATTTAAAACAGATAATAGTTAACCTAATATAATAATGAATTATTGCTCTGGTAGAGATGGTGAATAGTTTGCCTGTCTTACATGCTAGAAAATTTAGGAAAACCTTGCTGCTTTGAACTTGTTGACTAGCCAGGATGACTTCATAGAACTAGGCTCACTTGTAGAAACTGTAGTGGTATTTGTTTCCCTCGTGTGCACTTTACCACAGTGTTAATTGAAGGAAAAGAGATTGTATTATGGCTTGTAGGGAAGCAGGTCTTAATTTCAGCTTGAGAGACAGTGTGGTATAATGAATAGAACATGGAACTGAAAAGACCTGGCTTCAAATACCCCACTTAACCTTGAAGCTTGCTGGGTGGTCTTGATCTCTCAACCAGTCTCCTCATTTAGGGCTATTATGAAGATAAAGAGGGATTACTACAAATACACTGCCATGAGTACCTGTCGAAAGAGTGGAGTAGAAATGTGATGGAAGCCTCCCATTCCTCCTTTTCTTTACAGTTTCAGCTAGACAAGCTTCTTGGTTTGTCTAGCTGACATACTGTGTTGCGGGTGGGATTGGTGATGGTTTAGGATCCTGTGGATCTTGGCCTCTTCTCTCCTCCATCCTGCTCTCTTTTTTCTCTCCCCAAGCTCTTCATTGTTGCTGGTGTGATCTTGGAAGAGCAGCCAATGTGCTGCTTTCTGTGGTGGCTGTGAGGGGGTGGGGGGAAAGGTTCAGTCTCTGATTCTCCCTCCTGAGGTCATAGCAGTGTCTACGGCCATGGTATAGGGGAATCCGCCATATCTTACGGTCCCTGAGGTGGTCTCCCAGGGACCGTGGGATTGCCCTGAGAAGCAGACTTCTCAGTGAAGCAAACAACATTTAACACAAAAAGGAGATTGTATACAGTGGGTTGACACAGTTTTTGTGCTATGGTTTTATATACTTGGAAAGATAGGAATGTAATGTCTCCATGAAGCCTTTTCTTACATATGTAGGGTATTATGAGTCTATTTAAATGTATTGGCACAGTAATATTTTTGGGGTGGGTGGGGAGAAATTGGTGGGGTGGGTATACTTTACAAATATTTGACTAATGAATCTGACATATTGACTACCTATAGGTTCTATTAAATAGCAAAGATTATAACAGACAACCCTAATCCTGTTCTCTTCTTTAGCTGTTGTGATGAACGGACAACTGCAGTGGCATTATGCATCTGGTGTGATTGCCTCTAAAAAAGTCTCTCTTTCTACTTCTTCGCCAGTGAAGTTTTATACTACTGCTAGATGAGTGAGGTTGCTTCTAAAAGCTCACAGTGGAATGATTGAAATCTCTGCCTTCGTACCCCTTCCCCCAAGTCTGGTGTTTAGGGTCTTCTCCATTATTGCAGTAGTAGTGTTGAAGGTCGCTGTTGCCCTGGTACAGGTAGCAACAGGGGATGAAGGCCTATGTTGCTTTCCAGCCACACTGTAGTACACTGTTGCCACACTGAAGCAGGGTAACGGGCCTTTAGTAGCATTTATCCTTGTTAAATATGCCTGTGTCACAACATCTGCAATTCTAGATGCTATACATTTTAGAGTTGTGTAGGTTCATAATTTGAAACATCAGTGACTTGTCTTTTGCACAAGAAACAAGGTATCAGAAAAGCAATATAAGTTAATGTTTTATATTTTGCAAGATCTTAATCTTTTGTGCTTCTATGCTAAGCTTCACACTAAAAGATAAATATATTGTATGAGATCAGGCTGAAATGTCATCTTCCTTTCATAATGTGTATAGAAATAAATGCAAAGCAAATGCATTCATCCTGACCAATTTGCTTGGAAGTAAATTCCGTTGAAGTCAGTGGAAGTAAGTTTGAAAAAAAAGTAGGTAGAAAGACTGCAATATTAGGGGTACTCATCCCTTCCAAGAAAATACTTCAGGCCTCAAACTGAGTTGCCTACAACTTAAAATTACAGTTAAACACTATTGATAACAGGATTTACTCTTCTTGTTGAACTTCCTTTAGGAATTGACAGTTTCATAGGTAAACTCTAGTTTGTTAAGCAAACCCTCATGTCTCTTATGAGAAGAGTAATTTTTTCCTAGGTTGAAACACTTGATGTGAAGAGTTACATTAAAAATCTGGAAATGGGGGAAAGATAGCAGAAATTGCCAAATGGAAAAAACCCTAGAAAAATTAGGAAACCCTTCTTTTCCCCATTTCCCTCCCAAGCACTGTTTTTTCCTCAAAAAGTTGAACAGCTTTGGATTATGATTTTTTTTAGAATTTAAGACCAAGTATTTATATATTGTTACCCAGTTTTTATGCCCCCAAAATGATTTCTAAAAACTATGTAATAAGAAAAATATGTACAAAAATATGAAGTCACGGGGAAAAATGGGTTTTTAATCCTCTCTGTAAGATTGTCAGCATAGATATTTCTTTCATTCTTTATTAAAATTATTGATCTAAAGTATATTTTACTGATAGACATGCTCAGTTTCCCAAAATGTGAGTAGAATCACCATTGTGCATTCTTGACAGTTTGGGATTTCCTCTATAGAGTCCTGTTTATGACATTGTAGCAGTCATTTAATGTAGCTCTAATCTACTCAGACAATAATTACAAATGTACTAACTGAGTTTACTTTTAAAAAAATTAAAATATGATAATTTTATGAGCAAACTTAAGTTATACATAAAATAACTTCAGGAACAGAAAGGCTACTTTATGTTCCTAAAGCAGCCATCCCCAACCTGGTGCCCTTCCGAAGTTTTGGACTACACTGCCTAGCATTCCTGGCCATTGGCCATGCTGCCTGAGGCTGATGGGAGCTGAAATTCAAAATATCAGGAGGGCACCAGATTGGGGAAGGCTGTCTGAAAGCAACAAAGTGACTTGAGATCTGTGAAGAATGCTAAAAAGAATAAGTATTTTTTATTTTTCAATTTTCCCAAGATTTCTGTCCCCCCCCCAAAAAAAAATCCCCAGTTTTTTACATTTTACATCTCTACTCCGGAAGTATATTGTTCCCGTGTGGTGTGCAGAAGGTTTTGGTGTCAGTGGGGACTGCTGTGGGCTCTTAGATTTTTCTGTGGTTAGAAAAGACATCCTTGATCCTATTCTTCCTTCTGAAAAGCGGGATAAAAGAGTGGTGTGCAGCAGATGTGGAAAAACAAGACTGGATGTAACAGATCTTTCTGAGTTTCCTGACAATGACACATGTCTTAAAAAGCACAAGAGGAACAAATTGAATGCCTGACCATAAGGAGGACATGAATTAGTAGATAAGGTACTGTCTTTAGAGCATGGGTGCTATCAAATGCCTGATGAGATGCTCTAGGTGTGAAAGCCAGGGATACTGTATGTATGTATGACTTAAATAACTTCAGTAAAGATGCCCCCATCTCATTTTCCTGGATGAATTTTTCATAATGCATAACTAGTTAAGGTAGAATGTTAAATATACCGATAATCAAAATTTAGATATAATAGCTTAAATTAGTCAAATATGGAAGGTTTTTCTTTATTGAAATGTGGTTCAATCCCTATATCCTTTCTTTTTTTACTTGAGGAACATGACAGTTGTAATGGTCTTTATCAATTGTTTAATGAATTAAGACAGCAATCCTATACCTATTAAACTTGGAATAAGGCCTACTGAACTCAGTGGGACTTCTGAATAAATATGTATAGTTTCAGCAGTTGTCTTCTAGTAAACCAGATCAGGACAAATTTGGTTTAGCAGGTAATTTCACATTGTGGCTAAAAGCATTGAAACTTATTTTTGTTAATTAAGGAGTTCACACACTTGAGATGCAATTTCTAAGATGGCTAGTGAAAAAGAGCATAATACTATAAGTGCTGATGATTTTGCTAATGTTCTGAATAAGGAGTTCTCTAAAAGGTGAAATACTTAACTTGTCATTCAGCAAAATATAAGCCTGCGCCAGTTTTTCTTCAGTTCAGTTGTTATACTGGATAGAAATTGGGATGTATCTACTTGGGTTTTCTTTAAAGCTAAAATAAAACAGTTTACAGAAATTAAACATATCAAGTCTTACAGCTCAAAAATCTGTCATTAAACACAGAGAGAGGATGTATAAAAATAAGAATCTAGCAAGTAAATGCCTGCTGTTTTTTTTAAAAAAATATATGCTGTAGGTCAGGGGAGAGCAAACAAGGATAGGAGCCCTCACAATCATAAGACAAACAAAAACAGGACCAGAGGATGATGGCAATTCAAGAAATGAATGTACAACAATACTCATGGTTGAAATATTTCATACAAATATCAGGCAATGTTTTATTGGCTCAACTGAGCTTGACAATGAGCTGGTGGATTGATAATCAATTCACCAGCACCATTTAACTGTTAATAAACTTTTTATAAAATTGTACATAAACAAGTAATGAATAATATTTTAACACACAAGAATTAATAAAATGCTGTACAAATACCAACGGTCAGGAACTTGAAATTCAAAATATCTGGAGATCTATTCTCTAGAGCCGCCCTTTTCAAGTTTGGAGCACTCCAGATATGTTGTATTAGAACTCCCATCATTTCCAGTCAACATGGTCAATGGTTGGAGATAATGTAAGTTGTAGAAGTGTAGATGCATTTGGAGGGCACAGTGTTGGGGATTGCTGCTCTAGAGATTAAAAACTGACTTGATACCAGTGGATTGCCTAAGGTTCTATGGCTCATATTGGAAAAGGCACTCCTAAGGTGTGCTGGACCCCAGTCATGTGGTGGTGGGGTTAATGCTCAAAACCAAACCACCTGAAACTTATTTGCAGCTGGGGCTGCTCTCTAAAATTGAACTAAGGACTATTATAAGTTGCTAGCACGGGTATGACAACTTAAATTTCAGAGGTAGTGAATGCTTTGTTAGCATAGACCCGATTATTTGGGGCACATAATCACCAATCTCTACCTTTCCCTTTTTGGGCAAAGTTCTTCAGAACATAGTGGCATTGCAACTGCAGATGGTTTGGGAGGAAATTCATACTTGGATCCATTCCCGTTCACACTGAGGCTTGGTCTGAGGCACTGTATGGTGGTGGTTCTAATCTTTCCTGTGGGTCAGTCCCAGAATATGGTGTTGGAGAATTTCTGCTAAACTCCATGGCCTTTAGCTTATGGGGTGTCTCGGGGTTCCAGTTTGTCCCCAGTGCTGTATGACTTTGGTGGGGGATGTTATCTGGAGGTTTGGGCTGCACTGTCCACACTATGCAGATCCCGCACAGCTCTACCTCGCATTTCGACCTACAAAATCCAGCGAGGCTATGGAACTCTTGAACAGGTGTCTGGAGATGTTTTGGGGATGGTTGAGGATTCACAAACTGAAACGTAATCCCTGTAAAACAGAGTTGCTGTGGGTTGGGAAGCTAGGTGATCTGGCTGGAGCCTGTAGCTGATCCCTGCCAGGATTGTACTATTCCTGAAGGCCCAAGATTGCAGCTGACCTTATTACTATACGTGGAGGTAGTAGCAGTGACCAGGAATTGCTACTTAACATTCAGGCTTAGCTACTGTAATGCTCTTTACATGGGGCTACCTTTGAAGTCTGTTTGGAAACTTCAGTTGGAGCAAACTGTTGCTCACCTGGCTATTGATGTGGGCCAGGAGATCAAAACATGTAACACCAATTTTGCATTAGTTGTACTGGTTAGCAGTACTTTTCCAGGCACCAAAATGATTAGGGCATTAAAGGTTATCTTATCTTAACAATTGCCTTCACCCATATGATCCTGCCCATTTGTAAAGATCGGCTACTGTGCTTGCCAGTAAGATTGATTAAGTTGGTGGACATGGGAGAGAGGGCCTTCTCAGTCATGGCCCTGCAGTTGTGGAAATCTATCACAACTGATTTACACATGGCCTGTATAGTGCAAGCCTTCAAACAGGCCTTAAACACTTATCTGTTCTTGGCTGCAATATTTGAATACTGAACTTTTTGGATTGTGTACTCTTATCTTTCTCTTGAAAATTAACTTTCACATACTAGATGCTATCGGTTTTTAAATTATGCAGAGGATAAGAAACTTCAGTGCTTACTCTAGTAAAGAGTAGTAAAATCACTTCTATATGTGTTAGAAATAATTCAATGAAAACTTCTTTGCATTCTCTGATAAATCATAGCTTATTGTATTCATAACTTCTTTCAGTTAGTAGTTGTAGATTAACCTAGTCTATTGATTTGCTCAGCAAATCTGAAGAAGCATTCCAGTGGATATTAAGATTCTTTCCCAAAGTCTTTAACATAAAATTTCTGTGCTACAGATAGCAGTAGAAACATTTGTTTTGAAATGATCCCTTTCTGCAGGCCTGTATTGAACAATAATTGTTCAAAACCTGAAAACAAAGCAGGTTTTGCCTAGTCAGCTTTTCCAATAAAAATGATAATATCAAAATACTAGCTGCTCAGCATTTCAAGTTCATAAAGCGTGGTATGTGTTCATTCTTAAATTAATCCAGATAAGAGAGGCGGGCATGGGTGCCAGCAAACTGAATGAGAATATTCAACCCAGGGTTGATAAAAATCATTAAAAAAAGGATTTAAAAAATTAAAACTGTTTTTAAAATCTTTTAAAAGTTTAAATTAGATTTTGAAATTTCCTTAAAAGAATTTGTTAAAAAAAGTGTAGGTCAGAAATATCATCCTGAATAATTACACAACTGCCAATTATATTGGAATTCAGTAGTTTATGGAGATGGGATATAACCTGATCAGTCCTATTCTGCACTGTAGGTTGTGTACACAAGTGTATGCTCTCTCAAATCCTTGTCTGTCTTTAAGTGCAAAGACAGAGAAGGTCAATAGAGAATTTGGGGACATGGAATAGATCTGAATTAAGAGGAGGAGTCTGGATATAAATGCAAGGGATAGGGGAGGGGAATAAAAAGTGAAACCAAGAGTAAACTGAACATATTCATGCAGTCCTGACTTTTGAGGAAACTTCCACTGCATATATCTTCCATTTAGAAGGGAAATACCTAGCATGGCAACAGCAGGCTATAAGAGAGAACCCATTTGAGAATATTTTGTTGATGTACTTGTGGTGGTTGAAATTGCCTAAATTTTGTTTTTTAATTACTTTTACTGAAATAGTTAACCATTCAAAAATTCATGTGTGTGTTTGTTGACTGGGTTTGCACAACAAGCTAACCCATGACGGGTTTTCTGGAACAACCCATGATGGGTGAACGTGTGGTTTGTGAACTGTGTTTTCCACCCAGAGTGGCTTGTTTCCCCCAAACAACCTATCTTCTGAACCAGTGGTCTGTTTTACCTATGGAGGGTTAGCATGTCGTCTGTTGCACCAGCTTGGTTTATGGAGATTGCCTATAGAGGTACTTGACAAGAGTGGCCAAAATGTTGCTCCCGCTCTGCTCCTCTTGGAACAATCTCTGAGCAAACTTGTTTTTCTGCCACATTCTGCTGTGTTTCTGTCTCCAAATCAGCTCTGGGCAGTTCCCAAGCAGTTTCACGTGTGGATAAATCCTCACTTTTCCATGAAAATGCAAATCTGCAAAGCAAGCTCGGATACCTGCCTAGCTGGGCAGGAGGACTGCAGGGAGAGTAGGGGCAAGGGGAGGAAGAAACAAAATGAGCTGCATAGCTTGTTTGTCAGATCATCTAATGGAAGCACAGTAGGTTATTTGCCAAACAACCTATTCTGCGTAGCTTTTCACCCACCATGGGTTAGCGTGACATGTGAACAGGCTCATTGTGACTATCAAGTATAGAGCTGTTACCAAGTAGTTTCCAGAAAGGGGCTGAAGTCCTACTGTGATCAGTTTGCAAGACATTTTGCAGATAAAATCACTTGCATCCACTCTGACTTGGGTGACATGTTTATTTCAGAATTTGCCTCTGTGGTCATAAGGGCACTGTCTAGTCACCTTTGGATGGCTTTCAGCTTGTGTAGCCTGAGGATATGCGGTTATTGGAGCGAAGGCCTCTTTCATTAGAAGGAGTCTGGTTTAATCTTATAGATGGTGTATTACCATCTTAATTTGATGGTGTATTTGTTCTGAAATGGTTCTCACAGATTTCGGTGCCTGTTCTTTGTTCCTCTTGCTCCCCAGCCTCTGCCTTTATCCTATGCTTCGTATCAGCATTTGTACGCTCTGCCAGAGGGGAGAAAGCTAATGCAGCAGTAAGAAACCTGCTTTTTCTTCAAGCAATCACTTTGAGACTGGGTTTGGATGACACTAGTCGATGGTTGATTAAATAGTCCATTGTTGATTAAATAGTCCACCTTTGACTATTGTGTCGTCTGCACAGCCGTTGACCTTCTGCACAACCGTTAATTATTGTGTCATGTGGCTGTGCCTACAGAGTCATGAGGCAAGAGCTGCAGAAACCTCTGCTGCTGTTACCCAGCAGTGCCCTGTAGGCATGTATGATTCATCCCAGGAAGCATGTGGGGATCAATTGGCTCCCCATGTGCTTCCCAGGACGTGCACAAATGGAGATCTGGGTGGAGGGGTGTAAGGATCTCTCCTGCGGCTGCAGCATCAAATCGTGGGAGAAATCCCCCCCTCCACCACGATATCCATTTGGATATTGGGGAGGAAGGGTGTATGGATCTGTCCTGTGACGTCAAACCGCAGATAGATTTCTCCTGCGGTTTGACGTTACAGCTGTAGGACAGATCCATCCACCCCGATATTCGAAGCCCATTTGTGGATATTGGCACGGCATGGAGGATGCTCGCTGTCTCCCTCTGTGCCGTCCTAATACCCACAAATGAGTAATGCGGCGAGGCAGAGGGAGGTGCTCCCCTGACACTGTTGCCCCACCCAGGGACGGGACATGTGGCGCTGGTTCCCATGAGAATCCCCCTTCATGCCAGGTCCCCCCACCATCAGAACATGAGAAGGAGAGCATGGTGCCAAGTACTGACAGTGGGGGGGACCCAGCACGAAGGGGGATTATTATGGGAACCAGCGCCGCCACTTGGTGGGGAGGGCAGAGGGGTGGGTGGGCAGGGGCAGGGATCATCAATACTCAACCATGTGTTAATAGTTCCATGGATGACTATTATCCTGTCGTATGGGGAGTACCCCTGAAATAGTCATCTGTGGAGTTGACTATTAACGCATAGTTGACTATTGTGTCATCCGAATGCGGCCTGAGTGTAATCTCTGTGTAATCTAAAAGAGAAGGAATGATACTATAACCCTGGTACTCTCTACTATGGTTGTATGGGAGCTTTAGCAGCACTGCTCTGTCTCATTCTAGCAGAGTAATGTGAAGAGCTCATGCTGGGGCTTTTCCTCATGCCACTGTCAGCTTTTGAGAAAACTGAGTTAACACTGGGGAAACTCTGTAGTCCTGGGCTTTTGGTGTTCGCTGACCTCTGTTCTGGTGAGCTGGAAACACTCATTTAATTACTGTTTCGAGGTAAGGGTGATAAATTTTTAAAAAATATTTTGCATATCAAAGCCCTATTCAATGCAGTGTGACCTGACCGCTGAGTAAACCTGAATAGAATTGTACTGTGTAGTTTGGCTTTATATGACGGAAACACTTGTATATAAAGGTTTGAAGAAATCTTTATATACATTATTTATTGAAAGGAAAAGGAAAGTGATTGATGAACATTTCATCATGGTATCTGTGCTGAGTGTTTAACAGAGCAATCTTATGTATGTTTACTTGGAAGTAAGTCAAACTTTATTCAATGAGACTTACTTTCTAATAACTGTGTTTAGGAGTTTAGCCTGAATTACAGTAAAATATTTCAAATATTTCTCAATTGAGTTGAAAGTGATATTAATTACCGTTGAATATCATTTGATTTATTTAATAGTAGAAGAGCTGCTTGCATACACAGCTACCAAGGCTTATGTCAAAACTTGGAAGCAGCTTTTTAAATATGCTGTTTGAAAGCTATGGATTTCCTGATGAGCAGTTAACAACTCCACTGTGGGTGGTGTTCCTTGATTGTTCGAAGGAGGGAGACTGTATTCTTAATTTTTGTGCAAACTACTCTTAGGGATCTGTTCTTTTTGTATTGGACTCAGTGGCTCAATTCGGACGACACAATAAACAACTGGTGTGGGGGAAACAATCGTCAGTTGTTTTGACTATTGTGTCATCCAAATGCTGCCATAGTCAACTCAGTGCTGATCCTAATCCACACCACAGCTGATCATTTATTACCATGTTGTGTGGGGAGTACCCCCTAGTTGAACAACTGTAAAGTTGATTATTACCCCACCATTGACTATCGTGTCATCCAAATTGAGCCAGTGGCAGTGTTTGAACAACACTATAGTCAGTGGTGGGGTAATAATCAACTCTATAGTTGTTTATATAGGGGGTACTCCCCACACAACATGATGATAATCATGGTGTGGATTCAGATCAGCGTTGAGTTGACTCACTCATCCCCTGCCCTCTTTCCCCCCTCAGTCCTCCTGCTAGTATCCCATCAGTCATTGTTGCTGAAAATCCATCCTGCTGGCTGGACTAGAGCTGCAGCCGCTGCTTTGACCACACTTGCCTTGTGACTCTGTGGCTGACAAAATAACCAATGGTGTCCTCAACACAACATGGTAAACTAGAGTGCTTCAAATAGCCAACTCTGCACAGCGTTGGTTATTTGTGTTGGTTATTCTGCGAAATAACCAACCATTGGTTAAGAAACTCTCCACACAACACAATAACCCACGGTGGGTTAAGTAACCAACTGTCGACTATTTAGACCACTGTTGCTTACCGTGTTGTCTGACCCTATCAAAATATACTGAAGTGTCTGTGTATTGCAGAAACTTGGAGATGTGAAGTGCTGGGAAAATTCAGACCAATCCCACCCTCCTGTATTTTCCCTCAAGGGTAATTTTTCTTTCCCCCCGCTAAATTGGAAAATTGAACAGCTTTGGTTTATGTAATATTTTCTTCTAGAATGATGAATAAAACGTTTCAGATAATGTTTCTATATTGCTACCAAGTCCTGACTCCCCCCAGATTATTTCCAAAAGCTATAATCAAACTGGAAATAATGAAGCCATGGAGGGGGCGGGAGAATGCTTTTTAAATTCTCTCTGGAAGATTCCCAGCATACTGATTTCTTCCATTCCTTATTAAAAATTATTGAACTAATATATCTTTTATTTGTAGATGCATTTTTAGGGATGCTTCAAGTCAGGCTCAGTTTCCCAACATGTGAATAGAGTTACCATATCATAATATGGAAGAAACTACATTCTTGACAGTTTGGGTTTTATAGTTCTAATCTAAAACCCACGTATGAAAGAAGCACTGTAGGTTATCCTGCCACTGAAACCAGATGCAACCAAACAGCAAGGGAGTTGTCCCAGCAATGTTACTTTTTTTAAAAAAAATTTAAGGCTTGGGTCTATGGATCTCATTATCACATTTTTTTAAAATAAAGTTCCTAATTAGGCCTTTCCACTAGGGAATGCTGTTTCAGCTATAAAACTTAAAATTCCTGCCACTAGAATAAAAGCCCTTTATCTAAAAGAAACTCAGCAGCCTGGTTCCTATGGCATAGGCATGGAATTGACACCACTGCTAGAGACAAACTTTCAAGATGAACGAGGTATCTACTAATTAAGATTTACAAATGAGAATTTTATTTATTTATTTATTGCATTTTTATACCGCCCCATAGCCGAAGCTCTCTGGGCAGTTCACAAAAATTAAAACCATGTCACTCTTCAAATAATAGGTTGAGATTGCTTAAAGCAGGGGTCTCCAACCCATTCGGGCTCAAGGGCACATTTGTGGGCATCACCACAAAATGTCTGATTGGTAGATTGCCACTTTGGCGTCTACCTGTCATGTCTATAGATTTTAGGCTGCATCTTATTCAGCAAAAACTTGTTTCTTGTCAATTGGATTCTGCAACGTCTGTTTAATAAGAGATTGTCTCATTTGGCTAATTGCTGGTAGTGCAATAGAGCTGATGCTTTTAAACATATGTTTTGGCAATTTCTAGTAGTTGCTTCTTTTTGCGGGGAGGTTATTACACAGATCAACTTTGCACAGAAATCGTTTTAATATTCATTGAGGTACATACTTTTAAACATTATTTATCTGTTTCATGGAAATTAATAGCCAGCGAAAATGGATTTGCCACACCTTTTGACAGTTAAAAGAATGGTATTACAGCATTAGAAGGATAAACATTCATCTATTGTGTAATAGATTGAGGACCTTACAATGCTTTCAGTTTTTGAATAGGTGACGTGTAGAAGCGATTGTTAAATGGATACTTTTGGATATTTGGTTTGCTTTTTTTGAAGTCTATGTATAATTGCTAGAAAGTTGTTGGCATTTCAAACAAATCTATGTATGTATATTTAAAAAAAACACATTTTTTTTACAGGTGCCATTAGAATATGGCACCCATGGATGTCATGTTGGAGACCCCTAGCTTAAAGGTTCTTAAATTGAATATGGTTGTTACCATTCCTAATAGGTGTGAAAGTCTCGTCCAGTTAAATAAAATCTCAATAGCTTTTCTTTCAGACAAGATTACCCTAAACTTTACCCCTCACACAGGAAGATATTTCGGAATTTCCTTAAATATCCTTACAAACCGAAATGTATACTAGTTACCTCTGCCTCCAGTCCTTCTTTCTTCTGGCTTCTAGGATTATTCAGATGTTTAAGAGACTACTTGCTGAAGTTTACTCAGGTCAGACATAAAATAGGAACCCAAGATATATTATGTATAATTTGCTTTACTCATAACATTAATGATGTCTGATTTAATACATTAAAATGTATAGTTTATTCAGACATGTATAAATTTACTCTGTTTACTTTATTTTAAAAAAGATATAATGATTTTATGAACAAATCAAGTTGTATATGTCTTTTATATTCCTAAAGCAGCCTTCCACAGCCAGGTGACCTCCATATTTTTGGGACTATAACTCCCAGAATTGCTGAAAATTGGCCATGCTGCCTGTGGCTGATGGAAGCTGAAGCCCAAAGCATCTGGAGGGCACCAGGTTGGGAAAGGCCGTCCTAAAGCAGCAAAGTGACTTTAGATCTGTAAAGAGCGCTAAAAATATATTACATATTTTACATTTCCCCAACATTTTTTATTTCTCCCCACAAAAAAAATATGTTTACCCTATATCTTCAAAAGTTCTAGATATTTTACATCTCTACAGATAATATACATAGCCTACCACTCCTCATTACATTAACCTTTTGCCCTGAGTATTACTGCTGTTTGATCTTGTATTGTACCCCTGGTTTCATCTAACTGTGGCATAGAATTCTGTCCTAGGTCAGATGCAGGAATTCCTTGAGAAACTGTCAGTTCTTCGTATATTCCTATTGCAAGCAGATTTTTCTGGACTAACTGCAGTTTTGCTTAGGTACATTGGGGCACTGCTGTTGCATTTGATTTTTTTAAGCCTCTTGCTCTGCATGCTATTGGGTGACATTTAGCATATCTGCAGCATAACTGTTTTAGCAAAGTTGTGCTAGTTGAGATTACTTCTGTACCTTTTTGAAAATACATTGTATTCCTTGCTAAGTGAGTTAATTCTGAACTACTGTCTAGCCTATTTTTTGTTGTTGCGATATGAGTGTAAATTGGTGTTATTGGTCACCTGTCATTAATTTTGAGAGTACTTGGTAAGAGTGAGGGCCCAGTTGCTCTTTCCGTCATCTAATATGTGACAAGAGCAGGAGGAAAACTTCTTTCTTATTTCTTTTCCCATCCAACGCTAACCATTCATGTTGGTCTTCAAAACTAACACTGTCACACTTTTTAAGATGCAAAAAATTAGATAATGCAGATACTCTGCTTCATTCTTCATATATGATAGTACAGAATTTATTAGTCGTTACTCATATTATCAACATCTGTTGCCACTAAAGCAAGAGTTGTAACAGGTTGATTGCTTGGATTTATTTTCTAACAAGAACTTCAGATATTGAAAAGCATCCAGTACTGCTGTTACTCTCCTGCTTGATCTGTTGTGCGAGCAGAACCCACCACGTGCGCAACAGCAAGCTATCAGTTAAAAAAGGAACCCTGGAACCGAGCGAGAACAGAAAGTTGGACTTGAAGTGGTGCTCTGGCAAGTGATGTTGCAGGCAGGAAAGGGTCAACTCCCACAGCGCTTGCTGTGTTCCTGATTCTGAGGGTTGGAGGGGAGGTATGGCATAGTTAACCTCTTGAGATACTGAGATAAAGCCACCTCATGTTGTGCCAACATGGGGTAGTTGGATTGGTTGACAAGTTTTAAGAGGATTTTTATATAATTCCTTAACTGTGTCAGAACAGTATGGCCTGAAGTCAGAATGGAGAGAGGAGTGGGAATGAAGAAAGTTTTCCCACCTTCTCCTGATTGTACTTCCATCCCTTTTACGAGATCCTTGATCATAACCTGACATATCTAATAATTAAAACATTCCATGTCTGAGGCTTTCTCATGGATGGTGGGTTGGGAAGGTTGAGCGGATCCCTGTCTCCCCCCAACCCCTGGGTTCTCCATACTGGACTTCAGTGCTTCAGCCTCTGGCCTTCTTTCATCCCCAGATGTGGTAGATGAGTGCCTGCTCATGATGTTCATCCTGTTAAACTAAGACTCATCGCCATATGGGCAGTCATCTGGGAATTGGCGAGGTTTCCATTGAAAGTTACGGATGGACTTTGCTCCTTGGCACTGGGCTTGGAGAGAACACATTCTTGGTTAACAAGGAGATAGTTGCACCGCTACAGCTGGACTTTACTCCTTATGCTTCTGGGAAACATATCACAGCTTGCCACTTGCTAGGAATCTGGCAACAGTGTTGAAATGTCCTTTCCTGCTCAGCCAGTGAACACTGTGTCTGCAGTGTCCATGGTCTGCCCTGAAAGTCCTCAGCTCCACCAACAACCTGTCTCAGCATTTTGACCTGACTTGATTCCAGGCCCCATTCTGCATCACTGCTGAAGGGCCCCACTCACTATCTTTACAATGTCACAATGCTATTGGATTGCACGCTCCATTGGAGGATATTGTGGAGTGTCTGACATCTTGTCCACGGAGGTTGTGAGCACTGAGAGATTTCCCACATGGGGGCTTCTTCTGTTGCTGAGGAGCATATGTATCAACCATCACATGAAAGGATTAGGTATGGAGAGCTGCACCTGAACACTGGTACCTCTCTTTCCTGGCCCATGAAATGAGCTGGAGTAAGGAAGGACACATGATTCCTCTGTGGAACATACCTGCCAACCATCACCAGAGTGCTAACCCTGCCCAATTCTGAAAGAACTAGATATGGAGATTTTCACTTAAGTATTTTTTTCTTCTGCCTCTCTGAACAAATAAAAACACTGTTGGTTTTTAAAGCAGTAGCTGTAGTGAGACAAAAATTACTGAGACTAACTAACTGGAATAAGGAGAGACTCCTGCCTAGCCCCAGGTCAGACGTCTCAACAAAAATAAAAATTTAAAAAGAGAAGCCACTGCCCCCAAGCCTAAACTTGGGAGCTACTGCTTAACCCTGCTCTCCTATGGAAGGCAGAGCCAAGACTGAGATGGGTTGTTCCCCTTCTGGGCAGATACAAGTCTGATCTGATTTGCCCTGCTTGCCATGGAAGTGGGAGCTGACCCTTTCCTGCCTGCTCTGCTCCCCTGCTTACCAAGAACGCTTGTTTCTGAATCAAGACAGGGCAGCGGAGCTTCCTTCTGAAAATCCTGCTGACCTGACCTGTTCCAGAAATAAGCATTTTCACTCATTTGGGGTTACGTTTAGAACTGCTAGTTTTCTGTTGCACTAGCAAAGGATTCTGCTAGTGTGGTCAGGCTTAGATACTGGCCGTGTCTGTACAAATGAATTAGTAGTTAGGACAAGAAAGCGGCTTTATTGAAATTTACTTCAGTATACAAATATGAAAAGTTTCATTTATCTATTTGTACATGCTAGTTTGAATTTTCTGAAAATTATGTTTTGGATAGAATCTGGAGAGCCCCAACTTCATAAAACTTTTCCTCTTTGAAGTCTTTTCCTGCAATTAAAATGCTTCTTAGGTTGCTCTTCTATCTATGTTGAAGAGAACTGCCTTCATTTCAGCAGCAGTGAATGCAGAATATGTGAATAGCAATACTGGTTTGGGATTATAATAGCTGCAAGTACCTTCTGCCTGAATAGTATCTTAAAAAAATAACTAATTATGGAGGGCAGCCATATCTCAGGGTTCTGTTAACCTGTTAAAATTAAAAGTTGTCCAAGGCCATAAGCTGTGTAACTGCATGCAGCTTTATCTGACTGCTCTTTGTCTTCAGTAATGGATAACTATGGAATTAGAGTCCCGTCTCCTTACATCAACAATTTAACCTAAATGGTGTTCTATGGTTCTCCCTTTTTTTAATGCTTAACTGTTAAGTAAGGGGAATGCATCCCATATAAGCAGAAAGCTATAGTGCAGTGCATGTAATGGGCAGTTATAATGCTCTTGTCAGCAGTGCTACACTCATCATAAATAGTAACAAATGGGCAGTTATGTTCAGTTAGTGTTTAACTGGCATTTCAATTTTTGAGCTGCAGATTGTTCAGATTAGCACAAGTTCATACTTGTCCCTCTGTCAATAATACAAGATAGGGAACTGCTTTCCAGGAAATGATCCTACTTCCATTTTACTTACTATGATGTAGTGTAAGAAAATGAATGGTAATATCAATGTTCCTGAAGAGGAGTGAGCTGTCCAGTGTTCAAGGACCTGGGTTTTGTGCAGGGTAGATTGATTTGATTTAAATCAAGGAGCTAAGAAAACTTGAGGTTGCCAAAGAATAACACCTGGTTTAAAATCAAGTTTCCAATTTATATTTTAGGTAATTCCTGGAAAATAAGGCTTGTACAGACTATTAAAAACATCCACAACTAAATCAACCCTTAGATTGAGGGTATACTTGAACAATAGTTCAAGGGTATACTTGAACAATAGTTTCCTAAATAATAGTTCAAGTATAATGAGGGTATACTTGAAAAATACTTTCCTAAATAATTATCAATATATTGCTTACAAAATCTACTCTTTTCTAATTTGTGTCAAACTGCATGGGGATACTAACAAATTTAATTATTTACACCGCAAAATGAAAATGCATCATGCATTGCTGTTTGCTTCTCTATTTACATGCACAAAGACATGAAGCAAATCCATTTTCTTGCAGTGCCCAACACTTTCCAGAATGGTGAGCTATATTAGTTAATGGGCTAAATAAATACTTGAGAGAAGAAGCAAATGTTTAGATTATTGACTAGTGAGAAAAAATTGTGAAACCCTTAGGATTTCACAATTTTATTAGATCTAAGACCATATTCCTAAAGAAAAACCTGATTAAACAAATAATACACAAAGATGATGCTTTCTCAACATTTATTTATCCACAACTGAGGCAACATTCAATATCCATGTGTGAAAACATATGTGAACCTTTAGATTCAGAACCTGGTGGCCACCACTGGTGTTGGATTTTTTTTTCCCCCAAGAAAAAAAATGTTGTAATGGTTACATTAATACCGCTCATTTTTGCCTTTTATAACTGAGAGGAAAAGTTCGATAAGTTTAGAAATGCTGAGGTGGCAAGTTTTGGTAAAAGAGAGACACAGACAAAGCAATATACTCTTTAGCTGGTAGAAATGAGGGCCTCTTAAAGAACAGGACCAAACTTAACTTTCAGATATTATGCAGCTCTTACTGCTATCTTATGTCACAGTCTGCTAGATTTTGGGAAAGGATGGGAGAACCCATTTGTGTTTGCAAATTGGCCTGACTGCAGCAGGTGTGTACACAATTAGGGTTACGTTTGTGCATGCTTGCAGAGAGTACTATGTTTCCTATTGTTGTTAATCAGAGATATTTATAGCTACATGCCTGGTGTGCTCTTCTTACTATCTCTACATCAAGTGAATTGTCTTGGAAATTAGGGCTGTGCAAGATTTGGCCTTGGCTTTGGAATTCTGAGGCTTTGGCGGCTATTTTATAGAGAAGCCGCCACATCGTGCACAGCCCTTGCGTCAGTGAAGAAAAGTCCTACAACTCTCTTACTAGGGAGGGACAGACTTACCTGGGTCTGGGAGCGCCAGACACTGATGTCCTTGCTACTGATGATACCGATGGATCCCCCACCCAAACTGGCTATTTGGTTTACGGCCATTGAGTGCCAGATCCTTTCTGTGAACTTTTAGGGCCTAGCATTGGCGAGGAGCGGAGTGAAGCTGGCAGCTCTCTGCAGCAAGCCATGCAGGGTCTCCCTCAGCCCCGATCACATGGTTGGGTGGGTGATCCACTGAGATCAGCAGCAGCAAGGCCACAAGTGCTATTCGCTCCCAGACCTGGTAAGTCTGGCACTCTCTGGCAAGGATGCAGGGAGTTATAGAACTTTTCTTCACTACCACAAGGACTGTGCACGACATGGAGGTTTCTCTGTAAAATGGTGGCTGGAGCCTTAGAACTCCGAGGACGGATCTTGCACAGCCCTGTTGGAAATAAAGTTTGAAATTCTCAGTGTTTAGTCTTTTGGGGGTCTTCATTGTCATGTCTACATGAGCTAAGTCTTGTGTCTCAGACTTACCCGTTGTTCTTTAGCAAAAATGCAGACTGGTGGATTCAGCTTGTTATATTGGAGGCTTCCTGGAGAAAAGCAGGCTATGCATCAAATATTAAATTCTAGGACTACTGGGACTCCATGAGTCTGCTTTGCATGCTTTAGGGTGGATTCCTGCATTGAGCAGAGGGTTGAACTTGATGGCTTTATAGGCCCCTTCCAAGTCTATAATTCTATGATTCTTCTAGTCTGCAATGCTGTTTGTCTGTCTTCTGGTTGTTACCTATCTGTCCATTCATGTGTTTCATAGATCCCATCTATGAAACTCCTGTATCCTTGAGAGTCTTGGCCTCAGTTCTGAAAGAACATGTGAACAACAGGCATCTACGATGTTTGTCTTCGTTCGTTTTGGGATAGCTCTGGCCCATGGGCCTACTGCTTAGCTTACTTAGATGATTGGTAACGTTAATATCTCTGAATATATGCCAGTGCGAAAAATATATAAAAAAGTTGAAACTAAATTCCATCAACACTGCAGTAAACAAAAGGAAGTTTCTATTATCTAAGGTTTGGAAAAGTAAGTAGACCCCTCAGCATTATCTTGCAGAAACAAGTTGAGAATTGAAAAAGTAAGCATCTGCTCCCTATAATACTTGTAAGTATTAGCAATTAATGTGAATATTCATGACACTTTGAACTCTTCAACAGTATAATTGGTCATAATAGCTGTAGATAGACATAATTAGCTATTCATATTTCCTAGATTTGCATCCTACTTTATCCCAGTCAATAATATAACATTGAAAATAACAGAACTATGCTTAAATTATGCTGTTGTCAGTCAGTATCTGAAAGATCTATAATTTCCACTATTAATGAAGTTGAGAGATCTAGTGCCTGCAAGAGGGAAATGGAACCAGACATTTGGCATTGTGTGGCTCTATGAGTTTAGTTTCTGGCTGAGAGACTAAATGTTAGGGGGTGAATTAAGAAAAAAGGGGGGAATGGGAAGCAGGTTGAAAGTAATTGAGACCTGGAATATTAAATTTTTTGAGAGGAAAATGGGTGGGGAGAAAGGCAAATTGCTTGTTCATGCTCCTAATAATTTATAGTTTATAATGCATTAAAAACTCTCATATTATGTGGGGATGTTTCATGAAGAAGTAAAGGAAAACTGACACCTCCGTTTTGGACTAGCAGCCAAATCTGAGCCCTATGGCACAGTTGGCAGGTGTTTCCAGGGTCTGAGCCTTAGCAGTTGTAGGTTCAAGGGTCAAAGAGTTACAAGGTGCTTAGCACAAACAGGGATCAGGCAAAAGTCCAGGTCATAGGCAAAATGAACCATTGCTGGTCATTAAGGGAAGGCTTCCAGGAACAAGGAAGTTTTCAGGAGGCACAGAAAGGAATACAAAGTTGGCGCCTGCCTGACCTCCAGAGGCAGGGAGTTCCATAGGAAAGGGCCACCACAGTGAAGGCTTTCTCCTGGGGACTCCAGTCGGGCCACAGGTCCATGTGGAACCACCAGGAACATGCTAGAAATATACCACATTGTGGTATATGCACAATGCAAATAGCCTGTTTTAGAATCCTCAGAAGTAAGTAACCTCATGTGAAGCATTAGTGATTTGCAGTGCAATCCTATGCATATTTACTCAGAAGGCTACTGAGGGATTTATTCCCAGGTAAATGTGTAGAATTGCAGCCTTAAGTAGATTTTAAATAATTCAATCCAGATTTATGTTGAGTAATAATTTTTTGCTTGCATCTCATAGAATTTTGCAGTTTATGTTAGGAATTCTATCTTTCACTGTGTTTACAGTCAGCTTCACAAACTGATCCTACTTTCCTTGAAAGTTACTCATGGTCGTGTTAGTTCAGTGAAGAAAAATTGTGCAGTACCAATACAGATCAGGATTATGATTATAGGTTAAATCTGATGATGTGTGAACAGACTTCAGTCCACACAACAAGACTTTCCTCTCCTCTCCTTCATCTGCTTGCACTCCATATCTACTCTTGAGGATTGCCCGACCCTCAGAGCAGATTTGGGGGAGGGGGATAGTGGTTTCCCTTCCCCTGGTGAAATGGTACAGCTGAATCTAAGCCTATATCTTGGCCTGTCATTTGCTTCAAAATATATTAAGGATATTTAATTTGTACATGAAAATTAATGCGAACTTTCAATTGTATTTTCTAGGGACCAGTTACTCTCCACAAGAAAATTCTCATAACCATAGTGCTCTTCATAGCTCAAATTCACACTCTTCTAATCCTAGCAATAATCCAAGCAAAACTTCTGATGCAGTAAGTATTGATGGTGAATTTACCCAACTTCTTTTTGCCTAACCATATCAATGTATAGGCAGTGTTTTTCCTTTTCCAGAAGTCTGAGGTTGAAATTCTGTATAATTTGACTTAATAGAAATCAGTAGAAGGTGGAATCAATAGACTGTTCATACTGTGTTCTCGGGAATTTCTGTTCAAATCTTAGAATTTGAGTTCTATGCAAGTGGTATATTGAAGGAAGTTATTGTCTTGCATGTTGTTTTGAACTTATTACTGGAGATTTGGGGGAACTTTGTAATTTTGGCAGATACGGTGGGAATAGAACGCACCTAAGAAAACTACTGGAATAATAAATAATTGTACAGTTGTAGATAATTAGAGCCACTGCATGGTAACGTTAACATGGGTTTGGGTGCAATCCCCCCCATTCTTTCCTTTAGCTTGTTTGATTTGAATGTTTAACTCAGGTTGAAACAAACTTTGTGACAATCCCAGATTTTTTTTTCCAGAACCTTGTTTCAATCCAATTCGAAAAAAGGTTCATTTGAACTAGGGTTTAAAACTGAGTAGATAGGGTAGGATTGTGGCAGGCACTAAATGAAAGCTACTTAGTTTATAACTTTTTCAATGTTCAATTTCACATTACTAATATAAATACATGCATTGTGCTGTACCGAATTTCTCCTGAAAATAGTATTTTCAGTGAAATATACATTAACGTACAATATTGGGAAGCTGTTATTTGTATAATGTGTGTTGAATTGAGTCAATCCTTGTTTTTTTCAAGTCCTATGATTCTGCAGATGACTGGTCTGAGCACATTAGTTCTTCTGGCAAAAAGTACTACTATAATTGCCGAACAGAAGTTTCACAGTGGGAAAAACCAAAAGAATGGCTTGAAAGGTAAGCACTGAATATGGTAGGTGTAATGCAGCTTTTCCCAACCTGATGCCCTTCAGATGTTTTGGACTTCAACTCCTATCAACCTTAACCAGCATGGCCAATGGTTAAGAATATTGGGGGTTGTAATTCAAAACATCTGGGGGGCACCAGGTTGGGAAAGTTTGGTGTAATGTAGTGTGGTGCACTTGATGCAATTTTTCACCGTTTGCTTTTTCCACTGTAGAGAGCAGAGACAAAAAGAAGCAAGCAAAATGTCTGTCAACAGTTTTCCAAAAGACAGAGATTACAGAAGAGAGGTGATGCAAGCAACTGCTGCTAGTGGATTTGCTAGTGGAAGTATGTATATTTTAATACAATAAAACCTTTTGTGTTTCTTTAACATGTCAATGTTTTTTCACGTTGAATGAACTGTACAAAAGACAGGTTTTATTTGTGTCTATTTTTTATTTATTATTACATTTCGACTCCGACTGTTTTCCTCTTACAAGGAACCCAAGGTGGCTTACATGATCCTCCTCATCTGTTTTATCCTCACAACAACCGATCCTTGGTTTAATCATGTCTGATTCTTATATATATCCTGAAATAGTTATTGTGATTTATTTAATTAATATGTATTACGTGACATCTGGGATCTTCTGTTGTCCTTCTTAATTTTTGCTTTTTGAATACCATCAAAGCCAGAGATCTTACACATGCAGCAGATATTATTCTTTGTTTGCTAAACACCTCTTAAATAAAGCATCATAAGCTGCTTTTAAAACCTTAACGTTTAAACAGCAACATCAGATGAAATATGATGTCCAAGTTTTTTGTTTGGGTTAAGACCCAGACTTGTGTTGTGTATTTGGTTTTATTTATTCATTTTAAGGAAGTGTCAATTCAGGATTATGATAGAATATTGCCTGTTCCGTTTTTTGTGGGGGTGAGGGGTCCAGTACAATTGCAGTATTATATGCATTAAAGTGTACGGAAGATTAAAGCTACATTCCTATACACACTTTCCTCAGAGTAAGTCCCACCAAACTTCATGGGACTTAATTTCATGTGGATGTACATAGGGTAGTACTGTAAATCTTTTAAAAGATCATTCCTCTGTATGCCTTTACTGCATTAGTATTATCATCATAGTAGTAACAGGGCACATTATGTTTGAATAGAAATAATACTGACATTGAAGTACTTAATTTTGAATGTTGTTGGATTTCTAACTGGGAGATGTCAATAAATGTAGCATCTAAGACCTGTGGTATTTGTCAAGAAATTTCGTTTTGAAAGCATCACAACATTAAAGTATTTTTTTAAAAAAATAATAATTTAAAAGTGTCATTATTTGTATTTGGAGCTAGAGTAGAAAACATCTAGTAAATTCAAATGTTGGCTGTTTACTTGGTCAGTATTAGTGCTCTAACTTGGTCTTTTCTGTTTCTTATTGCAACATTGTGAATGATAAACAAAAGTGGAAGAGAAGCATTCCAGTGATGCTGCTAATATGCTCCCACAGAATATTTTGTCTCAGACAAGCAGACACAATGACAGAGACTACAGACTGCCAAGAACAGAGACTCACAGTAGTTCAACTCCAGTACAACATCCCATCAAAGCAGTGGTTCACCCTTCTTCTACCCCAAGTTCTGTTCCTCCTAGTCCATTTTCTCTACAATCTGATCACCAGCCAAAGAAATCGTTTGATGCAAATGGAGCATCTTCCTTATCAAAACTGCCTACACCCACCTCTTCCATCCCTTCACAGAAAACAGAGAGAAAAAGTTTGTCAGGTAAATAACATTTTTACATTTGTTCTTTCATGCTGTTGGATCTGCTGACTAGAACATGTAACTTTTAGAACAATTGCCTGCTCTGTTCAGAATCCTGAAAGTCTATATCGGGTGGGCAACCTGTGGCCCTCCAGATGATGATGAATCACAACTCCCATATATCTGACCATTGGCAATGCTAGCTGGGGATGATGGGAGTTGGAATCCAACAACATCTGGAGGGCCAAAAGTTGCCCACCCCTGGACTATATTAATCATATATTTAATAAAAGTTCAAAATGTAGACAGCTTTCTTCATTGTTATCCAGAGATGTGTTGTTGAGTGAAAAGGTAGTTTCTGCATGTGCAAGGCAGACCTGCTGAATGAATTCTTCTGATATCCACATCCTAGTGCAGCCCCTTGTATCCCATCACATGCTGTTCCAGAATGTTCTTTGAACCTCAGTGACTTTTGGAACTGTGGGATGGGGAGGAGCCAGGAAAGCCTAGTTATGCAATTCTGTTCTGTTCTGTTCATTTTTCTGTAGATCCAATCCAATGATATTTTGAGTCCGTTACAGATTTTATTTGCTACATTGAAATGGTATTTTCAGTAAATTACTCAATGTATTAGATTGGAAAAGTATGCTTGAACACAGAATTGTTTTGTCTTTTCAGGGCAACATAATAGACATGGCTAATTTGTTTGATAACTGCATGATGATTAGTATTCAAACATGGCATCTCAGAAGCCACTGTGTAAAATGAAATGGGCAACAAATAATTGGAGTGATTCATAGCACACAGAAAGTTCAAACAAAAGAACAAGAGAACTTGACATTCAATATTGCAGCTTAGAATACCATGTGCAGATCTTGTTGCCTCTTCTCAAGGAAATCATGATGAATGGAGATTATAGAGAAAAGAACTAAAGTAATCAAGGGGTTGAAACATATCACTAGAGGTATAGCAGGTTGGGGTGCTTTCGTTTTAGAAAAATATGGCAATAGGAAGACTATGATGGACAGTTACGAAGTTATGGTATGGAGACATTGAATGAAATCATTATTTCCCCTCTCCCTTAGTAAATCTTGGAGTTAGTGAATGAAAGGTATTAGCAGTAAAACGCTTAGTTCACATAGATAACTTTCATAATGCTCTAGAACCCTTCTCCAGGTGCTGCTAATCTTGTGAGCTTAGGTGGGTGGCTACTGTAATGAGGACTTTGTTACTGGTGTCCCTTATATTCTGAAACTCTCTTCCTAAGCACGTGCATTTATTTATTTCATTTCTATGCCATCCAATAGCTGAGGCTGTCTGGGCATTTCGCAAAAAATAATGAATGCAGTAATTCCCGAATGTGATTAGTTTTTCCTAAGATATTAGGAATTTAAGAACATAAGTACATAAGAGCAATGCTGGAGCAGACCAAGGGTCCATCTAGTCCAGCACCCTGTTCACACAGTGGCCAACCAGCTGTTGACCAGGGAACCACAAGTAGGACCCAGTGCAATAGCACCCTCCCACCCATGTTCCCCAGCAACTAGTGTATTCAGTCTTACTACCTCTGATACTGAAGGTTTCACTTAGCTATCAGGACTAGTAGCTATTGATAGCCTTCTCCAGGAATTTATCAACCCTCCTTTTAAAGTCATCCAAATTGGTGGCCATCACCACCACATCTTGTGGTAGTGAAATTCATAGTTTAACTATACACTGTGTGAAGAAGTACTTCCTTTTATCTGTCCTGAATCTCCCACCAAGCAGCTACATGGGATGACCCTGGGTTGTAGTTTTATGGGAGAGGGAGAAAAATGTCTCCCTATCCACATTCTCCACACCATACATAATTTTGTACACCTCTATCATGTCTCCCCTTACCCTTTTTCCAAGCTGAACAATCCAAGCTGTTGTAACTTTCCCTCATAGGGAAGATGCTCCAGTCCCATGATCATTTTAGTTGCCCTTTTCTGCACTTTTTTTCAGCTCTATAATATCTTTTTTTAGGTGTGATGACCAAAACTGTACACATTATTCTGACAGTTTTATTCTCAATTTCTTTTTTAATAATGCCTAACATGGTTTGCCTCATTTACAGCGGCCACACACTAGGTTGACATTTTCATCAAGCTGTCCACCACAGCCCCAAGATCTCTTTCTTGGTCAGTAACCTCCAACTCAAATCCCATCAGGTGGCGGTTTTAGGGAAATGAGGCAATCCACTTCAAATGGCTCCCCGTAATGGTTGTTTCTATACAGCAAATTTCATTACTATGTTTTAAATGCCAGGCAAAGTTTGACCAGTGTTTTCAAACTTCTAATGGAATTTGATAACGCTTTATGATATTTCCTTAATTGTGGATGGCTGTTTCCAAAGTGTTCACAGGCTTTACCTCTTTTCATTGATTGTTATTGTTTTCAATTTGATTTTGCTAGCCATTTTGAGGCACATGCAAAAAAGCAAGCTATAAATCCATGAAATATAATATAAACATAAAATAAAAATGAAAGTGTCTTGAATGGCCACTGCTTTAAGCTGTGGTTCAGCCAAAATAGAATGGTACATCTTAATGACAACTGGAGATGTCTAACTCCGAGGTTCTATTTCTTTTGAGGGACTACAGTATGTTAAGCAAGCATAGTAAGCCCTATTGTGCTGGTTCATTCTAAGGTTTTGGTTCTTTTTAATATTTTCAGAATAATGTACTGCTAATAATGGCTAAATGTAGTTAGCAACCCTAATGACTCTAATGCAGGGGTAGGCAAACCTTTTGGGCCCATGGGCCCATTTGGCAATTTGAGAAACTGTTGTGAGAACCACCACAAATGGCTGCCATGAGCGGCATAACTAATACAAAGAACAAGTAATTTGCCCAAATGCTGTGTAAACCTGCCCTGAGAGCTTCGGCTATTGGGCGGTATAAAAATGCAATAAATAATTTAAAAAATACATACAAGGCAGAGGTGGGGTCTCCTGAACCCACAGTTTGCAGCACCTTTTTCTTTTCCCCCTTTTCCTTGGTGGCTGGGTGTACTACATAAGAAAGCATCTGTCTGCAGCCACCTACAGTCTTCATTTCCTAAGAATGTTTCTGAGCGCCATCATATAATCCAGAGTATTAATGGAAAATGAAGATGGCACCAACTGGAGGTTCTCACATTGCTTAGAAGTTATCCCAGCTTCCAGAAAGAAAATATTTTTTTTTTAAAAGAGGGAAAGCTAAGGCACCTTGGTTGGGTAAATGGATACCTACGGGCTACTGTATTGCCTACCTACACTGAGTGTCAGTAGCTTCTATTTTCAACTTTATTTTTCTTATTCCAACTAGCAAAAACTAAAATAAAAAATAGATACCTAGGGTACAGCAGTTTACAGTTCAATATGTATTACTGGGTATAATTTTATTTTCATTTATTTTTACATTTTTATACTGTACAGTATCCGAAACTCTCTGGGCACTTCACAGGAATTAAAACCACAAGTACAGCATAAAACATCATAAAATATAAAATCTTAAAGCTATATATTATTGGAATATTTGTAAAAATTTAAGACGATAGCATGTACTTATATTATTATATTGCCCTTATATTGTTTAAATTCTAAGAAAAGACTGTTTACATATTATACATTTTAGCAACCCCCCCAAAATGTGCATGATATGCTGACAACCACTCATGTGTTTCAACAGTGTTCAACTCTTCCACTGTTGTTGGGGCAGCTTCGGTTTTTCTATCACTATTTATTAGTTGCATTTAACTCCATTTCAATAACATATATGTATTCTAGGGATAATCATTTGAAAATCATTAGTTACAACTTTGAAACTGCCAAGCTTGCCCAATACTGTATTTTCAATTGGTATATGTTCATTTTTACGAATGAACTTATGAAATGGAAAATCTGCAGAAAAATAAAGCACTGGAAAATTTTCTTGTCCACATCGCTGATCGCAGCTTATTAACCTGAGCTATGATCATCCAAATGTGACTGATGTGTCTTTGGCTGTATCAGGGATGTGGACTGTGTGGCTCACTAGATGATGTTAAACTGCAGTTCCCAACATCCCTCACCATTGGCCTTGCTGGCAAGGGCTGATGGGTATTGCAGTCCATTGACATCAAGAGCCACACATTCCTTAGCCTTGGGCTATACATAATTGCACCTTTCTAATTAGTTTGGGAGTACTCCAAACTATTGTGGTTAGAGTTGGTGTCAGTCAACTGACAGCTAATTATTTGGCCCTTATAACTTATTCCATAGCGTCAAGAATGTCACTGTAAGTGGCAGCTTACTTGCTTTATTTTGCTATGGTATCGTGTACGCAGCTGCAGAAGTGTGGGTCACTTGCCCCTAATTTTGCAGTAGTGAGAGTCTTGCCCCTTGCTATAACTGCAGGCATCTTGGAACAGGAGCACAAGTAATTGTCTATGGCAAAGGTTACTGCCTAGGGACGACCTATGACTATTTTGCTTTTGGTGGAACAAGGGACTATCCCATCCATATAACCTAGCTGGCTGTTCCGATAATTTGCTTTATTGCAAATTTGCTTTTTCTTTTTAATTTGGTAAACATAGGCTGAGTCTTTTGTTGCAGGATACATGCTAAAGAAAACTATCAGTGGATTTTGTACACATATAGAAACCTCATTGAACATTGTTACTGTTAACTAATTTGTTTTTGTAATCATCATAAATGTTTACCCTTTCTGTTTTCATTTCAATAAAGCTAATTCTTTTAAAATTCTTGACATATTTATCCAATATTTCACTGCTCAGTTGACTAAAAACCTTTCTGACCAGGCAAATTCCAGATTGAGATACACCTGGGTCCCCATTTTGAGGGAGAGATGTGCTTAGGCTATATGTATCCCAAACTTTAAATTTCTAGGTAGTGTAGAAGCACATTCATAATTAAATTGACATTAAAGGAATGAAATGCTGAATGTTGCAGTCATCTATTTATATAGAAATTAGATTTCCAGATACTACCTTGACACACCAATAATGAATGGTCAGCATGCCGAAAAACTTCAGATACAGCATTGACAATATTGTGGCAAAGTTGATATTGGAAATTATAAGATTAAAAAATGACGCATTAATCTGCTGGAAAGTCTATTTAATATTTACTTAATCTGATTAATACTTATTGCAAAACCTATTGTGCATCACAGCTGAGTAAAACTACGTTTTTAAGACAACAGACAAAAGGGTAAAATCCTAGAGCATGAAAGAAAGTTTTATTTGCCCATCTAGAAGTGCTTCATGTATCCATTATAGGGATTTTATTTGCATATTCTGAAGATCTGATGGTGTCCAGCATCAGGATCCCTGAACAAATAAACTCTTGTTCTGAAGAGGGCACTGCCTTTCGCATGTTATTGTCCTATACTTGATAATTCCAGCTACTTTATGTATCTTTACATTAATGTACTAGCCTGTATATTAAGATTCAATTATAAGATCGTGACGGTGCCACTACCATCAAAGTAAGGTAGACTTCTACAGGTAACTTGTGGAACTCCATGCCATCTAATAAATGCCATCTGCTTTGTCCTTTTAGGAGAGTTATAAAGTTTTTTTAAGGTGTTTGTTCTAAATACAGGAGCTGTATCAGTTTTTTTTACAGTTTTAATGATTTATTAAATATTTGTTGAATTCTAGTACTCTTTTTTTTTACTCCTTAGCCCAGGGGTTGCGCAGGCCAGAGTTTTCCCACAATGCTGGACTACAGAGGTCTCCTCTCAAGGCCCCACCCCCTCTCTCAGCACTAGAGAAAGGCAACATTTCTCTACTGCTAGGAGAGGAAGCTCCACCCATCTCCCATCAGTGACTAGAAATAACATTAGGGGTTTCCTTTCCCAGTGAAGAAAGGGGATGCTTTTCTCTATTGTTGCAAAGGGCTTCCCATTTCTCCATGTGGAGAGAAGGCATGATGTAATTGCACTGTGCCTTTCTCTGTTCAGAGAAACTCCCCAAGATGGGTGGAACTTTGGGGAGGGGCTTCGTGAGAGACTTCCAGGGGGTTATACGGAAAGCAGTTCCACCCTGGGATGGGGAAACAATTCCCCACCTCTGCTGTAGCAGTATTTTATCCTGTTAACTACCTTAGGAATTGAAAAGTAGGTAATAATGCGGTTTATAAAAACAACTTCAAAATAAATAGGAAAAAGTAACCATTTGTTTGCCTAGAGCAAGGGTGTAGAGCCTCAGGCATGGGGCCCAAATCTGGCCTTCTTGGGGTCCCAATCTGATCCTCTGGGGTTCCTCAGGTGGCCATGCTCCCTTCCTCAGGCCCCATCTCTTTCCCATCACCACCAATCATTTGATGGTTTCCTGGCTTTTGTGCAGATTCTCTCCCCCCCCCCCAATTTTAAAAGGTTTAAATGCCTCTTGTAAAGCATAGTTATTGACAATACGAGTTTTAAGCTAAAATATGCTGGTATTTTAGGCCCTAACCCTTTTGCCTTTAGCCCATCGCACCACTGTAATGTGGCCTCTAAGAGCTTCTCTGAAATGGAGTTCAGCGCTCAGGTGAAAAAATTTCAAGAAAGGCAACGACTTAAATATCTCTGTTCTTTTCAGAATCTGTGTCTATGGACAAGTCTCTATCCCACTCATGTACAACTCCTTCCACATCATCTGCTTCTGGGCTGAATCCAACTTCTGCACCAACTTCATCTTCTTCTACAGTTCCTGTTTCACCTGTCTCACAATCGCCAATTCCTCCATTACTTCAGGACCCAAATCTCCTTCGACAGTTACTACCTGCTCTTCAAGCCACGTTGCAGCTTAACAATTCTAATGTAGATATATCCAAAATAAATGAAGGTAAGACATTTTCTAGTGGCTTATCCATACACTTTATATTGAAAAAAGCCAACTACCTTTCTGGCAATTCCACTTCTTCTTCGTGGTCTCTGTGCATCACACATATGGGCTTCTGCGCCTGCGCGGAGGCTCGATTCGGGAAACTTCCATAGCTATTAGTTAATTTTAGGCGGGAACCCTTCCCCCACTGCCGAGTGCGCATGTGTGGGAGGGTTCCCGCCCAGTACCTCAGTTCTTCTTCGACCACCATCACGGCTGCATCGTCGGGAACATCGTCTTCGGACTCCTGTAGAAAATCAAAAGAAAACATCGCTCAATCTTCGAATAATAGTAAGACTTACCTTCGGGTGTTTCTTATGGCCTTCTGGACCCTCTTCAAAAAGTGCTCCCGCTGCGGTAGCAAGCTGCCGCCATCGGACGGACACAGTCTTTGCCTCTTTTGCTTGGGTGAAAGCCATAAGGTCACGGCGTGCTCCAGTTGTCAGGCCTTCTCAAAGCAAACGCGAAAACACCGGGCTGACAAGCTGAGAGCAGAACTTTGGTCCAAAGCCTTAGCAGCAACTGAATCCCCGGCCATGGGGTCCCCCTCGGCTACTTAGGGCCACGACCTGGTCATCCTTTCGGTACCAGCGTCTCCGGCAAGCTCCCAACATGGTAGAGCTCAGAGAGAGTCATCCAATTTACCGGGTCCATCTCTCGCAACGGCGGTGGCGAAGTCCCTACCTAAAACAGGTCAAAAGCCGAAACCGCTCGAAGGCCAAGAAAAGAAAAAGAAAAAGAGGAAACTCGACGTTGACAAACCATCGGGAACTTCAACACCGAGACTCAACACCGAGCCAAGGTCTCTCTCGACATCGAGATCAACATCGACACCAACGTCAAAGCTCCATGTCGGCTCACCAAGGACTATGTCGGGAACATCCCCGATACCGAGGATGCTATCTCCATCGACACGGAGGGCATCCTCCTCCTCCACATCGAGGCGGGGTTCGGAGCCTCATCGCTCGACACTGACTCTCGAGCTCCGGTCGACACCGACGCGATCACATGATCGACACCGAGAAGACACCTGACATTGTTCTCGGAACTGGAAACGCAGGTTTCTTCAAAGTCGTACCTGCACCCAGGACAAACTACAACGTTGCCCCCGACACTATCTTCCCCTCATCAGGAGAGATCAGCGCAGGCTCACTACAGAGAACGCCCGTGACAGCGAGAAGCCTCATATTGCTCTCGTTCTCCAGCCTCTGACTGGGAGACACGTTCTCATGCTTCAAGATCATCTCGTTCGGAACTTGGTCAAACATCATATGCAGAGGACTATGGGGCAATAGAACGATTACCCCTCGGGCATCAGCCTAGCAAACATACAGCATCCAGCCAGACAGGAAGGCTCGTACCGTCGACGGAGTATCACCAACAGACACGCCAACCAACACCATCTCCCCCTCTATCAGAGCACAGGCGCTCTACTTCACCATGCTCTGTTGGCCAACAGGATGTCCACCGCTCTGAGTCTGACTCAGACGGTTACCGTTCTGACTCCTCGTCGACCTCGAGGGGCAGGCATACAGCTTCACCAGACTCCCTCATTGCTTCTCAGGAGCCTGTATCCCCATCGGATGACTACGGTTCCTTCGCGGACCTGATTCAACGTATGACCAAGTCCTTAGGACTCGAGACACACCAGCCTGATCAATAGGTGATGGACACGATCTATGATGTCCTCCAGGCGTAATCTGCCTCTACAATAGCCATACCGTTCGTCCCAACTCTTCTTCAAACGGTACAGCAGGCATGGAAAAACCCAGCTTCCCTGGCGCCCACCTCCAAACGCCTGGAGAATATGTATAAAATCCTGGACAAGGACACACAGTTCCTGATTACTCACCGTCCACCGAACTCGATTATAGTAGCATCCTCACAGGGACAATCGCAAAAGACACACTCCACCCCTGTGGATAAAGAGGGAAGGAAGTTAGATTTGATGGGTCGCCGGATGTACTCTACAGCAGTGCTTAGTCTAAAAGTTTCTAACTATCAGGTGACTATGGCACGACATCACCTCTTCCTTTGGGAAAAGATGGGTTCTCTATGCAACCACCTTGAAGGCGATCAAAGAGAACTCGCCCGTGTGTTCCAGACAGAGGTGGTACGCCTAGCGAAACAGGAACTGCATACAGCACGCCACCAAACTGACTGTGGCACTAAACTTATGGTCAGCTCTATTGCCTTATGCAGACACGCTTGGCTCCGCTCTGCCGGCCTACCACAGGAGGCACGTACGCGTATCGATAACCTCCCCTTCAATGGCACCGGACTGTTTCATACCACCACAGATGACGCTATGAACACTGTCCAAAAGGCTAAGACCACAGCCAAAAAGGTGGGCCTCTCAACTTACCCACAACACTCCAAGGCAAAGCGTTGGTCCCACCAGCCTTTTTCCAATACGGGTAGATATCAGTCCGATCGCCAGTTTTCCAAACAACAATCCCAACAGCAACCCTCCCAACAGGCAAAGAAACAATCTTTCCCGTCCTCCAAGTTCCGTTCTCAGCGAAAGAGGAGTGACTTTGGAGATAGACGGCGTCTTTGACTCCTTCCCCTTCACCACCACAACATTTGGAAACTGTCTCACCCCGTTCTTATCAATGTGGGAAACCATCACATCAGACTCCTGGGTTCTCTCCATCATAAGGGACGGTTACTACACAGAATGCGACAACCTACCACCATCTGGTATTTTCCGGACAACTCAACATTCCACCCCTCTGCTAGCAGAGGTTACGTCTCTCTTGGAAAAAGGCGCCATCATACCAGTTCCGCTTTCCCAGAAGTACTAGGGATTTTACTCCAGATACTTCACTGTCCCAAAACCAGATGGAGGATACCGCCCCATCTTGGACCTCAGAGAGGTCAACGCTTTCATCACTTCCAAAAAATTCCGCATGGCATCAATCGCCACAATTCTTCCCCTCCTAACAAGGGATGCCTGGTTCGCTTCCATCGACCTACAGGATGCGTATTTCCACATCGATATTCATGAGGCAAGTCAACGATTTCTACGCTTCGCAATCGGCCATCAACCGTTCCAGTTCAGGGTCCTACTGTTCGGCCTTTCAACAGCACCCCGTGTCTTCACCAAATGCATGGTGGTGGTGTGCGCCTTCCTCAGAAGACAAGGGATCCAGGTTCATCCATATCTCGACGACTGGCTCCTCGTTGCTCATTCACGCAACCAACTAAGCAAGGATGTCGACCATGTCCTACAGCTTCTCAACCATCTAGGCTTCCTAATAAATCTGAAGAAGTCGTCCCTCGAGCCAAAACGAACCATCAAGTTTATCGGCTCGGTCCTCAGTGCTCCAAAAGGGAAGGCCTATCTTCCAGAAGACAGGGTCCTCACCCTAAAGTCACTAGCCACTCACGCCATACATCACCCACAGCTGACAGCGATCTGGGTCCAACGCCTGTTAGGCCACATGGCGGCAATGACAATGGTCATCCCATTTGCCCACCTTCGGATGCGCCGTCTTCAACTATGGTTCACCAGAGCATTCCATCTGCAGTCAAACGCCAGGACTACTTCTCTTTGGGTGCCACCAGTGGTCATTCGTTCGATTCGTTGGTGTACTCACCTCCCCAACCTCCTACAGGGAGTCCCATTCATACCTCAACCACCAACCCGGATCGTGACCACAGATGCGTCCCTACGGGGATGGGGAGCTCATTGCGATGCTCTCCAGGTGCAAGGCTCCTAGTCTGCCAGGGAACAAAAGGCGCATATCAACCTTCTCGAACTGCTAGCAGTACAGAAAGCGCTAAGATCCTTCGTACAACATTTGCAAAACTGCCACGTCCAGATAACTACGGACAACACCATCGTAGTTTATTATATCAACTAATAGGGAGGCACAAAGTCCCCAGCCCTGTCAAAGCTGACCATACACATCCTGGACTGGTGCATTCGCAGAGGGATCACCTTGACGGCAATTCACATCGCAGGCCGTCACAATCACCTTTCCCTCGCCCACGAGTGGCAAATCCACCCCCAAGCACTCCAGTCAGTCTGCAACCTATGGGGCCACCCTACCTTCGATCTGTTCGCAATGGCAGACAATGCCATATGTGACCGATTTTGCAGCAGGGCAGGCTTCGCCCCACAGTCTCAAGGGGATGCGTTCCTAAGACGCTGGACAGGACACCTGTTTTTTATCTCTCCTCCCATTCCCCTCATCCCACGAGTCCTAGCCAAGATCAGGTCGGATCTAACAACTTGCATCCTCCTCACCCCCTTGTGGCCCAGACAGGGGTGGTTCTCCCCCCTTCTGAACATGTTGTGCGGCCAGTACTTCCAGTTCCGGAACCAAAGGGATCTGCTGTATCAGGCACACGGCCAAGTAACCCACCCGGATCGGGACTCCATCCACCTCACGGCCTGGAGGCTGGCACCACCTTTCTAGACCCAAGGGTCCAGGACGTTGTACTAGCGGCCCGCAAACCGTCTACACGCATTTCTCATGCTAGGAAATGGAAGGCCTTCGCCTCCTTCGCTTTACAGAATGGTTTCTCCCCCACTACTTGTTCGTTACAGCAGATCATGTCCTTTTTACTCCAGTTAGTTGACAGAGGTCTGCAGGTATCCTCACTTAAAGTTTACCTGGCAGCTATCTCAACATCACACGACCAAGTTGAAGGGTCAACAGTTTTCTCACATTGTTTGATCAAGCGTTTCCTTAGGGGCCTCTCGAATCTTGCTTCACCTAGGTAACCTCTCAACCCGCCATGGAGCTTATCAGTTGTCCTCCAAGCCTTGCTCGCAAAGCCTTTCGAACCTCTGGCCACATCCGACCTCAGGCTCCTTACCATGAAGGTCCTTTTCCTGGTTGCCATAATGTCAGCTCGTAGAGCAAGCAAACTAGCGGCTTTACGAATTGATGAGCCTTACCTCAATTTTCACCGTGACAAGGTGGTTCTCCGACCCGACGTCCACTTCCTCCCAAAAGTCGTCTCGGCGTTCCACATCAATCAGGACATCATCCTTCCGGCATTCTTTCCATCTCCGGTGACAGCCCTGGAGAGAGCGCTTCACACACTAGATGTGTGGCATGCCCTGGCTTTTTATAAAGCCCGCACGGAGAGCTTTCGCACGACCAAACGATTGTTCGTGTGCTACGGCACTGCCAAAAAAGGTCAACCCGTGTCATCACAACGCCTAGCGGCATGGCTTGTGCAATGTATCACGTTGGCATACAGACTAGCAAAAATCGAGCTACCAGACCCGATTAAAGCACATTCCACCTGTGCAATAGCCACGTCTTCAGCCTTTCACCGGGGCGTGTCGATCCCAGAAATCTGCTGGGCAGCTACCTGGTCCACACCTCTCACCTTCACCCAGCATTATCGTCTGGACGTCAGGTCTCGAGCTGACTGTTCCTTCGGCAGAGCAGTACTGTCGTCTATCTTCACATAAAGGCCAACCTCTCGATCTGGGTAAGTGAGCTTGCTAATCGCCCATATGTGTGAAGCACAGAGACCACGAAGAAGAAGGACAGGTTGCTTACCTGTAACTGTTGTTCTTCGAGTGATCATCTGTGCAGTCACACAACCCACCCACCATCCCCTCTGGATGGCTTGTTCAGGCCTCACCATTTGGGCCGACTTGGGTGGTCAAGATGTATTGCTTCAGCCTGAACCTCTCATTGGGGGGTCTCAGAAGAACTGAGGTACTGGGCGGGAACCCTCCCACGCTTGTGCGCTCAGCAGTGGGGGAAGGGTTCCCGCCTAAAATTAACGAATAGCTATGGAAATTTCCTGAATCGAGCCTCCGCGCAGGCGCAGAAAGAAGCCCATATGTGTGACTGCACAGATGACCACTCGAAGAACAACAGTTACAGGTAAGCAACCTGTCCTTTTATTTGTTTTTTTTTTAAAGGAATCATATGAGTAAAACAACATTAAACATTAAAAAAGAACAAATTAAAATATCACCTTATATTAATTATTATATTATGTTCTCAGTACCTAAGAAGGTGCTACATGTTACCTTTGCAAACATGTGCCCAAACTAACATTTGCTAGGGCAATATGAGATGGGGAAGGGAGATCTGCAGGTGAGAAGTAACAAATGGACTTTGGGTAATTCACACTTTCCACATCTACTGATTCTTCTGCAGATGCTATTGTTCCCTACTCTTTCTACCCATTTTGGCTCACTACCAGTCTCCGAGACTGACTAGGAAAATATGAATTAAAAGCACCCTGCAGAGAAACGGTTAAAAGAGCCTGCTGATTTCCCCCCTGCAAATATCCTTCCCCTGCAAATACCCTGCTGCTTTTTTAGTGTTACAAGCCAAACATAGGGTTGGGAAACTCTATGTTGCTTTATAATGTATAGGTCTGCCCTTTGTCTTGGATGAAGCTAAGTCTAGCTTTGTTAATAGAAATGATCCTTTGTACCATGAGCTGTTTCAATTTAGTGTGGTAGGAAGAGGGATCATCAAATAGAATTCCTTGCATTTCAGACAATGAAAGTTGATTAAAATGTTAACATTTAATTTCACAAAGTGTATGTTAGGCTGCAATTATGTATTCACTTACTTAGGAGTAAATCCCCCTGAAGTTGGCAGGGTTTACTTCTTAGTAGATTCTGTAGTACCAAATAAAATGAGAGAATTTCTTGTGGTGACAAAACGCATCTCCCTAAACTAAAGGGGGAAATACATTGTGCAGTGCTATAGTTTACATGTCTACTCAGAAGTAAGCCTCATTGAGTTCAGTGCAACTTCTTCCTAGATAAATTGGTATAGAATTGCAGCCTTAGTAGTCTAAGGATTGCAGTTTTAGTGATTGAGTAGTCTGATAATCTAAAATGTGCTACATCAAACTATTAAAATTCACTGTGAACACAACCTTGTTTCCTTTTGAATTCTCCCTATCTCCTTGTGCACAGGAAATTTGTGCTGTTGTGGGATAACCCACATACCTAACGATGACCATAAGGGACCAGCTGGATCAGGAACCTAGGTTTTGTGAATAGCAAGTGCCCGACATTTTAATTGCCTTTGTGAGTTTTAGGTTTAACGTGTTTATTCAATTCTGTACCCCAAAAAAAGCCAAAGGCAAAGAGTGGAAAAAAGGATGTTTAATAAAAAATTTAAAAAACCTTTGTTTCAGACCCTTAGGTCCTTTCTCATCCTTTGTTTGAATGTAAGTGATATCATCGAATGAGACTCTGATTATCTTAATTTGTATGTTAGTGCTTACAGCTGCTGTGACACAAGCTTCTCTTCAATCTATACTCCATAAAATTCTCACTGCTGGACCATCTGCTTTTAATATAACTTCTCTGATTTCTCAAGCAGCACAGCTTTCCACACAAGGTATTTTGAGAGTTACTTGTTGCAATCTAGAAAAAACTTATTTAGGATTTTATGATGGTGGGGTTCTGGTATCTGGTGTATCTAAATGCTCCTTTATAATTATTAGGCTAATCGGGTAAGGGATGAAGTTTGGTGTGAAATTTTGTGTAATGAACTTAAGTATTCATCCAGTAATTGCCTTGCTGATTATTTTTTATGTAAACTGCCCAGAGAGCTTCGGCTATGGAGCAGTATATAAATGGAATAAAATAAATTAATAAAATAAATTTATAAAGCCAACAATTAATTGGTACTAGATATATTCTGTTTGACTTACCTACATTTGTGAACATATTGTTTCTCTATTTTATTGTTTCTATTCAGTGTCCAGAAGGGAAGCCCAAACGTATGGCAATTTATTACAGCTAATAGTAACCTAGTTCAAGATTTGATTGGTTTATTCTGAATACCTAAAATAGGCTTTCTAGAGAACTTCTGCTATGTCCCACAGTAATTTGAACTCAATGGAAAATTGGAAGTTCCATTAATTCTGTTAAGAGCGTGTAATGAACATGAACAAAATATTGTTTTGACTAAAATTTGCTTTATTTTCCTTTTTTTTTCTTCAGGGTCTATCAAATAAAAAATAAAATGTAGGGTCCCCTGTTTGGGGCATCTTGGAGTTAAAATTAGAACTTTTTAAAAGGAGATGTTTGTGACCTTTGTGTGTGTGTGTATACGCTTGCAAGTGCAGGCATACACACACACATATACACATTTTGGTTGCCATTAGAAGTCCTCCGAGGCTCCAAATCAAGGTGTTCCATGTGTGGAGAGGGAAGTCCTACACTCATTGGCCCAGTTCAGACAATTCGCGTAGGCTTTACAAAACACAATGGCTTGTTTAGATACAGTGATCGTCTGAATGAGGTCATTCTGGTGCATGTGAAACTTGGCTGTCTGGCAGCTATTTTAAAGTGAACACATTCCACATGATTGATACGAATATCCTATTTTCAGATTCTCTAACAAGTGACTTGAACGATGTGCACTAAACTTCAGTTTTATTGCTTTACATATCCTAAACATTTTGATATCCCTCAGTCAGTCTGAGGCAAAAATAACTTTGTCAGTATAGATAGTTAAAGTATGTACATAAGGATAAGATTCATCTTTATATAAACTGGTATGTGGGACGTTTTAATGGTTTAAGCACCATCACACAAGTTTAGTTTTCATTAAGATTTAGCTTCTGTAGCTAAAGAGGGTCTAAAGCTTTTAAATCTTTCAACATCCAGCTTCAACAAACAATATTTGATATCTTCTAAAAATTTCTCTGTTTTGCTGCATAAATAGCCGTTGAATAGTTGCCTCTTCAGTTGAAAAGTATCCCTTGTGCAATATCATCTGCTTAGTTTCTTAGCTTTCTCTTCATGTAATTATAAGTCCTCCCATTACTCACTTCTTAAAGCTTTCCAAGTTTCCTGTCCTAAGAATACAATTTCTGGAAAAAAAATTTTTTTTTACTTGGATTCAGTAGGATTTTATAAAACTGTCATGGTTTTATTCACAGCTCAGCCATCTAATCAGTCCCCGATGTCTTTAACATCGGATGCCTCTTCACCAAGGTCATATGTATCTCCAAGGATAAGCACGCCTCAGACTAACACAGTTCCTCTGAAACCTTTGATAAGTACACCCCCTGTATCGTCACAGCCAAAGGTAAGATTTTAATGAGTTTTGATGATAGGAGAGAATGCTTTTAAAGCAGACATGAGATTCCAGCATTTTAATGCTTTACATTTTTAAAACTTTTTTTGTGTTCCTTGTGTGGAATGAGAGACCAAATGCATCTTAATTCATCTTCTAGTATAACAGTTTTCTCCAAAATGTCCTGATTAGACTACTGCAATGTGCTCTACATGGGACTGCCCTTGAAAACGACTCTGAGGTTGCAGCTAGTGCAAAATGCAGCAGCTAGACTGCTGACTGGTACATCTCACAGAGATCAGATAACACTAGTCTTGAAGGAATTGCACTGGCTGCCTATACGCTTCTGGTCGGAATTCAAGGTGTTGGTAATGACTTTTAAAGTCTTAAGTGGCTTGGGACCTCAATACTTGGGGGAGTACCTCTCACTATATATGCCTGCCTGAGCCTTGAGATCCGTTGGAGGAGCCTTCCTCTGCATCCCACCAATGCGAGACATATGCTATGGTGGGACGTGGGAGAAGGCTTTCTCTGTTGTGGCACCCCAGCTGTGGTATGCCCTCCCCTTGGAGGCCTGACTGGCACCGGCACTAGCTTCATTTCAGCGCCAAGTTAAGACATGGCTTTTTAACAAAGCCTTTGATGGCTAATTCACCACGCCTGTACATAGTTTTAATTGTTTTAATTGGTTTTACTGATTTTAAATTCTGTACTGTTTTTAACTTATTGTTTAATTTGTTTTTAGCTGTGTATATTGTTTTATATTGTTCGTATGATTTTATTTGTACGCCGCCCTGAGATCCTTGTGATATAGGGCGGGATACAAATGTTTTAATAAATAAATAAATTAGGGTGTTCCAGTTCCTGGTAGAATAAAGGAGTGACATTATTATTATTATTATTATGTTGTTGTTGTTGTTGTTGTTGTTGTTATTTTTACTGTCACTGGTTTAACTTTTGTTATAAAGTGACTAAGAGTGCAGTCCTACAGCTGACAAGGAGCCATAGGTAGTGGTATAAGTGCTATTTTGCTGTCAAAAGAGGGAAGCCTGATACGTATTCTGGGATAATATTTGTGAATCACTTAAAGGCAGGGGTAGGAAACATGTGTCACTCCAGATGTTCTTGGACTGCAACTCCCATCAACCCTCACCAACAGTAAAGCATGATGGGAGTCTAACAAAATCTGGATGGCCACAAGGTCCTCATCCAATCGTTAAAGTGTTCAAAGGGTTTCATATGTTCTTAAATATTGGTTCCTGTATTATCCTTTACTCTTACTTCTGACATAATTAAGTATTATACCAAAAATAAGATGCAGGAAGTATCCCAGCTCTGAGCCTGATTGGTGGGGAAGCCACTTAAAGTTATCTGGAGAAAAACAACAATCTAATCATGTTTTGAACTTGCAGGTTACTACTTCAGGTGTTAAGCAAGGACCAGTTTCACAATCAGCGTCTCAGCAGCCAGTGGTTGCTGACAAACAACAAGGTCATGAGCCTGCTTCTCCTCGAAGTCTTCAGCGTTCAAGGTACGTGTTAAATTGTTTTAAGTTTTGACTTCACCATATTCTATCTGAGCAAATGTTGATTTCTTGGAGACTCACTTTGAATTGCATGCTGTCTCATCTACCAGCATACATTCTCTAGGATTGTGGAATTCAAATTTGGGATGACATTGCAATCTGATGGCTACATTCAGTGTCCCGTGAACATACGTCTGCTCTCACAATGAGACTTTCTCTTTCCATCTACAGCCCCCTTCCCTTGGTCCCCAACCCCCAGAGCAGATTTGGGGGAAGAGCATGTGGGCTGCAGAGAGGAGAGGAAACCATTCTGCTAATGGATACTCTTCTGTGGATAAACATAGTTGAATTTCGCCCTCAGTGCAGTCGCAGGACAAATTACTTACACATAGTTGGCTGTGGGAGCTAGTGGGCTGTTAACTGTAGTATCTAGAATTCATTTTTATGTTTGTTTTTAGTGAGCTGGCATCTGTCCATTCTGGAATTTTGTTGCCTTAAGTTATAAATGAAGAACAGAACAGACTTCACAAGCTGTTTCTTCACCCAAGTATTTGTTACCAATGCCCAGACATGATATGAAATCTTGGGGGCCTTTTTATGTATTGTCTGTGAATGCAGTATAAGCTGTCAGTGTTAATAAACCAATACAAACGAGGAAGTGTTTAAACACCTCTGTGCTGTTAGTGAATGTAAAGCTAAATAGTTAGCATCGGTGTTAATTAAAACTAAAAGGTGGTATGCTGAAACAATTTCTGTATCAAATTCCTGATGTTGTTTTAAAACTTGTATGTTACCATTTGCACCAAACAGTTTGAGTATGCCTTTCCCTATGGCATTTCAGAAATATGCCTAGTGCTATATATGGTTAAAGGAGTGTGGGTCTCTTGGTTGTGGAGGCACAATACATTTTGAGTTGAAGGAAATTTATCATTTTAGTTAAGCCATGATGTTTAAAGTGTTATATGATTTCTTAAGTGTGGATCTGTTGTCTGTTAATCCTTTAAAATAGATTATTCTGATTTGTTCTTTTTCAAAGCTTTGATCTTAAAAGCTTGACATTTTGTAAAGTAGACTGCATCATGCCTTGAAAAAATGCTTTTTAAAAGCAAATGTTGACAGGAAGTAATGGTTTGCATGACATAAAGACAATGGCCTGGTTTGGAGTAGCAATGACCCATGGATTAAACAATCCATAGGTCATTGCTATGTCCAAACTAGGCCATTATTCAGAAACAAAGTGGAAGTGGTGAGTGGTCAAGAGGCAGCACACTCGCTCCTATGCAGCTCTGACAATCCATAGGTTAAACCAACCCATGAGTTGTCTGGGACACATGGAAGCAAGCAAGTGTGTTGCCTCTTTGACAGCTCACCACTTTCTCTTTGTTTCTGGATTACAAAACACCCCAGGAACTGTGTTGTACTCCTGTGTTGTGCTCCATGATGTTGTGCAAAGCTGGAGCTCTGGATTGTTAACAGAGATACAACCCATAGTTTTAACCTGTGGTTCATTGTTGGGTTAAAGCTCTGGCCTTGTTTACACATAACAGCAACACATCTTTTTAAAAACCGATGTATTGTTGGGGACATGCAGCGCACTAGCCTCTGCAGCTTTAGTACGCAATCCAAAATTGGCTCCTTCATAGGTTGTGCAGTGTGATATATGAGCCCGGACCAGCAAATCCAGTGATTTGCTTTTGGATTAACTGCTAGGTTGTGTTTTAAACTGATTAGTGCAAACATCCCCTCTGGATTGTTTCTTCCTCAACATCCCAGAGTTCCACATTATCAAGCACAACCCAGGGTTGTTTGGGATTGTGTTGTAAATAGGAAACAAAATGGAAGCAGCAAGGGGTCAGGAGGCTGCAGGCTTGCTCACTCCTGCGCATCCCGGACTAATTGTGGGTTTAGCAACCCATGGTTGGTCATTCTTGTGAACCAGATCAATATTAAAATAAAAAGTGGGTGAAATTCTTAGTCTGATTGGTTAAAACTGAGGCAATTAGTCTCTTAATGTGCTTTCTTCAGAATTATTTGGTTACCAGATGGTGGATTTTTCTAGTGATAGGATTGGTGAATAAATAGTAGGAGCAAAACCATCTTAAGTGTACTTGATTAATTGCGACGAGTCCCCCCCCCCCCCCCAGCTATATTAGAGTCAAGTGCCTGTAAAAGCATACACATGCACAAATAATACTGAGTGGAATTGACAAAAATAACTGATTATACACAGACTTAAATGAATATCCTAACTTTCTAGAAATGACTTGTCTGGATTTTTGCTATTCTGTGCGAAATGGTAGAATGGCTCCGGTTGTTATGCAGAATTCAGATCCACAGTTATTTACCATTAGTAGCTAATTCCTCAACCTCTAAGCAGGGAACTCTTGGTGTATTGAGATTAGTCAAGCACCTCTTCACTGCAGTTGCTCTGTAGAATCCTAAATATAGCTTGCTATATGCCCCAAGCCATTTATACATTCTTTTTTATAGCATTAAGAATTGTGCATTGAGCACCCATGCTACTTTATATTCCTTTGTATTTAGGCAAGGCTATATGAGAGGTAGATCTGTTTTTCAGATAAATAAAATGTCATGTTTGGATAATAATATTTTTAAAAATATGATGTCTTTCAAAACTCCCACTGTTTAAAAAGAATGGTGATACACTCATTCCTTGCAGAATTCAATAAGGGTTTTCTGATTCCTCTTCAAAAAGATTTTTTTTAATTCCATGACTGAGCTCGTACATTTAAACATAGTACTAGCCTGTCCCTAAGCTATAGAACAGAATGGACTTTAGGTCTGGAAAACCATTAATTCTTAAGAATGGTGAAATCATACTACATATGTAATGTGGGGTGTCTTCATGAGTATGTGTGCTTTAATTGTTCTGTGTAAATATACCATGCCGTGCTATAAAACTTGGGCCCTTTTCACAAGTTTCATGGAATGCCTCAGTCTTAATGCCAAGAAGGTGGTGTCTTTGTGTTTATGAAAAATTAAGGTAACCTTTTTGTGCACTTGTTAAGTTACTATTTTATCATTTAGGGTTTTCATAGGTGATTTTGCTGTAAATAAAAAGGAATTATAATTTAGGAAGGGGAAATGTCTGTGTAAATCTACCAAATTTCCCAATAAACACAAAGCTGCAATAACTGTATGTCTATATGCACATTTTTCTAAAGAGTTTTTCAGTAAATTTGGACACTTAGCTTCATGCACAGCTAACATATGGCAGATCATTCTCTCTTACACATGCATCTGCGCAATGCAGTATTGGTTATCATATCTAAACTATTGTGGAGATTAAATTCCATTGCTACCACTTAAAGCTTTGAAAAATGAGTGAAAACTTCATGTTAATTCTGGAAATTGACCACTAAATTGTCATGCGAAGGTAGAATAGGCTATGTTTGACAGGTCCCTTCTGCTGTTCTGGCCACCTGCTTTGGTTAAAATGAGATGATTATGGCTGTGTTCAGACAATCAAATCCTGGCTTAATAAGTTAGGATATGCATGAATTTCATGTATCCTCTAACACAGTAAAACCCTACCCCTCTTTATCTCTTGAAAATCCATTGTCTGCTATGGACTTTTTCTTCCATCCCTCAAGGAGAGGAAGACTGCTTGGCCTTAATTTTTAGAGCAAGCAAAAACAGTCCACACAGACTGAGACAGAAGAAAGACATACTCTAAAGTTTACACCTCTTCAGGCCACTTCCATGGGCTGAGCGGTTTGTGCTAAGTGTCACTATCCATGCACATTGTATGAAATCGAAGAGAACTTGGATGAGAGCAGAAAATTAACATTGTTTGGATGCTGATCCTGACCCCCCCATTTCAGAATGCACCATAAAAGTGAATAGTTAAAACAGGTCCTTGTCTATGTTGGAACTAGGCCTTGCCTGCCCTGGGAACGCCTCAGCTGAAAATGCTCTCATTGTAAGCTACTGAACTTGTTTTTAGGATTTGTAGTGAGTGTAAGGATCAGCTAGAAATCCAGTGCATTTTATTTCAATACAGCAACCATTTCTCTCACTCAATTTCTTCTTGAATCTTGAATCTTAAAAAAATAAAGAAAAGAAATCTGGAATTGAGATGTGTTTTTACTTAGAAGATCTCTCACTCACCCCCCCCCCCCCCCCCGCTGTTCTTGTTAATGCTATTGAATTCCCTGTGAGAGAGCGGTCCCGTTCCCATTTTTAAAATGCCGTAGGTCTGGAATTCCATGTGTTCGGACTTAGGGATTGATAGGTCTCACTATTTTTGGTCCATGTCAGTTTATATGTTCCTTAGGTCATGCTCTGCATTAATCTTCGGGGGGTTTTTTTTTTTAAAAAAAAATCTGTACGAGAATGCATGTGTTAATGCACATTTTATGGTAAAATATGCACTTCCTAGTTTGGTGTAAGAAAGAATCCAACAATGGATTAAGTCCCAGGAAAGGCAGGGATCACATGACTTAGTACTAGTAAACTTGGGTCTTCTGCCAGATTGTCCCTGCCTATCGCCCAGTACAGAGCTGACTCCTTCGTTTTTTTCTTCCTCTTCATTTTTACGCTAAGCTTCTGATTTTTATTGCCTTCATAGTCTCTGTGTGCTCATTACTTGATAATTTCCCTTCTATTCAAAAAAATCCTTTGAATTCTCCTGCTTCATTCTGCTCTTCGTTTCTGACTGTCCAAGGCTATGGTGCCAACAGGAGAAAAGATCACGTCTAAGCCTGCAAAACAAAAGACAAATGTGATCAGACATATACTCTAAAGTTTACACCTCTTCAGGATCAGAGAGGAGCAGGAATATGTCATATGGTGTCCGTCCATCCTGATCTCCTCTTCCCTATTTCATGTCGAAAAGAGATGAAATTTTTCTGCCCAGCATAACATTTTTACTTTCTACTGGGAGTTCCTAGTACCCATGCGGAGGTTTTCTAATCTAACACAGCAACCTCTATCTCAGTGCAGAATGTCAGGCCTGTCCCAATCTTGCCCTCCAGTGTTGCCCAATTGGCTCTGCCCTTTTTCCCTAATCACTTATGGTTTGGTGGTTTCCTGGCTTTTGTAGTTTTTTGCTCATTCAAAAGGTTGAAATGTCCTCCTAAGGCTTAGTTATTGGCAGTAACAGCTTTAAAACATGCAGGTAGTTTTGGTATTTATCCCTGCCCCCTTTGCTGTTGGCCCCACCCATCACTGGGATGTGGCTCCCAAGAATTTCTACGAATTGGAATTTGGCTCTCAGGCTAAAAGAGGTTCAACACTTCTGCCCTGGCTATTCCAACTAGACATTGCAGCTTGAATCCCTGTCAGGTCTAGAGGACAGCATGTTAGCAAAAAGAAGCAGGCAGTCATTTTGGAGCTCACACACCAAATATTACTGCAGCAACAGGATACAGCCAAGCAATCTCACAAGAGATTCAGTACGGAGCGTTCCCCTCACCCTTCCCCTTTTTTGCATAAACAAACACAGTACGATCAGCTCATAAGATCCCATCCACCATGTGGACTTCTCCCACTCATTTGAGGAGTCCATGGAGGAGTCTCCTAATCCCTGTAGCTGAGCAATGGGGAAGTCACACACTTTTAAGCCAAAAAAATAAAATCACAGAGCATTGGAAGCAACAGTGAGGCTCTCAAATTCCAAACCAGAGACTAAGACTTTTCAACACAGGGATACTCCCCTCAGTTAATTTCCAGATACTGGTAAGAAGCAATCCGATTTGCTTCTCAATCTCATGAGATGGTGGCACTGGCCATCAGAGAGTCTCATCCTCTCATTGTTTCCTCAAACGTCTCTCCTGTGCATGGAAGGGCTTCTGAACAACAAGAATCTAGACTGGGCTACACTCTGTGGGTATTCAGCAAAGTAATGTTTTCAGTGGTTGCACACTTATGTCCCCAGGGCATCCACATCTACCCATATGAGGACAATCTTCTCAGGTTCCTATCACTAGTAAGGGCCAGCCCCAGCCTTTCTAAGACCTGTCTTGCCTGTCAAAGCATGGGTTTCTGATAAACACCAAGAAAATCTCTCAGATACTCCCTCTTCCCAGAGAGAAATCAGAAACACCTGCCGGACATCAGACTGCTTTGACACAAGAGTTTGGCCAATTTAGTGTTCATTGAACACACATAGTCATGTTAAATTGCAACTAAATACAATATTATTTTCACTGTTTTGTTCTTAAGACCAGGCCTTGCATTCCTTAGTTACACTATTTCTTTTGCATGCTTCCACTTCTTCTTGTTATTGTTATCTAGAGAAGGAATGCCTCTTAAATATTCCCATGTAGCTAGGATGGTATAGGTTGGATTCAGTTTACTGCGTTTCATCCTACACATGATGCCCAGCAAACTCCAACATTGCACAGGGCCAGGCACACAGTCCCTTGCAAAAACAAAGTGCAAAACAAAAATGTTTCTGTTACTGTGCAGAATGGATCAGTTTATTTTTATCAGGTGAAAATGAAATACCCATGCTTTAGGTGGATTGTAAACATTTATAGTTCTTTAAGCCAAAATTTACAAAATAAAGGTAAACAGATTTTGTTGCTAACTCTGCATGATGTATTGCTCCTGCATTTTCAATAAATATTACCTAAAAGAAAATCATTTTAAAATAATTTTCTTTCAATTCTTAATTACTTGCTAACGTGCTCAGAATATTTGGATAAAGATTGGAAATATAAAAAGAATTGTATGCTTGTGTGATGGAAACGAGCATGATATTCTTTTAACTTATTAAAAAAGATTGCAGGTTGTTCAATACCACAAGACATTTATCCTTTCCTTTAAAATACCCACATTCAGGGACATGGAATTTATTATTGATGATGGTTCATTTTCTATATGATTGGAAGCCTGTATCCTCAGATTGACAAAAGTCTGGAATAAGACATGATTAAATTAATACTGTGTAAGGAAAGAAGATAAAATTACAGTTACATTCATCAAAATATTTGAATTTCTGAAATGCAAGATGCTCAATTAATAAAGTTATTATTACCCAATTTTTGTATAATGCTGATCTGTATGCCAAAGGCCTGCTTGGATAAATGTCTTTCCCTTAAAATATGAAGGGGAGGAAGCTCCATAGCCTTCCATTTGGAGTGTTCAGATATAATGTTACACTAATTTTTCATTAAATGCACAAGCTTCTGTAAGTCAAAAGCTCCTAGTCTCCTTTAGAAGCAAGCTGTAACCTCTTATTCCATCTGAAAGTGGCAGATAGTTTGTGCGAATCAGGATCAAAGTTGAAGGGGAGGGACTGTAGCTCAGTGGTAGAACACATGCTTTTCATGCAGAAGATCCCAGGTTCAATTCCTAGTGTCTCCAGGTAGGGCTAGGAAAGAATCATATCTCACTGCCAATCAGTGTTGACAATACTGAACTAGATGGACCAATCGCCTGACTCGGTATAAGATGGCTTCCTACGTTCCTGTATGCTTTGCCTAATTTACTTTCAATGGCAAGCTACGGCTTTCTGCTAACTATCATTAGAAGCTTCTAATTATGATGAGCACAAGGCTGTTTGTGTATGTAATGCTATACCGTAGCATAGTGTTATGTCTGAACAGCTCTATTTTGTCATGCACAGATGTTTCAGCAGTAAAGGAGAATGTATTGAAATGAAATGTCCAAAAGTAAATATCCACTTGCTATTAGTAGAAAAGGAATACAGCTATTGACAAATACTTTACCAGAAAATTGCTATAATATATGTATCTGTGAATCTAGCCCCAAGAGACTGATTGATAGTCATTATCCAGCCTAGCATTAGATCCCCCCATTTTCCTTGGAATAAAATCTGTTACCTTGTTAATCCAGGTGTGTCTCCCATGGAATTCGCATTTTAAGGCTTTAAATACCCACCCCAACGCAAAGCATTCACAACTGTGATACTGTTTACCTAAAGATGGGCTGGGAGGGAAAAGCAATGCTGATAAAAGATTTTTGACTTAAGATAACCTTTCATTGGCTCAATTCGGACAACACGGTCAATAGTGGGGTAATAATCAACTTTACAGTTGTTCAACTAGGGGGTACTCCCCACACAACATAGTAATAAATAATCAACTGTGGTGTGGATTAGGATCAGCGCTGAGTTGACTATGGCAGCATTCGGATGACACAATAGTCAAAACAACTGACGATTGTTTCCCCCACACCAGTTGTTTATTGTGTCGTCCGAATTGAGCCAACGTATGCTGCTTATGTTACAACTCTAGTCAATATGAAGAAAATTAATGTGTTATAGTGATATGTGTTCTACGCTTGGAACTAATGCAAGTGATGTCAGTTGGAGTATTCATTTAGCGTAATACCCTGATTACAGAACTGTTGAAGAATGCTTTTTATGGAATTGTTCTGTTGGGTTCCCTTTAGCTGAATTCACAGAGGCATTTGGCTTTTCTTCAAGTGAAATTGTGAAAGAGAAAGGGCTAATGCATATAAAGCTTAATAGTACCAGGGCTGGTGTAAGACATTGTGATGACTGAGGTGGAAGATGCTACTGCTTGTTCCCCACTTGCCCCCCCTTTTTTAATTGCTACTGTGTTAGTGTTGGCAGTGCGGGCGATTTAAAAATTTCCAGTGCCATCTCACCCCTCAAGGCCAGACTCAGAGCAAGGCATTGTGGGTGAGGTAGTCTCAGAGTTCACTTGTGCCACCACCTCTTTGCATGACAGCAGCAAATACTGCTTAAAAGTTTAACTTCAAGCAGTATTTGTCACCGTCATGGTAGACTAGCGATGGTACAGTTGTTTTCTGGGGCTACCTCACATACAATGCCTCACTTGGAGGAAGAACCCCTTCCTCAGAGCAAGAGGTATAGGCACACACTAAAGAGGCCCCTAGGAACACTACTGGCTGCTTTCTTGCCAACAGCAAAAACACTTCAAGGCAGATAGCAATCACTACAAGATGCATTTGTGGCAGCAGAGGGGGAGGGGTGTGATTTGCCTCTTGAGCTCAGTGTGTCTTATGGAAGGGCCAACCCTGAAGAGTAGAAAGTCAGCAATGGCAACGCAAGCCTTTAGTACAGTCTTCTCCAACTTGGTTCCTTCCAAATTTTGTTGGCCTGCAAATCTCATCATCCCCAGCTGGAATGATGAGAGTTGTAGTACAACACATCTAGAGGGCACCAGACAGGGGAAGGCTGTTTTAATGTTACCTGTGGGATTTTATTTTCATAGGAAAAACGTTGTTGGTGGAATGTTGGCTTTTGGACATTGGGGAGTCACATTTTTCTTACAAGCACATAGCAGGCATGTTAAGCCAATTTTAAATAAACTTCAGGAGAGTTTACCCCACCTATGCCCCCATAGTTGTACTTTAGTTGAAACAGAATTAGTTTGAATGAACCTGAAAACACAGCCCTAAAGACTTTTTAGATTCTGGTCTGTATTTGTGTGATTTTATAGCTGTTATGTATTTAAATACTATCTTATATTAGCTGCTGTTTTTGCTTTTATTGCCATTTTAAATTTTGGTATTTTAATGTATATTGATGTAATCTGCATGGGGGGGTGTTTACTCACCCTAAAATGGGCTAGAAATCCATTAAATAATAAAATTAACAGAGGGTGGTACCACACTGACCCAGTTTGTACATAATGCCAATTTGTGGGTTATTTTCCTATGAATTTGCAGAAGTGAGTGGGCACAAGCAAACATAGTGCCTCCAAGCACACCTCTCACTTCCACTTTCAGTAAACCACACCCCTTTTGTATGTTGTTGGTGTGACATCAAACCCAGGCACTCGGGGTTGTTTAGGCCTTAAACAACCCATAGTTAACCCTTAAAGAATCTATGGTGTCCAAATCCAGCGCTCACACTCACGACCTACGGATTGGGTGATCGTAGCTTGCTTACTGAAAGGGGAAGTGAGAAGCATGCTGGAGGCAGCGCACTTACTCCTGCTCATGCCTGACAACACACCTGCAAACTGAGTTACTTATCTTCTCCAGTCAGCAGGATGCAAATGCAAGTAGAGGTATTCCTTCATCAAGTGGAAATTTTCTGAGCCTCTATTCTTGACCCGCACAAATCAAAGACTTCTGCAAAGCAATGAAGAAAATACACACTCTTTCTCCAACAACTTGGTGATTGTCTAGTCACAACCAACTGTAGTATGATCATTTTCCAAATAGTGGATATGTAATTTTCAGATGAGTATTTTTTCATGGAGGAGCTAGGAACAATTCTGTGTAATCCTCATATGTATACTGAATTATTTTTATCTATATAACTTCCTACATCTTCAGCATAAATTTATGTTTCCACAATGGCTTGCAAAGTGGAAGAGATACAATAAAAGTACACTAAAAAGTAAAATAAGATAAAGCATACAAATTAACACAACAAACAGCAGTATTCACTTTTTGTTTTTATTACAGTAATCAGAGAAGTCCATCTCCTGGTCCAAATCATACCTCCAGTACAAGTGCTTCAAATACGACCGCACCACAGAATACATCTGCACGACCTACATGTTCATTAACACCCACGTTAGCAGGACATTTCAATGAAAATCTTATAAAGCATGTCCAAGGATGGCCTGCAGATCATGCAGAAAAGCAAGTGAGTGCACATTCTGCAGTTTTACTTTCCTTTTGATGTGTTAGATTGCCTCTATGAGAATTTTTGTGAATTTTGGTTGTCTTTAAAGCAGTTATTCACGATAGTCAGTTTTGAGGAGCAGAGGGGATTGGGACAGGCTGTAGACACAGCATAGACAGGTTTCTTAGGCTTAGCCAATAAACATGGATTATTACAATGTGGGTTTTCAGTTAGTCCAAAATAGGGTGGCTAGACTGCTAACTGGGACTGGCCGATGTATGCCAATACTTCTCCATCTGCACTTGCTCCCAGTCTATTTCTGGCTGAATTCAGAGTGCTAGTTTTAGCCTTTAAAGCCCTGAGTGGACTGGGGCCAGGAACCTGAAAGAAGTTTCCTCCCTTATTTACCTACCCGGACATTTGGATCACCATCTGAGGCTCTCTTCCAGGTGCCCATCTCCAGTGTGGTTCCCATTGGTTCCAGGTTGGATTGATTTAAATCAAGGGCATTTAAATCAGTGGTTAAAATTGTGATTGTCGTTGAATGTTTTTCATATATTTCCTGAGCAGTGGTGCAAATTTGTCCACCAAGCCATTTTAATTTACAACTAAATAGGATATCATTATTTACACTGTTTCATTCTTACAAGTAGGCTTTGCATTTCTTTGTCTCACTGAGGAATTCTCCCCGCCCCATGCTACAACTCAGCCTATTCAGCAGGGTAGCCTGACTCTGTGTAGCATTTTCAAGGTCTAAAGAGGCTGCCCTTGGAAGGAGGGGCAGGGAAATCTGCTTCCACTAGCTCAGTTGATTCAGCTTAAACCTGGATCCAACCCCTTGTGCTGAACATTTTATTCATAATTTTAAAAGAAAATATTCCATAATGCAAACTTGTTCCATTTTTTCAGGGAAATATATCTATTTTTCCCTGGGGCAATCACATCTCTCCCTGTGAGGGATGTTTAAGTTGAGAGTGACAGAAGGCCATCCAGTATGTTCCATGGCTTTAATGAGATTTGAGCTTGCCTTGTGCATCCAAACCCAAACATTTATTTCTAGGAAAATCTGCATACTTGATGAAATACAAATGAAGCTAAAGAATTGTAAGAAAAGATTGTTGTAGCATGGAGAGGCTTATGAAAAAAGTATATTTATTTGTACAGTATTGAAATGAGAAGGCTTAGAACAGTTGTCCTATTCTTTAGGATAGTGTGACTAGAAATTGTAACAGGTTGGTTTGTTTTAGGCTTGTTTGTATGTTCTGTATGATAACCCTTGTTTTCCATCTGTAAGCTTTGCTCTTTTGATCTTTGGATAAAATAAGCCAATTTGGGAATTTAGTGAAATGTATGGTGTGGCTTTTTATTAGAGAATCCTTCCCTACAGCCCTCCCCACCTTGCCTGACCTTGACCCTGCCTACTGTGTTCAGTTTTATAAAGATTAAGGGTGCTCCCAGCCTAGTCAGGGAAATGTGGCAAAGCTGGGAGTGGTGGCAGTAGGATAGGGATATAGGCAGTAGGATGTTTTTATACATTTAACATTGAAGAGCCTCCCAAGTCATGGGGAGGTGTTAGGCATCACACCCTGTTTTTAACCAACCTTTTTATAGTCTAAGAATCTACTCCAACCAGTATACTCAGAGTTAAATTATAGTACGATCTCTGTGCTTGGCATTGAGTAACCCAATATTTTATGGCTTTGTTCTATCATGCATTTTTAAGATACCAATTCTCAACCATCTTTTGCAGTTGCATCCAATACAGAAGGAGTGTTTTATGTACTCCCATTTTGATAGGATGTTCAATTTCCACATGCATAATTGCAGCCAGTATATCATTAGGTAAGCCTAGGTAGGCTTTGGGATTACCTACAAGACATTATAACTCCACAAACTGTTTGCCCCATGCGGTATTTGAGCAATGATCTTACTAACGAAAACTTGTGGGGCCACCAAATGTTTACTCTTTTCTTTTGGGAAGTTCAAAATGGCAAGTAAAGTTTTAGAAGTAATAATTCTGTCATGGATATTAGAGAAAATATGGACTTAACATGATTTGTTCATATTAGCTTTGTTTTTTTGGCCCCGAGTATTTGCACACTTGTTTAAATGTTCTTATTCTGCCTTTTAAAATTTTTGTTAGTTTCTTGCACTCTGTTAAACTGCTTCATAATATTTATCTTACTGTTACCCATATCTTATAGAGTATATTGAAGGAAATATGAAAATAACAGTTAGACACTTATTTTAAGCTTGAATCATTCAGATTCTAGCAAATGCATTCACTATTTGACATGCTGTAACTTTTCACTGTATTTTTCATCTCTGACCTTGTTAATCGAAGTGACAAATGACAAAAAGATTAAATCTTTTTCCACCTTAAAACAGGAAAAAAATAATAGATTAGGAATTCAAAGGAAGACTACTTGGTTAGATAGTAAAGATAATATTAATATTGTTTTATTCTGGCATAAATGAGTGAAGTTGTGAGGAAATATTTTGGAGTGAGTAGCATTCAATGCAGTTGATGGTTAAGCTAGCCCAAAGACAGTGATGGTTGTAATTTCAGGTTTTTGAGTTCCTACACAAGGTGCTGTTCACGTTGTAAGATGCTTAAGTATTTTTTTTCTAGTTAAACTGTACTATGCTCAATGTTTATTTATATCCAGCAAATAGGCTCCAAAAGCTAGAACAAGCTTTCAAACTGTTGCATTTAACCCTCTCTCTCATTTTAGGCATCAAGATTACGTGAAGAAGCTCATAACATGGGAAGTGTCCACATGTCAGAAATTTGTACTGAATTAAAAAACTTAAGATCTTTAGTTCGAGTATGTGAAATTCAAGCAACTTTGCGTGAGCAAAGGTAAGAATTTATTCTGTGTGCATTGTGCTGATTTTTTAAAATCTTTCATCTATTTCTGGTTTTATAACTTTAATAAACATATGAGCTACATTCCCTAGAGTACAGTAAGGGCTAGAAACTGTTAACAGCTTAACATACAGGATGATATTGACTTAAACAGGCATAATACCTCCCTCCACAGCCATTGAACTACTGAAGGTGCCCTTGTGTGCTCCTGGATCTTGAACAATTATTTAGTCCATTATGTGTACCATTAAGGTAGGTCAACCATTTCTAGGCCCAGTAATTTTGCCCTTTTTTAAAAAGTAAATAATAATAATAATAATACAAAACTGTTTACCACAGTATTATTCATCAACCTGTTGTAGATTGAATAACTAACTTAAAATATGCATGTCTTTTGTTAAAATACTAATTTTTGAGTACAAATGTTCATCTAAGAATAGACATGACGTACTATGTACTAATTGCTTTCTTTTCCTTTTGTAGGATACTATTTTTGAGACAACAAATTAAAGAACTTGAAAAACTAAAGAATCAGAATTCCTTCATGGTGTGAAAAGTTGTGAATAATTGCACATGGGTTTTGAGTACAGGAACTGTAAAACTGGTTGCCCAGTCTTAACATTTTTGAGCTGCATTTGAGTAGACTTTGGACCGTTGAGTTGGGCAAAACAAAATTACATGGGAAAGGGGACAGGAGGGGAGTCATTCAGGGGAAGGATACAAGGCTGATTTGTAAAACCCTTGAAATGTAGATTTCTTGTAGATGTATTCTTCACGTTGTAAATATGTTTTGTAGAGTGAAGCCATGGGAAGCCATGTGTATCAGAGCTTAGACATCCAAAACTAATCAATGCTGAGGTGGCTAAATACCTAGCCTTTTACATGTAAACCTGTCTGCAAAATTAGCTCTCTTTTTTTAGTTAATTTATCATTCAGAAATCTTGCATTTCCTAAAATTCAATGCAAGCGCCAGGCGATCTGTGACTCAAGGCTGCAACAGTTTGAAACAGTTTGGGTAATGTACAAATATCATGAAACAACTGTTTCCACACTTGCACCGAATCAAGAGCAGTGCTTTTCCATTTCTGTTTTACAGAGCAGTGTTTTTCATTTTCTGTGTTCATTTTTCCCCTTGAAATCCTAGATCTGATTTTATCTGTTTTTTAATTCTTCTAATGTCCTCCTTTCCTAAGGCACTGTTGCTATGGCACTTTTCTATAATCTTTTCATTCCTGTGTACAGTAGCTTAAAATTGCAGTGATTGAGCATAACCCACTTGTTTGTATAAATTATTGAAATGTATTTCCATTTGCACCCTGTAAGAATGGACTGGTAGTACTGCTGGGCATGTGTGCTGAAAGTACATCCCTTTCTCAAATTATAAGGAAATAGCCCAATGAACATGTCAACATGGTTGTGGGAGGGAAAGAAGGAAAAAAAGCTAGTCAGATGTGAATTGTATCTGTTGTAATAAACATGTTTAAAACAAAGAAACACTGGTTTTCATTTCCTTTGGTCGATACATATTAGAATTTGGACTCTTTGGGGATTCTTTATCAGAGCTATTCTTGTTGAATACTTTTGTATTGAAAATAAGCCCTCAAGGGAGGTTTTGTTTAAAAAATTGTAAACAGAAAATTGTGTATAAAATATTTAATGACATTCAACAAGGATCAGTGACACCTCCCCAACAGTTGTCATATGTTAACTCCTGGTTTTACCTGTCTTGCTATTATGACATTTCATTTCAAAGGATGTTTGTGTTGTAGCTAACTGTTCAAGTCTGGTGCTGACTGCTGTTCTTAGCCATCACAAAACGCTGACTTTGTGTAATTGGAGTGTCTCACTGTTTGAAAATGGTGGGAAAGCTCAGCTTTGTATATTGTTTCCTAAAGTATATTAAAAAATAAAAAAGAAACTATTGCTACTACAAAATAAACTTGGGTTTTCTTTGCAAAAAGCTGCTAGTCATGACTTGATGCTACAAATCTTCATACGTTTCTAAAACTTGTCTGTTTAGCGTTCTAGTTATGTCTGAAAGATGACTGAATTAAAATCTGCTTTGCTACTGTTAGTGCATTGATTAAACTGCTGAGATCTCATAAATAGGTATCCTGCGGAATCCTGGCTTTCATATTTACCTTCTAATTTGCCTGTGAAGCTGCTGCCTTGTATTTTCAGAGATCTTGTGCTTACTTTGTCTTAGCCATGGCAATTTATAAATAAATTTATATAATGTCTTCTCCTTCAGGTCTCTGAACAACTAGGAACCTCCTATACCTGATTTTGTGCCATTTGTCAGAGACAACAATCCTTAAGTTCCTTGTTCTGGTATTAGATAACAAAGGTGGCTTTACATATTTGTTTTACATAGTAAGATTACCGGGTAGTCTTGTGAATATGTTCCTTTTGGTTAAGTCACTTGTAATACTTTAGGAGAACTACCTCTCACTAATTCTTACCTGCCTGGTCAGCTGAAGATTTTTTTTTACTTGCCACAAGCAATCAGGTAAGTGGCTATATACAAGCCTGTAAAAACATGGTTTTACTTTTGCCTGTTAAAATCTTCAAATGTTTTGGATTGAGGAACTGGTAAGGAATCATTCATTTTGTGTATTCCTGTGTGTTAGTTCGCTCCTCCATACACATTGCATCTGTTCAACCTCCATGCATTTCAATTGGACTTCAGTTGGATATCTTTCACTTTGTTTCAGTTGAAGCTGGTTACACATCCACAAGGCTTGGTGGTTTATGCCTTCTTCTGTCAGTTAAGTTTGCCATCTCTTCTCTTCATCTAGTATTTAATATACTTGATTTTGTAGGTGAGAAACATGATTTGTGTTTTTAAAAGTCATTGACTTTTTAAAATGCTTATCTGTCCTCATCAAGATACCACTGACAGTTTATAAGACTTACCAATACTTTTGTCATTGCTCATTAAAGTCCTATCTGGGTTGGCTCACTATTCTCTTCTAACTTGCATAACATCTGGTTGGTCTTGTAGGTCAAATCTTGTGGAGTGTCCCATGAATAAGTATTCTTACGCTAAAAAGCATTAGAGCTTGTAAGCCACTTAACACTTTCTTTGCTGTGATACACTGAATCAACTACTTAATAAGATTAGGCTTTGTCAAATTAGCATCTTAACAGATCAATGGAGCTTTTTCTACATATTAAAAGTGCTGTTCGGAGAACTTTGTAGTATGTCCCCACCCCAAATAAGTTACATGTGAGGCAGCTATATATGCAAGTTGAAAGTTGCATTCCATGGAACTGCTAGTTGACCCATTCCTGCCCTTGACAGGAACATTGTCCTTTTAATCTTTTTTATTAATATTTCTGAAGCATTCTAGACTTTTGCATAGAAAGCTTTAAAAATATCTCCATGTCTTTCTCTTAACCTCCATCTCTCAAAATTCTCTTGTAAATTTTTTTAATACAACATCTGTGAAGATGATCTTGGGATCCAGGAAGATATGTGGAAGGAGAAGATCCTTCAGGTGATCTGGCCCCAAGCTTTTAGGGATTTGAATATCAATGCCAACACTTTGAATTGGGCCCTTGAATGGACTGGCAGCTAGTGCAGATGGATAAGTACTGGTATAAAATATGTTGGCAAGGCCCAGTTAACTACCTTGCTGCCCATTTTTAGACAAGCTGAAGTTTCCAGACCATTTTTAAAGGTAGCCCCATATATAATGTAGTAATCAATAGGGATGTGTATCGTATCGTTCCAGTGTCCGATAATGATACGATAATGGCTTTTATCAGACATCCGATTAATGATACGATACAAAACCACGTTGAAATTATCGGATCCAATAATTTTCAGTCCGATAACATCAGATTTTATTGGAATATCGGACCGCCATTTAAATGCGCCTATAACTTCTGTATTTTATAAGTTTGAGACTTGAAACTGACCCACAGTGCTTATGGAATCTGGGTAGTTATGTGTGTTAAATTTCAGAACAATCCCTCCACCCCTGTATTTTATATGAATTTTTGAAAGATCGTGCAACTTTTGACAGCTCTGAATGACAGCTAAAGCCACGTGCATTCAGAGCTGTGAAAAGTTGCATGATATTTCAAAAATCATATAAAATACAGGGGTGGAGGGATTGTTCTGTAATTTGACACACATGACTACCCAGATTCCATAAGCACTGTGGGCCAGTTTCAAGTCTCAAACTTCTAAAATACAGATGTTATTTTAAAAAAGTTATAGACACCATAGTGTCAAAGACTTGGAAGAACTTAATAAATGGGTGTAACTTTTTTATTTTAAAAGAGACATGAAACCTTTTGGACTTTGCAGATGGGATGTTGCTAGTCCTGGCTCCCCAAGTTTCATGTCTCTATCTTTTAAAATCAAAAAGTTATAGGGGTCCCACAAAAGCCCCAACCTCCTCTGTAACATTGTTATTTTAAAAGTTTGAAACTTGAATTTTGGTCACAGCGCAGACTGGATATTGGTAGTCATGTGTGCAAAATTATAGAACAATCCGTGCAACCTTGTATTTTATATGATTTTTTGAAAGATCGTGCAACTTTGGACAGCTTATTGGAAATTCTGATAACGATACGATATATTTTTCATCCGTGTACATCCCTAGTAATCGAGACGAGGTTAACACAGGATGGATAATTGTAGTCAGGCTACCTGTCCAAATAAGGATGTAGATGGTATATCAGTTCTTTCCCTGCCTTCATTCTCTGAGCTGTTCCTTGGCTATTCAGTTTAGGCTTTGAATTGTCCAGAGAGCTTTAGTACCAAGTACATGTTTGTCTCCTTCCACACCACATCCCATGGGGAAAGGGTTTCAAGCACCACCAAGGCATTCATTTCCACAGCATATCAGGCCCAGCACCTGGACACTGACTGATTTTATCTACCAATGCTGCCCTGTCCAAAATCTGTATGGTGGGCCACCTGGTCATCTACAAGCATTTTTGCTTGCCACTGCAAATTTGGACGCATTTGCTTCAGCTGAGGCAGCATTTGGATGGAGGGTGTTACAGCAAGTTTGAAGAACACGAGCCATGCTGAATCAGACCACAGAAAGGTCTATCTAGTCCAGTGGATGCAGCCATGCCCTTTGAAGTCAGTCTCCTCTCTCTGTTCAGAAATGGACAGTGTTCCTCCCAGCGCTGGAAGTTCCCTGCCCCATGGGGATGGAGCGTGCTCTAAACAACTCTGCTGGCACTGGGAAGAGCAACTGCTCCTTCCACTTCTGGCCTCTGCTGTCATCTCCTGGCTTTCAACCTACCTAGCAACCTACACTTGGCTCCCAGGACCTCACAAGTACATTTCCTCATGTCAGGCACCCCAACCCCTGACTCCACCCCAGCACTATCTACCAAGCTATTGACATGATATCATCAACCTTTGCACCAGGCAAACAATCTACATGCCAATTACCCATCAGCCTATGTCTCTAATGGTCGAATTTTCCACCATCACAAGGCCTCCATCTGCCAGAGGCATATCCTTGGCATGAGAGTTTCTGTTTATCCTCCCAAGGAATAGGTTGCTTCTAAGGGATCATTTCCCTCTTCTTTGGAGTGATACCCTCATTCCTTGAGACTTCCATTTTCCATGATTTCTGAGGAGCTGTCACCCAGGGGTTGGGATGTTGCTGTCAGATCCCCAAAGGTCTCATCTGGAAACCTCTCTCAGCTTCTCCAAGTCAGTAACCTTAGTTCAAAGGAACAAACTTGTTCCCTGAGGGCCAGGAGCTCGTTACACCGAGCTCACACCCATGACTTCTGTCCAGCAGGCATAGTCGTACATGTGACACCCAGTGCAATGAACTGGCTAGCTTACTACTTACATGTTTCTTTTAAGAACATAAGAAGAGCAATGCCATAGCAGACTAAGAGTTCATCTAGTCTAGCACTCTGTTCCCACAGTGGCCAACCAGCTGTCAACCAGGGACCTGCAAGCAGGACATGACTGCAACAGCACCCTCCCACCTATGTTCCCCCCAGCAACTGATGTATACAGGCTTACTGCCTCTGATACTGGCTTCTAATATTGTTGTTCAGTTTGTTTATCTGGAAAGCCAAGGAGAAGGCAAGGAAGGATTGGCTGTCCTGGCTGCCTTGCCATTTTTGCTAAACTTGCATCAGTGCTTAACTGATAAGTTCGCTTCACTTTTTACCTTGACATTTTGTCATAAGCTGAAATGCTTCTTGTTTCTTGTGCTTGCTGAGCTGGGCTCCCTCCCAAGCTGACCTACTTTTATAGCCTTGGCCAACTTGCCTCCAACTCCTACTGAGAACAATTAGATTAAAAGGCGTGCCTCAACTACTGGTCTTCACTAGGGTGAAAAGCTAGATCAGTTTAGGCCTCTGGGAATGGATATTTTTTTATCAGAGGAGAAGACAATAGGTAGAGGATTAAGGAGAGCATGTCTTTTGAGCTTCCCTGGGAATGCAAGGGTTTGAGTTGCTGCCCCTGGCTCAGTGTGCACTTTCTAGACTTACACTTCTTTTTACACTAAATAAAAAGCTGAACCCTTAACTTGGGCTGAGATCTATACCTAAACTTTAGTTTATGAGCTGCCCTTAAAGACCTAAAACCTGAGCTTGAACTGAAGCTAAGCCTACAATTTTTGTTAATAAACAGACTTTTCTACTAGCTATATCTACACTGTGGCTCTTGTTAATATAGAGCTATCTATTCAAATGTGGTTTCTCCCTCAGCCACAAGGAGGCTAGCCACCAACCCATCCTATTCAAATGGCTAGCTTGGACACATCTCATTCCTGTGGGTGATTTCTTGCACCAAACAGAAAATGGAACATTGGGTATTTGCTGTGAAAATCCATATTGATTTGGTGTGATGGAAACACCCAGCCCCACCGTTCTCCCATGGCTGAGTATTAGTTACATTAATTGGCCAATGCCTTGACTGCATGGTGGCCAAGCCTTCACAGAGCAAAGACTGCTTCTTGTTTTCCTTCACTAGTGTCTTTTCATCTAGTAAGTAATCTATGGCTGCATTTGGACAACACATTAAGCAACGGGGGGGGGGGGGGGGACAATCGTCAGTTGTGTTGCTTATTGTGTTCTGTGGACGGTAACACGCCGCTCACAAACTACTGACGGTATGCTATTCCGCCCAAATAAGCAACGGAGAGAAACAACTGGCTTGCAAGTTGTTTAGCTCGAAGCCAGTTGTTTAAAGTGTTGTGTGGAGGGGTGAGTGTGTTAATGGCATGTGGTGAGTGGGTTAAAACACAAGCCCATAGAGGCAGGCGGCAAGAGCGACCAAAGCGGTGGCTGCCACTCTGCTACAACTGGTGCAACTTGCAGAGGCTGCTGGGATAGAACTGGGAGGAGGGAGGGAGAGGGAGGGTGGGGAAAGGGGCGGGGGCTGTGTCAGTCAAATGCCGGGTTGACTATTAGTCCACTCAACGCCAGCCCCAACCACCCACAGTTGTGTAGGAATATGTTGTGTAGGGAGTACCCACAAAATAACCAACTGTGAGTTGGCAACTCAACCCACCATTGACTAATGTGTTGTCTGAATGCAGCCTATGTCTAGCATTATATCTCAGGTTAATCATGATGGGACAGAACTGAAGGTGGAGTCAGAGGACACCTAGTATACTTACAAAATCATACATTATGAAATCCCTGCCTTCTTGGGCAGTGAGGGTTGGGGGGGATAACCAATTCCTTTGGATGCCTCTGTCACACCAAACCAAAATGGAAGTTCTTGGTACGTAGCCACCATTTCATGGGTTGCAATATAGTTCTTGCCTGGCCCAAGTTAGTCACTCTTTGAACCGAATTGGAATTGGTGAATCTGTTGAAGTCAGCCAAATCTGAGCCAAATGTTCTGTAACATTCAACCTTTGTAATAGATTTTGCATACCCCTTCCTGAATTATTTTGCAAGCCCAGACAGCAGAGGCACCATAGTGTGTGTGTGTGTGTGTTTGTGCGCTTGCGTGCAAGAAGAAAGCAATTTTGTTTGGCCTTTTTTGTTTTAAAAGTCTGATTTGAGTTGCACTGCTTTCAGTTTTCATCCCATATTCATCTGTTTGTGCCTTTTTCATTAGTTTCCAGCGGTGGGAGACCTTGCTAGTCCTCTCCTGCCTGTAACTTTGGGGGAGGGGTTGCATCCAAACAACATATGATTTTCAGGCATCCTACATTCCCAAGACATCAGACCTGCTAATCTGAAGAAAGGCTCCCCATTTTTATAGGCAATTTCAAAGAGTGTACATCCTAAAAAGTTTCCACTGAGTTTGGTTTCAATGGGAAACTCGGCTGCATTGGTCCTGCATAGTTCTGTATTTACCATCTTAATCGCTTGGCATTCTTAGGTATTCTGCTACTCCTTCAAGGCATCAATCATACCTAATTTTAGACAGATTCAATTGAGAAAGGTAACCCAGCACAGCCCAACTTCTGTGTAAAGTAAATTGAGCTGTCCAATCTGTCAGTTCACCATGCACATGGTCTCTCTCCTCTTCCCTCTTCCAGGGTTTGGTTGGCCTGTACATGCTGTTCCAGATTGTTTCCATTCCTCATCCCAATAGATTTTAGAAACAAATGGAAAATGAATGAAAACATATATTTTGTAGAAAAAGTTGATCTTTGACCTGCAAGAGAGCCCCCCCCCCCCATTCCCCACATACCCTGTTCCCTCTAGGAGAGAGTGGCAAAGCAGGCTAGCATGTAGGCTTCGGTGGGTTTATAATACTCGGAGATTCATCCCCCTCACCCAGTTGAACACTTAAAAGAAAGAACCCCATAAGAACTGGCAGGCTGGTGCCGTGCATGTTATGTTGCTCATTCAAAGGTTGCTGAGTAACTAGCGGGTTTGATCACTGATGCAAGCCCTACTGTACTCACCATTGGATAATCTTCCTCAGCCACCAAAAACACAGGGCTGCACAGCTTAGGAGAATCCAATGAAAAGTCCAAGTGTGACACCTAGAGGCTTGTGAAGGATGCTACAAGAACTGAAGCTGCAAGCAAAGGGAAGTGAGCTGCAGACCCTGTTCTCCCAAGGTGCCAGGACATAGACTTCGGGCAGAACTGCCTCTTGGCTACAGGGAGGATCATGTTGCTAAGTTAGCCTGGACTCGCCATCAATGGGTTTGGTTAGGGTTTGTGCTTGAGTTCACAAAAACAACCTTCCCCCACCCTGGGTATTTTTATTCTCTGTCCTTTCCTCATTCATTTATTCAAAGTATTTATAGGCTGCTTTTTCCAACCACACGATCACAATGGAATGTATACAAAATAAATGAATCAACCTATATGCAGGTGATGTGATGCGCATGATGCAGCACTCCGAAAACAAAACAAACGAGCACTAGTAGCTCATCCAGTATCTACATTTTTGTAGATCTATTATTATTATTTTAAATTTAAACATGTACATATAGAAACAGATTTTAAAATGTGGACTATTTTGGTATGAACACTAGCTTCTGGTTTAAAACTGTTATAAACCGTTTTAAAGCAGTAGTGTAGATAGGCTCGGTGCTACAATACCACTTATAAGTTAAGCCGAACACTGAAGGGACCAAGCAAATGTCAAATGGAAGGGAATTCCACAACTGTGGGGCCACCACTGAGAAAGACCTGTCTCCTTTGCTTAGCAACGCAGATCTTAGATTACAGAAGAGACATACAGTTTACCACTTTCAACTGGTTCTGGCTTAGCTTATAAGTGGTTTTGTAGCGTACTCTGGTTTGTAACTGAAGCTGGTGTTTTATACTGAAATGTTTCAAATTTTAAAACCCAATAGGAAACAAGCATAGGCACAGCCAAGATGGAGGTTAATTTCACTTCCTTTGCAGCGATGATGATTTCTCTTAATGTGGTTAGTAGGAATCAGCAGAAGTAGAAGAATAAAAATAAAAACAAATTAGAATTAGAATTAAAATAGCATAAAATAAACTAAAGATGACAGCAAAACTCAAATGGCTCTGCAGCTTGGAACTAAAACATAATACATAGACAGCTGAAAGGGTACGGAAACGAAATGAGTTTATTGGAAGATGACTCGGAAGCTTGGCTCATGGTGTCAAGTATGCTTGTGTACATCAGTTGCTGGGGAACATGGGTGGGAGGGTGCTTTTGCCCTCATATCCTGCTTGTGGGTTTCCAATGGGTAGCTGGTTGGCCACTATGGGAACAGAATGCTGAGCGAGCTGGACCTTGGTCTGCCCCAGACATACAGTCTGTGGGCTTAAATATGGAACCTGGATGACTTAGAGCATCATCACATGGGGGAAAGTTGTATTTGCGTACCGGCGCTTCTCCGCCCTTGCGTTTGTCCCTCATTATTTCCTCTTTTGAAAGAAGAAGTAAATAATTTGCACGTGGCCCAGTCAGTGGGCCGTTTTGATCGGGCTGCTTCTCCTGCACACAACTTCTGTCTTTAAAAATAAGATGGACTTACTGGGCACGAAGAAGGCTAGAAAGGGAGGGAGGCGCGCCCGGGAGGCAGACAATGTCATGAGAGGGACCCGCGAAAATCCGTGAGTGCCCAGTAATGAGTGTGCAATAAAACGCTCATCTGATAAAGCTCTTAATTTAGAACATAGGAAATGCCCATATACCACAACAGGCTATGTGCCTACCTAGCCCTATATTGTCTGGTCTGAAAGCAGGGGGTTTCCATGGCCTCAGGTAGAGGTCTTCCAGTCACCTGCTCCTCTGTCTCTGTCTTTGTCTCTCTGTCTCTGTCTCTCTCTCTTAACTGGTGATGCCAGGGATTCAAGCTGGGACATTCCACAGGCAAAGCATAGGCTCTCCAATTAACTATGCACCTCCACTCCAGTTTAACTAGAAGTAGAATAGCAAAGAGGGTAACTCACTGTATTTGCTGATGACTGGTCTCTGCTATGTGCACTGTTTGTCACAGAACAGTATGTCCTAATTTTGTCTGTCACCCTTGGGACTTAATCACTTTAATTATGGCTACATTCACACAGTGGAAGTTGGGGCTTTGATGTCAGTAGGCTGACCATCTGAAAAGGAGGACAGGGCTCATATAACTTTAACAGCTGTAGAGAAAAGGGAATTTCAGCCAGTGTCATTTGTATGCAATTATTTCCTGGTGAAATTCCCTCTTCATCACAACAGTTAAAGGTGCAGGCACTATACTAGAGTGACCATATACAAAAGAAGGCAGGCCCCCTGCAACTTTAACTGTTGTAATGAAGAGGGAATTTCACCAGGAACTAATTGCATACAAATAACACTGGCTGAAATGCCCTTTTCTCTACAACTGTTAAAGTTACATGAGCCCTGACCTGGATTTTATCTGATCACCCTAGTTCTGTGTCCCCTCTTGGGGATGCATTTCCTTTTTTTTTTGGCAATCTGTAAGGGACCACCTTTGTAATAGGTGACGATCCCAAGAACTGTCTTGTTAGTTCCAAGCGGTGTAGCTTTAAAGAGCTGCTACCAGGGTGGGGGCAGAGAGTGGAGTAAGCTTTGTACATTCACAAGTGTAGCCACAATGGGCTAATAAAGCAGTTAGTTTTGGGAGAAACACCAGAACCCACTAGATGGCAGTAGTATACTAGAACTTCCCATTTAGTCCATAAAGTCCTTTCCCATCTCTCTCTCTCTCTCTCTCTCTCTCTCTCTCTCTCTCTCTCTCTCTCTCTCTCTTCATCTTTCAAGCTAGGCTACTTTTCTTCCTCTTTGTTCCTTTATAGTGTAGGTGCACTGATGGGTGCCCCCCCACCCCCAAGCATTCTATAAACGTCAGTAGTCAAATCTCATAGCAAAGCCCTGGGCCACCCCAAGGTCCCATTACCTGCCAGATGAATCCATGGGGGTAGAGGGAGGGGGAAATTCCTCCTCTCTGCCCTCCCCCCCTCGAATTCTTCTCATTCCAGAATTCCTCTGAAGTTCCTCTATTATTTCAACCTGTTCCTTTTGAGATAGCAATGTTTTGACATTTCAACTGATTGAGTAAGCAGTAGAAAAGGGATTGTTACTGTTCTGGGTTCGAATTGGCATTGGTAAAATATAACCAGCGGCAAGGATCACAGACCTCAAGCACCATTTGGTGGAATGGCGGCATACAAATCCCAATTGTTCAATCAGACTGTAAGTGAAACAAATGGAATGGTTTATAATTGAAACACAATACTCAGTAGAGAAACAGGAAGGGGGGAATAATATCGACGAAATAAAGTAAGAGAAGATAGGAAAAATGAAACAACAGGAAGGGTTAACAGGGAGGAATTAAATGGGGTGAAGTACAAGTGACTCTGTCCCTATGGGTCCACTTGCATGATGACTCCAATGATAAAGGTATCAATAGAAAAGGGTGTTTGATCAATAGAAAAGGGTGTTTGCCGAATCCAGTGGTTCTTTGAGTCATGTGGGGCTGGACTCGCATGAAAAGCACCTTCCTGAGATGGAAATTGAAACTGCATCCCTATATAGATCAACCTTCCTCAACTTGCTGCCCTCAAGATATATTGAATTCCTGACTGTTGGCCATGCTGGATGGAGCCGAAGTCCAAAAGATCTAGAGGGCACCAGGTTTGGAAGGGCTGGTGGAGATACATACTAAATAAGACAAAGGTACCCTCTACAAGAATTCGGTTTGACGCCCAGTTGGCTGATTATGCACATCTTCTTGCAATTGCTTTTACGCCTAATCCCTATACACAGGAGGTGGTGAAGTGCATTACCGGTTGTATGAAATGCCCTTTAAAGGTGTCTGCATGTGGCGCATCGCTTGTTTACATGGTCATAAGGCGCTTTAACTCACGCGGTAAATTAAAACTTGCTATTTAATGCACATTCGATAATGTGCATAATCGGACAAAAAAAAGTGCCTCAACCCCCGATTTGCTCTCCATTCATGTGGCGGTAAAACCGGTAATGTGCTTTGAAAGAGCTTTAAATCGCTCTTGTAGAGGCACCCAAAGGGAGGAGAACTCTCAAGCCAGAACAAAAGTACCACGAAATGTATAGTATAGGGCTTCACTAGGGGCTCTTCTAATGTGATTATATGTAGTTGTTCCTCCTTAAATTTGGCAAGTCAGCTTGTGAAATGAAAAGAAAAAGAAATCCACACGCTTTGGTAGAACTCTTTCCTTGGGGGAGGGGGGGCAGAGAGACAGAGAGATCAAAAGAGACTGTCCACCACAAAGGAGACTCACATACTTTACAGCAAGGAAAAGGGATTGCTCAAACCCTCAGGTTTACAAGCTTAAAAGACACACAGCGAAAGGTGCTGGGAAAACAACATTAAAATCTAATAAACTATTTAGAGAACGTTTGACAAAAGGACCTGTGCGTATTCTTTTTTCTTTTTTTCCCCTCTGGAAGTTCTCAAATAAAACAAAGTCCTGGAAACAGCTGGCAATTCTCCTCATGCTCATCTAAAACTTGTTTCCTTAGTTCTTTCCTTGTTATCACCACAATATTGGGGGGTGGGGGTGGGGGGAATGACAGAAAGGGAAGATGAGGAGCAAACAGTTAATGGCGTTTCGTTTTGTTTGTTTCAAGCTTTACCGGTGACTAGGGTGGGAAAGACTGACAGGCTTAAAAAGGTATTTGGTGGCACTCAAGGCCTCGGTACATCTGATGGCTACATTTTGTGCGTCGTTGTTCCTTCCTGAGGCGCACTCTCAGTTTGGGGAAAGAGACCCCAAAAGGCGAGAGAAGAGCGCCAAGGACACAATAAAGATTTTAAGAGTCTCAAGCAGGATCGTGGAGAGGATTCTGGTGAAGGCTTAGGGAGAAAACATGGCAGGGAACCACCACCGGATGCTTTGGGTACTTTGGCGTTAGGGCGGTTGAAGGAAAATGTGTCTTTGTTAAAGAGGGGGAACCTGAAGTGGAATGAATGCGCCAAGACTGGCTGTTTGTAGAACCAGAATTCCCTAACATTGAACCAGAGAGAGCTTTCTGTTTGATAACCTCAGTAAATCAGAATGGGCTGAATCCTTACGCTTGGATTTTATTATCTTCTATTAAGAAATATTGCTAGTGTTATAGATTGGAGGAAGATCTCTTGGGATCCTTTCCAGCCCTGTGTTTTTGAGTGAGATCTGCTAATCTGTTGGAACCAGTAGGCCTGCTGCAAATTACTTTAATGATCCTGGCAAGAATTGCCTTTGACGCTGAGAGCTGATTACAGGTAAATGACTGATGATGACTGGGGAATGGGCAGCGATTGTTCTGGAAAGGGGGCTGCCCCTTCTTCCTCCCTCCCAGCATGGGGTGATGTAAGAAAGGAAGGCGTTTGTATAAAGAACAATAGATCTACAGTTTGTGTTCCGACAGAGAGACTGGGAAAGAGAGAGTTGAGTTGCTCTGTGCAAGAACCTTTTTGGTGCTGGCTGTCTCCTTGGATGTTTGAATAGCAGACTTTAGGGGATCTGTTGAGGGTGTTTAAAGATGGCACTTTGGACTTGGGAGACCCCATGATCATATCCCCATTGAAACATGGGTGTGCCCATGGCCTAGTCAGGAGCCCTACCCTCTTTTGTATTTGGTCAAGAGGGCAAGGCTCCTGCAGCTTAGACTCTTGTGATGAAGAGGGAATTTCACAAGGTGCTGCATGCATACAAATGACACCTGCTGAAATCCTCTTTTCTGTACAACTGTTAAACATATAGAAGCCCTGTCCTCCTTTTCAAATGGTCACCCTATGCTGGATCATCCCAAAGGCCTCTCTAACCCCGGATTCTCTTCCCACAGTGGCCAAACAGATTCCTCTGGGAAGCCCGCAGGGTGGGCATAAGGCTAATATTCCCTGCCAACTAGTATTGAGACACATTGGGCCTGTTTGCACAGAACACTAAGCCACTATGGGTTAAACAACCCATGAATAACCCACAATGCCCAGGTTCGCACAACATGACAACCCAAGATGTCGACATGATGTTGACACTGACTGGCAGCCGCTCTCCAGGATTTTAGGGTAGGAGTTTTTCCTACCCTACTCGGAGATGCCAGGGATCGAACTTGGGACCGTCTGCATATGAAGCATGTCTTCTACCACTGAGCTATGGTACTTCCCTGTTTCTATAAGTTTGGGATATGGCGGCTCTCCGGCATGGCAGAAGGATTGTTCTGCTGTGTGCTTTTGAGGTTAGGAAGCAAATATCTGATTATGCCATCTTCCATCCCATGTCACTTCATGATATTTAATATTTTGCACCCTTTGGACTATTTGAAATGAACCTAGGTAAGCCACCTTGAGTGCCATTTTTTTTGGTAGAAAGGTGGAGTATAAATCAAATAAATGAATAGCTTAGTTGCTATTTCACTTCCTGCCACAAGAGGGCAGGAAGCACACATGGCAGGATGTGCCTTTTCTCTTCTTTTGGAATACGAAATATAGCAGACTGCATAAAGACTTCTGCCTGCCCTCATGCGATCCATCCAAATGGTGACTTATTTCAGAAACTGCAGCACTAAGCAGAAAGTGGGCCTGTTCAGACAACATGCTGCAAATGGTTAGTGAGCATGTTTAAACTGTGGCTATGTAACCACCATGGTTAGGAATGGTTCACATGACACACTAAGCCATAATGTTTAACTCAAAAAGTTTAACCATCATGGTTTAGCACGTTGTCTGAACAGGGCCAGTGAGCCTCAGGAGCAGCCTTCCTGTACCTGGTGCCCTCCAGATGTATTGGACTACAACTCCCACCTTCCCCGACCACAGGCCATGCTGGCTAGGGCTGATGGGTGTTGATACCCAAAACATCTGGAGGACACCAGGTTGGGGAAGTCTGCTCTAGAGACTAGCAGACAATATCAACTGATGCCGAGGCTGAGCGCTCCCTCCTACCCTGATCCTGCTAGCCCACTTGGCAAAGGTGGCAAAGTCACTGCAAGGCAATATTGAGTGTAATGGTAGCCCAGTGACCCATTGGGAATGCAACCTCTGGTATGTCCTGATTCAGCAAGAGTAATCTGCCAATGCAGATTCCAATGGGCAACTGGATACACATCGGTATCACAACACTCACCTGGGCTTTATTGAACTGGCTGGATATGGCCTGATGCAGATGGGGTTGTGGATCCACATCCAGAACTGCTAATTCTGACACAATAAATCAGGGCTGTGGCAAATGTCTGAGTTCTCTCTGCTGTTCCCATTCAAATGAAACTGGAACATGCTGAAGTGTTGAGGACTGGTTATTATCACATGCGAAGCTTGAATCCCCCACCAAGAGATACGAGGCAAAGCAGGGCCATCCCACTCCTGGAATGTAGCCCCCAAGAGCTTTCAGCCCTGCTTAAAATCTATTTTTTCCTTTTCCCTCCCCATTCCCTTTTCCTTGTGTGTTGTGTCTCTTTAGATTGTCAGCAGGGACTGTTTTTTTACTGACTGATTGTAAGCCACTCGAGAATTTTTTGTGGGGAGAGGGGGCTGAGGAATGGCATAAAAATATTTGAAATAAATAAACAAACAAATAAGCATTGGCAAAAGTCAAGCCTGCTGTATTGTTATGAAAGTGAAACAAAATAGATCTACCCCATTTGGAATGTTGCCTAGCAAGAAAGAGTAATTTATTTTAGGCTGTAGATCAGGGGTGGGGAAACTTAGGCCCAAGGGTTCCAAACCGGCATTCCAGGTTTCCGTAGATGGCCACACCCCCTTCCTCCCACCCACTGATCCTTTCGTGTTTCCCCAGCTTCTGTGCAGTTTCTTACAATAGTCAGGGATGATATCCCGCAACATCCGGAGGACACCAGGTCGAGAAAGGGTGCGTTAGTATATTGCTGGGTTCTTTTATTTTATAACAGGGGCAGGCAACCTTTTCTGGGCCATGGGCGCCTTCGGTAATTTGAGAAACTGTCCCGGGTGCCACCACAAAATGACTGCCATGGGAAGCATGGCAAAGAACAAGTAACCTGCCCAAAAGACTGAGTGCAAGGCAGAAGTGGGCTCTGAGCTATTTCACATCAAACCAAGCTGCTGATATGAATATGTTACTTTTAAGTGGGCGGGATAAGGTCACTTGGCGGGCACCAGAAAGGTGTTTGAAGGTGCACTGGTGCCCATGAGCACCATGTTTTATAGGGCTGTGTGACCAACCGGTATGTCTGCACCTCCACCCTGGGAGGATGGAGGCGGCAGCAAGATATCATGAGTCTATTTTCTGCCACCACCATTCATGTGTGTTTTTAATATCCCTTATCCTGATCACATGAGAAGACAGGATTACAACTTTAGGGATTCAGAATCTCTGTGCAGGAGCTGCATCCAGCCCCATCAGAGTCCCAATTTGACCCTCCAGGAGTCCCCTGAACCCCACCTTTCCTCCCTAACAACAATCATTGGGGGGGCATGTTCTGGCTTTTGTGCATCCCCCCCCAATTCCTGAAAGGTTGAAATGTCCCTCCTAAGTCTTAGCCAGGATCTACACTACTGCTTCAAAATAGTTTAGAACAGCAGTGACAACTGCTGGGTCCCAGGACACGCTCCATATACAGTTTTCAAACCATTTTCAAAGTGTCACATCCTACTTGGTGTAGATTAGGTCTTAGTTACTGGCAGTCAGAGCTTTGCGTTACAAAGCTACAATATGCTGCTACTTTTGGTGTTTTGGGCCACGCACTTTTGCTTTCAGTTCCACCCATTCCTGAAATGTGCCTCCCCCAAGAATTTCTACAAAAGGGAATTTTGCGTTGGGGCTAAAAGAGCTTATGCATCCCTGATATATGGAGAAGTCCTGTTTCAGAGCCTTCCTTAGAGTGTCTACACACTGAAGCTTTTTGTCCTACGTTTTAACTGGGGCTTCTGATTCTGGATTTTTTATGGGATAAAACCAGCCCTTTACTAGCTCCCCCACCCAACTTTTCTCCCATTTAATCTACCAGATTTGTATGGTTCATTAACAACGGCACCATCTAGTGGTGATATATAGTGCCATGTCCTTTTTTCACATACAAGTCAGCAAATCTTTTTGTTAGCTCATTATTTCTGTTTCAAATTAAGCCGCAGAAATGCTCAGAAAACACAGGAGAGGTGCTGGAGGTTGATGACATCATGTAAAGGACCTGCAAATTTCTGTGAGCAATCAATCTCAGTTGCAGGATAAATGCTCCATGCGGAGAAGTCCTTAAACCCCTTAGGAACCAGGTGAGCATGTTTGCCAAGCAGTTCAGCACATGCGTAGGCCCAATTTCCAAGCTCGGCAAGAGAATTAAATCAACTCCACTTTACAATCCAATATATTTATTAAAAATCAAGTAGAAAGAAAATAATAATAATAATAATTCTTAGATGTCTTTCTCACACAAAACCTATATAAAACACCCCAAGGAATCACCAAATAATAATAATAATTATCCATACACCAATTTAAAACAGCTTAAAAAATTAACAATAAAATAAAATGACCAACAAAAGAACAAAGGGGGCAATCCTATGCATAGCTGGCTAGGGAATGCTTGGTATTGGAGCACTTTTTTGTTGTTGTCTAAACATGCATAGGATTGTGTCCTAAATGAAGAAGCCCATCACATTTCGTCAAATGCCAGAAAACAGGAAAGTCTTAACTTGGCGCCTAATGATGCTAATGTTTGCACCAAGCAGACCTCAGTGGGGAGACCATTCAAATTCAGAAAGTTCAGAAATAGCCAGTTGCTGTTAAAAAATGAAATGAAACATCAAACTAGCTCATTTATGAAGAGCCAAAGAGCAAGCCACCAAAGCATCTGATGCTGTGTGTGTGTGTCCCTGAGCTACTCAGAGCATGGGAGAATGTTGTCTTTACTCTTTGTCAACTATCCCAAAATGCAAAGAAAAGATTTCATGACACAGGTATTTCTATCAGGGCTGAGTGTTCCCCAGAGAGGCAAAAATTCAAACTGACCAGCCTTGGAGGACCTGACGATACATCCTCCAAGGGAATCCTACAGTACCTACATTGCATGATGTAGATTTTTTGCCTCTATCCCAGTCTGGCCAGGGTCTCTGTTGAGAGGCCTTTCCAGAAAGAGTGGTGGGGAAGGGGAGGTTGGATTCCTTATGGGATGTTAGGATATGGAAGAGAGGGGGAATATATTATGCCCTGAGCACCTTGAACTAATGGTAAGGGAAATATATCACTAGTAATCAGAGTAATAGAGTAATAGTAGTAATTAATACTAATATTACCGCTATTAGCATAATAATAATAATAATAGTAATAATAGTAATAAGGATGATGATGATGATGATGGGAGGTGCCCTGCAGCTACTTTAAAGCAAAAATGAAACACATCAAGTACCATCTGGCTTTTCGGCGGTGCAAATGCATAGTTAAGCTCTGTCCTGGGCCTGACTGAACAGGTGGCTGGGTCTCAGCTGGCAGGCAAATGGGAGCAGAAATGGACCCAGCTGGAAATAGGCAGCTATTAGGTGAGTTTGGGCTGGGTCAGGAGCTTCCTTTCTGTATGCTGGGCTTTCACTGGCATGATGCTGAGCAGGGCTGGAGCTGGCGCCTTAGCCTCATTACCTCCAATTACCGTAATTGTTGCCTCTCCCCAGTGGAGTGGTTAGGTTTCCCCTCGCTTTTCTCCCAGTGTGTGTGTGTGTGAATCTGCCTCTTTTCCACTTTGACTTTGCTCGTGGATTCCCGCTGGCCCAAATCCCAGCAGCAATTCTCATGGAGCACAACTGCAAGGTGGTGTCTCCATGTGTGAGTCAGAGGTCTATGCTCTGGTTCTTGGGCTCGTATTGATAACCTGGCCGAAGCACATTTATGCGCGCTTAAAGCTACTGAGGCATCTGCAACGTAAAGTGTGTGCATGTGTCTCCCTGTTCATTCTCTTTATTACTGTGTGTTTTTCTCTCTCTGGCCTAATCCACACTAAGCAGGATATAGCACTATGAAAACAGTATGAAAGTGGTATATAAGAGGCAGGAGCCACACTACTGCTTTAAGTTTACAGCAGTATTGAAGTGCACTGACAACTTTAACTTGTGTGATGAAGAGGGAATTTCATCAGGTGCTGCATGTATACAAATGACACCTGCTGAACTCCCCTTTCTATTCAACTGTTAAAGATACAGGAGCCCTGTCCTCCTTTCCATATGGTCACCTTGCATAGAAAAAAATGTTAAAGCGAGGGTGTTGAACCTCTTTCAGCCCGAGGGCCAAAGTCAATTTCAGAAAACCACTAGGGAGTTACAGTCCATTCCAGTTGTTGGGTAGGGCTGAAGGCAGAAGGGGGCAGGGCTAAAGGCAAATGGGGAGGGCCCAAAAGACCAAACTCACTGCCCATAACTAAGTTTTAGAAGATGCATTTCAACCTTTTAGAACCACCAGAGGATCAGTGGTCAGGGGAAAACAGTTAGGGTCAGGGGAAGGGGGCTTGACCATCTGCATTGGGACCCCAGGTGGGCCTGATTTGGCCCACAGTCTGAGCTCCTGTACCCCTGGGTTAAAAGTTTTCCTCCCTGATACCATTGCAAGCTATAAGCAGGGCTTTGCATGTTCCTTTCTCTCTGACATTCTGTGTTTCTGTGTGCAGGGATTCTTCCCCCCCCCCCTTTTAGTATTGCAAAGGTTCCCCTGACCTGGCCCTCATCCAAGAAAAGCTCTCCCCGCCCCATAATTTTGCCATCCCTAAAAGTGTGTGAGCGTGCAGTCAAAGAGAGGAGCAGATTGTGTAAGTTTTGCATATGGATATTATATTATTATAGTACAAGTCCTGGCTTTAATGCAACATAGCCCAATGGCAACGAGAGAAACAGGTGATTTACTCAAGCTGACTTCTTCTTTTTTGGCCACGTCTCCTTCTAAGGCTGGAAGTCCTTTAGCACTTTGATTGCCCTCATTCATAGACTAGCTAAAATCAGGGCAAAACACTCTCCAAGACAACAGGAGTTGTCATTCAACAAATGCTCTCAGGTTCCCAAACTCTATCTTTAGGCATTTTGAGCTCCAGAAAATCATTTCAGGGGGAAGGATGGGAAGCATCATGTTTGCTGAGTGATTGCTAATTTGAATCAGCTCGATAGAATAGCAACACGGATTGCTTGCTGATTAAATCTCAGCATTATGTTGCCATACAAGCAAAGACACACACACACACACACACACAGGGGAAATGCTGAATTTGCATTGGCAGCAATGCAATTGACTCCTAGGCATGAGGCAATAACAATAATAATGATCAGGTGAGTAAAGGTGAACATTACGGAAGGTGTACATTCTTCTATTACTGTTAGCCATTTTCCTTATAACTTGGAAGGGGGAAAAGTACATAATGAGGAATATTGGACAGACCAGATATCAAGAACTGGGAGTCCAATGGCCAAATCTGACCTCTCAGAATTTATGGCTTGGTCCCCAGTTGCCAGTCCAGATGCAAGAAGGGTGGAATTTTGCTAGCAGCGTGTTTTGGGGGGCCTGCTAGAGTCCAGCCCCACATCTTCCATCCCCTTCCTCAAAGTGGCCCTCTCATAAAGGCAGTCGCTGACCAGGAAAATAAATGTTCTCACTGGACAAATCATAGAAAGGAACAACTCTGCTTGTTTCTCTCCCTAAATGAGAGTGTGGACACAATGTTGGATTTGGATGTGGTACATTGGCAGCACAATCCTATATGAATTTACTTACAAATAAGTTCTGTTGAGGTCAGTGGGTAGAAGATTGTAGTCCAAGGTTGAATCCCTGCTCAGCCATACATCTTGGGCAAGTCAACATCTCCTGGCACAACATTCTTTGCAGGGTTGTTGTTAGTAGGGCTGTGCACCGCTGTGGGCAGAATCCCCAAATCCGAGCTGAGTCAGGCTGATTTGGCCCACCTCAGCCCAAATCTGAGGTGGTGCCAGGTTGACCTGAGGTACCCCAAGGCTGAAGCAGATCGGCGCTGAAGCCTTGGGGTGCCTCACGCTGATTTGGGGTGGTGCTGGGCCACTCCCCCCTCACCAAACTCATCTCTCTCTCCCTCCCTGCCCACCTCCTGTCACTGCCGCTGGTGCCGCCGGAACTTACCTTTAAATTATGACTTCCTCCCTGAGAGTTGAGCTGCGATTTAAAGTTACCCTGGGGGCTCTCTGTTTTTAATATATCTATGGCTGTCACCGTAGTTTGCAGCTATAGATATATTAAAAACAGAGAGCCTCAATAACTTTAAAGCATGGCTCGGCTCTCTGGAGGAGAACGCGATTTAAAGATAAGTCCCAGCAGCAGTGGCGGCACTGGGTTTTGGGGGGAAGGGAAAGGGGTGAGGGGGAAGGGGGCTGTGAGGTGTAGGGAGTCCAATGGACTCTTGGTCAGCCTTGTGCCTGACTTTCTTGGGTGTCAGCCATGTGGCCAGCACCCAGGAACCCACAAGGTTGACCCACTTTGGGGATGTGTGTGTGAATCTAATTTTGGCTTCAGTGTGGACACCCTCTGAAGCACCCAGAGTTAAATTGGGGCCATTTGAGGGGCTACAAAATGGCGTCCGATGTCAGTGGAGCAGTGAATCCACTCTGGGTTTCAATCAGATCCTGTCAGAACTCTAGAGGAGCTAGATCCTTCATACCTTTAGGGTTCTAACTGGTTCTGGCTGAAACACTGAGGTGATTCACCAACCCAATGATATTGGAGCCACCAACCTCCATTGCCCACAACAGCCCCTGAAGTCCCCTGAAAATGATACACAGCACTTTTTTTTTTTTTTTTTTGCAGGGAGGAACCCTGCTAATTGGGGAAAGCTGTGCTATGGGGTGAGGGGGATCCCCTCCAAATCAGGCAGAGTGGAAGTGCCTCCACCCAACATTGGGGGTTCTCTCCTTCCCTCTCAGCCTCAGAGAAGTCTGCTTCCGCCAGCCCAGTCGCACGCACCTAAATCTAGACCCAAGCCATATAGTTTTACAATCTGGAATGGCGGGTAATTTTCAGCATGTTATTCAGATCTGATATTGACATGTCCTGCATTTTAGAACTTTGTATACACCAACAAAGTGTTTTAATCCGAATACCTGTATAAAATAGCTGGTATTTTGGCAGCTGTGTTTTACCTTCATTAGGTAAAATGACTAAGGTGCATTTCTTGGGACATTAAAGCTTCTCTGTGGAATGACAGCATTTGAGTATGAGGGACACCACTACATGTCCTGAGAAAATTGCCATTGTACCTATGAAATAGGTGTCTGGTTCATGTATTCCCCTTTATACTACATGTGGCTGGAAGATTCAGTTGGCAGGTACGGAGCCACGGTTGTTGGAACTCCCAACGCAAAAGGCTATGCAAACGAGTGACCGGCTACTCATTCTAGCTCAAATTTTCTTTCCTTTTGAACAAGCCTGTTCTTTTCACAAATGTGCAATGACTGTAATGTGCCTCAAGTCTGGGATGGCGGCCTTCAGACTGCATTTCTACATGAGCTCAGGAGAGATTTGGAGGGTCAGAGACCGATCCTAGTTGACCTGGAGGAGGCTCCTTTGGGAAATGTCCCATGTGTCTTCAGAATTCACTTAAGACTGCTGCTTTGATTTGGGGTTCGTTGGTGAGAAAGAATGTGCCAGGGAGAGCGGACAGGCAGGCGGTGGGATGTGTTCCGCCCGGGCCACACAGTCATTACAAGCTAAGTCTCCAGGCTGCTCTCTTAACTGTTGTAACAGACACATCATGACGCCTCAGGCCTCTGCTTGTTGCTTCCTTGGAGTTATTATCTTGCATTCCTTTGGGCTGCAGAACATGTCATTAGTTTTGCCTTGTGCAGGCATTACCTTCTGCCCTTTCTGTCTTTCTTTTTTGCAAAACATTTCTGCCCATTTTTGGTTGGCCTCACTTACAGACACTCCTTTGTGTCTTGACAGCGAAATTATTGGGTACTCATTTCAAAAGAGCCTGCACGATTCATTATTTTTTCTTATCCCACCTTCCCCTCCAAGGAGCTCAAGGTGGCGCACGTGTAGAGTGGTTTGTCATTTATGGACTGGCAAAATTTAGGAGATAAATCACCAAAAAAAAAAAAAAAAAAAAGACCAAAAAGGGGAGTGGTTTGCATAGACATGGGCATGTTGGGCAATTTGAGAAACTGTCCTCGGCACCACCACAACATGGCTGCCATGGGAGATGTGGCAAAAGTAACCTGCTCAAAAGACTGAGTGCAAGGCAGAAGTGGGGTTTGAGCCCCAATACATTAAACAACTCCTTTGAAACCCCAGTTTTAGGCACCAATGGAAACCTATTTCACAGCTATCTCAGTTGCTGGTAAGAAAATGTGCTAATTAAAAAAAAGTGGGAAGCGTATGTCATCTTAGTGGGCACTAAAAGATGTATTGGGGTGCACTAGTGCCATAGGCACCACATTGCCTTCCCCTGCCCTACTGCATGGGTGGGCAACCTCCATCCTGAGGGCCTCCATCCTGAGGGCACACCCAGCCCACGGAGGTTGCCCTTCTGGCCAATGGGGGCCAAGTCTCTCTCCACAAACCCCTCTCTTCTCCAAACCCCTCCCCAAGCTCTGCCCCTGGCCTGGAGACTTCCGTGGCTTTGGGAGGAGGTGGGGAGAGGGATCCCCTTGTTATCTCCGACCTATAATTGGAGAGAACAAAGGGATTCCCCTGGGGGAGTGGCAGCTGCACACTCATATGGCACTTCTCGGCGCTCCTACATGCGCCAGATATGTGGGCTGAAGCGACCCTCATGGGGAAAGTGAATGATGAACGAAGCCAGGTTGAACAGCTTTGCCTACCCCACATCCTTTCCTGAATGGGAAAAAGGCATGGAGCAGATGAAGCTGCTTTGCAGCACATTGGTCTTCTCTGATGGGAGAAACTCCATGACCAGCCGGTGGATGTGCAGCCAGTGGACGTGCTGGGAGAATCCTCCTCCTACTGAGAACCAAATGGCAGGGGAGACTTGACATCATTCAGCCCATGGATGTGTGTCATCCAGCCCCCACAACTGATTTCAGTTGCCCTCCCCCTCTGCCCTGCTGCAACCATCTTAGTACAAAAAAATGGAGGATGCAGCTTCTGATATTGCTTTACATTACACCATTAAGAGAACCGATGTTGTTCTCTTAATGGTGTGCAATACATTTCTGAGTCAAGTTACCTAACATTTATATTTGCATTATAAAGCAAACCCTGCTCTCCACCTTCCAATTACCATAGAAAAAGCATGTTTGGGAACATCTCCAATGAGATAATGTGCAGCCTTGTCAATATTGGCAGGTGAATCTTTATTACAGCTACTTGCCCTTTTCGCTGCGGTAATTTTCATTAAATTCTTCTTTTGACAAGAAAGGCAAGCTTCAGGAAGAAAGAAAGAAGCACAACCCTTCAAAAATGCATGAATAAATATGCATAACAATAAGTAACAATTTCCGGTGGGGTAGCTGTGTTGGTCTGCGGCAGCAGGAACAACAACAAATCTTGTGGTACCTTAAAGATTAATAAATTTATCCTGATGTAAGCTTATGTGGACACTGTCACCTGAGGCATCTGATGAAATGGATGATGTCCATAGATAAATGCTTTTTTAAAGTGTCATAAGGCTTTGACCAGGTTCGCATGGTTAACAAGCTATCGTGCGTTGGTCACATGCCAGCCAGATTTCCCCAATTATTCCCTCTGGTGTGACTTGTCGAGTCATCCATACCTGGGTGGCATGGCTTGCTTGATGAGGCCAGAGGAGAAAGGCAGCCCCATAAGGGTGTGAGAGGAAAAAAAGCCAAGGGGGGGGGGGGCAGAACCAATGATGTATCTTGAGAAAGTATATATTCAAGTAAATCTTTTACTCTTGAAAAAGTATTTATTGAAGTAGAGCCTACGCATTTTGGACTCAGAATGGGTCCTTCCTCAGGGCAATTCAAAGGGTTGATACAAAGAGATTCATAGTGCTTTGAGCAAAGAACTGTAGCAATCCTTTGAATTGCTCTGAGGAAGGACTCATTCTGAGTCTGAAACGCATAGGCTCTACTTGAATAAATACTTTTTCAAGATTAAAAGATTTACTTGAATATACACTTTCTCAAGCTACATCATTGGTTCTGCCCCCCCCCCCCCCCCGCCCTTGGCTTTTCCCCCTCTCACTTGCTTGATGGGGCAGCAACCCTCAAATAAACCATGGACTGTTGCTGGGTTATTTCAGGGTTGCTGCCCATCCCAGACAAGCCATGTCGCCCGGGTTTGGACAACATGGTAAGCTGTGCCAGCAAGGGTAATTAGGGAAATCTGGCCAGCGCAGCAGGGGACATAAGTCACTGTGGCTTATTTTCCTCAGCACGATCATGTGAAGAGGCCCTCTTTGTTGTTTATGTATAACAACAGAACTTCAAGCCAATGACTGGGATTTCACGAGCGGGTTTGGCTCACACGGAAGGCTTGCTCTAGCCCGGTGGAATGTTTTACTTTTTGCCTTTGAACAGCTGACCTTCCCTGCCTCTCCCACCACATCATAAACTCACAAGCTACTTTTGAACCCCACCTCCCCCGCATTTCAAAAGTAATTTGCCAGGTAGCCTGGAGGGCTGCTCTTCTGGGAAACCAGCCGAAAGCTCTGTTGGGCTCACAGAACTAGTTCTGCAGTGCCTTGGATCCTTGCCAATGCCTTTTATAGCCTCGCAGTTAACCTTTGAACAATCAAGATTAACACAGTGGCCCCAGTGAAGCATCCAGAAGGTGAGCAACTATTCACAAGAGCATCTGAGCGGTTGGCAGCTACTGAAAAAGCTTAGTCTGCAATGATTCCTAACCTCTTTGGCCATTGTTGGCCAGGGTGTTTAGCTCAAAGCCTTCATTGCCATGGATTGTGAGAATCAATTGCGGCATACAATGCTTCTGGAAGTACACCTGTGGCTACCATGAGCTGAGACTGCTAGTAGGAAACTTTGAAGTGGCTTATCCCTCTGCTATAATGAGGCCAGATGGCCATCTAAGTAGGTTGAGGCATATTGGTTCATGGTGTTACTATGAGTGCTAGGTAAAGCCATTTATGTGGGTGCTGGACTTGACCCAGCATTGATGCACTGGTGCAGTAATCAGCACTCTCGTTGTGAGCACTGATCATTCTCATCACAGTTGTAACACACTGTACTGCACTAATACTTAAGGAATTATCTTGGCTCCAAATTCATTACTGAGTGCAAATATGCGAAGGGCCCCCTCCTCCCATACTATCCTGCCCATGCGCTAAGATCTTCAGAAGAGCCACTTCTCTGAATACCATCAGTGAGAGGCATTTACAAAGGAGAGTGCCTTCTCGGTAGTGGCACCCCAACTTTGGAATGCCCTCCTAAAGGAAATACAGCTCCACCATTGTTTTCTTATTGGTGCCAAGTTAAGATGTTTACTTTTGCCCATTTTAAATATTTTAGAATTTTACCATTTTAAAATTATTTTAAAACAATTGATGACTGTGTTTTTGTTTGGCTCGCTGGCTAAAGAGTTGCTGTTTTAATTTGTCTTTTAAAGTGTAATTGTATGGTTTTCATCTTGGATGTGTTTGTTCTTAATATCGTGTTCACCACCCTGGGAGTCCCTTGTGGGTGAAGGGCAGATTATAAATATTAGAATTAAATAAATAATATTCTGGATGAGATGGAGAGAGAGGCAGGACTGTGTCCTCTTATTCAGCATCCATCTATTGGCACAGAAGTAACTTACCTGTGCAACAAGCTTCCTAGGGATGTTGAGGAGTCCCTTGGTGAATCTGAAGAAAAACACAGTTCCCTAGCAAGGATGCTTTTGGTATGAGACATCTTATATCTGGCAGTTAGACTAGATGGTGTGACGTTTCTCTATCACTTCTGTGATTATAACAGCCAGAGCCTAACAATGAAGTCTATCTGGATGTAATAAAAAGCATAGACAGGGCCTTATATTTGGTAAACACTTTTAGGACTGCACTCCAAGGCTGCAATTTATGCCGTCTTTTCTTACCTGGCGAAAGCCCTATTTAATACTGTGGGATTTGCCTTGGAGTAAAGATGCGAGAATCGGGCTACAAGATTCAATGATTTTAAACCCCTATGATTTTGTAACCGGGGTACAAAAAGGCACCAAGCCTTCTGCTCCCTAAATACATAGTGTGTTTTGGCATTGGGACCATCATACTGAAACATAAAATCTGTGGTCCATTCATGCGGTACCCAAACACTGGAGAATTGGATTTTTGTATACAATTTCCCAGTAAATCCAGAGTTATAACAAACTGTGGACAAAAAGAAAGAAAGAAAAGGTGAGAGTAATCCTGTCTGCTTTGTTGGTGAGAGAGTTCCCTGATAAATGAATTAGCATCTGAGTAAGGAGATAGCTTTGGGGCTGATATTGATCAGGCAGAGCCAGTGTGTTTGCCTGGGATTGTTTGGGGGGGGGGGGGTAATTGAGTGTCAGTCTCTGTCTGTGTCGTCTCGCTGGCGCCTGCTGCTTTTGCATTTGCTAATTTTCACTAAATGTCTTCTGCTGGCTACTCCCGGTGCATCTATATCCCGACGAGAAGCCAGGCTCCTGCTGGTCAAATCGTCCGTCTGACGAGGCTTTATTGATCATGGGTGGGGGAGATACACTGAATGCTTCTGTCTCACCTCCGGGAAAGAGATTTCAAGCTGTCTCTCCGATTGCTTTTGGCAGACAGACTCCCTTTTTATCCTAACTCCCAAGTCCGTATCGCTCACGTGTGTGACCTTCCCTACGTTCTATGAGAAATGACGGACTTCTGGGCTATTGAGATTTGGGAACAATCCCTTTCTGGTCCCAACTACACGTGCTTTTTGCTAGCATCAGAAGGAAGGAAATCGGTGGGCCTGTGAATCTTTTGCCCCTAACAAAAGTTGGGAGATAGATGGCCCATTTTAAAATAAAATAAACCATCAATCCAGAACGTGGCCTCTCTCGGATCCCCAGCAGTTCCTTGAGCTTAATTGCATCTCCCGTGTTTGCACGACTAATTACCACGCTCCAGCCTCGGAGAAAGTAAGCGCAACTCCCTCTCCCTCCGCGTGTGACATATCCGAGACGCCCATGTTTGTTGCCAACTCCCGCTGGTTTGAGTGGCACGTCGGCGCCGCCTATGAAAACAGTCCTGAGGGGGCGGAGCGAGGGGCGGGCCGAGGCGGGCCAGGCTTCGGGGCGGTCGCATTATTTACAGAGCGAGAGCTGGGCGAAAGGAGCGGGGTGTCGGTCAGTTGCTTGTCATGCGCGGTGGTTGTAAAGCTCCGAGGAACGAGACCAGGGTGTAGCGCTGCTGCCGCCGCTGCCACCGTCCAGTTGCCGGGCTTCCCGCACGCCAGATGTGGCTGCAACTGGAGCAGGATCCCGCTCCGGTGTGAGCGGCTCCCCGTGGAAGCGCCCGTCGGTCGAAGCTGGCTCGGAGACTGGCGAGGGACCGCCACGCAGGGCAGCCACCCGCTCCTGAGAAGGGTCAATGCGCCGCCCGGTCGGAGCACTTCCTTGCAGCGTCGCCAGGTGAAGCGAGAGCTGGGGAGCTCGGGGAGCTCCGGCGGGCGGCGAGGCCAGGCGGGCGGGTTAAATGGATCGCCACTCCAGCTTCATCTTCATCTGGCTGCAATTGGAGCTGTGCGCCATGGCCATCCTCCTGACCAAAGGTGAGCCCGGGCTTGGGGCGCACGAGGACTGTGGGCGTCAAAAAACGCAACACCGAGGTCCCAGAGTTGCTTCTCGCGGAGCTCCTTTCTGCTCCTGATCTGCGGCAGTTGCGTGGAAGGGGCAGCGAGAGGGAAGCGGGGGAGAAGGGCTGGAAGGGAAGGGAGCGCGCACGGTTGCAGAACGAAGACAAGCCGTGGGCCGGGTAGCAGGGCGCCTTCGCATCACGACCCTATTTTGACATGCCATTCTGAGTGCGATGGCACTCAGAACGGAGTGTCAAAATAGGGACGTGATGCGAAGACCCCTTCTACCCGGCCCATGGCTTGGTGGGGCGTGCAGCCCCCTCTTATACGTGCTTACTCAGCCTGCAGTATGCCCCACTGAGATGGGTGGGGATTGATTCCCCAAGAACAAGGTCTAGAATTTGCAGTCGCAACAGTGGAGATTGTAATCTTCCCGTGCGCGCTAAGTAGGGCATCGGTCTCTCGCTGAACTCGGGAGTCCACATATACACGACCGGTTTGTTCGTTTTCCTGGAATCTCACGCGGTTTAGGCGCCACTAGCCCACTCCCCTTCAACCCTACGCTGTCCCTGAATTGAGTCCGGTTCATAGAAGTCTGCAGACGGTTCGCTTATCTTGTCCCCATCATCTGAGATACTGGCGAAGGCCATGGGATCGGGGCAACTCTTTTGAGACCAGTGGGAGGAGGCAAGCGAGGCTCTCCGCCTTGTTTTGCAAGGCAACCTGGCGGGCTGGCGAGGGCGCGCGTGTGCGTGTGTTGACAACTGTGCAAAGATTTGAGGTAGCTTTCCCCCAACCTGGCGCCCTCCGGATGTGTTGGACTACAACTCCCATCTTCCCCAGGCATCATATCCATTGGAGTTGTAGTCCCAACACATCCAGAGGGCGCTAAGAGGCTAGTTCGATGGGAAGATTATCGACCGCGATCGGGGGTGGGCCGAGATGGAGGGAGGGCAGTTTCGAGCACCCGGAGGCTGGTTTTTTTCTTTTTTTTTGGCAAAAGGAGAGGCATCTGAAAGATGCAGTCATAGCAGAGGAGTTGCAAGAGGAGCCACTGTGGTAAGGTGCAGGGCTTATAGGGGACCAGGGAGTCTCGGTTTGACTGGCGGCGTCCATGATAGACGCGGTTTCGGTCGCCCTCAAAGACGAGCGGGCCGCCTGACTTCCAGGCAAGTTGCGGCTCGGCTTGTTCGAGGAGGCTTCGTTCCAGCCTTTCGAAGGTCTCTGCGGCTGGGGACACAGAGGATTGTACCCAAACTTTGTCAGATATCAAGTAGACCCATTGAAATAAATGGGACGGAAGTGCCATTGACTTCAACGGGGTTGCCCCAAGTCTGGAACCAACCCAGAGACGGCCCGCCCGAGCCTGAACGCGTTGACTCGGAAACAAGCCGAGCCACTGTGGGCGGTAATTGCAGACAGAAGGGAGCTACACTTCAGCACAAGCCCTGCAGCTCCAGGCACAATGAACACCCCCCTCACCCACCCGCAGTAAGTCCCATTGAGCTCAGTTGGGGATTACTTCCGAGGAAGCATGTCTAGAGCTATGCGCAGCGCTAGAGCCGGCAATGGAGCGGCGGGACTCGCCGAGGTCTTTCTGAGGTGGGCAGTGAGACAAAATGGCAGGGGAATTATTGCATCGGGGAGCAGCCTCGCGGGGCCTAGAGGAGTCTTTCTCTTCCCTCGCAAGGTAAGGCGGCTGCTGGGCAATGCAACCTGGCAATGTGTGTGTGTGTGATGACGGATGCCATTTGTGGGCGCCTCACGGCGAGGCCTGAGGAGTTACCCATCAAGTCTCTTCCCGTTCCTTCAGCGAGGAGGAGAATCTGCCTCTTTTTGTTTTGCCGCCTTCGGTAGTTTCCGAAGGGGGCCGGCTGGCGGCGGCTGGGGTGGCGGCCTCCTGCCTGGAGCTCCCACCCCAGCAGGGCAAGCCCAGTAGCCGCCCGCCTCGCCCTCCCCGCGCCCCGGGAGCAACTCCCCTCCCCTTGACCGGGCTGGGGTTGACTTCTTCCTTTGCTCCGCCTCGTCCTCTCCCTCCCGTGGCTGGCGAGCTCCATGCGCTGGGCCCGGCGCTGCCTTTGAAGCCCGCTGCCAAAGCTTTGTGAGCGTGTCATGTTTCCTCCTGGGCTGAGCCTCGCAGGCCAGAACAAGCTCGCCTCTTCTTGGAAGTGGCGCTGCTTGGGTTTCCTTCCCCTTTCTTTCTCCCTCTCTCGCTCCCCGCCCCCTGCGTCGCTTGCTGCTCTATCCTCGCCCTGCTTCATTGATGTAAGTCAGACCTTAGGGGCAAGCGGTTGTCAAAATGTTTTTGTTAGGCTGTCTTTAATGCACTTCTGAACGTTTCCAGCCGTGGTCCTCCGGAGCGAACACACACAAACACACCCCTTCTTCCCGTTTCCACCCCCACTTCTCCAGAAATCAGATTTAGCAAGGTATTCCTATATTTCTAAGGAATAATGGGGAAGAGGCTGGATTCAGCATCCCCACCCCCCAATCTCTCCTTGATGGGCTGAAAGAGCATGAGGACAAATCCATCCTCTGCAACTAACTAAACTAAATATGTTTTTATTTATCCTTCCTTTAGTTTTGCGCTACCCTCTCTCAGGTTGCCATCCTGTGCACTCTTGCTTGGTGTGAACCCGGTGGGGCTTAACACCTCACGACAGCCTTGTGAGGTGGGTAACTTCCCTCCCCCCACAACTAGTAAGGAGATGTGAACTGCTAATCACCCCGTTAAAAATGTTAACTCTTCCTGTGTGCTAGTTGTTGCCTTCACACACACAACTCCCCCCCAAGTATAAAAGGTAACTTAAAAGGGGGAAGGGAGGGAATGGGAGAGTTGACGTCTCCCCCATAATTGCCATGTTTCATGAAGAGGAGGTTAAAGGATAAGCTAGCACAGTGCTGATGTGCTACAGTATTTATTTATTTTGGAAAGAAGGGTGTAATTAACCCCAAATAACAACTCTTGAAGCAAGCGGAGGGAAGTCTTCTGGCCCCATCAAAGAGGGGCAGAGAAGGGAGTGACTGAGAGTAATGTGCAGTTGCAGATACTGAAACTATGTGCCTGATAATGATATAATTAGGGGATCACAGACTTCTGGCTGCTGTCGACTTCAAAAGCTTTAAGAGAAGCCTGCAGTCTCTCCTGTAGCCACCTTGACTAAAAGCAGACATTTTTCTTTAATAGCTACATACAGTAACAAGAAAGAGGAGAGGAACAGAAAGGGCATTGTTCACTGTTTGAAAATACCAAATACCCTCTCTGGCCTTTTACATAGCTCAGGAAGAAACTTTATGAATTGATAGAAATAAAGTTTTCTTTCTTTTCTTTTTTTAAAAATACAATAATACAGAAACTTCATTCTGTAACATCAGAGGGGTAAATGTGGCTTTAATTAAAATGGAGTTGTAATAACCTGGAATTGTAAGAGTCCTTCATGTTTTTGTTTATAAGACAGTCTTGGGCCAGGCAAAGAAGAATTTTAAGTTTGTAGAAATCATTCAAACAGAAACATAGTTTCATGGTGTGTTCCCTCTGCCTGTTACTCTCCAAGGCAGAGGAAGGAAAGCGACTGGTTTGTGGAGTGTGGGATTCTACAAACTAGTCCTCCCCCACTCCACACACAGTGTTTTTGTATTTATCCATAAATTATTGTGAATGTAAACTGTCAGAATCAACTTGCTAGACAACATTGGCTTAAATCACCCTTTTCAAAAAGGGAGTTGGGAAGTTGCCTGATGAGGGTGGAGAAACAAAACTTTCAAGGAAGGAGAACACAATTCTATGAATCAAACAGAATTGGATTTCTAGGTCTAACATCTTACAGGAGATGTTCAGGGTGTCCAGACTGAGAGATAAAATAGGTAACCTTAACCATCAGTCCATAAAATGCATCATGTTTTATTTTTTAAAAAATCTGCTCTGGGTATTGATGCAAAACTTCATGGGGATTTTTAAAATAATGCTAAGGTCATTTAATCTATTTAGTGAAAGATTTCAGGGACAGAATAAGGGATGTGTTTTCTGTCAGACTAGTTCTCTAAATGCTTGGTAAGCTTTTGAACGTCATGAATTCTTTAACAAGCAAAGGCTTCGGACCTAGTTTTACAGAGTCACGCTCTAGAGAAGGATGGGCATGTGTATGTACAAGCATCATGTCATTTGGCTTTGATTAAGTAGTTTATTAGAGAGAAGCAAGAACTTCAACACACAAACTGCAACAGCATTATAGTCAAAAGTGAACATAGAAAGCCCTGGAAAGGTACCCCTGCTGAAGTGACTCCCCTATCCTCATCCCACTAGTGTGTATGCGTGTGTGTGTGTGTGTGTGTGTGTGTTTACAGTATCCTAACTCTCAAATTGCCATGGGAGGGTGTGATCTGAGGACCTGTCAGGTCTCTTGTGGTTGATTTTCTTCCTTTTCTAAAGGACTCTACTTCTGTGGCTGGTGGCACATTTCCTCAAGTGACATTAGTTGCTGGAAGTTGAGCGGAATCCCAACTTCCTCCCAACTTCCTTCCTTTCATGCTCTGAACTGACAGAGAACAGATTTAAGCTGAAATGTAAGGTTTCTCTATATAATAAAATGAATAAGTTTTTGAAGAATGTAAAATGAAAATGTTTTTATGAAGGGGACTTTGTTTTTAGCACTACTTCCAGAAATTTTTGAGGTTTCCTGTGTATTTTTTGTTTTATACAAACAGCAGAGGATTTTCAGTCTAAATGTTTACTCTTTTTGACCGCATGATGGATTGGATGGAGGGGAAATGGGTGGTGGTGGTGGGGGGTGGGGAAGGAGGGTTCACTTTTGCTGTTGCAACCCCTCCTCCCATTTATGAGCTTCCATTTAAGTTGAAAGAGGTTGATTTTGGCAAGTAGATAGATACCTCGGTTGTAAACTACAAAGTTCCTGTTTTATGATAAAGACTAAAAAAAGCTCTTTTGCACGAGAAACTCCTTCTTGGAAAGAAGATGCTGTGGAAAGGCAGATATCTGGGACAAATGGATTGTATGACTATTGTTCGTGAATTTCCCGGGGGCTTCCATTAGAGACAGAATGCTGGATTAGATGGATCCCACAAAGCAATCCTTGTGTTTATAGAGCTATCATTTTTTATGACTACTTCCTTTTTTATATAACCATGACTTTAGTTCATCATTTCATAAGGAGTTGGCTAAATTTTGAATGTTGGCACCATCCCCAAGGGTAGTAAACAATTCAACTACTCTTGAATAAATATTTAATCAAAATATGGGTTTTTTCTTTGTTTGCTTGTTTTGCTGTGCGCTGGCGTAAATCTGAAAGTGATGTAATGTTTTGGGTTTGTTTTTTTTTTTACTGTGGAGAATCTAGTATTTTGTAAAGGTAATGTAATAGGCAAGCATTTGCCATGTGAAACAGCTTGCAGAAGTGGTTAATGGAGAGGCAGGCACTATAGTCTTGAGGCCAGAGATGAGTTAGCATGCAGTAATAGGCCATCTTAACAGATTTTGCCAAGACCATTTCCTTTGTCAGGATTAGGTAACGTGATCCCCATATTGCTACCCTCAGTTGCTACAGTGGGGGCTTCTGCCATCACTGCTAAAATGGCATCCAAAAGGTGGGTCAGAATCAACTAGCTGTGCTGCAGTTGTCACTCAACCCCCTGAAACTCTGCCTACTCAAAGGGCACAGGGGGCTGCTCTGATGGCCTTCTTAGATTCTGTATTAAAGGCTATGCCTCTCTCCCCAGCTCTGCCTCTTTGCTGTTTAAGACACCTTCCAAGTTGTGGTAACTGCAAACAGCAGCTATGCAGCTGCTTCTCTGCTCACTGGCTCTGATGTATATTACACCTACCATATGGGCTTCCTGCATTCTGCCAAAGACATTTTTGCTGTTGCCGTGTTTTTCTGATGGCAGTCAGCACAGAAAACCTTCACATGATAGGGAGGGCTTGTGGTGCTGCCACTATATGGAACCGTAGTTGGCTGCTACTATTGGCCGTTCCTGAGCCACGAGTGTAGTCTAATAGCATGTGGCTTCTTGAACAAGAGGTGTTCAAATGCCCCCCCTGCTTATATGAGCTAGAGCTTTAGAAAGAGAGGAATTGTGTCATTCTGTTTGTCATAAATTTACCTTAATGCCAGTCAGCGGTGGCCCTGCGTTGAGGATGCTGTTTAATCCGTATTCAAGTCCTTAGTGATCACTTTTATAGAAGCGAGTGGCTGTGAATGCCCAGGGCTAACGTGGCTGACCCTTTCTTTTGTTATAGGTGAAATAAGATGCTACTGTGATGCTGCACACTGTGTTGCAACAGGCTATATGTGCAAATCTGAGCTCAACGCTTGCTTCTCTAGACTGCTTGACCCACAGAACAGCCATTCTCCACTTACTCATGGCTGCTTGGACTCTCTTGCAAGCACATCAGACGTCTGCCAAGCTAACCTGGCACAAAACCACTCCAGTACTTCTATACCCACGTTGGAGTGTTGTCATGAAGATATGTGCAATTACAGAGGGCTATACGATGTCCTCTCTCCTTCCAGGGGGGAGCCTTCTGGTAAGTAAAGCTCTTGTCTGATATGTAGGCAAGACCTTTGTCTGTCTACTAACGATTTTGGTCTTGAATATATGTAGACACACTAGAGGGGGAAGCATGTGACTAGACATATCTCTGCCAAATAGCTCTTGCATGTGCATTATAGCATGAGACACAAAGCTTGTTCTTTCCTTTCTAACAAGTTTGGCATCTTGCCAGGGAAAACTTGTTTAGTGAATGGGCCTAGTTTAAATCTAAATGTGGCCCAATTTAGATTGGGAAAATAAAACTATTAGAATATGCAACTGAAATTTATTGAAGCTTGTTAAGTTTTAATGACAGAAAAAAGCAACTATAATTTAAAACTTTGCTCTTGGTTACCTTGTGTTCACCAAGTTGAAATAGTTAAATCAAAGAGAGGAAGGTACAGAGAATTTCCTTCCACAACCAGGTGTCCTCCAGATGTTTTGGACTACAACTCCCAGAATCCTTAACCATTGCCTATACTGGTTGAGGCTGCTGGGAATTAAAGTCCAAATATCTGTATTGATTGAGGCAGGCTGGTGTAGAATATATTTAATATATTTAAAAGTATACAGATAATTTATCTGACTCAGCAAACTTGGTGGTGCAACTCTGCTGATGCTCTGCAGGTCGAGGAGCATTTAATTTCTCCCTGACACTGGGTGTATCCACTTTCTTATTTATTTTAAAATTAAGGCTTTTTCTTGTAAGGGTTGTAGTACATGGGCCTGGTATAATAAGATCAATTTTGTTGTATGGCAGGATAGATCTATTTTAGTGTTCTATGATTCTGCAGGATGCCTGTGACTACTTCCAGGATTTTAAGCCCAGAATTTCTTGAGTTTTTTGAGGAAAATAGTAAGCCAAAATATATAGGTCAGGTATGGGGAACATGCAGCCCAGCCTGCGGACTGGATGCGGCCCATGGGAATTCTCCATCTTGCTTCGAAGTTTCTGCTGTTCTCTCTGATCAATGATTGGATATAAGAGGACATTTAAAGGCATTAGACATTTGCAAGCTTGAAAGCTGTTGCATAGACTTGCACTGTTCTTTGCAGACTTCAAAGTTGTAGATGCACACTTACAATATTATGTATCTTAATATTATGCCTATTACAGTTTTACCTTGATCCTGAGCTAGTCCAGATAAACTGCCTTTTTATAACAACCACTTGACCACTTCTTAAGTCATGTGCTTGTGATGTAAAGAAATTAATTTTTTAATTAAAAAAACTCCTTAATGGCCACTATCTTTTGGCAGTTAAGAAATTACTGCCTTTAATTTTGAAGAGGTACAAAGCTACATCTATGTTAGTTTATAGAGAAGATACTTTAATAAGGTTATTGTAAATCTTTGCTATAGCATCCAAACTAACAATGCTGGGGATATTTGGCCTTTTTGTTCGCATGCAACAGTTGCTTTGCCATCCCAGAAGTAAATGAGGTCATTGCTAAAACACTTTTTTAAAAGCCCTGTTAAAACAACAACAACAACAACTTCTGTAGTATTTCTTGGCCTGCAAAGTACTATGCAATTCTCATTTATCCTTGGAATACTGTGAAGAAGGTTAGGCTGAGAGATAGCAACTTTCCCAGGGCTCACTATATAGTTAGGGCCACTGCACACATTATACTTTGGAACAAACCCAGGTTTGTCACTGCATACAATTAATGGCGTCAGCCAGTCATGCCTCTTTGATGAGTGTATCTGTGTGATATGCATGTTTTGTTGTACTAACTCTTTACATTTTAAAGATGTGTACCTAAACACAGTGGAGGTTGGTGGCTCTGATGACTGTGGGACGGAGAATGTACTCCGAGTTTCACTCAGAACCAATCAGAACTCTAAAGGAGCTATCCAAGGTGCTTCTGCTTGGTTCTGAGTGAAACCCGGAGTGGATTCACTGACGTCGGACCTACCACTATCCACTGCCTAAACGTGTAACGTGGATTAGCTCTGAGCTGGAACTGGAATCTGGGTTCCCAGTGTCTTGAATTCTATATACTGTGCCATACTGTCCTTTTACTTTCAGAGATATGAGCATCTCTGGCTATGGAAGTGGCCTTCAGTTTGCCACAGTGGTTCTAACTACAGAGGACCATTGTTGTGTAAATGCTACAACAGGGGTTAACACAGGTGACATAGTACCAGTGCATAGTCTATCTGAGGTCTAAGATAGGGTGACCATATGGATCTTTAACAGTGGTATAGAAAAGGGAATTTCAGCAGGTGTCATTTGTATGCATGCAGCACCTGATGAAATTCTCTCTTCATCACAACAGTTAAAGCTGCAGGAACCCTTCCCTCTTTAGCTAGAGTGACCAGAAACAAACGAGGACAGGGCTCCTGCAGCTTTAACTGTTGTGAGGAAGAGGAAATTTCACCAGGTGCTGCATGCCTACAAATGATACCTGCTGAAATTCCCTTTTCTGTACAACTGTTAAAGATACAGGAGCCCTGTCCTCCTTTCCATATGGTCACCTTAGTGTAAGAGCATAACTGGGTTTCTTTGTGTTCAGCAAATTCTGGGCAGTGCTCAGATTATGGGGGAGATGGTAGGTGGTGACCATTCAGGAAATAAAGAATCTCTACCCTCTTACTCCCTCCCTTTTTAGCCAAATTATGGTTCAAACCACCCTGCCCCATCACATTAGCTAAGGTGGTAGTCCCAAAAAGTAGGGTGGGCTGTTGCTCCACTCCCCCCACCCCCAATAACTGAAGCTAAGAATTGGCTTCTGGGTACAGTACCAAGACTTATTTATTTATTTATTTATTTGTGATTGGATTTAAAAAAAGGATTATTGGATTTCTTCATGTTTTTCAGGACTTAAAGCCCTCATAAGGCTACAAACAATATATAGAACAAAACACTATAATAATACAAATATAAGATTATCATCCTTAAAATGTATCCCAAAAATGCCTCTTAAGTGGAACATTACTAAGAATCCTTAGAATAGCAATGGATAAAATGCAGATTGAAATTAAAAACTCTTAAATTAATTAATTATTTGTGGGGTGATAAATGATGGTGCTGCATGAACCTTGTGGGCGGGGGATGAATTCCACAAATGCAAGGGGCCACCAAGGAGAAGGTCCTCCTCCTAGTACCCACCAATCTAACACCTCTTAATGATGGGCCTGAGAGCAGGGTCATTGCTAGTAAGTGAATCAAATGATTTACTACCATATTAATTTATTCCTAACTTTTCCCCCTTGCAGGACAAGGGAGCAGATATCAGCATGATAACAGCAGAAACCTCATCACTAAGGTCCAGGAGCTGACCTCCTCAAAAGAACTATGGTTCAGGGCAGCAGTCATTGCAGTCCCCATAGCTGGCGGGCTGATCTTGGTGCTCCTCATCATGTTGGCTCTGCGCATGCTCAGGAGTGAAAACAAAAGACTGCAAGACCAGCGGCAGCAGATGCTCTCCCGCTTGCACTACAGCTTTCACGGGCATCAATCTAGAAAAGGGCAGGTTGCCAAGTTAGACTTGGAATGCATGGTGCCAGTGACGGGACACGAGAACTGCTGCATGACATGTGACAAGATGCGACAGCCAGACCTCAGCAATGACAAAATACTTTCACTTGTCCACTGGGGAATGTATGGTGGGCATGGAAAGCTAGAGTTTGTGTGATCACTTCTTTTTGAATTTTTTTTTAATATATACATTTTAAAGTTTTGTTCTTAAAAGTTACTAGGAAAAGGCCTTTGGGTTCTGCTGGACAGGAGCACTTTATATGGGGAAAAGCCTACAGTCATTAAGCCTTTTTAAGAAAACAAAGGACATCTGCAGATTGAACCTTGGATATGTCTTCTGAAGGATTCCAAAAGTTATCTTATTTGCACAGAGTAAATACACTCAAATGTATTGTTTGCTTTAAAATTATGAAAGCAAAAATGAGAAGTTGTACACACTGTTACCAGGGTTGTCTGAGCTGTAGGGAGATGGGATATTATTAAACTGTATGCAAGTTCTGATGTAAAGATGTTTTTAAAATATATCTATATGTTTTGTCTGAATCCTATTAGTGGTTTTATATATGAACTACTATTAGAGCAGGAGTGGGTAACCGGTGGTCTTCCAGAGTTGTTGTACTCCCAGTTCCCATCATTCTTGACCATTGGCCAAGTTGGCTGGGGCTGATGGGAGCTGGTGTCTAACAACATCAGGAGGGCCACAGGTTACCCACCCTGGCTTAGAAAACTCAAGTTTTCAGCCTGTAAACATACATATATTAAGTTACACCAGTCCCTTGTTAGATTTTTTTCATAGCTTAAATTAGGAGTAGTGGGCAACTTGTGACCCTCCAGATGTTTTGGCCTGTAACTCCCACCAGCCCGAGCATCATAGGTAATCATGAGGGTTGGTGGGAGTTGTAGGCCAAAATAACTGGAGGGTCACAAGTTACCCACCCCTGGTTTAAACTGTCCAAACAGTTTTATTCTATCATGAGCTGTTTTTGTTCCTATAAATAGGGTGACTGTATGGAAAGGAGGACAGGGCTCCTGTATCTTTAACAGTTGTATAGAAAAGGGAATTTCAGCAGGTGTCGTTTGTATGCATGCAGCACCTGGTGAAATTCCCCTTTCTATACAACTGTTAAAGATACAGGAGACCTGTCCTCTGTTCCGTATGGTTACCCTAGGCTGGGACAGAGGGGGAAATAGAAAGAGTTCCTTCATAGAATCATAGAATAGTAGCTGGAAGGGGCCTATAAGGCCATCGAGTCCAACCCCATGCTGAATGGTAAGGTGACCATATGAAAAGGAGTACAGGGCTCCTATATCTTTAACAGTGGTATAGAAAAGGGAATTTCAGCAGGTGTCATTTGTATGCATGTAGCAACTCATGAAATTCCCTCTTCATCACAACAATTAAAGCTGCAGAATCCCTTCCCTCTTTAGCTAGAGTGACCAGATGGCTCCTGCAGCTTTAACTGTTGCGATGAAGAAGGAATTTTACCAGGTGCTGCATGCATACAAGTGACACCTGCTGAAATTCCCTTTTCTATACCACCGTTAAAGATACAGGAGCCCTGTCCTCCTTTCCATATGGCCACCCTACTATAAAGGCAAATGTTTTCATTGTTCTGTCATTGTGTTTTAGGACTTGCTCTCCTTGATATTTGTGGAGAATGTACAAATTCCAACTTCTGCATAATACTGAACACATTTTAATCTTTTGCTAAGCAGCATGAAAAAGAACCAAGCTGCCCAATGTTCCTACTCTCAGTGGCCACTTTATTGCCCAGATCATAGTCCAGGGCACCAAACAGTCTATGTTGTTGATGGCCAAGCTGAATAATATTATAAAGTTGGATTCACTTGGCAGTAAATGTTACAGAGGTATGGAACAAATGCTCATGGATGGTATGAATTTACTAAATACAATGCCAAGGAATGACTGTGTGGTGTAGTGATTAGAGTGTTGAAATAGAACTAGGGAGACCCAGGTTCAAATCCCCATTCAGTCATGAAGCTTATTCGGTCACCTTGGTCCAGTCAATTCCTCTTGGCCTTACCTACCTCACAGGGTTGTTGTGAAGCTAACATTCAGGGAGACCCATGCACAAAATAACCACAGAGTAGGCAGAGGCAATATTCTGACATAAAATGCCTTGGTCAATAAAGAAGTACTGAAAAGCTTGTCATGCCTGCAGCAGGTGTACTTCTTTGGGAAGAGTGTTTCAAAGTCACCAAGAGAGAGTAGGCTCTCACCTTTGTAGGTACATAATGTACTTCTCCAAAGGAAGGAAATCAGAGAAGGGCCTCTGTAGCGGATTGCAAGGCATGGGAAGACTGGCATGGAAGGTAGCTCTCCTTCAGCTACTGGGGATAAATAGGAGGGCTGCTTTACACCGTCTAGTATTAAAATTTTCTATTTCCTGATGTATGAAGTAATTGTATGGGCATGATCCAGAGAAAGTTCATTGTGGTTATCTCACTGAAATCAATGGGACAAGCAAGACTAACTTGCTGTCTCCCCCCACCCCGATTTTACAAGGATTACAAAACTTGTGTACAGCTTTGGAGTTGTGTACAGCTTTGTCAGCCTTAATTGAGGTAGAAATGAGTATATGCCAATGTTCTGATCCAGCAAGGGAAAGCTGTGTGTAAAAAATATGGTGCAATCCCATTACTGGAACATTGGAAGCTGCCTGATACCAGTCAGACAACCTGTCTTTCAAGCCCAGTATTGGCTATTCTGACGGGCAGCAATCTTCCTGGATCTCAGGAGAGGTCTTTCCATCACTTGGTAAATGGAAATGCCGAGGACTGAACCTGGGATTTCATTTATATAAAGCATAGGCTCTGCTACTGAGCTGTTTCTCCGTCCCTGCTCCACATGACGATCTCTGCATAGATGCAGTCAAGAGATGGTCCAAGACACCTCTGCATTGCCACGATCGGAGAAGTACCACTTCACAATATGTATCAGGCTGTGCTCTCAGGTCTTTCATGGATGCTCTTAAACATACATATTTGTACATCACCCAGAGAAAAGTGATAAATATTGCTGCCCCAGAGACTTTGAATTGGGATGGTCTGTCCCGTTGTACCCAGGTATATTCCATTTGCCATCATGGTTGTGTGAGTTGACTTTTAATAATTTAAAATGCTTTCATAAGAATACTACTGTCTACTGCAAAGGAGCAAAGGAGCTCAAGAATATATTTAAATGACTCACCAGTCCAAAGATCTCTTTTGCTACACACACAAATACTCCTGTCTTAAGCCAACGTATTTTGCATTAAACCAGCTCAGAATCCCCTAATTACCTAAACCAGGACAATTTGTGTCCTTCCAAATGTTTTGGCTTACAACTCCCATCAGCCCTAGCCAGCATGGCCAGTGGGGAGGGATTATGGGAGTTGTAAGCCAAAAGTCTTGAAGGGCCACAAGTTGATGAACCCTGCTCTAAACATACCAACCAGTGGAATAAAACCCATTGAACTCACTGGGGACTTACTTCTGAGTAAACATACATAGGATTGTGCTGTTAAGATTATTCCATGGCACTCTGATTCTGCAAACTGAACCAATGAGCAATTGTGCTCAGTGCCACATACAATGAATGTACTTTCATATTTGTAAGTAGGGGAAAAAAACCCACATAGGGAAATAAAATAAAATCCAGTGGCTGAAATGTGTCCTAGGCTGCAATTCTATGCACACTTACTTGGGAGTAAACTTCATTGAGCTCAGCGGGACGGACTTCTAAATAAACAGAAAGGATTGGACTGCATGTCTGCTTCATGTCCCTCCCTCATTTCCGCCTCTGGTTTTTTCTTTCTTTCCCAAAGCAGTCATGGTTATGGTTTTTCTTATGTCTGCTGTTTCCAGTCTCCCCAGCAATTGTATGTCTCTCTTCTTGACTCCTGCTTAACTGATTCTATTAAAAAGCCCTTACACCACAGGGGGGTTGACCTTCTTCTGAAATACCAAACGTGTCTGCTTTGGAAATCACAAAGTTCCCCTCCTCAAAAGGGCCTGCAAATCTGGTTTCAATATTGAGTGATTACAGGCGGAGCGGGGAGCTTGAAAGTAACCAGTCTACTCTGGTAGCTGGGGCAACTGGGCAGAGTTATCTGGGTGGCAAATCTGGGGGTTGTGAGCTATCTTGCTTATTTCAGTGTTTACAGCTGCCAAAACCAATAAATTCAGTCCAGATTAATTCACATGTAACAGATCAGAATCCAGCCCATGGGGCTCAGAGGCAAAGACTTTGCTTTCTCTTGCTTTAGGGCAAAAAGCATTGACGTTCCCCCCTCCCCCTCCCCCGCTTTCCTCTGCATACAAGCCACTTCTTGGAGGTTTCTGAAAGCAAACCTTTTGTTCACAGACCAAGCAGCAATTTTATTAAAAAGAGGAACAGCTCGTTAAATTCCTCAACATATACCCTTGCAAGCCATTTTGGATTTTTTTTACAGCACAGTATAAATAATTAAAATTAAAGAAACAATTTGATGATGATGTTAATGGGAGGTCCATCTAATAAAATTGCTGCTTAGTTTGTATTTAGGTTTGAGACGGAGAGAGAGAAAGGTTTACTTGCTCTCTATTAGAATGAGCATAATCTGTCTGCCTGTCTACCTATGATAAATACACCCACCCAATCCTAGAAAGATCGTCAAACACTAAATAACAATGGCTTGGATCCAAATTTAAGTGTGTGCAACTGGGCTAGCTGAAGCAGACTTCTCTGTTCCTTAATCCCTGCAGCTGTCTCTCCAGACTGGTTGGCCATGCAATGTCTCTGCTGAATGGGGTGCAGAGATCTTGGGGTTGTGGTGGAGAGTTCAATGAAAATGTCAACCCAGTGAATGACTGCTGTAAAAAGAAAAAGAAAAAGGCAAACTCCATGTTAGGCATAATTAGAAAAGGAATTAAGAATAATGCTGCCAATATCATACACCTTTATGCAAATCTATGGTGCGACTACACTTGGAATACTGTGTACAGTTTGGGTCACCATACTTAAAAAAAGAGACTGTAGTGCTGGAAAATGTGCAGAAAAGAGCCACTAAAATGATCAAGGGGCTGGAGCATCTCCCCTATGAGGGAAATGTTTAGTTTGGAAAAAAGGATAAGGGGAGACGTGATGGCGGTGTAAACATTATGTATGATGTGGAGAATGTGGATAAGTCCTCATTTTTCTCCCTCTCTCAAAATACTAAAACCCGGGGTCATCCCATGAAGTTGATTGGTGGGAGATTCAGGACAGATCAAAAGAAGTGCTTTTTCACACAACTGGTGTATATAGGCTTCCTGCCTCTGCTACTGGAGGTAGCAAATAAGCCATCAGGACTAGTAGCCATTGATAGCCTTCTCTTCCAGGAATTTGTCCAACCCCCCTCCCCCTTTTAAAGTCATCCACTACATCTTGTGGTAACATGTTCCATAGTTTAACTATGTGCTGTGAAGGGAGAGAGCAGCACCAGGAGTCCAAAAGGAAGGTGAAGTGGCAAGCATGTCAGCTGCCACTGACATGACAAAAATGTGGCTGGTGCCATGTTCCTTTTGCCCCTAATTTGCAGCTTGGTTGTCAGGGCAACAAAGTCATAAAGGTAAACAGGCAGAGGGCCCCACACTGTGACGACTGCCACATTCTCTTTTGTGAGCTTGTGTTGAGGAAAGAAAGCCCAGTGTGGGGCCTTCTCCCTGTCTGGTCGGCTGTAGGTCGCAGCAGGTGCTTGTGCATACCTGCTACTGATGCCAGGCCTGTCTTTGCCTCTGTGGGGGCTTGACAAGATCTGGCTGTCGTTGGCAGAGGAAAGGGAAGCCATGTGTTCTGGGTGCGTGTTGAAGCTTGCGATCAGTCAGGACACTATTGTTGAGAGAAGAGAAAAGCCACAAGGCCGGCCGCTCAGGGTCAGTGGTACTGTTTCGTACTGTCAGGCACGTATTGGGGCCCAAGGGTAGGGTGACCAGATAAAATCCAGGTCAGGGCTCCTGTAACTTTAACAGTTGTAGAGAAAAGGGAATTTCAGCCAGTGTCATTTGTAGGCAATTAGTTCCTGGTGAAATTCCCTCTTCATCACAACAGTTAAAGTTGCAGGGGCCCTGCCCTCTTTTGTATATGGTCACTCTAGTATAGTGCCTGCAACTTTAATTGCTTTGATGAAGAGGGAATTTCACCAGGAACTAATTGCATACAAATGACACTTGCTGAAATTCCCTTTTCTCTACAACTGTTAAAGTTACATGAGCCTTGACCTGGATTTTATCTGGTCAGCCTACCCAAGGGGCCACCTAAATGCACTTTGGGTGCTGCCCCTCCCTTAAATGGAGCCTGCCCTGTACAGGGCTGAATGTATTGTGTCAGAGTTGTCATTAGTCCTTGCGTAAATGAACTTTGATGCAGTCAGCTGGTCCAATATAGTTGCTGAAAAACTCACTGGCTGTCACAATAAGCTTTATTTTACCCTGCCTTTTTTACCCAGTCTAACTCTCCCCGACTCTACATGCAGCCCTGTAAAGTCACTGTCAGTTTCATTGTCTTTTTTCCTCTGTAGGGTGGCTAACAGCTTGAAGGGGATGATTTAGACCAGGAAAACGGGGGGGGGGGGGGGGTAAGCGACACAGGGTTAACCCCCTTCCAAGTACCACTGCTCTGATCATATTCAGATCTTCCTCCCATCGCCAGCTGCTTCCCATCGCGAGATCCAGCCATGGACTTCCAGCATTATGTGCTGCCTAGTGGATAATGTTGCTTGGAATAGAGTGATTTGAATTTCCCCTCAGCCCTCTCTCTCTCTCTCTCTCTCTCTCTCAGCCTAACCTATCTCACAGGAAAGTTTCAAGGACAAAGTGGTGAATATACTGTTCCCTACTTCTTAAATTCAAGGCGGAGAAATAAATGTGACAAATATGACCAAAATAGAGGCGTGTTGTGTATTCAGCAATGCAATGAAGTTAAAATAAATGCTTAGCACATTCAAAGCACTGACAAAACAATAACATGGGTAGAAAGGTCTAAATGTATTCCGTTGTATTCCAAGAGTAGTATAAGAAGATTAACTCCTGAAGAACAAAGGGCCGTTGTCACAAAGAGGCCTTAGTAATGAAAGCCAGCCCAAGAGAATGGATGTGTCTGAGGTAAGCAGAATTCTCACATTATTGAATTTTTGAAATAGTTTCCCTTGAGGCATCAGTGGATTTCTTTTTTGGTCAGTGTGCCTGTTCATATGTTATAAGCAGTGAGGCTCTTCTCATTTTGGCTATAGGATTTCATTTGTAACACGGTAGGTAGCATAAACCATTTTATGAGATTTTCATAAAAACAATGATTCCCCCCCAAAGGGGGGGTTTAGGGGAAAGAGCCATCAGATTAAGGTTATCTCTCTTGAGGAGTCTGATGTCTCCAACAATACGATTCCAGGCTCCCTCCAAATAAACAAACACTGCCTTTTCTTTTGTTTTAGCCATAGACTTTGTTTCCAGTTCTAGTAATCCCTCTGGGGGAAGCCCGGAGTAAAACAAACAGAAAATAAAAGAAGCCAAAGACCAAGGTGCAGTTTTTATACACACACACACACACACACACACACACACACACACTGCAGAAGTTGATTGATTCATTGATTGGATTTGTACCCTGCCTTCCTCTACCAAGAAAAATGTCACTCAGGGCAGCTTGTAATTATAAATAAAAGTGGATGGAAACAGTAATAAAACAAATGTTAGGGTGACCATATGGAAAGGAGGACAGGGCTCCTGTATCTTTAACAGTTGTATAGAAAAGGGAATTTCAGCAGGTATCATTTGTATGCATACAGCACCTGGTGAAATTCCCTCTTCATCACAAGTTAAAGCTGCAGGAGCTATACTTGGAGGACAGGGCTCCTGCAGCTTTAACTGTTGTGATGAAGAGTGTATTTCACCAGGTGCTGCATGCATACAAATTACACTTGGAGCCGATCTACACGCTAGGTTTTTAACGTTTTATAAGGGTTATGAAAACTCTTTGGCCCACATGATGCACTCCCTTTAACGATGTATACACAAGGTTTTTTAAAACTCACTTCAGCTATATACAACGGTTTTACTCTTAATAAATCGTTTTAAATAAAATAATGTGTCCTTCCTTACCGTTTGTGATTCATGAGGGCAGTGCTTCGTTTACCGGTGCCCAAATGCTTAGCAGTTGATTAGTGGGGAAGAAAGAGGGACTAAGGAGGAAGTGGGCAAATGAACTACAACACCCGCAATTCTTAGCCCTATACTCATTGAAAGCTAGGGAATGACAGAGGAACTAAAGAGGAAGTGGGCGACTGAACTACAACACCCACAATGCCTTGCCCTAAACTCATTATAAAAATGAAACAGAAAGAGATGGGGCAGAAGAGTGTGTGACTGCATACACTGCTTTAAAGACTGATGAATTTTTCTCCTGTAACTTGAGTACTCAGTAATGTGGCCTCAGATGTTTTAGAACGCACCTATTTGGAATGTTTTAAAATACTATTTAAAACATTCCAAGGGACTGTGTAGATAGGCTCTTGGCCTGTTCAGTCTGCTGTCCAGGTGGTGGATAGCTGTTGTTACGGTTGGTTATGTTTAAACCAGAACTGGATACGGCTGGCCTTCAAACAGAGGATGGTCCTCCTGCAGCCCTTCAAGTATTTATTTATTTGCAATATTTTAACCCACTCTTCAGCCAAAAGAGGCTTCCAGAGTGACTTAGAAATTTTAATAATGATACAATCCCTGCCCTAAGGCTTGCAATATAAAAGACATACTAGGGTGGCCCTAAGCTAGCTGCTAGCAACTAGCTCCCTGGGCAAACCATGCCATCAGCTCTCCCACCCCCAAGCCCCAAGAGCAGATCTAGGCTGAGATTTTTGGTAAATTGGGAATAATTTTGCTCCTATTTTCTGTTTACTGAAGAGACAACCTCTTTCCCCACATCTTCGGAAGCAGAAATATTGTCATTTATACTAAATTGTACCCCATTTTTTCTTTTTTAACTAAGCACTGTATCAGCATAGAGGGAGGTTGATAAAAACAAGGGAGAAGAGCACAGCCCTGGAAGAAGCGTCCCATGGCCAAGAAGGCACAGCCAGTCCTAGGCTCAGCCCTCCTAGGGCTAAGGAAGTGGCTGCCCTTGGTGTGTGTGTGTGTATATCTCACTCCCTGCCTCCGGCCTCCTCTAGATGGATTCCGTTTGACGTTTGATGCGATTATGCGCATAAACGCTGAAGCACTTTATCGTTAATGCTTGTATGCAGGAGGTAATTGAGCACTCAACGGGTGACCTTACCGGTTGTTTCAAATGCGCTTTACAAGTAGTTAATGCAGAGAATGGCTTGTTCACATAGTCAAAATGCGCTTTAACGGCTGGAGCAAAATAAAACTCGCTATTTAACGCGCATTCGATAATGCGCATAATTGGATGTTTAAAGCGCCTCTACGCCCGATTTGCGCTCCGTTCTTGTAGAGGTAAATTTTTTAATGTGCCTTGAAAGAGTTTTAAATGCCTCTTGTAGAGGCAGCCTCCAACTGTGTGCAGCGGCAGTGGAGCAGGAGTGTATCTTGAGGACAGGGTCTCAAAGGCAGGAAGGCGGGGGTGGGGGGCTTGACTTAGCCCCACCATCCTCAGTCAGTCCTTTGTTCACCTCCACGGTCTCGGTCATATTCCCTCATTACCGCCACAGGAATTGAAATAATGACATCTTCGTTATTATATTTGTATTTTTGTTTTAATTTGTTTCCCCCCCTCTCAAAATTGGTGACCCACTTAACTCGGCCCTTAGGTTATCACCTCATTCCCCCTATATGGACAGGCCGTTCCTGAAGACACAACACAAAAAAAGAAAGGGATTGGGAGGGAGGGAGAGAGAGAGGACGAAAAATAGAGGGCTGTGCTCTGTAGAAGAGGACCATTTTAGGGCTAAATTCTGCATGGTTATACATACTTTTAATTGTTTTTAATTGGTTTTTTTTGCTTTAATTTTTTTCTTCCGATTTTAATTTGTTAATGATTTAATGCATTTTTAGCTATGTTATTGTTCTGATTTTATCTGTACGCCACCCTGAGATCTCAGCAATGATAGGGTGGGATAAAAATGTTTAAATAAATAAATAAAATTTGCCACACCACCACCTCGTTCTGCACCATTTCTTCTTGGCCGAAACCTGCTCCCTATTTTCGGGAACTTTCTCCCTGCGAAAGAGGCATTATTTTTTCTGCCTCTTTTGCGGGGATGAGGGATTTGGAGAATTTTTTCCTTGGGGAGAGGGCTAGAATTTCCACATACCTTTTTAAAGTGTGACCGGTTACTGAGGGGGCTTCTTATTTTGTTTAGTTCCCCCCCCCCAAAAAAAACCCACCCCCCACTTCCCTCAGCATTTGGAGGAGCCCAGCAGTCCTAATTGAATGCTGTTGGAGACCATGTGACCTCTCCTCTCCAATAAGCACTCAGGAAGAACTCATGGGCTCCTGAAAATGCCAGGGGTGTTTTGAAAAAATAGGAAGAAAGAAAGAAGATCCCTCAACAACTGGCTACATTTAAAAAGGTCTGGGGAAACCCTGTCCCCTCCCCAAGGAGAAAAATTCTCTAACATTCTCACTTCTTCTAGCTTCTTTTGCCTGAATTCCCCCCCCCCCTTTGCCCCCCTCCCCCCCATGCTGAAATGGAAAGTTTGACATTTTCTGCGGGGCACTTACTACTACTACTCTGCTTCCCTTGGCTCCACAGAGGCTGCCTCTACAAGAGAGGTTTAATGCGCTTTGAAGGTTCATTAAAAATTTTACCTCTACAAGAACGGAGTGCAAATCGGGCGTAGAGGCGCGTTATCTCTCCGATAATGCGCATTTTCGAATGCGCGTTAAATCGCGAGTTTTATTTTGCTCCGGCCGTTAAAGCGCATTTTTCCCGTGTGAACAAGCGCTTATGCGCATTAACTTCTTGTAAAGCGCTTTTTGGACATCTATTAATGCGTTTTGCCGCCTCTCGCCGCCTCCCGTGCAGAGGGATTAGGAGTAAATGCGCGTCTGCGATAATGCGCATAATTGCCGAACCGGGCGCAAAAGCGAATCCTTGTAGAGGGAGCCAGAGTTTATATGGGGGGCAGCAGTGGCTGCAGCAGAAGGAACTTGTGGGAGCCATAGATATGCATGTTGGCGCTCTCTGTGCAATTGAACTGAACATAGCTGGGGCTTTAGTTCACATGAGTAAAACAATCTTGATGGTGGTGGTGGCGACTTTGGGAGCCCCTGTCTTCTCTGCAGGTGCCCAACCACATCAACCCATGACACTGGCCCTGTGCAGTGTAACTTCACTTATTGCTGAAGGCACGTCTGAAAAATGCAGATGCTTCAAAGTTCCTACAAATGAAAGTGCTGTTTAGGGAAGGCTGACATTGGCATAAAGCTTCAAGGTGGTTTTGGCTAACCAAAGCTGGGGTCATGGGGTTTTTATAAGAGATGCAATTTTCTTGAGCAGGAAGGAAAGGGAGTGACTAAAATATAAGGCCTGCAAAATTATATTGGGGGGGGGGGGAACTTTCTTGGGTTGTTGATGTATGCTGTAAAATGAATAGTCTTGCATTCATAGATTCAAGGGAAAGGAGAGGTATTTTGCTTCACTTACATGCCTGTCAAGAGTGTATAGGACGGGGGCAGGCAAACTGGTGCTCTCCATGTCTTTTGGACCATAAATCCCATAAAACTAGACCATTGGCCACGTTGGCTGGATTTATGCATTGTTTTAGGCCCTAGGCATATGTAAAATCATACAGATGAGAGATATTTTTAATTTTTCAAAATGTCAACATAGACTTGTTTGACTTGTTTTTATAATCTAGGCAAAGAAATTAAAATCTCCATTCTTAGGTCACACCCATCCTCCGTCTTTACGGAACAAGATCATGAATCCCCCAAGCAATCATGACTGGCAAAACCGCCACTCTGCTACTGTTTGGCATATGTGACTGTGGTAGTTCCGAGAAATATTTAGCAATCATTTGAAAACATGCAAACTTAATTAATTTAAAGATACAAACCTATAAGACTTACATATGGCCATATTCACACTTCTGAGGCCAGACCTGCAGATTTCCAGAAAGAAGTTTGACCTCCTTAGTGCCATAATATGAACCTCTTAACAAACCTATGCATGCCTACTCAGAAGTAAGTTGCATTGAGTTTAGTGGGACTCACTACCTGGTAATTGGGTAGAGGATTGCAGCTATATTCGCTTAAAACATGTGCTTACTCTCCTCTGTCAAATGCTAGAGAAATGCACGTGTGTGTATACATGCTTGCAGTCATAGCTGTTTCCCCTTTAACAGCCTTCCTTCTAGGGTTAGGAACATATTTGCATGCTAAATCTTCTCGCTGACCTCCCCTGCTAATAATAAGGGATACAGCTAAATAGGGTCAACCATCTTGTTTAAAAATGGGTGGTGAGTGTTTCCTTTCATTTGCATGCAAATGAAGCCATGTACCAAAAAAGCTTCCTTTGAAATATTCAATTTGCTTAGTGCTGACTGGGAGGTAGTCTGCCCTTTTCATCAGTGCCAAAAGATTTATGCAGCTATTTTTCATGGCTATCAACAATGAATTAACTTCATTCAGCAAGGTCCTTAGGATTTTTATTAACCAAAACCTATTTCACAAGCAGAGGTGTGATACACTCTTTGTCCAAAGCCTGCCCCAACTCTACATGAATTACTTGATCCTCAATGGATTGCTTAACATGTAACATGTCTAGGATTGGCACACGAAGATTATGTTGCACAAAAATGTAAACAGCAGAAGAAAACATTTGCTTGCTTATGTACAATATGCGACAACTTAATGAAATGACTCCCAAAATTAAAACCAACACGTCTTTTCAAACGGCAGAAAAGCTAGCAAGTCAGATGGATGAGCCACTTGGGGCTGGCTTGACTATGCAAGCAATCTACGCTGTTACTTGAAGAGTCAGTGGAGCAGAGTGTGATCAGTGGAAGCTGGTGGCTCCCATGTCAGTGAGATGGTAAATCCAGAGCATGAAGAATAGCTCCTTTAGATTTCTGATTTTTTTCTGACTGAAACGCAGAGTGGATTCACTGCCCCTCTGACATCAGAGCCACCAGCCTCCACTGGTGCCTGCTCACTTCCTGCCTCTGGTGTAGGCCTATTCCTGCTGCAGGGGAACATGTGCATAGGTCTTCAGAGAAATCAGTATTGGGCTACATATTTGCCAATGTTGGTAAGTTATTGTCAAACAATTGGATCCAACAAAATTTGCCAATTTGGGCAAGCTGTTATCAAAAAATAGATCCAACAAAATTCTCACCCATTCTAGCTGGAACACATACATGGACTATCTAATAACAAAGGAAATATGTTCCAACCTTCAAAGCAATTGTTTGCAAATGTATGTAGACTGAATCAGTTAACTCAGCAGTTGATTAATTAAATGCATACAATTAATCAACAAAGATGTTAAAAAATTAGAGGTTTTTTTTTACCCTACAGCTGAGAAAGCATTGCTCTACCTCCAGGATCTGCAGCCAATCCTGTCTTGTAGTTGCAAGTACATTGGTGAGAAGTTCCTAAAGGATTCTGAGCATCATTTCAGGGAAATTAAATGTCAAGGTGATGGGGGCAGAATGTTTATTTAGGGAAAACAGGAGAAAAATGGCAAGGCAGTTATGAAAATGAATATGCTTGTGTAAAGCAACATGAAAAACTAAGTAGATGGTGATGATGGAAGGAACAGGAAGCTGCAGAGACACATCAGCAATTCTTGTTAAGTGTATTTCTGTCCACTGTCCACCAACAAAAAGACTCTTAAAACACCCATGAGGATATACTTACTTACTCATTAAGGATGGGCAGCAACAAGAAATAGAACTAAGCAACTCTCAGGGCAAAACCAGCCCACCACTTCCTTGTAAAATAAAACAAAGTGGTTTGGGATGAATTATTTCTCCACTCTTAAAATGATTATCATGGACCCAGCATTGCTCTGTAGTGTTTCTGTCCATAGAAGTCTGCATTGTAGTTGCCCCTTATATGATTGTGATGACATCTATGTGAAACCTCTGGACAAAAATGTGGAATGCAGTGATATCAGTAGTATGAATATGGGCATCCAGCTCGGATCATAGAATAATAGAGTTGGAAGGGGCCTATAAGGCCATTGAGTCCAATCCCCTCCTGAATGCAGGAATCCACCTTAAAGTATACCTGAAAGATAGTTGTCCAGCTGCATCTTGAAGACCTCTAGTGTGGGAGAGCCCACGACCTCCCTAGGTAATTGGTTCCATTGTCGTACTGCTCTCTCAGGAAGTTTTTCCTGATGTCCAACCAGAACCTGGCTTCCTGTTACTTGAGCCCATTATTCTGTGTCGTGCACTCTGGGATGATCGAGAAGAGATCCTGGCCGTTCTCAGTGTGACAACCTTTCAAATATTTGAAACCTATCATGTGTCCCCTCAATCGTCTATTCTCCAGGCTAAATATGCCCAGTTCTTTCAGTGTCTCCTCATAGGTGTTTGTTTCCAGACCCCTGATCATCCTCGTTGCCCTCCTCTGAACCCCCTCCAGCTTGTCATTATCTCAGCATATGTCCAAGCTTAGCTCTGCTTAAGCTGTGAAGTCCAGAGGTACAAGTGGTGAGGCCCACAGGTGCCTGCCAAAGAGTGGATAGACAGACAGACTCCAGCAAATAAATCTGATAAGTAGAGGCCTAAAACAGACAAAGGAATCCAGTCACCCAAAGTTTCTGTGAAGATTGAGAAATTAGGGATGAGCAGATCTGTCGATTTTGCTTTCTCCTGCAGTCTAATTTTTAAAATCTGAAGTTGTTTCCCTCCTGAATATGAAGAACTTTGTGGATTTGGGTAAATATAAAAAACGAACTGGAACAAAATTTTCACCCAAACCAGCCATATTCAGTAGGTACAGCTATTCCCAGCATGGATAGGACATGTTGTGCCAGCCACATAACTGTTAAAGATGAGGAATCTGTCAGAAAAAAAGAAGTGGAAGCCCTAATTTAGCACTAAAATGGTTGAATAAACAGGGATTCAAACCTAGATTTTCAAAGCCCTGGGCCCAAATCTGTCAATTTTGGTTTTTCCCACATCCCATTTTTTTTTAAAAAAATCTCTTTTTTGTGTGTACTGAATATGGAGAACTGTGCAAATTTTGGTTAATTATTTTCAAAACTGAAATGCAATTCTCACCATCCCTATAGCAAATAAGAAATCCACCTCATTATCAATGGCTGGAAGACCAGGCCAGATTCAAGGAGCAAGGTTAGGATACCATTAGTTCAGCCAACAAAGGATGTACCTTGATACTCATGTTGTATCACTACAATTATAGACATTTCCTCATTTTGGGTTGTTAAAAGGTTTGTCCCAAGAGGGCCCCAGGAAGAGGGGCATGAAGAGAGAGAAAAGAGGAGGAAGAGGGAATGCAGGGGAAAATATAATAATAATAATAATAATAATAATAATAATAATAATAATTTATTTCTTACCCGCCTCTCCCTTTGGATCTAGGAGGGGAACAACATCAGTACAACAATACAATATAAATCAAATACATAAGATTAATTAAAAGAGCATATAAAACCACTATCATATCAAGATAACAATCAAGACATCTTAAAACTCGTGGTTTAAAATTCATCTGGATAGGCCTGCCGGAAGAGGTTAGTTTTTATAGCTGTCTTAAACTCGGAGACCGAATTCAGTTGACGAATGTCTTCTGGCAGGCCTTTCCACAATCTGGGGGCAGCAGAAGAAAAGAGAGAAAACCTTACAGGGAAAGGAAGTCAAGATCTGTTTGCTGCCAGACCTTGTTTCTGGGTCCTTCTTGCTGACAAGAAATTACAAAACAACGCAGCTCTAGTGGTGATGTGATGCTGCCCAAGTGATTCCCTAGGTCTAATGTATTTCTTAGGCAGGCCTGCTCTGTAATCCAACTTGTCACTTTGCCTCCTTTAGGTGGCTTCCGATTGGTCCTTGGGATGCTGTCTTATAAAAGGGTTGCATTTTGGGTGTATCTGGAGACAGGGAGTCCTTGGGCTCCCAGGGTGACATGTGGCAAATGTTGCAAATCTTTCTCCACGATGGCTCACGGCCATGGCAAAAACATACGGATGGAGTCCATAGATGCCGGTCCCTGCTGAACCCTAGAAGAATTGATTTCCCCAGCAACAATATATATTTTCCCTGTTGTAATTCAAAGTATTTTGGGTAGGCTTGACCTTGCATGGCCAATTAAGACCTATTAGCTGTACAAAAGTCCGGCTCCTGGTGGAGATGAAGACAGCTAGAATTGTTTCTGTTGATATGGATCAACACAGCTGCCCACAGTTTTGGACACCTCGTGTGTGTGCAGCTATGGGGCAGGCACTCATGATGAAACTTTACTACTATGCCACTCATAAAACAATGTTTTGCAGGCCTGTACTGCATCTGATGCACCAAAACCAACACAGGATGGTAGCCATTAAAATTACAGTAGATGTGACTATAATCCGCATGTAGACGTTAGGTTTCTCTACATCTGGGGTGAGGAACCTCAGGCCTGGGGTTCAAAGTTGGCCTTCCAGAGGTCCCAATTTGGCACTTTGGAGTTCCTTTCCCCTTTCTGGCTTTCAGATTTTTTTTCCATTCTAAAAGGTTGAAATGCCTGTTTCAAGGCTTAGCTACTTGCAGTAAGAGCTTTAAACTACCTGGCATATCTGCAGTTTTGGCCCCACCATCTTGCCTCTGCCCACCACTGGAAGGCACAAAAGAGAGCTTCTCTGAAATTGAATTTGGCCCTCTAGCTGCAAGAGGTTCCCCATCTCTTCTCTACATGATCCCTTTCCCAGAATCCGACGCGCTCCTGCAGGCTATCACATAACTGCTACAGAGCCTATGTGCTCGTTGTGCCAAGGAATAACCACTCTTTGAAAAACCTCACACTTGATTATCTCATTCCTGTCCTTACCACATCATTAACCTCTTTCATAATCAGAAGAAAAAGTATGCTGTGAATTCACCTAGTATCTCTGTATCACCTTATTTCTATCTCTACCTCTTTATATTAATGTAACTCTTTGCTTGTGGATTTGTCTTTGTCTCATCCTTGGTCTCTTATTTCTGCCTTTCATTCTTCAGCTTGTCATTTTTTCAGCTTGTAAATGTGAGTTTGTGTCATTCATACTACTCTATTTTGATTGTGTTGTGTAGTGGTTAGAGTGTTGGACTAAGACTGGGGAGAACCAGCCCCCAATCACTCAGTCAATGAATGAATGAATGAATCAAATGAATGAATGAATGAATGAATGAATGAATGAATGAATCAAATGAATCAAATGAATGAATGAATGAATCAATCAAATGAATCAAATGAATCAAATGAATGAATGAATGAATCAATCAATTAATCAAATCCCCAATCACTCATGGAACTAATGACCTAATGATTGCACCCAATCGCTTCCTATAGATGTTAAAAGGCATTGGTGACAGGATTGTGCCCAGTGGTACCCTGTAGTACAATTGCCAAAGGCCTGAGACACAGTTGCCAAGGAAGTGGTCCCTCAGGTAGGAATGGAACCACTGCAATACAGTGCCCCCTATTCCAAACTCATGGAGCCAGTCTAGGAGAACACCATAGTCAATGGTATCAAAAGCCACTGAGTGATCAAGAAGAAGCAACAAGGTCACACTTCTCTTCACCCTCCCCTGATAAAGGTCATCCATCCGGGTGACCAAGGCCGATTCTGTTCCAAAACTAGGGCTGAACCCAGATCCAAATGCTCCATATCCACCAAGAGCTTCTGTAGCTGTGCTGCCATGACTCTCTTGATCACTTTTCCCCAAAAGGAGGTATTTGTAACTGGATGGTCATTGTCACAAACCTTTGCATCCAAGAAGGGCTTTTTCAGGAGTGGTCACACAATCACCTCTTTAAAGGCGGTGGCCCCAGCCCCTCATCTAAAAATTAATCAACCACTTCCTAGACCTATCTGGTCAAACCTCCTTGGCTGAACCTAATAAGCCAAGATGGGCAAGGATAGAGGGGGAAGGTGGTTGGCTGCATCCCTGCAAGTGTCTTGTCCACGTTGTCAGACATCAACTGGAACTGGTGGCACAAAACTGGTGAAGTTGGTGCATCAGTTGGTGGCACATTGGACACCTCAACAGGATCTGTCTCTATGTTGACAAAGGAATGGCTGGGTTCACACAACACACTAACTCACCATAGGTTGTCGTGTTGTCCGAATGCAGCCTGTTTTACACAGGTTGAGTTAACACGCTGTTTGAACACAAAGCATTTTCTGCAGGGTGGACTATTGTGTTGTCTGAACTCAGTGCTTTTTCTGCAGGGTGGCTTGTTAACCATGCAGTGGAAGCTGAGGCAAAGAAGGAATCTGAAAGACGTACTTCTTCCATATGAAGCTGCCTAGTCACTGAGATCCTCAGTTGAGGCCTCTTCCAAAAATATGCAGTGGGAGACCTGGGTGAGTAGGGTGACCATATGAAAAGGAGGACAGGGCTCCTATATCTTTAACATAGAAAAGGGAATTTCAGCAGGTGTCATTTGTATGCATGCAGCACCTGGTGAAATTCCCTCTTCATCACAACAGTTAAAGCTGTGGGAGCCCTGCCCTCTTTTATTTTTGTTATGGCTCCTGCAGCTTTAACTGTTGTGATGAAGAGGGAATTTCACCAGGTGCTGCATGATACAAATGACTCCTGCTGAAATCCCCCTTTTCATGCAACTGTTAAAAATACAGGAGCCCTGTCCTCCTTTTCATATGGTCAACCTATGGGTGGGGGCCTTCTTTGTGGTGGTGTCTAATTATAGAACACCCTCTGTACGAGTATTTGTTTACCACTGATGACCTTCATTTTTTTTCCAGGTTCCTAATCTGTGCTTTTAAAAAATGATAATAAGATCCATTTACTTACTGACTGTACTTTTAAACAGCCCAATAACCGAAGTCCGTTGGGTGGTGTACAATACATTAAAAACATAAAATGCAAACATTGTTTTAAAAGCTCAGAATTAAACCACGATAAACCTAGCAGCAAAGAATAAAACTATTCTAGTCCATTAATCCAAATTAAATCCAGCAGCCGAATGAAGTACTAAAGTACTCCTTTGTGTTTTCTCTTGTTGCTACTAAGCCTGCTGCTAATCATACCAGGTGTTTTAGTTTCTTGCTGCGAGCCTGCTGGTTTTTAAGTGGTTTTCTTCTTCTTGTACATGGTTTCATCTTGAACTATTAGCCACCTTGACTAACTGGTGGTAGAAAGTCAGGGCATACATTAAAAAAACATATAAATAACAGGATAATATGCACAGTGCAGCAATAAGTGTCGAGGCTTCATTTTAGCTGCAGGAAAGGACAGTGGCGAAGTACGTTTTCAAGAGACACTTCATGCGCTTCCAGTGGTGTGCTGCAACGTTGAACTGGGAGCCCAGCCAGCCACTGTGTGGGGCATGCCTTAGGAACGACTGCTTGTGTATCGCTGGAAAAAAGAGAGGAAATGCATTGGCAAGAAAGGGCAAAAGAAAGCACCAATTGGCATAAGATCTGCATATGTTAATATAGGAACATTTAGAAATAATGACTATAATTTAAATAGAAATACATTATGTCTCACCATAGTGGGGAAGATGGTGACCTGTGTGCCTTGCTCAGTCTGCCATCCATGTGCTGAATGAAAGATCCTTTTCCTCTCCCTCCTAATGGTTCTTTGACCAAACCAGAGGTGGACCAGTGGAGGATGGCGGCTCCGATATCAGTGGAGCAGTGAATCCACTCTGAGTTTCAGTCAAAACCAGTCAGAACTCTAGAGGAGCTATCCAAGGTGTAAAGCATCTGGCTTGGATAGCTCCTTTTGAGTTCTGATTGGTTCTGACTGAAACCCGGAGTGGATCCATTGACCCACTGAAATTGTAGCCACCAGCCTCCACTGACTTGGGATGGACACTTCTTCAAATAGAGGACACCTTCAAATAGATGGCTGTGCTCTGCCAGTTCTCCCAAAATAGAGGACTGTCCTTGGTAAAGTAGAACACCTGGCCACCCTTGCTTAACTAGAAATAATGAGGGCAGCCATATGTCTTTAATGGACAGCCCAGTAGTTTATACATGGAGTATGCGTGTGTGGCCTGTTTTTTTTTTTAATATTAAAATGAAGGCGGGGTACGGGAGAATTATCCAAATCTTTCCTAATTGATTGTGCTTTCCATTTTGTTTGTTAATTGTTGTGTTTTGAGTTTAAATGTTACTAGTGAGTATTTGTGACCATTATGATGTACTCTAATATCCGATTTTGTAAACCACTTCAGTGTATTTGTTTTAGATATGGTAAGCGGGATATAAACCGATTAAATAAATAATAAAATTTATGTTGGTCTTGATCCTAAAGCTTTGTCAGTTTCTGAATTCTGGAGTAATATTCAGCAGGAGGAACAATTTGATCTCTAGGAAGTGAAGTGATGTGTCTTTCATTTTGGTTTTAGTCTCTCTTGGTGCTTTACAATGCCCTGACAAGTGTGTTTTGTATTTCCATGCTATTAGAAAAAGAAAAGAAAAAACGGGGCATTTTCCTCTCAATTTTCATAATGATTTTTTTTTTAAAAAAAAGTCCCATATGGCATATGCCCTCAAGATGTAATCAGTAATTACATAATATAGTGGAATGGCTTTGAAGGAGCATTTCCAGTCTGTTGCATATAAAACAAACTTTGAAAGAACTATTTAAGCTGGAGACTGGAATGACTCAAATAGATGTCTTATTGGAGACTTTGCTACCTAACAAATGTATAGAATTATCATGTGAGTATCTCTTGAAATCTCTAATTGGCTTGCTTTATCCCTGAAAGGCATACAGATAGAAATTTAGGCTGCAATCCTATACACACTTACCTGGAAGTAAATCCCATTCAACGCGATGGGAATAACTTCTGAATAGATACATATAACATTGCATTGTTCCTCCACCTGCACTTTACTGTAAAGATAGGACCAAAAGAGAACTTAAAGCCTGAAAGGTGATTAAATCCCCAACCCACTCTCAGGACTTGTAGGCAATTTTTATGGGCTAGCAAACCAAAAGAGGTTATCAGAACTGGACACAGATGACATATAGGGGAACTGGCGCTTGGAAACCATTACAAACAGAAGCGCTTCCATGCAGAACTCACCAAGACATCTTAGTAAATGCATACAAATAAGATGTGTCTGTGAACCATGCTAATTCCATTGCTTCGGATTTATGGATATACAAGTGGGGACGCAAACAAAATGTCATGGTGCCTCCCCAGTCCCTTTATAAGAGTGATCTTGTTTAGGGCCTGTGGGGTTGGGTGACTTGCAACCCTCCATATGTTTTGGCCTACAACTCCCATCATTCCTCACTAGGCCAAAAGTCACAGGCCAAAAATATCTAGAGAGCTACAAATTGCCCACCTCTGCACTACCCTGTCTGTGAGTGGCCTCATTTAGCTACCCAGGTGATCGTCATGGGATTGCCCAATTTGATATCAGAACTAACAAATTGGGGTCCCATGAAGAATCAGTGAGAACTAGGCCTTAGTCACACTAGGGTGTGACAGTACTCAAGGATGGGCTGAGATACAGATATTCATATTCATACAAAGTCAATTTCTATTATTAATTATTATTATTATTATTATTTTACAGTTTTCTGTCTTTCAGCCATAACTGTAGCTCATTGAACTGTTGATGGGTATTTTAAATAATTGTTTCATTAATAATCAAATATTACTTATTGATAATATGTAATGCAAACTGTACAGTTTATCTTTTAACATGCTTTGAAATAAATCTTGGACTAAATTATTCCTACTTCCGTTTCTTTACAGACGGGGAACTGAGACGGAATGATTTGCCTGTGGCCATCCAAAGAACTTCTTGTATGAAGATGAAACACATGCTTTGAGATGGTTGTCCTTCATGAAACTATTAAAGGAGTTGGGTTTTAATATGGATGCCTCCTACGTGGCAACTGTATAAGAAAACATGGCATGGGAGGCAGACAGCGTCATCAAAAGGACACACAAACATCTGTAAGTGGCCAGTAACACGCATGCTATAAAACTCTCGTCTGATGACGCTATTAATCTTTCCATGGATGATCCATATAGTGTTTCATATGGGAGTATTTATGGTTGTGTTTCCAAAGGTATTATGTCTAATATTGCTATGAGCTGCAGGATTCTGAAAATCCTCTATACCTTGAGATGGGCCCACAGGTGTGCGCACAGGCACCACCTAATAGGGCCAGGCACCACCTAATAGGCACCTGATAGGCACCACCTAATTAGGGTGACCAGATAAAATCCAGGTCAGGGCTCCTGTAACTTTAACAGTTGTAGAGAAAAGGGAATTTCAGCCAATGTCATTTGTATGCAATTAGTTCCTGGTGAAATTCCCTCTTCATCACAACAGTTAAAGTTGCAGGGGCCCTGCCTTCTTTTGTATATGGTCACTCTAGTATAGTGCCTGCACCTTTAACTGTTGTGGTGAAGAGGGAATTTCACCAGGAACTAATTGCATACAAATGACACTGGCTGAAATTCCCTTTTCTCTACAACTGTTAAAGATACAGGAGCCCTGACCTGGATTTTATCTGGTCAGCCTGCACCTAATAGGCACACAGGCACCACCTAATAGGGCCAGGGCGGGCGCATCAGTGATGCTCGTAGGTTTCCCTTCCCACCCGCCTGGCAGCACATTCCTCAGCCCTGGCGCGCACTGCTTGGCTTCCCCAGCAGCCACCTCCCTCTCGCCTGGGCTGCAGCTGCCACGCCCACGCTTTTGACTCGGCTGCCGTGGGAGTTTATCCTGCGGGGGACTGCCAGCCCATAGGCCCAGCACCCACACTGCTTGGCTGCCCCTACCCTGTCCTCCTCTCTCACGCCTGGGCCTTATTCAGGGTGTGGAATTTCCTTGTCTGTGTAGGTAGGATGCGTTTTTAATTTTATCTTCTTCTTTTTTTTTAAAATCAATGTTCTTAGAACTGTGAGACTAAGAGAACCAAAAAATGGGGGTAAATTTAAAAAAAGAAGGAAGGGGGGGGAGAGAGAATTGGTTGATTTGGGGGGCATGCCCAGACATGCTCTGCTCCAGCCGGCATTTCTTCAGCCGCCTCATGTACGCAAGAGGCTTGACTTTTGGGGGGCCATGTCTGGGCTTCCTTGACCCAGCCACCGCAGCCCACCTTGTTGTTGTCCAGCGACTCCCAGCCGCAGAGCGCCTGGGTCTCCAAAAAAAGAACAAGGACACCTCTTCAGGTGGTGGCTTTAAAAGATGTAAAACTATATATGTAAGCTTTGTGCGTGTGTATTTTAAATTTACAGAGAAAAAATTAGGTCCCTTAAAAAACATTTCTCTGGTGTGCAGCTGAAAGATACATGGATGTACAGTTAAGAACACATTTCCTTTCTGTTTTTCTACCCATTTATGATCTACAGCTTTAATGTAATGTAATGTAAACAGAAAGGAAAAGTGTTCTGAACAACAGGTAGTATCCAATGTTAGTCCTATGTAAATACACCCATTGAAAAGAATGGGAGTTAAATTAGTTGTAATTAACTTAAGTCTCATTCATTTCAATGGGTCTACTCTACATAGGACTGACATTGGATACTACCTAACTACACTTCTTGGGGAGGGAGCCACATTGTGCTCTGCCTCTGCAAGGCTTACTTTTGAGTAACCCTGCATAGGATTGCTAAAAAGGGGAAGGGGAGGAAACAAATTTGCTAAAACAAATCCTATCTGCCCTTGTTTATTTTAGGGTGTCCAGCCCCCCTTTTTCAAGCAGATATGATATAGTAACTAGCAAGCCATTCTTTTGGTAAACATGGTATGTGTGTATCTTGTGTCACCTTAAAAACACAGCTGCAGCACAATCCTAAGGCTGTCTACGTTGAAGTAAGTCCCACTGAGATCAATAGGATTTACTCTGATGTTAATGTGCAAAGGATTAAGCCTGAAAAAGAAGGGTGAAGAAAAGATAGGACAATGGTGCTTATCCTAAGTAAGTGTGTTCCACAGCAGAAGGAAATCCTATTTGATTCATGTATTCATGAGTTAAAGGCACAATCCTATGCATGTTTAGACAGAAAAAAGTCCTGTAACTCCGAGAATCTCCTAGCCAGCATGTCTGGCTGGGGTATGCTGAGAACTGCAGGACTTTTTTCTTTCTAAACATGCATAGGGTTGCACCTTAAGTGAGTTTAAAATGTGAAACTCTGCACATATATGGAAACATTAATTTTTTAAAACAGGGATGCCATTATTATTATTATTATTATTATTATTATTATCCTAACATCCCACGTCTGCCCGTGGCCAAGAAGAAGCCACGTCCCGTGTCCAAAGTAGGACAGCACTGCATGGGACAATTGCTGTGGGAAATGCACTCATGAGCAGGGATCTGAGAGTTGGGACTCTGGACACTAGGCTGTGTTGGACTACATCTCCCAATGTTATGAGAGTTGTAGTCCAGCACATCAGGAGGGCGGCAGGTTGTGGGGAGGCTCCGTTACATGTTTGTTTTGGGGGAACACCACTGTTTCCTGTAACCGTTCTAACATGGAGTCTTCCTGAACATCCAGGTTCACGTAACGCAAAGAGACTATCTTGTCCAAAGTGTGGTTTCTTTATATATGCCTGGTCATCACTACAGCAAAAAAATAGTATTTAGGGTTTCATTTTTAAAATTTGCATTTTTAAAGTACAGATTAGTTGTTAATTAAAAAAATACAGTTAGTTAGGTTTTAGTTTAGTTTGTTTGATGAATGAAAAAAGTCCTTTATGACTGTATATTCAATCAATGTTTACCTTTAAAAAAATCCTTGGGGGTACCCCCTAATGCAATGGGCTGCGCACACCTATGGGCCTCTTCTTAATAGCATCCAAAGGGTTACATTTCCCACCATTTTTAACAAATTCAGGGCCTTTTCTCACAAATGTTTTGATGGGGACAATAAACTCATGCAATTTGAAGTCAAAAGCATTCAGACCTTGCTTGTAGTAAACACAAACACATGTTTAGTGCTAGACACAGACTACTGTAGCCGAAGCGGCAAGTGTTGTAAATTTCAAACGCAAAACAGATGCAAGTTAATTAGCGGCCTGAGAGTGATGACAACAGAAGTGAATCTGTTGCAGTGAAGTTAGCAGTTAATTTAGGCAGAAATCGACGTAGATTTAACTTTTACACAACACTGTCCTTTTGTTGCCATAACCATTGCATCGATCGGACTATATGACTATTAGAAATATATAGGTAAATATTTTAGCATCTGCTTCTGTTTCATCAGCACTGGCGTACAACGGGCATTTTCGCAAGTGGTGCTTAAATTGATTGTTTTGTATTTCCTGCATCTGTAAATTGAATTAACATACTATATTGTCTAGAATGTGCATTCCATTTTCAAGTAGTTCCCGTCTGCTTTCTGTACTGCATTAACCAGATTAAGAAGCCACCCTATAAAACAGCCCAACAGTGCCACAGAATCGTGTGGTGTAGTTTTTTCCTAGACTGACTATACCACATCGGAATGTATGTTTGAATATTTTTCCATATTAAAGAAAAACACACCTCCCTGTCTGTGGAAAGCTATTTTCAGGAATGGAGGCTATAGCTGGACTGTCTCCCCAGTATGTAGTCAGTGCGTGGTGCAGCTAGATAATTGTTTAGACCCTGGGCTTAAGGGTCTTATGGGGGTAGCCTTTAGACAGCCATGTGTCTTACTTCAGTTGTGAAGCACATCATGAACAATTCTCTTTTCTGCACCACCACCATGCTTTACAACTGTTTCTACATGCCTAATATTTTGCAACGAAACAGCAACAAATGTTTGCCAAACCTGATAAAAGAAATGTTCTGAGCCTGTGCAGTTTTGCATCTTAAACTAACTTGAATCCTTTATTCATTCATTTAATTTTCACTCCGCCTTTCTGCCAAGAAAAATGGCTCTTGATCCAAAACTGTCACTCAAGGTGCAGGTGGACTCGGTGGCATGGAGTACCTTTTATCAGCTTAGGCTGATACACCAGCTACCTCCTTATCTGAACAAAGATAGCCTAGCTACAGTTATACATGCTCTGATAACCTCTCATCTGGATTACTGCAATGCCTTATCTGTGGGGCTACCGTTGAAAACTGTCCAGAAACATCAGCTGGTCCAAAATAGGACAGTGGGATTGTTAATGGGTCGGGCCAACATGATCAATACTATGCCAGTACCTTGCTAGTACTTTTCCATCTGCATTGGCTGCTAGCCCATTTTCAGGCCCAATTCAAAGTGCTGCAACTAAGGTCCCCTCTACAAGAATTCGGTTTGACGCCTGGTTGTCTGATTATGCGCATCTTCTCTCAATTGCTTTTACGGCAAAAACGTATACGCGGGAGGTGGTTAAGCGCATAACAAGTTGCCTTACTGGTTGTATGAAACGCACTTTAGAGGTGTTTAATGCGGAGAATCGCTTGTTTACATGGTCATAAGGCGCTTTAACGGCCGCGGTAAATTAAAACTCGCTATTTAACGTGCATTCAATAATGTGCATAATTGCATAGAAAAAGTGCCTCAACCCCCGATTTGCGCTCCGCTCTTGTAGAGGGCACATTTTTAATGCGTCTTGAAAGAGCTTTACATCACTCTTGTAGAGGCACCCTAACATTCAAAGCCCTGAACTACTTGAGACCACGTTACCAGAAGGATCGTCTCTTCCCATATATACTTGCCTAGACCCTAAGATAATCTTAAACGGCCTATGGGTGGCTACTAAGAAGGGGGCCTTTTTTGCTGTGGTACCCCAGTTGTGGAATGAGCTTCCCAGAAAGGTTTGCCTAGTGCCTACATTGTGCTCCTTTCGGCGCCAGGTGAAGACCTTTTCATTTTCTCAGGCATCTTAGTTTTCCAGTTTCCATTTTAGATCTGGTATTGTATTTTAAATCTTTGCACTGCTGACAGCTCCTATTTAGTTGTTATTTTTATACGGCAGTTTTAAACTTCTATCCTTTTATATTACGTTTTATCGTCTTGTATTTTCGAGTTTTAGTTGTTCTAAACCACTCCGAGAGCTTCGGCTAGTGGGACGTATAGAAATGTAATAAATAAACAAATGAATAAATAAACAAATAGCTAACTGCAAGCCAGGGTTTGCAATTCAAATGTCACACCAACCCGCTTCCCTATGATTTGGCATCATGTCTGAATTGTCTGAATCATTATCAGCGAAAGACCAATTTGCTTACCAGTGGCTGCATGCAAATTCAATGTTTATTTGTTATTCATTTGCAGCAATTATGCATGTACAGGAACAAAGGGCAGTGGAGCTGGCTCGGGAGAGGACAGCGTGGCATTTCTGGGCAGGAGTAATGCTAGGGGGATGTCCTTTATCAGCACTGTGCCTGGGAATGTCTGTTTTATTAGCCCCAGTCAGACACAGAATACAGATTTAGATGAACCACTGGATGTGCTCTCAAGGGTTGCTCTTTGAACTATAGGATGCTGGCCAATGGGCAACCCCTGTGCCAGTGGGAACCGACTATATGCTGTTTAAGGGTAGTTTTTCCCTTGATGGCATAGTTAACATATCTCCCATAAGCAGAGGTCATTAGAAACTTTGCAACTGAACATTTGGACTTTGGTTTCTTCAGTTAGTGGATGGGCACCAAGGTAAAGGCATCTACAGTTGCCACCCAGATGGGAGGCGATGGCCCTGGTGGAATAAAGCTTGCATTGACAGGCACAACTACTGATTCTGCACCAAATTACACATGATTAGGAATATAATAACATGAAACTATTGTTTTTACGACTCCGTGGGATTCTTTGATTGTAAATGTAGAGACGAGAGGCTGCATGGGGGAGAGGTTGCAAACCTATCATCTCTGGGAGGTGGTAAACTTAAAAGAAAATAAAAAAAAAGAGAGAAAGGTTGTAATTATTGTGCAAGTCAGCTATTCATTTAATGAAATCACACACCATCTTAGAGTTAATTGGGGGTTCTGGAAGAATCTATGGGCACCAATTAAAACGGGAATATACAGCCTTTGTTGATATCTTTACATTGGGTTTGTTGTGTTTTCTCCCTTTAATTACTGCAGTCAAGCGATGAATTTCTCTTTCTTTCTTTCTTTCTTTCTTTCTTTCTTTCTCTTTCTTTCCATGGCAGACTAGGACTACTGTAAGTTAAAATAGAAAGGAGATCAGGGATGGCATGAGAATATGGGAACAGTCTCCCATAGGGTTCCCAACTGCTTTGAAGCCAGGGCCTGTCATCTGGAGCAGGGCACATGCTTTGCATGGCAAAGATCCAGATGCCATCTCCCGCGAAAGTGGGTGCCCTCCAGATGTGTTGGGCTGCAACTCCTATTGTGGAGTTGTTGGCTGGGAATGATGGGAGTTGCAGTTCAGCACATCTGGAGATTGGGGAGCGTGGGTGTAAACTGTACTGGGCTAGGTCAACTCTGTTTGAGTGAGCTGCTGCTTGTATCTGATTTTAGTTCTTGCTCCTCTGCAATTGACGAGATGGAACTCCTTTAGAGTTCTGACTGGTTCTGACTGAAACCCGGAGCAGATTCACTGCCTCATGGACATTGGAGCCAGCAGCCTCCACTGCAATTGATCTAATGAAAATGAACATTACATGCAGAATAATAATAAGAGAATGAAAGCATTCCATGCTTAATTGGTTAATTCATTAATCATAGGTTAAAAACTATGGATTTTTAATTGGAACAATCCTATACAGAATTGTGTGCACCACTTAGTTCAGACACAACTAAAAGTCTTATGGCACCTTAAAGACTAACAAATTATTCTGGCATAGGCTTTTGTGGACTATAGTCCACTTCATCAAATGCATGGACTATTATGGACCTGAAACCCTTCACACAGCCAATCAAGTGGGCTATGGTCCATGAAAGCTTATGCCAGGATGAATTTGTTAGTCTTTAAGGTGCCACAAGAGGCACCTATTAGAGGGAGTGATGGTGGAATGGTTTGTTGAATTGTGGGTTGTTGTTACATGTGAACTTGGAACTATAGTTTGCTAAGCACAAACAACAAGTGAAAAGAACCCATGTTTTTGGTTGGGTTGTGAATTGTGGGTTGTTTAAACCATGGGTTGTCATTATATGTGAACCCCAAATCATGGCTTGTTCATGGGTTGTTTTATCAGGTGACAGAGGCAGCAGGCAAGAGCAGTAAAATAACAACACCCCCCAGCTTCTTTACATGCCTGTACTGAAGTGCCACAAAGAGAGTTGGGATACAGGGAAGGAGCAGGAGGAGGAAGGAAGCAAATAATCCAGGGACTGAGAAAACAATCCATGGTTTGTTCGATCATCTAGTAGACAAACCCTGGTAGGGCAACAAACCATGAGTTAATCCATGGTTTAGTATTATGTAAGAACCAGGTAATTAGCTCAGCCCAACAATTCTCTCCACAGCAAAGCTTTGCTCCAAATATGTAGCAAGAAAGAGGGTTCACTCAACTACCGAGTCATAGAAAATGAATTCTACCTCTCCTTTGTTTTAAGTAACAGCAGTCTTTTTGGCTTGATTGTATTGGGGGGGTGTCTCACCCTCCTGGCAATGTTGGGGGGGGGTTGTCTAGCTCCTCTGCCTTCCCCTATCAAGGTCCGGGGGGGGGGGAGATAATGGAGGTAAATCTTCAACCCCCACTTTTGAGAATTTTTGGGGCAGCGCATGGAAGAGGTACCCTTCCTTTCCCTCCCCCCCCTTTAAAAAAATCCTTCTGATATCTTTGAATCAAGAGGACATTTGGGGGGGAGTAAAGAAAGCAGTGCTCACATCAGTAAGACGGTTGCAGTCAACAGGCCTTGCTCATTCCGCTCAAACAGTGTGAGGTCAGTCTTAATTTCCTTCCTATTTTCTCTCCCCGGGAGGCTGCCGGCAACTAGACGAAATAACGGCTCTCTATAGAGTTCCCATTATTAAAGACTGCTTCTCTCTCATGGTACGGCATATGTATCTTAGAGACTGCTCAAGGAAAATTAAAGAGAAGGCTTTTTTTTTTGCTTTGTGTCTTTTTTTAATTAAAAATAACGCACCACGTTGCCCCTCCTCATCTTCCCAACACCGGAGGGGTGACCTTTGAGTGCCTTAGACATGAATGTAGCTTTCTGATGGACCTGACAATGACTTTGGAATTGATTTCCATTTTCCTCAGGTCTTGTTAGAAGTGCATCCAAATATGATTGGATTTACACTGAGTCTCACGGATCTTAATCTTGGCTCATCCATACAATCAAGGATTCTGCATCGGTGGCTCAATTCTCCTTTGAATCTCTCTTGTGCTATTTATGTTTGACATCTGGTTGTTTGGAAGAGGAAGAGAGCCATTTGAAATGCAAATGAGCATTCTGGCCAATGTAATTTTTACATTTGCATTACAAACCAGATTGAAGAAAGAGTTCCTTTTAAGCTTCATGTGTGAAAAAAGTACTCATTTGATTGTCTGGCAATAGGGTGGTAAGGGAAGAAGCTACCAGATCCAAACACTGACTAGCAGGTTTTGGACCAACAGGAGAGACAGGGCATTATCAACTTGTGGAACTCGTTGCTGCAGGAGATTTTGATGATCCCTTGTATAAAAGGCTCTTATAGGGGATTAAATGAAAAGGTAGTGGAGGCCTTGTAAAAACTATTTCTAGTTTTGTTTTGTTTTTTACTACAAGATGCTTAGTTTTGCTGTGTTGTGCTAATAGCGAAGACTCCTGTCCTGATGTTAGGAGCCACAAAGATATTTGCTTCAATAAGGCAAGAACATTGTACTTCCCCCAATCTCAGCCTTCCCCAAACCCACTGTCCAATGGATGTTTTGGACTTCAACTCCCATCAGCCCCAGCCACCATGGTCAGTGGTCAGGGGTACTGGGAGTTGTAGTCTGCAACGTTTGGAGGTTGTGGAAGTCTGTGCAACATGATATCCTCCAGATACATTGGACTACAACTTCCTGATGCTAGCTTAGGATGGTGGGAGTTGTAGTCCAAAAGAGCCGGAAGGTGCCAGGTTGGAGAAGGCTGTTGACCTTGGTAGAAAATAATGTGAAAAGGTACTGTAAGTTCTTGAACCAATGTTTGACCGTGAGATAACTTGGCAGCATCTCCTGTCTTCACATTTTACCATCATCTCAGTGTTGGAGCTGAAAGACTTAGCTATTGTTTCACCAAAGCAGTTTTGTGAGTCTAACAGGCTCCAGAGAGCTGCTGTAGATTTTTTCAGGGAAAAAAATCAACCACTGAAAAAGCGAGAGTCATTCTTAAGGCTCGTTCTTTATTTGGGGACAGCTTAAATGATTTAATAAGGTTAACTTCTGAAAGAAACACTTTAAAGTTCTCCAGGAGAAATACGCCGACACCATCGCCAGAGAGAGTTTATGGCTAGGATTCCTCATGCACAGCAGAGGTAATTACTGCAGCTGCTTTGGAAAAGATCTTACATATAAAGCAGGCCTCTATGAGCTGCACACCTCACAGAAATCCCAAATCCACAAGGAGAGGCTCCAGTCTTAGGCTGATTAAAGTTGAGTTTGGCCTGGTGTCCACATTTCCTATTCCTAAACCTTTATCTTGAATGAAGTGTTATAAATGGTGTACAGCATTAAGCCTGCTCTGAAACCCGTCTGTGAGTTGTGAGAATAGAATGGAAGCCTCGCTATGGTGAGATGTACTGTATGTCTATTTAAATTATAGGAATTATACAGTGGAGGCTGGTGCGCCAATGTCAGTAGGGGAGCCTCCACCAGATTCAGATTTGGTGGCTTGTATACTGTCTGACCAGGCTTGCTTGCCTTCAAGGGCATCTGGATGCACCTACCACTTGTCCCTGTGAATGTAGTCACTTGCTCTATAATCAGGCTGCCATCCTTTTGGCTTAACGGACACACGCCAGGCGTACACGGAAGAAGGGAAGGAAAATGAGAAGGCCATCATTGAACTGGAGTCTTAGAGTGGCAGGACTGTGCTATAAACCAGGCAGTCCCTGTTTTAAATCTTGCCTTTGCCATGGAATCTCCAGGTGGTCCTAGGCCAGCCACACATCTTGGCCTCAACTGTCCTATCTGCGTTATGGGGATAATAATGCTCCTCTTTCAGGAGTGTTGTAAGGGCTACAGCATGATCATGTTATGTGCAAAGTGCTCTGACTACTCAAACGACTTATATAAATGTGAAATATTATTACCAAGGTGTTTGTGGAAACTGTGGTATAATTACGGGCATCATATTATTTTCAATAATTAAATATGGTATTGGGAACCGGATGCTAATGTGATTAGTCCCTTAAGATCCTACATAGTTCCCAAAGTAGATATAGCCGTCAAGATTATGACCAACAACACTATGTAATTTAAACTTGATTATTTAGTTATTTTGCATACTTCTTGTTGTTCTTTGTGGCTCCCTCCAAGGGGGAGCCCCCATTTCCCCCCAATATTGAGCTGAAGGTGGTTTGAAAAAGGGAATGTTGCTCACGGAGTCTTCTCTCATACCACTTTTGCTGCTCCCAAATAGGGTTTGCAGGTATTCTTTGACAAACCTGCCAAACCTGTTTGATTAGGGACAACAGTGGGTTAAAAGAAATATATGTGTATCCCATAGAAATGAAGCCTCTCTCAAATCACTTTCAACTTTCTGAAGAATAATGGTCTGTGTACGGACCTGAGCCACACCATTCAGTCTTTACAAAAACAAAATAAAATTTAAAAATGGAGAACATCAATTCATAATGATGTTTTCTGCTTACTATGGGGCAGAGTTCCCAAAATACGAACAGCACATAAAAATATGAATGGATGGTAACCATACCCTGTAATTACAGTCCTGTGCCAGCATTTAAAAACTCTTCATTATTTTGCTAAGTCTTGCAATGGCATTTAGTTCCCTCAATGGGGGGCGGCCCTTCCTCAATTACCAGAAAAGAGGAAATCATCACCCCAAAAGTGGAGCAAAGTGGATAGTGATTTGCATAACATTTTCATGTGCTAATTTATATGTCCAGATGCAAATTTAAAACTAAGTATTATTATCTAATATTGAGTTAATATTGGGCAAGTATACAGGTAGAACCCGATCCACAGTCACATAGAATCATAGAATAGCAGAGTTGGAAGGGGCCTATAAGGCCATCGAGTCCAACCCCCTGCTCAATGCATTAATCCACCTTAAAGCGTACCTGACAGATGGCTGTCCAGCTGCCTCTTGAAGGCCTCTAGTGTGGGAGAGCCCACAATCCCCCTAGGTAATTGGTTCCATTGTCGTACTGCTCTAACAGTCAGGACATTTTTATGATGTTCAGCTGAAATCTGGCTTCCTGTAACTTGAGCCCATTATTCCATGTCCTGCACTCTGGGATAATCGAGAAGAGATCCTGGCCCTCCTCTGTGTGACATCATTTCAAGTATTTGAAGAGTGTTATCATGTCTCCTCTCAGTCTTCTTGTCTCAAGGCTAAACATGCCCAGTTCTTTCAGTCTTTCCTCACAGGGCTTTGTTTCCAGACCCCTGATCATCCTTGTTGCTCTCCTCTGAACCCCCTTCAGCTTGGCTCTCCAGAACCCCTGTTGGATATAGGAACAACTCCGCATGCTTACAGGGGGCAATAGAGAAGGTTAGCCTATCTACACTACTGCTTTAAAATGGTTTATAACAGTTATAAACCGGTTAATAACCGTTATTGACCAGTTTAAAATTGTTATAAACCATTTTAAAGCAGTAGTGTAGATAGGCTCTGTGTTTATGATTTGTCATATTGTTGGTTTTAACTCTTGTGAACCGCCTATAGAGCCTTGGCTATTGGGAGGCATGGAAATATAATAAATATAATAAAATAGATAGCAATCTAAATCTTTGCTGCTGATTTATCCCTTAGGGTGGATGCATGAATTAAAAAATTTATGACATTTTTGGTTGTGTTAATAAGTGATAACAACTGACTTTCTCTCACTCTAACACCTTGAATGGCAGCCCAAAACTGGCATCGGATTTGGGCTGCCATTAAGGGTGTCAGAGTGAGAGGACCTGCAGAGTGGGAGGACCACTTCAGCCTGCAGAATGAGAGGACCACTTCTGTATTTATGCCAGCCAAATAGATCTGATGTCCTACTTTTTGAACCAACATAATGCCACAATAACCAAACAAACTGTAGGTGTTCAGATCATGAGAAGCAGTGGTGTCATGGAGCCAGGGCTAACAGGGACACAGCTGTGACACTTTTTGATTAGCAGGGATGCTGATGTCATCTGCCACCCCCTCTGAGAATTCCCTGTTTTCTCTGAGCTTAGCTGTAATCCTCACAGTAACTGGGGGGAAATATATTTCTCCAGCAGTAATATATCATTCTCTGTTATAATGCAAAACGTTTTGTGGAGTAGCATTATTTTGAGAGGCCAATGAAAGCTCATTAGCTTTACGAACAACCTGTTCCTGTTGGAAGTGAAATCTTCTCGAACTGGTTTGTTTGTATGGATCATCATAGCTGCCTGAATTTTTGGACCCTCTTTGAAGGCATGGCTATGGGACTGCACTTCACCTGCATCTCAAAATTTACCTTTACACCAATGGCAAGGCGTAATGGGGCTGTTCACACAACATGCTAACCCAGACCCAGTGGTTGAGTGTGGGTTATTGTTGAATCATGGATTGTTTGTTGAACCATAGGTTAGTGTGTTGTCTGAACCCAGGACATTTTCCATAGGGTTGGAAAATAATGGCTTGTGTTTTGTTAACCATGCAGTGTGGCTTGTTAAGCACCCTGAACAACCCAACAACAAGCCATAGGTTGTCAAGGTGGCTTATCCAAGAAAGATAAGCCACGCTGCATGGTTAAAAAGCCACCCTTTGGAAAATGTCCTAGCTTCAGACATCACACTAACTCATGGTTTGACAAACAACCCATGGATCAACAAGCAACCCATGGTTCAACAACAACCCACACTCAGTGATTGGCGTGTTGTCTGATCAGCCCCAATAATACTTTTTATTTTGCTTTGGACAGGCCTCATACTGAATACTGTGTCCCCGTTTAAGAAAGGTATCAACAAACTGAAGCATGTCCAGAGGAAGGTGACAAAGATGGTGAGGGGCTTGGAGTCCAAGTCCTATGAGGAAAAGTTGAAAGAGTTGGGCATGTTTAGCTTGGAGGACAGCCTATTAAATGGTGCCATGACATTTATAGGGCTGACACATAGATTTATTTATTTCACTTCATTTTTAGACTTCCCAATAGTCAAAGCTCTCTGCGTGTTTTACAACAATTCATAAACTAATAAAATACAACATAAAAATACAGCACAAAAATTTACATATACAAAATGTAAAACAATCTAGACAGCTAAAAGCAGTTTTAATAAAATACTAGACCTGTTTAGATGACTAGCATAAATGCCCCAACAGTCTTAACCTGGTGCCGAATAGATGACAGTGTTGATGCCAGGTGGACCTGAGTGGGGAGCTCATTTCATTGTGGGGGGGGGCACCACTGAGAACCCCCTCCCTTTTTTACCACCCTCCAAGCCTCCATAGAGGATGGAACAAAATTATTTGCTGTTGATCCAGAGGGTGGGACCTGAACCAATAAATAATAATAATAATTTTATTTCTTATCCGCCTCTCCCTCTGGATCGAGGCGGGGTACAACAACAAATACAAAACACCATAAAATACATATATAATTAATTAAAAGCATATGAAATGAATGCATTATTAAAAGACATCTTAAAATTCAACTGGGTAGGCCTGCTGGAAGACATTCAAATCACATGGGAAAAAAAAGATTTTGATTGATTATTAGAAAGAACTTCCTGGCTGTTCAAGCGGTGGAAAAGACCACGCGAAAGGCTGTGGACTCTCCTTTGGTTTTTAAACAGAAGCTGGATGGCTAGTTATCAGGGATGGTGTAGCAGTGTCCTCTGAGGTAATTTCCAATTCTATGACCCTTGTTATTTTGTGTTTCAAACTGGTCAGTGATTTGTTCCAGAGCCCAAAATGAGCTTCTAATGTTTTTCCCTGAATTTTTGAGACAACTAGCCGGTCAAATAAAAGAGATCAACCTCCAATTTTCCACATCTCCCTAGTGCTATGGAGCTGTAGCATTGCTTTTCGGGAAAGGCTTCTCAAGAGTGAAGGATAGCGGCTGCCTGTGATGAATTTTTCATCTTACCCTTGTCAAGTTCCTCATGAACTGCAGGCATTCTGTTTCCTATCACTTTTAATACAGGCTGTGCATTGAAAGATCTAAAAAGTGCAAACAAATAGTTTCATGTTGCTGGCACAGTTTCCGCCCCTCGCCAGAATGCAGACATCTGGGTTAGAGATGTGAGAAAAACTGTAAAGAATTTGAGAAGGTTCAAAGGCTCACGTTATTAAAGTTTTAATAATCTCCTTTCTGCCCAGACACAACCCCCTGCTAGCTTTTAAATCTCAAAGGAAAATGCAATCTTGGAAGATTACAGTTAATTAGGAGAGAATCTTCCTCGTGAAAACTTGTATAAAGAAATACTAGTGTTATATATATATATCCATCCATCCATCCATCCATCCAGAGAGGTAAATTGGAGGAGCTGATTGGCAGTAACCCTTTTCTATTCAATGTTTTAATTTAAGACTTCAAAGACTCTTATTAGGTTTCTAAAATACAGAGCAAAAGGGTTTTAAAAAAACAACACAATAATTTTGTTCGACCAGTACACTGGAAGTAAAATCCCATCTTCACCCATAAGCCAAAAATGTTTGATTGGTAGCCTTGGCTCTCAAAGTAATTTCATCTGGCCCTTCATAGCCCCTCCAAATTTTAATGGCAACATGTTTGTTCACAGAGTTGCTCATAAGGAAATAAAACTCCCCCCCAGTTGTAAGATTCTGAGATATTTCACATTTATTTTATTTATTTTATTTTATTCCATTTATATATCGCCCCATAGCCGAAGCTCTCTGGGCGGTTTACACAAATTAAAATCATTGAACAATTAAAACACCAATATACAAAATTTAAAATCATAAAGCATAAAAACAAGTTAAAATTACAATATCCTTCTGGGTCAAAGCACAACAACAACACAAAAACACAAAAACCCTCATCATATGCTGTTAAATGCCTGGGAGAAGAGGAAAGTCTTGACCTGGCACCGAAAAGATAACAATGTTGGCGCCAGGCGAGCCTCGTCAGGGAGATCATTCCATAATTGGGGGGCCACCACTAAAAAGTAATGCACCATTTCCTATTTGGATTTTGAATGTAACTTACATACAATGACTTGGATAGGGCCGTTGTAGGACCAAAGAGGACATTGTTTTGCACATGCTGATTATATGTGCAGATGCAATTTGGGAAATAAGTACTTTAATTTTAAATAGAAATACAATACATCTCACTATAATGGACTGACCAGGGTCAAATCTACAAGGGTTCTGTTTAAATCTGTATTTTCATGAAATCGGATTAGCTCCTCCTGGGCCAAACGGTAGCCAGTAAGGTGTTGTATACATTAAAAACAAACACTTGCATGGGGCAAACAGCACCTGAAACTGCACTAATTTGGGGTTGGGTGGGTGGAGTCCTGCGAGTAGAAAGGAATGCAATCAATTGCATAGGTGTGGGGCAGTGAATTAGCAGAGACTTGCTCCCCTTCCCTCTCCTTCTGAGTAGACATGTTCTGCAGACATCCACACTGGTGTCCACCCTTTCTCAGCAGGAGGAAGAAGGCTCTCTTGGGGCCAATGAGCAGTTTATATTGTTACTCTCCTTCGTAGCTACATTCATTTATAAGAGCACAACTTGGAAACAACAGGCTTCCCCGCCCTGTCCCTCACCTCACTTGTGTGCTCATGAAGTACAATGGAGAACTCACATCTGAGTAGACATGTTCTGCAAACATCCGCCCTTGTGTCCACCCTTTCTCGGCAGGAGGAAGAAGGCTCCTTTGGGGCCAAAGGGCAGTTCATATTGTTACTCTCCTTCATAGTTATGCATTTTTGGGTCCACCCTTTAATGACGACACTTCCCCTTCTGCTAATCAGTGCTGTTCCCCCCTCAGCCTGCACTGAAGGCAGTTCAGGTCACATGGACACCCAAAGTGTGCTGAAGCCACCTCTACAAGGAAACCTGTCACAAAATGAGTTTGCAATAATGTGTCTTGTATAGCATGAAAAAATGCACTTGCTACATAGAGAGGCATGCATGATCTACTAGGGCTGTGACTGGATCCGGAGCTGGATCCCGAATCCAGAGCGGATTGGCCCGATCCTGCCCAATCTTGGCCCTATCCAGGCCCTATCCAGGCCTGATCTGAACCAGATTGGGCCCGGGCTGGATCGGATCCACGACCCGGATCCGCTCCAGGTCCATGCAGAGCCCTCCCTCCTGCTCTCCCCGCTCTCTCCCTCCCTCCCCCCCCAATCATCCTCCTTACCTACAGTGTCCTCCATGTTGTCCCCCGTCTTCCTCTGCGGCATCCTCTCTCCTCGATGTCGGCCAGCCGCTTTCCTGCTCGCACCGGGTGATGACGTCACCCACCGCGAGCGGGAAAGCGGCCGGCCAACATCGAGGAGAGGGAACAACATGGAGGAGGCAGCAGGTAAGCAGGGAGAGTGGGGGGAAGGAGGAAGAGAGCGGGAGGGAGGGCTCTGCATGGACCTGGAGCGGATCTGGACCTCCCAGATCGGGCTCCAGATCGGATTGACGGGTTTGTGCACAACCCTATGATCTACCATGATGAACTTAGGGGTGTGGTAGAACTGGAGTAAAAGCCCTGTGTAGATACCCCCCCCCCCCCCCCCCCCCGGTAATCTATTGTGCTTGCTCAGGTTCCTGTCCAGGTGCTAACTGTTGACGGACATCTTCAACCTTCCTTCTTAGGGTTCTTTATCTTTAAACCAGGCTTGGCATGGACAGCCTTTAGAAGACTGTCCTTTGCAAAGTAGGCCACATGGCCACCCTAGGGCTAAGAAAAGTCAACTTAAGAAAGTTCACGAAAGGAAAGTTTTCTGTCCTCTCCCTACCCCAACCCCCCACTCCAGCAGCCACCCCATGCTCTATTTTTATTGTTCAGGAATCCCCACTCCCTGGGGTGGTTTCAAGTGGTAGCATGGGAATGGAATGGACAAGAAGCATTCCTTTCTGGAACTCCCTGAAAGGTCCAATCCGAGGCATGTTTGGATAGATAAATGTTCTATAACTCTCAACATTCCTCCAGGCAGCCAAGCTGGCTAGGGCATGCTGGGAATTGTAGGACTTCTTTCTGTCTAAAAAGGTATAGGATTGTGCCTTAAGTTAGCCTATCTTGGGATCCAAGGCCAGTGCAAGCTCCAGGCTTCTTGGGGCCCTCAATGGGCTCCTCCTTCAGTGAATCTACTTTCTCACCACCATTGTTGCCCGCTGCTATTGTTCGTCGTCGTCCTCCTCCTCCTGCTGCAACATTGCTGCCACTTGCTTGCTTGACAAGTAGAGAGCTAGTGAGGAAGCAGGCAGGGGCATCTACTGCTCCTCCTTCGCACCACCACCATGGTCTGGGCTAGTGAACAAGCAGGTTGCAATGGTGAAGAGGAGGAACAAGTCCAGAGGGCTCATGTCTGTGGGCTCCTGCCAGGGTGTGGGCTCTTGGCAGATGCCCAGCCATGTGTACCTTATCCAAGGCTATATGTAAATGTACATATTTGCATGGAAAGCTATATCTGAATATATGCATTCAGTAAGTGTGATGCTGCTAGCTGATGCTAACTTTAGTATGTAAATCAACCACTAGTGAGAGGGTCAGTTTGTATGGCAAAATGTACATCTGGAACTTGAGCACCATGGAAAGCTCATTTACAGTTCTGACTGAAGCCCGGAATGGGTTCACCGCCCCCCTGACATTAGAGCCACCAGCCTCCCACTGTCCCTATCTAAACTTGTGGGTCAACCAATCTCTTACCGGAAGAGTGATAACGAGCGTCATCAGATGGGTGGATTTTCGCGTTTCCCTGCTGTCGCTATGGCCTCCTGCTGCTGTCCCACAATAGCGACGATCTCTTTACACAGGGAGAGAAAGAGGAATCAGCAATGACCATGTGGCCCATTCAGAGGCCATTTTTATCACGCCGCTTTTCCTGCACACAGCAGGAAATGGCAGCACGTTCCATTTTTTTTAAAAAAAAAGATGGATTAAAGGGGTCTATTTTGCAACGGAAAAATGAGTGGAAGTAACGGGAGGCTCGCGGGAGGCGGACATTGTCATTTAAAGGACACACGAACATACGTAAGTGGGCAGTAGCGAGCATGCGATAAAACACTCGTCTGATGACGCTGAATGTCCCCAGTGCATGATGGGGGATGCCTCGTCCTCTAAAATTCAGAAAAGCCCAATTCCATTTTTGGAATAAATCATAAAACAGGCATCCCAATTGGAATGCTTGTTTCTTCATTTCAGAGTTCTAAAGTTGTTTTTAGAAGGGTGAAGATTTACTGCCACCAATTTGAAGTCTTGACATGTCTATTCCTTGTATGAAAACAATCCCCAAGTAAAATAAAATAAAAATGAAATGTACATCCAAAGTACAGGATCACAGTTAAACTCAGTGGTACTTTTCTGTATTTTAACTTAGGCTGCAATGGTATACTAACTCAGCTGGAAGCGAGTCCCATTGAACTCAGTGGGGCTTACTTTTGAGTAGACATGCATAGGATTGGATTATTAAAGTTGCAAAAAGAGATCCTGATATATATATATATATATATATATATATATATATATATAAATATAAATATCTGTATAAGTCGAACTGTGATCCTGTACTTCGGATGTACATTTCATATGGAAACGCTTGTCTTTGTTACATTTGCTGCATAGAGCTTGCAGGAGCTACATTTTGGATACCCAATTTTTATCTGATCTTTCAGACATAACTAAGGCTTATATCTTTTTCTTCCTTCATGTTTTAAAGCAAAGGCTTGGATTCAAACAGGAGCTAGGTTCCCGTAAAAGGCTTAAATCAGGGCATGGAAATGTTGGTCTTTTTCTTTGAACCAAGCCATATCACAGGTCTCTTAGTTTCAAAAGGAGCCCTGCCATCTGCTATTGGCCCACTTGAGCAAAACAAGGGGCTGTCTGTATGCACTGGAAGCCCTGGGGTGGCTCCGAATCTGTGCTGCATCAGTTATATGACGCAGCTGCCTATTTGGAGGCACCCTGGGGCAAAGAGCCAATGTTCTGCACTGGAAAATTTGGGGACTGACCCAACTTTCCCTGCCCGAGTGAGGTCAGCATGGTTCTTCCGCTGTCTGTCCTCGCTCTGGCACTGCTCCAGGGGCATTCCTGCGTGGAAGGCGACCACCCATTGGTCTCTGGGAGCCACGGGATGGAGAGGGGGCAGGCCCAGCAAGCCTAATGGCCGCCAGAAAGCCCAGTGGGGATTATTCGCTGCCACTTCACATCAGCAAACCCACAGGGTTTGGCGGCAAAGCAGCGCCACCTTGGTGCCACCTTGGTGCTGTGAAGGCAGCCTCCAGGTCTTGGGAGCCCTTTGGGGCTCATGAAACGAACGATACATCTACAATACATCTACACCAAATAGGATATAACACTATGAAAGTGGTATGAATGCGGTATATGGAATATGTCATGGGCCCCAACAGTTGTCAATGCACTTCCATACTGCTATAAAGCAATAGTGTAGGTCCCACCTAAGTTTTCTAGATCCTGGCCTTAGTTTTGGTTCTGTATTTGATGGTATAAATTCAGAAAAGCAATGTCAGAGTGAGTCTTTGGTTGCGCAATTGGGCTCTTAATCCATACGCTTTTAAAAACGTCCTCTTTAAACAGAAAGAAAATGGCAGGAGAGGAGAAAAAGTTTTCTTAAGCATGTTCTTTATTTCTATTTCCTTTTTAAAAACAAAACAGAACAAAAAACCTTACTTCTGGCTACTTTATTATTTTTGTAGCTTGTAAGAAGATTGTTCTTTTCAGAAAACGGAGCTTCGAGATCTTTAGTTCCCTAGTGTAGGAATTCTATATTTATATGATTTTCTTGTCCTGTACATGCTTTGGTTTATAATAGTAATAATTCTCTCCCTTTCCCACTCTCTCCAGCCTCCTAACAACCAATTTGCAACTGCCTAGAGCACTAAGCATTCTTGGCTGCTTTGCTGTTCCAGGCACTTATTAAGTTGGAGGGGGGTATGTGGGTGGGTGGGTGGTGGAACTGCGAATAAGCATGTTTTTAAAGAAGTACATTTGCTTTTTAGAAGTTAGACCCATCTTATGGGATGAAATAAATGTGTGCGTATATATATATATGCATTTTAAAAACACACCAGAAATTACACTGCCAAAATACAAAGGGTCCAGGATTTTGTGATGTGGCTGAAAGTTTGGAAGCACTTTCCTTCACTAAGTGGTTCCAACATTTTTCTAGCTACACAATTTATTAGTTTTTACAGAGGATTTTGGTTTTAGTGAGTCTTTAAAATGGGGTCTTACGGCTGCGTTCCAGTTCCATGTTTACTCCTTGGCCTTGGCAGCTACTCTGAAACTACTTCCATAAGAGTCACTTAGAACGCATCCACTCTGAATAAAATCCTGCCCCCCCAACTGCTACTGATAATTGAAAGAGGAGGGGAACAGCCCTTCAGGTGTTTGAATTTGAAGAGTCCTATCGTGTGTCCCCCTCTTCTCTCATACCCTGTTAATTCGACCTTTCCTTAAAAGACTTGTTTTCCATTCCTCATACCAGCTTTGCTGCCCTCCTCTGAACCTGTTCCAATTTGCCTACAACCTTCTTTAGGAGCTTCTCTACATGAGCAATTTATTTCATGCTCATGTTTGGCCACTCACGGAAGTTTGTGGGTCCATTACATGATGCCATCAACCTCCAGAACGTCTCTCGTGCCTTCCCCCAGAAATCTCACTAAACCTACTCCAGCAGAGATAATCCAGTATCTAATTGCAGGATCAATTCCGCCACTAGATGGCACTGTTTCATTGACCTTTATGGAACATTGCCCAGAGGGGAAGGTTTCAATTACAAATCATGTGGTTTTGCTGGTCTGTGACTGTCATAAAAAATGATTGATTGATTGACAAATCATGTGGGCACATCTGAAGGAGCCTGTAGTGAACGCAGAAAGGCCTGAGAAAGAAAAGCCTGGTAAATTGATGTTTTTTCCCCTTAATGTACAGATGTTCAAAGTGTGACTCCCAGTAATCGACACGGTACTTCAGATGTGGTCTAACTAGTGCAGAATAAAGTGGAACTATTACTTTGGTTCACATATTACTGTAGTGTTATGGGACCTGCCACTTTCCACACTATAGTGATAATGTTTGTCAACCGAGAATCACATGGGTGGAACAAATCCTTTGAATATTTCCCATCTGAACTCAGAATCATAGAGTTGGATGGGGCCTTGTAGGGCATCTAGAAATAATGACTATAATACAATACATCTCACCATAGTGGAAAGACTGACTAGGTGACCTATGTGCCTGCTCAATCTGTCATCCAGTGCTAAGTATTGATGAGCAATTTCAACCCCCCCTGCTCCTTATGGTCCTGTGACTTTAAACCTGACTTGGGCTGGAAAACCTATCAAACAAGGGATAAATAGAGGACTGTCCTCTGTAAAGTAGGACATGTGGCTAGCCTAGACCCAGATGATTGCCCAGCTTCTGCCTGAAGTTTTCTAAAGGGGGAAACCGCACCTTTCCAGGTAAGTAGTCCTGTTAAGAAGTTTCTTCTAAAGTTCAGGTGAAATCTACCCTCCTGTTGTATTGTATTCCAAACAATAAACAGCCTTTCCCATCCTGGTGCCCTCCAAATGCCTTGGACTCCACCTGCCAGCATCTCAGCCAGCTGAAGTTCCACTCATCTGGAGGGCACCAAGTTTGGGAAGGCTGCATTACAGAGAAGGAGTTCCAGTCACTGCAGTAAGTTATGAACGGATCTGGACTCTGATACCCATTGTTTCTGATTCGTACTTCATCACTGGTTTTCCAGTTGTGAATGTCTTTTCTTGGACTCAACTTGGCTTTCTTGGACTCAGGCCTAAATGTATATGAAATGATTCACTGCCTGGAACTCCATTGTGTCTTGCTGGTACTCCTGTCCATATGTATAAAAGGGCTTGGGAGTGCCCCTTTAATTACGTGAGTCTCTCTCTCTCTCTCTCTCTCTCTCACACACACACACACACACACACGCGCGCGCACAGGTCCTGCCATTACAAGTCTCAAATTTCTACTGTTTATAAAAATGACATCTATTTTGCTAATAATGTGAAACTACGCATCTATTGTCTACCTGATGAGGTTTACAGTTGTGCAAAATTTCAGAGTGATCAATAAAAATTGCCACAAGTACAGAAAGTTAAAAAGTGTTGAAAATTGACACATTTGTACATTTTTCTCCAAGCTGTGACTCGACTTATATTTCTTTCAAATGTTGGTGAAAACTACTGTTGTGCTTTATTCAGGTTTGTCAAGGAGATGTGAAATTCTGAGCATCAGAATTCAACAGTTATTAAGGTTTTTCTGCCTTGTGAAAGTCTATGGCAGCAAATGCTGGCAAAGTTACGTTGGGCATGCTCAGTTTCACTCCGAAGCTAGAATACTGCCAGTATTCCCTTGTTTTGAGAGGAATTGCAGTATTCTTGTCAGCATTCTGATAGAGGGGGAGGGGAAGCAAGAAACTGTCAACTGAGATAAAAGTGAGATAATTTTGAAGACTGAGGGAATCATTCTCACTGATTGATAGATCGCTGATGAAGAGGAGATAGGGAGGGAAAAGGAAAGTGTGTTGAAATCCTGTGAATAGAAATATCAATCCATTTGCACACATTTATTCAGTTAATGACCTCTTAGTTTGTGTTTCGGTTTTCAAAATATAATAATAATATTTTTTCTTTTCAAAAACAAGGGAAACTCAATGTTTTGTTTTTTTAAAAAAACTTAACAGATGTGCCCAGTGATCACAGTTGTGCAATGATACAAATCGTGCTTGTTTACAAGCTACAAATAGTTATGGGTCAACTCACAGGAGGATTCCTTTAGCGATACAGTAGGGTTCATATGCTTCATAAGACAGTACAGGACCAGGACAATGTGGGGCATCTTTGCTGGTCCAAGCGCTCCATCCCCACCACCTGGATGCAGTCCTGAAAGACCCAGGGAAAGTGTGGAGGCATGGCAGGTAAGCTGTTAGCAAGTACAATTTGCGATATTGTACAACATAATTACTCATCGTGGAGCATGTCTGTTAAGGCATCAGTATTAGCTTCCAATTTCCTGGTTTTGTGGAGCTTCAGCCAACGTGAGATAGACTTAACTCTGATCTGAAACTGGCAGGTTTTAAAAAATAAATAAATAATTAATTGAATACACACACAAGATGGACAGACTCACCTCCGTCTATTTTCGCCCTTTACAGCTGCTATTTATGCAACATTACATTCTTGGAAAACCCTGAGCTGCCACTTTTATGCGAAATGGCGGCTTGCGAAGGGGCTGGTGACCACTAGGCGCTTGCAGACCATGTGGCATCTGGCAAATCAGTGAACGGGGTCCAGAGACTGTGTGTGTGTGTGTGTGTGTGGGGTCCCCTCTTGGACTCCTGCAACATTCCTAACACACACAGTGTAGGCTGGTGGCTCGATTTTCAGGTGGGCAGTGAATCTGCTCTGGGTTTCAGTCAGATCTCTGAAGGAGCTATCCAAGGTGTGAAGCAGATTCACTGCCCCACTGACATTGGAACCACCTGATCTCCACACACACATGCAATTTCCCCCCCTGAGGTTTTTCTTTTCAGAACTATACAGTTCCCTAGAATTCCTCAAAGTCTAGGCGACGTCGCTCATTGGCATTCTATGTTCATCCTTATTTGGAATCAGCAATCCTATAGCTCACCAAAAAAGTATGAAAACTCTGGTTTGCTTTCCCTCCATCATGACTCGGCAATAACTCTTGATGACAACGAGAAAATAGCTTCCTGAATAAAGAAAAAATGGCTGTCTAAATAAGGACATCAGGCGTTGACCCATTCACACACTGACCGATTGTGCTCCATTAAGCCCTCTTTTTTGTAAGGTAGGCAAAACTGCCCTCACCCCTCTTAAACACAAACACCCCTTCTGGCCAAATTGGATCTCATTTTGAACTACTGTTGCTTTGAAATATTAGAGTAGCTAAATGATGTCATCTCATGGCAAGAGTGGTATGAATGAATGGATGGCAGCCAACCCAGCAGCTGGAGGAATACCTGGCTGCATTACTCACTCAAACTAGGAAATAGGTGAGTTGCTACCAGCGGTGTCCTATAGTTGTAGAACAACACAGTCTTGTCACTAGCCATTTAAAAAATTTAATGTGGGTTACACCGAATTCCAGGGCCAGTTCTATGCCTGCATGTACATCACTTGATTGGTCAGTAGTTAATATGTCTCCACTTAAAAGCACAGTGTTTCAGGCAATGGGAAGAATGCACAAGGGCTAAAAATTAGGCAGAATAAATAAATGGGAGCAGAACTTTGCTTGATTTTTGGCAATGCCGTCCCGCCCACAAATACAACCCCACAGCCAATACTGTTCAGAAAGGTTCCTTCAATGTCCTGGGCCCATTGAGCAACTCTTTAAGGATCTTTTGTCTCCTTAGGTAGGCTGACCAGATAAAATCCAGGTCAGGGCTCATGTAACTTTAACAGTTGTAGAGAAAAGGGAATTTCAGCCGGTACCATTTGTATGCAATTCGTTCCTGGTGATATTCCCTCTTCATCACAACAGTTAAAGGTTGTGACCATATACAAAAGAAGGCAGGGCCCCTGCAACTTAACTGTTGTGATGAAGAGGGAATTTCATCAGGAACTAATTGCATACAAATGACACTGGCTGAAATTGCCTTTTCTCTACAACTGTTAAAGTTACATGAGCCCTGACCTGGATTTTATCTGGTCACCCTAGTCTCCTTAAGAGTCCCACCTTTCTTCTTTTACTTGCCCTTTCCCAGTAAAGTGGAGTTTAGGCTATAGATGTGGGATGATTGGCACACCAGACACTTTAGATTTAACACAACAGTTTACTAATATATTAAAATGAGCAAATTACAATTAATGGTATTTAGTCAATAGAGCTGAGTGATACAAAGGCATTAAAAGAAAATTAAAGTTGAAAAATGCATATTTTATTTTATTTTACCCTAGTTGCATTTAGGTTTTTCCAACTGCTTCTTTCTCATGCTCCCATCTTTTCCTGCCCTTTCTCTGGCCGGCTTACTTCTCTCCTTTTATACCCTCTTCCCAAAAAATAGAAAGTACTGTTTGAACGTTGAAGAAATGAAATTCAACTGGAGAAATGAAACTTAACTGGGAAATGAAACTACTCCTCTCAGGGATACCCCTCCCAACAGTGTAACCCCAGGCCTCTAAGGCTTGACCTTTTTACTTTGCCTCTGTAGGTTTTAAACCTTTACAGTTCCCAACCCTCCACATAGGCTTGCATACAAATGATACTGGCTGAAATTCTCTTTTCTCTTCAACTGTTAAAGTTACATGAGCCCTGACCTGGATTTTATCTGGTCACCCTATGTTAATTGTAAGTCACAGTGGGGGCTGTATGTGGGCTGAAATAATAAATGACATTCATCTCCCTATTTCCCCATCTGAACAGTCAAGCATCTTTTATTGCATTGCTTGCTCATGGATGGAATCAGATTTTTTAAACCCAAAATTTAGTTCTCCTTGTGCTAATCTGCATTAGCGCAACTAACTTTGCAGTTGCGCAACTCTGCATTATTCAATGTGAATTAGTGCCAATGTGGCCTTAGCACTACTGTGAATTATTGCAAATCCCCTCCCAAAAGCGAGTAACCATTCCACAAGTCTCTGGAATCTGCGTGATTCAGAAAAAGCCGGTCTGCTGCTGAATCTACAGGGCACTTTCACAGAAATCCAAACTGATTTGAACCTGTTGAGGATTTCTTTGACATCCCTAGCTGAGGATGGCCTACTAATGCCTGCCATGCATGTTTACCTGAGGTGGGGGACTGCTGCCAGGGAACAGGCCTTCTTGAAGGTGGCACCACAGTTGTGGAACACCCCTCCCTTAAGAGCTTCACCAGGTGCCATCTTTACTATTGTGTAGACGCTAGGCAAAGGCTTAAAAAAAAATCATCCAAAGCCTTGTAAAGTTCCTTGCTTGATTGGGTTTTTTACTGCTAGGTGCTCTGGCTGGGGATGATGGGAATTGCAGGCCAACACATCTGAAGGGCACCAGGATGGGAAAGGCTCATTTACTGTGTGTAGCAAAAATGCCTTACTGTCTAGAACCATTTTGTAAAAAATAAGTCTGTAACATCTGTGCAGTTCAACAGTTCATTCGTAACAAGTTGGACTTGAACCCCAGCAATGCAGACTGCAGTATGAAGTACATGTCAGCGGAATCCCATCCCACCCTCTCTGGTTTTCTTGGCCTCTTGGCTCCCTGGTCCATAGTCCCTGGTCCATAGCCAAAACTCCCGGGTCTATCTGCTAATTTCCTGCAAACAAAATGCCAAATAGACACCTGAAAGGCAACTCTGAATTGAAAGTAGAAAAATGGTTTGTAATGCCAGCCAAGAAAGAGGAGGAGGAGGAGGAATCTTTGCAGGATATGTATTAGCCTTGGTCCCAGCTTTGGAAATTGTGTGGTGAGAGCTTGCCTTTTTCACCATTTGGGATTATGAACCATGGGAAATATGTGCTTCCAGATATCAGGAAGGCTGAACAGGGCAACGAGGGGAAATCATTAACCATGAAAGGCCCTGGAGTGGCTTAATAATTGTTGTTTCAAGGCAGAAAAGGAGCTGCACAAGGAAGGAATGGAAAGGAGTGTTTGATCAATGCAACTGTACCTGGCATCCTGTAGGAGCAATTAGCAGAAGAGGCCTATTAGCTAATTGATCTGCAAGACACCCTAGACAACAAGCAGCCCCAGATCAAAGGTGCATTCCTATGGCAAAAGTCACCTGAAGCTCGGAGGCAGATGTTTCCAACCTGGTTCTCTCTCATGGCTCATGAGCTGGATGGTGGGGCTGATTTTTCACTCCTCTCTGCTGGAGAATCCCATCCCATCCCATCCCATCCCAACCCAACCCTTTCTCCTTTGGCATGACAGGTGGTGCATTTGTTTGTGAAACTTTGATCTTTGTTGCAAACTCTTTCCCAAGATAAAGATAGACCTGATGGAATCATAGGATTGAAATATTCATGGATCCACATGAAGTCCTGGACCAAATGGATGTAATTATTGGTATGTCACAAGAAGAATATTGACATTGGACTTTAGATGTAGGCTGCAGCTGTGCTTGTTGGCTAGGGGCATGGAACCTTCAGCCCTGAGGCCCAATTTGGCCAACAGAGGTTCTACGTCCAGCCCATGGAGTCACTTTGAGTTCCTCTAAGGTACTGCCTTAGTCTTCAACCTGCCTTCAGCCTGTCCAGACCCACCTCAGATTCCCAACCTGCAACACGGAACCCACATTCACAATTTCATAATTGCTCAACATGGCGGCATGAGTTTTGCCGCAACCCATCTGGATTGATTTCATGACCCACTTTTGAGTCGTGACCCATCGGTTGAAGATCACTGCTCTAGGGGATGAGGCTTGGCCTCCAAGTCCCCGCTGTTACCTCTGATCTCAGGTTGGAGAGGGGGACTCGAACGGCCGATGGAGTACTTAGGTGGTACTGAGATAAGCAGCTCTCCCATGGGGACGACATGGTGCCATGAGAAGCCAGGGACTTGGCCAATGCAGGGAAAAGCAGCTGTTCCTCCCAGTGCCGGAGGAGTCCCCTTCCCAACACAGTGTAAGGCAAAATGGACAGGGGGTAAAGCTGTGATGTCATCTGGCCTGCAGAGACCCGGGGGGGGGGGGCAATTCATGTTGAGTGTCAAGTGCTTCATAGACAATTCACAGGGCTGGCCCTGTGAATTGTAGACTGAAGACTTGGCAATTTGTCATGAGAAAATGTATCTCTGCTTTCTGGTATGTGCTTATCTCAAATGGTAGGCCGAAGGCCTTGAACGTTCTCTGGGAATTAAACTATGCTTTGCAAAGGTGGGGGCTATCTTCCTCACACTGTGGCATCATCAGAAGAGGTTGAACCGTGCCGCCCTGTTGGTACGTGAGTTTAGATTACAGGCCTGAAGCCCTGTCTATCAAAGTAGCTTAGAATTTGCCCAGCCTCCACACTATATTGCCTTGGTCCTGAGAGTAATTCCGTTGCTAGGAATTATCTCGTCTATCCTCTTGCTGCTCTGCTACTGCTGTGAGTTACTATTCTGATTTGGAATTGTGAGATGCACTCTATACATGTTCTGTTAATGTTTGGACTTGTTACTTCTAAAGAACTATGCCATGAGAAGTGCACTGTGGCTTTTCATAGATTTGGACTTGAGATTACTGTTCTGGATTCGTGTTCTATAGCTTGCTGTCTCCCTCCATGGAGCCAAAGTTACGGGCAGAGGGAGGCAGAAGCTGATCGTTGCTGTTCTGAAACTCGTGTGTGTGTGAGACCTGTGAGAGGACCTTCCTCAGAGCTAAAGCTACGTGAATTGGGAAGGCTCCCTAGGTCGAAGAGGTTCATTTCCTGGCTTCTGGCTTCCGTGGTCAGCTCAGCGTTCCCTGACAGGCTGAGTGAAGATTTAGTTGCCAGTTGACCGTTATACTACTGTTAGGAGGCCTAATCCTAGAGTCTCTCTATGTTCCAGAGGATTCCAGTGCAGCGTGGCCGCTCCTGCCCTCTAAGGACTAGAGTTAATCTCTAAATGTCAGTCCCTGAGTGAGTGCTGTTCTCATTAAGCCGTTCTACCTGAAAGCTGTGTGGTCCGTCTTCAGCTTCAAGTGTGTGTTTGCAGAAATGAAACCGTTATGCTTTGAATTCCGTGTGATTACAATAAAAGAAATCTCACTGTTATTGTTGTGTATCAGTGTACCTAAAGTCGTGAGCAAGAACTTTAGAGAGTTAGCCAGAGTCACGACAATTCAGCTCCCCCCCCCGGCAGGCCTTCCTAGCTGAATTTTAAGAGTTTTATTGTTACTTTAATAATGCATTAGTTTTACATGTTTTTAATCAGTTTTATGTATTTGTTTTTTATGTTGTCCCCGCCTTGATCCAGAAGGAGAGGTGGGCAATAAATAAATAAATTTATTATTATTATTATTATCTTTCTCACTCGTGGTGGTTTTTCTAGATGGACATGATGGGCTTTGCCAAGTCATGCTGTCTTTTATTGATTCCGGAATTTCCTGATGATTGGGCATGTTTTAATTAAGACTGCTCTCTGGATGTGGGTGTGGGTGTATTCTGGTAGGCCCAGTTTCTGGAGATTTTCTGTATATTTTTTTGATGTGATGCTGGTGACTGATGTGACTAGTGGGATAATTGTGACCTTTTCCTGTTGCCATAGTTCTTTGACTTCCATGGCCAGTGGTGTATATTTGAACAACAACAACAACAACAACAACAACAACAATATAACATTGTTATGCAGTCCTGGTGAAGGCAAGCTATTAATCCTTTGCCTTTTTCCTATAATTTTCTTCTTACACCCCTTAGAACTGGGATAGGAAACCTGGTGCCCACCATGTTGTGAACTACAACCCCCATAAGCCCTGCCAGCTTGGCCAATAGTCAGGGATCATGGGAAGTATAGTCCAAAGGGCATCAGGTTGTTTTTGCCTCTGCATTAGAAAATAGCAAGCTGCCCATTATTTGCCTATCTATTCCCGTATTGCCTGCTGTGAGTAGCAGCAGCTCCTTTACATCACCTGCAGCTTGGCCCCTTTTTTAGCTGGACATGCCAGAGATTGCACCCAGGACTGTATGTACACAATGCATGTGCTCCACCGCTGAGCTCTGCTCCCCAGTGGCATCCCCATAGCTTCCCTCCCGACATTCTCAACATCCCCTTTGACCTGGACCACCAGTATTTGCTTATAGTGTCGTGTTTGGACAAATCTAAAGGCATAACGGTCGCAGGAGTGGTACTTTTGTCTTCCTAGCTTCTTATCACCCACGTCCTCTCAACAGATGATCAGAAAACCCAGATCAGAAGGGGAAATCAAGGCTATGCAGAACCTTACTAGCGCTGATCCACACACACAACAGAATAATACCCACTGGGGACCTAAGCCCGTGCCCTTGCCGCCCCAGTGCTCTCATTGGCTGTGTGCCCTAGAGAGTACTGTCTGATTGGCTCATTTTGCAGCCACTCTCTCAGACTGGGAGAAACGTTTCAAATTAAAATGGTGTGTGGCTGCAGCCTTGAGTTGGCAGGTATGAAAAACCAAAAGGAGGAGAGCATCCAAATCCGGACAAGAGAAAGGGGAAAAGCAGATTCTCAGGATGCTAAAATATTTTATTTCAAAGCCCAACACATTTCGGCCTGTGTTGGTTTTTTAAGGCCTTCTTCAGGCTACCCTTTGCTTTGAGGCACAAGATCCATCATCAGCCAGCCGGAAGGAGCAGGACAAGGAGAACAGGAAGAGAGGGAGGAGGAGGAGAGGAAGTGGAGGAGGTGGAGGAGGAGGAGGAGGAGGAGAGAAAAGACAAAGGAAGAGGAGGAGAGGAGGAAGAGGAGAAGGGGAGAAGAGGAGGAGGAGGAGAGAAAAGACAAAGGAAGAGGAGGAGAGGAGGAAGAGGAGAAGGGGAGAAGAGAAGAAGAGGAGGAGGAGGAGAGTGTCATTGTGGCCCAAAACAAGGGGGGGGGGGCAGAATGTGTTTGCTGGTGGGGGGGGGGAAAGGAGAAAAAAGTTTGCCTTCTGTGAAATGGCCTTCGGTTCTGAGGGCACTGAAAACAGTGGGTTCAAGAGTTGTTTTGTGTGTTGGCACTCAGACCCCACCTCTGCTTTGCACACAGTCAACTGGGCAGGTTACATGTCTTTTGTGACTAACCACGCCTCCCAAGTTAGCCATTTTGTGTTGGTACCCATAACAGTTTATCAAATTGCCAAATGTGCCCATGGGCCCAAGAAGTTTGCCCACCCCTGCCTTGATGACTGTCTGGAAACTGATGCTAGTGCAAAATGCAGCAGACAATTGCTTTCAGTTGATGAGTGCATATTGTGAACCATATAACCCCACTCTCATACCAACTACATTGTCTCCAAATTTGTTTCCAGGTTCAATCCAAGGTGCGTGAAAGGCTACGTCTTCCAGTGTGAATCTGCCCATAATTTTTGATCATCTTCAGAGACCCTGTTACGTGTCCCACCACCAAGAGAGGTTAGGTAGGTGGGGGACACAGGATGGGGCCTTTTCTGTGGCATCACCCCAATTGTGGAGCTCCCTCCTTAATCAGATTGGCCCCATATTTGCCTAGCTTTAGGTGGGCTGTAAAGACTGTTTTGGGCTTGATTTTTGATGGATTTAAATATTTTTACTCCCTTCTTTGGATGTTTTAAAGATGGTTGCTCCGTTCTTAATTTGATTGTTACGAGTTTGTTTTTAAAGTTGTATATGGCCTTAGGGGCCCTTTTGCTCAGAAAGGGGGGGCTCAACATTTTAGGGTGCAATCATATGCATCTTTAGACAGAAAAAAAAGTCTTACAGCCGTCCGTTAAAGGAAGAAAGGGAGGAAGAAAAGAAGGAGCAGGAGACGCAACCAACAGTTTGGCCTGCTTCCCTGGCCTAATCTCCCAGCAAGCTGATGCTAGACTTTTAATCTGCTTCCTTGCGAACATGTCAAATTATTCCAAACTGAAATGAATGAAGGCATGAATCGATTTGACATGGTTTTAATAACTGTAAATGTGTCGCAGGACCTTTGTGGGCCCAATGTGTGCACCTCGGTGGAGATTGAGCCTGGGGCAGGCACTTGTGCTGCCCCACCTTAGTTATGCTGTTCAGACTGGGCGAAAACAGACCACAGCTTTAATGCTAGGTAAACGGTGTAACAACCCTCCAGGGAAGGGCCTGGGAATCTTGAGGTCTAGTGGAGTGTTAGGGATCTTAGGATCCTCCCATGCGGGAAGGAAACAAGCTCAGAGGGCTGTTTCGCTTCAGCAGTTCCTACGAACAAGGTGACTTGGAAAGAAGCGAACACAGGCCAGCTTTTCCCTACCTGGTCCCCTGCTGATGCTTTAGACTCCAGCTTTCATGAGCCCCAGACAGCATGACCAATGTTTGGGGATGATGGGAGTTGAAGCCCAAAGCCTTAGGAAGGTACAATGTTGGAGAAGGAGGCCATAGGTGAATGGAGGAGGCAGGGGGAAGAGAAGAGTATGGTTAGAGCAGTATGGTTGGCTGTGCCAGCTAGAGTTGATGGGAGTTGTAGGCAAAAACATCTGGGGGACCACAAGATCCCCATTCTTGGGTTAAAGTTAGGGGTAGGAGGAGGAAAGGGATGAAAGATTTTTTTTTAAAAAAAATTAGGATGCACAGAGACGACCAAGTCAGCCCCGTTTGTCTTGCATGTCAGTTTATAGAGAGGGGCTAGCATGAGCAGCAAAGCCCTCTGGCCAAAGCCACATCCAAGCTTCAGTTGCCCAGAAAACCCCCTTGCCGTGTTTTGCTCGGGCACTGTGCTCAGTCCTCATGCCCAGAGAACAACCCACCTGCTGGTTAGGCCTGGCAGTTCCCAGCTCTTTTGAAAAGAGATCCTATCTCTGCCACTTTGGAAACGTCAATTAATTTCTTTGTGGCTCAGATTTTCATCTGCAACATGAGGGCGAATGCAGTTTGCTTTTTCACAAAACACCCGTGGGAACAAAGAATTTTGTGAGTCTTAAATCTGAGATGCATAAATTCAGAACTGGTGCTGCATTATGAGATTTTAATCTGGGCCCTGAATAGCAGCCTAGGCCGGGCAGTGTGTGTGTGTGTGTGTGTGTGTGTGTGTGTGTGTGTTTCCCCTTCTACATCTTGGGGTTTCTTTCTGTCATCTGAAGCATCAGAGGGTTTATTTATTAAAAATGCCCTAGACCAGCATGCGTTCCCCGCCATACCTATCACCTCCCAAAAATTCATTTTTAATAAATAAAAATTAGCAGTTTGCCACAAAAATTTGTCAGCAAACTGCTATGGAGGCCTCATGAGGACAAGTTTAGCTTGAAAGCAAGCTAAATAGGGGCTGGCAAGCCAGTGAGCGCTCACCCTGCCCACTGCCTTGGCCCGCCCCCCATGAGCTGGGCCCTGTGAGCCCCTGCTGAGCGTTCACTGGGTTTGTGAGCGCTCTGCAGCCAGCTGCCCTGGCTTTGGCCCTTCTGATGAGCTGGGGCTGGTGGGAGCTGTAGTCCAAAAACACCTGGAGAGCTTGCTAAGTTCTCAGGCCACATCCAGTTTTGTACAATTCTTCCTTTGATACAAGAAGAGCGTGTGGGAAAAGAAGCAGAGCGAAGACCGAGATAAGAGCCTCGTTCAGGAGCTTTGGTGGAGAGAGAGAGCTCCATTGAATAGTCGCTACCAGCGGCCTCAGCCGAGGAGAAGACAAGGATGCGACTTTTGTGGAGAGGCTTGTGGGCATTCCAGGTCAAGTGAATGTCAGTGGGAGGGCAGCATGGGCAAGCGGGACGTTCCATGTCAGGCAGGTGGTGGCTGAATGAATGGCGTCGCTCATTTCATCTGTCACAAATGCCGATTCGTTCTCCAAGATCAGTGGGTAACCGTTGGCACGGCAGAACCCCATCATGCACTGCCAGGGAGGAACTTCAGTTCAGCAACAGAGGTGGGGAGCTGAGAAAATGTTGCCTTAAGGAAATGAAAAAAATAGCAAATGTTCAATTAGACCCTTGGAACTGAGTGGCTCTGAATCATCATTGCTGGGGTGGCTCTCGCTGCTTATATAAGGAGCACACACACAGTATAACGTAACTGCTTCCTGACTTGATTCCTCTAAGAATCACACTGGCTGCAGACTCCATAGACACTGTTAGACTGGGACGGTTGACATGAGGCTAAAAGGTCCCATAGCAGAAGCTGTATTTGGTGGGGGTGGAGGCAGCGGTAGAGAAGAGGTGAGTTTTTGCAAGAGGTTGCATCATTGGGTTATTCTTCAACTTGGAGGAGGTGCAGCGATACAGTTCACATAACAATGAGCTGATCTACATTGAAACAAAAATCCCGCACCCTTACTGGGGATTCTTCTTCTGGAGTCTGCGGGATTATGATTGGAACAATACACAAGGTTCTCCCTTTTTGAGGGGGGGGGGTTGTTTGGTTGTTGGGCAAGTTCCATATGTTCCATTTATATAGCCAGTAGATGGCGCTGAGGCATTACGTGATTCCGGAAATATTACTGCATCTTCGGCAAATTAAAAAATGGCAGAATAAAGCTTAGAAACTATGGGAGAGGCACCGAAGGTTGACATTGTCGTGAAAAGTACCCACAAACTTCTGTGAGTGACCGACTATGAGTGCACGATAAAAACCTCGTGTAAAGAGGGCCAAATTCATTACGGCAAATGTTTGTGTAGGTCTAAGCCAGGGGTAGGCAGCAGGTGGCTTGCAGAGCATATGCACCCCTGAAGGCCTTTCCATGCCTCCCTACTGTTCACCGCTGCTGAAATGCTGCAGAATTGCCCCTCCCTTCATTTGTGGCACCTCTTAAATAAGCAGCACTTACTAAGGCTGCTTCTGCTGTGGCTACTTGATGCCACTGCTCTGTTCTCCCTCTTCCTCCAAATCACATGGGGGGGGGGGAGAGAGGCTGCTCCTTCCCTTCATCCCCAGGAGCAGCTACCTGCTTGTCAGTGGGGTGGACCTTTGTGAATCACTGAAAAAACGTAACACTCGCCATCTATCTGAACAGGAACAGAAAGAGAAGGAGCACTCAAACTGCATGGTAGGAATTCATTTTCAGATTCCAGAGCCCAAGTAATTAATCTTCAGAGCCTAGAGCCTGAAAAATTAACGTACAGAGCTTAGAGCCTTAAACATTAATTTACAGTCATAAGGCTGCACCCAAACCTTGACAATTAATTTTAGACCTAGAACTGCACCCAAGCCTTAAAGATTAATTTACAGACCCTAGAGCCCTAAAAATTAATTTACAGAGCCTAGAATTGCACCCAAACCCTAAAAAATAATTCACAGAGCTTAGAGCCTTAAAATTAATTCACACAGCCTAGAGCTGCACCCAAGTTGCAAAATAAATAAATAATAACAAAAAAAGAACAACTTTCCTAACTTTTGGCTGATGCAGAAGGTCTGGAAGGATTCAAGTTGGCTGCTGTGCTTGCAGGCTGCCCTCCTTATTTTACACACACTGAATTCAGAAACAAACATCACACACACACACACACACAATTCGGATGACACAATAAGCAACTGGGGGGGGGGGGGACAATCGTCATTTGTATTGACTATCGTGTCATCCGAATGCTGCCATAGTCAACTCAGCGCTGATCCTACTCCACACCACAGTTGATTCTTTATTACCATGTTGTGTGGAGAGTACCGCCTAGATGAACAACTGTAAAGTTGATTATTACCCCACCATTGACTATTGTGTTGTCCGAATTCAGCCAGTCTCTGCTCAACTGCCTGCTGCTGCTACCTACAGAAGAAACAGAGTTGACTCTGTACTCTGCTTTCTCTGAGAGCTTTATCACGTTTCCTTTCTGCCGCTTCCCCCACCTCACACTTCTGTCCCACAATACTTTCTCTTTCTTTACATAAGGAAGAAAGAGGAAGTAAACAACGACCACGTGGCCCATTCAGTGGGTGTTTTTATCCTGCTGTTTCTCTTGCACACTGCAGGAAATGGTGGGATGTTTTGCTACAGCTGAAAAAGTCTGATTTTCTGGGTCTTTTTTTGCGATGGGAAAATGAGCAGAAGGGATGGGAGATGCGCAGGAGGTTGATGTCGTCGTCAAATGGACTTGCGAAAAACCGCGAGTGCCGAGTAAAGAGCATGCTATAAAACGCTCGTATGATGGTGCACTGAGTCTATCCTGAGTTCTGGTTCTGGCTGCAAACATCACCCATGTGATGCAAATATTGTGAACTGATAGGCCAGTGTGTTCTCAAGGTCACTCACAATGACCTGAGGAAAGGCGGGGCTTGCTCTGTCTACGTTGTTGGAGCCAGCTTGCAGGAGGCAATGAGGTTTCATAACAGCCACGTCACAACAGCAGCTTTTTCAGTCTAAATACTATTCAACTAAGTATTTTTGATACATTCATCATGTCGTATTTCATATTTTGGAGGGGAAAATATTGTCAGCACTGCAATTTTCTCATGGAACCCCTATTCCCATGGCACAGAAGACCAGGGTTCTGCAGAACAGTTTGGGAAACACTGGATTAAATTGTGCCAGGTGTAAAAGATTGCACATTGCCCCAAGGCATACTGGGACGAAGAAGCAACGGGTGCTTCCATGGAGGCTGGTGGCTCTGATGTCAGTGGGGCAGGGAATCCACTCCAGGTTTCAGTCAGAACCAGTCAGAACTCTAAAGGTGCCATCCAAGATGTGGAGCACTGGGGTGCTCTGTTTGAAAATATCAAAGCTAGCAGTTGCTTGAATCTGTCTTTGACAGTCCTCACCATTACTTCCTTACCCACTGTGCCTCAGTGCATCCTGTGAACATCACCATGTTGCGATTTTGGGCTGGTCTTAATAAAGATATTTTTTCACTGTCCTTGTTTGGACTTACCCTAATGAACCAACAAGGCTGCAATTATTATTATTATTATTATTATTATTATTATTATTATTTGTCCTCCATCTATCCATCTTGTAATGTTTTGTTATACTGGGGAGAGAAAGGCTCAACTTAGTAGCATATGGCCTATAGCGTATTTCAAGATAGCCATTTCCCGTGATTTCGGAAGGCATATGCAGCTCAACCAGATAAACTGCAGAAGAATTCGTAACAAAGTACTTAATATATCTTGCAATGTTCCAACTATGTGACTGTTTTCTTTGATCATTAAAAAAAAGATAAATAAATGCAATCTAGCTATTTAAATGAGAAAAAAACACCCAAGCTTCCCTTCCTCCACAGAAAACTAAGTCTCATACTTATTTAAACACTGTAGAAAATATTTAACTTATCCACAAAAGGTTAAGTAATCAACTGATAAGATTTGTAGCTAAAGCATGTTTAAATGTACTCATTAAACACAGTGGATGTTAGGTCATTTTTCAAAAGATCTACTTCTGGGCAGAAACCATTAGGAAGTGGAACGGGGTGGGTGGGAGAGAGAAATGTCTACAGAAAGCCAAAGCGTTCCTTGTGAACAAACACAGTTGGGCATTGTGCAGAAGGCTGCTAATTTATATATCAGAGGGTACGAAGCAAGTCAAGAAGTCAGAATAACAAGACCAGAAGAATGCCGTAATTGATACAATTTATTCATCGGCGTGAGCTAAAAGCACGGCTGCCAAGCACTTCATTCTTAAAAAACAGGCCAGATATTTTCATTTCCCTCTTAATTTATGTATAAAACAGGTAAAGTGGCAAAGACTGCACTTTGTAAAAGTTAAGAGGTCTGAGAGTTGCAGAGGCAAACAGTTTTTGGGAGGGGGAGGGATTTAGGTGCCCCCCCCCAACTTCTCTAGGCTGAACGGGATACAGTTCTTATGTAATGGGAATGGCGCGGGTGTCATTCCTTCCGGACGCACCTAATGCTACTGTATTGATCTAAGAATGTGGATCCCACATGGGAGAGGAGGGAGCATTTGAGGAAGAAATGCCTTCCCCAAATCTAGCAGTAGAGGCTAGATTTGGGGAAGGCATGTAATGGGATTCCCCCCTCACGATTCCCCCCTTTTCTCATGGGTTCTGCATTTTCATATCACTGGATTATTTATTTATTTATTTACTTATTTATTTATTACATTTATATCCCACCACCTTTCCTCCAAAGACCCCAAGGTGGCCTCCATAGCGCTCCTCCTCTCCATTTTATCCTCACAACAACCCTGTGAGGTAGGTTGGACTGAGAGTCTGTGACTGGCCCAAAGTCACCCAGTGAGCTTCCATGGCCGAGTGGGGACTAGAACCTGGATCTTCCGATTTTCACTCCAACACTCTAGCCACTGTCGGAGCCACAGAGAGTGGGAACCATGTCATTTCTGTAGTATAGGAATCAGAGCATAAAAGTTCATGGTTAAGAATTAGTAACTATTCTGTGTGCCATCCAACATGCACTGTTAGTTTCAGGGCCGTCCCTACCATTAGGCAGTTGCTTCAGGCAACAGATGCTCAGAGGTGGCAGCAGGGTGTCGGAAAAGAGACTTGTGGGCCACATGGCCTGCCCTGTACCCCCTAAGCGGCTTCCAACTGTGGTGAAGGATATTGTCCAATTTCTAGTGTCAAAACCCCCACTTTCAACTGCCTGGCCAACTGGCTTTTGTACATGGAATGGGAGGGGTATGATCATGTCCTTCACCTCAGGAAGCAAAAAGCCTTGGGCTGGCTCTGGTTACTGTGGGCTCCATCACACTTACTTTTTTCTGCTGGTATGCACCCATGATTTTGACCTCCATTTCATTAGCAATGCAAGCGCTGGTCCCTTTTATGATTGCCACTGATGTTTGCTTTCCTGCTATTGCACCTGCCCCACTCTGCCCCTTCTCTTTCCCCTTCCAGGTCATTTGTTTTTGTCGGATGATGGATGTGGTTGCCTTCCCCCCCTGCCTTCCGCTCTGTTTTTGTTGTCTAGGGTTTTACCGATTCAGTGTTTAATCAACTAGGTGACGTTTCTGCAGGCAATGAGGGTGGGGTTGGAGCAGCAAAAGTTCCATTTGACTGGCTCAGTACAAGTCTGTTTGTTCAACTGACAGACTCAGCAAGCTGGAGGCAAACCGCCTCACCCTCCTTTTTCGTCAGCAGGCCCGCCCCCAACAAAAGCAACATAGCGTGAGGATGGCAATACACAGGATGGAGAAAATAAATCACACTTTCCCCGCCCTAGAAAAAGATGGAAAATGGAGGGGAAAAGGCGAGGTGACTGCAGGCAGGATGAGAGTGCAATAAAATGCTGGTGTGATGGAGCCCTCAATGTCTTCCATTCATTTGAATGATCCTTACACACAGATCCCTGAAAAGGAATACCATCCTGCCCTCCGCCCATTATTGCCTTATGTTGGTGCTCATTTTTTTCTTTGCTAATGGTAATAATTGGGACCCCAAATTGGCAGGGGCAAATGGTTCAAGCCCACTACCCCATCCTGTGGTCCCGACCCAGATCATGCCCCCGCAGCCACTGCTCAGTAAAGAAAAAATAACATGCAAGGGCCAATCATGCGGGTAAGATCCCATCTGGTTTGTCCTCCGTTTTAACCTGATTTAACTAGTAAGGCTGTTTCAGCACCATCTTTACTATTGCCCACTCTCCTCTTTCCAAATGAGGCTTTTATTGGATCTTCAACCTGCCACATTCATGGGATTTTTCAGGGGGTCCAGATGACATCATCTTCCCTTTGTAATCTTCCTGTGTTTTTCTAACACAACTTCCATATTTTTTCTTACCATCTAGAGTCCGTTAAAGTGTGTGTGTGAGGAGATGGAATAACTGCACAGTGGGTTGTATCCAATATTAGTCTAACTTAAGAAGATGTCCCTTTCATTTCAACGGGTCTACTCTGAATAAGACTGGCATTGGATTCAACCCAATGCCTTCTAAGTGGTAGCCCTAGGAATGGAAACACCCTTTCAGTACCAATTGTTACCCAGAGGTCCTTCTCTTCTGCTGCTCCCAGACTGTGGAATGGCCTGCCAGGAGAGATTTGTCAACTTAACAGTCTCCTGGAATTTAAGAAAGCCATAAAGACTGATCTCTTCTGGCAGGCTTACCCAGTTGAATTTTAAGTTGCCTTCTAATAATGTATTATAGGGTGACCAGATAAAATCCAGGTCAGGGCTCATGTAACTTTAACAGTTGTAGAGAAAAGGGAATTTCAGCCAGTGTCATTTGTATGCAATTAGTTCCTGGTGAAATTCCCTCTTCATCACAACAGTTAAAGGTGCAGGCACTATACTAGAGTGACCTTATACAAAAGAAGGCAGGCCCCCTGCAACTTTAACTGTTGTGATGAAGAGGGAATTTCACCAGGAACTAATTGCATACAAATGACACTGGCTGAAATTCCCTTTTCTCTACAACTGTTAAAGTTGCATGAGCCCTGACCTGGATTTTATCTGGTCACCCTAATGTATTAGTTTTATATGCTTTTAATCAGTTATATGCATTTTATGGTGTTTTGCATTTAGTGCTGTACCCCGCCTCAATCCAGAGGGAAAGGCGGGTAAGAAATAATATATTATTATTTTTATTATTATTTTGAATGTTTCCCAGTGCGTGCTAAAAACAGTGAGTTGCTGAGTTGAGTCTATTGTGCACCCTAAATTCCCAAAGCCTAAAGACTCTCCTTGCTCAACGAAGCCACATGGCTCAGAAGAATATGGTTGATTAGCCAGGGCTAGGCAAACATTAAACATGTTTGTATTTGTTCTGGGGTCATTTATGTTTTACAAGACAGGCAAAGAGGAGAGAAAGGAACAAGAGATGGGGAATACACCATTGCTTCAGAAAAGCAAACAAAAAGCATTCCACATTACTACTCATGCATTTTTCAGGGTTGGAGTACTACCTAATTAAACAGATTTTTTTCTTTTCCTTTTTAAAATGCCCCCCAAATTGCAATGATAATATAAAGGGGTATTCAAAGCAACTTTTTCAAACAAAATTTACGCCACTGGTTTAATTCCCTTCCCTTCCTCAGTTCCGCTTGACATCTGAGAAGAGAGACCACAACTGCATACCAGTTAGAGATTTGCCTGATTAAAAACAGTTTTGCCTATAAGTCACATCATGTATAAGACACAAGGTTTCTGTCAAGAGCCCTGCTACTGGCAAAAATAAATAAAAAATAAAAAAGAGGAGGGGGAGGAGGAGGGGGAGAAGTTTTGCTGCTATTGCTAGTAAGAAATTGGTAACTGGATCCATGGCCTGCTTCATGCAAACTTTATAATTATACTATTTTAGTGGTAAGCCAAACATTTTGGCCAACAGTAATTTAGACATTCTAGAGCTGCATTCAGTTTCCCCCCTTTTAATGTTCATCTTGACTGCCTCTTAGTTTTTGTGCAACATATAATCTTCCTGCATTTCCCTCCCTTCCTATGGTTTCCGCAACCCTTTGGGGTAACAAGACAAATGCATCTTATTTGGCGTAATTCTTTGAAACCCATCGGAAACCATCATTGTTTCCTAGAGGGAGCCCATTTTATGCAGGCTTAACTTCGTGCTGTTTCCCTTCTTCCTGGGTGGATAGAAATGAGCCAGGCCAGGACCATACCTGCCCTACAGATGTGCTGGACTACAACTCCTATCAGCCTTAGCTAGCATGGTGCTGGGTGAGGATGATAGAAGCCGTAGTACAGCATATTTATAGGGGAGCAGGTTCAGGAAGGCTGTCTTAGGGTGCATTCCTATGGGTGATTAGACAGATAAAAGTCCTACAACTCCTAGCATTCCCCAGCTAGCATGGCTGGCTGGAGAATGCTGGGAGTTGTGGGACTTTTTCTTTTCTATTTAAACATGCATAGGATTGTGCCTTCAGGCCTTGGGAAACGTTCCTTTGCATGTAGGCGGGAAAACCACTGCAGCTATCTCTACAGATCAGGGCTGGGCAATTTGTGGTCCTCCAGATGATTTGGTCTACAACTGCCAGCAGCCCTAGCTAACATAGCCAATGGTTAGGGATGATGGGAGATTTATTTATTTATTTATTTATTACATTTCTATACCACCCAATGGCCTGTTCACAACAATTAAAACCGTGAAGTAAAACATCAGATACAATAATAATAATAATAATAATAATAATAATAATAATAATAATAATTTATAAGCTGCCTCTCCCTACGGATCGAGGCGGGGAACACAATGCAAATACAAGCATGACAAGTTAAAAATTTTAAAACAAGAGAGACACATCATTAAAACATTTAAAATTCATCCGGATAGGCCTGCCGGAAGAGAACAGTCTTCATGACTCTCTTAAATTCGTGAAGACTGCCAATTTGTCTAACCTCCTCCGGCAGACCATTCCATAGTCTGGGAGCCATAGAAGAGAAGGTCCTCTGGGTAACACTCGCCAGCCTAGTTCTGGCTGGCTTGAGTACGTTCTTCCCAGAGGACCTAAGAGTGCGGGCCGGATTGTACGGGAGAAGGCGATCCCATAGGTAGCCTGGGCCCAAACCATGTAGGGCTTTAAAGGTAATAACCAACACTTTATACTTCGCCCGGAAACTGACCGGCAGCCAGTGAAGTGATTTTAGAACTGGTGTAATGTGGTCACCCCTAGGTGTACCGGTGACCAACCTGGCTGCCATATTTTGAACAAGTTGAAGTTTCCGGACTAGGCACAAAGGTAGCCCTATGTACAGCGCATTGCAGAAGTCGAGCCTCGAAGTTACCAGCGCGTGCACTACTGTCTTTAGGTCTTCCAACTCTAGGAAGGGGCGCAGCTGGCGTATCAGCCGAAGCTGATAGTAGGCACTCCTGGCCGTTGCATCAATCTGAGCTGTCATCTGGAGCGACGGATCCAGGAGTACCCCCAAGCTGCGAACACAGTCTTTCAGGGGGGGTGTAACCCCATCCAGAACTGGTTGACACACCTCCAAACCCAGGTTGTGGCCTTTGACAGCAAGCACCTCCGTCTTGTCTGGATTCAGCTTCAGTTTGTTTTTCCTCATCCAGCCCATTACCGCCTCCAAGCATTCGTTCAGAGGAGACACACTATCCTTAGCTGACAATGTTGTTGAAGGCATAGAGAAATATATTTGGGTGTCATCAGCATATTGATAGCACTCCGCCCCATGCCTCCAGATGATCTCTCCCAGCGGTTTCATGTAAATGTTAAACAGCATTGGGGAAAGGATGGCACCTTGCGGTGCACCACATAGCAACTCCTTTTTTGAAGAGCAGCTATCCCCAAGCATCACCATCTGGAACCTGCCCGAGAGATAGGACCGGAACCACTGAAGCACAGTGCCCCCGATCCCCAATTCCCCCAGGCGCGCCAGAAGGATACCATGGTCAATGGTATCGAAAGCCGCTGAGAGGTCCAGGAGTACCAGCAGGGTACAGACTAAGCCATGGGTAGGCTGCTAACTTTTTGCAGCAAATGCTTAGTGAGTGTGTTTCAACCGTGGTTATATAGCCACCATGGTTAGGAATGATTCACACGACACGCGGGGGCAGGATCTATGCTACTGTTTTAAAACAGTTTATAACAGTACTGACAACTGTTGGGGCCCAGGACACACTCCATATATAGTTTTCAAACTGTTTTCAAAGTGTCATATCTTGCTTGGTGTAGAAGTCATGGTTCACACAAAATGCTAAGCCATAATAGTTAGCTCAAAATGCTTAACCACTGTGGCTTAGCGTGTCGTCTGAACAGGGTCATTATAAAATTTTAAAAGTGTAAAACAATGGTATAAAATAGAAGTACAAACCAAAATAAAACCTAGAAGCAATGCAAAGATTTAAAATACAGTAATAGATTTAAAATGACAGAAACAGAAAGACTAAAATGTCTTGGAAAATAAGGAGGCCTTCAACTGATGCTGGAAAAGCACAATGTAGGTGGCCAGGAGAGCTTCTCTGGGAAGCTCATTCCACAACCAGGTGCCACAACAGAAAAGTCCCTCATCTTAGTAGCCACCCACCTCACTTCCTTTGGTGGGTGCTCCTGGAGAAGGACCGCTGTGGATGATCTGAGGAATTGTAGGGCAAAATATCTAGAGGACAACGTGTCAACCACCCCTGCTTAGACTATGGTTTACACTTTGATTCTTCACAGGGTTGGATACACACACACACACACACACACACGAAAACAGATTACATGGAGGAAATAAAAGGGCTTTGCTGTCTCGTGTGATCTGGTCCTTAGTTTTGTAGGGGAGCTGAGCATTTTATTTGTTACTATAGTTAGGGAAGTTCTCAACATTAGTGCCTCACCCGTCATCAAAATACACTGGGTTGAATCCAGATTTAGTCATTCTTAAAACCAGACCCATTGAAGTAAGTGGAACTTACTTTAGTCACGAGTAATCCAAGGCCCATTCCTTTCAGTGGGTCTACTCCAAGTATGACTAAATCTGGTTCCAGCCCATTCTTCTCAGAGTGGCTCACACTGGGTGAAAAAGAAACTAACCCAATAACACAATGGAAAGCAGCAAGAGGTGGTAATAAAGCAAACAAAAGCAGCAGACTACAGTCTGATGGGGTTGATATTTTTAAAAAGCTGGGAAAGTTAAGGGGAGGAACGAGGAAACTGTGCTGAAAGGAGACAGCATTCCTAAGACAAAGACAAAAATTCTAGAAAATGCCCTATAACAGAAACAGAGTTTTCCGCCCAGAACTACAATTCCCAGAATCTCTTGCATTTTCCTGCACAGCTATGACAGTTAAAACTAAATCTGTAATGTAGGCATGAACACAGTCCTACTGCAAATATGATCAGAAATAAAACAGGCATGTTCTCCTGTTCGTGTTAGTCCTTTTTGAAAATAGTCCTGGGGGCTGTGTAAACATTCGGAAAGCCCCGGAGTGTGTGTGTGGTGGCACAGCATTGATTATATGATGCAGCTGCCAATTGCACACCCACCCTGGGGCTCTCTGCCAAAGCTGCAGAGAAAAAAAGTCAGGGATTTAACCCAACTTTTTTCTCTGGAATGAGGCGAGGACGTGCAAAATGGCATCAAGACAGCCTCGCTCCGGAGTCACAGCAAAGGCATGATTGGGTGGTGCCTGGCGGAAGGTGACCTGCGATTGGTCACCTTCTACCAGGAAGAGGGCGGTCCCCGGATGGCCACCTAGAAACCCCGTGCTCCCTCCTCTACGTTAGGATTACCTGACGCCACCCTGGGGGAGGGAAAGCGTGGAGTTTCCGAGGGACGTGGCACCAACCTGCCGCTGTGAAGACCCCCCCCCCCCGGTTTCTTTTCCCTCTTATGAATTTTCTCTATTTTAGGTTTCAGACAATGTAAAACTTTCATCAGCCTCTGAATTGCCTATGTTTTGGCAGAGAGAGAGAGAGAGAGAGGGAGAGGGAGAGAGATCCAAAGTGCATGCATTTTATCCCCATCTGGCTATAATATATTGAGGAACCATTTGCCATGGACCAAATTTCTTTACAGCCAAGCTGTAACCACACTGATTCATGCCAAGCCTTGCAGAGCCACTGCAGCAGCAACAACAACAACAACAACAACAACAACAACATGTGAAGCAACTTTTCTGGTCTTGCACACTGAGGCATTGTTTGCTCATATATCAACAGGGCTTCTTTTCATATATGACAAACATTTGTGTTTGGTAGAAGGAACTGCACTATTTAAAATACAGTGCGCTCCTCTATGTAGAGGAAGTATTGTACAGTGTGCACTTCATGAATGCACACTATAAGATACGGTAGAACTCCCATTTGTTAATAACCCAAAACTCTTTAAGTGTCATCCAACCAAAGTTAATCATCATCGTCATCACAACTCAAGTCTTTCTGTGCTTGTGGTTATAAGACTTGGACTAAGTCTGAGGTTTGTGGATGCACATAAAATCTTTAGGACAACCCCCCACTCTGTAAGGATTTGGGGGGAATCCCCCAAGCAGACCCATTATTCTATGGCATGGAATTTTGAGTGGAAATAAACTTGACAACTGAGTGGGAGGGGAAATGGAGTGGTTGGAAAGGGAGGAGGAAGGAGGAGACACAGTTATTATAAAGGGTAGAACATACAACCTCACTGTCTGGATAGGACATGTCCTGATTCACATTGAGATACTATTTTAAAATGTCTCCAGGAATGAAAGTGAGCTGTCCATAGACATCAATGAAGAAAACAAATAACTGAATGCAACTGAGACTTGGTACAAGTGTGTTAATCCCATCCCTCCAAACCCAAAATGGAAAAAGCTTAGAATAGAGATTTATGTAGTAAATTCCTAGTCAGCCCAATAACTAATGTTCTCTGAACACCCCCCCCCCTCCGTCCAAATAGCCCAAGAAGCCTGAGCGTAATGAGCTGGCACAGAATGCTGGAAACGGCATTCTATTTTGGGGAGAGGGTTCAGCACCTTGGATAGCTCCTTTACAGTTCTGACTAAAACCCAGAATGGATTCAACGGCCCACTGCAACATAGGGAGCTATCTTTTACCAGTTTAGGGTGCAATTATATGCATGTTTAGACTGAAAAAAAGCCTCATGTGGGGTCCAGCTTCCATGCTGGTCACTTCAGAGGCAAACCCATTTCACCTTGGGAAGCACCAGAAATGGGGCAAAGATTTGACTTGGTCTTTGGCTGAATCTAACGCACATCCCTAGTAGCAAGAGATGAATGTGAGTGAATGCATTAATATATACTTGCATTTAGCTGCAGTTGGGAATAAGCGGTTAAGCCAGTGGCCTTAGAAAAAAGGTGAGTTTTAAGCCCTGTGGATTTCAGTGGGGAGTATTAAAGGGAGTTAAACACTCTGATCTTAGACTGATCATGCCCTTTGTTATTTGCATTTGTTTGGTATGTTTGTATGCTACTAAGGAGCAAAAGGAATTAAACAGTTTGAGCCCCAGATACTGTAAGGTACATTCCCCTTCCGCTCTGTATCTTTGGATGACGCTCTGATTGGTTGCCACCACCTTCAGAGTTAAGACATATGGTACTGAGGGGCAGCAGGGCCTTTTCTGTGGTGGCTCACTCCCTGTGTCCTCATATTCTCACTTCTTATGAGCCAGTATGTACAATATGTACATCTAGATACATAAAAGGAGACAGCAGCAAGAATATCCCCCTACACACACACACACACACACACACACACACACACATCAAAAAGGGACTTGGGAGAATATCATGCAAAGAGTAAAATATTTTTACACACATAATATACATTTACGTTCCTTATATTTTTTTCTGTTGTTGCCTTGTACTAATGTTATGATCTCATTGTGTTTAATTTTTGTAACCTGCCTTGTACATTTTAATGGAAAGGAAGGGTATCAATTATTTAGGATGCATTCCTATACATGTTTAGACAGAAAGCAGTCCTACAACTCCCAGCATTCCCCAGCCAGCCATGCTAGCAGGGGAATGCTGGGAGTTGTAGGATTTTTTTCTGTCTAAACCTGCATAGGAACACACCCTTAAGTATATAAATACAAGTGGAACATGTAACAAGATGTTGTAATGTGGAGTGCTCCTTAGGGTGACGATATGGAAAGGAAGACAGGGCTCCTGTATCTTTAAAAGTTGTATAGAAAAGGAAATTTCAGCAGGTGGCATTTGTATGCATGCAGCACCTGGTGAAATTCCCTCTTCATCACAACAGTTAAAGCTGCAGGAGCCTTGCCTTCTTTTGTACCTTTGTCAAGAGGGCAGGGCTCCTGCAGCTTTAACTGTGGTGATGAAGAGGGAATTTCACCAAGTCCTGCATGCATCCAAAAGACACCTGCTGAAATTCCCTTTTCTATACAACTGTTAAAGATACAGGAGCCCTGTCCTCCTTTCCATATGGTCACCCTAGCAGTGCTCCTGTTCAGGGTGCCAGCCAGCCAGCCAGCCAGCCATGCCCTTTTCCACAATACTGCAATCCATTTCCTCTCCCCACTAGTGTTCTATTACCCACCTCCAACAGTCAGTCCTCATTCTGTGCCCACTGAGGATGCCCAGTTCTCATTGGGCTGCTTTTAGAGTCCCTGCTTCTTGTTGCAGCTCGATCTTATTGTTATATGACTTCTCAGAAGTAAATCTCATTGAGGTTAATGAGGTTAACTCATAGGTAAAGGAGTGTGTATAGGACTGCAGCCTAAGAGATCCACCCCCAATGATGTCTTTGTATTACTTCTGCAAACGTTGCTGCCTGCTCATACCTCCCTCTTGTGTTTCATGATGCTAATTTGGCTACACAAGGCCACACACACACACACACACACACACACTGCTTGCTGAGTTGGCTGCCTTGAGAGTGTATTCGACTGACTGGCAGTATAACAACCAAAGGAAGAAAGAATTTGCATCCTAATATTATCATACCAGGTTCTGCACACAGCCTGCCCAGGTTCACTTCACATCAATGAGTGACTCCTTAAACAGACTTTAACTACCCTTTCATATACAGTCATGACTAATAAGTGCTAAAAGAATACTGTTTATCAAGGTAACACGTGCCAGGGAATAGAAACACATGAAATACATCTTTGTTTCTGAATAAGTTCTGCTTATTTTAGTTACAGAATAGCCGTAATGAGGAATGTGACTGGAAGAGCAGAAAATACTTCAGATGGCTTTCTAGTATTATTATTAATCATACATACAGCATCTTGAAATTAATAAATAAATGTAGCGACCAAAAGTTTTTTTAAAAAATGTTGCTTTCTTTGAGGATTTGAGGCCCAGTATTGGGCAAAAGGCAGGATACAAATAAAGCTAATAATAATAATAATAATAATAATAATAATAAGAAGAAGAAGAAGAAGAAGAAGACTCAATTGCACCAAACTCACAAAACATTGCATGCTCCATCCCAACTCACGCATTGAAAGAATAACAATCAGCAGGAAAGAAGGAGGAAGAGGTCTGCTGGACATTAACAGAATTCACGCTAAACAGATAAAATCACTCAGAGAATTCTTCCACACAATAAACCACCCCCATTCATAAAGCCATAGTAAAAGCAGATAAAAACTACACCCCACTCAACCTAGCACTACAAAACAAAGATCAAACACAACCACTTACACTCACAGAGAAAAAAGAAAAATGGGCACAAAAAGCACTCCATGGGAAGCACTACAACATAATACAGAACCCACAAATGAACAAAGAACAATTATACAAATGGCTCAGGAAGGGTGAGCTATTTCCAGAAACCAAAGGATTCCTAATAGCTATACAGGATCAAGTTATAGCAACCAAGAACTACCAAAAATACATCGTAAAAGATAACAGTGTAACAACAGACCTATGAAGGAAATGCCATCAGTTCCAAGAAACAATAGACCACATAACAGGAGGATGTAAAATTCTGGCAGGAATGGATTATATGGACAGACACAATACAGCTGCAAAAATAATTCACCAACAACTGGCCATCAAATTCGACCTTATCAAACAACCTACACCATACAATACATATTCACCCAAAACAATCCTGGAAAATGCAGATCATAAAATATACTGGGACAGAACAAATCATACGGACAAGACAATACCTTGCAACCGACTAGACATACGTTCATAGACAAAAAACACACACACATACCTCATCGACATAACAATACCGAATGACAAAAATGTTGTTGAAAAGGAAGAACAAAAGAGAGACAAATATACACCGCTGGCCATGGAAGTCAAAGAACTATGCCAACAGGAAAAGGTCACAATTATTCCATTAGTCACATCAGTCACCAGCATCACATAAAAAATATATATATATATATATAAAAAACCTCCAGAAACTAGGCCTACCAGAATACATCCACACCAACATCCAGAAAGCAGTCATAATTAAAACATGCTCAATCGTCAGGAAAGTCCTGAATCAATAAAAGACAGCATGACTTGGCAAAGCCCATCATATCCATCTAGAAAAACTGCCACGGGCGAGAAAGAGATGATTATTAATAATAATAATAATAATAATAATAATAATATCACAGAGATTTTTAAGTGTGTTGACTTCTGACAACATGAAAGCACCCTGTGCTTTTATCAGCTTTATAGCAAGCAGAAATTCAACAGACACTGCACTTCCCATATGACTGCCTCAGTTTTCAGAATTCCTTAGGGTGACCATATGAAAAGGAGGACAGGGCTCCTGTATCTTTAATAGTTGCACAGAAAAGGCAGCAGTTGTCCTTTGCAGGCATGCAACACCTGGTGAAACTCCCTCTTCATCACAACAGTTAAAGCGGCAGGTTAAGAGGGCAGGGCTCCTGGAGCTTTAACTATTGTGATGATGAGGGAATTTCACCAGGTGCTGCATGCTACGAAGGGCACCTGCTCAAATTCCCTTTTCTATACACTGTTAAAGATACAGGAGCCCTGTCCCCCTTTCCATATGGTCACTGTATACCAGCCATTGTTGATGGAATACTGTGTGTCTGCTTTTCAGTGGTACTGCATTTCTATATGCATTATCAAAAATGCTTGGAAATGGGTCCCTAGTGTAGCCTTCCCCAACTCTGCTGGGGAGGATAGATGTTGTAGTCCAGCACATCTGGAGGGCAACTAGGTTGGGGAGGCTGCCATAGCACATAGCACATGTAGACATCATAAGAAGTAAATCACTAAGGGAAAAAAATAACAACACACACACACCAACCATCCCAAAAAAGAAAACAAAAGTGTGGACTTCAATGCGTAACTAACTGGCATATACAAATCCTCCTTGATTATTCATGCTAACCCCAAATCCTTCTGCATGAGTGAGTGTTGTTTTTTTAAAAAACAAAACAACGCACATCCTTTTGTTGCTCTTAGAGAAAGCATGAGACAACTGGTGAAACTGGAAAGATGGTTCCCTCTGTGTGAATTGCCCCCAGCCAGCTTTGGGAGATGCCTAACTCTTTGAGGTTCTATGCTTTGCCATTTTCACTTGAGAAAGAGCTAGAGATGTTGCTCCTGTGGACGATCTCCCAATCCAAAGCCAGCCAATGCTTCCTCTGGAGACAGCTGTTTTCCATTTCAGGAGTCTCAACATTGTGGCTTTTTTGATTGTCTTTTCACCTCCAGATTTAGTTTTAGTTCCAGCGAAAACATAACGAACCATTTTCATAAGTTATTTAGTGCCGCTGTTGGAAGGCGTCCAGAAGCTGCATGTCTTCTTTCAATCCTTCTTTCTCTCTCGCTCTCTGTGTGTATTTTCTTGTGAAAGATAGTATCAAGAATGAATTCTGGACATTCACAAGGAATAAATTTTAAAAAAATGGGTGGGAAGAAAGATCAGAGCTTTTCCATGATCAATGTCCTCTATAGAAAGTCCATGGCCTTCATGCCACTTGTATACACACACACACACACACACACACACACACACACCGATAGGAGAAAAACAGACCCTAAAATTAAATAGGGTAGTGAGCTGTGCATTTGTCATACCCATAATCTATGCGTATGATGGATTGTTATGTACTGTCAAAAAACGACAAAAGAGGATGTGGACTGGCACATCTGCATATGCAGACTTACATGAGTTGGTGCAACAAGGGAGAGGGCCATTTCAGTGGTGGCCCCCCAATTATGGAATGTTCTCCCCGATGAGGCTCGCCTGGCGCCAACATTGTTATCTTTTCGGCACCAGGTTAAGACTTTCCTCTTCTCCCAGGCATTTAACAGCGTATGTTGAGGATTTTGTTGTTGTTGTTTGACCCAGAATAGTTGTTTTAAATGATATTGTATTTATAACTTTTTATGGTTTTAAATTTTGTATATCGGTTTTTTAATGCTCAATGTTTTTAATTTTTGTAAACCACCCAGAGAGCTTTGGCTATGGGGCAGTATTCCATTTATATACCGCTATGGGGCGGTATATAAATGGAAATAATAATAATAATAATAATAATAATAATAATAATAATAACTTTAGAATTCATTATTATAATTTAAATAGAAATACAATTCATCTCAGCACAGTGAGGAAGACTATGGCCAGGCAACCTGAGTGCCTGCTCAGCCTGCCATCCAGGTGCCAAATGTTGATGAGCAACCTTCAAATAGTGGAATGTCTTCTGTAAAGGAAGACACAGGGCCACCCTGCCTATGCAGCATGTATCTTAAAGTGGTGTGCAACATAACACACAATGTGGAGAAAGTGGATAGGGAGACCTTTTTCTCCCTCTCATCATACTAGAATCCAAAAGGGTCATCCCATGAAGCTGATTGGTGGGAGATGTAGGACAGATCAAAGGAAAGAGCGCATAGTTAAACTACGGAATTTGATATCACAATATGTAGTGATGACCACCAGTTTGGATGGCTTTAAAAGGGGGTTGGATCAATTCCTGCAGAAGAAGGCTATCAGTGGCTACTAGTTCTGATGGCTATGTGCTACCCTCCATGCAGCACCTGGTGAAATGCCCTCTTCATCCCAACAGTTAAAGCTGAAGGAGCTATGCTAGGGTGACCAGATAGAAAAGAGGGCAGGACTCCTGCAGCTTTAACTGTTGTGATGAAGGGGGAATTACACCAGGTGCTGCATGCGTACAAATGACACCTGCTGAAATTCCCTTTTCAATACAACTCTTAAAGATACAGGAGCCCTGTCCTCCTTTCCATATGTTCACCCTATGCAGAGGATAGGGATAGACAAATCTGCCAATTTCTGTTTCTTTCAATTTCTTACTTTTCCAATTGCTTTGGTTCACCCCCAAACATTAAGCAATTTTCCAGTGATGAGTTTGAGCTGTGTTGTTAAAAGCATAGGGACAGAGAAAGTTAAAAAAAAAGGGGGGGGAAGTGGCAAGTCTCAAGCTAGGGTCCATTCTTCGGGTGGAAAAAGGGGCCTTATCTGACAAATTCAATGGTGTCAATCCCCTGTCAGAACGAGGCCCAAATTTAGTTTCAGAGACACTCTTGGGAGTCACATTCCAGAGGGGACAGAGCTGATGGCAAAATGGACTTGGGCCAAAGGCAAAAATGTCAAAGATGAACATACAAAAATACCAGCATATTTAATCTTTAGAGTGCAATCCTATGCATGATTTGAAAGGGAAAAAAGTCCTACAATTCCCAGCATTCCTCAGCAGCCAATGCTGGGTGGGGAATGTTGGGAATTGTAGGGCTTTTTTTCTGTCTAAGCATGCATAGGGATTGCATGCTAAAGCTCTTAATGCCAGTAACTAAGCCTTAGGGGAGCCATTTCAACCTTACAGAATGGGTAAAATACTAAAAAAAAGCCAGGAAAGCATCAAATGGCCGGCAGGTGGAGGTGGGGGTGGGGATAGGGGGGAAGGCTGGGGGAAGGGGGCATGGCTAAATGAGGAACTGCAGAGGACTGGACGGAGACCTCACACAGGGCAAATTTGGCCTATGAACTTGAGGGTTGACACCTCCAGTTTAATTCTAAGATTCCTTTCTGGCTTAAATGACGGTTATATTGGATCTTTAACTTCAGTAACACTCTTTAAAAGATTTGTTAAAGCTTCTCAGATTAGATGAAATGGAACGTAAAACCGAATGGATATCTGGTTTGGGACTTGTCTTTTCTATGCTCCTTTTAAAGAAAGTATCTCATGACAGATGAAAATAAATAAATCTACAGTCCTTGGCCCAGTGCCTCCAAGGCTGACCACTGTTTTACTAGATACATGACATATTCCACTTGACCTCAGTTATGTTAACCTCTTTTCATAAAGGAAAATGTATCCTGAGATCAAAGATGCGCTTTAGCATTTTTATGGGAAGTCAGCTCCAAAGCACACCAAGCTTGGGTAGAAAACTGGATATTCTGGATACTTTACTAGTCGATATACACACACACACATCCCCGTAGTCATTAGTGCATTTCTTTTTCCAGTTTCTATACAAACTAGCTTACACTCTGATTCACAAACGAAGTAAGCCTTAATACTTGGATTTCAGCCATTGAAGTAATTCCCTATCTTAGGGTGCCTCTACAAGAGGCATTTAAAGCTCTTTCAAGGCGCATTAAAAAAATTACCTCTACAAGAACGGAGCGCAAATCGGGCATAGAGGCGCGTTATCTCCCCGATTATGCGCATTATCGAATGCGCGTTAAATTGCGAGTTTTATTTTGCTCCGTCCGTTAAAGCGCATTTTGACTGTGTGAATAAGCGCTTATGCGCATTAACTACTTGTAAAGCGCATTTTGGACATCTGTTAATGCGCTTCGCCGCCTCTCGTGCAGAGGGATTAGGCGTAAATGCGCTTCTGCGATTATGCACATAATCACCTAACCAGGCACAAAAGTGAATCCTTGTAGAGGGGACCTTATTTCCTATAATGGAGAATGTTGGGGATAATCCCATAAATGTGCACAAACAATAGTCAGGGGGGAAAAAAATCAAAGCAGCAAACTTGATCTCTGAATGACTGCTATGAGTAAGATGCTTGTAAGGGTCACAATAATAATGGAGTTGGGTACACTTAAACCATTCCTCTCAATGAGGCATGTTTACACTAACACTAAGGCCATTTCTACACCTAAGAGTATAGCGGGAGGGAGGGGGAGGATCGTGGACTTATCTGCTTCTGCGATCCTCCCTGGACATCCAAACGGAAGTGCAACATCCTGGAAGGAAAGAGGGACATCATGCCTGTTTCGCCCACCATTTTTTTTAAAAAAATAATGCTGGAGCCGTGAGTGCAATTATGCTCCAACAAAAAGTAAGTAAAAAAAACAAAAAAAGCCCCGACCCTGCTCCCCCCCAAACCCGATGCCGCTGGACTCCCCCCGGCCCAGCTCCTTCCCTCTTGCTGACCCTCGCTACTCGCAGGGAGGAGGGAAGAAGTCAGGATGGGCGTTCACACTGCCCGCAGTCCTCGGGATCGTCACGGGACCACGGGTAAAATCTGGGATTACCGAGGTCTTGGTTATCCTGGGAAAATGGAGGGGTCATCCTTGCCGGCTCCCGGGTTCCCCTGTGCATCATTTGGACATACAGGGAGGACCCCGGGAAAAAAGGCTAGTGTAGATACAGCCACGTGTGCGCGCACACACACACGCAGGGTTGGATCCAGATTTAGGTCTGTGCAATTTGGCTGGCTGAAGCAGAATGTCCAGCCCTGTCCTGCCCACAGCAGCCCCTCCAGCTCCCTGAAAATGCTACACAGAGGTTCAGGGGACCCTAGTGAATGGAGGGAGCTGTGTTGTGTGTGGGGGAGGGGGTCCATGAAAATCAGGCAGAGGCCCCTTTATAGAATCATAGAATAATAGAGTTGGAAGGAGTTGCAGGCACTATACTAGAGTGACCATATACAAAAGAAAGCAGGGGCCCTGCAACTTTAACTGTTGTGATGAAGAGGGAATTTCACCAGGAACTAATTGCATACAAATGACACTGGCTGAAATTCCCTTTTCTCTACAACTGTTAAAGTTACATGAGCCCTGTCTTCCTTTTCACATGGTCAGCCTACTTAAAAAGGCATGTAGAAACCCTGTCTCCCTTCCCAAGGAGAAAATCCTCTGAAATTCTCTCCTCTCCCTGCCTCTTTCGCCAGGGTTTTTGTTTTCCTCCCCCCACCCATGAAATACCAAAAATGGAATAATCATATTTTTCCACACAGCGCTAGCTTTAAACAACAAGAACAAAACTCAGCAAATGATTGTCTCACATGGATATATAGGAATAGGACTGAACCAAGGTCTGGTGTTGTTTGAGGCAAACAACATGGCACTCTCCCCCAACAGATAAGACAGAGTCAAGGAAACAGCTTGTAGCTGTCTCTCCAAATTCCACTAGACTTTCCCATATTGTTTCATTACTGCTTTCCTTGTTATCTTTAAATGTTCCTCTCTAAGCAGAAGTTGACAAGCACAGGCAGGCGGGCAAAGGGCTTGCAGTCACTTTTGTTGTCCTGCTTTTTAATTGCCCCTATTTGGTGTCTCTGGACATGCACACAAACTCTTCAGAGACTGGATATCAAATCTGTCTCCACAGTGCTCCCGAGTCCTGGTCAAAGACGGCACCCAGAGAACAGAATACCTCATTCCCCATGTTCGGCACAGGGATCTCTAAGAGCTTTCTAATCAGCTCACTGTCAGCCTGTTTCCTCTGATCATCTGAAATGGATCCACTTTAGATTTGCTGCTGACAAACTTATTGCCTGGACTGAAAGCTTGGAAACACTGGAGAGGCCATTTGTAAAGGCTTCACTCAAATTTCTCCTGGAGACAGCAGGCGGGAGGTGGGGAGAGATTGCAAACTAGTTTTCCCCATCTTGGTGCCTTCCATATGTGTTGGACAACAACTCTCAGCGTCCTTTAGTTTGGGGATGCTGGGAGTTTTATTCCAAGACATGTAAAGGGCACCAGGTTGGGAAAGACCATAGTAGAACCATTTGCTACTGAATAAAAGGGATTTTTCAGCCGTTGAGAAATTGTCGCTCCTCCCTGTGAGCTGAATCTTTGAGTCCCTGCTATGCTCTCTCTCTCTCTCCCTCTCTCTCGAGTTAAATCCAGATTCATCCTTTGCACAGTTTGAACTTTAGCAAATGAAAGCTTCCAGAAATGTTTCCCATAAATGTTTAACTGGCCAGCTTTCAAAGCAAGCTCGTTGGATTTCTCCACATCTTCGGACATCTTCAAAGGTGACACTTGGCTGTTTGGCATTTCCCACAAAGCATAAAATCTGCATTGGCTAAAGTGTACATTTGATTCGAAAATGGGTCCCTTCAGTTTTCTGTCTTGCACAAATGATTATGGGTACCTCTAGACGGTCCCTTTCCATCATGGTGGCTTCGGATTGGCGGCAGCTGGGTTACATGACGTTGCCGCCAATCCGAAGCTATCTAGAGGCAAAGCCCCAAAGTTCTGCACTAAAAAAGTCGAGCATTTTGTCCGACTTTTTAGTTTGGAGCAAAGCAACGGCAGCATTTGCTGACTGTCGCTTTTACTCCAGCGCTTCTTGGAGGCGTGCCAAGTCTATGGCGACCACTGATTGGTCGCCATGGGCTGAGCATGGAAGGGGGTGGTGCAGTAAGCCATAAGCTCCATGCCTCCTCAGTTCTCCCCCACATTCTAAAATGAAAAAAATAAAATAAAAACTAACCTCCATGCCTCATAGTCACCCCCCCACCTTTTAAAAAGTAAAATAATAAAAAAATTAACTCACCTCCGCACCTTGCAATCCTGCCCCTCCCATTTTACAAAAGAAATAATACAAAAAAACTTACCTTTTGGGGAGGCGCGGGCATAGCAGCGGCGGCGGCAGCAAGATAAACCAGTGCGATGCTCCCTCCACTGTAGATGGGCGGAGGGAGTGCAAATGCACGTCGTGCCGCCTGCCGCCACTGGCGCAACGTAATACAGGTGCCATCAAGAGGTGGCTGTTGATACATATACAGAGAAAGCAGCTCTAAAACATGGATTAGCATGACGTGTAGGGTGACCTTCTGCCCAGTTTTGCCCGGACATGTCTGGAAAACCGGGGGGGGGGGGGGTGAGACGGGAACCAGGGTCTGGGGGAAAAATCTTTATTTGGCCCAAATCCGGAAAATTCGCAGTGTGGGAGAGGCTGAAAGACCCTTTCGGCACTTCCGGAAACAGGCCTTCCGAGCTCCGCCCATGGCACATCTGGGCTTCTGCTGGCTCATCGCTATGACGTTGGCCCAGCAGATGCCCGGATGTGTCATGGGTGGGGCTGGGAAGGCCCATTTCTGGAAATGCTGAAACGGGCCTTTCCAGACTCTCCCGTGCCCCACTTGGGCTTCTGCTGCGTTGTCGCCATAGCCCTGCCCTGCTTTGTATCTGATCAACCTAATATAGCTCCTGCAGCTTTAACTGTTGTGATGACGGAATTTCACCAGGTGCTGCATACTTACAAATGACACCTGCTGAAATCCCCTTTTCTACACAACTGTTATAGATACAGGAGCCCTGTCCTCCTTTTCATATGGTTACCCTATGCCTATCCCTCCCACTTTTTAAAACACATTTTCTTATTGGCAACTGGAATCCCTGTGGAAACTGTAGCCATGTACTCAGTCTTTTCAGACAGTTACTTGCCCTTTGCCATGCCTCCCAAAGCAGCCATTTTGTGGAGGTGCCCAGAACTTTTTCTCAATTTGCTAAATGTGCCCATGGCCCAGAAAAGTTGCCTGCCCCAGCTTTGACTAAATCAGACCAGTGCCAAGTCCACACACTTTATCCCCCCTCCCAAACACACATACTAATGTCAACAGACACACTCCCAAGAAACGTCTGCACAAGCCAACTCACACCATCTTGTCAAAACGGTGCTACCTGAATCTTCAGCTGCTCTTCATAAGGTTTGTTTGAAGTATCCAGCAAATCCAAGGAACTCCCTGGTGGAGCTGGTTAGGGCAAGTTATGTTGGATAATTCAAACCTTTCTACATGTCTGGAACCTGGCACTTTTCCATGAAAGGAGGAATCTGGTTTTCTTTATTGGAACTCACCGATGTATTCTGGAATAGGAAATCTTGACTCTTGTGAGGGCTTTCCTGGGGTGGCAGCTCACTTCGACACTTTGTGGAAACCCTGAGCTGAAACCATGAAGTGTCATGGTGCCTTTCAAAAATGTTATGCAGTCGCCATTTGTCCAATAGGCATCCCTTTCTCTATTCAGCTGTATCACCCAGATCCTAAGAGCAGGGCCAGCTTGCCTATGTAGGCAAATGAGGCGATTCGTGATATGTTTGCCAAGCCAGAACCAGCTCCTGAGCCTGTTTGGCCATGTCTGGTTTCCTTTGCAAATAGGGACTGTTATCCCAGAATCCTCTGCAACACCATAGGGAGTTGCTGTGCACACATTTTCCACTTTTGGGTGGTCCTTTGTCCCACTCTACCTATGGGCACAAAGAAACTTTCAGGCAAAAAGGACATGCTAGGAGGACAGCAGCTTTCTATGGCCTGGTTGGACTCATCATCGCACAAGTCGGAAAACTGTAGGAAGCATTGCTGCCTTATACTTTCCCCTCCACATAGAGGCTGATGCCCTTTCCACAATGCAAGGCCTTCCGGGATGTGTGTGTGTGGGGGAAGGACCCTTTGATTTCCTGCTTTGGGGATTGTCCCCCAGCCTGTACATGCCAGTGCGGCATCCTGGAATGCAAGAGGGGCATTGCGGGCGCCATTTTTTTTGAAATGTCAGAGATGGAGTGTAATTGCGCTCCACCGACAAAAGTAATTTAAAAAAACCCACCCCGAACACACTCCCCCACCCCCGGATGGACACGGTCTGCCCCCCACAACTCCGTGTCTGTTTCCATAGCCCTGCTATTCGTGGGGAGGCAGGATGAGCTGGGAACAGTGCCCACACCACCCGTGGTCCTCGGGATGGCCCTGGGACTGTGGGAAAAATTGGAATACCTGGGCAACCAGTTATCCCAGGAAAATGGAGGGGCGTCCTGCCTGTCCCCGGGATCCCCTGTGTGTCATTTGGATGCACAGGGACAATCCAGAGACAAACCCAGGAAAAATCCATGGTGTAGACATGGCCTGAGTCACATAGGCAAATTCTTTCAACATAGTAACAAAGAGCCTGAGGGCTAAACTGCATGCTATGATGTTTGTTTGTTTGTTTGCTTGTTTGATTGATTGATTTATACCCATCCCTTCCTTGCAAGGAACCCAGGGTGGCTGAAAAAAGCAGGAAAAAGGGGAAAAAAAGAAGAAGAAAAAAAGAGTAAGGTCTGAATAAAGAAAGAGAAAAAAACCTCCACAGGTGCCCAAGGAAGTTTTATTTTTTTTAAGACCCCCTACGGTGTGCATGCGTACTTGCGCATGTGCATGCATGTGGAGGGGAATGGCAGCGTTGGAAGCTTTACACCTCCCCTACCCATGCTCAGTGGTCCCAATCCAGATCAGGGGCCCATGTGCTTACAATGAGGTAAGGAAAAAAAGTGATGCTCAGCTGCATGTTGCGTATTTAAAGTAACATGTAGTTGAGCCTTGAGTCATGAACCAGGAAGTTCCTCTCCCAGACTTTTAAGCCTCGGGGAAGCCATTCTCACCCTCAAACCCACCCCACCCCCACCCCATGTGCAAGATAGGGGTAATTGTACTCACTTACCTTACAGGGCTGTTGTAAGGATGACTGGGATATTCTGTGTGATGCTTCCCCATGCCAGGATGTTGGTGTTCTCATCAACATTGTTTTGTGTACGGTGACAAGAATTTTTTTTTTCCGGTAAGACTTAGTGTAATTATCACAGTCTGTATTTCTTGCATTTTGTTTTCCTCTGATCCTGTTGCTAAGATTCACACCACCCACAGCTGCACCCACGTGTATATTGACACCTTCCAATTTAAGATAATGTTCTATACATCTGATGAAGTGAACTTGGATCCACAAAGGCTTATAAATCCATGATAAATTTGTTAGGGCACAATCCTATGCATGTTTAGACAGAAAAATGGCCTCAAACCCCAGCATTCTCCAGCCAGGCCTTTCTTCTGTCTAAACATGCAGCAGATTTTACCCTTCGTCTTTAAGGTGCTTCCTGTTTCTTGTCTTGACCACCCCAGTCCACCCTCCTCCAACCTGGGGCTCTCCAGATGTGTGGGCCTGCAGTTCCCATGGGTCCCAGCCCAACAATGCCCATCAGTCCCAGGCCATCTATCCCAGCTCAATGCCTTTGGAGGTCCCTAAGTTGGAGAAGTTTGCTCTATGTTACTATATAAATGATACCTGTTATCATGGGATCATCTTGAGTGGACCTGTAATGGGGAGATGCTGGTTCAAATCCCCACTCAGCCAGGATGCTCACTGCATGACCCTGGGCCAACTACTCTCTCAGCCTAACCTACTTCACAGGTTCATTATGAGGATGAGGGAAAGAAGCATGTAGGCAGCCTTGAGCTCTTTGCAGGAAAGATGGGATATAAATGCAATGAATGGATGAAAAGAAAATGAATGGATGGATAAAATGAATGAATGGATAAAAAGAAAAGAGCAACTAAATGATCAAGGGGATGGAGCATCTCCCCATATGAGGGAAGGTTACAAGAGCTGGGATTGTTTAGCATGGAAAAAAGGAGGGTAAGGGGAGACATGATAGAGGTGTACAAAATTATGCATGGTGTGGAGAATGTGGCTAGAGGGATGTTCCCCCCCCCTCAAAATACTATAACCCAGTGGGGTCATCCCATGAAGCTGGTGGGAGATTCAGGACAGATAAAAAGAAGGACTTCTTCATACATCACATAGTTCAACTATGGAATTCACTACCACAAGATGAGGTGATGGCCACCAATTTGGATGGCTTTAAAAGGGGGTTGAATAAATTCCTGGCTATCAATGGCTACTAGTCCTGATGGCTATGTGCCACCTCCAGTATAACAGGCAATAAGCCTATATACACCAGGTGCTTGGGAACATGGGTGGGATGGTGCTGTTGCACTTCTGTCCTACTTGTGGGTTCCTGGTTGACAGCTGGCTGGCCACTGTGAGCAGATTGTCGGACTAGATAGACCCTTGGTCTGAGCCAGCAGGGCTCTTTTTATGTTCTTCAAAGCAGCTGTGTGTTTGGGAATCATCTGCTCTGGTCCAGGGTTGCTTTTGTCAGTGGGCCTCTATCTGGATAACCCTTCATGTATCTGACGAAGTGGCTTGTAGCCTACGAAGTTCACACCATGATACCTTTGTTAGTCTTTCAGGTGATGCAAGACCCTTGGTTGGTTTGGCTGCCACTGACTTGAACATGGCTACTACCCCTCTGGAAATTGCCCGGAAGAGGAGACCTTCTTCAGAAACTCTTGATCAAGAAATTGCTATTGGGGAGGAGGAGCGAGGACAGAAAGAGAAGGCCAGGAAGATTCCAGCCACACAAGCAGGCCAGAGGCCTGATAACCTTTGAACAGCCCTTCTTTCTCCTGAGCTGACATGATACATCAAAATGAGATCCGTAATTAACCCTGCTTTTCTCCAACCAAAGGGCATGTCTCTCCCCCACATCCCATTTTTGTCTGACCGTCACCCTCCATCCAATGTAACAAGTAAGCGAGCCGTGTGTGCAGCCGCCTTGAAAGGTAGTAGCCCGTAGTTTGCCTCTGGGCAGATATTTACTGCTGCATCTGGCTTTGCTTTGCCATACTGTCAACCTCCCCTTTCCCTTCGACATTTGTTTTCTTTTTATTAAATTTCCCGTCTGGGTCCTTGAGTCTGTATTTTTAATGTCAACAACCGCTTTTATCGCAGATAATAACTTCCTCTTACCGAAGGGGAACGATCCCTACCATCTTCCAGGCTTTTCAAATTACATTTCATGAAGAGGCTCTCAAGTGCTGCATTGGGCTGCGCCCTACCATCTCTCTCTCACACACACACATATATATATATATATATTTATAGTCATCTAATTCTAAGGTACAAGAGCCAAGAGCCAGCTCTGCTGCCTGCCATTTTCCAAAGAAGGCTCCCACCCAACCATGTGGCTCTTCCTCAAGCCTGCATTGTAACTAGATGCTGGAGAAGTTCAGGAAGGGAATGGCATACACTTAGCAGAAATGGGAGTAGCTAGAGTTGCAAACTGGCCGGAAAGAATTAGACTGGCCCAGCCAGAAGTTTCTTCACCTTCCTGGCCAGTTGCAACCGCAAGGCAGATGGAAAGTCAAGGAAAGCAATGTGCATTCATTGCTTTCATTTAAAATGACGACAACAACTTTTTAATCCGGCTTAAATGAAACCTTTCAGAGGCCACTCTGCAAATGCAGAGAGTTGCTTTGTCTTTTCTTTGGGTTGGATCCAGGACCTACCCTCCATGTGAGGAAGGGCTCTGCTCGTGGAAGGTCCCTCTGCCTGATTTTGGGGGATTCCCCCCACCCCAACTGCTCACCTCATTACTAAGGGTCTCCTGACTGTCTACATAGCATTTTCAGGGGGCTGGAGGTGTTACCATGGGAAGGATGGGGCAGACAAGACCACTTTTGCCAGCGCAGCTGATGCAGCTTAAATCTGGATCCAACTCATTGAGCTTTTCTACATGAAGCATTCATTGTGCTCTTGTCATTTATGGTTGTTTATGGGTTCGTTACATGATGCTGTTATCCTCCAGTTTCACTTCTGTTTTTAAACTGCACTTTTGGCAAGATTTTTTAGAGCAGGGAAAATGCAGTATAATTTGTGAAAGTGAGAAAAAACACTTCTTCCACTTGTGTAATTGTGCTATTCCACTATACTACAGTGCCATCTAGTAGTTATATAGCAGGAAAGCGAGCACTCTTTGTGTAGTGCTCAGATTTCAATTCTGAGACAAAACTGAAAACGGATTTAGAGACTTGTGTGGAAAAGCTTCTTGACTTTTTTGTTTTTAAAGCAGCTTCATTTCAGAGATGGAAAACTTTCTGCACTTGTTCAGATACAACTGGTCCTCAGGTCCATTTTTGAAAAAAGTCAGTTCTGAGTGGGAAGGTTCTGTGCACATACTCAGATGTATCTTATCCTTAGGTCCTTAAAAGAAAAAAAGTTCCCTTTGGGTGGTGGGAGGAACCACTTTGCATCATGCTTTGCATAATAAATAATGCAGTCCAAGCCATATTATTAATTACTTAGGGCGTAAGCCTATGCATGTTTAGACAGAAAATAAGTCCTATAACTCCATGTTGGCTGAGGAATACTGGAAGTTTTATGGGTTTTTTTCTGTCTAAACATGCATAGAATTGCACCAAGTAAACACCAAATTTTGTTGATATTTAATGAAGATAATATTTTTGTCTTAACTTCACATCAACATTAAGTAAGTTTGAAATGTGTTTAATAGGGATGTACCTTGGATTAAGCCAAAGTCTATGGGTGCCTCTAGACAGACAGTATCCGTCGTGGTGGCTTCGGAATGGCGGCAGTTGCATTACATGACGCTGCCGCCAATCCAAAGCCATCTAGGGGCAAAGCCCCAAAGCTCCGCATTAAAAAAGTCGGGCATTTAGTCTGACTTTTTTAGGATTGAGCGACGCGACGACGGCTTTTGCCGTCTGTCGCTGTTGCTCCGGAGCTTCTCAGAGGCCATGGGCTGGGCAGGGAAGGGGATTTTGTCCAGTGAGCTATAAGCTCACCGGACCACCTCTGCCTCGCTAGACCTCCCTTCTCCCCATAAAATAAATAAAAAATAAAACAACCCCCCTTCTTCCCCACTCCATGTTTAAAGAAAAATAAATACATAAAAAAGCATTAAAAAACCCACTTCCCACCACCGACCATCTGCCCTACTTCCCCACCCCATGTTTAAAGTAAATAAATAAAAAATAAAATGTAAAAAAACCCCTTCCCGTCGCCGGCCACCCGCCCTACGTCCCCCCACCCCAGAAAAAATAAAATAAACGTACCTTAAATGCCGCTTGGCAGGTGTGGCAGCAGTTGGAAAGCCCACTATTGTGCTTCTTGCATGTAGAGGGACGCAAGGAGTGCAATTTTGCATCGCACCTCCTGCTGATACCAGCGCGACGTGGAAGAGAAGCCATCTAGAGGCAAGCAAAGTGGTCTTCCCTCTGAAGTGATCAGAACCGAGTCTGCAACTTGCATGATACTTCACTCACATTTTGGCTTTGGAAAGCCAGACACGGTCTTCCCACAAGTAACATCTTTCATTCTCTCTAAAAGAGCAAGGGACTGACAGATCAACCTTCTAAACCCAGGGCACATTTCACCAGGGGCTCCTCAATCACTGTGCTTTGAGGGAGGACAAAGATGGGCCATGGCTTATAAAACCTATATCTGCTTGGGCCTTAAATACCTAAGCTCCTCTATTAAAAATTAATCTATGGTGTCTATAATCTAAAGTCATCTAAACTGTAATGTTTTGCTTCTGTACAATAAAACCTTGTTTGCAGAGCATTTCCAATTTTTTCTTTTTTAAAAAAGAGTTCAACAATGTTCACAGTTGCTGAGTGGGGAGAAGGCTTAGCCATCTGCATGATTACATCCTAATTTGTATGACTGGAATATTTTTTTCCCCAAGTGAAAATTTGCATGGCACAATGAGATGAATTAAAATATTTCTTGCGAGGGGCATAGGATATTACAAGCCCTCCTAAGAGGTCAAAATGAGCACCTTAAAAAGCACTTTAACCAGTCGAAGCTGGTGACTCTAATGTCAGTGGGGCGATGAATCCACTCCAGATATCAGTCAGAAGCAGTCAGAACTCTAAAGGAGCTTCTGCACCTTGGATAGCTCCATTAGAGTTCTGACTGGTTGTGACTGATACCATGGCTCGGCTTACAGATACAAGCCAAGTTGGCTGCACCATGGAACTCTGATGAGCCCCCAAAGGGCTGGATTTCCCAGCGATGGAGACCCCTACAGAAAGCTCAGCTGAGTTCAGTTGGATTTACTCCTAGGTAAATATGTCGGATTGCAGCCTGAGATACCCCCAGCTTGTGAATCACAGAGTTCAAAAATGTCTGTTATGACTTTTCGGCCTGGGCAGCTCTGGAGAAGTTGTATAGCAGAAAACACAACCTTGGCCAAGATACACACACTTGAAAGGCTCTGTTGTAAATGTAAACAAACACTGCATGCACTCATAAGCAGGGAAGGGAACCGGAGCTTGGTCCCATTCAAAATCATTTAGTTTACTTAGCAAATCAGGGTCTGTTGAGGAGACCTTGAAGGCCCCGCTTATAGCACAGGGCAATGTTATTGGGGCAATGGCAATTTAGGGAATGGGATAAAATCAGCCCTTTATATCGGGGTGGGTAACTTGCACTCGGTGGCCTGCATGCACCCTGCTGCTCCCCTGTGTGGCCTCTGCTGTCCGCCACTAAAATTTGTGACGGCAAAAAAAACCTTGGACGTTCAAGCTAAATCTGGCCATCGTAGCATTCTGTAGTGGTTTGCTGCCCAAAACCGGTTGCAAACTGGCAATTTTTTTTGCCACTGCTTCACAGAATTCTCTCTCTCTCTCTCTTTGTGTGTGTGAAAATGCCCCCTAGACTTCCTGAAGCTGCCTCACTCTGCCTAACAGTAGGGCCGGCTCTGTTTCATATCCTTCCAGGCCTGAGCATCTTTAAAGAGAGATAAGACATTGAAATCGTACATTTTAAACCAAAGTTTTCCAATGGCAATCATGAGGGAAACATCAAAAGGAAATGTCTCGGAGATGACTAGGGGAATGTTTACCACCATAGCTTGGGCACAGCACATGTTTTGGGAGGCAGAAGTCCAAAATTCAATTCCTTGGATTTCCAATTAAAAGGGTTAGGAAGCAAACAATGGGGAAGCAAGACCTCTGCCTGAGACACTAGAGAGTCATTTGCACATGAAAGTCGGCAATAGTGGGCTAGGTGGACTAATACTCTGACCCGGTCTAAATCGGATGCCCAGGTGTCCTACTTTACGGAGGATAGCCCTCTATTTGAAAGCTCTGTTTGAAGGTGTCCTCCAATTCCATACGACACTACTTTGCCCCCTGTTTCCCCCTAAACCATGCAGCGTCGCTGCTGCGAAGCAGAATTGAATGAGTTACGTGGCAGAAGAGAGCACGGGCTATCCAGCCTGGGAATAATCGCAGCACCATTGTGAGATGATGAGAATGGGAAACCACAAAAACCTTTTTATAAAAATGGCAACTCTGCGCAACTTTGAAAGCTGCTGCTACATTTCATCTATTTTATACATTTTATATCTTAACTACCCTTACTTTTGTTCTCTAATTTTTACATCGCCATGGCAGCCATTACAAAGTTTATTGAGCCTGCTTCCTGCCCCCTGCCCTGCATTCCCACGCCTACCCTTGTCTGGGATCCACCCCTAGGTACACCCACTTTCTTAAACCAAATGAAGCCACCACTGATGGATGAAGTAACAATGTGGTGACATCAGAGCCATTCAAAAAGTTGCAGTAAAATGACACTTTGAAAAAGTGCAGTGTCACCGGAAAAAGTGTGATGTGGCTGCGAGTTAGAGGCTGCATCATTTAAACAATGGGGTGCAACTGTACAACCATGACAGGGCACTGAAGGTATATAGACAGGCCCGAAGTCTGGATGAAAGTGAAAGAAAGATAAGGAGTGAAAGCAGGGGCCTTGAAGTTGCCCATCAACAGTGGCCACCTGGAGAGTATCCTGAGTAGGTACACAGCTCAACTGGTCAGTCTTCCCATCTATTTACTTGTTTATTTACTGCATTTCTATATGACCCAAAAGCCAAAGCTCTCTCAGTGGTTCACAAAAATTAAAACTATAAAATACAACACGTACAAAATTTAAACCACAATATAAAACCACAATATAAACCAGAATAAAATCAAACAGCAATGCAGAGATTTAAAATACACTTTTAAATAATAATAATAATAATAATAATAATAATAATTTATAACCCGCCTCTCCCTCCGGATCGAGGCAGAGAACAACAACAGTATAAAACACAAGAATCACAAACAGTTAAAAAAAAAATTTAAAACAAGAAAAAATACATTATTAAAACATCTTAAAATTCATCCGGATAGGCCTGCTGGAAGAGAGCAGTCTTCATGACTCTCTTAAATTCGTGAAGACTGCTAATTTGTCTAATCTCCTCTGGCAGACCATTCCATAGTCTGGGAGCGATGGAAGAGAAGGTCCTCTGGGTAACACTCGCCAGCCTAGTTCTGGCTGGCTTGAGTAAGTTCTTCCCAGAGGACCTAAGTGTGCGGGGTGGATTGTACGGGAGAAGGCGATCCCATAGGTAGCCTGGGCCCAAACCATGTAGGGCTTTAAAGGTAATAACCAACACTTTATACTTCGCCCGGAAACTGACTGGCAGCCAATGAAGTGATTTTAAAACTGGTGTAATGTGGTCACCCCTAGGTGTACCGGTGACCAACCTGGCTGCCATATTTTGAACAAGTTGAAGTTTCTGGACTAGGCACAAAGGTAGCCCTATGTACAGCGCATTGCAGAAGTCAAGCCTTGAAGTTACCAGCGCGTGCACTACCGTCTTTAGGTCTTCCAACTCTAGGAAGGGGCGCAGCTGGCGTATCAGCCGAAGCTGACAGTAACCACAAGTTAAAAGACTAGGATGGTAAAATGTTAAAATACTGGGGAAATAAAAAGGCGTTCACCTGGTGTCAGAAAGAGTATAAGGTAGGTGCCAGGCGACCTCTCTGGGGAGCTCATTCCACAGCCGGGGTGCCACAGTAGAGAAGGCCCTCCTCCTGGTACCCACCTACCTAGGCTGACCATCTGAAAAGGAGGACAGGGCTCATATAACTTTAACAGTTGTAGAGGAAAGGGAATTTCAGCAGGTGTCATTTGTATGCAATTAGTTCCTGGTGAAATTCCCTCTTCATCACAACTGTTAAAGGTGCAGGCACTATACTAGAGTGACCATATGCAAAAGAAGGCAAGGCTCTGCAACTTTAACAGTTGTGATGAAGAGGGAATCTCACCAGGAACTAATTGCATACAAATGACACTGGTTGAAATTCCCTTTTCTCTACAGCTGTTAAAGTTATATGAGCCCTGTCCTCCTTTTCAGATGGTCAGCCTACACCTACCTCACTTCCTTTGACAGGGGCTCACAGAGAAGGAACCCAGAAGATGATCATAGTGTTCAGGCAGGTACATATAGGAGGAGGCGTTCCTTCAGATAACCTGTTCCCAAGCTGTTTAGGGCTTTGAATGTTAATACCACCACTTTGAATTGGGCCTGGACCTGGACTGGCAGCCAGTGAAGTTGGAAAAACATTGGCGTAATATGGTCGTATTGGCCAGTCCTTGCTAATGGTGAGATGTATTGTATTTCTATTGAAATTATAGTAATTATGTCTAATTTTGCATCTCTCTCTCTCTCTCTCTCTGTCTGAGTCTTTCTCAATTAGCATAAGCAAATGCTATGCAAATTGGTGCCCTCTTTTGTCCTTGGTTTTTTTACAATGCATAAGTGACTGCCCTAAATATATGGCAGGCCTCTGTGCTCCTATTCTGAGAGTCTCAGCAGTGGAACGTTCCGCAGCAGTGGCAGGAACCAGCTAGCACTGGCATTGCTCCATGATGGACGGATGCACTGAACGCACACACAGCCTTGGCTATGAGGTTCGTTCTTTTCAGTAGGGCCAAATATCAAGAAAGTGCTGAGCTAGGGGTTCGCAAGTGAGCTGCAAGGCCGGGGATGGGTTGGATCTGTCCCCTCCTGCTTTCAGAGAGGAAGAGAGGGAGAGAGAGAAGAGTGCATTGGGGAGGCCAAAGTATTAGGAACAATGTAAATAAAAGGCAATGCGATAAGATGGATTTTCCTATGATCTCATCATTTAATTACAGAGGCAAAACCAAGTGAGCTGCCAAAGTAAACTGTTCTGGAAATGCTGGGCAGCTAGACACTAGCAGCTTTTTGATAAGCGTTTATATTTATCTGCAGGAGAAAGAGGAAGAATTACTGGAGCTTTTACCAGCACTTGTATCTCTTATAAACTACATGTACAAGGACTGTTTACTGCACAATGTTTATAATTTACCTCCCTGGCTCGGTAGGCCTGTTCAGATGACCAATGAATGCCTGGAGTGTTTTGGGATCACAGTCCCATCCTCGCTGGGGCCTTTAATCATTTAATCAATTTTATTCTTAGGACACACTAGAAGCTTTCTCATGGAAGAAGTTACCTCTCATTGCTTTCTTACACTGTTTTTTAAAAAACCCTGCAGTGCAGTCAAGTAAAGAGTGATTCACACACACATTCAGTGCCATGAAAGGCACATGAAATAAATAAATAAATAAACAAACAAACAAACCAATGCTGGCCAACTGAAGACTGTGCCACATGGCAAGCCATTCATGTGAACAGCTCTGGAAGACGTTCTGGCCATTTTTGCTACAGGATCTGATGCAGGGGTATCACACAGCCATTTGAAGAGGGGAGCTTACATAGGTGTCCTCACTTTGCCTCCACCAAGCCACATCTGTGTCTCCCTCCTCCCTCCAGGGCTTTATCCTTGGTTGAATTTATATGCACAGGCAGGAATTCTGAGACTTGTAGTTCCACCCTGACTCTCTTTGGCCCTGGGAGCACCTGACTCTGTTGCCTTTGCTGTAACCTCCTGCCTGAAAGCTAAAGGGAAGGACTTCTTCACACAGTGGCCAAGGTGTCGTGATGGCCACCAATGTGGATGGCTTGGTAGGGTGACCAGATAAAATTCAGGTCAGGGCTCATGTAACTTTAACAGTTGTACAAAAAAGGGAATTTCAGCCAGTGTCATTTGTATGCAATTAGTTCCTGGTGAAATTCCCTCTTCATCACAACAGTTAAAGGTGCAGGGGCCCTGCCTTCTTTTGTATATGGTCACTCTAGTATAGTGCCTGCAACTTTAACTGTTGTGATGAAGAGGGAATTTCACCAGGAACTAATTGCATATAAATGACACTGGCTGAAATTCCCTTTTCTCTACAACTGTTAAAGTTACAGGAGCCCTGACCTGGATTTTATCTGGTCAGCCTACGGCTTGGGGAACGAACCAGGCCACCCACAGAACCTCTCCTTGCTCCTATGCAATGTCAGGTCAGTTAAAAACAAAACTAATATAATCTATGACCTCCTTACAGATGAGGAGGCTGACCTGGCATGCTTCAGAGAGACCTGGCTGGGAGATGACAGTGGCCCAACATGGGCCCAGGCTCTCCCATCTGGGTACTGTGTTAGTGAACAGGTGAGGGAACGTGGGTGGGGGGTGGGGTGCGGAGTAGCTGTGGTCTACAAAGATAACCTTAACCTGACCAGACTTCCTGTTCGTGAATTGAATCACATCGAATGTGTGTACCTGAGTCTGAAGACCAGATATAGACTAGGGATTCTGTTAGTGTACCGGCCACCCCGCTGCCTATCAGACTCCCTGGCCGAGCTCATGGAACTGGTATTGGAGCTGGTGTTGGATTCGCCCAGGCTTTTGGTCCTGGGCGACTTCAACATCCATTCGGGACCAGTTTGTCAGGTGCAGCTCGGGAGTTCATGGCATCCATGACAACCATGGGCCTATCCCAATTGGTCTCTGGACCTACACATTCAGCAGGTCACACCCTTGATGATGTTTTCAGTTCTGAACAGGCGGATCTGTGGGTGGAGGTGACAAATACCTCTGCGTTTTCATGGACAGACCATTTTCTGGTCAGGGTTAGTATCCGCCCCTGCAGGGGTGGCGGACCTATTAAAATGGTCCACCCTCGAAGGCTGATGGATCCTTCTGGATTCCAGAAATCCTTAGAGGGTTCTATGGCTGGTATCGTCGACAATCCTGTAGAAGCCCTGGTCAATAGATGGAATCAAGACCTAACTAGGGCTAGCGACACGATCGCCTCCAAACATCCTCTCCGACCCGCTTCTAACTGGGCACCCTGGTATACTGAAGATCTCAGGGAGTTGAAGCGGGAAGGACAGCGACTGGAGCACCGATGGCGGAAAACTCGACTTGTATCCGACAAGACAAGACATAGAGAACATCTTCGTTCCTATGGAGTGGCAATACGTGCAGCGAAGAAAGCTTTCTTTTCTGCACGCATTGCGTCTGCGAAGTCACGTCCAGCAGAACTGTTCAGGGTGGTGAGGGGTGTAACCCAGGCACCTTCCCCCCTGAACCCAATTTTAGAGCCTTCTGCAGTTTGCTGTGATGCCTTTAATGACCATTTCTCAGATAAAATCTCTCAGATAAGAGCCAGCTTAGACTCCATCATTATAGCAGAAGCTGACAATGGAATGTCCAGTAACTCCGTGAGTAGAACTACACTGGATCAGTTTCAGTTGGTGAGTACTGAGGATGTGGACAAGCTGCTTGGACAAGTGAGGAGGACAACTTGCCCTCTCGATCCCTGTCCTTCTTGGCTGGTCGTCCAGGGAGGAGATGCAGTTAGATCACATCTACAACATATTATTAATGCATCTCGCAGGGAGGGGAGTTTTCCAACATTTTTAAAAGAGGTGGTAGTACGGCCGCTTCTAAAAAAGCCTTCCCTGGACCCTCTGGACTTTAATAACTATAGGCCAGTATCAAATCTTTCATTTTTGGACAAGGTGATCAAGAGGGCGGTTGCCTTCCAACTCCAAGCAGTTTTGGATGATACAGATTTTCTAGACCCATTTCAAACCAGCTTCAGGGCAGGATATGGAGTTGAGACTGCTATGGTCGCCTTAGTGGATGATCTACACCTGAGTATTGACAGGGGGAGTGTGTCCCTGTTGGTACTCCTGGACCTCTCTGCGGCTTATGATACCATCGACCATGGTATCCTTCTGGAATGCCTGAGGGGATTGGGAATTGGGGGCACTGTGCTTCAGTGGTTCTGGTCCTGTCTCTCAGGTAGGTGCCAAATGGTGATGCTTGAGGATAGTTGCTCTTCAAAGAAGGAGCTGCTATGTGGTGTACCACAAGGTGCCATCCTTTCCCCAATGCTGTTTAACATTTATATGAAACCGCTGGGAGAGATCATCTGGAGGCATGGGGAGGGGTGCTATCAGTACGCTGATGACACCCAAATATATTTCTCTATGCCTTCGACAACATCATCAGCTAAGGATAGTGTGTCTCCTCTGAATGAATGCTCGGAGGTGGTAATGGGCTGGATGAGGAAAAACAAATTGAAGTTGAATCCAGACAAGATGGAGGTGCTTGCTGTCAAAGGCCACAACCTGGGTTTGGAGGTGTGTCAACCAGTTCTGGATGGGGTTACACCCCCCCCTGAAAGACTGTGTTTGCAGCTTGGGGGTACTCCTGGATCCATCGCTCCAAATGACAGCCCAGATTGATGTGATGGCCAGGAGTGCCTACTATCAGCTTCGGCTGATACGCCAGCTGCGCCCCTTCCTAGAGTTGGAAAACCTAAAGTCAGTAGTGCACGCACTGGTAACTTCGAGGCTCGACTTCTGCAATGCGCTGTACATAGGGCTACCTTTGTGCATAGTCCGGAAACTTCAACTAGTTCAAAATATGGCAGCCAGGTTGGTCACCGATACACCTAGGGGTGACCACATAACACCAATCTTCAAATCACTCCACTGGCTGCCAATTAGTTTCCGGGCGAAGTATAAAGTGTTGGTCATTACCTTTAAATCACTACATGGTTTGGGTCCAGGTTACCTGCGGGATCGCCTTCTCCCATATAATCCGCCCTGCACACTCAGGTCCTTTGGGAAGAATTTACTCCAATCAGCCAGAACTAGGCTGATGAGTGCTACCCAGAGGACCTTCTCTTCTGTCACTCCCAGACTGTGGAATGGCTTGCCAGAGGAGATTTGACAAATTAGCAGACTTCTGGAATTTAAGAGAGCCGTGAAGACTGTTCTCTTCTGGCAGGCCTATCCAGTTGAATTTTAAGATGTTTTTAATAATGTATTTGTTTTTATCTGTTTTAATGTTTTATCTATTTTATGATTCTTGTATTTATATTTATTGTGGTTCCCCGCTTTGATCTGGATGGAGAAGCAGGTTAGAAATAAAATAAAATAAATAAATAAATAAAGGTAGGGTGACTATATGAAAAGGAGGACAGGGCTCATGTAACTTTAACAGTTGTAGAGAAAAGGGAATTTCAGCCAGCATGCAATTAGTACCTGGTGAAATTCCCTCTTCATCACAACAGTTAAAGTTGCAGGCACTATACTAGAGTGACCATATACAAAAGAAGGCAGGGCCCCTGCAACTTTAACTGTTGTGATGAAGAAGGAATTTCACCAGGAGCTAATTACATGCAAATGACACTGGCTGAAATTCCCTATTGAAAGGGAGGTTGGATAAATTCCTGGAGGAGAAGGTTATCAGTGGTTACTAGACCTGATGGTTATGTGCTACTTCCAGTATCAGAGGCAGAAAGCACATATGCACCAGGTGCTGGAGAACATGGGTGGGAGGGTGCTGTTGCATCTGTGATCTGCTTGCATGGTCGACAGCTGGATGGCCACTGTGTCAAAAGAGTGCTGGATTAGACAGAGCCTTGGTCTGACCCAGCATAGCTCTTATGTTCTTAAGGTTCTGCAAGGCATTAGCTGTAGATACCATTGCTTGTGAACGCCATGTCTGTTGCAGATGGAGCGAAGAGGACGTAAGAAGAGCTGTACTGAATCTGAACAATGGCCTATCTAGTCCAGCACAACGTTCCCACAGTGGCCTCCTAAATGCCTATGGGAAGTCCATTAGTGTATTAGCACCCTCTTGCTTATGTCCCTAGCCACTATATAGACACATAGTGCCTTCAATTCTGGAGGTAACATATAGCCATCAGGACCAAGAGCCACTGATATACTTACTTTCTGTGAAACGGTCTAATCCCCCTTTAAAGCTGTCCAACTTGATGGCCACCACTATATGTTATAGAAACAAATTCCATAGTTTAACTATGTGTTGTGTGAAGAAGTACTTCCTTTAATCTGTCTTGAATTTCCCACTGTTTAATGGGGATGGCCCTGGGTTCAGGCATTATGAGGGAGGGAGAAAAACTGCTCCCTATCCACTTTCGTCACATCCTGCATAATTCTGTACGCTTCTATCACGGCCCTCCTCACATTCTTTCAAAAGCTAAATCGCTCCAAACCTTATAACCCTTTTCTCATAGGGCAGAGTTGCTCCAGCCTCTTGATCATTTTGATTGCTCTTTTGGGGACGTTTTCCAGGTCCGCAATATCCTTTTTGAGGTGTGGTGCAGCATTCCAGTTGTAGTTGCACCATAGATTTGTCTAAGGGCATTATGATATTGGCATTATGATATAAGGGCATTATGATATTGGACGTTTCATTTTCAATTCCTTTCCTAGTGATCCCCAACATGGACTTTTGTCTTTTTCACAGCTGCTGCTGCAAAGTTTGCCCATCACTAGCTTTAGGGGCGTACTAAAAAGGACAGCAGATGGCCATGGAAAGGCATTGGTTCATTCCAAATGGCCACAGGAAATCATTGGGAGATTTTAGGGATAGGAGTTGTTCCCTAAAACCACTCTGTTAGTAAGTATTTTGATTCTGAGTGGTTTTCTGTGAAAAATAAATGTTTCTTCCCTTTAGGTATTTTGATTTGAAGATGATCTCTAAAATCTTCAAATGGTTTCCTATGGCCATTCAGATGTACCAATGCGTTCCAGTGGCCATTGGAGTGCCCTTCTTTGTAGTATGTCCCTTAGCTTTATATACCTATTGGGAAATTATGTCCACAGACACAAACTCTACATTGATAACGTAAGCACTCATTTCCACGCCATCCAAATGTAATGGATCCTGTAACTTCTTCACCTTTAGTGGCAACTGGGAGCAACTTATAATGGATATAAATGGATTACTTTGACTGTCCGATGGGTCCGCTGTCCTTTCAACTCAAAGCTTGTGCCGTTTCTCAAAGCAGGGGCATGGAATCTTTGCAGTGTTTGTCTTGACTTTGCTGTTTGAAAATCTCTCAGCTCTCCTGATCCGTGAGTGGTTTGAGGAATGGTATAAGTAGACATTAACCTTGTGACCTTCTTGTTTATATACCTCCTGTAATTCTGCTCTGCTTGTATTTCTGAGGTTACCAAAGGCAAACTTGTGTGCACAGACTCTGAATGTCTCTCTGTGTGTACACTGAAATGTTTTCTATCAAGATCACTGATAACCACATCCCTTCCAAACAAAAGCTTCAAAGGGGAGCCAGCTACCGAGTCTGCAGGAGGATTTGTTCCTGCCCCCTCCTGCCATCTCCCAGCACAAATTTCTGCACAAAGTTATGGGTACAAGTGTATACATAAAGAGACAGTTGCATGAGGCCAGATTTGTGCGCTTTGAAAACATGACAGATATTTCCCAAGCTTTTCCAGGACCACAACTCATCTCTAACAATGATCTTCGATAAAGGGCCCTCCTTTTTTTCTTTTCTTTTAAAAAAACATATATACGTTAGTGTGAATGTCTGAAAATTGGACAATCCCGACAGTCCCAGATTAATTTTGTGAGTGTCTGAAAAGTGAGAGGTACATTGGTGGTTAATGACAACCGTTACCAGCAGTTATAGTTAGGGGCATCTCCCAAAAAAGTAGGGAAATTGATTTGGTTTTGAATATTTCACATGTGGATATCAATATTCACTGAATTTTTGAACAGTCATCATAATTTAGATGCAGGGTAGGTTAAAATATATATTTAGAAACATAATCCAGTGCGGAGAAGCTCTCAGGGACTACGTTTCAGTGGTGAGCAAAGGGGGTGGAGCCAAAGGCAAAAGGGTGGAGTAAAAAATAAATCCCCCAACATAGTTTAGCTTAAAGCTCTTACTGCCAGTAATTAAGCCTTAGGAGAAGCACTTCAACCCTTTAGAATGGTGGAAAAAACTACACAAAACCCGGGAAATCACCAAATGGTCAGTGGTGATGGGAAAGGGGGAGTGGCCAGGGGAAGGGGCATGGCAATCTGGGGAATTAGCTTGGGTCCCAGGAGGGCCAGAGTTGGCCTCTGGGCCTGAGGTTCCCCACACTTGCATTGCAGCTGCATTATGACTAGGGATGGATGGACACACCTGTTTGTCAGACACCATCCGCCCCCACTTGCGGCACTGCACAAGCATCTTTTGAGACTCAGCAAGCTTCCAACGACATCACAAGAGCGTCCACCATTGTCCGGAGCCTCCATTGGGCGCAACAATGGAAGTTTCGGAAATTAAACTACAATGTAAAAACGCAATATAAAGTACAATGAAAGAAGTACAATCAGAATAAAACTGAGTAGCAATACAAAGATCTAAAATACAGATTTAAAACAGGAGAGTTGAAAGTAAAGGCCCCATTTATGCAATGGGAACAATATTTAATTTTCAGAACCTCCATTGTTAAGCACAATAGAGACTCCGGATGAGGGCAGATGGCTGCTGGGTGCTTGTGGGCCATGTGGGCACTCGAATATGCCATGGGTGCCCGACTGGGTCCAGGAGTACAGACACGGGGAAGTCGGCGAGACTCCCGAACCCAATCGGGTGCCCGCGGCATCCCTAACAACGACTCTTCCTTGTGCCACTTGGATGACATCAAAAGCTGATGGGCACACTGAAGGAGCCTACATTGCCACGGCTTCGGCGATACGCAACAGGGGCATGGAGAGGAGCCACATCATGCTTCGGCTATTGGGTGGTATAAAAATGCAGTAAATAAACAAATGAACAAACACCTCTGCAACAATGGAAAGGAGCAGTTCCGGCTTCCAGCCACAAAGACGGCATGATAAAGGCTGCTGAAAGGGAACATAGCACTGCACTGTCACAATGTTTTCATGCAAACACACCGAGCAGAGCACGTCACTCCATGTTCCTTTCCCCAAGAGTCCCCCTCTCTGGCATCATTATATTGGGCACAACCATTTTTATTTCCATGTTAAAGCAAGTGACGAAATCCCCAACCCAACCAGCTTGCTGCCCTCTCTGTAAGAGCCCTGGAAAGCATCAGCACCGGTAACACTGCCTCAAGCTTGGTCATGAATCTTTTACTTGTCATACACTATGAATGTGATGGGTCAACAAATATTTTTGAAGTCAACAAATATTTTTTTAAAAATGCGTCCAATGAATAGAAGAGGTGCATCAGATCTGCTAGCCTGTGGGTGGGGGTAGGGGTGTTGGAGAAATCTGCAACAGAACCAAATGAGTTTGGAATTTTATGAGTCCGGCCCACGGATTCTGCAGCGGGTGGGCCTCTCCCCCACCGGGCAAATTCTGCGGTTATGCGGAACATTTTTTTAACTTCAGGAATTTTATGCAAATTTCATCATAGAGAAATGCACCCCCCCCAAAAGCCAAAAATATCCATTACCTTCATAGGCTAAAGGGTGAAAATGCGCATTTTTGGGGATTTTTTTTGCAGTTTTTGGCGTCATCACTACTAAAGGTAGGATCTTTACACCAGAGCACACTGGAGCCAGTGTGTTGATCCATGGGATCAGGCTGGTCAACAAGATTGGCATGGGCAGGTGCCCCACAGTGCCGAGCCCCAAGACCAGGGCTGAGGAGATTGGGGGCAACAGACCTCAGCAAGCAGAGTTGGGGTGCGCTTAAAGGGAAGCATATTGACAGGTGTTTTATTTTAAAATAAAGTTGACAAAGCTGTCTTATATATGTGTCTTCTGACCACATACTGCAAAATGTAGAGTCTGGGTTATAAAACTGATTTTTCATCAGTTAGGGTAATGGTGATGGAGAGGGAGAGGAAGAGAGAAAGAGAGAAGCTCAAACAAATTACTTCAACAATTTGTTTATCCTGTTTATCATAGCAACGTCTAGATTTGTATGTGCCACCATTTCTGGCATGGGAGTAGGTACACACTTCTGAAGTGTGTGTGTGTATTTGATTCTATCTATCTATCTATCTATCTATCTATCTATCTATCTATCTATCTATCTATCTATCTCTCTATCTACCATCTATCTATCTATCTATCTATCTATATCTCTATCTACCATCTATCTATCTATCTATCTATCTATCTATCTATCTATCTATAATCTATCTATCTATCTATCATCTGTCTGTCTGTCTATCATCTCTATCTATCTATCTATCTATCTATCTATCTATCTATCTATCTATCATCTACCCATCCATCCATCCATCCATCCATCCATCTATCTGTCTGTCTGGGATTTCCATCTCTGGTGTCAAAGCACCTCCACAACAGTTATGCAGCAAACCAGCAAATGACCAAATGATGCACCCTGATCCCAGATCAGCGAGTTCTGTTTTGTGTACAGTAGGGACATAGATGTTTGCACCCAAAACATGAAAGCATTGGCAGAACAGCAGACACGACTCTGAGCCTAGCCGTGGCTCCAGTGACAGACGGCACCAGCTCCAGCCAGTCTGGTCTCTTGCACAAACCGGTCCTCCCCCCCCCCCCTCATGGCATGTGGGCCTTGTGTGTGTTGACTCCACCCTAAAGAACAAATGACAAAAAAGAGCCCTTGAGTGAGAATGGCTTGGCTGGGACTCAGGAGGGATGTGTCACTCAAAAACATTGTACACTTGGAGACACTTTGTCTGCATCTTTGGTTTAAACAAAGGGCAAGCATTATTAATCTATTACATTCTGAAAGGTTCTCCTGCTTTTGAGAGGTTAGGCGAGCCAGTGTGGTAATGACGATTGCCTAATACTCCACTCAAGACACTTAAGCACCACGTTAACCCAGCCCCTAGAGAGAGAGAGGGCACAGTCAGCATGACCTTGTCCCATGCATCTTTTATGTGCATCTCTTTTGCACATGGACTGGATCACATCCTTTTGAAATGCGATTGGCTTCAGGAAACATTTCTGGGGCACGAGGCCGCGGCAGCCAACATTCCTCCACCTCTGGAACATGTTTGGCATCGGCTGTTCTCCTAAAGTTGGATGGGCATCACAACGGGGATGCATCACTCTGAAAGAAAAGAGCTCTCTTGAGGAGTAAGGATCCGCCTTCAGCTTTCGTAACGGAGGGAGAGGACCAGCAAAGAATGACCAGAGCATGACAATAAAGAATAAAGTGCCTGACAGAAGAGATAAAAGCAGTAATTCGAATACATCCAGACTGAATATGGGAGGGGGCCATAGCTCAGTGGCACAGCACATGTTTTCTTAGGCTCAGTCCCTAACAAACCTATGTTGGTTGGGGGATACTTAGAGTTTTAGATTGACACATCTGGAGGGCATCAGGGTGGGAAAGGCTGGGATAGGCAATTCCAAGCTGGGTGCATCAATTGTCTGACTTGGTTTAAGGCAGCTAAACTTGTCACAACCCCAGTTAGCTACTATAGCCACGGAGGCTATATAGGAGCAACAATTTGAGGCTGGTGGCTCCTATTTCGGCAGGGCTGTGAATTCATTCCGGGTTTAAGTCAGAACCGGTCAGAACTTTAAAGGAGCTATCCAAGGTGCTGAACCTAGGTTAGGGATAGGGTTCAGCACCATGGATGGCTCCTTTCAAATTCTGGCTGGTTCTGACTGAAACCTGGAATGAATTCACAGCCCCGCCGAAATAGGATTTTGCATCTGGTCAAGAGGGCAGGGCTCCTGCAGCTTTAACTGTTGTGATGAAGAGGGGATTTCACCAGGTGCTGCATGCATACAAATGACACCTGCTGAAATCCCCTTTTCTATACAACTGTTAAAGCTTCAGGAGCCCAGTCCTCCTTTCCATAGGGTCACCCTACAAAATGGCTATTGGGATTACAAACTGTATTGCAAACAGCTTTGAGGAAATAAAAGTATTTGTACTTGTTGATATTGTTGGGGTGGTTTTTTTTTTTTTTTTGCCCTTTTCAAAGATACAGAGTGCAAATAATTTAAAACTGAGTTTTCAAATTTACTCATAATGCTATTTTATGCAAAGCACATCCCCTCTACAGGGATGAAGGAGTCGTCAGAGGTGATATTTCAAAAGTCCCAGAGTGTTGCAATGCTCAATGAAACCTCTTTTTCTTTTAAAAGCCAAGTTGCATTTCATGCTGGTGGCTCCACGAATGCATACTAGAAGCAAAATTGGCTGCATGCCTGCAGCTTTCCTAGGCTATGTAGAAACTGGGAGGAAAAAAGATGAAGTAGAAGAAAACACAAGAAGACAGGGGTTGATTTCGGACAACACATTAAGCAACTGAGGGGGCTGAGGAAACAATCGTCATTAGAATAAATGGGACTTAAGTTAGTCATGACTAATTTAAGTTTCATTCACTTTAATGGGTCTACTCTAAGTAGGACCTATATTGGATTCCCCTCTCTATTCTCAGGCATTTGATGGGACATGGTGGGCTCTTTAATGTATTAATTGAATTGCTTATGGTTGTCACTGATCTTTCAATAGTTTTATGGGGTGATGGTATTTAGAGGATCATTGCTTTTATTTTGTATGTTTAATTTTAGTTGTAAGATGCCTTGAGATGTTTTGTTTTTGAGACAGGCATCTACTCACCACCATCATCAACAATAGCAAACCTATACATCTGTAAATAAACAGATTATTTCAAAGAACTGCACTGCAAAATTTGGAGAAGTGTACAGTCTGAAGGATAACTGTTGTTCCAATCCATATGTTACCTCAGGAAGTCAAAATTAGCTTAAAAATGTGGACCCAATGAATTCTCTCCCCTCCCCAGTATATTCATATCTTTCCCCTTAAATATTCACATTCTCTGTTCCTCTAATGTTTTTCCTTCCCATCAACCATCTTGTCTTTCTTGGTTTCATGAAATACCATTCAAATATTTCCTTGGAGGAACCACTGTTTTGTGGTCTAAACACTTGGGAAAGATGATTGTTTCTCCCCCACACTCCTCGCCTCCCAATGCTGGAATTCCAGGGTTGTCATCTTTTCTCCTGCAGATAAAAGCATTCTGAATTAACAGCTAAGGAACATCTGCTTGGGATGGACAAATAGAGACGAGGGAAGAAACCTAGCGATACATACTGGTGGTGCATCTTATGAAATGACACGTCTCCCTCTCGGTCAGCTGTTTATAGCCTACTTAACCACAGGAATAAGCAGTACAACATAGTAAAATACTAACAGGGACAAGTTAACACATGGAAAGCATTTATACTCTTAAAAAAATGAAACCTTGATTCTGGAAGTAGTACCAGATTTTCTTATTACAGTGCTTTTTATGCAGGACGTTTTACAGTTAAATGCTGCTGGAAGTTAAACAGGAAAATTAAATAGAAGATAAGTCTGGGCTAATTTTGGATGCCATTTATATATATATATATATATATATATATATGCTTTAAACATAAACATATTATCTAACTTCCTTTGCAGTGAGTTTGGTTAGTGCTCTGTAATTTACACACACATTAAGATTGCTAGTTACATTTGCTTGATTTTTGTCTGAAAGAGCAGTAAAGACGAGGCATTTACTTTTCTTGAGCCAATAGTATTGGAACAGGATTTCAGGAAATATTTTTTTTCTTTGGAAACAATGACCTTATAATTTTTTCTTCTGTGCAGTAAAACTCCGGGCAAAAGTAGGACTGCATGAGACAATCCAATAGCTGGCAGTGAAAATGGCTGGGACTAGGATATCAGAAAGGCCACCTCTGCCCATATAAACCTGCTCATAATTCTGAGATCTTTGACAGAAGCCCTGTTGTGTGTTCCACCACTAAGAAAGGTGAGGTTTGTGGATATACAAGACGGAGCCTTTTCTGTAGTGGCACCTCAACTGTGGAATTCCTTTCCAGGAGAGATCAAGCTGACTCCATCCCTACTGAGTTTTAGACAGGCAATAAAAGCTGTGTTGTTTCACCAGGCCTTTGGCTTTTAACATCGTGCTTGCTCTGTTTTAAAAGAACGTTCTGATTTTCTTTTTATATTGTTGCAATTTCATTGGATTTAATGGACACAAAGGGTAGAAAAGCAATATTTTAAAATTTTAAACAATCAAACACACATCAATGAGCATAATCTGGCCAAATTTAAGCCTGCATATATACAGGCCCACACCCAAAACATCCTGCTGCCTATGGCAAATGACAAAGCAATAATGAGTGAAGATATGCAGAAGGCTCGTCTCCAGGTATCCAAGTCTTGAGTCATTTAGGGCTTTAACCCAAGGAAGAGGCCACCTTAAATTGGGCTCAGCAAATGAATAAATAACAAATGCAGCAGATCAAATAACACTGGAATGATATGTTCAAACCACCCCACTCCAGCCGTGCCTGAACACTTTTGAGGGATAGACACGTGTAGAGCATGCTACAAATGATATGGTCTGGAAATTAAAGCATTAACGATTGTGGGCAGATCGTCTTTCTCCAAGAATGGGTGCAATTGGTGAAGCTGGTAAAAGACATTCCTACTTTCTACCACCACCTGAGCATCCCAAAGCAGCAGCACCTGAAGAAATACCACCGAAACTGGGAGCACGGTTCTTCTGGAAGAGCACAACACCATTCAAAGGAGATTCAATCCCTAACCCCTGCTCAGCCCAGTGCTGGCTCCAGGTTTTTGAGGGACAAGAGAACCTCAATGGCCCCCCTCCCTCAGTGAGTCTCCCTTCTCACTACCATTGTCACTATTGTTCCTCATCATTGCTACCACTTGCTTGCTTGACAGGCAGGGAGCCAGGGAGCAAGCAGGCAGTGGTATCTACACCCCCTCCTTCTCACCACCACTGCTGTCTGGGTCAGAGCGAGAATGATGAAGAGAAGGAGCAACTCCAGGGGGCTCTTGTCAGAGGTTGTAGGCCCTCTGCAAATGTCCAACCATCCCTACCCTTGATGCTGGCCTTAGCTCAGCCAACAGTACTTCCAAATTGGGTAGTTCCAATTTTTGTTCACCTATCTCCAGTCCCCCACAGTACTCAGGGAAAGGTAAGGAGGCCTTAATTCAAGTCCACAAGCCTCAGTCCCTATGGTCCGATTGGAGTCCATCAGGAGAAGAGTCTTCAGCGTGGTAGCCCCTTCCTATGGAATTCTCTGCCTCTGGCAGTCAGGCAGGTGCCAAACTTGCATTCCTTCCGGTGGCGCCTGAAAATGTTGTTGTTCCAAGAAGCCTTCCCTTAATGAGTAGCTGCAGTTTTATTTGCACTTTGTTTCTTTTAAAAATGTATTTGAATGTGTTTTTATTCTTTTATTCTATTTGTTCACTGCTCTGAAATTCTTGAATGGGGAGCGGTATATAAATATTGTAAATAAAAATAAATAAATTAACCCCTGACTCCCCGCAATTTTAGCCAGTTTATGGATCCCTCGGAAGCCTTCTAAGAAGAATAGTGAAGGGGGCTGGCACCAAGGGTCAAACTCTTCTGTCCCTACCCTATGATTTGGGCTGCCCTCTTCATTCCCGAATGGCACCCCTCTTCTAACAGTGCTGAAGGCCTCTTGTCTTTCTGTCTCCTTTTCTTCCTCGTTTTATAATGGAGCACCAGTATGCCAAGAATATGTGACATCAAAAGTCTACGGGGATCTTTGGTTGCAACAATTAAATGGAATGATCTGCCACTAACGAGACCATGAAGTGATGACTAGACTGGAACAACAATGGTGTTAGAGGAGCTTCCTCTCTCTGCTTAGTGTGAATTGGCTGTGATCACTTTATAGGTCACACGGTTCCCTTTTTAATAATACCCATTCAAAGTATTTTTGTTTTTCCGAGAGGCATGGGCTGGTTTTCTTCCGACGAGTGGGTTCGCAGCATGTAACTCCTTTACTGAGGGGACTGCATAAGATGAGGTGCTACAGATGGTTCCGCGTGGACCTGCGGTCCATTTGGAGTCCACTCGGAGTAGAGCCTTCAGTGTACTGGCTCCCTCTCTGTGGAATTCTCTATCTATTGATGTCAGGCAGACACCAACATTGATTTGTTTTCCATGCTTGCTGAAGATATTTTATTTAAACAAGCCTTTCCTGGTTAACCGGCCATGGTTTTAGTGACATAATCAGATTTAAAATATTTTAATTTTGTATTTTGATTCTTTTTTCTTTCTTTTATTGTTCACTGTTTGGGAATCTTCTTAGATCTAGAGCACATCATCAGACGAGCATTTTATCGCACGCCCGTTATTGGGCACTCACGGTTTTTTGCGGGTCCTTTTGACAACGCCGTCCACCTCCTGCGCATCTCCCACCCTTCTGCTTGTTTCCAGATGAAAATAAAAGACCCCCCAAAATCTGACTTTTTTTGGCTGTAGTGAAACATCCGACCATTGGCCAGTATAGAAATCAATAATAAATAAATAAAACATCTGGAGAGTTACCTTGTGATCACTCATAGATTCAACAAACTTAGGGTTTTGTAACCAATCTTAGTTCTACTTAGAGAAGACCAAATGGAATAAATGGGGCTTAAGTGAATCATGTCTAATTTAAGTCCCACTCATTTCAGTGGGTCTACTCTAAATAGCACTGTCTGAATCCAAACCAATAGTGGTTGGGCAGCTACTCAGAAGCAATTACTCAAAAACGCTGATATGTGAAAACAAGCCTCTTGCACCAATGAAGCATAACCGTTGGCTTACTTGCTACCATTGACCTGGGAAGTATTTGTGCAGCCGTTTCCCAAGACCCCTCAGCTCCCCCCTGCAATCCCCCCCGCAATATAATACAAATATATGTCAGGATCCTAGATATTCAGTTTACCACTTTATAACTACTTCACTGAACAAAAGGAAACAGAACTCATTAATAATGTTTAATCTAGCTCATAATCCATCACTGTTTTGCACTATAGCACAAGAGAGAAAGAATTTTAAAGCACAGAGTAAAAATGAGTGTGACCCCTGAAATATAAAGAATGCTGTAATATCGCATGTTTCCCCAAAGAATGTCTATAGGAGGATTAGGCAAAAGCACATGTTTCCCATTGTACAATCAAAACTCCCAAATAACTGAACAAATTTCAAGTACAACTTAAAATTATGTGTATTATTTTTTAATGTTGATGTGGGTTTTAAATTGATTTTATCATATTCTGTACACTGCCTTGAGAAGATGTTGCGTTTTGAAAGGCGGCTTATAAATCTCTTAAACGAATGAATGAAATCTGTTGTTCAGGGTCTATTGTCCAGGCACTCATCCAAGAATCTCTTCCGACTGATGCTCTGGATCCTTCACAATCAGGGTTCCTGCCCAGTTTTAGCACTGAAACTACCTTGGTCTCTATGTATGATGACCTGCGTCAAGAGAGTATATCCCTGTTGATTCTCCTTGACCTCCTGGGTGACAATGCTGCCAACTCCCAACTTGGACAACTGCTCATTCTGGAGCAACATGTCCAAGTTGGGAGTTGGGGTACAGCTTTGTGATGGTTCCACTCCTTCCTGGACAGTCGCTTTCAGACAGCGAAGCTTGAGTGTTGGTGGTATTGTTTGGCCCAAGGAGCATCCACTGTGGAGTTTTGCAGGGGTCTGTCCTACCCTCCCATGCTATTTAACTTCTACATGAAACAGCTGAGCAGGGTCATCTGGAATGCTGGATGCATTGTCATCAATATGCAGATCACACAACTCTACTTTTACTTTTCAACTCAAACAGGTGGATGTGCTGAACTGCTGTCTGGTCTCAGTGATGGACTGGATGAGAACCAATAAATCAATGCTTGATTCAGATGATTCATTGCTAGTGGGTGGTTCTGCTGTCCATATGGGGGTGTGCTACATGTTCTAGGTGGTGTCACACTCCCCCTGAATAAGCAGGTATACAGCTTGAGGGAGGGTTAGGGTCATTGGAGTCTCAGGTGTCCTCCATGGCATAGAGTGCTGTCTACCAGCTGCTGGCTGGGGATGAGAGACGTTGTATTCCACACATCTGGTGAGACACTAAGTTGGGGAAAACTGTCCTATGGTATGGTATGGTATGGTATGGTATGGTATGGTATGGTATGGTATGGTGTGGCGTGGCGTGGCGTGGCATGGCATTGAGTTTCCTTCTCTTCTGGCATTTTTCATGATAGTATAATTTCCAGGCTACTTAGCTACAGAATCCACAATGGTCAAAGCTCTTCTTTACGGGCACTCAGGAGAATGCCAAGTCACTAATATTTCTGTCCTTCAGCTGGATTTATTCTAATAACATAGTACATTGTTTAGGAATTAAATACTTAATGCCCTTGTGGATTTCACTTGAAGTTCAGGCAACAAAACCCTCTGTGACCACTGTTAGTTGTTTAGTTAAAGCCCTTCATCAGAATTCATAATAATCTCCTGATTAAGCAGTTTAGCATTTAATAGATTAAACCCAAACAACGAACTTGAGCAAGTATTTTCCTGCCTTAAGCTGCAGCTCTTTTGCTCTAACCCTGGACTCATAATCAGCAAGAGAAGTAATATAAAAATCCATGATTAGGTTACATGCCAATCTCAAAACAAGTCAAGAAAAATCCTGCTCTGAACAAGCGTTCATGTACCAACTGGAAAGAACTGTATTTCAGGATTGGCCATCCCCAAATATACTCAACTGGATCATTCTAGAAATGGCCAGTCAAATCTCATGCCAGCAACCAATTGTTCAGGTATTTGATCTTTGCAATTCCCCCCTTCTCTGTTGAAGGAAAACAATGTTGTGAACTGGGTGCTCAATGGAGATTTCCTCCCCTTTTTCTTAAAAAAAAATCTCCACATGAGTGTGTGTATGGAACTTCAGGAAGCAAATAAGTGGGTGGAATTTGATCTTCCCCTCCTGGTGTGCATTAATTCTGATCTGAATTGGGACTGCACACACATATTCTTGAGTTTTTTTTAAAAAAAAATTAATGGGCTCAGCTACACAATTACTGTAATGTGTAGTTTGACCTTGAAGGGATCAGGTTAGATTAGGAAGCACAAGGTGGGCCAGGTGGCTACTTGAAGATTAGTAAGCACAAGGCAGCCACCTCACTCTGCCTCATGGTAGGGCCAGCACTTAGATGTACACATTCAATGAATGCAATACTGAATCCTGCCTCATATGCGCTTGTCTGGAGGGACCATGAGGAGGTACAAATTATAGGCTCCTTCCCACATGCCTGTCACACTCCCTGGGTGCTAGGAGATGTTCAAGTAGGGAGGGGCCATACCATTCATTTTACCCTCATAGTTCCATCATACAACACGTGACTGAAGTTGTGTGGAACTTAGTCATGCTCCAGTGATGCATGGATTGGGCCTGAGTGATTGCTTGCATGTGTGGAACAGCCATCAAAGATCCAGCATTCATATTTTCAGATCATGATCTACATCACTTCAAGCATAGTAGCCTGGGTCAGTTGTAACAACGAACCATGATTTGTTGTCATGAGCACGAGCTGGCAGGAACTGTAGGCTTGTATGCTCCTCCTTCTCTTTTGCTCATGAGGGGAGGGAATTTAATACTTATGTTCCTGGTTTGTGTTATACCACAGTTTCCCATCAGGATCAAACCAGGAACAGAAGTTTAAAATCTCTTCCTATTTCATGTGAAGGGAGGGAAGCATATAAGCCCAAGGTCTGTGCCAGCTGATGCTTGTAGCTACAAATTATGGTTACAACCATAGCTTGTTGTTATGTCTGAACTAGGCCTATACTTTTCAATGGAAGCAGTCAGTGCTTTCAGCTGTGAGTTTTTGAGCAAGGAGATATACACACATATATCTTATGCCTAGAGTGTATTTACAAAAGAACACACCACAAAGGTGATCAAACACATGGTAGAGCATATAATTCTGCCTGTTGCATGATGGAGAGGGCAGAAAAAAGCTTATTTTTCTGCTTCCATTGCATCTTCAAGTAGCTGCCCGATGATTGTTCCATTTGGTTTGGAGGTTGTTGGCATCCACCCCGCTAATTGGGATACCTGAATCTTTTGCAGTCTACTGTGATAAGTTCACAGACCACTTTGAGGATCAAATTGCTTGTCTCTGTGCTGGCTTAGATGCCAGTTTTCAGACAGAAAGAAGAAGGCTGGTCATTTCACTCTCTACACTGGTTTTCTGGGATCAGCTTCAGTTGCTGAGGTCCAAGGATGTTGACAAGGTGTATGTAGCTGTAAGGCTAACCACTCACTCTCTCTCAACCCTTGCCCTTCGTGCTTATTAAAGCTGTCTCCGGGGGTGGGTGGGCATTGTTGGCTAGGGTTTGGTGAATGCATCATTTCATGAGGGTGTGCTGTCACTTCCCTTACAGAGGCAGATGTGTAGCCATTCCTGAAGAGTGGCTGCACTGGACACAGAAATACTGGACAACCATCACCTGGTTGCCAAAACCCAATTTTTGTGGAAAGTAGTTGACAGAGTGGGGGCAGCCCAGCTCTTTGAGTATGAACTAGCAAGTGATTCATATAACTTGAATCACCTTTATTTACCTTATGAAATAAAGTTGCAAGGTATGCAAAAGCAACAGTTGTGTAACGCCTTTGATCAGAACCAACTAAAATGTCACGAAGTCGCTTTCGACCATCAAAACTCTTCATCAGGCTGGACAGTTAGCAAAAAGCAAACAAATAAATAAAAAGCAATCGATGGGGAATATCCATCGTTAGTCCTTCTTTGAGTAGAACCATTGAAATGAATTGAACTTCAGTTAGTTGTGACTAATATAAGTCTCATTCATTTCAATGCGTCTACGCTACAAAAGACTACAATGGATACTATCCAATATCTCCCCTATCCATTTTTGTTTTTCGTTTACTCTTCAGCCTGAGGAAGAATTTATGAATTTGAACATTTGTTCACACTTCCTTAGGGTATAGTTTGTCCTAATAAATAGTGTGACGTAACAGTTACTTTTGGATTTTTTCCTGTTAGGCCCACATGGGTACCTGCAATTTTTATTTGTTTTGAAACTATGCAGACAGAGACTCCCTCAGATATCTATATATCTATATATCTATATCTATATCATCATTGCAAAATTACATACCATACATCCAGCTCAAGCCAGCCTTTATGCATGGATTCAAAAATTCATGGATTTTCTTCTTTAAAATAAAAACAATGGACAGCGGTGAAAAGAAAACACAGGGTGATAAGAAAAAAATATTACTAATCCTGTTATGTGACGAGGCTTTCTCAAAATGGTTGGATGATTTAGTTGGCGTGTTATGCCTTGATGTGGGTAAAAGGAAAAGAATGAAATGAAGTAGGGGTCAACGTGGCCATGAAACAGTGATTAAAGCTGTTTATATCTTTGCGTTAGCCAGGACACAATCAAATGAGCTCATTAAACAGTTTGGGCTTGGAAGCCAGTTGACATTGGATTTGAGAGCTCAAAGCCAGGAAGAACATCTATTGCTAAACACACACAGAAACTCACACGATTGGTCCAGTATTTTATAAATTAACACTGTGTATTCCAATCCTAAGTATGGATGCTGGAGAAATTTGAGACGGACTAAAACGAGTTAGGATCTCTAAGAACCCGACCTGCAGAATCTGCTGTGGACAGGCTTTCTCAAGTTGCTCAGAGTTCATGGGCTTTTGGATATTTTAAAACTTTCCTGAAATTTATGCAAATTTATTTACAGGAAAATCTGCAAGTTTCTCCTGAGACATATGCCATGCTTGAAAATATAGTGGGGGAAAGTTGAATGGAATGGGGGGGAACAATACGATAGTTGTTACATACTAGCATGAATTAGGTAAATGTTGCAAACTTTCTTATTGAATTATTTATGTATTTTTCCTCATAAGAGAAGAAATAAAAATCAAATCTGTCAGTGACTGGATGCCAAAACGAACGACACAGCACAATCCACAAAACACATGTGGGGCGGATTTCACAAAATCTGGACATCTCTAATCCTAACATAATCCATCAAATTCCAGTCATTTCACACGTTAGTTTACAGAGAACTGAGTTCTCTAAAGATAGACCTAAAACATCAACATTAAGACCACCAGTTGTCATTTTTCCCCCTTCCCTCATCCACTTGTACCAGCATAGTACACAATGCAAGCCCTATAAGACCAACAACCAATGGTGATGCGGTGATAACACATTTCCCCACAGGGATAGGAGTGGTGTAAGCCAGAAGAGGCTAATTAAGCCAAATCTTCATGGCCATCCATCATACTCACTGCCAGGAATCATGGTACAATACCACTGTTCACTAATATTAAGCAAAGTTTTGAGACATGTATAGTAGAACATGCAGGAGATCAAACGGTAGAAGAAGCAAGCCCATCTCATGCCAGGTAACTGTGGTGCCTATACTCATTTCAGGGTGGTGGTGTCAAGGGTAGGCATGACGGGCTGGGGGGGGGGGGGGCGAGAAAAGACCAGCCAGTCAAAAGACTTTGTATTTCCCTCACTTTCTTCGTTCATTCAGTTATGGAGTTTCTTCACAACTGGCCTTCTTTAGATAGAAGATTGCTTATTTATTTAAAAGATTTATAGGTCATGCTTTTGGGGAAACCTTCCCAACACAGGAGATAGTACAGGTGTGTGATGGGAGAACCATGGGCTTTGTCTGTAAAGACAAGGATTACTAATTCAGCCCAACAATTTAACTTGAGGCATCCACCTCTGAAACAGTGTTAGGTGTCCTGTTATCTATAACTGGGCCATCAAGTGGGGATGTGGGTGTCTTTGCAGGACCTTGATGATGGGGCAGTCAGATGTCCAGTTTTGCCCTGTTGAGAGGTCCAGGCATGGGAATATAGGAAGCTACTTCTTACCAGGTCCTTCTAACTCAATGTTGTCTATTCTGATTGGCAATGTCTTTCTAGGGTCCGAGACAGAGGTCTTTCCCACCCCGTTACCTGATCCTTTTAATTGGAGATACTAGGGAGTAGGAACATAGGAAGCTGCCTTATACTGAGTCAGACCAGTGGTCCATCTAGCCCAATATAGTCAACACTGACTGGCAGCAGCTCTCCTGGGGTTCAGGCAGGAATTTTTCCAGCCCTACCTGGAGATGCTGGGAGTTGAACCTGGGACTTTCTGCACACATGTCATGTGCTCTACCACTGAGCCACAAGCCCTCCATCAACCTGTGACGGTCTGTCTCCGGAGCAGATGCTCTACCGGTGCGGTTCATCCCCCAAGTCTACTGAGACTGCATAGGGTTGTACTTTAACTGACTATGTGCCAGAACAAAAACATTAAGCTATCAGAGCACAAATAACTCTTAGGGTGGCCACTTATGCACTGCTCCAAAAGATGAAATGCAAAGAGGACCGATTCACATTAAACCTGCATATGCAAACTTATTCTATAGATGCTAATTTAGAAATAATTACTATATTAATTTATTACATGTATATCCTGCCTTCTTTCCTTCAAGGAACCCAAGGTGGCATACATAATCCTCCTCCTCTCCAGTTTATCCTCACAAAACAACCCTGTGAGGTAGGTTATTATTATTATTATTATTATTAATTTATTTATAACCTGCCTTTTTCCAATAATGGGACCCAAGGCAGCTTACAAATTAAAACATGTACAGTTAAAACAAGTAGCGATATACAAAATTTAAAAATATAATTAAACATAGTACAATTTAAAAATATTTAAAACATTTAAAAACATTTCAAATACACATAATTAAAAATTTGGGCTGAGAATCGTGACTGGCCCAAAGTCACCCGGTGAGCTTCCATGGCCAAGTGGGGACTAGAACCTGTATCTCCCGACTCCCAGTCCAATACTCTAGCCACTACACTATACTGCCTCTCCAGTGAATAGAAATATGGTACATCTCACCCTAGTGGGTGCTGCTTTTCCATCTTTAAATCAGATTTGGACTGGGTTGGCTATGCTGGCTGGGGCTGATAGGAGATGGAGTCTAAAGCATCTACAGCTACAGAACACTAGGTTGGGGAAGGCTGTATCTCTGCCAGACATCTGCAAAGATTCACCTAGTTGCTTCCATTGGGCAGAGCTTGGCCAGCCGTAGCGAGTGCAGAGTCTCTTCAGGAAACCAGCCTCAGAGCTAGTGACATGGGCATAAATCACTCAGTTCATGGAACCAGAGTGTGAGCAAGTAGAGTGGGAATTAATGGGGATCTCTTGCTTCATTTGATGTGGCAACTTGTTTTCCCACTAACAGCTCATATAGGGATTTGCTTAGGCCTGGCAGCTCAAACTAATGGAGTCTCCAATTTTATATGCCACTCTTGAGTGGATGCATCTAATCCTCAATCATCAAATTAGGAATGCAGACCAGAATAACTACTGATAAACAAACTCACAAATGGAATGTATCGCTTAAATGGTACGTCTGCGTGCTCTACCACAAACCATATGGAAAGAGAATGAGGAAATCCTAATAAAGCTAGATCAATTTAACCCACTAATGACTTAGAGCAGCCTTTCCCAACCTGGTGCTCTGCTGATCTTGGGCTACAATGCTCATCAGCCCAAGACAATGCCCAGGCTGGGTGTGGATACTTAGAGTTGTATACAACACGTCTGGAGGGCATCAGGTTGATGAAGGCTGGCCTACATATAGAAAGAAAGAAAGATGGTCGTAACCAGGAAGTAGTCTAGCCCTATTTGGATGGTAGGACCGGCCCAGCAGAAGATGCATAAGGATATAGTAGTGCTCTTGTATAGCTACTATACATGTCACTTGCACTTTAGCAGGACAATTTCCAAGTGGATGGTGTCCCTAGCCTCTCTAATGGGCATAACATGGTGCATTTTGTGCTTCTGAGTATTACTGTCTGAGAGTTGGTCTCAACAATGGCTACAAATAAGCATCCTTTCCCCCCCTCCTTTCCTGCGAATTCTGTAATCCCGTACCTATTATTACGACTGCATCCCAAATTCGCCAGGAATAAAAGTAATTGTGAATGCAAGGGGTGGCACCTTGCTGTCTGCCTTCTGCAAATATTTAACTCAAGGTTTTGCTACCTAGCACTTTGGGTAATTACTTAGTGGGTCAGTGGTGTTTTTCCATACCCACAGGTCATGGGTAATTATATCTGCGTTGTATGGGGACTGCAATCCCTTGCGAGATAAATGGACACCACTGTTGAACTGCTTATTGATTTCTGCAATAAGGTTGATCATTAGCTGGGATGATCGAACAGGTCTGTACTGATGAACCCTCCTGGCATTTAGAGAGCCCTAGAAAAGGAGAGTTTGAGGAGAAAGCACTGGATGATACGTTATGTCTAGGGATTATCAGGTCTGAGGCTTAGTTTGTGACAGGCTGCCATGGAGTCCTGGGCCATGCCTACACCAGCCATTTATCCTGGGGTTGCGTCTAGGTGATCCCTGTGCGTCCATAGGATGCACAGAGGATCCTGGATTCAACCAGAGATGACCTAGAGACGACCCTGGGATAACTGAAACCAGGGATATCCAGGTTTTTCCACGGTCCTTGGGACAAACCCGGGACTGCGGCCAGTGTGGTGCATGCTCCCAGGTCCTGAAATGGGCACAAAGCTGCACGGGGTGGCTCCGTGCCCATGGGTGTGTGTGGGGAGCAGTTTTACCATCCCCAGGATGGTGGGTGGGTGCAGAGTTTGGCAGGGGGTGTTTTTCACTTACTTTTTTGCCGTGCATGACTTCTCCTTAAATAAAATGGCACCCACGACATCCCTCTTCCCTTCCGGGATGTCGCGCAGCTGTCTAGATGCTGGGGGGAGGATGGTGGAAGTAGATAAATCTGCGATCCTCCCCGCCCCCTCCCTCTACACCTTTAGGTGAGTCTGCTCTTGAAGATGATTCAAAAACGGCAACTGCTGCAGAATGCGGCAGCTAGAGTGGGAGCCGGGCCTTTGGACCATATTACTGTTAGCTGCCTTGCGAGCCTTTTTTTTTTTTTAAGGAAGGCAGAAAATAAATAAATAAATAAAATATTTAAATTATACCAATTATTTCTAATTTTATGTTACTACACATACATTAGCATGTGCAAATTTTATGCAAGTCTGTGTCTTCTTTTGTCCTCTTTTTTGATGATCCGTGTCCTCTTTTTGGCAATGCATAAGTGGCCCCCATAGTCAAATACTGTATTGGATAGAAGAGGTAAAGTGAGGTAGGGCAGGTATGAAACAAGGTGAACAGTTCACAAAAATTAAAAGCCATTATAAAACAATATATGAAGTACAAAAACCATTTTCATAAAAATGTAGGAACAGCACACAAATAGAAAACGTATATTTAAAAACGACCAGCCAGGACTGATTAAAAACTAGTGCTCGGCTGTGCTGAAAATATCGATTCTTCAATTTTTTGGTATTTTGTGGATAGGTGAGGGGAAAATGAAAACTCTGGCAAACGAAGCTGTGGCAGGTGAGAATTTTGGAGAATTTTCTCCTTGGGGAGGAGGATAGGGCCTATCCAGATGAATTTTAGGATATTTTTAATGTTGTGTTGTTCTCTTGTTTTTTAAATTTTTAACTGTTGTGAATTTTTGTGTTTATATTGTTGTTGTTCCCCGCCTCGATCCGGAGGGAGAGGCGGGTTACAAATTATTATTATTATTATTATTATTATTATTATTATTATTGGGTTTCTACAAGTGTAGGCAGTTGTTGAGGGGTCTTCTTTCTATTTTTATTTTTTAAAAAACAACAACTCCCCAGCACTTTCATGAGCCTAGGAGTTTTTCCTGAATGCCTATTGGAGAGGTGAAGTCACATGTTCTCCAATAGGCACTCAGGAAGAATTGCTTTACTCCTCCAAGTGCCAGGAGTGCATTTTAACAAAATAAAAAATAAAAAGATCCCTCAACAACCGGCTACACTTAAAAAGGTAAGTGCAAACCCTGTCTCCCTCCCCCAAAACAGGCGGCATAATTAAGCAGAGTACTATTAAAAACTCATTACATGGGGCCAAATGCCTGAGAGAAGATGGCAGTTTTAGCCTGGTGCCAAATAGGTAACAATGTTGGCACCAGGTGGCCTCATTGGGGAGACCATTTCAAAATTGGGACACCACCACAGAGAAGGCCCTCCCTGGTTGTGGCCCCCGAAAGCAAGGATGAGTTGCAAGAGTCTGTCTTGTTTCTCAATATGATGAATTCTCCAGACTGCCAGGTTAGCCTAGAAGGAAAGCTTTTATAATGGCCAGTGCTTCACCTTTTGCATAGGAGGTTAGCTGATCACCGTCAGACTGTGGGATCAGCTGACAGTGCTCAGGTGAGAGTAGAGCAGGGGTGGGCTTGTGGCCCTCCTGATGTTTTAGCCTACAACTCTTTCACCATTTTCTATGATGGCCAAGGCTGAAGCATCTAGAGAGGTGCCTGTTGCTCACCTCCATAGAGTATAGCCTGTCTTGCTGGTCAAAGGCCCAGAGTCCTGGTGGCACAGGAGGCAAGGTATTGAAAACTGGCCTCTGGAAGCCCTGGTTTAACACCCCCCCCCCCTTGGCATCTTCCCGGAATGGGAACAAACTCTGGGTTCCACTTCATAGGCAGTTCGGCAAAAGTGGACTGCTCATTGGAATTCTGCTAAAATTTCAGGAAAGACCATTCAGAGTCTGTTTTCTATTCCAGGGATCCAGTTCTGCTATTGAACATGGCATAGTAGGGTAACCACTTTTAAAGCACCCCAAAAGAGGAAATGCATCAGTAAAAATGAGGACAAAAGGGAACAGTGATGTGCATATGCTAATTTAGATGTATAGATGCAAATTTAGAAATAATTTTTTACAATTTAAATAGAATTAGAGTACCTGTCGCAATAATATGAACGACTGTGATCAGGGGACCTGTGTGCCTGCCCGTTCAGTCTGCTGCCTGGGAGCTAAGTGTTGATGGGCAGCAGTTGTTGTAATTCTTTATCTTTAAACTGGAATTGGACAGGACGGTCCTCTGTAAAGCAGGAGCCTGGTAGAAAGAATGGGGTCAATATTTGTACAGATCACAAATCACCATGTCTGGCAAATCTAAGCATTTTCACAAGGCGAATTCCACACACTGGAATCCAGTGGAAGATTAACATGTTGATTTCATCACTCTCGTTTTCTTTCTTTAAGCCTTATGAATCAACTCTTAGAGACACATATGGAGGAGTAGGATAGTTTTGTTGGATCCATTTCTGTTGGCGAGAATGTTTCACAGAACTCTTCTTTATAAGCTTAAATGTTTTGGGATCGTCACCTTGCCTAATTTGCATCTCTTGGTGACACTACACAGGACCCTGGACAGGAATAGGAAAGCAACTTTCAAAGTTCCTAGGAAGTTTGACTATAGCACAGACTGTTTTTGCTTTGGTGGGGGAATATTGACCTTAAATCCACGTTTTGTTTCAGCTCCAATAGTAAATTTTAAGTCCTGCGATGAGGCAGTCACCATGAAATGCCATCCTTAATGTTAAGCCTAGTGTGGGGAGGAATCTAAATCATAAAAATAAACGGCAAATTCATCTAAAACAGATGAGTTAATTTCATTATACTCCTTTTGATGCCAGGTGAAGACCTTTTTATTTTCTCAGTATTTTAATGGTTCATCAGTTTAATTTTTAACCTTGCTGTTTAAATTTGTATTTTAAATCTGTATTAATTTCTGCATGGCTGCTTGGTTTTATCCTGGTTGTGCTTTTGTACTGTATTTTATATTATGTTTTTATACTGTTGTTTGTTTTAAATTTTTAATGGTTTTTATGGTTTTAATTTTTGTAAACCGTCCAGAGAACTTCAGGTATTGGGCAGTATAGTAATGCAATAAATAAATAAATAAATAAATAAATAAATTTAACACTATGGGCTAGATGATATTTATGGCACATCTCTAGGCTAATGTGCTGGGGTGCAAATGGCCCATGTAACAGGCATATTCTAGTGGCAACCACAAATTGCACAGCTTCACAATATCTACTTCTTCTCTGTTGTTCAGTGTGGACCATAGTTAATCTCAATGTTCTCTACCGCTCTTTATCTTTTCCTAATGAGCATGTATAGCAGCTTTCCCCAGCCTACTGCCTTCCAGAGATTTTGGACTTCAACTCCCATCAGCCTAGCATAGTCAATGGTCAGGAGTCCTGGTAGCTATGGTTCAAAACACCTGGAAGGCACCAGGTTGGGGAAGGCTTGTGTATAAGGGTTGAACCCAGTTTCCTCTACATCCATTTCCTTCTACCTGGCTAGAGGAGGGACGATAAGTAGAATGGATGGAAATCCTGAAGGCTGGATCAACCAGCTGACCACTGGTTGCGCTGAGTCAATCTACAAAACCTCTTCATTGAGTGGGAGGAAGTAGAAGGCAGCCCTGTGGAATTCTCCAGAGATCTCCCCAACCACTGCAGAATGATGTATTTATTTAAGGACTTTATGTCGCTTAAGCAAAATATCTGTTTTTCCTCAGGATTACCACAAAGGAAACTACTAATGATACAACTCTGAGGATATTGTGAAACACCCAAATGCTCCACCATGAGCTCTTGTGGGGCAGGCTGCATTTTCCAGTCTCGAGTTAATACTCCCAGGAGAGGGGATGTAATAAAATCATCATTGTAAGACTCACATTTTGATGAAGCATAATAGCTTTGGGCTGGATTCAAGGGTTCAGGAGGCACTTGTACCTTAAAGCTGAAGTGCTACTTCTTGGATTGACACTTGCAATGGCTGCCTTTGTATGATTTCTTCCCGAGATTTATTGCATTGGATTTTCTACCAAAATAGTGAAGTAGGAAACCTGACTTGATTCATGTTTCCTTAGTCATCATTTCTGGCTCTTGAGCAGAGGGGAGAAGATGGATATGTCCCTTTGGCAAGTGACGCATTCTCTGCATGCATCTTGCCACAATATATGTGTCTCACCTTTTCCCACAAGACAGTCATGCAGTGGGAGAGGAAGCACAAATAACTAATGTTTCCTCCCTTGTCACTTTGGTAGAATGTCTGAAGTCACTATGGGATGAAACATCCATTTTTCTCTACTACGATGAGACTTTTGGAAGTCGTGTCATAGTGACCTATGTTGATCCCAATCTTATGAATGGTTCATGATAAGCAGCAGACTTCAGATTTTGCCTCCTTTTGTCCTCTTTTTTGGTGATACATTTTCTTTCTTTCTTTCTTTTAAGGATATGCAAGTGACCAACCTATATCACTGCCTGATCTTACATTCCTTTCAGAGGCAGGTTGAAAAAAAAAATCTTCAGGCCACCATCTAAAATAAAAATCTCTGTGAATATTATTTTTGATGAAAGATTTTGGAGAAGCTTTGTCTCTGCTGGATTTCATTGCATTTTTATGTTATGCTTTTTTCTCAGTTGTCTGTTTTCAGTTTGCAACTGGAAAGAAACATTGAATAAAAATGTGTAAGGTAATAAATATTCATGATGTGGCTCATTCTGGTCTTTATTTTAGCATGTCACCTCTGGGATAGCTTAAGAATATATAATCAGAACATAAGAACTCTGCCAGATCAGGCCAAAGGATTATCTAGTCCAGCATTCTGTTTCTCACAGTGGTCAATGGAACAAAACAAATGGTCAATAGTTTTTTTCTTTAAACCCCACCCCACCCCTAATAGAATGGAATTTTCAGGAAAAGAATCCCATAGCTGTAGGTGCTCAGTTGCGACTTGAGGATCAGCTGATCAGTGACAAAAGAGGATTCAAGTGGAACTTCTCCTGACCCATTTCTCCTTCAGTCCCATTACCCACCCCTCTTCCTTCCTGCTCTAGAGCAACAGAAAAGTCACCCATGCTCTTGCAGTTGAGAGGAATGGGTGGGAGAAATAAATGAGGAGGCAGAGATAAAGGACGGGCTATTTGCTCCATGGTAGATCCAATCTAGGCTGGTGGCTCTGATGTTAGTGGGGCTGTGAATTTGCTCTGGGTTTCAGTGAGAACTACTCAGAAGTCTCAAGAAGCTATCCAAGGTGTGAACTGGCTGATTCTGACTGAAACCCAGAGGATTCACTGGGATTCTGCCCCACTGACACCAAAGCCACAAACCTCCACTAGATAGATCCCATTCTTTGTATGCAAAAGGTCTTGGGTTGAATCTAGGGAGGACTAGGAAACACTCCTGCCTGATACCCTGGAGCACTTCTGTCAGTGTAAACCAGCCTTCCTCAACTTTGGCCCCTCCAAATATTTTGGACTAAAACTCCCAACCCCCTGACCATTGGCCATAATAGCTAGGGCTGATGAGAGTTGCAGTCCAAAGCACTTGGAGAGAACCAGGTTGGGGAAGTGTAGACATTACTGAGCTTGATGGACCAGTGATATAATTTGTTATGTTGACTTCCTATGAAGGTGCAGCTTATTAACTGCATCCCTAGATCACTTATTGTGACTTGTTGTCAATGATATCCATAACCAGGGAGGTATTACTCCTTGTCCTGATACTATTTTACAGGTAGATGATACACAGAGTTGGGCTTGTGGTCAAAGGTTCATGAGCTGAGCGCAAATCATTCAGCAGCTGATAATAGGAAAGTCCAGGCTACACCTACCCTACACACATTTAGCCTGATGTATCAGTCCCACCTGTAAAGATGTTGACCCTACAAATCTCAAGAAAATATGGACATTTATTTTATTCCTTTATTTACAGCATTTATATACTGCTCCACATCTAAACAAATTTCAGAGTGGCTGAAATATTTTAGAGGTGAGAATTTGGAAGTTTCAGGGGGTTTAAAATATTAGCTTGTTTTCTTAATGTCATATTTGGATGCCGTATTTTTCGATATCTTATCCGAATGTCATATTGGACTCTCTCACCACTCTGGAATCTGTTTACATGTGGAACAGTATATAAATGTTGTAAATAAATAATTAAATAAATACATACATTTGGATCCTTTGCTAAAAATGAGAAAGAATTTCCCTGTAATCACTGTAATTTTAGAAAAGGAATAGGCAGTGAGCGTCAAAATAGCCCTTTGGCTGGCAAACCATCTGAATTGGTGGATATTTATGGATTAACCAATCTTCTGGAAAAACACGTGAAACAGAAGATGAAAATAGCTTGCCAGTGTCTGTGAAATTTCATCATGGAGCAAATTCTTGTGGCTTAGTTGTAAAATCCTGGAAATAACATGGAAGCCCTAACAGACCCCCGTAATCTTGAGTGCAGCTACTGGGTACCTCTCTAATGATAACTGTATGGCAGTGTGCACAGATATAAGCGGTCCGGCTCTTCAGGGTTGAGCTGATGCTCCCAGGGGGTTGCTGCCGAGCTCATTATTTTGTTCTCTTCATTCTGCTAGAGCTGCTCCAAACCGTGACAGCAAATGGGGATAATTGAAGTGAAAGCGCCCAATCCCCACTGCCCAATCTTCTCATAAAACAATCACCGGATTGTTCCGGGGGCCGTTGACACAACAAAACCTTGTGCCGCTGTTTCTGCCCCGTAATTAGCAAGCAGTTGCTGTCAGCCCCTGTCAAATGGGTTTCCATGTGATGAAGTGAACAAAACAACAATGGACTATCTCCCCTTGCAATCAAGGAGAAGGAACTGCTTTGAGTGAAGCTGACAATTATGTAAAGGGAACTAAATGAATTTGGCTTACAGTTCACACTTAGCCCCCACAGATGGAATATGGGACCTCTGAGGCCCATTTCAAGGTCTTTGCTCCTTTGTACCTTCCTGGCTAAGTGCCTAATGAGGCACAGAGGAAGCAAAGGCAGACCGAATTATTGCTCTGTTTCTTATTGTCTCGCTTGTTCTCCCCCCACACGGCAGCCTGCCACCCCCGCTCTATGTGGGGAATCACCATGGTCCGCTCTCCGTTGGTGTATCCAAGTTCAGAGCCTGATCTTATCGCCCAAAGACAACAGAAAACAGAAGTCTGCTTTCACAGGCATTCAAAGGATGTTTGATACGATGGCTTGTAAAGACAAAGGTTTCCTTATGGCAAGTGAAACAATGAAGATGACTTCTGAAGCTGAAACGTGAGATTATTTAAATGCACAGGCAAGCTGTACGTAACACCAGCCTTTTCCCATCTTTGGGTTCATTTCTAGTTGTTACAGTAGAAAGATTAGCAAAGACTGGAAACTGAATAGATACCATGTATATCGTATACCCAAAACATATTTTCTCTAAAAATTATCTTCAGAATTTTCGGCAGGTTTTGATGTTGGTTATTCTCTAAACATATGTCCATGTTTGACAATTGACATACTTAGTTAAAATTTGATAGCTGCATTTGATGCTGACATGAAATAGTTTGTAGCATTTGACTTTTTTTTTAAAAAAATCGGTTGACATGCAATTACATTTTAGCTTATTATGGTAGTTGATAGCCGACACGTGGTAGTATCCTTTGTTAATAATCTGAGCTGCAGAATTAGAAACAAAACAAAAATATTGTCCAAAAATGAGGTTATCCAAAGACAAAAGAGTTTTCTATGGCATGTTCCAGAAGTACTCCTGCAAGTGATTTGATATGATACAAATATATCAGAAAATAAATCATATGTCAGTATTTGATAGTTGACATGCAATCATATTTAGTATTTGAGTACCATGGTCCAACAGGTAATAGTACCTGGCATTTTTTTTATGGTTGACAGCTTACGGCATTTGATACTTAACGTCAGACAAAAACCAAACAATCAAGAGGTTGCCAAGAAGTCTAAAGCACTTAGCACACCCTTGCCTCCTCTAAGTGTTTACATTCAGAGTTGTCAAATTTGATATGGGATGGGGCACTTGTGCCTTTAATAGTTGTGTAGAAGGGAGCTTTTTTTTAGAGGGAGAAGTCGCTTTCCCATCAATGCAGTCTTACAGCTGATTTATCTGCGATTGCAAAGTTTCCGTTGCTGTATCTATGTAGAGGCCACTGTAGCATATAGCCACCATTTTATTGAATTTACAATGTACTGCAATTGGCAGGTGGTAGTTACCCAATATTCTGAATTGTTCATGATCAGACTCTGTTCAAGAAGATGTTCCCAGACGTCTTTCACAAGTGCTTGTTGAGAGCTTGCAGAATGTCCACGGGACATGGAATTCACTCGGTTTTTTAGGTGCCTCCCTTCCCCCCACAGATGAGTCATTATGTTGAATTATTTCTCTACAGCCATGCCACAGCTCCCGTAAGACTAAAATATCAGGCCTACCCAAGCTTGTTATGTTTGGCACTAAAACAATCACTGATCTCACATCTGGAATAGTAGCTGAGAATTCTGTACACTCACAGGGCAAATCTCTGCTTTCACTCACACCTGTCTGACCTCCACCAATGTCATTCTTCATTAAATGCAATAATATTCAACAATGGTATATATAATAATAATAATAATAATAATATAATAATAATAATATTTATTTGTAACCCGCCTCTCCCTCCGGATCGAGGCGGGGAACAACAACAATATAAACACAAAAATTCACAACAGTTAAAAATTTTAAAAACAAGAGAACAACACAACATTAAAAATATCCTAAAATTCATCTGGATAGGCCTGTCGGAAGAGGACAGTCTTCATGACTCTCTTAAATTCATGAAGACTGTCAATTTGTCTAACCTCCTCCGACAGACCATTCCACAGTCTGGGAGCGATGGAAGAAAAGGTCCTCTGGGTAACACTCGCCAGCCTAGTACACACACACACACACACACACACACACATATATATATATATATATATATGGAGAGAGAGAGAGAGAGACAGAGAGAGAGACAGAGACAGCATGTCTAAGCCTGAATTTAACCCTATGCCTTTAAGTGCTGCATGACAGGCAAGCATTCAACAGATGCAGCTTCTCATAATTGCATGCCCATGCCAAAAATAGCATCACCTAATTACTATTGGAGTGCTACACATTTCTTTACTTCTGCTTTACGAGGCTCCTAACTGAATCACTAGAAAGAGATGCAAATAGTTTCTATTACGTTATACTTGCAATGGGAGGGAGGCTGTGGCTTCTTTCCCCCAGTAGCCTGTGGTGCAACATCTTTTTTTTTCTTGCACTGAGTACAGTCTAGGCCATGGTGGGCAACTCCAGAGGGTGCGGGGCCCGCACTCCTCCTGCCACTACTGAAATAACTGCTGCACTGCTGGCAAATTTCAGTGGCATGGCTGTTGCAAAAATGCAGCACTTTCCCATTAAAACAAGACACCTAATGAGTGTCCACCTTGTTTTCAAGGCAAATAGTGCTCTTGGAAGATCCATAAGAGCACAATTTGCAATAAAAACACAGCGCCCACTCACTATATGAAATGCGGCTAGCATTCTTATTTTGCTCATTCGGGGGGGTCACATTGGAGGACTAAAGTCGCTTTGGATGGAGTGGATCCAAGACCTCCCCCCATCTACCCCAGCTTGGCCCTTCCTACCCCTACTGTCACCTTATAGCACTGGCAGTACTTTTCCACCAGCAAAGCTTTCAGCAGGGGTTCCTGGGGTATACGTTCTGCTCTGATCCTGGACAGGGATTTCCACAAAACCTTGCAGCCTGTTGGAGGCCAGGTGATGGGTTTCAGGATTGCAGCTTAAGTCTGCCTAACACTTCCTCCACTCAGTCTTAGAACATGCAAACTAGGGCTTTTCACCATGCATATTTTTCTCTCCCCTCCTGCCTTTCCCCTCATAATATCCAAAACATCCTGGGTGAATTCCAAGGCCTGTTTTTTCCTTCCTTCCACCATTTTAGGTGGCCCTAATAAATGAAGATAGCCATCCTGCTACTTTCAGATTGTCTTTTGTCCCTAACTGAACAACATGGCTACTTACAATGTTTTGACTTGTCAATTTCATCCATCATGCATTTATCATCCTCTGCTTCTGCTTCAGCTGGCTGTTGCTTACAAAGGGCAGTTAAATCCTGGGGTCCTATCATGTGCTTCTTTCACTAAACCTTTTCTGGGATGGGTGGGGCTGTCACTCCAACTGTAGCCATGTAGCATGCAGTTAGACCTTTAAGTTCAACAGATCAAAGTGACAGACTTCAGAATTTTTCACAGTAGCAGTAGCAGAATTCAGTTTTAATGTTCAGTTTTAATGGAACAGTTTACCATTCAGTTCTGGTTACTTACAATGGGTTGGATCCAGACTTTATCATACTAGGAGTAGTAGATCCATTGGCATCAATGGGGCTTAAGTTAATCATGCTTAAGATAGGTCCCATTGATTTCTAATAGGTCTTCTTTAAGTATGAGTAAGGTTGCAATCCTATGCGTGTTTAGACAGAAACATGGCTGGGGCATGCTGGGAGCTGTAGGCCTTTTTTCTGTGAAAACATGCATCCTCAGTCTAAATCTAGCCCAAAGACTAGACTAGCAGAACATCTCTATCTCGATCTATGAGCTACATTTCTTGCCTGACAAAGGAACTGATGTACCTGTCTGTCTCTGTATACAGAGTTCTTAGCTGAGGAAGAGCATAAAACATGCTATACCATTGACTATTTCCCATTGTTAGCAGTATATTGTTAGAAATTCAACTACATCCATATGTGGGCAGGGAAAAAAGAGGCAGAGAGGTGAATAACTCCTCTCGCCTGTCAGTGCTCCAACAAGGCAAACCCAGTTTTGGAGAAAGTCAAAGGCTTCATAATAGTAATCCATAAACCACTCATTCGCGCAAGCCTTGTGACCACGATGATTATTATAAGGAAGCAGAGTCTGTGATCAGTCTGGTGAAATGAATACATCTGAGGCTATGATGCTGATGACAACCAATTTAACTGGGGTTGCTCATGTACCCCAATGTAACTCATAGCCAGTATAACTGGATTGAATGAAGGCCACAATTTTGACGAGCTTTAGGAGGCTGTGCAACCTGCCTGTTGGAGTATTGCAACTGATGTAGTTTGCAATTTGTTCCTTATTTGTCTCAACCTGCACCAGGGGGAGCCAGATCTGTCAATTTCACTTTTGCTCAGCTTCTCATTTTTCCAACCTTATTATTTATTATTATTTATTCCATTTATATACCGCCCCATAGCTGAAGCTCTCAGGGTGGTTTACAAAAATTAAAAATATTGAGCATTAAAAAATCGATATACAAAATATAAAAGCATAAAAACAAGTTATAAATACAATATCATTTAAAACAACCTTAAAATGAACCTTACGCTCATTCCATCCTGTTTCCACATCAGTTGCATTTTGTTTGTTTTTGAGGAGTCCACAATAACATTCGTTTGCATTTCTCTGAATATATGCATTTTTGTTTATAAGTCTACTAAAGTAGGGATGGGTGAAGCTGTCAATTTTGCTTGCACTCAGTTTCTCAGTTTTCTGACCGTAAAATTCATTTTGGCCTATTCTCGCATCAGTTTGAGAACTTGGCAACACACAGACATGCAAAGTCCACATGAAAATGTTTATCCTAATATCCACATTTGTGTATGTATTTTCCTAGTGGGCATGCTGTTTGCAAGCCATCTCCCCTTAATATAATACATTTTTTAATACTTCTCCTTAATATACACATTTCTGTGTACATTTTTCGAATTGTGAACTGCCCCACAATTAGGGATGTGCATGCCCAAAAATATTGTATTTTATCGTTATCGGAATTTTGGACCAAAAAAATTATCGTCTCCAATAATATTGTAGGTTAATCATATTGTCTTCACGATAATTATCGGAAATCCGATATTTAATTTGCAGCCACATTGTGCCCTATAGAGCAGATTTTTAATAGAAAAAAATGCCTATAACGTCTGTATTTCCAATGTTACAGGCTTGAAACCTGGTCACAATGCTTATGGGGTATGCCTAAGTATGTGTATGAAATTTGAGATCGATCCCTCCAACCCCCGATTTTATATGAATTTAGTAAAGAACGTTTAAGTTCTGACAGGTCAAAAGTTGCACGACCTTTCAAAAATTCATATAAAATACAAGGGTGGAGGGATTGATCTGAAATTTGGCACATATGTGTAGCAACATGTACTAGACATGTGTATGAAATTTGAAATCGATCCCTCCAACCCTCAATTTTATATGAATTTTTTAAAGATCCTGCAACTTTTTGACAGGTCTGAATGAATGCACGTGGTGAGCTGTCATTCTGACCTGTCAGAACTTAAATGTTCTTTACTAAATTCATATAAAATCGAGGGTTGGAGGGATCGATCTCAAATTTCATACACATGCTTAGGCATATCCCATAAGCACTGTGACCAAGTTTGAAGCCTCTCACTTTTAAAATACAGAAGTTATAGGTTTATTTATATGGCAGTCCAATAATCTGATATAACCGGGCTGAAAATTATTGGATCAGATATTTATCGGAGGTTTTTCTATCATATCGTTATTGTTAAATGCATGCACGATAAAGAGCATATTGTATCGTTATTGTACATTTTAACGATATGATACACATCCCTACCCACAATATTCAGAGAAGCGTCGATTTCTGCGTGAAAGTGCATTCCGGGTTGCCTATAGTTTCAGGAGGTGCAAATTGTGTATGTTTGTATAAAAATTCAGACCAAACCAATCCCACTTCCAGACAGGGAAAAAACTAGACATCTGTGGATAAACCTCTCCATGCTATCTGGAAGTGCCTGGAGAAGTGAAGCATTGAACCATACACCTGATAATCTTCTCCAGATAGGGAAGGTATGAAACAGGTGATGAAGACTGTAGCTAGATTCCCATGTCCTTTAATTCAGTGGTGATATGAGATTGAGTCCAAGTGAACAGTCCATCTGTATGAACTGGGTGGACCCTTCAACTAAACAATGATAATTCAGGACTGAAACTTGTAAAACTGAGTTTACAGAGCTACTTGCAATAATTTAACCAGCAACATTAATTTTTGTGATTCTACGACATGGCGACTCGATGCGCCTGATTCACACTTGGGCAACATGGAAATTAAATTCTGGAAGCTCAGCTTCAGGGTGAATGCCGTCACATCACAGTGTGAGAACTGCACTCCAAGACAGTGCAAGCTCAAAGCATTGGATCAATGTTTTGTTGCAACAAATAATTGTGTGTGTATTTTTTTTTAAACTCCCCGGTATTCAGTGAGTGGTACATCATGAAAAAGAAAACTATAATGTTTTTTAAGACTGCTGGCCAAACATATTTTGCTAATGCTAATAGAATAAATTGGGTTCTCTCTTAAATAAAGAACAAAACAAAACAAAAAAATCCACAAGCCCCTGTGAAAGGTATTAGCCTTTGGTTTCCAGTTACTCAACCTTTTTACAAGTCTTACAGATCTCATAAACTTTGAATGTTGTAGTAAAATAATTATAGGGCAAGTCAAAGAAAAACATAAAATTGTGTTCGAGAAGGTTCATCAGGAGTCACATTAAAAAAAACACCCATCTTCCCCCTCTTTAAAACTGGGAATTCCTTGATCCTATTTAAATATGAGAACTATTTCAACAGAAGGGCTCAGACATATTTTAGTCTTTTCATTAGCATTTCCTCTTTTGGGGTTATTAATACATACTTTGGGAAACCCTTAAAATGGTGTTAATTGAAAGTGACAGCTGAGCTACTATGATGCTATCACACAATATTTATGGAGTAACTGCAAAAATACTGCTTGGCAGAGCCAGATGGCAATTCAGTCATTTCATTTTGGTTCAGTTGACATCAGGTCAGGAGCAAGAGAGGGCCAGGTCCCTGGAGCCTGGTTCACACTTGCACGTCCATCACTCGGTCAAGTGATGACTTGCATGGAGGAATGGGCCATCAATGGCAAAAATACAACCGATTATGGAATGGAGCCAGACGTAGTCATACTTAGAGTAAAACCATTGAAATCAATGTGACTTAAGTTAGCCATTAAGTTAGACTTAAGTGGGTCTACTCTAAGTATGGCTAAGACTAGATCCAACCCTAGGCTGGCCACTTATGCATTGCCAAAAGGGCCAAAGGAGGACACAAATTTGCAACAGATTTGCCTATGCTGATTTATGAGTAGATGGCTGCAAATTGAAATATAACTGCTATCAATAAAACAGAAATGCAGTGCATCTTATGATAGTGGGTAAGACTGCGACCAGGGGGCTTTCTTCATGGAGCCGGGTTGGCTCTGCCTCCCTCTCAAACCCTGCACTTTGCCTCTCCTGGGGCAGTGTCAGGTAATCCCGACGAGTAAGCGGGCACTAGGCGGGACGGGCGCCTGCACCTCCCATGGTCTTGGGTCATTCCCGGGACTGTGGGAAGAATTGGGTTTTCCCAGGGATTCATTATCCCTGGGAAAACCAGTGCCCATCGCCCCTGTCCCCGGGACTCCCTGTGTGTCATTTGGATGCCCTGGGAACAGCCAGGGATGTTCCAATGTCTTCAAATAGAGGACTGCTCAGCCTGAGGTGGAATTATGGTATCCATCACTCCTCAAATTTCATTCTCTTCAGTTCTTTAACTTCACAGCTAGATCAAAATTAAGTCCAAGGGCATTGTCTATTAACTGCTACAGGAAAAAATGGGCTGAGTAAATATCTTCTCCGAAAAGTAAAATAGCTGCTGTAAGGAGTTACAAGGAGGTTTTGTGAGCTGTGATTCCCTCAGGACAAAAACGGAGAGATTTTTTTTTTAAAAAAATCTTTCATCTCTGCTTGAAAGCATGAGGAGCAAATAAAGTGGCTGGCTGCCCCTAAAGCGAACAGCAGAACTTGGGAGCAGATCTCTAAGAATGCCATCTTTTGACGTCCATTAACGTAAACAAGAAAATAACCGAGACAAAACAATCACGCAAATAGCAGCGGTCAGCTTGTAGGAATCTGAGGACTTCAAAGTGACCAATTGTACTGGACCAAGCTACTTTATTAAAGCAAATGCTGTAGTGGAAGAACAGATGTCCAAGGGCCCAAACAATTCCAACCTGTAGTACCTTGAACAGGAGTACTAGGGTGACCATATGGAAAGGAGGACAGGGCTCCTGTATCTTTAACAGCTGCATAGAAAAGGGAATTTCAGCAGGTGTCATTTGTACTCATGCAGCACCTGGTGAAGTTCCCTTTTCATCGCAACAGTTAAAGCTAGGGAGCCCTGCCCTCTTTTGTATCTGGTCATGAGGGCAGGGCTCCCGCAGTTTTAACTGTTGTGATGAAGAGGGAATTTCACCAGGTGCTGCACGCATACAAAGGACACCTGCTGAAATTCCCTTTTCTATGCAACTATCAGTGATAGTAAACCAATCACAGCAGCCCAACTTTTAAGGCATTATATTTCTTGTCCATACAAGTTCTCTGCTTTTGCCAAGGTTTTTTTTTTTTCAAAGGTAGGAATGTAATTAGTGGCTTGGCTGTTCGATTGTCAGGTATCAGGACACATTCTTCAGTCGATGTGATAACAGAACCTGTTGCCAGAACTGGGACTGCCTAGTTTGCACATTGAGTCAGATCCCAATTTAGTCATACTTAGAGTAGACTCATTGAAATGAATGAGACTTAAATTAGTTATGTCTGACTTAATTCCCATATATTTCAATGGGTCTACTGTAGTGATGTTGGAGGAATCCATCCGAGGGGTGGGTTGAAGTTCGCTGAGCTTTCAGCAGCTCAGCTCTCAGGAATCCAGCTTGCTAACCCGTGATCTGACCCGACCCAATTTATATGAATCAGGCCAGCTGGCGGAGGTCTGTCCCCTCTGGCCACCAAAACCGTCATTTACACAAATTGCAACTGCAAAATGAATAAATGGTGATTTTAGGGGGAGGAACCCTGAGAAATTTCCTAGATTCTGGGGAAAAGCCTGTAGCCTGGCTCGCAAATGCTAACTGAGGCAGGAGCTCTGGGGAAATCTGTTGAGTCCAAAAAGGGCTGGATTCCTAGGCTCTTTCTACACCATAGTGGTGTAGCGGGCGCAGTGTGAGCAATCCCGGAAGCCACATCATCAAAGTGCGAGGGCCTGGGCTGCTCCCGGGCTGTCGCAAGTCACGCCCACCATTTTGTTTTTTATCCATGCAAGCCATCCTCACCATTACCTACTAGACACTCCCACAAAGAAATAATGTGAGCAGCAGTGAATCAGAAACCCTGCCCACTGGTGGTTACATCTGCTAGTCGCCCTCTGTTATCAGCCAGAGACCAGGGGCCATTGGGAGGTTGCATTCCATGCCGTCCAGCAAGGACACCAACAAAGAAAGACCAACCTGGTCCCAACTGGATGCAAATGTTAGTTAACAACTCACTTCTTTGTCAAACAGATTTCTTTCCCTCAGGGGTGTGTTTTGGAAGGAATGGAAACTTGACCTTTTTGAGGCCAGTCTGGCTCGATTTTTATTCATTTAGGCTGACCATATGAAAAGGAGGACAGGGTTCATGTAACTTTAACGGTTGTAGAGAAAAGGGAATTTTAGCCAGTGTCATTTGTATGCAATTAGTTCCTGGTGAAATTCCCTCTGTTAAAGTTGCAGGGGCCCTGCCTTCTTTTGTATATGGTCACTCTAGTATAGTGCCTGCAACTTTAACTGTTGTGATGAAGGGGGAATTTCACCAGGAACTAATTGCATACAAATGACCCTGGCTGAAATTCCCTTTTCTCTACAACTGTTAAAGTTACATGAGCCCTGTCCTCTTTTTCATATGGTCAGCCTATATTCATTGTAATACAAATGCCACAAGTAATGAATTGGTACCAAAGGGCCAGTTTTTCATTATTCATATTTGTTCCCATCATACCCATTCAGGGGTGGGAGAGGTTACCTTTCACTGGTGACAGCAACAGAGCAGATTTTCCAGCATCCCTCCTGGTGGCTACCATCTTACTTCACCAGAATGCAACAGATGTTGCAGCATCCCAGGACTGCCATCAATGATGCTATTTCTTGCCCCTGCCTCAAGTATGCCCAGGAACTGTACAAAACCTGGGGCATTCTGGGTAAATAAAATGGCAGCCAACAGGAAACACTGCTTGAGTCAGCTCGCCACACCGACAGTGTGAGCCATAGCAAAAAGAAATACCCGTAAAAGAAAAGAAATGAATGTCAGTAAACAACGCAAGTCTAACAAAGAAATAATGAAATTAAAGAAGTCTTTTAAAATGAAAATGAAGGAAATGTTTTTTTTCTTGCTCACCACACGCCCTCCTCCCCTGCCTCTACCTTTCCCCTCCCCTCCCTTTCCCTCACGCATCTCATCCTTTTTTCCCCCTTTCTTTTTCCTTGGGGGCAGGGCTGCCATCACATTTTCATTGTGGCACACGCTGCAACACCGTGCGCTGCATTTTTCTTAAAGCAAACTCCTTCGAGAGACCACTTTTGTCTGGGGGAAAGAAAAATGTGGGATAAAAATATAATAAATAAATAAATGGCAGGAGAACCACGCCTGTCATAAAAGCCGTGACGTCTGTAGCGGGAGCGCGAGGTCCCTCGCAGGAACTTGTAGCGCAAATCAAACATACCATTAGCTTGTCAGGCTCAGCCAAGTGAAATAACAAGCAGCTGGCTGGTGCTGCCAGACTGAAATGGAAAACTGTTGCCCCTTAACAGAAGATTTCCTCAGAGAGAATTAAGCGTGAGGGCCAGCAACAGACCTGGTTATTCATGAGCCTGGTGTCACAGGGAGGTCAATGGAAGGGCCCTCGCTTAAAGCCATCAACTGTCTCCAGGAAACTCTGCCTGACTTCTGAAGGTAGCAAAGCAAACAACCTGGGCAAGTTCTGGATGAGTGAAGACTCACAACCGCATGGCCAATGGTCAGGAATGCTGGGAGTTGTAGTCCAAAACATTTGGAGAGTCCTAAGCCAGCCTTTCTCAACTCAGTGCTCTCCAGATGTTTTGGACTACAACGTCCAGCATTCCTGACCATCGGTCATCCTGGCCAGGCTGATGGGAGTTGCAGGCCAACATATCAGGAAGGCACCAGGTGGGGGAAAGGTGTGCTAGGCACACAACCCTCTTCCAGGGGGAGGAAAAAAGAAGATGCTGCATTCAGGATCCCTTCCGGCCAGTCAAACCTGAGAAACACGAGCTATGGGCAGGGTGGACACATATGCAGAGCCACAAAAAGAAGGAAAAGGAAATGCATCACCCCCCCCCCCCAAGAAAAGGACAAAAGAGGATACCGTTTTACGTGAAAATTGCACATGCTAATATATGGGTATAGATGCAACTGTAGAAGTAATTATTATAATTAAAGTGGAAATATGATACATCCCACCATAGTGGGAAGACCATGACCAGGTGGCCTGTCAGCCAGCTCAGTCTGCTGTCTTTTATTTATTTCATTTCATCTCATTTCTATACCTCCCAATAGCCGAACCTCTCTGGGCAGTTCACAAAAAGCAAAACCATAGAGTACAGCTTAAAGTATAAAATATGGAAACCTAAACCACAATACAAAATCACAATATAAAAGTACAACCAGAATGAAACCGAGAGGTAATGCAGAAATTTTACAGATTTAAATTACAGATATGAAACAGTAGAGTAAAAAGACCAGGATAATAAAACGCTAAAATACTGGGAAAACAAAAAGGTCTTCACTTGGCACTGGAACGAGTGTAATGTAGGTGCCAGGCGAAACTCTCTAGGGAAGAACCTTGTGAATTATGATGAATTCTTATCAAAACCAAACTGAAACTAAATCCTCATGCATCCTTAGCTGTGCATGCCAAAGGTCCCAGGTCCAGTCCTCGGCATCTCGACTGAAAAGGACTTTGTATGATGTGGTTTTGAAAGGCCTCTGCCTATAGCCTTGAAAAACTGCTCTCGGCAAGAACAGCCTTCCCTATCCTGGCACCTTCCAGATCTGTCCGACTACAACTCTCATCACCCCAGTCAGCACGACCATTGGGGGATGGCCATGGGGATGATGGGAGTTGTAGTCCAACAGATATGGAGGGTGCCATGTTGGGGAAAGCTGAGCTTGAATATTGCCTACCTATCTGCTTTCGGGCTCAGTTCAAAACTGCCTGTTTTAAAGCCCTAATGGTTTGGGATCAGGATACATCAAAGTCTGCCTCTCCTAACTTATGATTCCGCCTGCCCACTGAGATGAACAGGGGAGACCCTTTTCTGCATCCCACCTCTACCTGCTTTGCACTTGGTGGGGTCCCATGATAGGTGTTCTCTGTTGTACTAACATTTTTAGTATCCTAACATTTTTTAGAGTAGGAAGCAGTGGAGGCTGGTGGCTCCGATGTCAATGAGGCAGTGAATCTCCTCCAGGTTTCAGTCAAAAGCAGAGAGAACTCTAAAGGAGCTATCCAAGGTGATACGATCCTCTACATAACAAATCCAAAATCAGCACTACCAGAAATAATCTCACTACTTGATGATTTGGGGCAAGCTTCTGGGTCCAAGCAAACTATTATAAGTCAGAGATGATTAATGTCACTGTTATAAATCGTTTTAAAGCAGTAGTGTAGATAGGCTCTGAATCTGCAGTTACATCAGCCAATCTAGAAAAGAAATTCCCTTTTGTATGGATTACTAAGCCTTGGCAACATTTGGGGGTCCATATCTCTGCCTCATGACATGAACTTTATAAATTTAACTATCAGCCATTGTACACACAAATTCTCTGATACCCAAAAATGGGGTAAGGATAATTTAGAAGAATAGCTATAGTAAGACTGCATATCTTGCCTAGTTTCCTTTTCTTATTTCAAACAATTCCACTTCATCTGTCTATTCTAGCTCTGGCCAAATGGAACAAGCTATTGTCAGATTTTATCTGGTCTGGATGGAAGCTTAGGTTGAAGTAACAAAAGGCCTTACAGTGCCAAATTTGGAAGTATATTATTCTGCTGCTCAACTGAGGAACTCATAGAACAACAAGCATCTCTTGATGCTTTGATATGGGTCAGACATTGTGATAGGCCTAAGTGCCCCTTTGAGCATCCATTGATTAGAGAAATTATACTTACCTGGGAATACTGGCAGGAAGAACCAGCTCCTGGCCCATCTCCACTAATGTCAGTGTCGCATCATCCAGAATTTGCAGCACATAACAACCCCCAAGGTTTTTGTGCTTGGGTAGCAGCAAATGTTTATAGATTCTTTTATTTATTTATTTGATAAAGGGGAACCTCTCTCCTATGTGGATGTTTTGAAACCACGGAAGCAACCTTGCTATCCTTTTATCAATATCTGCAATTGAGTGAGTTTCTTAGCCTGAATCACATTAAGAAGGCAGCCAAGCACCCACTTACTTCTTTTGAATCTTTTATAGAAGCTGCTGTTACTTCAAATAAGGGTTTGATGCCACCTATTTATAAAATGCTTCAAATGCCTTTATTGGATGACAAGCCATCCTATGTGTGGGCATGGGAGACTGCCTTAGGTGAGTCTTTGGAAGAAGATGATTAACGGTATATTTGGACTTCTTTTGTATCTTTATCAATCAACAGTAATATAAAGGTAGGGTAGCAGATAAAATCCAGGTCAGGGCTCATGTAACTTTAACAGTTGTAGAGAAAAGGGAATTTCAGCCAATGTCATTTGTTTGCAATTCGTTCCTGGTGAAATTCCCTCTTCATCACAACAGTTAAAGGTGCAGGCACTATACTAGAGTGACCATATACAAAAGAAGGCAGGGCCCCTGCACCTTTAACTGTTGTGATGAAGAGGGAATTTCACCAGGAACGAATTGCATACAAACGACACTGGCTGAAATTCCCTTTTTTCTACAACTGTTAAAGTTACATGAGCCCTGACCTAGATTTTATCTGGTCACCCTATATAAAGGAAGCACAATACAAAGTTCTAAGTAGGTGGTACGTTACTCCTGCAAGGCTTCACCTAATACATTGCAGTTATAGTAAATATTGTTGGAAGGGGTGTGGTCACATTGGCTCATACTTTCATCTTTGGTGGGAATGTTCTACAGGACGGAAGTTTTGGAACATGGTTGCTGATTAGCATCAGGAATTTCTTCATGTTAAACCTGCTTCATCTTCTTGAACCTAATGATCCTGGATTCCTGCATAAAGACCTTCATAAGCAATTGTATATAGCTACGAAGTTGTGTGCAGCTTGTAACTGGAAACCTCCAGTCCAGAGTAACCAACTACAGAGCAGTGGATTAGTAATTTAGGGTGACCATATGGCAAGGAGGACAGGGCTCCTGTATCTTTAACAGTTGTATAGAAAAGGGAATGTCAGCTGGTGTCATTTGTATACATGCAGCACCTGGTGAAATGCCCTTTTCATCACAACAGTTAAAGCTGCAGGGGCTATACTAGCGTGACCAGATAGAAAAGAGGGCAGGCCTCCTGCAGCTTTAATTGTCGTGATGAAGAGGGAATTTCACCAGGTGCTGCATGCCTACAAATGACACCTTCTGAAATTCCCTTTTCTACAACTGTTAAAAATACAGGTGCCCTGACCTCCTTTTCACGTGATCACCCTAATTAATAAAATCTGAGGAACTATGAGTGTGTACAAACATACTCAGCAAGTGCCATGAGCAAGGAATCATGATGTGAAGAATGACATTATGACATCATGGTTTCCATTCATTTCCTATGTTGAGGCACTTCAAACTTTTGCTAAAAGTCCAAGAAAGTACAGTTGCCTATAATTTTCCCTGATTAATATGCACAAACAGAGAAAATGGCATACACCATCACACACTTCTTCTATATGTTGTAGAATTTGTAGGGTTTTTTTATTTTCATTAGGTATTGAGCTCTTACATAGGCCATTTTATTATAGATGTTCCATAATAAATATAATTTATAGACTAACATTTATAATTAGTGAATTCCTTTGTTTCTTTAGTGATATTCATGTATTATTTTGTACTCTCCTCCTCCCTTTATTTTGTTAATCTTATTCAAAATAAAATAAAATTTCATGATAAAAAATAGAGGACTGTCATCTCTAAAGTATCATATGTGGCTACGCTGACTGCCACGGAGTGGGGGGCTCCTTCATACATTAATTTTTTCCTACATGGAAAGTATTTCCATTTAGGGAATAATATCATGCAACCTACCTGTGCCATATCTCAAAGCGTTGTTTTCAGGGTCATCAAAGTATTTTTTTTTTAAAAAAAGCTCAGTATGCTATAGGGTTTACATCACGAGGAGCAGGAACTCACTGCAGAACCTGACTATTAAGGATTAACCTGAAACATGCAGAAATTGAATATCTATCAAGCACAGGGGTGAACAGGTTTCCACAAGAAAAAAAAAGAGGCAACCCAAACACTTAAGAACAAAGTACTGTCAGTCACACCCACCCTTTCCCAGTTGTGTACTGTTTCATAGGCAGGCAATTTTACTGCTTGTCAAGATGGGATAATCTGTTGAATCGGTGCCCAGGAGGCCGTTCTTCTTTTATTCTTCAAATATCTCATGCAGCATCCTTTTTATGTACAAGTTCCATCACCTTAGGGCATTCCCTGCTTTGAAGGCTATATATATATATATATATATATATATATCCCAGCCCACCAATTGTCTTGTACTCTGCAATCATAACATCAACATGACTTCGGCGGTCAAATTTACATCACAAACGTTCCTTTCCCCTCCTGCACCAAGTCCCTTGCACTGCTCTCTGCCAAAAAGGGGCCAAGGCACGGTGTGCTGGGAGCATCCTCCAGTTGAAATGAATGGGAGAGTTCCAGAATAAATAAAGGTCATCATTTATTTTGCTTATTTGTTCCCATAGAGATTTTCTTCCTCTTGATCAGCCTTCGCCAATGAGGTGTCTTCCAGATGTGTCAGATTACAACTCCCATCACCCCCAGCCATCTGGAGGGTACCAGGTTGGGAAAGGCGGTCCTTGATCCTTCCTTTCTTTCTTTCTTCCTTCCTTCCTTCCTTCCTTCCTTTCTTCCTTCCTTCCTTTCTTTCTTTCTTTCTAAGTTTCATTGAGTTTGTGCTATTGAGTTTTATGTAACCTCATAAATATTTTCATGTAGTACTGTAATTACATCCAGGGTTAACCCTATTAATTCTGGAAAAGTTCCGCAAGGCTTACACTTGAGCGCATGCCTTTTATGTGACTCTGTGAACACTGTGAACTCCCCCCCCCCATGGATTCTAGCTTGGATGGAGAAAGCAGGGTGAGATGCCCTTGATCTTCTCCATGGGTTGGAAGCAATTTTAGAGTTTCTCCGCTTTGATGTGAAGGTGAATGATGATAGGGATTGAGGTAAGGGATTTTTATAGTTTGCCAACCAGCTCTTGCAGCCACTATGTCCTAATTTTCTAAGAGACTGTAGCTTGGTGGTAGAGCACATGCTTTGCATGTAGAAGGTCTGAGGTTGAATCCTCAGTACCTCTAGTAAAAAGGATCAGGTTCCAAGTGTTGGGAAAGAACTTCTTTGCCTGAGACTCTGGAGAGTGGCTGTTCATCAGAGTAGACAATGCTGGGTTTGATGAACACATAAGAACATAAGAAGAGCCATGTTTGATCAGACCAAGGGTCCATCTAGTGGCCAGCCATTTGCCTGTGAGAATCCACAAGTAGAACAGGGGTGGGCAACCTCAGGCCCAGGGCCCCTAATTTAACCCTCCCAATCTGCCCCATAAGGATTTACTAGACACCCACACCACTTTCTTCTGACCCCACCAGTTTCCCTCAAGGCCTTGTAGAACTAGATCATGGCTCATTAAAACAGTGCAAGAATTCTGAAAAACGGAATCATCTAGATTGTGTTGCAGGTCTACTTTTTTTTTTTTTTTTAAAAAGGTAGGGTTTTCTCAAAATGACAAGTGAACCACCAATATACTATTAAAGAGAAGGTGGAATGCTAGGAAAGTTTACCTGAGCCAGGCTTGGATATGAGAGGGGAGTTTTAACCTCCCCCCTAAATTCTTCTCTGACTTGGATCAAAATCTGAGCCAAAGAAGAATTCCTGGCTCCTCCCCCCACCCACCCCATACACCCATTTCCACCAGCTTTTCCCATCCTCAAACATCCTCCTTGTCAAAACACACCACCCCTCTTCCTTTCCCTTATTTTCACCACCACCACCACCACCACCACCATTGAGAGCACCAGTGGAGGTATGTGGGGAGAGGGGAGAAGGAAAGGGAAGGGAGGGTTTTTCCCTGACCCCCCTTCTCCATCACCCTAACATGCCGGGTAACAGTGCAAAAGGACATGGAAGAGCATGGGAGATGTAGTTCTCCCAAGGACTGCTGTTCAGAGAACTACATCCTGCAATGCTCCCTGACACTGCCAGTGCTTGAAAGTAAGGAAAAGTGAAGGGGGGTATATGTTGGCAGGTGGGGGCTAGAGGGGAGGGCTGGTGCAGTGGGGACGTTTTTCTCAGGCCAAAGAATGACTTGGAAAAATATACCCGAGTTCTTCTGTGCCTCCCCCCAGCCACCCAAATTGGGTAATTTCTAAATTGAGCCAAGGTGAGCTTGGGGACATTCATCCATCTCTAGCTGAAATATGCATTTTTACAATAAACATTACTTGAATATTTGTTTTAAATTCCATTGACAGCAAATGCATCCAGAAAGACATCTAGGCCTCAGTTCCAGGATTTGGCACAGCCAAGGGAGCTCTTAGGTATGGAGCTGCACATCCATCCATTAAGCCCTCACCCATTCAGTCTGCATGAGCATTCCACATTATTATTATTACTATTAATAATAATAATAATATAGCACTTTGTTACAAAGTGCTGTACATGAAGTAAAATAAGTCAGCAGTTTACAAAACACAGTAATAAGATCCAGCAACCCAGTGGTTCTGGCTTCTCCATTGAATTAAATGGGCTGCCCTGCTATGCAGGCAATTCCAGGCAGTATCCAACCATGCCATTCCAGTAGTGCAAATGATGTTGTACTAGCGAAAACTCAGTTCTGAACTATGCGCAAGAGAAGAACCTGTCTAATGTTATGTTATGCTTGCCCAATGTACTGCGCAACCAGTTGGGCATAACCCTTGTACAACCCATTGTGCCACCGTTTATGCATTCCGCTTGTGCAAACTATTGCACATCCATTGGCGCAATCTGCTTGTGCAAAGTGTTGTATAACTGGTTCTGTAATCAGTTGCACAACTGCTTGCACAACCGCTTGTGCAGGTGTACTGGGCAACTGCTTACGCAATGGAAAGGTTCAGGGGAATTCCGCAAGCGCTATTTGAGTTTGCGGAATGCCATCTTTGGATACTGCCCACAGAGCTCTAGACTGGGGCAGAATGCTGTAAGATAGACAGGACTTTGCAGACAGATGGGCTATTTTCCCTTCCCCTATGCCTGTTTTCCAGTCTTCCTGTGCTATATTTCATGTGTGTGTGTGTTTAAGTTCTCAGAAACTGCTGTTGAGAATAGGAGGGACATAGAAGGTTGGTCTAATCAGCCGTAGATACTAATTGTTCGTACAACATACACTCTGTAAAGCAGACAGTAGTTTGGCCTACTGGCTACAGAAAGGGGATTGTAACTATAGGTGTGCATCGGATCGGATCCGATCCACGATCCGAATCCGATCCGACCCAAAATCGGGAAAATCCGATCCGATCCGATCCGGACAACCTCCGATCCGATCCGATCCGATCCGATGAGGTCCGATCCGGATCGGACGCCATTTTGAATGCTTTTTCCCATAGCCAAGTATTGTTTTACAAAAACGCCTATAACTTTTTCATTTTTAAAGATAGAAGGATGAAACTTGGGCACATTGTAGACTGGTTAGGGGTAGTTATCTGTGAGAAATTTCAGAAAGATTGGTGCATGCATTTTGTGGCAATTAATTTTTAAATAAATACCCAGGAATGCCTATAACTTTGTCATTTTTAAAGTTACACACATGAAACTTTGCCACATTGTAGGTGGTACCTTGGGACCTATGTGTGTGAAATTTCAGAAACGTAGGTGCTTGTCTTGTGTGGCAATTAATTTTTAGAAAAATGGGTAGTAGTGGGGTAAATACAGTTACGCCTCCCATTTTTTTATTTTTGAAGATACAAACAGGAAACTTGGGCACATTACAGGTACCACTTGCCTTGATATGTGTGTGAAATTTCAGAAACATTGGAGCTTTCCTTGTGTGGCAATTAATTTTTGAAACAATAAGGAAAGAAACACCTATAACTTTGTCATTTTTAAAGTTACACACATGAAACTTTGCCACATTGTAGGTGGTACCTTGGGACCCATGTGTGTGAAATTTCGGAAACGTAGGTGCTTGCCTTGTGTGGCAATTAATTTTTTAATAAATACCCAGGAATGCCTATAACTTTGTCATTTTTAAAGTTACACACATGAAACTTTGCCACATTGTAGGCGGTACCTTGGGACCTATGTGTGTGAAATTTCGGAAACGTAGGTGCTTGCCTTGTGTGGCAATTAATTTTAGAAAAATGGGTAGTGGTGGGGTAAATACAGTTACGCCTCCCACTTTTTTATTTTTGAAGATACAAACAGGAAACATGGGCACATTACAGGTACCACTTGGCTTGATATGTGTGTAAAATTTCAGACAGCTGGGTCCAGGCATGTGGTGGCAAGGTATTTTTGAAACAATGAGGAAAGAAACGCCTATAACTTTTTTATTTTAAAAGTTAGAAGTCTGAACATTGCTCACTTTGTAGATGGGTTAGGGGTAGATATGTGTCAGAAATTTCAGAATTATAGGTCCAGGCATTTGATGGCTATGGAATTTTTAAATTACATGTTTCAAAAAAATTTCTACAGAGGCCAGGTCTTCCCCTCCCGCTTCCCGCGAAGAAAAGGAAACACTCTCTCGTCTCGATCCCTTTGATCCTTGCTAGTAGTATCCATTACAGGGCTCGTGTTTCCTTTCCTACTTTCACTTTTCAAGCAGAACGGCTGAGCCTAGCTGAGTTTTGCAGCCATGCGTGCAAGGAAGGATCACTCTGGTCTCGATCCCTTTGATCCTTGGTAGTATCCATTACAGGGCTCGTGTCTGCTTTCACTTTGTACTCAAGCAGACACGAGCCCTGTAATGGATACTACCAAGGATCAAAGGGATCGAGACCAGAGTGATCCTTCCTTGCACGCATGGCTGCAAAACTCAGCTAGGCTCAGCCGTTCTGCTTGAAAAGTGAAAGTAGGAAAGGAAACACGAGCCCTGTAATGGATACTACTAGCAAGGATCAAAGGGATCGAGACGAGAGAGTGTTTCCTTTTCTTCGCGGGAAGCGGGAGGGGAAGACCTGGCCTCTGTAGAAATTTTTTTGAAACATGTAATTTAAAAATTCCATAGCCATCAAATGCCTGGACCTATAATTCTGAAATTTCTGACACATATCTACCCCTAACCCATCTACAAAGTGAGCAATGTTCAGACTTCTAACTTTTAAAATAAAAAAGTTATAGGCGTTTCTTTCCTCATTGTTTCAAAAATACCTTGCCACCACATGCCTGGACCCAGCTGTCTGAAATTTTACACACATATCAAGCCAAGTGGTACCTGTAATGTGCCCATGTTTCCTGTTTGTATCTTCAAAAATAAAAAAGTGGGAGGCGTAACTGTATTTACCCCACCACTACCCATTTTTCTAAAATTAATTGCCACACAAGGCAAGCACCTACGTTTCCGAAATTTCACACACATAGGTCCCAAGGTACCGCCTACAATGTGGCAAAGTTTCATGTGTGTAACTTTAAAAATGACAAAGTTATAGGCATTCCTGGGTATTTATTAAAAAATTAATTGCCACACAAGGCAAGCACCTACGTTTCCGAAATTTCACACACATGGGTCCCAAGGTACCACCTACAATGTGGCAAAGTTTCATGTGTGTAACTTTAAAAATGACAAAGTTATAGGTGTTTCTTTCCTCATTGTTTCAAAAATTAATTGCCACACAAGGAAAGCTCCAATGTTTCTGAAATTGCACACACATATCAAGGCAAGTGGTACCTGTAATGTGCCCAAGTTTCCTGTTTGTATCTTCAAAAATAAAAAATGGGAGGCGTAACTGTATTTACCCCACTACTACCCATTTTTCTAAAAATTAATTGCCACACAAGACAAGCACCTACGTTTCTGAAATTTCACACACATAGGTCCCAAGGTACCCCCTACAATGTGGCAAAGTTTCATGTGTGTAACTTTAAAAATGACAAAGTTATAGGCATTCCTGGGTATTTATTAAAAAATTAATTGCCACAAAATGCATGCACCAATCTTTCTGAAATTTCTCACAGATAACTACCCCTAACCAGTCTACAATGTGCCCAAGTTTCATCCTTCTATCTTTAAAAATGAAAAAGTTATAGGCGTTTTTCTAAAACAATACTTGGCTATGGGAAAAAGCATTCAAAATGGCGTCCGATCCGGATCGGACATCTGGTCCGATCCGATCCGACCAGCCTCCGATCCGATCCGATCCGACCCCCCAGGTCCGATTCCGATCCGCTATCCGATCCGATCCGGGGGGTCAGTGCACATCCCTAATTGTAACATCATTTGCATTTCAAAGGATAGCTGATTGATTTGATCTTCATTATGCAACCGTGCTGGAGAGATTGGTTTTTTTTTTTTAAAAAAAAACACTGGGTGGTTTGATCAGTCTTACTTTGTATGGCACAAGGAATGAGCTTGGTTCCAAATCTCGAGGGATTTTCCTACTACAGCTCCATTCATGAATTTATGAATGGGGTTTGTGCCAGCAGAAAGCTACGAGGATTGGGCAGCTGGTAATGTTTTCATTTCTAAAATACCACATCACATGTTTCCTCCAAATGTTATACTTATCTAATAAATCTTGTTAATAAAAAAAAGGAAAGGAAGACTTTCAGCCCCCTCCCCTCCTTCCATGCACAAGAAAATAAACTTTGATGTGCTGTGATAAAAATGGTTTTTGAGGGAGCTTATTACTCGGCAGTTCTCATGGAAATATACCTGACGAATTCTTGAAATTGTTTCAAAAGAGACGGTGGCTACACGATGAGGCTTTCTCTCTCCCAGAGAGGCTTGAAAAGTTTAATGTTTTGGAAATCATTGGTCCCACTGCCCTGACAGCGTTGCAATAGAGTACAAATAAAGTGATCGTTTTAATACTGAAGCGAGTTGACAGGGACCATTCAGCATAAAATGAAAGGGGCAGTTTGCAATTAGTGGAACAGCTCTCTCTCTGTTCCAATTTTTCTCAAAATCATTTTGTTAACAGATTCTAGAAACATATGGGGGCAGCATTAGTAACATCCATGAGCTAACAACACTGGCCTTTAACCTCCAGAGAAATGGGTTCAAATGCTGATTGGTTAATGAGAGAAAATAAAATGCAGGGGTTTCAACCAAGTCTCTCGGGGTTGTCCTTTAAGGAATCACAGGAGAAACGGTTCATTGGCTTTTGTTGGACTTCATATACAGGGAGGATTGCAGACTTGTCAGGTATAATGGCTGCATTTGATCACACAAGATGTATCCATTTTTGCCATACTTGCTGGGGTAGATCTACGCTATTGCTTTATAGCAGTATTGAAGTGCACTGATAACTGTTGGGGCACATTCCACATTCTGCTTTCATAGTGTTATTTTCTGCTTTTTATTCCACATTATTCAAAATACTGCAACAGATGTCACTGTGTTCCTATGAGGTGTAAATGAGTGAGAGGGATATAGAGCTTCTTCAGACAGGGCAGGGTGGGGGGGTGGGGGTTGCGTTTCCCTCCTGTCGCTTTGCTTCGTGCTATTGTCCCACAATAGGGATGAGCAGCTTCCTCATCCTTCACACACTGAAGAAAGAGGAAGTAAATTCAGAGCATGTGGACCATTGAAGTGGGCGTGTTTATCGTGTTGCTCTCCCTGCACACAGCAGGAAATGGTGGCACATTTCACTGCAGGAAGGAAAATTGGATTTTCCGGTGTCTTTTTTTTTTTTTAATGGGAAAATGACCAGAAGGAGCAGGAGGCATGCGGAAGGTGGATGGCATCATGAAAAGGACTCGCGAAAATCCATGAGTGCCCAGTAACGAGCAGGTTATAAAACACTTGTCGGATGATCCTCATAGTGTTACCATGATGGGATTTGTAATGATTTGACACAAGGTGTAAATCTACCTATTTCCTAACATCTGTACAATCAAAATAGTTATAGCTGTTTTGCACGAAATGGGAGAACAAATTATCAGTGTGCAACCCGATCCTGTCTGTATTTACTTGGAGGTAAACCCCATAGATCTCAATGGGACTTTCTCCCAAGTAACCTTGCATAGGACTGTAACCCTTATGTCAACGGGAGCAGCTTGAGTAGTTTCAAGTTTATTAAAATCAATAGACCATAGTCCAAGAGATATACATATACAATATTATCAGTTCGTAAACAGTACAGATCGTACACGTCAAATACCCACCAATTTTGCTCTATAACAAATGGTAAGATGTAAGAACGTTGCAACTTGAGTTGTAACTATTTTATCTTTGGCCTGTAAAAGTATGATTGTCAGAAACTCTTTAGAACGGCCAGGGAAACCCTGGAGAATTGGCCGCAACAAGTCATCTCTGATACCTTTGTAGAAATCACAACAAAGAAGCACGTGTGTAACTGTTTCTACCTCGGAATTGTTGCAAGGGCAGCATCTATTCTCCACTGGTACTTTTTTATATCTACCTTCCAGCAATTTGGAAGGGAGGGCGTTAAATCTACCCTGGGTAAAGGCCTTCCTATATTTTGGAACGAATAGCCATTCTAGGTACACAGTTTCCCCTTTTCCAGCATGATCTAACAAGCCCAATGCAGCAGGGGAACAAGAGCCCACTGCTGCACCTCGCATCTCCTGGAGATCGATATCCACGAGTCTCCGTCTGATGGTTAGTTTTGCTTGACCTGGTTCAGGCAGAAACAGGAGTGGGAGATTTAGTCCTAGAGTGGTGACCCTCCGTATTATTACTTTGGACCAGGGAGACTCATAGGAATCTAGCAGGACCTGAGTTACCAGGGAATTATATGTCATATTTAAATTTAAATTAAATTTTATTTGCATCGAGCGAATAGCCATTGCAATTTATAACAGTAAGATAATTATATGTCATAGTATGGTATTGACGCAACCAGAACTGCAGGGTTAAATTCCAAGCCACACTATTCAGGGATCTCAGACCAACCTCCAAATTGAGCACTGGACCAGACACACATCTTGGAGCTCCCAAAATTAGCCTCAAAAAAGTGGACTGTAAGCCTTCCAATGGAATTCTTGAAAGCGGAAACCAAACTGGGGCCCCAAACAAAGCCTGGGGTACCATTTTAGCTTTATATACCTTGATGGCTGCTGGCGCATATTTGCCCCCTTTTTGATGAAAAAAACGGGAGAGAGCTCCGATAGTCTGTTCAGCTTTGGCCTTAAGGTAGTTGCCATGCGCATTCCATTTTAAGTTCCCCTGAAACCAGATACCCAGATATTTGTAAGAGTCGGCCTGCTCAATTCTGCTACCTCCCATGGACCAGGGGACTCTATCTTTACTCTTCACAAAGACGAGAACTTTAGATTTCTGATAGTTGATTGTTAGTCTGTCTCTAGCACAGTACTTCACGAATCCATTTAACAACCTCTTTAGACCAAGACGGGTCTGAGAGATCAGCACAGCGTCCTCTGCATAGAGAAGATGAGCAGCTTGAGTAAGCTTCTTTCATGGAGTCTGGCAGCTGATGCCCCCCTTTAAAAATTCTGGAAATGTTGACTCATATTGGAAATTTGTTTCTGGATTTCTGGTCTATGATTAGCGGATCCATTTATAAAATAAACAAGAATGCTTGCATGAACAGGAAACATTAATAAGCCTGATTGTGAGTTTTTGGGCCTGTCACTAGAATTTGATTGACAGGAAAGCTTCTCCCTCAAATACTTTTATAGTGCAATCCTATGTATGGTTAGATAGAAAAAAGTCTTACATCTCCCAGCATTTCCCAGCTACCCATGCTGGCTGGGGAATGCTGGAAGTTGTAGGATTTTTTTCAGTCTAAACATGCATAGGATCATGCCTTTAATTGTTTTTAACAGAAGGCAGGGCTCATCAAAGTTCATTCAGAACTCGGTCTCACTATACACATACACACACACACACACACACACACACTTTTCATAATAAGTGGTTTGTTTTTTAAAATCATGTTTTATTGGCATTTATAATTTCCTTTAAAGCAATTCAGTCTTAGGATGTATACAATATAACCCAACAGATGGCAGGTAGTGGTGGCAGAGTTAATGAGCTGTGGTTGGGTGGGACGGGGGACTAAACTGGATGGGAAGTTGAGATATATTGGGGTAGGGAGGGGAAATATGATATTCATGGGGGTTTGTCAGCTTGACATTCACTGGGTCCATCCATTTCAGGTACAGCATCTTTCTCTTTCTCTCTCTTGAGCCCAGATCATGCGAAGATGTCCCTATATTACGATAAATCTTCTTCTTTCTACCAGTAGAGCTGTCAAATGGGAACAATTCATTAAAAAGTAGGCATTGGTGGTGACCTCACCCAGACATTTTTATGTGGGTCGATATTTTATGTTGTCGATCAAGAGGCACACCTTAAACAATGCACTCTGAATTTAACACGTTGGAAATGTATGCAGGGCCTGGTTTGTTTTTTGTTACAAACAACAACACTCCACCCCGCCAAAACCCCCACAGTTCTTTCTGAAAGCTGAGAATTTTCTGGTTGGAATCTTTTTCAAGCCATTAGGCCCCTATTAGCTGAAACCAGAGGCTTTCATTAGGTCATGTTTACTGAGATTGACTGTGCTCTCTCTGTTAATGCGGTCAGTTACGAGACACAGAAAGGACAAAGCGTGTTGCTTGTAACTGACCACTGACAGAGCCAGATCTACTCATGGATTATTGCTGCCATGGAAACCTGATCTACAGAACTTTGTACAGCAAACAAGGAATGGGTCGCTAGGTCAACCGGGGCGGCTACTAAGGCATCTCCCCCCAAAGAGAAAATGCATCACACACACACACACACACACACACACCAAAAGAGGACATGGATTTTCATACGATGTGCATATACTAATGTATATACATAGATGAAAGTTTGGAAATAATAATAATGATTGAAGTAGAAATACAATACCTTTCATCATAGCACGGGAGACCATGACCAGGTAACCGGTGTGCTTGCTCAGTCTGCTATCCAGGATCCTAACCCTTGATGGGCAATTTTAAGGTTCCCACCCTCCCTCCAAATGTTTTTTTAAAATCTTTAAATTGGACTTAGACCAACTGGGGTAGGGGGGATATCCTTTGTGGCAAAGTGAAATAGACATGCTTTTCAAACTCATAGCACAAACTATGAAATCGTTGCTGAGCTTAAACCATTTCAAGCTCTTCATACGGACTTCTTTTAAAAGATCATTTCCTTCAAAATTAGAACATAGGCATGCTTATCCAATCCCACATAGTTTCTCAAGCATTTGGCATGTGCAGCCCATGGATCGCTGTATGGAGCTGCCCCAACTCAAAGGCTGTCCACTTTGCATCAGTGGCAGATGAATGAATCTACCCTGTCCTATCAAGTGAAGCCTGCATATACAAGATGCAGGCTTGTGTGCCTGGGAGCAAATATGATGCTCTGGATCAAGACAAGTATTCTTGATCCAAAGTGCCATAAATTAAATGCCATAAATGTTTTCAATGTTGTGTTCTAAAGTTGTACAGGCTAGTGGTTCTTGTAATATACAGACAGTCTGGTGCCTGCATGGAAAATATGTGGATAAGGAAGATTGATTTTTCTACCATGAAACACCCAACAATGAACAATACAGGCTCTTTTATCAGGCTTCTCTCTCATATATATATATATATATATATATATGACAAACTCCATAATCCAATGTTTGCTTCAGTTTCATTTGTTTCTTGCTTGTGTTTAAGAGACATGCAACATTTTCTTTACAGCTAAAATTTGGATGTTTGTCTGTTGTTCTAAATCCAAATGTCAAGAATCCATGGAAATGCACTTTAAAGGAAGGTATGTTGAAATGCATTGCATTACCTTCAAGTTCTCCGAATTTATGAATTCATGGATCAGGCTGTTCCAATCTCTAGCGAAGTCAAGTCAGAAACTCCTGTTATGATGTATGAAGTCCTTTTATACTGACTATTGATCTACCCAGCCCAAGACTGTATACCAGCTTTCCCAGACTGGTGACTTCCAGATGGTCAGGAATGCTGGGAGTTGTAGTCTGCAACGTTGGGGAAGTCTGCTGTATACCCCTGTGGACTTGTATAACCTCTCCTAGGTTTCAGAAAGTGGAACGGTGGGATAAAAATCTTATATAAGAATATGGTAGTGTAAGGCTTATTACTTGACATCTACCAGACCGAATTGGCTCATTTTTGTTTTAAACTAAATTTGAAGTAGTGTAGAAATGCAGAAAATTTTGGAACTTTTTAGAAGTTCAAAGCTAGATCTATAATAATCAAATGGTATGTTTCTTCTCCCTGTCCAGAAGCTTGAGGCAGTTGGGAAACTACACCTCTCTTGTAGCTTTGCTCCATACAGGCATGCAGGGAGAAAAACTCAAAGGCAGGGAGGGAGGCCTTTGGCCTTTGGGAGTCAAGCCCACTCTTGAAGCAGCCATGTTGGTGGCAGAAATGGTGGTGGAGGCAGTGGGGAATGCTCTGAGGTGGTGGCAGTGGAGGAACAGAGCAGTCCTAGGAAAACCCAGGCTTTCAAATGCAGGGGAAGAGGGTAGGAGAGGTGAGTTTGAGGCCTGAGGGGAAGAAGCAAATGTTCAGTGGCAACAGGTATGAGGAAGAGAGGGCCAAAAGTCCTCAGTTGCATTGAAGTAATGTAACCTCCCTGCAGCTTCTGGAGGACTTACATAGCGGAAGTCAAGGAACAGTAAGCATTACCCTCAAGCTACTTACAGTCATGGGTTTTACACATCAAAATAAAGCATGTAGCCATGGCAGTGGATGGGAGGAATGCAGGTCATTCAGCCAGAGACACACAGAATAGATGGTCATGCAATATCCTTGGTTGGCATTTTCTCCTCGAGAGAATGGGAGAACGCCCCTTTAAAAAGCAAATTCGCCCCACTGACATTGGTGTTACCAACCTCCACTGTTAAAAAGGCTGGTGAGGAGAAGCCAAAAGGGACCAATGGTAGAGCAAGACCTTCCCAAGTGTGCTATGAAGATATTGATGAAGAGGGGGACAAGGATAAATCAAAGGCCAAGGCAGAACTGCCACATGACACTTCTCCTGTTGCAAAGCCCTAGTGGGTAACTTTATTGTGTTGTATTTTTCTGTTTTTAATTGTTGGCTGTTGGGTGGTATACAAATGTGATAAAGAAATAAAGAAATAAAGAAATAAAAAAATTGACAAAGTCTCCATTGTTGACGTATTATGCACCACTTCAGGAACCCTGTGGGATTTGCATGTCGTTCTCTCATTACTGTGAGGGAAGGCCATGGCAGCTCAGTGGTAGAGTGCATGCTCTACCTTGCTCCAGGTTCAATCCCCGGTATCTCCACGTATCGATGGGAAAGATTCTTGTCTGAGAACCTGGAGGATTGCTGCCCATCCATGCAGACCAGGGATGCACAACCTCATGCCTGGAGGTCCCAATGCCCTCCAGGGTTCTCCGGAGGGCCATTCCCCATTTCCTTGGCTCCACTCCTTTTCCTGCAACTACCGTTTGGTGATTTACTGGCTTCTGTGCTGTCCTCCCCATTCTAATGGGTTGCAATGCCTCTCCAAAGCTTTGTTACTGGCAGTAAAAGCTGCAAGCTATTTTATTTTATACTGGTATCTTTGGCTCCACCCCTTTTGTCTTTGGTCCCATCCCATTTGTCATTGGCCCTGCCCACCACTGGAATGTGGCCCCTGAGATCTTCTCCAGAATGGAATTCAACCTGAAAGAGTTCCAACATCCCTGGCATAGACAATGCTGATCTTAGACAGACCAATGACTTGATTCAATATAAGGCAGCTTCCCATGTTCATCCACTTGCGATACCCCTTTGGTCATGTCCTTTCCTGCATCGCTATCTATCCAAAGAGGCGTGTTGTAAGCATTTTATATCCAAGCACAGAGGGCAGCCCTGAACAAGTAAAAGAGGCGGTGGAAACCATGTGTCACACTGTGCTTGCAGCCAGGAGGATCGTACTTGGTTTATAACTCTGCCATAATTACAGTGTTCAAATTCTATAAGTGCACCATCTCCTAACTCATCTCCAAGGCAGATGCCTGTTCAGTCATGCTGGGCCAGGGTATGAGGACTGTGTGATGAATTTCTGACCTTAGGTAATGCACTTGGCTGGGAGTCATGGAGTTGGTCATAGAATAACAATCTGCAGTGCTTCTGTAGGAGGCATGGAGATGTGGCACAGGATGATGGGTGGATGCAGGCAAAGTGCATAGAAAGGGAAGGGAGGCAATGCCCATTGCTTGTAGCTTAGTCTGCAAAAGGAGAGCTCTCTCACATGCTTTCCGAAAACTTAATTTCCTTCAGGAAGAAAATTGGCCACAGAGCATCTTTCATCCTCATGACAAGCTCGAGAGACAGACCATTAAGATAGGCTGACCAGATAAATTCCAGGTCAGGGCTCATGTAACTTTAACAGTTGTAGAGAAAAGGAAATTTCAGCCAGTGTCATTTGTATGCAATTAGTTCCTGATGAAATTCCCTCTTCATCCCAACAGTTAAAGTTGCAGGGGCCCTGCCTTCTTTTGTATATGGTCACTCTGGTATAGTGCCTGCACCTTTAACTGTTGTGATGAAGAGGGAATTTCACCAGGGACTAATTGCATACAAATGACACTGGCTGAAATTCCCTTTTCTCTATAACTGTTAAAGTTACAGGAGCCCTGACCTGGATTTTATCTGGTCAGCCTACATTAAGATTTGCATATTTTCGGCCCATGGCTGAGATGGGGACGGAAGCCATGTCTCCTAGGCCCAAACTACAAAATCCACCAGGTTAGGGTACAAAATCTATTAACCAGAGCAGCTTTCCCCAACCTGGTGTCCTGTGGCTGTTTTGGACTACAACTCCCAAAAGCCCCAACCAGCAAGGCCAATGGCCAGGTATGATGAGAGTTGAAGTCCAAAACATCTGGAAGGCTCTAGGTTGCCCATGCATGAAATAGACATTATGCTCCCCACTTTCTCTTTTGTAGAGATGCAAATTTTGTTTTCGCTCGCAAAACATGTGAGAACGCTCCATTCAAAGCTCCGGACATGAACACAAGCGTGAGTGTGAGTCTGTGAGCCTGTCTACACACGCAGGATATAACACTTTGGAAACGTTTGAAAATTGTATATGGAGTGTGTCCTGGGCCCCAACAGTTGTCACTACTGTTATAAACCATTTTAAACCGTTTTAAAGCAGCAGTGTAGATAGGCTCTGTGTGTGCTGAAAAGGTTTGCAGATTGCTGAACCTGTGCTCACGTTTGCCTCGTTCCCAGTTCAATTTGTGTAGATCTCCTAATTTGCGTCAATTTCCTTAGGAGACTGAATTGGCCCCGCTGAGATGACATTCGGAGAACACTGCTCATTGGCCCATCCCTGCTCTTCTGTGTCTTGGATTCGAATTTGGGAGTTAGTAGTAGCTTTCCTCTTCTATATGAGATTGGTTTTTGTCAAGCAGAAAGCCAACATAGTACCCACTAGATTGCACTGGTTCTCAGGGAACTTACAAATATATAGCCCTTAAAAATTTCAAACATCCAGAACAAATAGCACTGGGTAGTGTCTATATAATGCCTTGGAAGGGCATCAGATCAAAAACCGGCAGCATCACTGCTGCAAGGCTAACCCAATAAAGCTAGACAGGAGCATGGGCTATCCTGCCGGAAAAGCCCGTCCCCTGCCCTGCATTCCCATGTGTTCCCATCCCACCTTCTCTCTCCATTGGAGCTTTTTCGCACTGCCCACGGATAAACTGGAATGAATGAAAAAGTTGCGGTAAGTTAGTGACTTTTTAAGTGCACAGTTTTGGGGGAAAGCCCTTTGGTGGGTGCGAGTTGGCGGCTGTGTCGTATAAACTACACGGTGCTACTGTGCAGCCACCATGGGGTATACAGGGCCTATGGACAGTCCCTTGGACATCACAATATGTCGGAACCCCAGATTGTTCAGTACAACTAAAGCTGACACCTTCATGGGCAATGGCATGCTTCCCTCGGAGGATTCAAACATTTTTCTTTCCTCTCTCCAACTAGAAATATAAATGGATATGATAAAAATGTGGTATGTCTCCAGTACTTCCTGCCATTTCACAAGGAAACCTATACAAATCTGCACGGAGGCCAAATTAAATGTGGCATGAAAATATTTTATTTATTTATTTATTCATTACCTCTGTATACCACCCAATACTTGAAGCTCGTTGGGCAGCTCACAAAACAAAACTTTAAAGTATAAAATACAATAGCATAATAAAATAAAATATAAAAACATTTAAAAGCTTTTAACAGAATAAAACTAGAGTAAACGAATAAGGTAAAAGTCAGCAGCAGTGCAAAGATCTTAAAACACATGGACACGAGTTCTTTTTTTTAAAAAAAAAAAGTCTAAAAAGGCTAAAAAGCCAGGGATAATTGTAAAGTGTTTTGTAAGTATTTGTTTGTAAAAAAAACTATTAGGGAGTCAGAGAAGATTTAGGGGGGCTAAGGCCCCCCCTAGCCTACCTCTGTCTACAGGCCCACTTCTGAGTCTCTGGGGTGGGGTGGGGAGATCATCTCTCCAAAGTCGTGGTTTAAGATTGCCTGAGAAAGTGTTCTAAATTTTTAAGGCGTGTGCTAATGCTGAATGTGGCCTTCCCTTGGGGATCACCCTGCCTGGGCACTGCTCTTTCCTGACTTCCCGGTGCTGTGTTCATTATGCATCTCTCTTCTCACTCCGCAATATGTCAAATATCTGGAAACACCCAAACTGAGATGATGGGTCCAATCTCCTTGGGAAGAACTCGATATTAATTGTGCAGTGGCCTTAATCTCAGAGTAAAGTTAATTTATTTATGGTTTCCTTTCGTCTCATTAGTTCCAGAGAGAATCCAAGTGACTTCCCCCCCTTCCCACTGCCACCACCCTGCCCCCAGCTGTAATAGATTGCACATTTCCATTTTCTGCCCTCGTTTGCACATGTTGAAGCCAAACAACGAGCATTCAGGGGGAAATTGAAACCCCAAACGCAGAGATAAGAAGCGCCTGTTTAAAGGCTGGTGGCTACAGGCCACATGACTCCGGGTCATTTGAGACTTTCCTGTTGTGGATTTTTCTCACCTTTGGACAAAAAGTGAGGTATCCGTTACAACCACATGTTTCTTCTCACAAGGCTCGCTTTATTGAAGAGCTGAGCTTTGGGTGGCTGATGTTGGTAGCATTGGGAACAGTCACACAACTATGTTCTTATCATTAATGGTGCATCTATTCTTTCAGCCGTTGGCCTGCCCCCAAAAGGCTGCTCTAAAGCCCCAATGTCTTCTTACAAAGCTGTATTGCTGACTATCACTCCAAAGAATTCCTCAAATGATGATGACCATAAATTAAGGGTTGGCAACATGTGACCCATGAGCCGTATGCGCCCCCCCCCGGCTTTTTTTGCATATCCCACTGTCCTTGAATCACCGTTACTGAATTTTGGTGCTGCAGTGGCATTTTCACCTGTTTTAACTTCTGGGAGCACAGTTATGAATTAAGGGTGCAATCCTATGCATGCTTAGACAGTTAAAGGTCTTACAACTGGCTGGGGAATGCTGGAAGTTGTAGGAGTTTTTTTCTGTCTAAATGTGAATAGGATTGAGCCTAAAACACTGCTAGAGAGGGGATCTACACAGAAGCTTTGAGACGTTTAGGTTTGGTTTCGAGGACACCTTTGGGCACACGATGCAACTACGAGTTCGCTTTATATCAGTTGTTTTTTGGACCGATTCCTTATGATTTATAACATTCTTTCCCCCCCTTCAAATAAACCGTTTTCTACATGTTGATGTGTCCTTACTTACCGTTTCATTGCTGCTGAAATCAAAACTTCTTTTATCCAATCGCAGTCGTGGGGGGCGTTTCCTTTTGTTCCGGTGCCCAAATGCAGCGTTACTGCGTTTGCCTTCCCTCCTGTAGGTTGTCTTTTAGTGCTCTACCGACCCTAGGGTAGTTGAATCAAAACTGAAAGGAAGTGAAAGAAAGGGGGAGGAAGGAGGAAGTGGGTGTGTCCATAATGGGGAGAAGACGCTACGGAACAGAAAGCAACGACAGAAAGAGTCTGTGTGCCCTAACAAAGCGACCTGAAAACAGGAGAAAATATAGCCAACAATGGTAAGGACTACTCATGTGCCCTGCTACGTTTTAAACCATTGCAATTTAGATCGTAATTTTCAAGATTTTGGAACGTAACAAACGTAAGTGTAGATCTCCTCTTAAAGTGAAAATGTGGCTTTCTTGCTGCTGCCCAACTGACAGTGAATTTTGGCTTTTAGTGATTTCAATTTTGGTGGCAGGGCAAATGCATGTGGCCTGTGATGGGTTCCCGGGGAGAAATTGGCCTCCAGACTCTCTTAATTTGCCCAGCTGTGCCATAAACATTTTGCTGTGCTGGCCAGTGTCCATATGGATCTCAACATTCAAAATCCCACCTGTGGCCGGCAAGATTTTTCATATGTGTGTCCATGTGTGTCTTTATGTCTGTATGGTTGGGAGGTGATGGGAGATGAAGCCTAAGGACATCTGGAGAGCGACATGTTCCTCATCCCTGGCCTTTGGGTATGGGTTAGGGAAGGTATATAGTAGAGGTGTGCACTGGATCGGGTCCGATCCACGATCCGGCGGCAGCAGATGGCAACGGATGGGCCCCAGCAGGTAAGGAGGATCGCGAGGGGGGAGGGGGGCACTTACCTGCGGGGTCATCCGCTGCCTTCACCTGCGTAGATCTACTGAGCGCTAGGCTTCGCGGCCTAGTCCTCAGTAGAGCGCCACCTGGTGCTCAGTAGATCTACGCAGGTGAAGGCGGCGGACGGCCCCGCAGGTAAGGAGGATCGCCGTGGGGGAGGTCCCACTTACCTGCTGGGGCCATCCGCTGCCATCCGCTGGTGCCTGCAGGTGCTAGCGGACGACAGCGGATGGCCCCGGCAAGTAAGGAGCGCGAAAGGGAGGAGGGGGCTTATCTGCTGGGGTCGTCTGCTGCCGTCCACTGGCGCCTGCAGGCGCCAGCGGGCGGGAGCAGAAGGCCCCTACAGTTAGCGCAAGGGGGGAGGGACAGGGAGGGGGGTGTTAGGCCCCCACTCACCCCCCTGCCGCCATTTTTCCCCATAGACTTGCATTGGGGAAAACCTTTCATTCCCCCAATGCAAGTCTATGGGGAAAAATGGCGGCCGATCTGAAAATCAGACATCCGATTTTCGGATTGGGATCAGGTCTGATCCGATCCAGGGGACCTCCGATTTTGTTCTGATCTGGTCCAGAACAAAATTGGAGGTCCCGATCCGGTCCCGATCGGATCGGGACCGGATACACCCCTAGTGTATAGGCCAGTTCATATGACACCTCTCTCTTTCCTATAATGGACAGCCTGCCAAGCCGACTGTATCATGAAGCAGAGTGTGCCTTCTGCCAGGGATGGGGAGAGGTGCTTATGTGTGCTTATGGGACCTTCTGCCTCATGTATCAAATACCTTGGCTGGCGTTCAATACTGTGCACCTTGGCTTGAGGGTAGGCACCATTTTCTGCTTTACCTCTGGCAGCAAAATACCTTGGGCTGGCCCTGACAGCCCTTGTCAGTTGGCGCCCATCCTTCTTATGGCTTCCCACATGACGTGTAAGTCTGAGGATAAGGCAGGGCAAGGAAGGCACCATGATACAGGACAGAGGCCCTTGCAGATGCCTTCGCCCGATCCTGCCCCTACGTGCTTGCCAGTGCCTGATGGAAAATTCCAGAGAGCAGGGCGGACGGCGTCCTTCTTGCCAGTCTGCAGCTCTTGCCAGCAGCCTCCTGAAGTGCCAGTGGACCATCAATGTGCTCTATCGTTATCTCCTCATGATCACGTATGCACCACCAGTTAGTCTCTTTTGCTCTTAGCCAAAGCAGAGAGGAGTAATGCTGCGCTATTGATCAAGCCAGGACTCCTGCACCATCATCAATACTAAGCAGCTCCCGAGCTGCCCTGATGTGCTCCTGGCTGGCAGCACCACGGGACGTGGAGACTGAAGGGCAAACAGCTGACTCCAGTGAAGGTGTCCAATGTTTCCCAATCATCCTAGGAGGCTGCATAGTGTGTCTGCCCCGGCCCCACCGTCTCTCTACCCTGCCAGTCCAATAAACGAGTGGTGAGTGGGCTCCAGTGGGGAAGTGGAGGACAAAAGGAGATTGATGCTTCCCGACATCAGGTTGTCATTTGAACTGGTCCATCTCCTGTTCAGTTCAGGGTGAGGAACTCTCATTATTCCCACCGTGTTTTATCGAAGGAGAGTAATTGCCTCCCAGGGAAAGGTCTGCGAGAAGGGGGAGAGGTACCAATGCTAGCGGAAAGAAAAGAGACGTACTCTGGTGCTGCGAAAGGCGTGTCTCTTTTCATGATGTATTAAAGCTCAACGTTTTGGATAATGGCCCTTCTTCAGGAGCTATAGAAAATAACATGCATACAGTAATAAAAACTGGACAAAAGCAACACCCATATCAAATAGCACATTCCCAAACATTCATTTGAACGAACCTGTATATTTGTATTGACATAACTGTAAGCTTTAATTTCTGTGGTTCTTTTCAAAAGAAGAAAAAAAAATACATGGTGATATTACTGCTTTGAGTAATATAATAATAAAATAGTTATAATACATAAATACACATTCCTTAGTAAGACTGAAAGGAGACATATATATATATATATATATATATATATATTGATCCCTCTCAGATGGTACATGTTGCAAATTTTTTGGATTGTGGTTTTTTTTTTTATGACCACCCAAATGCCTACATACTTTTATTTTGGGAAACACAAAGTTTCTCTGTTTTAAAAAACATCAAACATTTAAAACCTGCACAAAATGGCTAAATTTTACAATTACATTACTAAAACCCATTTTAGGCATCTCTTATTGCATAAACTTAATAAGGAACACCAACGTGAGTTGTGAGACACGTTATTGTATTTCAAAAAAGAATGATGATACTGATTACAGAATTACTTTTAATATGAGTGGCTCTGGCTTCAGTTTCCAGGCAATTCCATGAGTTGGAAGAAAGTGGGGCTACAACTTTAGAAATTGTGTGTGTGTTGGGCATAACACAGTTGCAGATCACATGCTGTACAAGCAGACAGTCCAAGATGAATCTCTCTAGTTAAAAGTATGAACCATTCATGCCTGTAATGTTGCGTAAATGGCCCCTTCGTGACTTCCACTGATGTATCATTGCCTTCTCAGAAAACCCTGCTAAGAGGATGGGCGGCGCCAGACCATGTTGCGCTCTGTGAGTGGGCCGAACAGGTTCTAGGGGGCGGCAAGTGGGGGAGAGTCCACTGAACTCCACCCCCCAACTCCTGCAACATCCCTATGTATAGCATGCAAGTTGAAGTCTCCAAAGAACCAACTAAAGACCAGTGGCTTGATAAAATTGGGGAGATTATGACAATGTATAAACCTACACAGAAAGTGCATCAAACAAGGAATCCTAACTTTACAAATGATATTACGGCACCATGGTTTCCATGTATTTCCTATGTTGAAGCTCTTCAGAATTTCGATCAAACTCCAACCAAGTACAGTTGCCTATTTTTTTTCCTGATTAACACAAACACAAAAAATAATGTACACATGCACAAAGCTCCTTTAATATGTTGCATAAATTGTATTTTTACTCTGTCATTAGGTACTGAGCTCCTACTTAGGTCATTTTACTGTAGATGTCCCATAAGCATCTCAGTTATAGACTAATAATTATAATTCATGAATTCCTTTGTTCCTTTCAAAATAGATAAGAACAGGTCCAGATGGTTTAACCCCAAAAGGAAATTTCATAGGGAATCGCCATCTTATCCAATGTGTGAACTTCCTGGTGCACTGTCCACCCCCCCTGTGGTCTGTCTCAGCATGCCATTTCTTATGTCTTTAAAACTACAAAGATACACAAATGACTTCACAGCAGAGCATAAACTGGCAGAGATTTCTCTCTCATCCTTTATTCTGACTTTCTCTTGTTCATTCCCTTTCCTTCTCACATCACTGGTATCTTGTGACAACACATACCAGGCACCACGCTATGTAAAACAAAAGCTTTTCTATTTGGGTTTGGGGCTGTTGGTGGGATTTTGTTGTTGTTGTTGCCCAAGTGTAATACTGACAGAACAAGATTAAGATTGCAAGCATTCATGTTCCAGAAATGGAACCATAGACCACATAGTGTGGTTTAGCTAATAGAATATGACATAGATAAAGTATGAAATTCTATTCCAGCTGAAGATGTGCAGGATATGGCTGCAACAAGGAAGTGAAAGAATGTCTTTCAAGTTGTTGTTTTTAATATAGGAACATAGGAAGCTGCCTTATACTGAGTCAGACCAATGGTCCATCTAGCTCAGAATTGTCGACACTGACTGGCAAGTGGCTTTCTAGGGTTTCAGGCAGGAGTTTTTCCAGCCCTACCTGGAGATGGCGGGGATCGAACCTGGGACCTTCTGCATGCAAAGCAGATGCTCTTCTGCGATCTCCATCCTGGTATTCTTCAAACTGTAAATGCTGTGAGTTGATTGCACTCTTTTCTTCTACTGCCATCTCCCCTGATAAACTATCTGGCAGCTCCCTCCCAGTCTCTCTTAGATCATGCTCTGTAGCATTCTGACATTGCCTCTTCACTGCTCCCAGATAACCTATCCATAATGTCCTCATGCCCGTGGGCTCCAATTCAGACCTTTGTGCATTCAGTGCAAAGGTCTGAAGGGGCCCTCGACACAGGTGACAAAATAAGAGTTCTCAGATGCACAGATGTTTCTTAGTGCATCCCTCCAAATGTGCACACAAGTCTCTTTAGATGGTAGAGCAGGCATGGGTGGGGACATTGGGGTGGGGCTGGTGTGCACACCTTTCCACCACTTGTACTCTCAGAGGTTCAGGGCTATTTTCACCCTCTTCACACACTCAGTGCTGACTGTTGTATTGCACCAGGAGCCCAAGATCACTTTTAGCAATGATACCGCTGTTCTCCCGGTAAAATGAGAGCTGAGCCAAAGCGCTATTCTCATCATTTTTTGGGTGGTGGATGCCCAATTTCCAAGAATGATGTTAAAGCCAGGACATTGTGGAAGATGAAAAATGGCATGGGGCCGGCCCTATCATTAGGAAGGGTGAGGTGTTGCCTCAGGCAGCAAATGGAGGGAGGTGACAGAAAGGTGTTGGAGGAGAGAGACATGTGCTCCAGGCCCCCTAAATTAGCCTGGTGCCTTCAAATGCAGTGGAGGACGCTGTCCCATCATCAGCATTGAAGAAAGATTCAGCTGTTATTCCACTTGGCTTTTGTACAGGGAATGGGAGGAGAGAGTAGGGTGCCATCTTGTTCATTGCCTCAGGCAGGAAAATATCTTGGGCTGGCCCTGCAAAATGGTGACTATGGCGTAATCCACGCTAAGCAAACATTGCACTATGAAAGTGGTATGAAAGTGGTATATAAAAAGCAGGAGCCACACCAAGCAGGATATAGCGGTATGACAGTGGTATATGGTATCAATGGGGCCTAACTGTTGTCAGTGCACTTCAATACTGCTATAAAGCAGTAGTGTGGCTCCTGCCTTTTATATACCGCTTTCATACCACTTTCAGAGTGCAATATCCTGCTTGGTGTGGATTTGGCCCAGGCTTCCAACACAGTTGCGGCAGCAGCAGCAGCACACACACACACCCTTAGGAAAGAAATAAAGGTGTGCTACTGCCACAGTGAACAGTGTGCCCCACTGCCAAGAAACTGTTGGAAAATATCCCCCCCCCCCAAATGGTGAAACGAGAACCTTCATTTCTTTGTCCACAAACAGAGTGGAGAATTTCGACGGGGCATTTATGCACAGCTCTAGGAAAAATTCAAATGCTTATTCGTGAGCCAGCCTTATGCTCATAGGTCAAGTAACAAAGACCCAGCGTGGCTAACTCCTTGAATTCTTCAGAACTGGATTTCTGCCAACAAGTTAGTAAACTTAATTAACCCCATATGATACTAATGAGGAGAATATCCTTTTCCAAAACATTAGATACAACAGTGGAACACGAAATACTATTGCTTTGCCCCAAAGGATCTTAGTTACAGGAAATCAAAGAATGCTGTGTTACCCTTCTGCTTGGGCCGGCCTACATCCATTCCTCTTGGGATAAAAACAATCGAAGAGCCTGGGAGATGAAAGTCTGTAGTGGGCCCCCTTCAGAACAGTAAAGCTGGGTCCAGTGAAGAACCCAACAGCCAAATCCCTCTGGGTCCTCCTCTGATCCCTATTTAGTGTTATATCCTATTTAGGGTCAAGTCTGCTTCCATAAGTGAGGTTACCAACAGAGTTCAGTATTATTCTTCAAAGTTCTTTTATATCTATATCTATATATCTCACTATTAGCATGCAAAGCGATTTGCATCCTTTCACCACCGCCATTATTATTATTCCTTATTCTATTCTCGCCTTTCATCTTTTTATGCTGCTGCTGAGAATCATGACGATTTCTATTTACACATGGGATGCTTTAAAGATGAAATATAATAACCAAGCTGCCCTCTTACCCTCCTCTTTAGCCTGCTGTTAAAATAGAATCCCAAGTGGGTTCTTTCCCATCCAGTCCCAATATTTCATTGTCAAGGACACTGAGCACAAGTTAAGTTGCAGCTAAGAATGGTTTGCCGAGTCGCAGCTTAGATTTTATTTGGTAAAGTTGTCAGTGAACTAAGGAACTGAGCAAATTGGTTATTTTAATGTACATGGTACGGCCTGATGTTGCCATTGTCTTTCCTGCCAAGGTAGATAGGCTGATAAGGTTCGTAAAAATACATGTCTTATTTTAAAACTGTACCCCCTGGCTTAGAATAATACAACTGTGGATCATATATATAGGGTGACCATATGGAAAGGAGGACAGGGCTCTTGTATCTATAATGGTTGTATAGAAAAGGGAATTTCAGCAGGTGTCATTTGTATGCATGCAGCACCTGGTGAAATTCCCTCTTCATCGCAACAGTTAAAGCTGCAGGAGCCCTGCCTTCTTGACCAGATACAAAAGAGGGCAGGCAGGGATCCTGCAGCAATCACTGCCCTCCTTTTCATATGGTCACTATCAGGGCCATAGGCATCCCCCTGCCCCCTGCCCTTTCTGCTGGCCCACAAGACCCCTTGGAACAAAAAAGGAAAAACGTTCAAGGAATGGGCACTATCATTCCCCCCAGGAGATCCTCATTCCTAGAATGTCCCCAGACAATCCGGACTGCTTCCTAGGATGCTCTAGGAGCAGGGTTTCTATGGAAGGAACCATAGAGCCTATTTCTAGAGTTTTTGTCTCCTTGGTCCCCTCTACAAGGATTTGCTTTTGCGCCTGGTTAGCCGATTATGCGCATAATCGCAGAAGCGCATTTAAGCCTAATCCCTCTGCATGAGAGGCGGTGAGAGGCAGCGAAGCGCATTCACGGATGTCCAAAATGCGGTTTACAAGTAGTTAATGCGCATAAGCGCATATTCACACAGTCAAAATGCGCTTTAACGGACGGAGCAAAAAAACCCTCGTGATTTAACGCACATTCGATAATGCGCATAATCGGAAAGATAACGCGCCTCTACGCCCCATTTGCGCTCCGCTGGTGTGGAGGTAAATTTTTTAATGAGACTTCAAAGAGCATTAAACCTCTCGTGAAGAGGCACCCCTTGTCTTGTGTTTTTTTTTCATGAAAAAGGTTTCAGCTAACAGAGTGTGAAATATCAGGAACCCTTCAGCAAGATAGTGGGAGTGAGTGAGTGAGTGCTGTGTGTGAGTGCTGTGTGTGCACATGTGAGTTGTATGTTGCATGTGTGCTTGTTACAGTAATTAATCGGAGACCAGTCCAAAGTTCCAGTTTCAAACAGATAACCTTTATTGCTAGCAAGACAGCAGCCTGGAATCGTTCCACAGACTGCAGCCCCTCCTAATGGGTGAAGCAGCCTGATATACATTTCAAGCAAACAGGAAATATGCGTGTCATACACAGGATAATGCGCGCGCAACATGACGTTATGGTAGCCTAGGTGTTGCCTTATATGGTCTGGAACTGTTCACATGGTCTGCTGTCTGCATGCAGTTACAACAGCATAGAAGCTACTTATAAGAGACAAGGAGAGGGACAATAAAAAAAATCATTGTTAGGAGGACAATTAGGTTAAGGCCATACAAAATGGAGTCAGTTAGGTTCAAGTTCCTCCTCATTCCCCCCTTTGATAGTCCTTAGTAATTTACTAAGGAGTATCACTATCTTCATCTGCCATAGGTACAGGGTGGTAGTCGCGCAAGGCCATTAGGTGGACAGCTGTGCGCCGGTTTGCTATCTGTTCCACCATTCTGCGAAAACTCTGTAACAATAAAGGCATTAAACAGGGCAAAAGGATACAAACCAAGAGTCCTACAATAACCATCGCTATAATCCCTTTCAGCCCCCCTACCCATGTAAACCAGGAACCCAGCCCTTGGGCCCACTCAAATTTGCACGGGAACATGAGCAAGCTTAGTCATTTTACTGGTGATCTCTTCAATAACTTTTCTATTATCATCAATATGCAGACAACAATTGGTAAGATTAAATTTTCCACATACCCCGCTCTCAATAAGAAGCAAATAATCAAGAGCCAAGCGATTCTGATACACAGCATTTTGCAGTTGGGTCTGGGTTTTGGATAGGACATTCAGTACTCTTGCAGTTTCGTATGATTCTGTTAAGCATATAAATGGGGGTTCTGTACCCCGACATTCTATCTTGTGCCAGGTGGCAGGGCCATAGTACTGAACAATCCTCTCAGGTGGCCACTCATTATCCTTCCAGTCCCCAATTTTAACATCTGGGGATATGCTGCGTTTGTTGTACGCTGGGTGGCCCAGGCGCACACCTTCTGACAAGGGAACCAGAAAGAAAGAGGGGCGGATCTCACCTAGAGTGCAAGTGCCTGCCCAGGGTTCAGGGAGTTCAGAATGAGCATACTGCCCACAGATCCAATACAGTCCCTTGGGGGCCGGCCAATTAGAGCTCTGACTTTGGGTGATGTTTATTCGGGATTGGAGACTCGCTGGCCACAACTGATTGTTGGGAATTACGGACTGGTTTGGCCAGTAAGAGATTTCGGAGCCATTCAGGGTGGTGAGTGATTCACAGGGGGTTTCTCTAATCTTGGGGGCTGATGGATGCAGGCGCTGGAGGCACTACTGACTCACAACGGTGTCTTTTAACATCTACTGGCTGTGAGGATTTGGCTCATTATAAGGCTGGCTGACATTTAATTCAGCTGCCTCCCTTGGCAACTGGTCCCCAATTGGGTACCTCCGCATACATAACAGTTACTGACATTGAGGGAGCTAACAACAGTAAAAATTACTAGATTACATCCCTGGGCGGTGCAGGGACTTAGAACTGGAACTTTGGTGAGGCTGGCATGTAGATTTTCTCGTGTTCCTTTTCTCACGTGGCCCATCATACACATCTCTACATCGGGCACTCATTTATACAGCCTCTGGAGCCCCCGGGGTATGTCTGGGGACAAATATACTTGTCATTATGCGTGTATTCTCTCTCCCAGCTCAGGTCCCCGCAGGACTGTGGCCACTTGGCATGGCGGCAAGGGTCTATTGTTATGGACACTTGGGTAGTGGGACTTTTCAGGGGCAATTTCTGGATCAGGGTTCCCCATTTCTGACTATCCCTGACTTCTAGATACCACTGGGCTGGGGTTTCTTTTGGGTTGCCTGTGTGCAGGCGGAGTAAGTGACGTTCTGAAAAGTGCAAGGTTGCACTTTGCCTTTACACTGGCATCTGTTTGATCTGGTTATGCAATTTGACAGTCTTGATACATGACTGACAGGGGGTGACGTCACCTGAGGCTGGGGCAAGGATTGATAGGAGTATTAATACTGAAAGTCTTTCAGGAGTCTTCGGGCGGTGTCCACTTCCTCTATCCGGGATGGGAAGGGATGCAGCGCCCCCAGTCACTTCGCTCCCATGGGCACCGGCCCTGGGGAGGCTTCTCCCGGTAGGCAATTTCTTCAGCATCATGTTCAGTCGGTGTTGCTTGGCAACTTGCCATTGGTTTGTATGGGCAGCTACTGCTGCTTTCACATGGCTCCAATGGATCCAGATGGGGTTCTTTTAACTTTTAAGGCAGTAGGAATAATCAGTAAAACTGTTAAGGGGCCATCCCAAGTTTTTCTTAAAAGATTTTCCTTATAACTTTTGACATGTACTTGGTCCCCGGGCTTAATAGACCAGTTCATAAGGGGTCAGTCCATTAGTCCTTGGTGTGCAGTGCATATGGAGCAAAGCAACGGGCAGCATGGGCATCTATTTCGCCCTGGTTTCTGCACAGAGTTTCTCAGTGACTTCTGCTTTTGCAGGCCAGCCTTCCATCCAGCTAGGGAAAGTGCAAACGGAGGAGCTTGTCTGCGCAGAGGCTGGCCAGCTTGTCAATGTACATGGTTTTCTCGATGAGGTGACGGAGAGCTTCTTTGCCCAAATGGCACTGGTGATGCATGTGAAACACGGATGTCCTGGCTAGGCTTCTGAGTACCCAGATTCAGTCATCTGGGAGGACATTAATTCTGGCTAAGGGCTTCTTTCTTTTCTTTTTCATTTTAAGACACATTTCTGGTAAAAGGATGTGGTTTCAGCGTAATACTCTGACAGGAAATGACCTTTACTGCAGTTTCCTTTTTGATTTTGCTCTGCAGTAGATAACAGCTACTTTTGCTGGTTTTCAAACAGCCTGGAGGAGCTTCTGAATTTTTGTAGAATGGACGATGTTTTTTTTTTTTCTCTCAGCAGTCAAAAATCTTCGCTCTCGGTATAAAATCAGGTATGACAAAACTGTTTCTCTTTTCCGTTACTAGTTCTGCTTTCTGGGCAGACGCCTGGGGGACTGGTAAGAGCAATCTTCAGGTCTCGGAGGCTGTGGGTGGCTTCTGTTGTCTACTCGAGCAGGGCTGACTCAGGTAGGTTGGTTTTCAGGAGTTCATAGAGGGGCTGTGTCAAGGCTGCATAATTCAGGATTCAGATGCAACAATAGCCGGCCATGCCGAGGAAAACTCTGAGTTCCTTTTTGCTGTTGGGCTGTGGTACGCAGTTGATGGCTTGGGTTCGGCTGGAACTTGGGAGGCGTGTGTTTTTTCTTGAATCACGCTGATGTCTGCGTCCTTCTGTCTTGGGACATAGGTGGTGTTGCTCTGGTTGGGGTCGGGGATGCCTTCTCTCTGGCCCCGTTCTGTGGCTGCATTTTCGAGATTAGCCTGGGTCTGTAGTCTCTGTTCAGTTGTCAGGAGATATCCCATTAGTTGTTGGATATCAGTCCAGGTTGGCAATTATGTCTACAAACTTCTCGGGCTCTTCTTCATAGGAGGGTCCGTGGTTCTTCCAGTTCAGGAGTTCAAGAGCTCAGTTCAATTCATTTCAGGAGTTTAAGAACTCAGTTCAATTCAGGCAGTTCAGTTCAGGAATTCAGGAGGAGAGGGGGCGTAGGCAGTGACGGTCTGGTACGTGGACACATTCGTGGCTGGGTCGGTGACGGCAGGAACAACGGTGGGACTCTCACGGACAGGGAAAATTCTTGTCTCGGTGCCTGTGTTAGCAGCCAAATTTCTGAGGTGGAGCCGGCTGGTGTGGCAGGGTCCAGAACAGGCGGGTCAGTTTCTCGACTCTCACATCAAACAAAGAAGTGGGGTCTACAGGTGCAGAGGTGACGGCTGATGGCTGGGCAGTGGAGTCTTGGGACATCGGAGAGGGAACCAGGATGTCTGGTCCGGACCTAGGGACGTCTGGGACATCAGGAGGTGACAGTCACAGGAGCCTTGCGTCTTGGGGTCTTTTTACTTGGTTCATCATGATAAGGGCTGCATCTTCGGCCAACTTCTCGTGCCTATGGTGGGGGGTGTTTGGCTACTTTCAATTAGCTCTCTGTGGATGGAATGTCTTCTGAACTGAGGGGTCCCCCCTTTCTATGATGGCAAGGTTCTAAACTCGGGAAATATAGGGCTCAGAGAAAGTACCTTGGGGGGGCCAATTCTACAAGGGGTCCTAAAGCGGGCCAGTCATAATAACACTTTGCTTTTATGGCATCTACATTGCACTTAGTCAGATTAAAAACTTTACTGAAATACTTAATCATCAGGTTCAGTGGGGTCAAAAAAAAAACCTCCCTCCATCCTTTTTCTGACTAATACACAATATAATCAACCAGACAAACAGTACACAGAAGGGCAGTCAGATTGACAGGGAACCGTTTGACTATAGGGATTGGGGGAGTCAGGCGGCTGATACAGCGGAATGCAGTCTCTTCACTACCAGCCCATGCTGCCGGCAATTCAAGACACCCAGAGGCGTCCCAGGGCTACTGCCCAACGGTCAGCAATGGAAATCAGGCAGTCATACACACATCAAACATCCAGGACGACACCCGTCCTCCCAGACCTCCCAGTTCAAAAAAACAGAAACAGTTTACCGTTACGGGGAGATGATCAGGCTCCCCCTTCGACTCTACTGAGTCGGTCAGTACAGACAGAACGCGCGTTTCCAGTTACGAGGGTTGATCAGGCCCTCCTTCGACTCTACTGAGTCGGCTGATACAGAACAGAACAGGAAGTTTCCCCTTATACTTGCCTGGTTCAGATGTCCCAGCGCTGGGCAGAAGGGTATCTGCACTGAACTTCCGCTCGGTCCGTTTTTGTTCCGCGCTGTCCCCGGACCTGCCACAGAACCTGAATGGGCACCAGCTAAAGGCTGGAGGCGCGCTCCCAAGGAGGGCCACGGCCGGCCGGGGGCCGCGGGGAACCAAGCGGAAGCGGGGGAAATCTCCCTGGTAGGGTTCTCCGATTATCAGGCGGGTCTCCCAGTAAGGGATGGATTCCCGGCCAACGCACCAAAATGTTACAGTAATTAATCGGAGACCAGTCCAAAGTTCCAGTTTCAAACAGATAACCTTTATTGCTAGCAAGACAGCAGCCTGGAATCGTTCCACAGACTGCAGCCCCTCCTAATGGGTGAAGCAGCCTGATATACATTTCAAGCAAACAGGAAATATGCGTGTCATACACAGGATAATGCGCGCGCAACATGACGTTATGGTAGCCTAGGTGTTGCCTTATATGGTCTGGAACTGTTCACATGGTCTGCTGTCTGCATGCAGTTACAACAGCATAGAAGCTACTTATAAGAGACAAGGAGAGGGACAATAAAAAAAATCATTGTTAGGAGGACAATTAGGTTAAGGCCATACAAAATGGAGTCAGTTAGGTTCAAGTTCCTCCTCATGCTGCATGTGTTTATATATATATATATATATATATATATATATGTATGAATGAGTATGTACAAACACATGTCTGTGCAGCTCTCGCACCCCAACAACAAGGACATCTGGTGGTTTCCCCCCTAGTTCTTTCCAGAACTCTCTCTTCATTTACTACCTCTTCACTTAGCTTCCTCCCAGGCCAGTAGCTTGCCACTTTCAGCATTCATTGTATTTCCATTAGACATTTAAAACATTTTAGGTGCCCCAGTCTCCCTGATTCCTTCCCGCCTTCCCTTCCATGCCAGCTTGTGTTATACATACAATTCCAGTTCTCATTGGGCAGCAGCTAACCATTACAAACATAAATATCCAAATTAAATGCAGGCGTGTTTCAACATGGGAACACATTCTGATTCTAAAGGTGAAAGATCAGCTTTATTAGCTAAGCCACCCACCTCCCCAAGAATATGACATGAATTAAAACCAGACTTCCTGATGTTATATACGCCATTGCTGTCAGCAGCATAAATTATGCTCTGAGAGATTTTACTTGTGTCTTTGCAAAAGCTGAAATCTTTACAATATTTTTGGGCCGACCTGTGCCCTAAACAGTGCCTAAAGTTGATCTAATTAGCAGGGACTTATCTCCCCTTGGCTACATGTGGACTTAATCATTTTTGGCTGAAGCTGTCCCTTAAAGGCATACAGTAGATAGCCAGGGCTTTACTGTATTTGCTGATGAAAGAGAAGACCTTGCCGTAAAATGAAACGGAGCCTCCACAGAAAGTTATCAAAAATGAGAGGATTCCCCTAAGCTATGGCCATTTCTGAAACTTTACTGATAACAATAAATATTTTATTGAGCGGAGTTAAAACATAAATTACCATCTTTCAAGGTTTATAAGGGTCAGGCAACCCAGATGGTTTACGTGTCTCTAATCCATGTCATCTATCCAAGAATAGGCTGACCATATGAAAAGGAGGACAGGGCTCCTGTAACTTTAACAGTTGCAGAGAAAAGGGGATGTCAGCCGGCATCATTTGTATGCAATTAGTACCTGGTGAAATTCCCTCTTCATCACAATAATTAAAGTTGCAGGCACTATACTAGAGTGACCAGATACAAAAGAGATCAGGGCCCCTGCAGCTTTAACTGTTGTAATGAAGAGGGAATTTTACCAGGTACGAATTGCATACAAATGATGCCGGCTGAAATTCCCCTTTCTCTGCAACTGTTAAAGTTACAGGAGCCCTGTCCTCCTTTTCATATGGTCACCCTATCCAAGAAGTGCACAAGCAAATCTCTCATGTAACAAAATGCCAAGCTGGGAGAAGTACTAGTTAGTTAGTTTACAGACTGGGGAGAGTTCTTTTGCCTTGTAGGGCAGGAAAAGTTAGTTATTCATATAATTTTTTAAATCACATGGCACCATATTTTTCATCTGAATGTTCCCAATTAAAACAGGTAATAATATCTCTTCATATATTAATACACTAGCTGATATGTCAGGTGTTGCTTGGGTCCGTGAATAATGTTTATGACCTTTATTTGATAAATAATAATTTTCTGTGCAACTTATTCATCTTTAGGTTGGTTGGTGTTTTTTTTTTAGTTTGGTTGAGTTCGTAAATTATTTTGTTAGAATAAATGGAACATTATGTTAATAAGAACTGTATTTTAAATTAGAGCTTCATGATAAACCACATTTTTGTTTTATCTCAAATGTAGGCTGACCATATGAAAAGGAGGACAGGGCTCCTGTATCTTTAACAGTTTCATAGAAAAGGGAATTTCAGCAGTTGTTATTTGTATGCATGCAACACCTGGTGAAATTCCCTCTTCATCACAAAGTTAAAGCTGCAGAAGCCCTGCCTTCTTTTGTACATGGTCAAGAGGACAGGGCTCCTGCAGCTTTAACTGTTGTGATGAAGAGGGAATTTCACCAGGTTATGTATGCGTACAAACAACACCTGCTGAAATTCCCTGTCCTTTGCAACTGTTAAAGATACAGGAGCCCTGTCCTCCTTTTCATATGGTCACCCTACTCAAATGCCTACACCTCCCATCATGCCTTGGCCAGTACAGCCATCTAAACTTCAAAAACAATCAGGACACACAACACCCTTTCTACCAGCTAAAACAGATGCAAACCTAAAAATATGTTTTCAAAATATACCCAACATTGCCCAGATATCTGAATAACATATAGTAGGGAAGCAGATCTCAGTGGACATGGGGAACTGTTGTATGCATGAGCTCTAAAGTTATTATGAAAAGAGGAAAGCAGCCGGAACAATTGGCATAATTTACTACATAATAACTACATTTAACATGTTTTGGCAGAAAGCCAAGATGGTCAAGGAAATTGGTGACTTGGGCCTTTTATCTGACATAAAAATACATAAAATCCAAAATTTCATGTTTTTAGATTTTTCTGGTAAATTGTACAGCCAAACCTATCAGCATGCCAGATTTCAAGTTTCTACCCGGCGTTGCTCTGGCCCCCTAAAATATACGTCCATGAGGTAATCATCTTAAAGTAGCAGGCTGGCTAGGCCTGTGAATTAACCTTTAAACAAATTAAATTCATTTCTTTTTTTCCCTCTCTCACCCTCATGACAACCCTTCAAGGTAGGCCAGTCCTAGGCCTGTGAGGTAACTTTAAAACAAACTAAATTAGTTTCTCCCCCCCTCTCACCTTCAATGCATGGCCAAGGCTGCCTTAAAGCTGTCGCCATAATTTTCCTTGTCCCCACAGAAAACAAAAACTACAACTCCTGGCATGCCTTTTGCTGTGCTGCCCGACTTGCCCAATGGGAGTCCTGCTACTGAAGCTGATGGGAAGTGAAGTCTGGCTGAGCCAGTCCACACTACACTGTGCAATCAGTGCCCATAGGTAGGCCGTGAGGGAGCTGGCTTGCTGACTGATGGTTCGCTTGGTTGCCATTGGCAACGGGCCCTGTGCTGCAGCCTCCTTCTCTCCTGCTCCCAATGGGCCCTAGCAACTGAGGCAGCTGGCCCCAGATGCTCTCCCTTCAGGCCCAGGAGGGCGAGCCACTACCAGATAATGGCTACCAAAGCCAGATAAGTCTTCCTGCCAAGGCATGCTGGGAATCGTAGGCATAAGCCTAGGTCCCTGAATAACGTGTTAAACTTTGAACACTATCTGAGATGTGGTGGAAGACAACTGGAGAGCAGGCCATCTTAGTTGTGGCACCCTGCTTGTGGATTTCTCAATAAAGTTAATGATTTTTATGTAACAGTCTGACTATATAATTGAGACAGAAGAGTGAATGGAGGATTGACTGATATAGCTGAGGGTAGAATGGAATAGTGGGCAGGGTTGGTGGCAATTGGAGAAAGTCAGGTAGGAGAACAAAGACCGTTAGTGAGAGGTCAGGGTTTGCTCAACCATACTTTATTTTAAATCAGCCACTTTACATGCCAGTACTATACCTCCCAGCATGCAGGTGCCCACATCCTCTGAAACATCCTCTTGTTGCTGATGCTGCTCCTTGATAGAGCATCGAGGAGTAGCATCATCAACGATGGGAGGTAAGTTGCTATCAGTGGACGCACCCAGCTCTGGCCAATCCTGCTGGGACTGCCTTGGCCTGTGCTTCTCACCCACCAAGTGCTACACCAGGAGCCTGTACTGAAGGGCTGGGGCTGGGCCAGGCACTTCCTCCCCTTTGTTTCTGGGCATGTGCAGAGTGCCTCCCCTCCCTCCCTCCCTCTTAAGGGCAAAGGCTAGACACTTGCTTCTCCCATATTCTGAGAAAACAGTGATATCAGGATGGCGTTCCTTTGAGCATATTTGGCCCATCAAAGCCATGCTGTTGTATCTAGTTACATTTTAAAACCATGCAGAGGGTGGGAGGAGGCACTGCAAATGTATGCAGCCCATTTATGTGGGTTGTTTCCTTTTATGTGGAATTGGGTTGACTGCTTGAGACCAACCTTAGAACTCAGGGTTCAGCCACCAACCTGAACACCCAAAATGTCAGTAAGTCTGGCCTCCTGCCTAAGGCATGCTGGGAGTTCCACCCGAGGTATGCTGGGAGTTGTAGGCATAAACCTAGGTTTTTATTAAATTCTTTTAAAATACTTAAAACCCCAAAATTTGTGTTTTTAGATTTTTTGGTGCATTGTACAGCCAGACCTATCACTGTGTCACTGTGTCAAGTTTCTAACTCATCTGGAAGTGGGTAAACATTTCAGGACATACGTGACACACACATACTTTCCGCTTTATAGGTAGAGATTATCCTCCTGGACATAAGAGAAGTTAAACAGATATATTCATCCACACATCCTTCAGAAATAAGGAATTATTTCCTTATTTTAGAAAATGTTAAAACTCTTGTGATGTTCCTGCCCAGGTTCCACCCTTCTCCTGTTTCTACCTCAAGAATTGAGAAGCAAACCCCTCAGGAACAAATGCTTCCACTTGAACCAGTTGTTCCAACTGACACCCAAGTCAGCCCTTTTTCTCTCTCTCTGGGTTCCAGAGGCACCCAATATGCCTTATTTATTCCCTCAACCCACTACAGGAGAAGTAACAAAGAAATAGATTTAATAACACGTGGGAGTTTGTATTTTTTCTGTTTTTTTTTTAAAAAATAATCAAATAAAGGTTTATTTAAAATACAAAGATCTATATTGTGAGTGAAAACTTTAAAAAATGGAGTCTGTTGTACTTAGACGAAATCTAAGATGGAGTCTGTATTGCATTGTGAGAGAAATTCAAACTGGAGTTTTGTGTTAAACTATGTATGTGAAATCATAATGGAGCTCTGTGTAGGAACAGTGTATACTTGAGAGAAAAAAAGACAGGCATGAGCAGTAACTTGCTAACAAGAAGTAACAGAACACAGACTTCTAATCGTGAAGGCTGAGTTCATGATGTATTTTGCCGGTTCACACGAGAAAGAGACATGCACATTAAGATTGTTTTTCAACTGATAGATGACTTTGCTAATTTTTCTAATATGGTAATAAGTCCCTGTTTTATCAGTTCCTGCTATCAATAAAAGCTAATGGTTTTGTAATGTCCAGCACCTCATTTCCCAGGAAGTGATGAACCGTACGTACTTGGGAATAAAACAAACCCCGTGTGAATCAGAGAGTCGTGATTGAGTCCTCCACAATACTATTATTATTATTAATCAAAGCTTGGTTCTAAATTCCCTGCCTACTCTAGCCCTTCTAAAATCCTATACACACACCCCGCTAACTAGATGTTGCTTCTTCAATCCCTAAGGCCTATCCCTTTGACTGTCAGATCTCCCTTTATATATCTGAGAATCATCCCACACACAAGCCCCTCCCACATTTCACTCACTCTCATACTATTAATTCTCTCTTACCCAGGTTACACTTAACAATATAAACATATATACATTACAATTACAAGCATATGTTACAACCTCAAAAAGAAATACAAGAATACTCACTAAATCCTTCTGTATATATGTAGGGGTGTGGGTGGGTGCAGCCATTCGTGAATACGTTGATTTAAATCCATAACAGGAAAAAAGAACTACAAGAAGGAAGTGGTGAGGACTGCCTCCTTGCAAAGCAACTACAAGCCTGACATCCTGTCTGTGCCAAAAGGAAGGGATAGGTTATGAACGCAAACCATCTTTCTGCTGGCAGACTAGCAGAGTGGCGAAGATCAACAGAACTCAAGGTAGCTCCCTTCCTTCCCTCTGTCTCCCTTCCTGGCCTTCTGGCATGCACAGCAGAGCACCAAACATGTGCATACATGGGAGGCCCATGTTCATACAGCTGTCTCTCCCTGCAGAGCCACAGGTTACAAATTATCCCAGGGCTAGGCGGGAAGAAGTAGGGGAGAAGGTGGAAGGAAAGAGGCAACAAGTGCTTAAAGTCTTGTCCTTGAATGATGTTCTTAGACGGCAATGAACGTAGTTGATAAATACCAAGTCTAGCTAGCTACAGTCTAAAGTATATATGGCTATGTGTGCATACATTAGAAATTACCTAGAATTTTAATGGAGTGCAATTTCTGGGTTTATTCCATTTGATCAAGCATTTGTATTTAAAAAAAAGGGCACCCATTCCGGAACCAATCAAGTGGAGACCTACCTAGTTTTAACCACCTATAAGAATCCTGTGCCCTTTGAGCATTCTCTGGGATTGAATTTCCCTGGGCATCCAAATATTGTGGAATATGCATTTTCAAGAGATGGGAAAAGAAACAGAATTGGGTTGGGGGCTCAGCTGAAGATTGTTTTCATCAACGCTGAAAGGTATCTTGCCCTTCTGGAAATGTTCAGGGCTTGCTGCAAAAGGGGACAAAAGTGTTCTGATGAGGAACATAAGAACACAAGAACCATGCTGGATGAGACCAAGGGTCCATCTAGTCCAGCATGCTGTTCACACAGTGGCCAACCAGCTGTCGACCAGGAACCACAAGCAGGATATGGTGCAACAGCATCCTCCCACCAATATTCTCCAGCAACTCGTGAATACAGGCTTACTGTATACTGGAAGCTGCACTTAGCCATCGGGACTAGTAGCCATTGATAGTTAAATTGATCAGATTCAAAAGAGGGCAGGGCTTCTGCAGCTTTAACTATTGTGATGAAGAGGGAATTTCACCAGGTGCTACATGTGTACAAATGACACATGCTGAGATTATCGTTTCAATACAACCGTTAAAGATAAAGGAGCCCTGTCCTCCTTTCCATGTGGTCACCCTAAAGAAGAAAGAAGCCCTAATTAGGAAAAAATGCTACTGAACAAGCATCAGATAAGGACAACAAAGAGAAGAGAATAGCATCCAGAAAAAAGGTAGATTCTCATAATTAAACACCTCTCTCTCTTTCTGTGTATGACTGTCAAACTATTTTAGCCTTCATGAAAATACAAATTTTGCCCCCAAAACAAAAACAGAAAACATTGGATGGATGCTGCTCCAGATTTAATACAGTACCATTAAAACCACATCCCTCACTCCCAGTGTTTCAGTCTAAACATAAAGTACTGATACGACTGGCTCTTTGGCGCACCCACTGTGTAAAAGGTTTGAAAACGCTCACATAAAGAAACATGAGAACAACCGCATCGTGTCTGTGTCAACCCCCCCCCCCCCCCCGGCTCTGTTTATGGTATAGCTAAAGGTTTTTTTTGCCACCCACGTAACTTCTACTGGCACCACACTGTCCCCCCAAGAAGATTAGGCTGGTTTGAAGGAGGAATTCAGGGAGCTCCCTGATAAGGGAGCGATTGTCCAACGATCATGTTATCATTTGTGGGAAGCCTGCAATTCTCTTTTATGCGAGCCAAGTGAACAAATAAAGTATTTCTTTGAGTCGGGCCTCTTTTCTCCTTGACCACGTCTGCCTTTCTTTTACAATCGTTCTATTTAAAACTTTTTCGTAACCCTTCTTTTTATTGGATTTTCTAAGAAAATGTAGCTTTTTCAAAGTTCATGCGAGGTCAGCAGCTGGCAGAGGTCCTGGCATTGAATCACAGGGTCCATGCATTCATTCGTATGACATCAACGTGTCCCATTCAGGTTTTGTCATCCGGAAAGATACATGGACTGGACACAAGCCAGAAGAAACCACATTTTCTGGAATCCTGTTCAAGTCAAAGGGATGGGTAAGGATCAGGTAGGAAGGATGAAGGGCCAGGTTGCAAGAGGTGGTATTGGCTTCCAAAAAGCACCTTCAGGAAGTGGGTGCTGGTGGCTACAATGTCAGTGGGGTGGTGAATCTGCTCTGGGTTTCAGTTAAAACCATTCAGAACTCTTTGCACATTGGAGAGCTCCTTTAGAGTTCTGACTGGTTCTGGCTGAAACCCAGAGTGGATTCACAACTCCACTGATGTTGGAGCCCCCAACCTCCACTGCCTTCAGGACAAAACAGCAAATTCCGGTGGGTGGGGTGAATTTTAGTGGGTAAAAACCGCAGAGAGGAAAGGCTAAATCACCTTCCTCCATGCTGGGGTCCCGATCTGGATCAGAGGTTCCCACAGCTGCCCTTTCTAAAGAGAAAGTGGCCAACTGTAAGCTTAACACTACATATAATTTGGTTCTTAGTTTGTTACCAGCTTTTTGTTAGACTTGATTTCTCGTTTTATTTTACCAGGCATTTATTTGAGGGGTTTTTCCTCCCCTCTTTAAACATCCCAGTCTGATCTTACCTTTTTGGCTACAGGGAGTGTGTGAAGCCTTGGAGGAGTGAGAACAAACACTTCTATTAGGACTCGACAGATAGTGCAAAGGAGACTTGGCAGCTGTGAAAACAGCTTAGCAGACAAGCTATTTAACTGCATGGATTGCTTTTGCAAACCTCTCAGTGCTGTTTGCTCATCAGAACTCACAGGGAGTCAAGGTCAGAGACAAAGAGTTACCATTTAGAGCCAATCACCCAGGTCCTGGATACCACATCCATTGTGCACATGGCACCTGGGTCTGCCCTGCTGTCTTTTACATTGGAGAATGATCTTTGCATGTTTCACCTCGGCCTGTAGTTCTCCCTCATTTCTGGAGACACAAGGGAGCATCTTGTGGTTGAAATGAACAGGGTGCTGTCTAGGATGGCCTTGTGTCCTGTTTTATGGAGGGCAGTCTTCTCCTTAAAGGGCTGTCAAAGGCCAATCCTCTGTTTGAAAGGCTGGCAGAGGACAGTCCCCAATTTGAAGCACGGTCCAGTCCAAGTCTGCTTTACACATAAAGAACCATAAAAGTGGGAGCAGGGGTTTTGAACTTCTGACCTCAGGGCCACATTGGTTGCTGGCAAGCACAGTGGGCCACCCCCACTGTTTTCATGTGATTTCCTATGTGCTTGCCCCCCCCCCCACGGGCTGCCAGAGGCATCTGGTTGGGAGGTGGTGGAGCTTGGCAAGCTTCCATTGACTCAGCATCCCCCCAACTGGATGCTTCTGACAGCCGGGACTCCATTCTGTCTTCTGCCAGCTCGCCTGACGTTTTGAGTAGAGTGACCACATGAGATGGAGGACAGGGCTCCTGAATCTTTAATAGTTGTAGACATAAGGGAATTTCATTTGTATGCATGCAGTACCTGGTGAAATTTCCTCTTCATCACAACAGTTAAAGCTATAGAAGCCCTGCCTTCTTTTGGATCTGGTCACTCTAGTATAGCTCCTGCAGCTTGTAACTGTTGTGATGAAAAGGGAATTTCACCAGGTGCTGCATGCATACAAATGACACCTGCTGAAAATTCCCTTTTCTATGCAAACAGGAGCCCTGTCCGCCTTTTCATGTCCTGCCCCTCCCTCCGTGATTCCTCCTCCTCCTCCTCACCACCATTGTTACCAGGAGCTATTGCTCCTCCTCCTCTTCCTCATCATTGCTGCCACTTGCTCGCTTAATAGGCAAGAACCACTCAGCAGGTAGGCCAGGGCATCTACTGCGCCTCCTCTTCACCACAGTCATTGTCTGGGCCAGTGCAAGAGGCAGGTGAATAAGCAGAGGTGAAGAGGAGGAGCAATGCATTCTAAAGTATAGCTTTGCCTTCAAAGTGCTGAAATCAGGGATAGACCAGAAAAAATGGGCAATGTAGCACCTCAGGCTGCCCCAGTGCTGGTGCCAGATCTAAACAGTGGGGCAAGGGGGTCAGCTTGTTCCATTCCACTAGCCAATGACGGAAATGCCAAACGCCATGATGAGCCACCGCCTCGCCTCTTGAGTGGGCCGTGAGATCAAAAGAGCCCAGGGTTCTCATTGTTCTTAACGTGCCAAAATTTTCCGACATTCTTTAACTCAAAGCAGGCTTTTACTAACTACTGTACTCACATCTTTACAAGCTGCTACAATGTTGGGATTTTCTAAATCAAAGCGATACACTGAACTGAATTAAGAGAAGAAAAATATTGCTGTCTGGGTTAAGTAAGCAGGAGATCACTGTTGTGAATCCAGAGCATACACTAGAGCTTTGATGGAGATACCCCCCTTTAATATATATAGAAAGCATGTTTATATTTAATTTTATTAGGGTAGAAAAGCTTTCTGCATTGAGGGAAATCATTACTGCATAAAATCTGAATGGAGAGGTTGCAATGGTTTAGCTGTCAGCCCAGAACGGTGAAAATGTTCCTTTTAGATTCAAATGTTTATTTATTAAGGAAACTTCAATGCCGCAACTTGACGTTGTTCCCTTTTGAAGTTTGGGTCATTTTGGTTCCCCACCCCTCCTGCAAAACAGCTACTTTATATTAGCATTTCTTTAAAAACTTTGAACTCCAGTTTGATGGATAAAGTGCTGTCCAGCTTCAGCCTTCAGCCCTATGTTAGATCTGAATCGACTTGATTTTTTCCTTAAAATGCAAAAGAACTATGGTTAACTGCAGCCAGCCTAGCATAATAATGGGGAAGGAAGAGTTGCTGATGTGTAGTTATTACAACGAAAAGGGGGATCATTTATGTTATGCATCTTGAAGGAAATAGTGTTTTACTTACTTATTTCACTTATTTGGGTTTTTTTTTAATGGCCGTATCAAAGGCTTTGGATCAGGGCAAGCCATACCAATTGGAAACAAGGAAGAACAAGAAAACTCACTGGAAACAAGGAATGAACAAGAAAACATTAACCAATGAAAGGACTCCCTGTTCCACAAAATGTTTGCCTGAATAAAAATAAGTGTACGTTGCCTTCTCAACATACTCTGAGGGTGTATTCGCAGAAATATGCCAACACACAGCAAATGTCATTCAGCACATGCAAAGAGGTGGTCATGTAACTGCTCTGGCATTTGCCAAATCCAGGATTTAGGTCATTGTGGTTCAGGTGATATGCTGAGTTGATCAACAAATGACAAACTCAATCCACACCCCCTTCCCACATACTTACAGCCATATGGGAATAATTTCCTTTCTGTGTAATCCAACATGGCTGAGGTATGGGTGTGAATATCTCCGCAATGGGTCCGATCATCAACACACAGTCACACACATGGCAATTGTAGGGTTGTGAGGTCCCACATGATCAGCTCAGCTAATGTGGTCGTGGTATTCACACTCATACTTCAGCCAGGCGGGCTGAAATATCCAGGGAGTGGGGTGAAAATGTTAGTGGGCATGGCCACACCCACTGATGTTATCTGGCCCATGGAAGGCCTGGTGGGGAGGCAATCCAGCCCCACATCCGAATAATGTTCTACATCCCTGTTCTTCCATCTGGTTGAATGTGTGTGAAGGGAAACCCAAATTTGTGCATGTTTCAGTTTCATTGTATGAGGACTCAACATGGGATCTCGTGTCCTGCTTGTAGGTTCCTAGTCAACAATTGGTTGGCCACTGTGTGAATAGAATGCCAGACTAGATGGACCCTTGGTCTGATTCAGCAGGGCTCCTCTTATATTCTTATGATCTTTCAACAAGATGGACTAAGGTAGTCATCCTTATTCATGGATATTACTACAAGCTAGTGTGCCTCTTTTGTCTTTGTCAAAGATTTCCATTGGTTAGGCAGCCAAAGACTTCATTTTCAAGGCCCAGCTTAGCTCTTTGCCTTGCCCCATGAATAGCAGAAGCAGAATCAATCAATCAATAATAATAAATATATATATGGAAAAATATATATTAAAATGTGCTTATTTTGCACAATGTAAACTGATAATAAAATCTCCTCTTTTCAGCGTTGGAGGAGAAAAAGCAATAAATTCAAAGGCAGCAATTAGTATATTGCAATAACAGTGAATCACAAACTGACAAACGGAATTAAGGACAGCACTTAGTTCTTCTCCAAGTCTGTAGGATGAGGAATGGAATAAATAATGTAAGAATAATCTAATTTTGGATGGAGAAATTGAATTACAATCCTTTCTTGTACACAATGTCAAAAATATTGTTTGAAACAAAAACAAAAAACAAAAGAAAGAAAAGAAAGAAATCCACATGGGGAGAGTAAAGAGACATTTCCAAATAATCACAATAAAATAAATCAATTTCATGTCAAGCTCTCCTGCAATTGTGTCTTTCAGCCTTTTAGAAATAACTAGGGGTATGTCAAAATTTCTCAGAAGACATTTTTCATCAGAGAAAATTTCTCAGTTGTTCTTTTTTCTCACCCCCCTAGAAAAAGGCCAGGATTTTCTCTGAATTTTCTCCAAAATTATTACATTTTGAGGGTAGCTGCCATTTCCATCCAACAATGCTCCAGAATGAGGCTAAGTCCAAGGCATTGTGGGGGATGCAAAATGGTGGACAGGCTGCCAACACAGTTCTTGCTGCTGCTATTTACTGAGGGAAAAAACCCACTTTTGGAATAAAGAAAGAAGTTGTGAAACTGTCACTGCTAATGGTGAGACCCATCCCTGAAAAACTGTCAGAGAATTTCTCCTCTTACTTAACAGATTCATTGAAATGATCCCCGCCAATTTTTCTGCCAACAATTAGGGTGGAGTATTTCAAAAGGACATTTGTGCACAGCTCAAGAAATAACTGCTGCTATTCTTCGGCAGGTCCTGGGAGACCCATTGATACCTTTTTTTTCTCCTCTGCATTAATATCTTGAGATGAAACAGTCCACTTGAGTCAAGTGCCAGCAATCCAATTATGCTCTGGAGAATCATTGTGGGAAACAAGGATAATCGAATAATCCATTTTGTGCCGTCGTTCTCGTTAAAGAGAGTACATCCTTTCAGTTTGAAAAGTGATGTTTCTGGAAGATGGGTAAGTGTCTCAAACCAAGTCACAGGCAGCAGTGTTTAGAAATCCCCATTTCCCTGGGCTGAAATAGGCTACAATCCAGTTGCAGGTTTTACCTCTACCCTTAGGCAGAGCAAGGCTGCAATAATTTAAACACAGTGGGGCTTACTTCTGAGTAGATATTTATAGGGTTTCACTGTTTGGTGGCTGGCCTCAGGAACCTGATATTTGGGTGTCTTGAAAGGGCAGCAAATTCTTAGTGATTTTACTTATTATTTTATCTGTAATCCCCTGGAGAGGAGCGGGATTGCTTGCCGCAAGTGCCAAAATGATGGCTGTCCTTGGGGTCTATGCACCTTGACTGTGGGGTATGGGTGTTCTTTGCTGCTTCTCCTCAGGTGACAAAATACCTACTATTATAGGGTGACCAGATAAAATCCAGGTTAGGGCTCATGTAACTTTAACAGTTGTAAAGAAAAGGGAATTTCAGCCAGTGTCATTTGTATGCAGTTAGTTCCTGGTGAAATTCCCTCTTCATCACAACAGTTAAAGTTGCAGGAGCCCTGCCTTCTTTTGTATATGGTCACTCTAGTATAGTGTCTCATGCAACTTTAACTGTTGTGATGAAGAGGGAATTTCACCAGGAACTAATTGCATACAAATGACACTGGCTGAAATTCCCTTTTCTCTACAACTGTTAAAGTTACATGAGGCCTAACCTGGATTTTATCTGGTCAGCCTATACTATTAGGCAGAGCGAGGAGCACGTCTCAGGTGGCAGTACGTGGGGGGCAGAGAGTGGCAACAAATCGTTGGACAGGACAGTAGGAATACCATACAGCCTGTCCTGTGCACCCTTCACTAGCTTGCTGCCCTCAAGTGGAGTGGAGGCAGCCGGGCTGGTCGAATTCTGTAAATAGAATAGGGCTGCCATTTTGTTCTTTGCCTCAGGTAGCAAAACATCTTGGGCAGTCCCTGTGTGCATTTGCCTTTTCTTCCAGTTCCCTCTTCATCATCTCCTGGATGAACTGTTCATATTTGTTTATTTACAAATATACGCCATATGGGAGGAGAAGGTGAGCCAATGCAATCCTGGATTATGTCCCTTGAAAATGAAAAGGGGGGGAGAGAAAGGGGGACCTGCAGTTGCATGTGCTTAGTGAGGTTTTCCTTGTTTCTGGTTTCCTGGTTCCTGTTTTGCCTATTGCAGGCCTATCCTGACATGTGACACAGAGAAAGAGGAATATTCTCTTGCAGAGGAGTTCTTTTAAATTCTGTGTAAGCTGGCTCAGGTAAGAGAGAAGTTAAGAAATGAAAAAAAAGGGGGGCACATCAATCATTTTGTCTGCTTGATTTGGCAAATTGTCGTTAACTGTTGGATGGCTCTCCTAGCTTTTTTGGGCGGTTTGCCTCATGAGACATGTGGACTGTGTTTTTGTAAATTAGAAGTTTGCAAGAGGTTGTCAGAGACAGATGGCGACCTGTTCTCTCAGTCCTGTATGATCTGAACTGATAGCAACAGAAGAGGAGGAATGATTGCAAGGGGTTGAGGTTGTAGTATTGCAAGTATGATTGTGTTTGTATTGCTGTTCAGACTGTTTGGATGGAGACAGTGGGCCGATCTACATACGAGGTTTTTGACGTTTTATAAGGGTTATGAAAACTCTTTGGGCCACATGACGCACTCCCTATAACGTTGTATATCTGAGGTTTTTTAAAACTCCCTTCAGTTATATACAACGGTTTCACTTTTAATAAATCGTTTTAAGTAAAATAATGTGTCCTTCCTTACTGTTTGTGATTCCTGGGGGCAGTGCTTCGTTGACTGGCACCCAAATGCTTAGCAGTTGATTGGTGGGGAAGAAAGAGGAAGTGGGTGAGTGAACTACAACACCCACAATGCCTAGCCCTATACTCGCTAGGGTATGACAGAGGAACAAAGAAGGAAGTGGTGACTGAACTACAACCCCCACAATGCCTTGCCCTAAACTCATTGAAAAAACGAAAGAGAAAGAGACAGGGCAGAACAGTGTGTGACCACACACACCACTTTAAAGACTCAAGACTGTTCTCCTGTAACGTGAGTACTCAGTAATGTGGCCTAAGACGTTTTTGAACGCACCTATTTGGAACGTTTTAAAATACTTTATAAAATGTACCAAAGGACTGTGTAGATCGGCCCAGTGTAAGCTTGGAAATGTCTCCAATTGTTGCTTATATAAATCTGAATAAGGATAATTTTTAAAAAAACAACAACACAATACAATTTTGCCATTGGCCCCTAGCTTTATCAACACAGTGTATGTTTGTGTGTGTGGCCGGTAGTATAGAAAGTTACACAAGTACCAATACTATTCTGTCAAGCTGCTTCCATCCTCTACTGAGGGCTGCCACAAGAAACAGGCATTTTTGGATAGTTGTCAGGGTTCTAGCACCCTGGCAGAACCCACAGCCGATACCCGCCCAAGCTGCACCAGGCAGCTGGATATAGCTACCCATTTAATTTCGCACAATGCTTCCTACTAAGCATCACTCTGAGGCATTGTGGGAAATTAAAAGGGCGGCTAGATCCAGCCTCCCCCGCAGCACTCCTTGGAGCACTGCCACCACAGTCAGGTGAGCTAGGTGAGCCTACCAGAGGAGATGGTCCACTTTGGCCGGGGCCTCTTCAAACCTAGCCTCCCCCATAGCAAAACCCAGAGTCGTTTCTATTTCACTGGCTATGTTGTCACTTTGCTTTCTTCTCAGCCAGCATCTAAGCATGTGTAGAGTGTGTCCTAGATAGCAGCTACTATTGAGAAACCATTGTGAGACCACTGAAGAAATAGTTCCAGCTAGTTCCAGAAAAATCAACTGAGTGCTAATCCTCACGTTATGTACCAAAGATGGCTGCTGCTTCATGTGACACAACAGAGTTTACCTTGCACTTCAAATATGATCTGCAATTGGATGGGGGAAGAGGGAATAGAGGCATTTGAAGTAGGCAGCCCTGCAGATCAAAATCAAAGTGTCTGTAATAATGGCTGGTACAATTATACTGGATTGCTTGCTTCAAAGTGTCATCCTATCCAAGCTGCTACACTTGACAGTGTTCTGTTGCTTTCCTGCACGTACCTGCTTAGCTGCAAATCTTCATCTAGTTAGGGTGCATGTGTAGGGCAGCTACTTGTGCACCATCAAAATGCACCACCTAAAAAGAGGACAAAAGATATGGATTTCCATACAATTTGAATATGCTGATTTATAAGTAGTGATGCCCATTGGGAAGTAATGATTATAGTTTGATTATACATATAGTACATCTCACCATCGTGGGGACCCATGTACCTGCTCAGCCTGCTGTCCAGGTGGTAAGTGCTGATGGTCAACGTCAAGGTCACCATTCTCCCTTTTTAGGGTTCTTGGTCTTTAAACTAGACATGGACTGTGCAGCCCTTCAAGTAGAGGACACCTCCAAATAGAGAACTATCCCCTGTAAAGGGTGGACACATGGCCACCCAATGTGCATGAGATTCTGAACTAGATTCATTTTCAGTTAGTGCACATCATCCCAACCAGACAACTGTTGGCTGCAAGGATCCGTGTTGTTGGTTCCTGGACCCAAACGTGAACAGAGCAGCATGGAGTGCTGTTGCTAACCTACACAGTGGTCCTTAGGAATGCAAAATTAGGGACAGAAAGCTCTCTATTTGTGAGGGTAATAAAATGCACAAGCGATTAGCAGTATACATAAGAAACCCAGATTGTATACAGAATTGGCCCATGTAGATGTAACGTTTACACACGCCCACAGCCAGAGAAGTTCCAGGCAATACACTCGCCCTTGATATGGCCGCTTTTGACTCAAACCAACCCACAGGTACACAGCCCCCCACCCCGACCCCCAAAGTCAGCCCCAATGTTGCTAATGGAGTGCTCTCTTTGTTTTTATGTTTCCCTAATATCTTAACCACTCAATCCTAGGCTGTGTTACATTCCTCATGAACCTTGCGGTTACAAGCCAAGGGAAGCCCGCATGATATTTAGTGCTCTTGTCTGGAAGCTGATAAGGGAGTCTGGATTGTCTAAACTCTTTAAGTGCTAAATGTCAGATTGGAATTTGGGTAACCGTGCTGAACAATGTGCGTTATTTAAAAATGCCTACTTAGGCCCCACTTAGGAGCCTCTTAGATCTAATGCTGGGGTATTTGAACAGGGTAATAGGTTGCTTTAGAAATCATCTTTGGCAATTTAATAATCTCCACACTATTGCAACACTATTTGCATTAGATTGTATCTGCTAGGCTGAGAGATAAAACAGTACAGAGTCCTAACAAGCTTAAGGGAAGCCTTTCAAAGGCTACCTCTCTTCAAATCACAAGAAACACAAAGCATATTTATGTACTGTGTCCTTCTTCTGAACTCACGGCACAGCATTTTAAAAACACGAATGTGCAGTCAACAGAGAAATGCCTCAGGCCATGTAATACAACATCCAGAACTGTCACAATTGTTTGGGTCATTTCAGACTTGTTTCCACTGAGGATATCAACAGAGCATTGGGAAGACCTCAGCATTGTTTAGCTCCATGCCCACCTTAGCTGGTCAAGGCCACCTCAGTGAAGTTTTGAGGCTGACTGCCTGGAATAATAATTGTAAATGATGTAATATTTATTATAACATTTCTATCCAGAATTTCTGTCAAGGACCCTTTCTGTCAAAGACAAAAATTTTAAACAACCAGCTGTAAAATAACCGGTGCTTACTCGATCTACACACGCAGGATAAAACACTTTGAAAACATTTTGAAAACTGTATATGAAACGTGTCCTGCGCCCCAACCGTTTTAAAGCTGTAGCGTAGATAGGATTGTAGCTCAACAGTCGAAAGCAGGTAGCCCAAGAGGACATTTTAAACAGCTGACAGAAAATTAAAATTAAATAAAAGTTCAGGCCAAAAAGCTGTCTTTAAAAGATACACTTTACTCACAAAAAAGTGAGGGGTGAGGTAATCCCTGAGATGGGAGCTCCCAGGCCAAAAATCCCAGGTCTACGTTCTCCGTCCCCCCAAACTCAGATGGTGAGAGAACAATCTACAAGTATGGTGGCTGCTTACTCATCAGCAAAAAAGAAGAAACATCACCCCAAAAGAGGACAAGAGACATATACTTGCATTCAATTTGCATATGCTGATGTGTGTATAGATGACCCTTTAAAAAGAATTTAATTTCATTTAAACAGAAATACAACATAACTTACCTTAGTGGATAAAGCTGTGAACAGGTGATCCATGTGCATTGTTTAGTCTGCTGTCCAGGTGTGTTACCTGTTGATGGGCAACTTTAAGGCCCTGATTGCTTACTATTCTTATTGTTCTTTATCTTATTTATTTATTTTATTCTTTTGCTGTTACAGAAGAAACTCCCAGTAGATAAACAAAAGAAAACGTTTAATCTTACATTAATTGATGAGTACAAAGAATAACAAAGAATAGTTATAAATATAATCAAACTCATATAAATGGTGCTTAACAGGAAATAAGGTTGTACTGAATCCTGAACTTTATCGTACCAATAAAAAATAAAGAGACTCTATTTTTCTATAAAGGCATTATTTATTGATCATCCCTCTCTGATTTTAATCATGATATTAGTTAGTTTCATCAACGAGGCCATATCTCAATCCTCATACACAAATCATTGATTGCTGGAGGATTAACTTGCTTCCACCTATAGCTTATTGCCATCTGGGCAGCCGTCAGTAAGGGAATAGTCATTTCACATTGTCCGTTACCATATATCTCTACCACATCCAAATAAAAATATCAGTGGGTTCAAAGAGAGCTCAATATGTGCAGTTTTCATAATTTCATCCTTCATGGGAGTCGTCCCATGAAGCTGATTTGTGGGAGATTCAGGACAGATAAAAGGAAGGACTTCTTCACACAGCACATAGTCAAAATATGGAATTCACTACCACAATATGTATTATTATTATTATTATTATTATTATATTTATATTCCACCTTTTCTCCAATACTGGGACTCAAGGCGGCTTTACAAATTAAAACATGTACAGTTAAAAACAGATAGAAATATACAAAAATTTAAAATATACAAAAATTTAAAATATAATTAAACATGGTATAATATTAAAATATTTAAAACATTTGAAAACGTTTAAAATACGAATAATTTTTAAAAATCCAATATATAAACAACACATCAACAGAGGTCCAAACCACTCCCCAAAGGCCTGCTGAAACAGAAAAGTTTTAGCCTGCCTCTGAAAGCACACCAAGGAGGGAGCCAGTCTAGCTTCCCTGTAGTGATGGCCACCAATTTGGATGGCTTTAAAAGGTGGTTAGATAAATTCCTGGATGAGAAAGCTGTCAATAGCTACTAGTCCTGATGCCTCTATGCTAGTGTGCTGGGGAACATGGGCAGGAGAGTGTTGTTGCACCAATGTCCTGTTTGTAGGTTTCCCACAGGCAGCTGGTTGGCCACTATGCGAACAGAATGTTGGACTAGATGGACCTTGGTCTGATTCCGCATCAGGGCTCTTCTTATGTTCTTACCATCCTACATTTTTTTTTTCTGTTTTGGGGCAGAACCAAGAAACATGGTATATATTTGTTCCAGTGGAATTACATCTCCAGTGCTTATCCTCCACCAGTCTATAGATTTTACGAAGCCCGAGTAGTATTAAGTACCATCTAAAAAATAATTTGGAAAAGTTCTCTTTATCTTTAAACCAGACTTGGACTGGGCAGCCCTTTAAATAGACGACACCTTCAGAACAGAGGACTGTCCTCTGCAAATTCCGACACAGGGCCACCCTATCTATAGGTCTTGAGTTGCTGAAAAAAGGAAGCCGAACCTGGCACTTACTGCTGATGAAGGTGGTGAGTGCATAATGATATATATTTGAAATTCCAAAGCCATATGTGAAGAAATAATCAATGAAGGTCTATCTATGCAGAGTTGTCTCATAGAACCAAGCAGGCGTTATGTCTGAGTGAACATGCACAGGGTTGCTCCGCATATTGTTTCTGTAGCCAGGCACACAGAAAAGTTTTCAAAACTAAGCAGGGATAATAATATGCACCATCTGTAAGGATTGGAAAGATAAATTGTTTCAAAATAGAGGCCAATATGGCTATCAGTGATTCCAGAAGTGTGAGCTAATTACCTTGGCATGTGGGGCACATTCATTATCAGTATACTGTCAGGAAAAAATCAAAACATTCGGTACAAAGTTTATGCTTACCAAAAAATAGTAGTAATCCCTAACATAATTCATTTAAATTGTTTTCCGCATCCCGTTTTTTTTCTTTCCCCCTCATGAGTGCACAGGATGCAGTCATGAGTGCAGGCCCCAGGGGTATCAGATTTGGAACTGCATTCAAGTTACGGGGTGGACTCAGGCAAGTCATATACTCACAATAATTTTGTATTTGGGGAGGAGCGGCGGAATAATTCTAAGAATTTATGTCACACCAAAGATATAAAGAGGCTGACAGTAGGTTAGATCCAAAGAACCATGAGCAGAGTGGGCTGAGGAACATCACTGGCTCTGTGCCGTAAACAATTGTGCAAGAATTCATGCAGCATCGTGGATAAGTTCTGTAGCGGTTCTCACACTTCAATTTGCATGCATATCTGTGAAAGCTCTTGCAAAGTTGTCTTATGCCATCCTTTCCTCCACTTTATGCTTAGGGGCTCGTATGTCTTCTCAGAGAACCATCCGTTGCTTTTCTCATTAGAGCATCACCCCCAAAGTTGTGTCATTCCTGAGATCATCAGTATGTCAGCTGTTTCCCACGCCAGGAAATTTCTGGCACCAGCTCTCTTTATGTTCCCTGGAATTTCAGACTTTAGCTCTGTTTTAAATCTGTTATTGCATTTTAAATCTCTGCATTGCTGCTAGACTTTCTTCTGGGTTGCACTTTTATACTGCAGTTTTAAACGTTAACTGTATATTTTATATAGCATTTTATGTTGTATGTTCCAGTTTTAATTGTTGTGAATCGCCCAGAGAGCTTTGGCAATGGGGCGGAATAGAAATGTAATAAATAAATACCACCCAATAGCTGAAGCTCTCTGGGCGGTTCACAAAAATTAAAACCACAAAATACAGCGTAAAATACAGTATAAAATATAATAGCTTCAAACTACAATATAAAAGTGCAACCAGAATAAAACCTAGCAGCAGTAAAAGCAATAACAGGCTTAAAACAGCAGAGCTAAAAAACTGAAATGCTAAAAATGCCTGGAAAAATGAAAAGGTCTTTGCTTGGTGCCGGAAAGAGCACAATGTAGGCGCCTTGGTGAACCTCTTTAGGAAGCTCATTAAACAACTGGGGTGCCACAGCAGAAAAGGCCCTTTTCCTGGTAGCCACCTGCCTGACTTATTTTGAAAGGGGCTCCCAGAGGAGGACTACTGAAGATGACCTTAGGATTAGGGATGTGCACTGGATCGGACCCGATCCACGATCCGAGTCCGGTCCAGTGGGAAATCGGATAAATTATCCGATTTCCGATCCCGCAGCTGGATCGGCCGATCCAATCCGAACCGGTCCGAAAAGGCTCCGAACCGGTTCGGCGGATCGGCGGATCGGCGGGCGCCCACTGGCGCCCACCGCCGCTTCCATTGGCGGGTGCCAGCGGGCGCCCACCGATGAAAGTGGACAGTGGGGGGGGGGAGGAGGGGGGCGCTTACCTTCTCGGCCCGTCCGCTCCCGTCCGGCACTAGCAGCTACTACCAGCGGGCTCCGCGGCCTGCTCTAGGGTGGCGCGCCGGGTGATGTCATCACCCGGCGCGCTACTCTAGAGCAGGTCGCGGAGCCTGCTGGTGGTAGCCGCCGGCCCCGGACGGGAGCGGACGGGCCGAGAAGGTAAGCAGGGGGTGCGTGGAGGGGAGCAGGGGGCGGGGGGAGGGGGGCCCTTACCTTCCCGGCCCGGCGGCTCCCGTCCGGCGCCGGCGCCTACTACTACCAGCAGGCTCCGCGGCCTGCTCTAGGGTGGCGCGCCGGGTGATGTCATCACCTGGCGCGCTACTCTAGAGCAGGCCACGGAGCCTGCTGGTAGTAGTAGGCGCCGGCGCCGGACGGGAGCCGCCGGGCCGGGAAGGTAAGCAGGGGGTGCGTGGAGGGGAGGAGGGGGCGCGCGGAGGGGGGAGGGGGGCCCTTACCTTCCCGGCCCAGCGGCTCCCGTCCGGCGCCGGCGCCTACTACTACCAGCAGGCTCCGCGGCCTACTCCGCGGCCTACTGTCATCACCCGGCGCGCTACTCGAGAGTAGGCCGCGGAGCCCGCTGGTAGTAGCCGCCGGCGCCGGACGGGAGCGGACGGGCCGAGAAGGTAAGCAGTGGCGGGGAAGGGGGCTTACCCCCCCCGGAGCCGTCTGCTTCTATCCGCTGGCGCCCGCGGGCGCCAGCGGATGGAAGCGGGCGGCCCCAGGGGGGGTAGGGAGCGCGGGGGAGGGGGCTTACCTGCCGGGGCCGTCCACAGCGGACGGCCCCAGGGGGGGGAGGGAGTTAGGCCCCCCTCACCCACCCGCCGCCATTTTTTCCTCATAGACTTGCATTGCAATGCAAGTCTATGGGGAAAAAAATGGCGGCCGATCCAAAAATTTACGATTTTTGGGTCGGGATCGGATTCGATCCGGTCCGGGGGGCCTCCGATTTTGTCTGAACCGGTCCGGGACAAAATTGGAGGTCCCGATCCGGGTCCCGATCCGATCCGGGGGGTCCGTGCACATCCCTACTTAGGATCTGGGCAGGTACATATAGGAGGAGATGATCCTTCAGATAACCTGGCCTCAAGCCTGTTTAGGGCTTTCAGTGTTAATACCAGGACTTTGAATTAGGCCCAGACATGGACTGGCAGTCATTGTAGCTGGGAAAGTACTGGCATAATATGATCACTTTGGACAGTCCCCATTCACAATCTCACTCCCTTGTTTTGGGCCAGCTGAAGTTTCTGGATCATTTTCAAAGGCAGCCCTACATATAACACATCGCAGTAATCCCGATGAGAGTTATCAGAGCACGGATAACTCATAGCCCTTAGTAGTGGTGAACATAAAAAGAGCCTTGCTGGCTCAGACCAAAACATTGCTATGGTTGGACATCCTTAATACAATTAATTCCTGCTGCTTGGTTTTATTCTGGTTGTGTTTTTATATTGTATGTTATTCTGTGTTTTTAGATTGTGCCTTGTTTTATATATTTTAAAATGATTTCATGGTTTTAATTTTTGACGTTTTATAAGAGCTTCGGCTATGGGGCGGTATAAAAATGCAATAAATAAATAAATAAATAAATTAACATCATTTTGACAAATGGCACAATTTTGACAAAACATATGACTTTTTTGTTTGGAAGACTTTATGCCTTGTTGAGTTATCCCAAGGCATCCTGTGTGTTCACACAATACCCAAAGTATAGTCTCATATTTTCTCATCTTTTTTATCGGCAAATGCTAATGTTGTTTCCAGAATAGATTAGAGTTCATTTTCAGAATTATCACAGGAGGTGAGCAGTAATGCAGCTGTGGTTCACATTTAACTATCAACTGACTCCAATAACCAGACTTTTTAATAAATGGCAATGGTTATAGCCATATATCCCCCCCAATCAAGTAACTGCCATAAACCAACAATATTTAGACACAGGTCAATCAGAAGACCCAAGTGTCAGATTCATTTCAAAGTTTTGACTTATTTATTGCTATGAAATAGTTCACATTTATACACTACAGGCTTAACACACGGCAGTCATTAATCAGTGAGGTTGTAATGGAAACGGATGGCCAGTTTTTAGTCCAATGGGAAAAGGGGGGAAAGCAATGGACTGAAATTCTGTAGTTGCACTGGGGTGGGGTTTGGTTATGTTTGCATGTCAACCATAAAATGAAGAAGCAGACCTACATGATGAAGAAGCAAACCTACATAACATTGTTACATAGCTATTGTCTCCCATAGGAGCAGAAATAATATGCTTGGGGTAAAAAAATTAGGGGTGTGCATCGGATCGGATCCGATCCACGATCCGAATCCGATCCGACCCAAAATCGGGAAAATCCGATCCGATCCGATCCGACCAACCTCCGATCCGATCCGATCCGACGAGGTCCGATCCGGATCGGACACCATTTTGAATGCTTTTTCCCATAGCCAAGTATTGTTTTACAAAAACGCCTATAACTTTTTCATTTTTAAAGATAGAAGGATGAAACTTGGGCACATTGTAGACTGGTTAGGGATAGTTATCTGTGAGAAATTTCAGAAAGATTGGTGCATGCGTTTTGTGGCAATTAATTTTTAATAAATACCCAGGAATGCTTATAACTTTGTCATTTTTAAAGTTACAAACATGAAACTTTGCCACATTGTAGGAGGTACCTTGGGACCTATGTGTGTGAAATTTCAGAAACATAGGTGCTTGCCTTGTGTGGCAATTAATTTTAGAAAAATGGGTAGTAGTGGGGTAAATACAGTTATGCCTCCCATTTTTTTATTTTTAAAGATACAAACAGGAAACCTGGGCACATTACAGGTACCACTTGCCTTGATATGTGAGTGAAATTTCAGAAACATTGGAGCTTGCCTTGTGTGGCAATTAAGTTTTGAAACAATGAGGAAAGAAACACCTATAACTTTGTCATTTTTAAAGTTACACACATGAAACTATGCCACATTGTAGGTGGTACCTTGGGACCTATGTGTGTGAAATTTCAGAAACATAGGTGCTTGCCTTGTGTGGCAATTAATTTTAGAAAAATGGGTAGTAGTGGGGTAAATACAGTTATGCCTCCCATTTTTTTAGTTTTGAAGATACAAACAGGAAACTTGGGCACATTACAGGGAACACTTCACTTGATATGTGTGTAAAATTTCAGAAACATTGGTGCTTGCCTGGTGTGGCAATTAATTTTTGAAACAATGAGGGATTCATTGGACAGCACTTGCCCATAGGGATTCATTGGAGAGTACTTGTCCATAGGGAATCATTGGAAAGCACTTTCCCATAGGGAATCATTGCATTGCACTTTCCCACTGAGAAATGCAGTTATGCCTCCCACATTTTTATTTTTGAAGATACAAACAGGAAACTTGGGCACATTGTAGACTGGTTAGGGATAGTTATCTGTGAGAAATTTCAGAAAGATTGGTGCATGCATTTTGTGGCAATTAATTTTTTAATAAATACACAGGAATGCCTATAACTTTGTCATTTTTAAAGTTACACACATGAAACTTTGCCACATTGTAGGTGGTACCTTGGGACCTATGTGTGTGAAATTTCAAAAACGTAGGTGCTTGCCTTGTATGGCAATTAATTTTAGAAAAATGGGTAGTAGTGGGGTAAATACAGTTACGCCTCCCATTTTTTTATTTTTTAAGATACAAACAGGAAACATGGGCACATTACAGGGAACACTTCACTTGATATGTGTTTAAAATTTCAGAAACATTGGAGCTTGCCTTGTGTGGCAATTAATTTTTGAAACAATGAGGAAAGAAACGCCTATAACCTTTTTATTTTAAAAATTAGAAGTCTGAACATTGCTCACTTTGTAGATGGGTTAGGGGTAGATATGTGTCAGAAATTTCAGAATGATAGGTCCAGGCATTTGATGGCTATGGAATTTTTAGATAAAATGTTTCAAAAAATTTTCCACAGAGGCCCGGTCTTCCCCTCTTCCCCCTCCCGCTTCCCGCGAAGAAAAGGAAACACTCTCTCGTCTCGATCCCTTTGATCCTGTTGCTAGTATCCATTACAGGGCTCGTGTCTGCTTTCACTTTTTACTCAAGCAGAACGGCTGAGCCTAGCTGAGTTTTTTTTTTTTTTTTTTTAGGCTTGAGATCATAAAGAGGCAAATATTCTACCTACCGTATTGGAAGCAGTATGTTGGGAAACAAGGGTGACCATATGACAGTTAAAGCTGCAGGAGCTATACTAGAGTGACCAGATACAAAAGAGAGCAGAGCTCCTGCAATTTTAACTTTTGTGATGAAGAGGGAATTTCACCAGGTGCCGCATGGATACAAATGACACCTGCTGAAATTCCCTTTTCTATTCCACTGTTAAAGCCCTGTATTCCTTTTCATATGGTCATCCTACTAATTACATTTTTAAAAAAAGTAATAATACATACTGCTTCCAATACGGTAGGTAGAATATTTGCCTCTTTATGATCTCAAGCCTAAAAAAAAAAAACATTTGTACACACCAGTCTCCTGGTACTGGTCATCCTACTATTAATTAATTGTAGCTGATAGGAAAGCGTTAAATCGTGGGAGCTGCAAGGAATTAAGAAAAAAGGAGAGGGGGTTTTGCCATTTTTTGAGCGCTCCTTAATTAGGGCTGCCCAAATGATAATGGACGGGTGGTGTGTGTGCGCGCGCGGGCGGCGGCGGCGGGCTTGGCAGCGTATCCTCCTGGCTGCCGAGGCCGGGTGTCTGGAGCGGAGCACGCGCTGTCAGTTGGTGAGCGGAGGGGCCATTGAACGCCCTCCCCATCATCCTCTTCATCATCAACCTACCCCCGCGGCCCAGCGGAGCACAACAGCCCGCATTAGGCAAGCCCTTCAGGAGCCTCACAGCAGCCAGGCAGAGCCTCTGCTGCCCAGGAACCGGCCCGCACGCGAGGGCACCGGCGGGGCGCACACACAACGCCGGCGAGGGGGAGGAGAAGGGGAGGAACAAAGGATCAAAGAGATCGAGAGAGAGTGATCCTTCCTTGCATGCATGGCTGCAAAACTGAGCTAGGTTCAGCCGTTCTGCTTGAGTAAAAAGTGAAAGCAGACACGAGCCCTGTAATGGATACTAGCAACAGGATCAAAGGGATCGAGACGAGAGAGTGTTTCCTTTTCTTCGCGGGAAGCGGGAGGGGGAAGAGGGGAAGACCGGGCCTCTGTGGAAATTTTTTTGAAACATTTTACCTAAAAATTCCATAGCCATCAAATGCCTGGACCTATCATTCTGAAATTTCTGACACATATCTACCCCTAACCCATCTACAAAGTGAGCAATGTTCAGACTTCTAACTTTTAAAATAAAAAGGTTATAGGCGTTTCTTTCCTCATTGTTTCAAAAATTAATTGCCACACAAGGCAAGCTCCAATGTTTCTGAAATTTTACACACATATCAAGTGAAGTGTTCCCTGTAATGTGCCCATGTTTCCTGTTTGTATCTTAAAAAATAAAAAAATGGGAGGCGTAACTGTATTTACCCCACTACTACCCATTTTTCTAAAATTAATTGCCATACAAGGCAAGCACCTACGTTTTTGAAATTTCACACACATAGGTCCCAAGGTACCACCTACAATGTGGCAAAGTTTCATGTGTGTAACTTTAAAAATGACAAAGTTATAGGCATTCCTGCGTATTTATTAAAAAATTAATTGCCACAAAATGCATGCACCAATCTTTCTGAAATTTCTCACAGATAACTATCCCTAACCAGTCTACAATGTGCCCAAGTTTCCTGTTTGTATCTTCAAAAATAAAAATGTGGGAGGCATAACTGCATTTCTCAGTGGGAAAGTGCAATGCAATGATTCCCTATGGGAAAGTGCTTTCCAATGATTCCCTATGGACAAGTACTCTCCAATGAATCCCTATGGGCAAGTGCTGTCCAATGAATCCCTCATTGTTTCAAAAATTAATTGCCACACCAGGCAAGCACCAATGTTTCTGAAATTTTACACACATATCAAGTGAAGTGTTCCCTGTAATGTGCCCAAGTTTCCTGTTTGTATCTTCAAAACTAAAAAAATGGGAGGCATAACTGTATTTACCCCACTACTACCCATTTTTCTAAAATTAATTGCCACACAAGGCAAGCACCTATGTTTCTGAAATTTCACACACATAGGTCCCAAGGTACCACCTACAATGTGGCAAAGTTTCATGTGTGTAACTTTAAAAATGACAAAGTTATAGGTGTTTCTTTCCTCATTGTTTCAAAACTTAATTGCCACACAAGGCAAGCTCCAATGTTTCTGAAATTTCACTCACATATCAAGGCAAGTGGTACCTGTAATATGCCCAGGTTTCCTGTTTGTATCTTTAAAAATAAAAAAATGGGAGGCGTAACTGTATTTACCCCACTACTACCCATTTTTCTAAAATTAATTGCCACACAAGGCAAGCACCTATGTTTCTGAAATTTCACACACATAGGTCCCAAGGTACCTCCTACAATGTGGCAAAGTTTCATGTTTGTAACTTTAAAAATGACAAAGTTATAAGCATTCCTGGGTATTTATTAAAAAATTAATTGCCACAAAACGCATGCACCAATCTTTCTGAAATTTCTCACAGATAACTATCCCTAACCAGTCTACAACGTGCCCAAGTTTCATCCTTCTATCTTTAAAAATGAAAAAGTTATAGGCATTTTTGTAAAACAATACTTGGCTATGAGAAAAAGCATTCAAAATGGCGTCCGATCCGGATCGGACATCTGGTCCGATCCGATCCGACCAGCCTCCGATCCGACCCGATCCGATCCGACCCCCCAGGTCCGATTCCGATCCGCTATCCGATCCGATCCGGGGGGTCAGTGCACATCCCTAAAAAAAATCACACTGGATGAGAATTTGTAACCAACATGTTTACATAATGGTTATATCAAAACTTGACTGGGCGGGCCCTGATTCCAGTCACACAGTTTTGGCATCCAAATGTTTAAAAATTGTGAAGAGATTTCTCATCTGGCCTCTCTTCCTATCACTCTGTAAGCTTTTAGTCATTCTACGAACCTTATTGGAGCCATTTGCCCATCATCCCAACTTGCAGCACAGTAGGTGTAGCTAAAGAGAAGGTGGCAGTACCAAAAGCAAGCTAGACGCCGGCCGTTTCTACACCAGGCGTTTCATCTGGGATGGCCCCCGGCTGGTCCCTGTGAGTCCAAATGATGCACAGGGACTCCCAGGAGCAGGCGGGCACGGGATTTGCCAGGGATAAGGGATCCCTGCCTGAGTAAGCGTGGCAGCAAAAATGGGCACGGAGCTGCACCGTGTGGCTCCGTGCCCATCAGGGGAGGGGGAGCAAGTCTACCATCGCCAGGATGGTGGAGGGGGAGGGCCCCAGATCGCACATACCTCAGCACAGGAGCATTCCTGCGCTCTCCTCGGTGCCCAAAATGGTGCCCGCGATGGCATGATGGCCTGGGAGGAACCCAGGATGTCACACCTATGATATGTATTGAAGACGACGATCCTGGAAGCAGGTACTTCTGGGATTGCCCACCCTCCGGCCTTCTACACCCCGTGGTGTAGAAAGTAGGGTGAGCAGATTTTGGAAACCAAAATCCCGGTCCAAAATGGCCGCCCAAAGGGGGCATGTGGCGCCCACGAGATTGTGTTGGGACTTCAAGTCCCATCATCCCTAGCAACATGCCCAAACTGCCCCAGTTGGTGTTGGACTACAACCCCATCATCCTTGGTGATGATGGTAACTGGAGCCCTACACCATCTTTTAGAGCGGGGCATCAGGCTGCCCAAGGAGCAAAAAGCTTCCACCACAGCGCTTGCTCGCTTGCTCCCCCTCCTCCCTGTTCAAAGCACCGCCGCACCAAGCCCCTTGCGGGTGACACTCACCGGGGCTCATGTCGCTCGCTTGTGCCGCCGCTGCTCCGTGTCGCCTTGCAGGAGGAAGTTAGGGTGCCCAGCTCAGGTGTCCCCCCCCAAACCAGCCCTGGAGCCGGCACGCTTGGGGTGGCACCGAGGACACTTCCCCTGGGCGGGTGGGCGAGGCAGGCAGGCAGGCAGGCAGGCACCCCTCCTCGGCACACTTCCTCCAGCCCCTCCCCCGGGCAATCCGGGGCTTCTTCTAGGCCAGCGCGACTGCGCAGGACTAGAAACTGCTCAGCTCGGCCTGGAGGAAGGGCTAGAAGTTGCGGCCTGCATGGTCATGCTGGCCTACAAGAAACCCCGGATCGCCCGGGGGAAGGGCTGGAGGAAGTGTGCCGAGGAGGGGCCTGCCTGCCTGCCTGCCTCGCCTGCCCACCCAGGGGGAAGTTTCCTTGGCGCTGCCCCAAGTGCGCCGGCTCCAGGGCTGGTTTGGGGGGGAACGACGATGGGACACCTGAGCTAGGCGTCCTCACTTCCTCCTGCGAGGCGACGCAGAGCGGCAGCAGCAGCGGCGGCGCAAGCAAGCGACATGAGCCCAGGTGGGTGTCGCCTGCAAGGGGCTTGGCGCGGTGGTGCTTTGAAGAGGGAGGAGGGGGAGCGAGCGAGCGCTGTGGTGGAAGCTTTTTGCTCCTTGGGCAGTCTGATGCCCCGCTCTAAAAGATGGTGTAGGGCACCAGATCAAGCCGACCTTTCCCCCGGAGTTTTGCCCCTGGGGCCCGGTCTGCCCAGATCGCCCCAGTTTTCCCGGTTAGGACCGGAAAACCCCTGGCGATCTGGTCACCCTAGTAGAAAGGGCCACCATCTTGATTCAGGATACAATGTAAGAGGATGGAGAAGCACATGGAAGAGCAGGAGCTCCACATGTGCACTGAACCTCATGTTAAGTGCAAGGAATTGTGGGAATTGGACTGTCATCCTTTTTGCATTATTGTATGACTTGGATTTTAGAGGTTCTTGGGGACTGGGATTCATCTTTCTGCAAGAAATGAAGGGCTTTGATGGGGTTTGTGTGAGGCTCAAGTGTTGCTTTGAGACCCTAGAAGAAAGTCAGGGATACAAATGTAAAAAAATAAATAGAACTGCTCCCCTCCAACTTAGTTATACTTAGAGTTAGTTAAGCCATTTGAATCAGTGGGACTTAAATTTGTCACGACTACATTAAGTCCCATTATTTCAGTGGGTCGACTCTAAGAATGACTGAATCCATCTCTTCATTTATTTATTTTTATCTATCAGAATTTTCTCTTTTTTTGATGAGAGTAGGATCATTCATTAAATAGGTATGCAAGTAAGGTGGCCATGTATGAATCACCAAATATAGAGGTCAAACGAGAATACAGATTTATAGAAAAATTTCACTTGCTTATTTATATGTATAGGTGAAAATTTAGAAATAACTGCTATCATTCAACTAGAAATAGAATGCATCCTACGATAGTGGGTAAGACCTCGACTAGATGTCTACCTTCTCAGTCTGCTATTTAAGTGCTAGCATCATTCTAGGGAAGTATTTTGATCCATTCCAATCAGTTTTCAGACCTAGTTATGAGACAGAAAAAGCCTTGGTCACCCTCGCTGATGACCGTATGTGAGGGAATGGACATGTACTGTTTTACTTTGGCTTCCCCTGATATGTTTGCTGTTGTTTCTGTCTGTATGGCTGATGTTATTGTATAGGGTGACCAGACTTTGAGAACCAAAATCCCGGTCCCCCCCACCACCCCCCAACCCAAAACAACCCCCCCACCGCGCGCCCACGCGCCCGCCCCCCGCCCTGCGAGGCCCACACGCCCTCCCACCCCGCCCCGCCCCGCCAGCCCACCTCGCCCCGCCTGTGCCGCCCGCCCGCTCCGCCCCCCGCCCCCCGCGCCGCTTGCCCCGCGCCTCTCACCCCGCGCCGCTCGCCCCACACCGCTCGCCCCGCACCGCTCGCGCCGCGCGCTACTGAGGGACAGGCCGCGAAGCCTGTTTCTCAGTAGATTCAGAGCACCGGAGGGAAGCGGACGCCCCAGCAGGTAAGTGCCTTCCACCGCCCGCCTCGCACCGCCCGGCCACCTCCCGCCACCGCCATGTGACCCCCCCGCCGCCCCGGTTTGCCCCCGCTGCCCCCCGGTTGGCCCGGATCGCCCCAGGTTTCCCGGTTAGGACCGGGAAACCCCGGGCCATCTGGTCACCCTATTATTGTATGTTCTATTATGTGTTTTATTATTGTTTATTGCCTTGGGAGGGCTTCTGCCCTGAAAGATGGCCAATAAATATCTCTCTATATAAAATGCTAAGGTGAGTTGTGTGGCAATGTGTGGCACACTGGAGGTTCAGAGGTTCTGAGAAAGAACTTTCTGTTGCTAAGCAACAGGATATATAAACACAGCAGCTACAACTGGCATTGAAACATATTAATGCCTAACCAGCGGGGGGGGGGGAGGGGAGCGGCTGGGGGGAGTGGGGGGAGTGGTTGAGAGGGGGGGTCCAATGAACTCCCGATAGGCCTTGTGACTTGCTGGCACACATGGAGGGCTCAGGTAAGTCCCGCAGGTTGCCAGGTGAGCAGTGGCCCCTCCAGCAGCTTGGAGTGAGCAGGGGGAGGGGCTGGGAGGGGCGGATCTCAGAGAGGAGGCCGAGTGGCTTGCTGGCACACTCACAGGCCTCAGGTAAGTCTCATGCAGGCAGGCAAGCCTACAGCATCCCTAGCTCATCTGTAGAGTGTTTTAGACAGCTGTTTTTGCTTCATTTTTGTAACTGTAAAAGGTATGATTTTAGTTGTATTTTTAATTTTTTAATCATGTGTCAGAGCTTCTTTGGAACTGTGACAGCATGAAAACAGTGGAAATTTCAAACTATTTGTATACCACCTTTCAACTGCAGGAAATCTACAAGGTGACTTACAAAACTGATTCCAAATAACAACAATAAAGAAATAATATACTGTATATTATACAGTATAACAAAAATTACACAATACAAAAGAAAGACAAGAAAATCCAAACAGCATAAAACAGCAGCACCAGTGGTCTAATTAGGGTGCCACCAGGGTGTGGATCCCTGGGTCCGGGCTATCGCCTGAAAGGGACTTCAGCTGGTTCCCCAAAGCCCATGCATGCTTACTTGGGAGTAAACCAGATTCATCTTAATGGGACATCTGAGTAACCATATGTAAGAGTGGCCTGCACAATGATGAAAGGTGCTTCATGCCAATGGTGTCACTTGGGCATCCGAAGTAAGGGCCAGATCTAAGAGCAGCCCTGTTCAAGCCGTGAGCTTGGTCTTTAAGGGGAAAGGCAACTTCACCCAGAACAGGGTGAACAACACTACCCTAGCCAGATGAACTAGCCACTTATCTTCCCCAGTAGTTTCATGTCGATGGGAATCTGCCTGGGCACAAAATAAAGCCCTCTGGAAGTCCATCACATTCCTTCAGCACCACCTTCTGGAACCAATCTGCCAGATAGCAACACAGCAGCCATGAGAGTATGGTGCCATCAATGTCCATTCCTGACTGGTGGGCCAGAAGGATACCATAGCTGATGGTTTGAAAATGTAATGCTGGGATGTTTCTCTGTCTAAACATTCATAGGATGTCACCAGCTTCCGAAATCAGAGGCCACCAACTATCCTATGCAGGACAGCTGGAGCACAAAAGGGATCCTTTTTTCCATACTCCGGGCACCCTGCAGTTATGATTAGATGGGCAGTTTTGCCCATCTAGTCAAGGGACTTCAGAGCTGGAGGAAGGCTGCGCAGTGCATAGGAAACTGCATAAATGGGCTTCTGTGGTCTCTTCCCCTTCCCGCCCCATGGACCACCTCCTTTTCACTGTTTCCACACTCTGTTTCCGAGCGCAGAGACCAGCGAGAACCATGCTGGCCACAAGAAGGCATTCTGGGAACTGGGAAACTGAACAATTCTATGGCCTTGCAGACAGTGTCTAGTGGCCATAGGATTGTGCCCTTAGTATTCATTCATTCATTCATTCATTCATTCATTCATTCATTCATCATTCATTCCACTCCATTCCATTCCATTCCATTCCATTTATGCATCGTCCTATGGCTGAAGCTCTCAGGACAGCATGCATAATAAAAGCAAATACAATAAAACCAATGGAAAGAAAACACATTAAAAGAATTGTTTTAAAAGCAGAGACAATAATTCAGAATAATGTAAAAGAAAGAAATAACCGAGCAGCTAAAACAGATGATGGTAAAATGCAGCATTGAAACAAATGATTAAAAATACATATCCCAATCTATTTCCACATAGCAGAAAAGCTTGTGCTTCTCACTATTCATGAACTCTCTCTGGCCCCCTTTTAAAAACACACACACCTTGTGCACAGACAGGATGTCAATAATAATTTGCAATAAGCCTACTAATAGTACACATTGCTCAATAAAACATTAAAAGGAAGCTTATCACAGCTTTCTATCAGGTCTGCTTGAGAGAGAATGACATTTAGCTGGTGGTGCTGTAGGGAACCAGTGCTTTGCAGCTTTGGTTGTTGTTTAATGAATCCAGACCATAAACAATTTCAATGGCATCTCTGCACAGGCCTGGGACGGAGGATGCAAATTCATCACAGCTCACGATGGGACTCATAGGTCGTCTTGGATGCATTTGTTTCTTTATCATTAAAATAGTAATAGAAATGGTATCTGTGTTTGGCTATGTGTAAGAAATTAGATTTTTTTTTTAAGGGGGGTAAAGAAAGTTGGGATAGTTTGAGGCTCAGAATGCATATAATCATGCTTCATGATGGAGCCAATGAATGAGAAGTTTGCATTTGCAACCTGTCTATAGAGAACCCAAAGGCTCTTCAAAACATCAAGCTGGGATCTAGTGTATATAAAAAAGAAAGTTTGATTCTGTTTATTCGACTGTGAATAGAGACAGTGCATGGTTTCCTGTACCACGGCAGGTGTAACTTAGCAGTGCTAGGGTCATTGTGTTACTCCCAATGATTGCTGTTAATAGGAACGGTTGGTCGCTGTGCTTATTTTGCATGCCTTTAAGTGTTAATTGAACTGTCACGGATAGGGATGGACGAACTAACCTCCATCCAGTTTTGCCCAGCTTTACTTGCTGTGCCGTGCAAGCTGCTGCACAGCCTGGTGAGCGCTTGATGAGTGCTGTAGGGCAGCCTGTCCCCCTCACGCAACATTAAATTCTCAGAGCTCCTGAGCAGCCATGTTTATGCAAAATGGCAGCACACTTAAAGGGCCAGGCATGAAATTTTTATTCTTTAAATGCAGGAGGATATGAAGAGGGAAATCTAAATGGGAGGGAACAGAGACAAAGGGAATATAGGATGGGTGAGGTATTACTATTTGTACTGCATTGCACAATGAAAAAACATAACAAATTTTCGATAACAAAAATGCAAATTATATTAGGGGGGCTGCTAATGAACAAGATCATAGCAGACTAGGACAGGGGATTCAACCCTTTCTTCCCCTGCTGCAGTTCTGAGAAAATTCCCTTTTCTAAATCTGGTGTTTGCTTTTTTTGTTGTGGGGTGGAATTCCCCATTGGCACCTATTTGCTTTGGGATTTTTTCCCAATGCAAATAGCAACAGGGAACTAGCACAGGGTTCATGTGGATTGCAGGTATGAGACTTGTTTAATCCTTGGAATTGAAAGCACCTCTTTGCTAAATCACCTTTAGTGTGAGTAGGCCAAGGAAGTCCCCTCTCATCCTCAAAAGAAAAAACTTTCTTTCCTGTGTTCTCTCTGACAACCATGTTCTTCAAGGGGGCAGGGAGGAGGGAATGGGCAGGGTGGTTCAACTGGCAGCTTCCAGCTCTGGAATCCATTTCTACTGGAAATGCATCAGAGTCCAAGTCTAGCCATGATTAGAGCCAGATGTCAGAAGCATCTCTCAACTCAGCCCTTTTTATTAGCTACATGTTTAACCATCCCTTGGCATTTAATTTATGGAGGTGGGGGGGTTATGGTCCGTGCTGAGCCTGTGGCCGGTATGTTTCCTGTTTAGAACCAGGTGTCATCTGATGCTGTCTTAGCCAAGTATGGTGAAGCCGGAGACATCCAGGCTGTGTCTAAATTTGGAATTAGAGCAGGAAAAGTCAGGCTGGACCATCAAAGCATTGTTTTCTGCCTTTTAAATCCTTGGGGGGGGGGGAATGTAAACCCCTCTAAAATAGAATTGGGAATAATTATGAGTTCTTTTAGGGATATGATCTAATTTTCATTCTGGAATAAAAGCTGAATGCATTTGAAAAATGCCATATAGGAGCTCCATACATATTTAGAATCTCCCATTGGATGGACATGGAACTCCATGTGTGTATGGAACTGCTGCATGGCAGGGCTATTTCATCTTTGAAATAAATGAGACAGCCAGCACGCAAGGGAGCTCTTTTTTGTGCACCCGTCTTTCCAAAAATGCTGCAGATTCTCTGCCACCCTTTTAGTCAGGATCAAATAATGTAGTCAACTCTATAACCCTGTGCATACTTGTTTAGCAATAAGCCTCTAGACTTACTTCCAAGTAGATGCATGGAATTGGACTGTAAAAACATTTAGGGCACATGTCTGGCTGGAGCAGTGGAGGCCAGTGGCTCCAATGCCAGTGGGATGGTCAATCCGATCCGGGTTTAAGTCAGAACCAGCCAGAATTCTAAGGAAGCTATTTAAGGTGCTTCCTTGGATATCCCCTTCAGAGTTCTGACTGGTTCTGACTGAAACCTGGAACGGATTCACCACCCCGCTGATATAGGAGCCATCAGCCTCCACTAGGCTGGAGCATGCTAGGAGCATGCTAGGGCTTTTTTTCTGTCTAAGCTTGAATAGGATCACACATTTAGCCACACTTCCTTGAATTGCAATTTTGTCCCAAAATTCGCTTCTTCAGAGCTGAATATTGAAATATACATTACCTATAGCAAATGGAGGCAAAACAATTGGGGTAAAAGAGACAACGGGCAGTATCCAACAGCGGCCAGCTATCAGTGGCTCCTAGTCCTGATCGCTATATGCTACCTCCAAACCCTCTCCACCCCCCCCCCCCAAATACAGGCCTTTTTACACATTTTAAAACAAATACACATTTTTGCATGCATTTTGTGGCTTAAAATTTGGAGATGTGTGAAAAATGCAGGATGACGGGATTCTGACCATTGTATTTAGTCTGGGAATTGTGAATCAGGTGGGTGTATTTTAAAAAATGCAGAGCAGGGAACATTTTCAAACAACTGTATATGCCACTTTTCAGCTGGAAGTTCTCAAACTGGTTTACACATAAAAACTGGGCAACCATTCAGAACAAGCTAAAAACATGCTTTACTCAATTTCTGGTACCATTCTGATATGTTAGTTTGCAACTCCAATGTTGCTGGGAATGATGGAAGTTGTGGTCAAACACATCTGAGGGCACTAGGTTGGGGAAGGCTGCTCTAAAAGCTTTCACTGCTGTTGATGATCTCTTCTCTTCTAGGGATGGGAGAACTAGTGATTTTTTTTTATAATAATTTTATTAATTTTCAACATATATCACATAAAATAAACACAAACCAGTGATTTTTGAGCTCACCTAAATCCTCCGAAATCACAAGTTTTGGCTTGCTCCTGGTTTTCTTTTTGGTTGGTTTTGTGGGAAAGGGAAAAATTCTCATTTCTATGTGTATTTTTCAAAAGTGCGCATTTCCCCTCCCCTTTGGCTAAAGCATGAAAACATTTATTTTCTGAGCAAGGCGAATTTCAAAGAGTGCATTTTTTAAAAAAGAAATGCACATTTTTCAGACATGATGGCAAATTTGTGAATTTGCAAACATGACTTGAAATAAAGTGTTCCTGCTTGCATTCACATTTAGGATTGCGAATGGGAATGATTTGTGAACAGAAATGAAATTCTCGTACATCCCTCATCTCTTCTTTGACCAGGACATTTCTATGAGCAGATGGTGTCCAGTGTTCCTGAATCTTGCAACTTTCAGAGGAGGCAGCTGTTGGTGTGCTGGGCGTGTGGGGGCAATGATGTAAAATGTCCTCTCCCCAGCTCTCTTTAGGCTGCCCTTGCTTTGCTACCCACCGGTGGTCTCAGGGGAATCGCCCCCTTGTCCTGGAAATGTATTACCAGGCTTGTTTCTGTTCTTTTTTGTACAAAACCTCAATGTAGCCTGCATAGCACATGCCAACTCCTTGCAAGGTTAGCTTTCGAAGCACATTCAAGTGAGAATGTTAACATGGCAAGCTGTGGAGACTGAAGACCAGCCATGACCTGGGAAGTAGCAGTCAAACAGTGGTAACAGTTCAAGCTACTCCATGCCCTAGTCTCATTATGTTGAGGATGATGGAAATGGCATACTGCAGCACTGCATGTGCTGGCTGGGGACGATAAGAGTTGTGGTCAAACATACATGTGGAGGCCACTTGCCTAGTGAAAGCTGTAGTACTTAAACCATTAGAAAACTCTCATGTAAGCAAAGGTTAAGCTGGTTTTCAGAATTTTGCAACAGAATCCCTTGTGTTCCACAAAATCTGATTGTGACAAAAATAAATAAATAAATAAATAAATAAATAAATAATTGTAATAATAATATACATGCCTTCACTAGGATTAGGATTGGGCTCAAAATATGGAGCGACATTTCTGTTCCTAACTTCTTGCTTGCTTCCAGCAGCTTTGAAACATCAGTCACAGCTATTTCTGGATTGTTATGAAGCTCCTATTTTCAATGGGAAGAAATGTTCTTTTTCATAATTACTAGATGTACAGATCTCCTGTTGCATTGCCCACAAAGGAAAAAAGTGTGAAAAAACCCTTCCCTGTAATCCTCAGCTAGTTAAATACAGATCGAGGCATGTTGTGTCATAAGTATTAGGTGTGTTGTAACTATGTTGTCCACGGGCATTACAATTACCTGATTCGTTAATCATTGCATGCATGGAGCATATGGTTTGCTGAGTCCATACCCAAAACAATCATTTCTAGCTTGGGGCCATTTCATACATGTTACATTTCCTAGATGGATATCATTACCATATAGGAGGTGTACCTCACACGTCTGTTTTGTGACGTGGAGGGAAGCCCTGCCAGATTGTAGTAGTAAAACATGCATTTGGTACATTTTGTTAAATAGACTGACCAGATAAAATCCAGGTCAGGGCTCATGTAACTTTAACAGTTGTAGAGAAAAGGGAATTTCAGCCAGTGTAATTTGTATGCAATTAGATCCTGGTGATATTCCCTCTTCATCACAACAGTTAAAGGTGCAGGCACTATACTAGAGTGACCATATACAAAAGAAGGCAGGGCCCCTGCAACTTTAACAGTTGTGATGAAGAGGGGATTTCACCAGGAACTAATTGCATACAAATGACGCTGGCTGAAATTCCCTTTTCTCTACAACTGTTAAAGTTACATGAACCCTGACCTGGATTTTATCTGGTCACCCTATATGTTAAGGCACTTTTGAGGTTTGAGCCAGCAGTCCTATGGGTCAGTTAGAAATTCTCTATTCACAAGGCTGGAAAAGGGAATTACAGATATCTCAACCCAGGAAATACATCCTACTGATCTTAGGAGGTCGGTGGTCCTTTAAACCCAAGTATGACAATGTGTCCTGCCTGCTCCACCTGAGGGGCCACAACCACAACCCAGCTACAACTTTTCAGGTTGACAGATCCTCTTTGGTGGATCCAAATTGCAGCCATTACAGTAGCCCAGCTTTCCCCAACCTGGTGCTCTTCAGATGTTTTGGGCTACAACTCCCATCAACCCCAGCTAGTGTCCAGGGATTGCAGGAGTTGTAGTCCAGAGCATCTGCCTATTCCTTCATCTGTCGTGTGAAGCAGTCCTGAGAAATTGCCGTTCTGTTGGAGCTGACCAGTGCATCTTATTTGTTCTCTTTTTCTGGTTTGGACACACCTTGAAAATGATAGGTGTCCAGTTCCAAGTATAATTGTGTACATGAAACTAACATTCATCATGCTTTATAATATGATCCTCATAGCCCTTTGCATTTTTTCACTTCTCACCTCACATCTCCGCTCTGTTGCTTTCAAGAAAGTAGGAAGCCTCTAAAGAATGCACTCTGAGCATTTTCGGACTGTCTATGGACACTTTTTAAAGGCAGATTCTGCAGCCTCCCTGACAGTCTGGATAGTGTTACACGGCACCACATTTGTCACATTGGATTGAATGACAACATTATCACAGATGCAATGGTTGAGAAGAGAAAGACAGATTTGTAGGTAGAGATCGGGGGGGGAGAGAAATTCATTTGGTCCGCATTTTAGTATAAATAGTCCGAATTTTGCACATTTGAACCAATATGCAAACCAAAGCTCCCAGTTATTCTTCAAAATTTGCACTCCCCTGAAATTTTGCAGCGGAACCATCCAATCAAAATAAGCATAGAAAAATGTGCAACACAAGGGAAAGTGAACACAAAAATGCATGTAATGCATTATATTACGAAAACTGCTTGCAAAAATGTATATATTAGGCAAAATTGCCCACAAAAATGTGGGTATTAGGAGAAACATGCTCAAAATAGTCCAAGGCCCAGTTTTCAGTACCTTAGCCTTGGAATGCACCTTGGGATGTTGTGAGGTTAGAATGAGAGGAGAACATGAAGCTCACCATGCAATCTATCACTGTAAGAAGGTTAGGATACAAAGGAAATAAATAGACAGACAGATTGTGCCTATTGTGTGATGTGCCCATTATTGACTTTCATAGTGCTACTGTGGGATGAATATAATGGCCTATGGCTAGAACAATAAAGCAAAGCATAAAATACACTTTCAGGAAGTGCTGGCATCTAGGTCAATCATGGATATTTGCATAATTCCTGTGCTGATCCCTGAACAGGCACACGGGAACATCAAGTCAGTGCTAAGGGAAATCTATTAATTTCGGTTTCTCTTGGTTTCTCATTTTTCCAATCCTACATTTGATTTGTCCTGAATTTTGATTAAAAAAAAAAAGTTTGCATGAGAATTTGGACAGGTTTTTGTGCATACTCTTATTTTTGTATACATTTTTTCCTAATTGTATTTTTTTTGCTATTTTCACGAATAAATGCATTTTTGTGTTCACTTTCCCCTAATATGCACATGTTTACATGCATGTTTTGATTGGAGCGCTCCACTGCAACATTCAAAGGAATGAAAATTTCGAAGGATAACTGAGTTTTACTTCACAGAGTGGTTTGAAAGTACGAATTTTGGTCAATTCACCTTAAAAGGTGAACTAAACTAATTTCTCCCCCATCTCTACTTTGCATGAGTATTCAGATGCAAGGCTTCAAGGGATTCCAAAGTATTTGTTGTCCAGACTCACCGAGTCTTCAGGGTTTTCCCATTTTCAGTCAAAGAGCATCAGATAAATGTCAAATTTCATTAAATAGGCTCATCCCAGAGGGCGAAAAGAAAACCAAAAGCCTTATGCATGCACTTTCAAATGTATGCAATTAACATAACTATGCCATGTGTTAAGCTGGCCAAAGATAGAAACAAAGCGATGGAGACAGTCCTAATTGTACCCAGGGAAATGTGTGCAATGGCAGAGAAGACAAAGGCAAGCTGTGTCCAAGGAGACTGGTGAGGCAGGGAAGCCAAGCCAGCAGTAGCCTAAATCCAAAACAAGCCCGAGGCAGTCTCTGAAGAGTTGCCAGTAGAGACAAGAGAGGAATTTACCGAGGAGTTCGCCTGAAATCCAGCCACGGCAGCAAACGAGATGCCTTCCTTTGGCACTGTGGACCTGCCACACTTAACTTTTGGAGCAGCCACAGTTCCTGATTTTATTGCAGGAGTAAAAGAGATGAAAGGGTGCAGCATCAACAGCAGCACCATAAATGTGTTTAAGTCCTGCCTTGGTAATTGTCAGTTTTCCCAGCAGTAAAAATGCTTTGTAATTCCTTCCCCCCTTTCTTGCTCAGGGTTGAGAAAGCAAACGAAAGTGCACATTATAGCAAAAGTATAGTGGAGATTCCATGAACTTTCTACAGCAGCCTTCCCCAGTCTGGTGGCCTCCAGATATGTTGGAGTACAACTCCCAACATTCTGCACGGCTGGAGGTTATCATCCAATACATCTAGAGGGCATCAAGGCTGGCTTGCAAAGTGTACATTGGGGTGGGCACCCTGGTGCCATCCAGATTTTTTGGATCACACCTCCCATATTCCCTGAACACGCAACATGCTGGCTGGGGCAGATGGGATTTGTAGTACAAAAGATCTGGAGAACACTGTATTACCTTGCCCTGGTTTGCATACATTCTACATAATTCACATTACCTTAGAAAGCTGGGGTGAGAGCTCATCTAGATGTACAGAATTTGTCCTGCAAGTGGAGGATCAAAGAAATGTAGCTTTTAGACCAGTATTTTCCCAGAATTGATAGTTTTCTATGTGCTGGGAGCAAACAAATAAAAATAAATGCAACTTCTGGCTGCAACCACAAGTGCTAGAACTGTAAATTGGCTCTGAGTCCAAAGGATTGGATCCTGACCACCGGCCTCTACTGCATAGCTTTAAGCAGGGAAAAATGCAATTCCAATTTCTTTCTCTCTTTAAAAAAGAAAAACAAAAGTTATTTGGCAAAGAGAAATGTTAAATTCCCAGTTCCCTTCAAATCTAATACAGTACCTGGCAACCATCAGCAATGGCTATGAAAGAGGTGAAGCCATTCTCACATCAGAGAGAGAGGGACAGAGGGGGGTGGGGGGTGGGGGTGGGGGTGGGGAGTGGGGGAGAAGTTAGAAGTAGCAGAAGCCAAACAGTAGCAGAAGCAGAATTCTGAATGATCGACTCCACATGTATTTTCCTGTTACTGCACAATATCCTGAGTAAGTATTTTCCCTTTCCCCTCTCAGTCAATGCACCACTGTTACTAAAAGTGACCCTCACCATTTTCTTCATTTTCTTCATCCAACTGGAGTATTTAAATAATGATAAAAGAATAACGGTCGCAGAGGTTGTTGGCACAGCCCATCTTAACGAATCTAGGATAAAAATCAAAAGCAAACAAGGTTGCGAAAACCCTCCCATCCACTATTTCATTGTTGTCATCTCCTTTCACATGGAACGTTAGCATCAAGGCGCCATTAGTCCATGGTGTAATCCCACATGCTCAGGGCCATGTGTGAATGATACAATCATGGGAGCAGAGCTGGTCATGTGGTCCCTCCCACATGACAGCTGGCTGGCTTTTATGACAGGAATGAACTTTCCACATAACTATAACTTTAATACACACACACACACACACACACACACACACACACACACACACACACGTATTATGAGGAAAAAGAGAGGAAGAGGGTGGTTAAAAACTGCTGTGTGAAAAGATTTTGAGAATGAGCCTTGAAAAGTAGCTTACAGGCAACAGGATTGGGAACTGCCATTACCAAACTCATGAGTTATGAATGTATGAAAGCAAATGATATCAGACTACAGCTCCATCTAGCCTTACTCTTAATAGTGACACTAGTCCGGTGCTGAGATCTTTCCCCTCCATTTCTACCTGATACAGTTTATCTGGAGATGATACATTGCTGATACATTTTAGCTGGTGATGCTAATGATTGAACCCAACCTGGATGCGCTTTGCTTCATTAAGGAACCTGCCCAATTTGCAATGCCTCTGGGACATAGATTTGTCACCTCCACTTGGTTAGATTAATTGATTACTGCAGCCATCGCCAATAATTCTGCCTTCCCTAACCTTGTGTTCTCCAGACATTTTGACTATCAACTCCCACCATTCCTGGCCATTTGTCTTGCTGGCAAGGGCTGTTGGCAGCTCAACCCCAAAACAACTGGAAAACACCACATTGGGGGAGGCTGGATTGGTGTAATAGCTCCTACTTGCTGTATAGTCATGCACTAGGAAGGCCCTTGCATGTTGAGATGAGGTATATGATGATGATGATGATGATGATGATGATGATTATTATTATTATTATTATTATTACCAGGCCTTTCATGGGTGGAGCCAGTGGTAGAATTCCCTCCCCAAGGTAGAATTCCCTCCCCCAGTGTTCATGAATCTTTCACCTTGTAGGGATAGTGGAGAATTTCATTCGCTCTGCATTTTTAACCAAACCAACCTAATTCGCTTTTCCAGGGCTAATATGCAGATTGGAATGTAGTTATTCTCCAAATTTTGTAATACAGTTCTATCAAGTGATGCCTATTTTAGGGGGAACTATATACCAAAATATGTATTTTATGTAGAAATGAGTATAAAGTCACATATTTTAGAGGGAAATTCATCAATTTAAATTCATTACATCCTGCGTTTAAAAGAAAATGGGACAGAACAACCTACAACAGAACATATGCAAAACTGGGAGGAACTGGAAATAAACTGGTGCATCAATTCCTTTGGCCTGGCACTGTCTTTACTATTATTTCGATACCTAGTGAAGACCTTTTTATTCTCCGAAGTCAGTTTTATTGTGCTCTATGGCTGCTTTTACGTAATGTTATATGAATGTTTATTGTATTTGTAAGCTGCTGTGGGAATTCTGGTGAATTGAAGAGTAGGCTATAAAATCGAATAATAAATAATCAAAAATTAGATTATTGGCACTATATTGGTTCCCATCTCTGTGTGAATGCTTACAAAGAGAAGAATAGGACAATTACTCAGTGGAAGAGCCCATGCTTCTGTATTTAGAAGGTCCCAGATCCAACAGCTACCATCTTAAGTTAAAAAGATCAAGTAGGAGGTGATGGGGAAAACATCAGCCTAAGGCCATCACTTTCAGTCAGACTAATCCAGCCTTCTCCAAGGGGGTGCCCTCCGGACACATTGGACTACAACTCTCATCATCCATAGCTATACTGGATGTGGATGATGGTAGTTGTAGGCCATCATGTCAGGAGGGTGCCAACTTAGGCTAATTCAGGGAAGGCTGTAGTAGAAAATACTGGGCTAGATAGACAAATAATCTGACCTGGTGTTACTGTGTTTTGAAGAATATTTTCCTTTGGAGAGCTAAACTCCCTGCTGCTGTTTTGAGCATTAAGTATCTTAGGGTGCAATCCTATGCTTTTAGACAGACAAATGTCCTACCACTCCCAGCATTCCCCAGTTAGCCATGCAAAGTGGGCTGGGGAATGGTGGGAATTGTAGGATTTCGTTTTCTGTCTAACCATGCATAGGATTGCACCCTAAGCTACTTAAGGCTCAAGGCAGCAGCAGTACTTGGATGGGCAGACTGTCATTCAAAGATGTCAAAAGTGGAGTCTTGGGGAAAGAGCTCCAGCAAGCCTCTCCTGAGATGTGGATTTTATTATTTCCAGTTCATGCAGAAGCTGCCAACTTCAGAAACTAAAGGAACCAAGGATTTTAAATTAATATACAGAAATTGCTCATGTATAGGTTATTATAGTTGTCTTAATTAACAGGTACTCCTTTGATGCATAGAAAACCCCTCGTGTTGCTAAAAGCTGTTCAGAGAGCTTAATTGAAGGTGTCTCATTTAATATTTCTTAAAAACGGCCTCCAAACTGGCTCAGGGCATGGTAATATAAAATAAACGCTACATCTCATTTTCTTTTACTTTGTCTCCCACAGTCGGTTGACATACGCAAGGCGGTTTATCACAGAAAAGGTGTAACCCAGCCTTCTCCACACTGGTGCTCTCCAGATGCTATGGACTACAACTTCCATAATCCTGATCTTTGGCAATGCTGGTAGGGGCTGATCGGAGTCATAGCTTCAAAGACACTTCCATGAAACAGTCCATCCGCAAGTATCATCAGAACATTGGAGGTCATGTTCCTGGTGGTTCCACATGGACCAATGGCCCGATTGGAGTCCACCACGAGAAGAGCCTTTAGTGTGGTGGCTCCTTCTCTTTAGAACTCCCTGCTCCTGGAGGTTAGGCAGGCACCAAAACTGTACCACTTCCTGCACCTCCTGAAAACAATGCCTTTCCACGAAGAATTCCTCAAGTGACCAGCCACCATTGTTATTGGTACTTTGTTTTAAATTGAACAATTTTAATTTGCTGTTTTAAGCCTTTTAGCTTTTTACTGTTTTATTCCTATGTTCACCACTCTGGAACCTATTTTAGATATGGAGTGATATATAAATATTGTAAATAAATAAATAAATAAATAAATCTTGCAAAGAGGCACAATACCCTTTTGGATGAGGTGTCATGAAAAGCTACAGAATCAGATCTATTTTGCTACCGTTAGTTGAATTTTTTTTGTTGCTTCCCTAGAAATATGTCAGATGTTTTACCTACTAAGCCAAGGCATCAACATTTGTCTTGAACTATTTTCAGTGAAACTCTTAAAATTAGTGATGGTCAGCTCAATTTGGAATCGGTTCAGTATTTACAAGCTTTCTTGGCAAGGGTTTAGAAAAACAAACCAACACCCGCCTGTTTTCCAAGCATTCTCTCCTGGCATCTAATGTTGGTCCATGCGCAGTGATGATGCCATGCACACACACTGTGCCATATTGTCCCCTGGGATTTACAGTTCATAGCACCAGTGAGCCATGGCAGTGAGCCACGTGGAAATTTCTCTCACCACCTCTCAAACACATGTTTCTGGGAACAGGAGAGGGGTTTTAGATCTGGGTGGATGACAACAAATATATCGAGACATATTTGCAAGAAACAATTGAAAGAACAGATTGAAATAGAAAAGATGATGACCAAGTTGGTCAGATGGTCTGTTCATGTAGTCACTGCTAGAGGTGGACAAATCTGTCAATTTTGATGTCTGACAGTTTCTCATGTTTTGAATCTTTGGTTCATCTCAAATGTTATGAATTTGTTTTAAAAATCTTAAATTTGATTCACGCCAAACTTATATATATATATATATATATATATATTAAAAATCTTAAATTTGGTTCATGCCAAACATGGATTTACACATGCACACACACACACGTTAGATGAAAGTTCATTTCTGCACATTTTTCCTAATTCATGCACTTTTATATACAATGTTGCCTAATATCCACAAAATTGGCAAGCAATTTTCCTAATGTAATGCATTTTTAATATTATTTTCACTAATATGCACATTTCTCTATGCACTTTCCCTCTAATATATGCATTTTTAAATTGGCAAACTCTATTGCAAAATTTGGAGTAATGCAAATTTTGAAGGATAACTGGATTTTGGTTCATTTATTGGTTTGAAAGTGTGAAATTAAGTTAGTTTGCATTAAAATGTGATCCATATCAATTCCTCCTGCATCCCTATTCACAGCAATCAAGGAGAGCTTCCTCAAGCGTAAGGGGTTAGCATTGAAATGTGGCCTTGGATGTAGGGATCCACATACAAAGCAGTTTAGTTCGCAATTTACATAGTTTCACTAACAGGAATGTCAGTGACTATAAAGGGTCCAGCATAAAGAACTTGCTGTAGGCCGCTACAAAATGGCTGACTTGAGGCACCTCACCTGCAGAACACTATCTATGCTTACACAGAATCTTATTTTACATTCTGAGACGAAGAAGAACATTTGGAAGAAATAATGTTTGACTCGCAGTGCAGCCAACCATTATGAGCTGGACAAAGTTATATTCTTAACCAGATAATTATGTATTTTGGCAATAGAACTACTTCAAAATAGAACAGTATATTCCAAGAAAGCCTAGCAAAACCTATCATGGCATTTCTATAGTTGTCCTCCATGACTTGTTTACATTATTGGTTAAGTGGCAGAAAACAACACCCCCAAAACAACCACCATGGCATTTTGAAAATTCAATGCAAATGTTCAGTCCTGTGTTAACCATTCAAGAGCTGCTGCCATGAAATGAGATGTCCTAGCATAGTTATTATGAATGTGAATGGGTGAATGTATACAGACTTGTAATTTTCCCTGGAACAGAGCCGTTCTGTCTACCTTTTTTTGCCCAAGCTAAATTATCAGCAGTAAGGAAACCTTCAGGGCTGAACCCTTGGTTCAGTTCAAGCTAGTGGGAGCCTTTCCACAATGCTGGTGGAGCCAAGATGCTATCCCTGCAGTCTAACCCTGTGTTTGGCATTCCTTTCTCTGTCCAGGAGCAAGTCACTCAGATTATACACCTTGGTAACCATCCTTCATAAACTAGGTTTAATAACCCCCTCGAAGGAACACTGGGAAGCTGAAAGAACATTCAACTCTGTAGCCCTTTGAAGCTGAAGAGCGCCCGGTGCCGTCATTTGGTTAGAATCATTTTTAAGAATCTTTTGATTTCTCCACTGTCATTAATTTAATTTTATCTCCCCTGCATTCAGCGGTGGTGAATTCACTTGGGAGCCATCCCAGTCAACTTGGGAATTGTTTCTTCCCCCCCCCCCCCCGAGTGCTTGGAGCTGTTCCCAAGCTGCTCTGACTCACGCAAGCCAAACCTATTTCTTCGCAAGCTAAATTTTACACAGGGCTGTCTCTTGACAATTGACTGTGGATGGAAAATGCCCTTGCTGATGATATCCTGTTTTGAGTCAGGCATAGAATGAGTCAGGATTCAATGTCTCCAGGAAAACCACAGGCACCCACACCTGTCATTTTGTTCAACAGTGGTGTCGAGCAGAGAGGACAAGTGAAAAGGCAGAGCCCAAACACATCACCCTGTCCAGCCCCCACCCCCCAATTCTAAGCAAGCCGGGACTCTCGGCAGACCCTGGCCACCCACATCTTCCCCTAAGGCAGATGTGATTAATTAGATCAGCTTCCCCCAACTTGGTGCCCTCCAGATGTATTGGACCACAACTCCCATGATTCCCAGCCATCATGGCTACTGATTAGATGAAGGGGAACATGGGGAGAGAGTGCTTTTGCACTCATGTCTTTGTTGTGAGTTTCCCATTAGCAGCTGGTTGGCCACTGTGTGAACAGAATGCAGGGCTAGATGGACTTTGGTCTCATCCATCACAGCTCTTCTTATGTTCTTAAAACATACTCTGTATAAATACCATTCACCATCTCCCACAACTCAGCAAGGGTGGTACCAAGGTACTGGGGGACCACCAGTTCAGTTCAAGCTTGTGGGAGCCTTTCCACAATGCTGGTTGAGTTGAGATGCTACTGGGGGACATGGACAGGAGGGTGTTGTCACTCTCATGTCCTGCTTGTGGGTTACACATAGGCAGCTGGTCAGCCACTGTGTGAACAGAATGCTGGACGAGATGGACCCTTGGCCTGATCCAGCAAGGCTCTTCTTATGTTCTTAAACTCTTCCCTTTTGCTTTCTGGTCTATGTTCATATCTTGAATCCCTCCAGTCTTGTGCTAGACACTAGGGATGTGCAACGAATCGGACCCGATCCATGATCCGGGCCCGATCCAGCCAAAATCAGAACATTAATGAACAATTCTGATTTTAAAAAATGGAGGTCCAACTTTTTCCGATCCGATTCCCCCTCCCCCCTGATTTTAATCGGGGAAAATTGGACCTCCGTTTTTTGTGTTTTCGCCATAGGCTTGCATTAGGGGAAAGAAAGCTTTCCCCCAATGCAAGTCTATGGTGAAAACATGGCTGCGGGTAACTGGGGACTTCCCTCCCTCCCCCGCTCATGCTCCTTACCTGCCGGGGCCTCCCGCTTCCGTCCATTGCCGCCCGCTGCTCGAATCTACTGAGAAACAGGCTTCGCGGCCTGCCTCTCAGTAGAGCACTGGGTTATGATGTCATCACCTGGCGCTCTACTGAGAATTAGGCTGCGAAGCCTGTTTCTCAGTAGATTGGAACAGCGGATGGCAGCGGACAAAAGTGGGCGCCCCGGCAGGTAAGGAGTGTGAGTGGGGGGACGGACGGGGCCCTACTTACCTGCCAGGGCCCTGGCCCCGGCCTTGGCAGGTAAGGAGCGCAAGGGGGGAGGGACAGGGAGGGAGAGTTAGGTCCCCACTCACCCGCCCCCATGTTTTTGCCATAGGCTTGCATTGGGGAAAAGCTTTCTTTCCCCCAATGTAAGCCTATGGCGAAAACACCTAAAATGGCATCCGATCCAAAAATCGGATGTCTGAGTTTTGGATCGGAATCGGCTCTGGACCAAACCGGGAAGCCTCCGATCCGATCCGAGGCACCAGTTCCAGTTCCGATACTAATTCCGATCCGATTTCTTGGGTCCATGCACACCCCTACTAGACACTCCTCTAAAGGACAAACTCCCTGCTCTATGTTACCTTGATTCTACTTGACTTTACCTCTGGTTCCCTTTGTATCAGTTCTTATAGCTGGGTTGTCTTCCTTGCTCCTGATGCTTCCATAAGGGTGATTTCCATTAACATGGGTCTGAAGAGAGTTTCTTAAAGGCTTCCTTCAGTTGCATATTAGCAGATAGCCTATCTACACTACTGCTTTAAAATGGTTTAAAATGGTTTATAACAGTTTTGAGAACTGTTGGGGCCCAGGACACACTTCATATACAGTTTTCAAAACATCTTCAAAGTGTTTTATCCTGAGTGTTTTATCATTGCACTGTACGACCTGCAGGTGATTGCTGGGGTGATAGTGGTAGATGATAACTCAGACAAAATTCTAGCAAAGAGCTTTGCCAAACACTCCCCAAACTGATGTGTTCTTCGTATGGTGTTGTTTACATTGTGCAAGCAGACAGATTATCTGTAGAGCAAAGAGCAAAAGGAACTAGAGAATTAAATCTGGAGGAAAAGGCTATGAGTGACTAGTCCTGATTGCTGTGAGTTACCTCTACTCTTAGAGGCAATATGCCTATGTATACCAGTTGCTGGGGAACATGGGTGGGAGGGTGCTGTTGCACTCAGAACTGCTTGTGGATTTCCCATGGGCAGCTGCGTGGCTATGGTGGGGACAGAATGCTGGGTGAGATGGACCCTTGGTCTATTTATTCATTAACATTTTTAAGCAGCCATAGAAATGTAGAACTACGTCTCTAAAATACCTGGGAGAAAAGAAAGATCTTTGTCTGGTGCTGAAAGGATACACAATGTAGGTGCTGCTGGGTGAACCTCTTTGGGGAGGTCATTCCACGAGTGGGGTGCCACAACTGAGAAGGCCCACCCATCTAGTTTCCTTCAGCATGGGAACCCAAAGGAGGGCCTCTGAAGATGACCTAAGGGTCCGAACAGGTGCATATGAGAGGAGGTGTTCCTTTAGATACTTTGGTCCCAAGCCATTTAAGACTCTGAAAGTCAACACCCAACAGTTTGAATTAGGCTTGGAAATGGACTAGAAGTCAGAACAGCTGACAAAGCACTGGCATCACATGATTATATTAGCCAGTCACAGTTAAATAACCTAGCAGCTCTGTCTTGAAATTTCTGAACCGTCTTCAAAGGTAGCCTCAGGTACAATGCATTGCAGTAATCCCACCTGGAGGTTCCCAGAGTATGTCACCAGGCTATCTTTGCCCAGATACAATTGCAGCTGGTATATCAACCTAAGCTGATAAAAGGCGCTCCTGGCCACCGAGGCCACCTGGGCATCAAGTGACAATGATGGATCCAGGAGCACCCGAAAGCTGTGTGCCTGATGTGCAACCTTGTCAAGGACAGGCTGAAGACCCTTCAAGTGGGTAGATGAACCACCTGCTTACAAAGTCTCTGTCACATCTGGATGTTGGCCCTCATCCAGTCCATTACCCTGCGCATGCAACAATTCAGGGCACCCACTGCTTCATCTGGGTTTGATGAAAAAGAGAGGTAGAATTGGGTGTCATTGGCATATTGATGGCAACTTAGGCCACATCCCTGGATAACCTCCCCCAGTGGTTTCATGTAGATATGGGGATAAAATTGAGCCCTGTGGAACCCCAAAATGTAGTTGCCATGGAACAAAGAAATAATCTCCAGCACTGCCTTTTGGAAGCGACCATCCAAGTAGGAATGGAAGCACTGTAAAACAGTGCCCCCCCCAACTCCCAACCCAGAGATCTGCTCCAGAAGGAAACCATGGCTGATGGTATCGAAAGCCACTGAGAGGTCCAAAGTCTATCGTTAAAACAAGATGGCTATATATTGAAAACTATTTGCAACTTCACCTAATTGTATTGTCTCCAACTGATCTGGGCTCAGGTGGGAAGGCCTTGAAGTAGATGAAGTATGGCCTGAGATGAACAGAGGAAGGGGCTGGAGTGAAAAAGATGGTGAGGAGAAGTCCATCCCCCCCCCAAAGAACCCCTCTATCCCACACACCAAATTGACAGGCTGTTACCTAATAATCTTTTAGAAATCAAATTGAAGAAAAAGGAAAGGAGAAAAGGTGACATTTCCAATGACTACCACCCCCATTGCCTTTTAAAGGGGAGTTAAAAAAATATCTGTCGGAAGTCAGCAGGGGTTAGTTTTGTGGTTCAGTGCAGTGGGGGCCGGTAGCTCTGAGGTCAGTGGGGTGGCGAATCCGCTCCAGGTTTCAGTCAGAACCAATCAGAACTCTAAAGGAGCTATCCAAGCCAGGTGCTTCACACCTTGGATGCTCCTTTAGAGTTCTGACTGAAACCCAGAGCGGATGCACCACCCACTGATATCAGAGTCACCAGCCTCCAGTGGTTCAGTGTTGCTGTACGCATAAGAAAGGGTGGGACCCTGAATTATCACTTGGGACTCTTTTATTCAAAAACAGCACCATAAACTCCAGGCAGGGCAAGTTGCAGAGTGGTGGTGTTGATTGCCTCATCGTAGGAAATTCCCAATTAGCAAGTGATTCACCATCACATTTTGCATGGGTTTTCTAAGTTGATATAGGAATGAGCAAGTGCACATTGATCACTCTTTTACACTTTATGAAAAATGCCCCTCCATTTTGTTTTGTTTTTTTGTAGAAACAAAATGGTGTCTAGAGCTGCTACAGAGCACTAAAAGGGTCAAAATTAGCTTGTTTGTGGATAATAAAGGACTGAGTCAAGAATATGTTTTTTCTCACAAGCCTCGTGGAAATGAAAAGCAGCTGTGCAAGAACACAACTTTGTTCTTATATAACTCCCATTAATCTCAATGGGACCTGAGCAGGATTATGCCCAATCTTTTAGCACACATCCTGGGACTAATTCCACAACCCCTTTCCCATCACTCCTGGATACTCTTTAGTTGTCATATCGGATGGGGACACCTAACACTTGGCCCTTGTTTCACCTTTCCTGATAGCGAAAAACAACAGCAACCATGCCCATGAATGTGGAATAGTCAGTATCCAAATGAGCTTGCAGGCTTGATTAGAAAGTGGCTTGCCTGCTAAGTTACCGAAATAGAAATGCATGAATGAATGAGCAAATGAATGAATGAACTGCATTGCAGAACAGTTGTAATTGGATTTAAGTACCACTCAACATAATGCAAAAGCAATGCATCCACCCAGTAATTAGGCTTGTCATGTACAAGTTTTATTCAGAGCTTGAATTAGATCCATGCTTGAACTTGTCAATTTGCCTTGAAGCTCACAAGAGTGAATTCAGAAGGCAAAATATTGTGGGAACATGGGGTTTGAATGTTGCAGAGTGGTTCTCGGTAGAGGAAGAGATCCTTGTGCTTCATATTACTTGTTTTCCTATTAATAACTGCTTAGCAGATAAAGATGTTACTGGAACTACCAAGCTCTATGCATGCAAATGGAAAGGAATTCCATTCTTCCAAGTGGAATTCCAATAGCATTTCCCAGTCATGTATTTAGGTTGACATGCCAACTACTCAGCGTTTGTATTCTGTGTCCTGCCTTCTACTCATGCCTTGCTTGAAGTGAATGTATTGATTAGTCCAGAGCTACCCTATTAGGCTACAATCCTGTATACCAGCTTTGCCCAACCTGGTGCCCTCCAGATGTATTGGACTACAATTCCCATAATTCCCAGCCATCCTAGATCATGGGAATTGCAGTCCAGTACATCTGCAGGGCATCAGGTTGAGGAAGGCTGCTATATACACTTACCTCGGAGTAAGAGCCACTGAACTCAATGGGGCTTAATTTTGTGTAGAGACACATAGCATTATGTTGCAAGATTTGTGTTTGTTTCTGAAACAGCAGTAATTGGACGGATTTTCACAATTTATTTATAATGCATGGAGGGGAGAGTGTAGGATTACACACATTGGGTTGGATCCAATGTTAGGCCTGTGCAGAGTAGATCCTTTGAAAGAAATGGGACTTAAGTTAGACTAACATGGGACACAAACCATTATCCCCGCTCCAGACTGCATAGTCATTTCAAAGTCAGAAGTGAGTCTACACATGTTATGATTAAAGATAATTGGGGTTAATCAGAAATGCCACCAGGTAAAGTCACCTTTCCTTATGTACAGAAATGGTGGTTTTATTGATCCGTCTACTGTATTGATTCACTTCTGATATAGGCTAACTCCAGGCCCTTTTGTTTACAAGTAAATATCTGAAGAATCTGGCTTAAGCCTCAATACACACACCATCACACAACCCTATTCAACTTGATATAAAACAGACTTAATATCTGCACTTAATTGATCGTCATTCTAACTCTTAATATAACACTAGGGTGATCATATGAAAAGGAGGACAGGGCCCCTGTATCTTTAACAGTTGTGATGAAGAGGGAATTTCACCTGGTGCTGCATGCATACAAAGGACACCTCCTGAATTCCCCTTTTCAGTGCAACTGTTAAAGATACAGGAGCCCTGTCCTCCTTCCCGTATGGTCACCTTATATAACACACATATGGACATGAATAAGACTTTCTCTCTGCTTGATCAGGAATCCTGAACAAGCAGGGCTCCCCACCCACGTAGAGATGGCAGTTGTGCAGCTAAGTGCAATTTGAATGTCCAGATGTTGGACTGCAGCTGCCCTCATCATAAATCAGCACCATTGATGTTGGTGGGATTCATGGAACTTGGTGTCCAGCAACATCCAAGAAGGTACAGAGTCTCCATTAGGGATGTGCACTGGATCGGACCCGATCCACGATCCGAGTCCGGTCCAGTGGGAAATCGGATAAATTATCCGATTTCCGATCTGACAGCTGGATCGGCCGATCCAATCCGAACCGGTCCGAAAGGCTCCGAACCGGTTCGGCGGATCGGCGGATCGGCGGATCGGCGGGCGCCCACTGGCGCCCACCGCCGCTTCCATTGGCGGGCGCCAGCGGGCGCCCGCCGATGAAAGTGGACAGCGGGGGAGGGAGGAGGGGGGCGCTTACCTTCCCGGCCCGGCCGCTCCCATCCGGCGGCGGCAGCTACTACCAGCGGGCTCCGCGGCCTGTTCCAGGGTGGCGCGCCGGGTGATGTCATCACCCGGTGCGCTACTCTAGAGCAGGCCGAGGAGCCCGCTGGTAGTAGCCGCCGGCCCCGGACGGGAGCGGAGGGGCCGAGAAGGTAAGCAGGGGGTGCGTGGAGGGGAGGAGGGGGCGCGCGGAGGGGGGAGGGGGGCCCTTACCTTCCCGGCCCGTTCGCTCCCGTCCGGGGCCGGCGGCTACTACCAGCAGGCTCCGCGGCCTACTCCAGGGTGGCGCGCCGGGTGATGTCATCACCCGGCGCGCTACTCTAGAGCAGGCCGCGGAGCCCGCTGGTAGTAGCCGCCGGCCCCGGACGGGAGCGGACGGGCCGAGAAGGTAAGCAGGGGGTGTGTGGAGGGGAGGAGGGGGCGCGCGGAGGGGGGGAGGGGGCCCTCACCTTGCCGGCCCGGCCGCTCCCGTCCGGCGGCGGCGACTACTACCAGCAGGCTCTGCGGCCTACTCCAGGGTGGCGCGCCGGGTGATGTCATCACCCGGCGCGCTACTCGAGAGTAGGCCGCGGAGCCCGCTGGTAGTAGCCGCCGGCCCCGGACGGGAGCGGACGGGCCGAGAAGGTAAGCAGAGGGTGCATGGAGGGGAGGAGGGGGTGCGCGGAGGGGGGAGGGGGCCCTTACCTTCCCGGCCCGTTCTCTCCCGTCCGGGGCCGGAGGCTACTACCAGCAGGCTCCGCGGCCTACTCCAGGGTGGCGCGCCGGGTGATGACATCACCCGGCGCGCTACTCGAGAGTAGGCCGCGGAGCCCGCTGGTAGTAGCCGCCGGCCCCGGACGGGAGTGGACGGGCCGAGAAGGTAAGCAGGGGGTGCGTGGAGGGGAGGAGGGGGCGCGCGGAGGGGGGGAGGGGGCCCTTACCTTGCCGGCCCGGCCGCTCCTGTCCGGCGCCGGCGACTACTACCAGCAGGCTCCGCGGCCTACTCCAGGGTGGCGCGCCGGGTGATGTCATCACCCGGCGCGCTACTCGAGAGTAGGCCGCGGAGCCCGCTGGTAGTAGCCGCCGGCGCCGGACGGGAGCGGACGGGCCGAGAAGGTAAGCAGTGGCGGGGAAGGGGGCTTACCCCCCCCGGAGCCGTCCGCTTCTATCCGCTGCCGCCCGCGGGCGCCAGCGGATGGAAGCGGACGGCCCCAGGGGGGGTAGGGAGCGCGGGGGAGGGGGCTTACCTGCTGGGGCCGTCCACAGCGGACGGCCCCGGGGGGGAGGGAGTTAGGCCCCCCCTCACCCACCTGGCACCATTTTTTCCTCATAGACTTGCATTGCAATGCAAGTCTATGGGGAAAAAAATGGCGGCCGATCCAAAAATTTACGATTTTTGGGTCGGGATCGGACTCGATCCGGTCCGGGGGGCCTCCGATTTTGTCCGAACCGGTCCGTGACAAAATTGGAGGTCCCGATCCGGGTCCCGATCCGATCCGGGGGGTCCGTGCACACCCCTAGTCTCCATCCCTGAGTGAAAACATTAAAAAGGGAAGAAGAGCTTGACTGGCATTTGAGGGGAAGCACTCACCATACTTTAGGAACACCTGCATATCAGCTAGAATTTCACAGTGGCCCAGTTCGCATAATAATTGTGGCAGGCTGGGTGCCATTTGCCGAATTACCTGCCTGGGCATGGCTTGTCTTCTCATCTGAACCTGGGCAACGTGGCTTGTTAGAGGAGGAAATAACTCTCAAATAATCCAACTACAGGCCATGGGTTATTTGAGGGTTGTTTCCCCCCTCAAACAAACCATGCTGCCCAAGTTTGGATGACACAACAACTGTGCCTGGATAGATAATAGAGAAAATGATGACCAGCACATGCCCACACACACTTGTTTAATCCACAGTGATCTTGCGGACTGGATCACTGAGGGACTACTATTGTTATAAATAAGTCTGAACTGAATTTTCATCCATTCTGATTTTCAGGTTGAAAATATATATTTTATAGGGATGTGCATTACATCAGATCTGATATCTGATTCCGATTAAAATCAGACTTCTGATACCAATTCTAATATGAAAATTTGGAGATCCAATTTTTCCGATCCGATATTTTTTCTGATCCGATATTTTTGTCTCCGATTTTAATCAGAAAAAATCAGAAAATCAGACGCCATTTTGAATGATTTCCCCCACTGCCTAGTATTTATGTTACAAAAATGCCTATAACTTTTTTTTTTTACAAAAATGGCCACATTGCTGATGGGTTTGAGATACTTATCTGTGAGAAATTTCAGAAAGATTGGTGCAGGCATTTTGTGGCTATGAATTTTTTTTACAAACGAACAAGGAATGCCTATAACTTTTTTATTTTTAAAGATCCACACACGAAACATTGCCACATTGCAGATGGTATGTTGACACTCGTGTGTGAAAATTAAGAACCATAGGTGCTTGCCTTTGGTGGCAATTAATTTTTGAAAAATGGGTAGCAGTGGGGTAAAGACAGTTATGCCTTCAACTTTTTTATTTTTAAATATCCAAACATGAAACTTGTCCACATTAGAGATACCACTTTGGTTGACATGTGTGACAAATTTCAGAACCATAGCTTCAAGCATGTAGTGGCAAGGTATTTTGGGAGAAATGAGGAGAGAAACCCATTTAACTTTTTTATTTTAAAAGTTAGAAGCATGAAACTTGCCCACATGGCAGATAGGTGTGAGGTACTGATCTGTGAGAAATTTCAGAAAGATAGGTCCAGGCATTTTGTGGCTACACATTTTTCACTTTAAAAGTTCAAAAAGTTCAAAAACATAGGTTTGAGGTACTTATCTGTGAGAAATTTCAGATTTCCAAAATTTCAAAAATGGAGGTTTTGTCAAAATTTCTCACAGATAAGTACCTCAAACCCATCTGCAATGTGGCCATGTTTCATCCTTCTATCTTTAAAAATAAAAAAGTTATAGGCATTTTTGTAACACAAAAATAAGCTACGGGGAAAATAATTCAAAATGGCGTCCAATTTTCTGTTTTTCCCCCCAATTAAAATTGGAGACAAAAATATCAGATCGGAAAAAATTGATCTCCAAATTTTCATATCGGAATCGGTATCGGATGTCCGATATCCTCCGATTTTAATCGGAATTGGATATCGGATCCAATATAATGCACATCCCTAATCCCTACTATTTTGGATAGGTAAAACGATCACACTGAATAGGATGACGTCACAATCCTATGTAGCCAATCATATTTCATGGCATAACTGAGGGCAAATGATAACAAGTGAGAGCAGAGCATGTACGTGAATAGACAAACTAGGCGTACTAAAAATATATCACTGGGGGGAAAATAGGCTTTGTTTTTTCAGCTGTTCTGAAAATGTTCACAAAAGAAAAACTGTGCCTATGTTATAAACAATTAATTGGGCCTATGGAGTAGCTATGTGTGAGTTCTAGGCTAGCCAGAAGCAATTCTCCCTCACAACCCTCCACATTCAATTGCCTGTCTTTCCTCACGTGTAGCTGCTCCAGCAATTGAATTCAAAGGAACCATTTATTGCTACAGCAAACAGGCTTTGGCAGCGGTGAGATTTCTCCTGTGTCTGTAGAATACCTGTCTGGGACTCTGGAGGAGCCCTGCTTCCGTGAAGCAGCCTGCCCCCAAGCTGATGCCTTCCAGTTGTGTTGGACTACAACTCCCAGAAACCAACACATCTGGATGGCATCAGGTAAGGGAAGGCTGCTTTACACTGGCAAAGTACAGCGCCATCAATGCAGATAAGGAAAATCAGTGGCAAAACCTACGGTGGTTTATGGGTTATGATTGAACTGAACATACAAATGCTGGGCAACAGTTTTTCAACCGTAATGCCAGCCAAGCACAATGCATCTTAGGCAAAGGGACCAGCAGATGTGGCAAGTGATAAATGCCCCCTCCATGCCTGATGTGAGCCTGTTATTAATGACACCGCTCACTCCTGCACCCCATTCATGCAATTTGCTTTTTTATTATTCTTTACAAAACCTGCATGTGAATGAAAATATGCATTTATCATTGCATCTCTCATATTTATATCCCATCTTTTTTCCTCTTGCAAGGATCTTCCTTCTTCGCTCTGTTTTATCCTCACAACAACCCTGTGAGGTAGGTTAGGCTGAGAGTCAATAACCTAGGGTGACCAGATTTTGGAACCCAAAATCCCGGTCCCCCCCCGCCACCCAAAACAACCCCCCCACCAAGCCACCCCCCCAAAACAACCCCCCAAGCCACCCCACCCACCCAAAACACCCCCCACCAAGCCACCCACCCCCAAAAACAAACCCCCCAAGCCACCCCCCCACCCAAAACAAACCCCCCACCAAGCCACCCACCCCCAAAAACATCAGCCCGGACCTACCGGGTTCTCTTCTGCTGCCGCCCCCGCCGGGTCCCCCGCCACCGCCGGGTCTTCCTCTGCCGCCGCTGGGTCCCCCGCCGCCAGGTCTTCCTCCTCCGCCACCAGGTCCCCTGCCGCTGGGCTCGTAAGGCCAGTGGCCGCGCGGAAGAGGCAGGGGAGAGCTGGATCCGGAAGTGACGTAATCGGCCCTCCCCCGCCTCTTCCGCGCAGGCATCCGGGCTCCTCGGGGGTCGTCGCCATCGCGACTAGCCCCGACAAGGCTAGAGGCCGCGCGGAAGAGGCAGGGGAGGGCCGATTACGTCACTTCCGGATCCGGCCCTCTCCCATCCCTTCCGCGCAGCCTCTGGCCTCACGAGCCTGGCAGCGGCGGTGGAGGACCCGGCGGCGGCAGACACGGCCGCCCCAGCAGGTAAGTGCCCCATGCCCCGCGCCCCGCGCCTCGCGCTCCTTACCTGCAGGGGCATCCGCTTCCCTCTGGTGTTCGAATCTACTGAGAAACAGGCTTCGCGGCCTGTCTCTCAATATCGCGCCAGGTGATGATGTCATCACCCGGCACGCTACTGAGGGACAGGCCGCGAAGCCTGTTTCTCAGTAGATTCGAGCACCGGAAGGAAGCGGACGCCCCTGCAGGTAAGGAGCGTGAGGCGCGAGGGAGGGCACTTACCTGCTGGGGCGGCCGCTTCCCGGGCTCCTCCGCCACCACCGCCGCCGGGTCTACAACCGCTCCTCGCTTGCTGCCACCGCCGCGTGACCCCCCGCCACCCCGGTTTGCTCCCACCGCCCCCCGGTTGGGCCGGTTCACCCCAGGTTTCCCGGTTAGGACCAGGAAACCCCGAGCCGTCTGGTCACCCTACAATAACCGGCCCAAAGTCATGCAATGAACTTGATGGCTGAGGGGGACTAGAAGCCACATCTCCCACGTCCCGGTCCAACACTCTAACACTACACCACACTAGTTCTCAAGTCCTACAGTTTTTTTTCTATGAAGAAACATACACAATCTCTCTCTCTCTCTCTCTCTCTCTCTCTCTCTCTCTCTCTCCCCCCCCCCCTCTCAAGGAAGGCCTGAGCCAGCATCTCATTCTACAGAATGTTCTGCTAAACAGGACACATAGAATGGGACATGGAACTCAGGCAGACTATGACTCCGGCTCCTGCCATCCCACCCAACTCTGCTCATCCAAACAGGCCTTGGTAATGCCAGCCCCAGGATGAAGCCCTGGATGAAAGTTATTTCATTTGTTCTGCATGAACCTCTCGAAGCCCCTGTTTGTGATCATTGTGTGAAGAAGGCTTCTTTTCATTTAGAATACAGGGTTTTGTTGTTGTTGTTGTTTTAAAAAAGGTGTGGGTCGGAATCAAACTTTCCATTGCTATTTTGGAGTCCAAAGCTGCCCTTTTCTGTTGGTAAACAGGGCCAACAACTCAGAGAGACTCTCTTCCTGTCTTTCTCTCACGAGGGAGTTTTGAAGCAACCATCGGAAGGCCAGGGCTTTCTTCCTCTGCCTCTCTCTCCCCTTTGTGTGGTCTGGAAATCATCTGGAATAAAACAGTATAAACTGTCTCTAAGAAATGACTTAAAATGGCTGGGGGGTGATGAGCAGCTGAAACAAAGATGAGAAACTTGATGTTTAGAAGACCTGATGCTAACTCTGGAAAGAGTTTATTGCTCTTGGTTCTGAAATGGGGAGCACGAGCTATTCTGGAGCCTTTGTGATTGTTCACCCATTCATCTGCCCGGAATGACTGTTCGCCATGATATGGGGAGCAGGATTGCACCTGTTGGCCTCATCCACTCCAGTGGAAGCTGGTGGCTCCGATGTCTGTGGGGCGGTGAATCCCCTCCGGGTTTCAGTCAGAACCAGTCAGAACGCTAAAGGAGCAAATGACCTTGGATAGCTCCTTTAGAGTTCTGACTGAAACCCAGAGGGGACTCACCGCCCCACGGACACTGCAGCCACCCGCCTCCACTGATCCACTCTGTTCCATGTGTTCACCTAAACCTGTGAGCAGCAGAGGCATCCATGTACCCTTTGGAGGGTACTGTTTACTTCTGAAATGCAGTACAAGGTGCAAGATAAACCTCCACCCATCCGTAGCTTCAAGATCAGGAGTAGGGTTGGGGAAGAAATGGGTTCGGTTTGCATTTTAATGTGAACTTCCCTCATTTTGCACTTTCTAACCTACCCACGGACAAAAATTCATGGAAGTTCACACTTCCTCGGATTTCATGATGGGGTTCTTGCATAACCCCCCCCCCCAATTAACATATTTGGGGAAATCATGTTCAAAATGCACGATTGTACTGGAAATTGCTTGCAAAATGCATATATTAGGCAAAGTTGGAATGCAAAAAAATGCATGCATTAGGAGAAAAAAACACAAAATGTATATGAATTTTCATATAAACTTTTTAAAAATAATCTCAAACTGATGTGGAAATAAGGAAACCCAAATTAACAAATTGATCTATCCTTAATCAGAAGATCAGGAACTCATCACACAAACCTGGGGTGGGTGACACACTTAATAATGACATTGCAGTAGGGGTGGCAACGTCCACCTTCCCCCCCTCCCCAAAATGACCAGGGGTAGATGCAGACTGGGGGCAGCACGTGGCCCTAACTCCTGCACTAACCAGAGGGACCCTTTGTTTGGTCCTGGGAAGATGTATTCTGAAGAAAAGGGATAAGAACATAAAGGTGGCGGCATCTAACCTCAGAAGGAAATGTAATGAAATAAAAACAATGGTAACACCATTATTGTAGACAAAATATTCGCAATGAACAATGCATTGCGCAATGACTGAATGTAAATGGAAAATTCCCAGCAGGTAGGACAGCAGCCTCTGGAAGTGGAAGGAAGATGCAATGTTCCATCTCCTTCAAGGGTATCTTGGTTTTATCTAAGAGATAAGCAATATGGAAAAAATTTCCACACTTGAGCCTGTCTTGAGAAAGGTAGTAGGCTGTGGCTCTAGGCTTTGTTTGGTTTGTGGCTTAGCGAAGAGCATGCATCCAAAGCAAAGATAAAGACTGTGTTGGAGAAGAGAGGGATTTTTTTGGCACCACAGAAAGAAGAACTAAATATACGGGAGGCCAAATGTGAGTTGAGTGAGTTCTGGAAACCAAAGAACCAGGACAGCAGCCTCCAGCTTAGGTCCAACAGCTCACAAAGGAGAGCTGAATGCATCTCTGAGTGGGCTGAAACGGTTAGAGCCGCTGAAACAGTCGGCTGTGCCCCTGAGATTACACATAATTAGCTGTGTGGGAAGCCTTCCGTTCTGCAGATCAGCCCACACTGTTCCTTTGTGAAAAGGCTTTTCATTAGCTGAACCGAAGACGTGCAGAGAAACACACATCAACAAATGCCAACAGCCAGCAATGTCATATCTGGGAATATTGGAGCCTGGTCCCACCAAAGCATTCTTCGATTCTATACGGAAACTTCTTTGTTGGCTTCTGTCTCAGCCTAGTGGCCACCAAGATGTGTTGGACTACAACTCCCATAATCCCCCAGCTACCATAGCTGGATAATTGTAGCTAACTGGGAGGTTATGGGAGTTGGATTCCACTACATCTGTCGGACACCAGGTTGGGTAAGGCTGCTCTGTTAGGTTTCCCTAATTTATCTTTAATGATGCCTTCCAATAGGCTGACCATATGAAAAGGAGGACAGGGCTCATGTAACTTTAACAGTTGTAGAGAAAAGGGAATTTCAGCCGGTGTCATTTGTATGCAATTAGTACCTGGTGAAATTCCCTCTTTATTACAACAGTTAAAGTTGCAGGGGCCCTGCCTTCTTTTGTATATGGTCACTCTAGTATAGTGCACGCACCTTTAACTGTTGTGATGAAGAGGAGATTTCACCAGGTGCTAATTGCATACAAATGATGCTGGCTGAAATTCCCTTTTCTCTGCAACTGTTAATGTTACATGAGCCCTGTCCTCCTTTTCATATGGTCAGCCTACCTTCCAAACAAGGACTCCCAGAAGGACTTCTTGATGCGGCCATTTTTAATGCGGTGATGCAGCAGTTACTGTGATTTCACTTCTTTGTCAAAACATTTCAATTTTGTAAACAGCCCTGGAACCAAATCTGGTGTCATTCACTTTTTCAATTGTTTGTGAAGTTTGAGACCACCTCTTAGGGTAGAAGGGGCTTTGTTTTTGTCTGGTTTTTTCTTCTCTTTCTGGTCATTTTGAGTTTTGCTCCATTAAGAGTTAGTAAATAGTATCCCCTTGGTTCCCATAAAGTTTTCACCTTCTTACATGAGGAGTTGTGGAGTCATTACACTCCTAGTAACTGAAGGGAGAGGATTTGGAACTTTGTGTTCACAGTTAGCGGTATATAGGTTACTGAAATAATTACAGAGGCCTCTTTTAAAACACACACACACACGCACGCACACACACACACACACACACACACATAAAACTTCATCCAAGTAGTGGTAAGAAATATTTACCTCAAGAAAGCCTCTGAAGATACACCCTTGTCTAACCCACTTTCCTGCTTTCCTGCCTGAAAGTTTCCCACAGTAAAATTAAACAAATCGCTGTTGAAAACTTCCTTCCTTTTTTTCATTAAAACCAAAAACACACACCACTTTTTTTGGTTCCCCTCCTCTCATCTCTTTCGTAGCCTCATCCTCCCCAGGAAGTAGCAGGCAGGAAAAGACAGAGATATTAGAGCAGCATCATTCCATGCCCATTCAAAACCTGACTGAGGGCTTCCATTTTGGGACTGGCAGCAATGCAAGAAAGACGTTCAGGGCTTATGGAATGGTTCTGATGTACCACCAAATCATATTTTTGGTACTGCTATAGGATTGTGACAGGATTGTGCTTGGATGCCCCTTTCTCCCCTCTCTTCCACCTGTCCCTTTTCAGTTCTCAGTATTCCACAAACCACAGTATGCCATTTTGTTCAAAGGGTCTCTTCAGAGGGGGGGGGGTGGAATTGTGTTTCCTCACTGTTGCTCTCTCCCTGGTTCTCATTAGGGATGTGTATTGTATCATTAAAATGTACAATAACGATACGATATGCTCCATATCGTGCATACGATTAATGATAATGATACAATACAACTTCCTACGATAATTATCGGAGACGATAAAAAACCTACGATAATTATCATATTTTATCGTTTTATCGTAAGGCTCTTTCTCTTTTGCCGCCACATGGATGGAGCTAGAAGGTGGGGTGTGCTTGCTGAGACTGACAGATTCAGTGACCAATCGTGCAGCAAGGATTCCAGCAGGCTCCAATCACAACGTTGGAGGAGGGCTGAGTATAAAATCCCCACCCTTGGTTCCCCATCTTTTTTGGGAGTAGGAGTTGAAAGGAGAAAGGTGGATTTGTTGGAGGTCTGTGTGCGTTTTACTACATTTACTGGCGATTGTAGATTCTTCTATCTATTTTTCTTCTTGCATCTTTCTGTTCCCCTCGGTGTTTCAGGATCATTCCTTGTGTGTGTGCTGCTTCTTGGTTTGATTGAGGGTTAGGTTAGCGTGACTGGGGGGGGTTCTGTGAGTGAGTGTGTTGTTGATCCCTTCCCTGTTTTCTTGTTATAACCCCCCCAATACAAACTTTTTTTTTATTCTCTCTCTCTCTCTCTCTCTCTCTCTTTCTTTCTCTCTCTTTCTCTCTCTTTTTGTGTGTTTGCTTGATTGGCTGCGAGTGTGCTGGTGTGTCCTGTAGCCTGCTACACAGGAGCACTACACATCTGTGGCCAAAGCAGCACACAAATTCAAAAAGTGTGGGCAAAGTATACATTTTGCAGCTCCATAATGAAACGCAGCTCTAAGGCCTGACGTCATGTGTGGTTTAAAAATCTAGCTTTCCTTGGAGGTGAGGCAAACTCCCTCATAAACTCCTTGAACAAGCTATGTCACATGAGTCCACTAGTCCCCCTATCTACAGCCCTTCGGTAAGGTTCCAACTTTAAGGACTAGCTCTTCAAAAATGAGGATTTCTCAGCAGCAGCATAGAGTAAATGACCACCAGAAAAAACTGTGCCAATTCAGATGACACATTAAGCAACGGAGGGTTTGGGAAACAGTTGCGTTGCTTATCGTGTCATGTGGGGAGTAACACACAATGCATACACAACCCACAGTACACTAATCAGGTGAATTAAACAATGGAGGGAAACAATGCGCTTGCACGTTGTTTAGACCAAAGTCAATTGACTAAAATGTCGTGTGGAGGGGTGCGTGTGGTGATCAAGTGCATTGAGTACGTTAGCACAATTGCCCGTAGAGGGAAGCAGCGGGAGCGGCCGAACGCGGCCGGCCGCTCAGGCACACCCCCAACAGGTCGCTGGCAGCGCCGCCATCGCAACCAATGACGCCCACCATCCTCCACCCGGCAGCTGGCACGGAGCTCAACAAGGGGCCAGCTCCTGCAAGCATGCGCGCCATGCGCCCATTCGGCATCCAAATGGAAAAGCAACACCGCCAGAAGGGAATTAGGGCAAAGGATGGGGGAGGCCATGGGACATGAGCCACCCCCAGTCACCCCCAGTCAGCCAGGAACAAGGGGCGCCCCCCCACCCATCAGGGAGCACAACAACCCAGGCAACATTGGCCCCCACGGCCGCACGTCCTTGCCCGTCGCCTCACCTGGAAGCAGGCGGCCCAGGGAAGCGGCACTCACCGAGCCCCCCTTCATCCACCCAACATGGCTGGACAGCGCACATCGGCTATGGCCAACCCCAAGATGCAGAGAATGCCAAGGCAAAGGGCACCCATGGGCGGCCCACCTCCACAACAAACCGGACGGCCAGCTGTGGACGTTGTGGGAAATGGGCGAAGGTACACCAGCGACACTTAGGCAGCCGGGCCAAGAGGGCCTGGGACTTCCCACCTGACACCAACGAAGAGGGAGAGGAGGAGGGGGAGGAGGAGGAGGAGGAGGGGCCCTCCCCGCATGACATGTCCTGAGCCACGGGCATGTAACGGCCCCCCTGGCCCGTCCGCTGAGGGTCCTTGGCAGCATACACACCCTCCCCATGCCGCAATAAGTCTCCTGTCGCCTCTCGTTGCTCTGGCAACCACTTCCCTCAGCCCGTTCAGGCTGCCAAAGGCCAAGTAGATGCAGAGGCTGCCCGCTACTATGTTGCACATCCTGGATTCCATTTATTCGTGGCCCCAATGCCCCTCATTGCAGCCCACTCCCGTCAAGATGGCAGCACCCTACAGGTCTGCTGGGCCCCACGTGAGCCGCCCTGGCCGACTCCGCAGGGCCCTGCGGCGTGGAGGTTGGTGTGTGGGTCAGTTGGTCTGGGTGCAGGGGAACCGCTATGGCCTCTGTGTCCCTCCCCTCCCCTTCTCTTCCCTCCTCCCAGGGAAGCTGCGCTCCCTCCGCCGAGCCCTCCGCAGAAGGCGGAGGGCCCATATGGCATGGCGCCTCCACGCTCTGGAGCTGGCCCTGGGAGAAGTCCTGCGTCGCATTCGACGTCTGGAGCGGAGCGTCAGGCATTGCCGCCATCCGATCCCCGGCCGGCCATAGGCTCTTCCATCGGCATGAGCAAGCTGCGCCCATCCCCCCTCTGTAGTGCCCTCGCATCATCATGAAGCGGCGCTGCCCCATCGCGCCCCCCATTCCGGCCACTTCCTTTCACTCCTCTCTCTTGCAGGTGTGCAGAAGCCTTAACATAGCCGCCTCGGCCTCCATTTCCCACACACTCCCATATTGGGCAGTCCCATGCTGGGTGCTTTGCCAGTGGTGCCGCCCATGGCTTTCTGGCTGCAGCGTGTGCTGGGATACCTCTGGGAGGACTAGCGGTGGCTGGTGGGTGGCTGTCAGTCATGGCCACGTTCGTTGTTAACCACTGGTGCGTTTGCCAGTGTCATGCAATGCCGGCTGCAGCATGTTGTGTGGGGAGCGCCTCCTCCTTAACTCCTGGTCAGTACGCTATTTACCCCTCTGTTGCTTAATGTGTTGTCAGAATTCATGTGTTGCTGAGAGAGCTTACTTCTGAGGAACAGCTGCAGCTGTGCGTCTGAAATTTGGCACAGCTGAGTCCCCTCAAGGCCATCTGTGAGACGCCCATCCGTAATGGACTTCTCTTGAAAAAGGACCACATTTCAACCACCTGAAGAAGTTGATTTTGAAAGCTTACTTCTGAGTAACGCTTGCACCGATTGTTCTGTAGTTTGGCACACATGACTAGCAACACTCAGTCTGCACTGTCACCAAGTTTTGTACCTGTAACTTGGAAAATGTAGAAGTTTTAGGCCTTTCTGACTCAAAAGCAACTCTCTCTAGGGCAAAATGTAGAAACAATATAATATTGTATTTCCAATAATTGTCGGAAATACGATACAATACAATACGGTTCACCTATGATATTACTGGAGATGATAATTTGTTTGGTCCAAACTTCCGATAACGATACAAAATGATAATTTCAGGCGTGCACATCCCTAGTTCTCATCTGCCTTTGAAATTAGCACAATTACATGAAGAAGAGAATAGTGATCATGTGGCCTGTACATTTCAATGGGACAGTGCCCTCTAGTGGCCATTTTATAGCACAACCTTTAGAGTTCGGACTGAAATCCGGAGTGGATTCACTGCCCCACTGACATCGGAGCCACCACTCTCCACTGGTCCTGGCTAGGGGGTGGCAAAAGACAATGGAGACCACAGAGCTGCGAGAGCTACAGGCAAGGTTTCCCCAACTTGATGCCTTCCAGATCTTTTGGACTACAACGCCCACGCTGGCTCCAACATACCTGGAGAACCCCAGGTTGGGGAAGGCTTGTGCAAAGGGACACTGCATGAACTGCTTTGTTGTTACAGTGGTGGTAGGAGTTATTTCATGTAGGCTTTTAGGTTTCTTTCTAGGTGTATCTAGGTGAGCTCTTACTTGAACTTCCTCTCAATCTCTACCAGGTGAGTGGGCAGAGAAGAGTCACCCTATGATGAAACAGGAAACCGGAATCACTGGCCATAAAACTGTCCTGTTCTACCTCATATTTTATGTGTGTCAGTGCTTTGTTTTGGAGGACCATTAACTAGAAATTATTCTTAAGTTGTCATTCTTACTGTGTTTCAAGCCTGTCCTGCTCCAATTGTGTACACCAGTCCCTGAGCATCACGTTGCTTGTGATCCAATTTTTTTTTTAAAAAAAATTGGAAATATTTAAATTAATCACTGGAAAAGAAAATGGCATACATACCATTGACAGAGTCACCTGCATTGCACAGTGCGTGAGAACAGATAGTTTGTGTGGTTACAACTCAAGAAAACAAACTCTAAGAGGCTATTGGCACAGTAAGGAACAAGACCAGTTGTGCTCATCATCTTTGAATGCAATTTCCCCTAATATATGCATTGTTACAAGCAGTTTTCCCTGCTGTAATATATTTTGATTGCTATTTCCCTGAATATAGCCATAATATAGGGAAGGGAACCTGGTTTGCACCTCTCAGTTCTGTTAGTGTGTCAACCAACTGAACACCGCAAGGCTTAATTAGAGCAACATCAGATGACTGTTTAATTGCACGCTCGCTACTGGGCAGTCACGGATTTTTGCGGGTCCCATTCATGACGTCGTCCGCCTCCCGTGCATCTCCTGCTCCTTCTCGCCAGTAAGGCCGATATATTTTTAGAGACTGAACTTACTGCTATTTCCTGCTGTGTGCAGGAGAAGTGGCGCGATAAAAACAGACCCCAGAATGGGCCATGTAAATGTTGTTTACTTCCTCTTCTCAGCTGAGAAAGAGGAAGTATTGAGCAACAAAAGCTGGGGTGGAGAAGCAACAGTAGGTAATCATGATTTCCTCCCGTCTGATGGAGCTCTTAGTTTAACCAGCAGATGAATCAACTAAACTTTTAGTTGATTAATTTATGGGGGGGGGATTCAATTTTAACCCATGAGGTCTCTCACCCCTTTGTCAAACCAATGATGAAACGTGGGTGTCACTGCAAAGCAAGCCCTGATGTGAGTGGATAAACCAGGAGCAGTTTAGTTGACAAATTGCTCAGGTTGAAAAGTAGTGATATATGAGAAATTCATTTCAGTTTGCTTTTGATCAGGATTTGCCAAGTTCACACCTTCTGGACTGAAAAACAGACTTGGGCTTGCGGACCCCCAAAATGTGTTTGACAGCATGCATGCCTTTGAAAAATGCACATTAAAAATGCATACTTTTGAAAAATGCACATAGATACGCATTAATCAATAGGGGAAGAATGCATGCATTTCAATGATGTGCACAATTGATGCAAACATTTGGGAAAATATGCACAAATATATGCACTGATTTTCATGTCAAAAGGGGGGAAAAAACCCAAAACACAATCTGATATGGATTCGAGTTGGAACAAGCTTTGAGGTAGGATTTGGAGACTTGAGTTTTTTCTGATCTGCACATCCCTACTGAAAAGCCAGAGGTTTTATAAAGACAGACGGAACCTATAGGCCCCTTGGTTCACCCAAGAACTGCTGAATTAGTAGCTGCAGCACCATCTTCAGGCCCTCATCACGGGTGGTCTTTAAGCACCAAAGAGAGAGGTACAGATGCTCCCTCTTCTGGCAAGCTAATCTAGCTGCTCAGAGGCCAAGAGAAAATTCAGCACCTGAGTACTTTCTTCGATAACCCACCCTGTACTTTCCAGTGGGGGTATATGGTCTGTCAGCAGATAGTTCACTTGTGCTGCACCATACCTTCTCTCAAGTAGCTCTTCCTGTATATTCAGGTTGATAATGGAGCAGATACTCTAGCTGTCCTTATTTACCTAGGACACTCCCTATTTTCTGGAAATCATTGTCCCTAGGGGTGGATGAATTAGTCTATATCCAGTCTGGGTATCAGGATCCATTAGGGTGACCAGATAAAATCCAGGTCAGGGCTCATGTCACTTTAATAGTTGTAGAGAAAAGGGAATTTCAGCCAGTGTCGTTTGTATGCAATTAGTTCCTGGTGAAATTCCCTCTTCATCACAACAGTTAAAGTTGCAGGCACTATACTAGAGTGACCATATACAAAGGAAGGCAGGGCCCCTGCAAATTTAACTGTTGTGATGAAGAGGGAATTTCACCAGGAACTAATTGCATACAAATGACACCGGCTGAAATTCCCTTTTCTCTACAACTGTTAAAGTTACACGAGCCCTGTCCTCCTTTTCAGATGGTCAGCCTAGGTATAATATAAGATTCTAAGCCTCCTTTGGAGGGTTGCTGGGTGAACAAGGCCTTGTGTGAAGCTACCCCCAGCTCATTGCTTGTGGACATAAGGCCATTCCGTCCAATTTCCACATCACTCTGAGGATTTTTTCATGAAAATTTGCTCTTTGTTTGTAAGCAACATTCCCTAATATTAGGGCTCTGTGCAGAATCCACCTACCTCACCAACATGTTTCAGAGGTGGATTGGTCCTGATCCACCTTGGCCTGGAACAGGGCCAACCCGACCTGCTTCAGCTCTGCATCCAGATCTGAATCGCTTCAGTTCTGAATCTGGATCAGCCAGACATGAGGCTGAGGCAGGTTGCCATCCTTGCAACCTCCCATGGAAATTGCCCTTCCAAAATGACCCTTTAAGGCTGCTGTTGTATGCAACATAGATCTATGACAAGAGGGAGCCACCATCTTTTGTAAAAATGGCAGCTCCCATGGAGTAGCGGGTGGCTGCTGGGTGCAAGAAGAAGATTCCAAGCAGTCCCAAGTACAGGTGGATGATTCAGAGGCTCTCACAGGGCCTCTGAATCATCCAGATCAGTCCAAAGTGCTCCAAAGTACTTCATACTGATCCCTACCTGCTTTAGATTCAGACCAGATCAGTCCGAATCATCCCGCTTCGGCTTGGGATTTGGCCCCCAAGCCAAATCGGTGCACAGCCCTACCTAATATATTCATTATCGTTATAATTATTATTATGCTGTTGAAGACAGGAATTGTATGAGAATGCAACACTGGCCCTAATCTCATCTGTGAAAATCTGAAGGTGTGCTGCAGCACCCAGTCGGCAGGCAGGCATCATAAACGAAGTGCCAGAAAAACAAATTAACGCCATCATCCTTAACTTTACCTGCCTCGGCATTATTATTCTTGTTGCTTTATTAAATAAAGCTACAAAGATAATATGGCTAGAACCCCCCCCCCTTTCCCCCTTCTCTCCTATAATTGGGCTAAAAGCAAAGATTTTGCAGATCGGTATCATGCATAATGGCATGGTAGCTGGTCTGAAGTTATTTTTTTAGAAACGTGGCAGGGGGCGGGGAGAGAAATCATTTCACTTATAAGAGCTCCTATAGCCTTGGGGCAAAACTGGGAAAGACAAAACGCAATCACATAATAACAGGTTATTGTGTAATAATGTACTGTAAAGCCATCAGACAAGGGTGTATCCTTCTTCTCAGCACAATCCAACTCAACAATGAGCCTGAGGTCAAAAACATATTAGCTGGAGTAGACTGAGCAGCAAGCAAATGAAATGCTGCACACGTTTGCTCAACTGTACGCTGGAATTTACTATGATTCCTTGTCAGGTTCACTTTGAAATAGCTTTCTGATGGGTGTTGTTGTAGCTACGCTACGGTCCCTACTTAGTCATTGCGCATGAAGGAGTGAAACCAGCAAATTCTATCACACTCTTCCAATAATTTCTGGATACCCCAGCCTTCTAATTCTGCCCGCAATGGATTCCAGAGACATATGACCACCAACAGCGATGCAGGTCCAGGACATCTAGGTGAGGGAGAAAAGGTAAGACTGTTACCAGCGCAGCAGGGCCCAATGTATCCCAAGGTGGATGGTATGAAAATGTACTACAGCACAGAGCATATCAGTAAAGCTGTAGTAACCACTCGGCTCAGCCCAATGCACCAGCAGCATGATACTCTAAAGATGCTGGAAGCTGCACATGTGAAAAAGCCTTATCCTCAGTCATGCCACTAGTCCATCTAGCCCAGGGATGGGCAAGTTTGGGGGATCCAGTGGCCCTTTTGCCCCTCCTCGGGTTGTACTCTGTGTAGTGCTGTGCACTCTGTGGAGCGCCAAGGCAAAAAAGCAGCCATTGAACTTTGGCAGCAACCACTATAGATTGCTAAAAGGGTCAAATTTAGCTATTTGACCCTTTTAGCAGTCTGTAGCAGGTAAAACTGTTTTTTCCTGCCACTGCTGAATTCAGTGGCATGAGGGAGTGGGGGCCAAGGCCTGTAGGCTGTATATTGCTCATCCGTGATCTAGCAGTCTGGACAGTCTGGTTACAGCAGTTCTCCAATCAACTCAGCAGAGATCTTTTCCATACCCTATTACAGTTACACACCAGAACCAAAAGAGGGAAGGGTTCCTGCAGCTTTAACGGTTGTGATGAAGAGGTAATTTCATCAGGTGCTGCACGCGTACAAATGACACCAGCTGAAATTCTCTTTTCTATGTAACTGTTAAAGATACAGGAGCCCTGTCCTCCTTTCCATATGGTCACTCAAGTATAGAATGGTGACCACAGGCATTGAACAGTTACCATTTTGCAAAGATAACACGGAGATGGTCCAGCAGCATTGTGTACCTAAACAAAATGGCAGCTGTTTAAAATGCAAGAATAATAAACAGGCTGCAAAATTAGAATCTCTATCTGAAATGGTATTTTGGTGCATGGCAATTAAAAGAATGAAAGTAGTCCTCCTCTTCCTGCCAGACCAAGTTGTGTGTGTTGGTTGTTTTTTTAATGAACCCCTGTGCATTATGGTAATTAGCATAAACAATTTTAAGATGGATGATTGATTTGTATTCAGATCAAAGGCGTGCAGCTGGGTGGCTTAATGACTAGGTTTTCTTCAGTTGCTAGGAGAGAGTGCAGGCAACATGTTAATCCAGCTTTGTGGAAATGCATATAAGAACTGCAGCGCATTTTGCACAGTACATGGCTTTGTGGCCTAAATTTGGTACCTTCAGTGACTCCCCATCACAAACTGACATCCAAAGTAGCACGACACAAGTCTATACTGCCACTTCTGCCCCCCCCCCCTTTCCCTCCAACCTAGGCTGACCAGATAAAATCCAGGTCAGGGCTCATGTAACTTTAACAGTTGTAGAGAAAAGGGAATTTCAGCCAGTGTCATTTGTATGCAATTAGTTCCTGGTGATATTCCCTCTTCATCACAACAGTTAAAGTTGCAGGCACTATACTAGAGTGACCATATACAAAAGAAAGCAGGGCCCCTGCAACTTTAACTGTTCTGCTGAAATCCCTTTTTCTATACAACTGTTCAAGATACAGGAGCCCTGTCCTCCTTTCCATATGGTCACCCTATCTAAGCTAGCCTGCCACCCTGAGGCGCAGTGGAAGATGCTGTCCTGCTGCCAGTGTTCAAACAAGGTTCAGCTGTTGGCTTTTGTATATGGAACAGGGGTGGCGTTGTGTCACTTTGTCCTTTGCCCTGAATCAAGGGGAAGGGAACCTCCAACCCAAGGGCGGGATGCAGTCACCTTCTTAATTTCGTCTCTCCCCCGCCCCGACACTTCCATGGAGCTCCTTCTCCCTCCCCCAAGGGAAGGGCCATCAAGAAGAGTGGTCAATTGGTGCTGCTTCCAGAAGGTTCTCCTAGCAAGAGCGTCAGGTCCTCCTTTGCCTGCCCTGCCTGTTCTGGCAATCCTTTTCCCTGGACTTCCTCGCCAGGTATAGTTACAGGCCCAGTTTGTACAATTACAGAGGGGAAATCAGCTCATTTGTCGCCCACCCCATCTGTGGTATGTGTCCAATCAGACCGCTATTATTTGTTTATTGGAAAGTGTTTAATGATGTGTTGTTATCATGCTGTGGATTTTATGCATCCATCAACACTGATTATTTTGCTATAGCAATGTTAAACCTCCCCAAACCACAAAATCCTCATTGTAAATTCAAGCACATTTGTTAGGTCTTTGTCAGTCAAAATGTTAGGTAGATAAATGAGAAGATTTTTTAAAGTACACAATTACTTCAGAAATATCTGTTTATCCAGTTAAAGAATGTATTTCCTGCTTAGACTTGCACTCCAAATATATATAATTTTGAAATTACAGGTTCACGCTGAGGAACAATTTTGTCAAGTTTTTCTGTTTTCAGAAAACAAATCCTGATCATTGCACATAAATTATGGAATGCAGCCAGACATGGAAAAATGTATCTATTAATCAAAGCATCCACCCAATGCCCAAATGTATGGTTTCTTCCAATAGACAATGTAATACATCTGATGGTTCTGGTAAGCAGAAAAAAGAGGAGAGAATTGTACTAGGTTGGAGATGTGTATATAATTTTCTAGGGGTGTGCATCGGATCGGATCCGATCCACGATCCGAATCCGATCCGACCCAAAATTGGGAAAATCCGATCCGATCCGATCCGGACAACCTCCGATCCGATCCGATCCGATCCGATGAGGTCCGATCCGGATCGGACGCCATTTTGAATGCTTTTCCCCATAGCCAAGTATTGTTTTACAAAAACGCCTATAACTTTTTCATTTTTAAAGATAGAAGGATGAAACTTGGGCACATTGTAGACTGGTTAGGGGTAGTTATCTGTGAGAAATTTCAGAAAGATTGGTGCATGCATTTTGTGGCAATTAATTTTTTAATAAATACCCAGGAATGCCTATAACTTTGTCATTTTTAAAGTTACACACATGAAACTTTGCCACATTGTAGGGGGTACCTTGGGACCTATGTGTGTGAAATTTCAGAAACGTAGGTGCTTGTCTTGTGTGGCAATTAATTTTTAAAAAAATGGGTAGTAGTGGGGTAAATACAGTTACACCTCCCATTTTTTTATTTTTGAAGATACAAACAGGAAACTTGGGCACATTACAGGTACCACTTGCCTTGATATGTGTGTGAAATTTCAGAAACATTGGAGCTTTCTTTGTGTGGCAATTAATTTTTGAAACAATGAGGAAAGAAACACCTATAACTTTGTCATTTTTAAAGTTACACACATGAAACTTTGCCACATTGTAGGTGGTACCTTGGGACCCATGTGTGTGAAATTTCGGAAACGTAGGTGCTTGCCTTGTGTGGCAATTAATTTTTTAATAAATACCCAGGAATGCCTATAACTTTGTCATTTTTAAAGTTACACACATGAAACTTTGCCACATTGTAGGCGGTACCTTGGGACCTATGTGTGTGAAATTTCGGAAACGTAGGTGCTTGCCTTGTGTGGCAATTAATTTTAGAAAAATGGGTAGTGGTGGGGTAAATACAGTTACGCCTCCCACTTTTTTATTTTTGAAGATACAAACAGGAAACATGGGCACATTACAGGTACCACTTGGCTTGATATGTGTGTAAAATTTCAGACAGCTGGGTCCAGGCATGTGGTGGCAAGGTATTTTTGAAACAATGAGGAAAGAAACGCCTATAACTTTTTTATTTTAAAAGTTAGAAGTCTGAACATTGCTCACTTTGTAGATGGGTTAGGGGTAGATATGTGTCAGAAATTTCAGAATTATAGGTCCAGGCATTTGATGGCTATGGAATTTTTAAATTACATGTTTCAAAAAAATTTCTACAGAGGCCAGGTCTTCCCCTCCCGCTTCCCGCGAAGAAAAGGAAACACTCTCTCGTCTCGATCCCTTTGATCCTTGCTAGTAGTATCCATTACAGGGCTCGTGTTTCCTTTCCTACTTTCACTTTTCAAGCAGAACGGCTGAGCCTAGCTGAGTTTTGCAGCCATGCGTGCAAGGAAGGATCACTCTGGTCTCGATCCCTTTGATCCTTGGTAGTATCCATTACAGGGCTCGTGTCTGCTTTCACTTTGTACTCAACTTTGTACCCATTTTTCTAAAATTAATTGCCACACAAGGCAAGCACCTACGTTTCCGAAATTTCACACACATGGGTCCCAAGGTACCACCTACAATGTGGCAAAGTTTCATGTGTGTAACTTTAAAAATGACAAAGTTATAGGTGTTTCTTTCCTCATTGTTTCAAAAATTAATTGCCACACAAGGAAAGCTCCAATGTTTCTGAAATTTCACACACATATCAAGGCAAGTGGTACCTGTAATGTGCCCAAGTTTCCTGTTTGTATCTTCAAAAATAAAAAAATGGGAGGCGTAACTGTATTTACCCCACTACTACCCATTTTTCTAAAAATTAATTGCCACACAAGACAAGCACCTACGTTTCTGAAATTTCACACACATAGGTCCCAAGGTACCCCCTACAATGTGGCAAAGTTTCATGTGTGTAACTTTAAAAATGACAAAGTTATAGGCATTCCTGGGTATTTATTAAAAAATTAATTGCCACAAAATGCATGCACCAATCTTTCTGAAATTTCTCACAGATAACTATCCCTAACCAGTCTACAATGTGCCCAAGTTTCATCCTTCTATCTTTAAAAATGAAAAAGTTATAGGCGTTTTTGTAAAACAATACTTGGCTATGGGAAAAAGCATTCAAAATGGCGTCCGATCCGGATCGGACATCTGGTCCGATCCGATCCGACCAGCCTCCGATCCGATCCGATCCTATCCGACCCCCCAGGTCCGATTCCGATCCGCTATCCGATCCGATCCGGGGGGTCAGTGCACATCCCTATAATTTTCAATATTTCCTGTTGTGACTATGTGACATCTATGGTCAACTGGTATTTCTTCAATGTGCAGTATTTATTTATTTCATTTAATATATTTCATTCTATATCACCCAATAGCAGATCTCTCCAGGTGGTTCACAAACATTACAAGCCACAAAAACAAGGTTATAAAAACATAATATAAAATGTTTAACATACAAAATTTAAAAACAATTTTAAACAGCTAAAACCCCCAGTTACAATCAGATACAGGGCCTGATAAAACAACTGACATAAATGTCTTACCATAAACCATCAAATGCTTGGGAGTAGAAGAAAGAAAAATTGGCAGCAGACAAACCTTAGTGGGAAGAGCATTCTGTAATTGGGGGCCACCATGAAGAAAGCCCTCTCCCGTTTGCCATCCTGCGAGCCTCTCAGATGAAGCATTCTCAGGAGGGGCTCAGATGTTGATCATTGTGTCTAGGTATGTTCATATTGGGAGAAGCACTGCATCAGATATTGTGGTCATTATGGGTTAAAACCAGCACCTTGAACTGAGCTCAGAAACATATAGGCATCCAGTGCAAGCAGGCCAGACTTGGTGTTATATACTCAGAACTTAACCTGCTATTAATCTGGCTGCCACATTTTGCACAAGCTGCAGCTTCCAAATAGTCTTCAAGGACAGCCCCATGTAAAACCCATTGCAGTAATCTAACTTGGAGGCTACCAGAGCATAGACTACTGAAGCCAAGTTATCCCTGGCCAGATATAGGGGCATAGCTGGGCCACCAGCCAAAGCTGGTACTGAGGGCATCTGGACCTCAAGTGACAGAAACGGTTCCAGTAGAACTCCCAACCTATGAACCTATTCCTCCAGGGGGAGTGCAACCTGATCCAGAATAAGATGAACACCATCCAGTCAGAAAAGCCACCCACCTACAGCATCTAAGTCTTGTCTGGATTGGGCTTCATCCAGCCCATTGCCACAGTCAGGAACTCATCTAGCACATCCACAGCCTCACCTGATGAAGATGAAAGGGAGAATTAGAGATTTGTGTCATCACCATACTGATGGCAACACACTCCAAAACTCCAGGTGACCCCAGTCAATGGTTTCATGTAGGTGTTAACTAGTATGGGGGATAAAACTGACCCTTGAGGAACCCAATTTGGGAGAATTCATGGGGATGAGCAATATTCCCCAAGCACCACGTTTCTGGTCATACCCAAACCAATTCCATTTAAGTAGGAATGGAACCACTGCAATACAGTACCCCTCCTGCCCCACTCCCAGCTAGGAATATATGTTGTGAGGAATCTCAGCCTTTTTGGGCTCACCAGAGTTTTGTGGCATGCCCGATTCAGTTTGCTTTTTGTGAGCTGAGTTGTGGATTTTCCTTGAACTCTGGGGACGTTTTGTGTTGGCCATAATTTGCACAAATTATGTCACGCTCTTTTCTCTCTCCTGACATGGGTCATCATAGAGGGCAACCAAGGCTGTTTCCGTTCCAAAACTGGAGCTATCCCCAGCCATTCCCAGCCTCAGTCTCTTCCCCTCCCGCAAGCTTCCTCTAGATGGGCAAAGATGCCTGCCTACCTAAAATGTAGAGCGGGAGGTGCGACCTGCTTCCTGCTCTGCATTACATACTAGCTGAATTCGGATGACACAATAAGCAACTGGGGGCAACAATCGTCAGTTGTATTGACTATCGTGTCATCCGAATGCTGCCATAGTCAACTCAGCGCTGATCCTAATCCACATCACAGTTGATTATTTATTACCATGTTGTGTGGGGAGTACCCCCTAGATGAACAACTGTAAAGTTGATTATTACCCCACCATTGACTATTGTGTTGTCCAAATTCAGCCACTTACAAGTACCCTGAGGCTTATGAGCATCCAGGGTGGATCTCTTAGGCCCCCTCCACAAGGATGCGCTTTTGCGCCCGTTTGTGGTATTATGCGCACTATCGCGGAGGCGCATTTACGCCTCATCCCTCTGCACGGGAGGCAGCGAGAGGCGTTGAAGCGCATTATCGCTTTTCTCCGACGCGCGTTTTAATTGTTCACATGCGGGGCTTCGGGAGGAGGAAACAGACATTTTAATTCGCTTTTTGCCTAAAGCCAACCCCTTTCCCAGCCCTCCCTTCCTGTACTCCACCCACAGGAATGTACCTGCCTGCCTACGTAATTTCGGGTTACCTGGCAACCAGATGGGAGGGGGGGAGAGGGCAGAGCTGAGCGGGGGGAAAAAAATGCCTTCAGGTTACGCGCACCTTCGCGCGCGCGCATATGCATACAAGCACGTGATCTGAGTTTCGTCGACCCTTGAGTTCATTTACCTAGGCGACACCAGAGAAGCAAGTTTGGTTCCCCTTTTCTCTTTCTGAAACGCCATTTTGAGCTGGACGGGAAGAGAAGGCGAGATGGCTCCTACCTCGATTTCTCGTTCCCTCGTGTATGCAATTCAACTTATGATCGCAAATATGCATTTTACATTGACTTGCCTAAGGAGAACGATTCAACGGAGAAGAAGAAGAAGAAGAATCATCAGGAGAATGCTCCAAGAGAACAACTCATATCTTTTAAGGCTCCAACAAGATAGGCTCCAAGAGAATTTATTATATGTTCCTTTGATGAAACAACAGAGACCAAGAAGATGGTGGTGCTTCCCCAGGAGTCGTGACTGGTGGGAAAACGATGTTCTAGCCCTCTGGGGTGATGAGCAGTGGCTAGAGAACTTTAGGATGACCAGAGCAACCCTTTTCCAGATTGCAGACCATCTTCGGCCATTTCTAGAACGTCGCAATACGAACATGAGGGAAGCCATTCCAATGGTGAAGCGCGTGGCCATCTGTATATGGAGGCTAGCAAATCCTGGTGGTTACCGGGTGGTGGCTCAGCAATTTGGGATCGGTAGAACAACGGCAGCCATGATCGTTGTGGAGGTCTGCCTAGCCATGGAGCATGCGCTTCTGAGAAAAACAGTTTGCCTTGGCAATGTTCCAGAGGTGAGTCTTGTTTTTTATTATTTGGGATAGGAAAAGATGGGCTAGGCTGTTATATAGGTGGCCAAATGGAACTTGATCATTGTATCTCAAGCATGCCAGCCGATGAAGCAGTAATGATTTATTTTCCATTATTTATGTTTTCTCTCTCAGATCATGAGTGGATTTTCCAAACTGGGCTTCTTTCATTGTGTTGCAGCCACAGATGGATGTCACATTGAAATTGCCTGTCCTCCTAGGCAAGGCCCTGACTACATAAACCGGAAACGCTTTTTTTCCATGCTCCTTCAAGGCACAGTGGACCACCGTGGGCGATTCATGGATGTGGAAATAGGTTGGAGTGGGAGAAATCACGATGCCCATGTCTTCAGGAACTCTGCGTTCTTTGAGGCCATGGAAGCTGGTGTCTTCATCCCAGGGAACCCTACCATTACTGTTAATGACGTGCAGATTCCTCCACTGGTGGTGGCTGATTCCGCTTACCCCATTCGGAAGTGGCTGATGAAACCTTACGGCGGAGCCCTGGACCAGCAAAAGCAACATTTCAACCACTGTCTGTCACGGGCGAGGAATGTTGTTGAATGTGCCTTTGGAAGGTTAAAAGCACGGTGGAGATGCCTGTCGTCCAGGATAGAACTCGCTGAAGAAAACGTCATTTCTGTGATATCTGCCTGTGTCATTCTACACAACATTTGTGAAAGTCAAGGACATGATGTTGCATTGGATCTCCACGAAGCAAGGCAAATTGAACTGGCAACCCTGGGTGCCCCGCTGCCAATGGGGCATGAGGAAATTCAAGAAAAGGCTGCTGGGGAAAAGGTCAGAGATGCCTTAAGAGGCATGCTTTGGTCTCTGCGTGGGCAGAACCCCTAGGGAGGTGAGTGTTCAGTGCCAAACCCCTGTGCCAAACTTGTGTAAGCCATGTTTTCCCTAACTTTACTCTATTTACTCTATTTCAGCAAGTCACAGGAAGGAAGCATGTGTCAAGACCTGCTAGAAGCATAAACCAATAAGGAAAGTGCATAAACAAATCAGGAAAGTTTCCGCATAAAGGCTTCATGGCCTGAGAATGAATGAATGAATGAATGTGTAGAGGGTGGGATATTGTTATTACATCCTATGCTAAAACAATCCATCTCTAAATTTCCCTTAGAACATAGCATAGAGAGAACTGCAGGGGATCAAAGACGGTGTCGTGTGGAACCTCTGTGATGTGACCAGACCAGAAGGCAACCGCTTCCTTTTTCTGGATCATTCATTCCATTCTTCAAGCAAAAGCCAAGTCCCGCTCCAGGCAGCACTGACTGTGTTTATTCTTTTTTCATCAAGAAGAAGCTGCATTAGGAAATGAGACTACTTATAGACAATCCCTTTAGAATATGTGAATTTTATTTTCTATGTTGATTTCGCTTTTACATTGCTGTTTTGAGATGTTCAGTGACTTCAAAGTAACGTATGTTTCTTTCAATGTGTAATGCAATGCTGTTGCAAATGCTGTTAATTTTATTTTCTTTGCTGATTTTTCTTTTACATTGCTGTTAGTAATTAGATATTGTTATGAGATGTATGTTCATAATAATGTGACTTTCAACTATGTTTCTTTCAATGTCAAATTAAATGCTGTTGTAAATGCTGTTAATTTTATTTTCTATGCTGAAATTGTTGTTGCCATATTGCCATATTGTTGTTGCCATATTAAAAAGTGCTTATTTTAAAAATGCTTATCCTAAATAAAATATGTTCCTACAATTCCTAGACAATAAGACTTCAGGTAACCCAACACACATATGCAGTACAGTGAACATTGCAGAAGGGCAAGTAACAGGACCACAGCCCATCCATGTCTACCTCACAGGGTTGTTTTTTTGAGAATAACATAGTACCATCTAGTCAATAACATTCTCAGGTTTTCAGTTCAGGACACCCAAAGGTACATTCAGGACACCCAAAATTGTTGTTGCCATATTAAAAAGTGCTTATTTTAAAAATGCTTATCCTAAATAAAATATGTTCCTACAACTTGACAATGTTGATAGTAGTATTCCTAGACAATAAGACTTCAGGTAACCCAACACACATATGCAGTACAGTGAACATTGCAGAAGGGCAAGTAACAGGACCACAACCCATGCCTACCTCACAGGGTTGTTTTTTTGAGAATAACATAGTACCATCTAGTCAATAACATTCTCAGGTTTTCAGTTCAGGACACCCAAAGGTACATTCAGGACACCCAAAACACATCTGGTAACTTTCCCACTGCTCCGAACAAACGCGACAGTGTTTAATCACTTACGCGCGGTTCGGGAATGGTGGTTTGACGGTTCCGCGCGCATGCGCGCAACCGCTAAACCGGTCCGCGGAAACATCGCAAACCGGAAGTGAGGCCTACACTTCCTCACAATCCTTCAAGATGCCTAGAGGGAGGTATTGGGGGGATGCGGAGGTCCGCATATTATTGGCCTTCCTCCTCCAATCCTCCCTCGTTGGAAGGATTGTCAGGAGCAGCAGCCTCCCGACTATGAGGCTGTTTAGGAGGGCGGCTGCTGCTCTCCAGAGAAACGGCTTTGTCCGCACTGCCCTGCAGTGTCGGACTAAATTTAAATATGTGAAGGCCAGCTTTTATAGGGCCATTACTGGCCATGGCGAGCATCCCCCCTTCCGTCAGCGTCCACCCTATTTCGGTCAATTCCGGGAGCTGTGGCGGAAGGCGGGGAGACCAAGCCCTGAGGAGAGGCTGACCGCAGGTGAGTGAGTGCATTAGCATTCTGCCCACTGCTCATTGTATATTCTCTGGTGGATGTGCAGGTTGGGGGGGGGAAGCCCCAAAAACTATGACCCCTGACACAATGAGGCTTTAAGGTGGATTCCAGCATACATCTTGGGTGGGGTGGGACTAGATGCCCTTCAGGAGCCCTGTGTGCTGGTGATTCTGCCCACTGCTCATTGTGTATTCTCTGGTGGATGTGCAGGTTGGGGGGGGGGAAGCCCCAAAAACTATGACCCCTGACACAATGAGGCTTTAAGGTGGATTCCAGCATTCATCTTGGGGTGGGACTAGATGCCCTTCAGGGACCCTTCCACATTTTAATGTTATTTCCCTTTTTCCCTTCCCTCTTTTTCTTAGCCCAAAACAGGAGGGCGGAAGAGGCGGCTCCGTCTCCCGAAGTGGAGGAGGTTGGGGGGACTTCTCCTCCTCCTCCTTCTCCTCCTTCTCCTCCTCGGATGACCCTCCGCAGAAGGGCACGTAAGTTAAATGCAAGCCAGATTAATTAGGAATACTATTTTTGCCCAGCGTACTTTAATAATATTATTAATATTAATAATTGTAATGATATATGTATTTATTTATTAATTAACAGACTCTCCCAACGGATCGAGGCGGGGAACACCATGATAGAAACTTAAAATAACATTTTTTTTCCAATTTTGAAGGGATACTCAGTCCATCGCCATCGCCGTCTGCGGAGGAGGTGGAGGAGGAGGTGCAGGAAGAGGAGGAAGAGGAGAATGCACCCCCACCTGTCTCACCTGCTGCTGTGTCTCCAGCAGGTAATAGAAGTTCCATTGCTTTGTATAATGTAGAGTACATTGAGCATATAAAATCCAGGTCAGGGCTCCTGTATCTGTAACAGTTGTAGAGAAAAGGGAATTTCAGCCAGTGTCATTTGTATGCAATTAGTTCCTGGTGAAATCCCCTCTTCATCACAACAGTTTAACCGACCTGGATTTTATGTGGTCACCCTATTGTACAGTACAGGACTAATGGTTTAAATTTTTAATTAAAAAATGAAAAACTATATTTACATTCCTGTAAATTGAATCGCATTGAATAGCCAATGTCATTGAGTGGTACATCTTGAACTGTTTTTCTGTTGGTTATATTATATGATTTTAAACACTTTTTTTTTCTTACCATCCCATGCAGTTCCCACTCAGGAGGAGCGGCTGGAGAGCCTAGAAAACGCCGTGGGAGGCATGCAGCAACGCATGTCCTCCATTGAGGACAAGCTAGACCGCATCCTAAATAAGTTATAAATATTTGTAAATAGTTGAAAATAATATTTGTTTAAAAAACTAAATCTTTATTTTTGTTACTAAAACATTGTTTTGGTTTTCCTTAGCATTTTCAGGTTGGTGCAGTATTAAGGAGGGATGCCTAACTGTTTTAATAATAGATAGGAAGCACAGTCCCAACCACACAGTGAGATATGAAAACTATATTTTAATGGTTAAATACAACATAAATAACAGCAAAAAATACCATAATTAACAGCAAATAACATAACAATTACATAAATAACAGCAAAAAAAACCATAATTAACAGCAAATAACATAACAATTACATAAATAACAGCAAAAAATACCATAATTAACAGCAAATAACATAACAATTACATAAATAACATCAAATAACAATTACATAAATAACAGCAAAAAAAACCATAATTAACAGCAAATTATTAACAATAACATAAAACATGTATTCTAAGGGGAGAACTTTAAGGGTTTTTTTACCTCCCGTGCCATGCGCTTTATGCTTGGCTCACCTTGAAGTGGTGATGATGAGCGCTGTGGGGGTACTGTATGGGAGCACGGGAGCAGTGATTCGTCCAAGTCTTTGGTTAAAATGTCATTCTGGGGATTTTGCAACTGGGCAGACTGGGGGTGTTGCACCCTGACTTTACGTTTCTTCTTAGCCAGGCATTTTCTCCCCTCACCCTCTCCTGAGTTCCCACCTAAGTCATTTGGCTTAGAGCTGGTCCCCTCCATACTGTCAATAGCCAACCGTCTTTTTATTGGCTGGCGTTTTCCATGGCTAGTAGATGATGGGTTGGCTGTATGGGTTGATCTTCCCGGTTCTTCCTGTTGCACCACCGTCACCAGCTTCTCCATCGTGACACATTGTCTTTCTAGAATTCTGAGAAGGGCATCTTGATTTCTTTGGTCCCTTGCATCTTCTGTTTTCAAATAGTCCAACATCTGGTCATTTTTCTGCAACATCTGCTCATGCATCTGCAAGAGGTTTGCGTTGTGTGCAGAGGCATGCTCCAGAATGCGGTCTGTGTCCCTGCTGCGTGGGGGTCTTCTGTTTCTGGCCATTTCCAGGCGCGTTGCAGGCGAGAGTGCTGACTTTTGGATGGGATGTCTCCTTCCTTCATCTGTACCTGAAGGGAAAGGGCAAAGTTTAGTGTGTTTAAAAATCATTTATTACATGTCCAGCCTGTACCATGGGTTCTCTCGCACCCTCATCCTGAAGATGAGAATGTCCTTTCACACATTTATAAGAATTGCAGGACTGAAACTTTATCAAGCAAATAACATCGGCTGTACTTACTCGCTCCTGCTGCAGGATGGTGGAGATTTCTGGCCCTCAAATCTGCGTGGTCACTGGTTTCCGACGCACTGGTGTAACCGCTGCTTCTGTAGGCTGCCGTGGAAGAAAAAGAAGAGCTATTAGGAGGTTTCATCAATAGGCACAATCACAAACCTCCCTCCTTTTGAAATGGGGGTGGTTGTTCAAAATGGCTGCCTGCCCCTTATCCTTTTTCCCCCCCGCCCTGGAGAGACCAGAGAAACGCTGGGTAGCTAGAGGAGATCTCTCCTGCCCTCTCCTGCCCCACCCGCTCACCCGCATCTGCCTGCCCCATTTTAGAATACAATTTTTTATTCCATGGAACACAATATTAAGTTGTAAAGTTAAGAGTCTTCCAATAGGCACAATCACAAACCTCCATTTTAAATAGGGGGGGGGTTGTTTGTGTGTTCAAAATGGCTGCCTGCCTAGGCTGACCACATGAAAAGGAGGTCAGGGCTGACCACATGAAAAGGAGGTCAGGGCTCATGTAACTTTAACAGTTGTACAGAAAAGGGAATTTCAGCCGGTGCCGTTTGTATGCATGCAGCACCTGGTGAAATTCCCTCTTCATCACCACAGTTAAAGTTGCAGGCAGTATACTACAGTGACCACATGAAAAGGAGGTCAGGGCTCATGTAACTTTAAGTGCTGTAGAGAAAAAGGCTGAAATCCCTCCCATAGACCACAATTTCTGGTCCCATGCACCCCAGAAATTAGCCCAGTACTTACACGGTGGTGCTGGTGCAGGATGCTGCTGGAGATTTCTGGCCCTCAAATCTGCGTGGTCACTGGTTTCCGACGCACTGGTGGAACCGCTGCTTCTGTAGGCTGCCGTGGAAGAAAAAGAAGAGCTATTAGGAGGTTTCATTCCAATAGGCACAATCACAAACCTCCATTTTAAATAGGGGGGGGGTTGTTTGTGTGTTCAAAATGGCTGCCTGCCTAGGCTGACCACATGAAAAGGAGGTCAGGGCTGACCACATGAAAAGGAGGTCAGGGCTCATGTAACTTTAAGTGCTGTAGAGAAAAAGGAATTTCAGCCGGTGCCGTTTGTATGCATGCAGCACCTGGTGAAATTCCCTCTTCATCACCACAGTTAAAGTTGCAGGCAGTATACTACAGTGACCACATGAAAAGGAGGTCAGGGCTCATGTAACTTTAAGTGCTGTAGAGAAAAAGGAATTTCAGCCGGTGCCGTTTGTATGCATGCAGCACCTGGTGAAATTCCCTCTTCATCACCACAGTTAAAGTTGCAGGCAGTATACTACAGTGACCACATGAAAAGGAGGTCAGGGCTCATGTAACTTTAAGTGCTGTAGAGAAAAAGGAATTTCAGCCGGTGCCGTTTGTATGCATGCAGCACCTGGTGAAATTCCCTCTTCATCACCACAGTTAAAGTTGCAGGCAGTATACTACAGTGACCACATGAAAAGGAGGTCAGGGCTCATGTAACTTTAAGTGCTGTAGAGAAAAAGGAATTTCAGCCGGTGCCGTTTGTATGCATGCAGCACCTGGTGAAATTCCCTCTTCATCACCACAGTTAAAGTTGCAGGCAGTATACTACAGTGACCACATGAAAAGGAGGTCAGGGCTCATGTAACTTTAAGTGCTGTAGAGAAAAAGGAATTTCAGCCGGTGCCGTTTGTATGCATGCAGCACCTGGTGAAATTCCCTCTTCATCACCACAGTTAAAGTTGCAGGCAGTATACTACAGTGACCACATGAAAAGGAGGTCAGGGCTCATGTAACTTTAAGTGCTGTAGAGAAAAAGGAATTTCAGCCGGTGCCGTTTGTATGCATGCAGCACCTGGTGAAATTCCCTCTTCATCACCACAGTTAAAGTTGCAGGCAGTATACTACAGTGACCACATGAAAAGGAGGTCAGGGCTCATGTAACTTTAAGTGCTGTAGAGAAAAAGGCTGAAATCCCTCCCATAGACCACAATTTCTGGTCCCATGCACCCCAGAAATTAGCCCAGTACTTACACGGTGGTGCTGGTGTAGGATGCTGCTGGAGATTTCTGGCCCTCAAATCTGCATGCTCACTGGTTTCTGACGCACTGGTGGTACCGCTGCTTCTGGAGGCTCCTGCCATGGCAGAAAAAGATGAGCTTTTAGGAGGTTTCATTGACATAGCCCTATACTTACTCGGTGCTGCTGCAGGATGCTGCTGGAGATTTCTGGCCCTCAAATCTGCGTGCTCACTGGTTTCTGACACACTGGTGGTACTGCTGCTTCTGTAGGCTGCCGTGGAAGAAAAAGAAGAGCTATTAGGAGGTTTCATTCCAATAGGCACAATCACAAACCTCCATTTTAAATAGGGGGGGGGGGTTGTTTGTGTGTTCAAAATGGCTGCCTGCCTAGGCTGACCACATGAAAAGGAGGTCAGGGCTCATGTAACTTTAACTGCTGTAGAGAAAAAGGCGGGAATCCCTCCCATAGACCACAATTTCTGGTCCCATGCACCACAATGTTGTGTCCAATGCCCCCCTTTCCCCCTCCCCCCCCCCATAAACCCAGCCTAGATCATTGGGAACTCCCTTCCTTCCATGATGTCTGACCTCAGAAATTAGCTAGGCCTGTACTTACTCGGTGCTGCTGCTGCAGGATGCTGCTGGAGATTTCTGGCCCTCAAATCTGCTTGCTCAATGGATTCCGATGCACTGGTGGTACTGCTGCTTCTGTAGGCTCCTGCCGTGGCAGAAAAAGAAGAGCTTTTAGGAGGTTTCATCAATAGGCACAATCACAAACCTCCCTCCTTTTGAAATGGGGGTGGTTGTTCAAAATGGCTGCCTGCCCCTTATCCTTTTTCCCCCCCGCCCTGGAGAGACCAGAGAAACGCTGGGTAGCTAGAGGAGATCTCTCCTGCCCTCTCCTGCCCCACCCGCTCACCCGCATCTGCCTGCCCCATTTTAGAATACAATTTTTTATTCCATGGAACACAATATTAAGTTGTAAAGTTAAGAGTCTTCCCAACCCAACAAAAGAAACAGTCTATACCTTCAGGTTCTTCGTTTCCAATATCTTCTGGTGTCTCCAATTCTAAAAGGGGAAAACATCAGATGTGAGCTATAGGCATGAAATAGAAGGAAGAACGAGATTTTTTAAAAAATGGCAATTACAATCAATGTACCTCCGGGAGAGTAGGGCGTTCCAAGGTAGTCCTCCACATCTATTGTTTGAAGTTCACTGCTGAACAGTTCTTCTGAGCCTTCTGAGAGCGGGAAAGCCAGGGGGGAACTTACTGGGGGAGCAGCAGCAGGTGCTTGGACACGATGGATGTTCAGACTCCTGCCCACGCGATTTGGTTGAATAGTAGCATCCCCCCGAAAAATGCTATGAAGCTCCTCAAAAAAGGGGCAGGTGGCAGCATCATTTCCTGATCGTGAATTATGATTCACGACCCTGCGATATTCCTGCCTCATTGCCTTTGCCTTCGTCCTGCACTCCTTCGCTGTACGGATATGGCCCCTTCTTTGCATTTCCTGAGCAATGGATTCATAGGCATCGAGGTTCCTATGGCTGGCATTCAGTTGAGCTTGAACTTTCTGCTCCCCAAAAATGTCCAGAAGGTCGAGAATCTCTGCCTTTTTCCAAGAAACTCCCCTTCCTGGAGCAGCCATTTCGGTAGGTGGAAAAGGTGTAGAGGAAATAAATCAGGATGCAGTAGTCTCTCTGGCGTCGCGAAGTTAAATGAGGTCAACGGTCGGATCGCGCGCACGCGCTTATATGCATAGGCGCGCGACCACACCTGCGCCTCCAGCCAAACCGTTGGGTGAGCACACCCGCGCGGCTGCGCATAACCTGAGGGCTTTTTTTCAAATCTCCCGCCGGAAATCCCTTCCCTCTCCCCGCCCATCTCGTCAAAACCCGCCCTCTACCTGCTCACACCTCTCCGAAAATGCGCTTCGCTGAAAAACTGTACACATGGTCATAACGCGCTTTACATCCCGCCGCAAAATAAAAGTCGCTATTTAACGCGCATTCGATAATGCGCATAATCCGGGAGATAACGCGCCTCTACGCCCGTTTTGCGCTCCGCTCGTGTGTAGGTAAAATTTATAATGAGCCTTCAAGGCTCATTAAACGCCCCGTGTGGAGGAGGCCTTAGGATTGCACCCTAAGACTGTCTATCTCAGACCCTCTCTGCTCTTCTATGTTTATTTGCAGATAATAAATCACCCAAACCAATTCTTTCCTCTCAAAAGAATTGATCCCTTGAAACTTGTCACTGTCTGGCAATGTGTGAAGTGGGTGACAATACTTTCTGGTCCAGAGCTTGATTTCAGAAAGTGGTCTCTTCTTTATTGTCAGCCAGGATTTAATGGTGCGGGTTTGGACTGGTGGGCCCCTGCATGTTGCTTTTCAATCAAAACTCGCTGTTTCGCTTTGACAATCAGCTTAGATCCTGTTCCCTGTTCTGTTTTGTTTTTAATTGGGTGGGGGAAGAGGAGAATAGAGCAATCCTCGTCTCTGACCCAGATCTGACAAAAAGAATATCTGGCTCCCGCCATAGACAATCATAACATCTGTTCAAGACCACAGTGGTAAGTAAGGATTGCCATAAGACTCTGGCAGGGAGCTTTGGGTTTCCGCCATTGCGCTGATTCAGCAAAGTCAATAGGAAAAAGCCTGTTGCAGCATGCTGGAGGGAGCCATTTGCTACGGCGGAAGACCACATCTTGCCTCCTTGAGTGTTTATTTCCCATATCTTAACCCTAGAGCCAAGTGTAAACAAGGTCTCCCCAGCTTGAGGGTGACTAACTGAATTGCAATGACTGAGCGCTCCATATTTTGACCACCAGGGCCAGCCCTATCATTAGGCAGCGTGAAGCAGCTGCCTCAGGTGGTGGATGCTGGGGTAGGGAGCAGTGGCAAGATGTTGGAGGACACAGCTACATTGGTCAATCAGTCTGCCCTGTGCCCCCTAAATTATACCACTGACAAATGCTTTTAAAGGTGAACACAGAAGTCCAGCATGCAGCTTACTATTTTAGGAAGGAAAGGCTTCTGATTCCTAATTCTCTCTCTCTCTCTCTCTCTCTCTCTCATCTGTTTACTTGCAGACACATCCTGGATACTTTTGCTTGATCTCTGCCAATCAACAGTACCACTAAAACATTCACATTTATACCATTGATTCTCTCATTCACGCTGCTTCTTGCAGATACACACTGCAAGGTTCAGCTGTTTTATCTGGAAGTGAATCCCACTAAGATCAGTGACACTGGCTTCAAAGTAGATGTGCTCAGGATTGGGTAATGAGAAAATAGTTGCCAACTAGTTTACTGGCCCAGGTTCATGTGCCTTTTTAAATAGCAACCTGGTCTGTAAACATCAGTAGGTCATCAAATTCATTTCTCTGCTGTGAAAAGCTTCTTGTGCTATATTTTGCAGATTACATTGGATAAATAGGGTGGCCAAGGGTAGAATCCAGCCAAAGTCCTACTTAGAGTAGATTCATTCAAATGAGTGGGATTTAACTTAGTCATGACTAACTTAAAGTCCCATTCATTTCAATGAGTCTACTCTAAGTAGGACTTTGGCTGCATTCTACTCCATGTGCCCTACTTTATAGAGGTCTGTCCTTGATCTGAATGGCATGAGTTGTGTGACCCCTTGCCATTAGAATAAATGTAATGGGTTGTGCCCAATGTTAGTCCTACTTAGAGTAGATCCATTGAAATGAATTAGTAATAATAACCTAATACATTGGTTAGTCATAATTAACTTAATACAAACTAACTAATACATTAGTCATAGGTAACTTGAGTCCCATTCATTTCAATAAGTCTACTCTAAGTATGACTTTGGTTGGATTCTATTCCATGTGTCCTACTTTACAGAGGATAGCCCTTGATTTGAATGGCTGGCCAATCCAAATTCAGTTTAAAGGACACTAAATATTATTCTGTAATTGTTACTCTTTTGTTGTATTTTGAAGTCTGTTTTTTTTAAAATCTATTTTAAATTGTTTTTGTAAGCTGACCTACATTCCTTTTTTGGGGGGGTAGAAAGATGGGATATAAATCAAATCAATCAATCAATCAATCAATCAATACAAATAAGAAGGAAGAGCAGCAGAGGCCTTGAAGTTACCGAACTAGAGCAAACTGTGCAGGCTGACAGGTCTCCTGGTCACGGACTTCTCCACTTTGGTGAGATATATTGCTATTTCTTTTAAAATTATAGTAATTATTTCTAACGTTGCACCCCCACATAAAAATCAACATGTGCAAATCCATGTCCTCCTTTTTTGTCCTTTTTTGTGTGACCCATTTCCAGTTTTTTTTTGTTGCAGTGTTTCAACGGCCTCCCCATGTCTACGCCAGTTCCCCCCCCCCTTTTGGAAGCCCTTTGCTTCCAGATGGAGGGCTCCTAGCTCTACTAATCAAAAGATATTGGATAGGTGTTCTGGCTGCTCCTTCTGAAGGGATTTTCCACGGAGAAGACAGAAACAGCAGTGGAGATAAACAGGAGGGTTACAAATGTAACATGATGATGTTGGGAACTGTGAGGTTATTCTCGACCACTTGCTGCTGCTGCCCCTGTCTCACCTTTACTATTTAGGCCCCAGAGCACCACAGCCCAGCAAGCTGACCTCCAGATAACTTCTTTGTTTTGCTGCCACCAGTACCTTCTCAGGTACACCCTCAGACCACACCAGTACATGGAATTATCAAGAATGTATTAATAGGAAATTGCATGTCAACAAGCTTAATGGGTACTTCAGTTCAATTGCATATCGGTTACAAGGTTTCAATGCTTATTGGGCTGCCTCTACACGAGAGGTTTAAAGCTCTTTCTAGTCTCATTAAAATTTTTACCTCTACATGAGCGGAGCGCAAATCAGGAGTTGAGGCGCGTTATCTATCCGATTATGTGCATTATCGAATGCACGTTAAATAGCAAGTTTTATTTTGCTGCGGCCCGTTAAAGCGCATTTTGACTATGTAAACAAGCGATTCTCCGCATTAACTACTTCTAAAGCACATTTCAAACAACCGGTTAGGCCACCAGTTGGGTGCTCAATTACCTCCTGCGTACAGTCATTTGCCATAAAGCGCTTCCGAGAAGATGCGCATAATCGGAGAACCAGGCGTCAAACCAAATTCTTGTAGAGGGGGGGGTCTAAGTTTCAGTAAGAACTCTTATACTTTAACAAACTGTTCCTTATTTAATCTATGCTCTCAAATCTCTACCCCCCCCCCCAATCAACCCTCTCATGTTAGCTCCTCTTTGCCAGAATCATATATACACTCCACTCACTCTCTAGCTCCTCCCACTCTTACATAGCCAGCTAATCCAGACATTCCAACCAACCAGCCAATTAACACTCACCTTCCATTCGGGCACACAGCCAGCCAATCCAGGCACTCCCCCACAACCAGCCAATCACTTTATACTTGCCAACACCTATAGCCACAAACAGTAAGTACATTTTGGCCTAGTTATTTACTTTACCTGTTATTATTCTTAGCCCTTTTAAAAGATATAAACAAATGCATATCACAAACAACAAACTATATTTACAAACACAAACAGTAGAACATCACAGGAACTCCCACAAAGTCCTGTGAATGATGCAGGAGGATTGCACAATGACTGCCTTGTCTGGAAACACCCTTACGGATAAGAAATTGTGAACTGGGACAATGCGGCAAGGGTACTTGAATTATCAACCATTTGAGATTGCTCTGAAACCGTTTCAGAAATGTTTGAATTTCTCACGGTATGATTTTGTGCATCTGAAGACATGCTTGGATATTCATTTTTACTCTCTATCAGAACATTTCCTGTACAAGCTAGGGATGTATGGATCTCGTTAAATCCATCCTGTCTGTGCTTTATGGATTGTCGGGTGTCTTCCGTTCCATCATCTACTCATGAATGGAATCTGTTTTTTTAAAACCAGAATTTCATTCTACTTGCACTGATTCCCATTACCACTAATTTGCATTAAGGCAACTGTGCATTAACGCAAATGTGGATTAACTAATGTGGATTGGTGGATGTGCGCAAGTGAGCATTAACGCTCATGCTAATGCAAATTAGTGCAAATTCCCCCCATACTGAAAAACCCATGCGCAACAAGTCTGCGGAATCCATGGGCCTTGGGAAAAGCCAGTCTGTTGGAGAATCCACAGGTCAGATTTATAGAAATCTGATTCTGAATTAATTCGAATCTATTGCAGATTTCTCCGACATTCCCAGAACAAGCCCCAATAAGTATGTCTTTTACATCCTATGCAGCTCTTATTTCAGTTGGGTTTTACAGGAGATGCACCTGCCAGATTATGGACATAAGTGAGGTCAGAATTTGGAATTGAAACATAGATGCAATCCAGTCCAAAGTCAAGTGCTTTTATGTTCCATTATTTTCATTTGTTAGGGAGGGATGAACAGGAGCTCTCCTATTACAATGAATGAGACTTCAAGATCTTTAACTTTGGCCCATGTTTCTCAGATGAAACTCATATTTCTGCTGTTGTTGATAGTATCCAACTTTGAAGTGCATCTGCAGAACTGAATTTGTTTATTTACGGTCAATAAACCAACACAGTAATCGATTTACAAATACACAATATTAAAACACTCCAATAAAACCACAGCTGATGCCATTAAAATATTAAACATTATTTGCCCATTTGCAACCTACAATGCATAGCAAATGAAAGAAATTTAGACACCTGCAAAGTGATTTGTTTATCTGTACCCCGCAAGAGGATTATCTTTAAGTTACTCATGGGGAGATCTGTAAAACTCTGGGTGATTGGAAATATCAAATCGCTCCTAGCTTCTATATAGTAGTTACAACAGAACAGGACATGTTCAATAGACTCAACTTCCAGCTCATTACATGGGCAGCATCTATTCACCAGAGGTATTTTCTTATATCTACCCTCTAGGACTCTGGATGGGAGAACATTCAGTCTTGCTAGAGTAAATGCCCTTCTATACTTAGGGACTGTGAACCATTGTAAATATCTCATTTCACCTTTTTGGCAGAACTGAATTCTTGAAGAATTGCACCCCAGTGCAGTGACTGATCACTGCGAAAGATGCAAAGCCAATTTCTAATTAGAATGACTTTTCTTAGTACAGAATTTTATAAAATTGAGAAGGAAGTGAGATAGCATTAGACCACAGTCATAGGGTGACCAGATTTTGAGGATCAAAATCCTGGACCCCCCGCCACCCCACCCACCCAAAACAACACCCCCACCATGCGCCTGTGCTGCCCCGCGCCGCCCCCCGCATGCCTTGCACCGCCGCCCCCCCGCCCCACCCTCCCGCGCCGCGCCGCCCCCGCGCTGCGCCACCCCCCAGCTCCGTGCCGCCCCCGCGCTGCGCCGCCCCCGCTCCGCGCTGCCCCCCCACGCCGTGCTGCCTGCCCGTCCCCCACGCCGCTTGCCCACCGCCGCGCCGCCCGCCCCGCGCTGCCCGCCTGCCCCACGCCACCTTACCGGCTGGGGCGTCCGCTTCCCTCCGGTGCTCGGAATCTACTGAGAAACAGGCTTCCTGGCTTGTCTCTCAGTAGTGCACCGGGTGATGATGTCATCACCCGGCGCACTACTGAGGGACAGGCCGCGAAGCCTGTTTCTCAGTAGATTCCGAGCACCGGAGGGAAGCGGACGCCCCAGCAGGTAAGTGCCTCGTGCTGCCGCCTGCCCCGCGCAGGCCGCCCCCCACCCGCGCTGCCCCCCGTGCCGCCCCCCCATGCTGCGCTGCCCCCCCGCGCCACCCCCCCTGCACCGCCTCCCTCCCACATCATCACCCGGTGCGCTACTGAGGGACAGGCCACGAAGCCTGTTTCTCAGTAAATTCCGAGCACCGGAGGGAAGCGGATGCCCCAGCAGGTAAGTGCCTCGCGCCGCCAGCCTCCCGCCACTGCCACGTGACCCCCCGCCACCCCGGTTTGCCCCTGCCGCCTCCCAGTTGGCCCGGATCACCCCAGGGCCATCTGGTCACCCTTTTGGGGGGCTAAATTTCCGGATTTGGCCCCCCAAAACAGTTTTTCCGCCCGGATGCGGATTTGCTCCCCATTTCCCAGGCATGTCCGGACAAATCCGGTCGGATGGTCACCCTACTCAGTCATATATGAAGGGATACAGCTGAGTATTTAAAATATTCCGTTGGTCTGAAGTTCTCTTTGCAAGAAAACTTTGCACAGTCTGTAAGTAATTTTTGCCTTAACCACAAAGAATACATCGGTGTGGGGAGCGAGGGGAGGAGCCATTTCCATTTCCCCTCTTTTTTTGGAAGTGAATCGTTAAACTAACAATTTTTTTCCCCTGAGTTAGGATTGTGGGAAGTGAACAACAGCAATAAGAACAGTTTCTGCTTTGCTAAATTTGTTACAGGGGGGGGGGGAACCTCCACAAACCATTAACTCTTTAGGAATTTGCAGGCTTCAGATCTGCAAACAGGGTTGCCAATGATTTTTTGCAGGCAATGCTCTTGTATTTTTCACTGCAGTGCCTGGCACACAGAAATTAAGTTGCCGAAACGTGCCCTGTGACTTCTAGGAATAGTGATCAATATGCCAGGAAAATATTCCCCTGCTGAATATCTGTCTGTCAAGCTGTTGTAAAAAGCTCCAGGAACAAGGCTAGATGGAACCCTGGCAATCCTAGATGCGAGAGTTAGGGAGATCGACAAATGAGCAAACCAATAGGAACGTAGTGGACTGGAAAGGGACAGGGAGCAGTAGTAGATTGGGATGTCAGAGCTAGGAGTACCCAACCTTTTTTGGTCTGGTGCACACATCTGAGTATTTTAAAAACTGCTGTGGGCACCAGCACAAAATGGCTCCCACAGAGGATGTGGGTAGTCACATAATGGCTTCCGTGAGAGCTTTGCGAGTCAAAAGTGAGCAAAAGAGTTTCCAGGGGAGTTATATACTGCGGCTAGAGGCTGAGAGGGAGGGGGAAATAGTAAGGCAAAGGGGTAGAGCAGAGATAAACAGCCAGGTAAAGAAGTGGGGAGAGAAACAGTGAAGCTAGAGGCTGGGAGGGAGGGGAAATAACAATGCATAGGAGTGGAAGGGAGAGAAGAGCAAGGCTAGAGGAAAGAAGACTTTCCCCCCACATTTTCATATAGTGATCATATGGAAAGGAGGACAGGGCTCCTGTATCTTTAACAGTTGCATAGAAAAGGAGATTTCAGCAGGTGTCATTTGTATGCATGCAGCACCTGGTGAAATCCCCTCTTCATTAAAGCTGTAGGAGCCCTGTCCTCTTGACCAGATACAAAAGAGGCCAGGGTTCCTGAGGCTTCAACTCTTGTAAAAAGCTTCTTGGGCATCATTGGAAGTCCCCTGGTCTGAACCAGATATCGATCAGTTGAACTGGGCTTGGGATAGCAAGGAAAGAGTAACAGGGGAGGCAAAGGGCATTTTTAAACTAAAAGTTGCATGTCCAAATGGATACCCGATACAAGCTTTTGGACACCCAATGGATAGAAATGGACACATCAAATTTAATCAATGAACCCAGAACACAAATTCAGATTGGAAGGAAGGCGCTGTACCACTGACTAGAAGTGTGAAATTTTAATGAAATTGAATAAAACTACTGGGGCATACACATTATACACGTCTTAACAAAATCTCTCCCCCTGTACACTGTGATGTCTAGTTTCCTGTATCTTCATTCTTTTGTCTGTTTGTTTTTGTTTTTTGTAAGAATTCTGCTACAGCACAGCAAGGATCATAAGCAGCAGGTCCTATGCTATTCATAGATTCTTCTACCAGGGACAGATGATGAGGAGACTTTCATTGGAATGAGGAACTGCTCTCTCTGTTGTCATAGAATGGGGAAACAGTACAAAATCAAAGCGAGCAATTTTTGCAGCAAGTGCAAACAACAAGTTTCTGCAGCTTATTAGACTATTTTGTGCCCCAGTCTGGAGTGTGTATTTTTTAGGGCTGTGTACCACTTCAGGCCCAAACCCTGAATCTGAACTGAAGCGAGCTGCTTCAGGCCAAATCTGGATTGGGACCTAATTGGGCTGAGGCAGTCCAAAGCGCTCTGGGCTGATTCAGCTCAACTCGGGTCAATGGTGCACTGCTGCGCCCACCCACTGTACTTACCTGACCCATCCAGCAGCTGCCCATTCTCAATGAGAGACACCATTTTAAATGAAGATGGAAGCTCTGTCATTTTGTAGATCTAAGATTGCCAATTATGGTGGCTGTAAATGGCCATTTCTAGAAAGCTAAACAATCGCAGCTGTTGTAACTTTCCTTCATAGGGGAGTTGCTCCAGCACCTTGATTATTTCAGTTGCCCCTTTCTGCAGGTTTGCAGCTTGTCAATATCCAGCCCCCCCTTTTTTTTTTTACATGTTGTGATCAGAACTGTACAGAGTATACCAAGTGTGGTCACACCACGGATTTGTGTACAGTCAGTATGATATTGGCAGTTTTGTCCTGAACGCGCACGCACACACACACACACACACACACACTGTGGTCCCAATCTGTCTTGTTCTGCCCCCACGTTTGGTTGTTGTTTTTAAAACCCTGATGTCATTTCAAGCAACACATTCAAAATAATGTGCAGATAGTTAGTGGCGAATCTTGAGACCATATTGCTTTGTATCATTGTCAGGCAATGCTGTTACACTTTTCCTTGCCAAAATCCCAAATTGCATTTAAAAACAGGAATCTTAGTTGCAGTGTCTATTGCAGGGTGACCCTATGGAAAGGAGGACAGGGCTCCTGTATCTTTAACAGTTGTATAGACAAGGGAATTTCAGCAGGTGTCATTTATATTCATGCAGCACCTGGTGAAAGTTACTCTTCATCACAACTGTTAAAGCTGCAGGAGCCTTGCCCTCTTTTGTATCTGGTAAAGGGGACAGAGCTCCTGCAGCTTTAACTGTTGTGATGAAGAGGGAATTTCACCAGGTGCTGTATGCATACAGATGACACCTGCAGAAATTCCATTTTCTATGCAACTGTTAAAAATATAGGAGCCCTGTCCTCCTTTCCATATGGTCACCGTAGTCTACGGGCAATAGGGAATGAGGCTTTGGGGAAACCTGTGCATGGCACATGTTAAAGCTGGAAAGGATATAATTGAGCATTCGTGCAGACTTGAGAGTTCCTGAATCATTCCCATCGTTTGTGAAAATTGCATGAAATGAACATATATCAGAAATTTACATGATAAACCACAAGATAATGTAGCAACTCCTTGGAATGAGTTTTCACTGCCATCAAAGTTGCAACTGCACCATCTTTCAGACAATATGAGAAAACGAATAATAAGACGCCTTAAACTATGACCTGAAGGGACCTGGAAATCCAGCTATTAAATTCATTAGAAGCCAGTACAGTGAAAGCGTTGCGTTTGGCATGTCTCTGCACATGCTGTCTGGGTTTCTGGGTTTCCCCTCTGAGATTATCATTCCAGGCACTGGATGAGAAACAGGAAGAAAGAGAAAAACACTTTAGACTAAATGGTGCTTTGTCTCCTACACGCCCTGCTTCAAGGCAAACCGCGCACACACACACACACACACACTACAGCTTGCATTTCAATGAAATACTGGCAACCGTGACAGGGGAGTAGAAAAGGTAAGAGAAATAAATAATAGAAATCAAACATAAATGATGCAAACCGGAAATCTGTCCTGTTACATGACCGAGTTACATTGTGGATAAATTAGATCACAGTTTGGGGTGCCTCAAACCTGACAAAACAAAGAAAAATGCATATGCAAATAATTAAGTGAATGAAACATGCATCTATAGCCATACATGAATCCGCCAACCATAGCAGTCTATTTCTGTTTGTAGGATGCCTTATAAAGGCAGGGCATTGGCTAGGAAATTGGAAGAGCTACTGACAAGATGTTATCAAGGAGGAATCAGCGTACACTGACTTTAGTTGCTGGACTCAATTATCCATAGAAAATAAGGGTTAGTGTTAATCCTCAGGTTAGGGTTAGGGTTGAGGGGGATTGGCTCCCCAGGCATGAATCAGAGATGTGGAAGAGCCTAGCAGGGCCAGAAACAATGAGTGGGTCACCTTGAGATCTGACTGACTGAATTGTAATAGTTGGGAGTCACATCTCCGTGGTAAATTAGGGTTAGGGTTAATCCACAGGTTAGGGTTAGTTTTGAGGAGGCATTGGTCCCCTGGAAAGAACCGGGGATGCGGAAGAGCCTAGCAGGGCCAGAATGAAGGAGTTGCCTATCTGGAGATCTTGTGTACTGACTTTTAGTAGCTGGAGTCACCTCTGAGTGGTTAATTAGAGTTAGGGTTAATCCTCAGGTTACAGTTAAGGTTGAGGAGGCATGGCTCCCCAGGCATGAACTGGGGAAGTGGAAGAGCCTACAGGGCCAGATAGAATGAGTGGGACAACAGGAGATCTTACTGACTGACTTTCAATGGTTGGAGTCACTTCTGAGTGGTAAATTAGGGTTAGGGTTAATTCTCAGGTTAGGGTTAGGGTTGAGGAGGCATGGCTCCCCTGGAATGAACCGGGGATGCGGAAGAGCATAGCAAGGCCAGAAAGAATGAGTGGGCCACTAGGAGATCTTGCATATGGACCTTTAGGAGCTGGAGTGACTTCTCTGTGGTAAAGTAGGGTTAGGGTTAATACCCAGGTTATGGTTAGGGGTGAAGAGGCATGGCTTCCCAGGCATGAACCAGGGATGCGGAAGAGCCTACGAAGGCCAGAAAGAATGAGTGGGACACCAGGAGATCCTGCATTCTGACTTTTGTAGTTGAAATAGGGTGATGAACTTTCAGAATTTCCCCGGTGTTGTCCAGGGTAGTATTATATCCTGGGTATCAGGGGGGATTTTCTGTAATTTTATACGATGTCCTGGAAAGACTCACTTATTATTATTATTATTATTATTATTATTATTATTATTATTTATTTCATTTCTAACCCGCCTCTCCATCTAGATCGAGGCGGGGAACAACACCAAATATAAATATAAAACAACAATAAAACAATAAAATAGATAAACCGTAAACCGTTAAAACTTTCTGGAGGTGAGTCATTTTCCTCCTACTGCTTCAATCAGGGCCTTAAAAGGGAAAGCGTATCATTCCCTGACCGTACAAAAAAGGCCCTGATTGGAGCAGTGGAAGATGGGAATGGCACTCTTTCCCCTAGTCCACTCCATGTGGGGCTTTAAGGTGGTGGGGGTGAATGACATGCTTTCCAGAGGCCCCAGAAAGCTGCTTTCCAACATCCACCCTCGGGTGTCCTCTTTTTTGGTGTCCCAAATATGGTCACCCTACCTCAGTCTTCTCTTCTCAGGGCTAAAGATGCCCAGTTCTTTCAGTCAGGGCTGTGCAGAGCTGATAATATGCCCAGGCCAGATGGGAAATGTGTGCCTCCCCCCAATTTCAAACCGCTCATTAAGTATTTTTTAATCAGTGGCAGTGATTCAGTGCTAAATACATATATGAACTAGAACGATATATAAAAAGGTAATGGGAAGCACTGTTATTCAAGATGTAAGATATCACTTCTTCACATTCAGAATTTCACAATGGACGGCTTCTGCGCTATTTCTGCAAGGCGGGCTCCTTGCTTCTCGATGGGCTGCTTACACTATGGAAGTAGTAGATTAAGCTTGGGGGGGAACTCCTCGCAGAGTGCCCCCTCAAAATTGTGGGCCCCGGGCCAACTGGCCCCATTCCTCCCCACCACGACCCTGCTTTCAGTCTCTCCTTATAGGGCTTTGTTTCCAGACCTCTGATCATCCTTGTTGCCCTCTTCTGAACCCCCTCCAGCTTGTCTGCATCCTTCTTGAAATGTGGTGCCCAGAGCTGGACACAATACTCATGATGAGGCCTAATCAGTGCCGAATACAGGGGAACCAATACCTCGGGCGATTTGGAAGCTATATTTCTATTAATGCAGCCCAAAATAGCATTTGCTTTTTTTGCAGCCACATCACACTATTGGCTCATATTCAGTTTGTGATCTACAACAATTCCAAGGTTCTTTTTGCTTCTAGTATTGGATACAACCCTATGTGTCCTTTATGTAATCAAGCTTTCAAAGTCTTTTAACCAATGGTTGTTATTCTGGGATTGCTAGAAGTGTGAGTAAATACTTCCTGTCAGTGTGGGGAGGAATACCAGACTTTTTTAGACTCCTCCACCCCCCACCCACCCCGTTAACTATTTTGGATGATTCACAAATCATGGCTTCTCTCTCTCTCTCTCTCTCTCTCTCTCTCTCTCTCTCTCTTTCATTCTCTCTCCCTCAAACTCTGAACTCTATCCACTGGATAACCTCTTGCAATTGTTTGGATGTTCACTTACCTCAGGATGAAATGGAGATGGTAATTATTGTGCCATTTGTGTACATGACACTTTGTGAGGTAACATAAGCAAATGACAGGCCCAGGCCACGGCACATTGCCCAAAGCGACTCATGTCACTGTCAACTGTATTGAAGTTTTTTGTACAGCTTCAAAAATCTGCAAAACCTGTTTGACAAGAGGATAGCAGTGGAGTGAAGGAATAAAAGCCTCTTCAGACATTATAGTTGTGAGTATATGCTTAAAGACTAGACTATATGTCGCACTGTAGTCATCATGTAAAAGTAAACCAGGTAAACTGCTTTTTAATAATAATAATAATAATAATAATTCAAAAATATCCCACTGTTTAATTTTTTATCTGTTTTGCTTTGAAGAAAATGTCAAGGGCATTTCCAAAAAGAAAGAAAGAAAGAAAGAAAGAAAGAAAGAAAGCAAAAAACCATAGAATTACAACACAACTTCTTAATAAAACCTCAGTAAATTCAGCAAGACACAGAACGCAGTATAAAACACCTGCCTTCCAATTCGTTTCTGGGGCTAATTCAAAGTGCAGGTTATTGATTCATTTATTCATATTTAAAGCATTTTTATCCCACATGTGATCAGTAAAAATAAAGCTGTCCCTGGCCTAAAAAGGCACAACGCAATAGGAAACAAAGCTGAGGAAGGGGGAAGAAAACAAGCCAACTCAGGAGCCCATTCTTTAAGTGACACAGCTGTTTTCAGTGGAGACTGTGAAACCCATTCTAAAAGAGCTGTACCAGATGCTGAACCCCACCCCCAAAATAGTTTCAGTACCTTGGATAGCTCCTTTAGAGTTCTGGCAGGTTCTGACTGAAACCCAGAATGGATTCATAGCCCCACTGAAATCAGAGCCACCAGCTTCCACTGGCTGTTCTTATAATTACTAACTGGGAAGAAAAACATGGCCACCTTTTTCCATGTGAAGCCCATCAATTATGACTATCTTCAGAGGCTCTGCTCTATGTTTCACCTCCAACAGAAGTTGTGTCAGCAGGGTCACAGCAGAGGGCTAAAATCAACCTTAAAAGCTTGGGTAAATGAAAAACCTGGATTTGCGCCAGGCGAAGAGGGCAAACTTCTGAAAACAAGCAGCTGGGGAGGTTTAAACCTCCCCTACCTGTGTGTGGTGATCCCAATCCAAAAGGGACAAATTCTGCATACTAAGGAGCACTAAGGGGGTCAAATTTAGATGGATAGCAAACTAAATTTAGCCCGTTTAGAACTATGAGTCCTAAAAGGAAGTGGTTCGCCATTGAATTTCATCAGCAAACTGTAATATATATATATATATATATATATATATATATATATATTTATTCCAGTGCGGCTCATGGGTGGTGGTGGTTCCAAGGGGCATAAATGATCCCTAGATGTCTTGCAGTTGCCCATCCCTGTTCTATGGCCACCCACACATTGTCACAGTATATCAATTCCACCATGTCACTATGTCACAGTTAGGGATGTCGGAAGAATCTGTCCAGAGGGGGGTGGGGGTGGAACTTGCTGAGCTTTTAGCAGCTCATCCCTTCCCCAGACGTCTGCATCGAGCCGGGCCAGCGTGTGGATTTTCCATTTTTTCTCTGAAAATCGAAAGTTGTGCAGCTGTAATTTGCTTAACTTGAACAAATCATGTCTGGAATTTCTGCAAATTAAGCAAATTTCAAACGGAATTTGTGCAAATAATGCAATTTGAGCTTCCAATTTGTGCAATTTTCTATTTATGGGGAAAAATGGGAAAAGTATCCTGATTTCAGAAAAAGCTCTCAGCTCACAAAGGCAAGCTGGGCTGGACAGGAAACGGGAATCCGTCACGCCCCAAAAGGGCTGGATTTGCAAATGATTTGCAAATTCACACTGTTGTGATGTTTGGGAACAAAATGGCAGTTCACTGGCAGCACTCAAGCAATGCTCACCAAGAAAAAACACACCAGCCTTCCCCAACCTGGCACCTTGTAGATATACTAGACTGCAAGTCCCATTATCCCCAACCAGCAGAGCCAAGGATAGTCCAACGCACTGGATGACGGCAGGTTGGAGAAGGTCGCAATGGTTCCGTTCAAATAAGATACTTCATTTTGTCTAAGGGAGGTGTTGTCTTATTCATAGCAGCGGTTTACCTTCTGACCCTTATGTTACTGCCATAATGTTACTGCCATTTCCTATCAGCCAATGTGCCTTCTTTTGTTACACTTTACCTACTGCGAACAGAGAACGCCTAATGTCAAAGGAGCATGTTGTGACTTGTTTAGGGCGCTTGGTTTAGTTTCTTATGAATTGCCATATTTTGGGGGGGGGGTCGTAGTGGAATGATTCATATGGATCAAGCAAAGTTTGATATAATTACAGTTAATTTCAACCGATGTCAACTCATCTCTAGAGTATATGTAAATGTTCTTCACTTTATTCATTTGTTTGTTTATTAAAAGTATTTTTTAATAAACCTGGGTTTGGAGGTGTGTCAACCGGTTCTGGATGGGGTTACACTCCCCCTGAAAGACTGTGTTCGCAGCTTGGGGGTGCTCCTGGATCCGTTGCTCCAAATGACAGCCCAGATAGATGCGACGGACAGGAGTGGCTACTATCAGCTTCGGCTGATACGCCAGCTGCGCCCCTTCCTAGAGTTGGAAGACCTAAAGATGGTGGTGCACGCGCTGGTAACTTCGAGGCTCGACTTCTGCAATGTGCTGTACATAGGGCTACCTTTGTGCCTAGTCCGGAAAATTCAACTAGTTCAAAATATGGCAGCCGGGTTGGTCACCGGTACATCTAGGGGTGACCATATTATGCCAGCTTTAAAATCGCTCCACTGGCTGCCAATTAGTTTCCGGGCGAAGTATAAAGTGTTGGTTGTTACCTTTAAAGCCCTACATGGTTTGGGTCCAGGTTACCTGCGGGATCGCCTTCTCCCATACAATCCGCCCCGCACGCTCAGGTCCTCTGGGAAGAACTTACTGCAGTCGGCCAAGACTAGGCTGACAACCGTTACCCAGAGGACCTTCTCTTCTGCCGCTCCCAGACTGTGGAATGACCTGCCGGAGGAGACTTGTCAACTTAACAGTCTTTTAGAATTTAAGAAAGCTATAAAGACTGTTCTCTTCCAGCAGGCATATCCAGTGGAATTTTAGAATGTTTTAAGGGTGTTTTTAGGATGTTTTAGGATTTTTTATGCAGTTTTAATAATATGTGTTATGTTTTAATCAGTTTTATGTATTTTATCATGTTGTTGTTCCCCACCTCGATCCAGATGGAGAGGCGGGTAAGAAATAAATTGTTATTATTATTATTATTATTATTATTATTAAAACAATCTTTCATCCTAGGATATCCGGGTGGTATACCATAGACATAAAATATGCTACAATAAAATCATAAAACTACATCACAACAAAAGCAAATCAAAAGTATATAAACATTAGAACAAACTAACAAAATCAGAAGAACACCTTTAAATGCTTGGCCAAATAGGTACCTTTTAAACTGGTACCAAAATGATAGCAGCGTTGGCACCAGTCGAGCTTCAGTGGGGAGGTTCTTGCAGAGACGAGGGGCCACTACAGTGAAGACCCTTTGCCCAATTCCTACACAACAAGCTTCTGTGCTTGCAATATATATTGCCAAATAGTGATTGAGTTGCTTCAGGATGGCGGAAGAGCTGAACTGGATCAGGAGGAAAAAGGTGAAAGGCCCTCTACCTCCCAATATAAGGCTCTAACCTCTAACCTTCTAGAGTAAAAAAGTAAGAAAGGATGTTGCTGCTAGCTATGTCTTTAAAGTAATGGGTACTTTGGATCATTATGAGGAAACCAAAGTGAAGAATGACAGATGGAAGGAGAATGCAGGTAATGGCATGGGTGAGTTCACATGGCTTTAGACTCCATTTAGCTTAACAAGCAGTTACATGCAGTCTATGATAAGTAATAGGGATGTGCATCGGATCGGATCGGATCCGATCCACGATCTGAATCCGATCCGCCCCAAAATTGGAAAAATCCAATCCGATCCGATCTGACCAACCCTCTGATCCGATCCGATCCGCCGAGGTCCTATCCGGATCGGATCGGAGGATCGGACGCCATTTTGAATGCTTTTTCCCATAGCAAAGTATTGTTTTACAAAAATGCCTATAACTTTTTCATTTTTAACGATAGAAGGATGACACTCGGGCACATTGTAGACTGGTTAGGGATAGTTATCTGTGAGAAATTTCAGAAAGATTGGTGCTTGCCTTGTGTGGCAATTAATTTTTGAAACAATGAGGAAAGAAATGCCTATAACTTTTTTATTTTAAAAGTTAGAAGTTTGAAAGTTGCTCACTTTGTAGATGGATTAGGGGTAGTTGTCTGTCAGAAATTTCAGAATGATAGGTCCAGACATTTGGTGGCTACGATTTTTTTAGATTAAAAGTTATAAAAGTTTTTCCACAGAGGCTTGGGCTGTCAATTGCACCCCCTCCCCCGCCTCCCCCTCCCTTTTTTATCTGTCAAAGCTCCGAGCCACCAAATGTCTGGACCTAACTTTCTGAAATTTCTGACAGACAACTACCCCTAATCCATCTACAAAGTGAGCAACTTTCAAACTTCTAACTTTTAAAATAAAAAAGTTATAGGCATTTCTTTCCTCATTGTTTCAAAAATTAATTGCCACACAAGGCAAGGAACCTATGTTTCTGAAATTTCACACACATATCAAGCCAAGTGTTACCTGTAATGTGCCCAAGTTTCCTGTTTGTATCTTTAAAAATAAAAAAGTGGGAGGCATAACTGTATTAACCCCACTACTACCCATTTTTCTAAAATTAATTGCCACACAAGGCAAGCACCTATGTTTCTGAAATTTCACACACATAGGTCCCAAGGTACCACCTACAATGTGGCAAAGGTTCATGTGTGTAACTTTAAAAATGACAAAGTTATAGGCATTCCTGGTTATATATTAGAAAATTAATTACCACAAAACGCATGCACCAATCTTTCTGAAATTTCTCACAGATAACTATCCCTAACCAGTCTACAATGTTCCCAGGTTTCATCCTTCTATCGTTAAAAATGAAGAAGTTATAGGCGTTTTTGTAAAACAATACTTTGCTATGGGAAAAAGCATTCAAAATGGCGTCCGATCCGCGGATCGGACATCCGATCCGCGGATCGGGATCTGATCCGATCTGATCCAACCATCCTCTGATCTGATCTGATCCGACCCCCCAGGTCCGATTCCGATCCGCTATCTGATCCGATCCGGGGGGGTCAGTGCACATCCCTAATAAGTAAGGATGTGAGAAAACTCCACAATGGAACCAAATGAATGCAGAGTTTTATGAATTTGACCCGTGGATTCCTCAGTCAACCAGCTTTTCCCTTCAGGTGGATTCTACAGCCGGGTGGACTGTTTTCCTTACCTTTGGGAATTTTGTGCAAATTTTGCCCTAGAAAAAATATGATTTTTTTTTAAACGGCCAAAAATGCACCCCCCCCCCAAATAGGCTATAGCATGAAAATGCACATTGGGGGGTATCTGTGCATTTGGGGGGAATTTGTGCATTGGGGGGATTTGCGACTTTTTGCATGTACAAATTTGTGCAAACATGGAAACTAAAAAAAAAATCCAATTCCATCAATGGGCGGACGATGGAACCAAAGGCACCTGACAATCTGCAAAACACAGATGGAATGGAATTTACACAATCCGTACATCCCTAATGGGAAGTAGCCAGTGTGGAGAGCCAGTGTGGTATAATGGTTAGAGTATTAGACTGGGAGAGCCAGGTCCTTCATTTAGGCCATGAAGTTCACAGTCACTGACTCTCAGCCTAACCTACCTCACAAGGTTCTTGTGAGGATAACAAGAACCTTGTACCATGTAAAGTTCCTTGCAATAGGAAAAGAGGCAGGATATAAATGGCATGAGAAATAAATAACCACACAAAAATGGTTGCTTGGATTCATCCAGATGAGAAATTATTATCCTGCACTGCAGAACACAGACAGCCATTTAATAAGTGGTAATTTACCATGATGAGTTCCCACAGTAGCCAACTGATGTTGCGTACCTGCATTGCTCCTTTGTCACGGCTGAATGAAACAAGGAATTATATTCCACCAAGTCAATTTACAGCTAAGCAACCTTGGCTCTCAAATGTATTTTCCTCCTTCTAATCCAGACCACCACGGCATATCTTTGGCAATGAACACGACGGAGACAAGTAACTCCAGCTGTATCATGTTACTTATTAGCTCTCGGTTTTCCGTTATCTGGAGTGGACTGGCTGGTTTGCTCTCATCTCCCACTAATTCTCTTGGGGGATTTAATTCACTGGCCTTTATAACTGGGCCCTGTATTGATAGAGTTTAAATGAAGGCTAACACAAGAAGAACATTTCTCTTCTTGGGACTGCAAGCGCTCCAGATTCAACACAGCCCAAACAATTTGCATGCGTATGACACTAGAGTTTGGCAACTTGGTTCAGCTTTTCTTCTTCTTCTTTTTTTTTTTTTTTACCAAACAACAATCCTGTGGGAGGTTTAGTATTTGGCAAGAGGAAACACATATTGTGATGGGTTTTCTAATGTTTATTGAAAGCAAGAATATTTCCCTCCTACTCATGAAATCCCTGGATCTCTTACAGACTTCTTTCGCCCTCTTGATAATATTTCTCCCTTCTGCATTTTTGCCATAATGACCTAGTACAGGCATTTCTCAGTGACATCATCACCATCAGGAAGATAGTTGCCTCCCAGACTATTATCCACGGCCTGCTGTTGACTCAACCCTGCTTGCAGAAAAGCAAGCAGACTGTTTCTAGTGGGGGCGGGGGCAACTTGTGGCCTTCCACTGGCTATGCGGTTGAGGGCTGATGGGAGATATAGTCCACCAATGTCTGGAGGGCTACAAGTTGCCTGTCCTTGGCTTATAGCTTAACTAGGGTGACGAGATAAAATCCAGGTCAGGGCTCCTGTAACTTTAACAGTTGTAGAGAAAAGGGAATTTCAGCCAGTGTCATTTGTATGCAATTAGTTCCTGGTGAAATACCCTCTTCATCACAACAGTTAAAGTTGCAGGGGCCCTGCCTTCTTTTGTATATGGTCACTCTAGTATAGTGCCTGCAACTTTAACTGTTGTGATGAAGAGGGAATTCACCAGGAACTAATTGCATACAAATGACACTGGCTGAAATTCCCTTTTCTCTACAACTGTTAAAGTTACAGGAGCCCTGACCTGGATTTTATCTGGTCAGCCTAGCTTAACCAAAGAATTCTTCAATGTTTCATTAATGCAAAATCATGTTTCTGGCATCCCTGCAATCCTTTGGACAATAACAAGCAGCAATCTAAATGCCAAACCTCCCTTTCCTCCCCAAATGTTGCAACCCAAATTCTTTTTGCTTTCCTCAAAATTCTTCATATATTTATCCAGAGCAGGAACCTTTAAAGCTGACTTGGAATATTACCCTAGGAACAATATGGTAGCCATTTACTGTTGGGCTGATGTCTTTTCCTTTAAAAATTGGCTAGCCTTATCAAAACTCCTTGGACGTTTTGCCTGAGGAGGAATTGATTCTGAAATTTGCCTTGAAATTTCACATTAGATGAAATCCAGTGGCAACTTTGGGAGTCCTCTCTTACAACAGTTTCACCGGCTACCAGCCAGTGAATTCAGTGTCCTGGTTATCTGTCCTATAAAGTGCTATACAACTTTGGGACCAGGTTATTTGAAAGTCCATGTTTTCCCTGCTTGGTTTTTAAGATGTTTAGGAAGTCTCTCCTCTCGGTCCCAGTACCATCAGAGGTAGTGGAGGCTGGTGGCTCTGATGGGATGGTCAATCTGCTCCAGGTTTCAGTCAGATGCTGTCAGAACTCTAAAGGAGCTATCCAAGGCTCCTTTAGAGTTCTGACTGCTTCTGACTGATACCCAGAGCAGATTCACCACCCCACTGACATCAGAGCCACCAGCCTCCACTGATGAGAGACACATTTTGTGGGGACACAAGAGAGGGCCTTCTTGTTGGCCACTCCCAGATGCTGGAACTCCCTGCCAGGGATGTTACACTGCATCCCTCTCTGTAGTCCGTCTGCTAGCAGGCAAAGATGTTTTTATTCAGGCAGACCTTTGGCATTTCAACAGCTTGCCGTTGAAGGTTTTTTTTTTAAAAAAAAAATTGATTGCGAGTATTATTGCTTTTTATTTATGTATTTTCACTGTGTTTTCAATCCATTTTATGTTTTAATTGTATTCCTGGCTTTAATTAAGTTTTATTGTTAGCTGCCTTGAATGCCATTTTTGGCTGGAGATGGGATATAAATTTAACAAACAAATTTTTACTCTATTAGCAGGTTTAGCATTGAGATATGGGCCTGACCTGGAGGTACAGGATGCAGCAAATTTGCTGAAGATAAGGAGGGCTAAAGTGGGTCAGTGTCTGGATGAGTGTCTACCTAGGTATACTGTAACATATATATCACCTTGAGTTTGGGGAAGAAAGGGGGCATATGAATGAGACAATGAAGACGTTTACTGGTCCATTTTTAGGATTGGTTCTGAATAGGGATGTGCACTGGATCGGACCCGATCCACGATCCGAGTCCGGTCCAGTGGGAAATCGGATAAATTATCTGATTTCCGATCCCGCAGCTGGATCGGCCGATCCAATCCGAACCGGTCCGAAAAGGCTCCGAACCGGTTCGGAGGATCGGCGGATCGGCGGGCGCCCACTGGCGCCCACCGCCGCTTCCATTGGCGGGCGCCAGCGGGCGCCTGCCGATGAAAGTGGAGAGCGGGGGGGAGGGAGGAGGGGGGCGCTTACCTTCTCGGCCCGTCCGCTCCCGTCCGGCACTAGCAGCTACTCCCAGCGGGCTCCGCGGCCTGCTCTAGGGTGGCGCGCCGGGTGATGTCATCACCCGGTGCGCTACTCTAGAGCAGGCCGCGGAGCCTGCTGGTGGTAGCCGCCGGCCCCGGACGGGAGCGGACGGGCCGAGAAGGTAAGGAGGGGGTGCGTGGAGGGGAGGAGGGGGCGCGCGGAGGGGGGAGGGGGGCCCTTACCTTCCCGGCCCGGCGGCTCCCGTCCGGCGCCGGCGCCTACTACTCCCAGCAGGCTCCGCGGCCTGCTCTAGGGTGGCGCGCCGGGTGATGTCATCACCCGGCGCGCTACTCTAGAGCAGGCCGCGGAGCCTGCTGGAAGTAGTAGGCGCCGGCGCCGGACGGGAGCCGCCGGGCCGGGAAGGTAAGGAGGGGGTGCGTGGAGGGGAGGAGGGGGCGCGCGGAGGGGGGAGGGGGGCCCTTACCTTCCCGGCCCGGCGGCTCCCGTCCGGCGCCGGCGCCTACTACTCCCAGCAGGCTCCGCGGCCTGCTCTAGAGTAGCGCGCCGGGTGATATCACCCGGCGCGCTACTCGAGAGTAGGCCGCGGAGCCCGCTGGTAGTAGCCGCCGGCGCCGGACGGGAGCGGACGGGCCGAGAAGGTAAGCAGTGGCGGGGAAGGGGGCTTACCCCCCCCCCGGAGCCGTCCGCTTCTATCCGCTGGCGCCCGCGGGCGCCAGCGGATGGAAGCGGGCGGCCCCAGGGGGGGTAGGGAGCGCGGGGGAGGGGGCTTACCTGCCGGGGCCGTCCACAGCGGACGGCCCCGGGGGGGGAGGGAGTTAGGCCCCCCCTCACCCACCCGCCGCCATTTTTTTCTCATAGACTTGCATTGCAATGCAAGTCTATGGGGAAAAAAATGGCGGCCGATCCAAAAATTTACGATTTTTGGGTCGGGATCGGACTCGATCCGGTCCGGGGGGCCTCCGATTTTGTCCGAACCGGTCCGGGACAAAATTGGAGGTCCCGATCCGGGTCCCGATCCGATCCGGGGGGTCCGTGCACACCCCTAGTTCTGAAGACTACTGAAGTTAGTAGAAAGACATCCAATGAACATTACTTTTACACTTTATATATGCAATTGAAATAGCATTTTAAAACACTCATTTAATATCATTTGGAAGCCTCCCCCCTCTGTTCTCGTTCTCTCTCTCTCTCTCTCTCTCTCTCTCTGTGCGTTAGAAGTTGACTAGTTACTAATGATGGAAAGTAATGACCAAAGAGCATTTATATAACCACATACCACCAGCGGGAAAGTGTAGAACTCATTGACCCTGTTCAGATGATATGCTAAGCCATTGTGGTTCAGCAAACATTCTGACTTAGCGGGTTGTGTGAACCATGACTTAATAGGATGACCATATGGAAAGTAGGACAGGACTCCTATATCTTTAACAGTTGTGTAGAAAAGGGAATTTCAGAAGGTGTCATTTGTATGCATACAGCACCTGGTGAAATTCCCTCTTCACTACAACAGTTAAAGCTGCAGGAGCCCTGTCCCCTTTTGTATCTAGTCACATGACATCCTATTAGTGCATCATGTGAACCATTCCTAACCATGGTGGCTACATAACTGCAATTTACATACACTCTCCATAGGTGTGCAGACAGGGTGTGCCTGGTGTGCCCAGGCACACCCTAATATCTTTGGGGCGGCTCTGCTTTTCCACCCCACTGCTCCCATTGGCGATTTTGTGCTTTCCAGAAATAAAACAGCACCTCCCACTCCCATCCCTGCTGGCTTGCTGGATGACTTTCCTTAGCCAGCACACCTTTTCCTCCTCCTGCTATGGGCCTGGTACCTCAAACAGCCACCCCAGCAACAGGTGAGCAAAGGATGATGAGCAGGTGGGGTGGGCAGGAGAGATGTGCCTCTTGCTGGACTTTGACCCAGGGAGACCACGGGAGTGACAAGGAGCCAAAGATGGCTCTGTCCCAGAGGTGTGCTGGGCCGCCGCCAAGAGATGCCAAGCCCAGCGCTCTTCTCCCCATCTTTCCTGTGGGTGGGAAAGTGGGGGCAGGGATTCATGGTTATCCCACAGAGAGGCCTGAGGTGAGTCAGGGGCTTCCCAACCACACACTGCCACCCTCCCCTGGGCATGTCTCCTCGTGAGGAAGCCCTCCCCTAATGCCAAAGGGCCTGGCTTGCAGGGAAGGGTGCATGGGGGCTTCGTCTCACCCTGCACTTCTGGACCATGTGGGATGCAGATTGAGTTCCCATGAATGAGGTGGCCTGAGCAGGTCTCATGTGAGCGTGTGTCCGCATGCATGAAACAAGCCCACAAAAGGCACCGGCCAGGCAGCTTACTTTTCCACTGCATGCCTGTCCAGCTCGCCGCTCCAGGTCCAAGTAAGTTGTCTGGCAGCGGGTAGGCAGGCTCGGGAGGTGAGACAAGGCATGGTGCCCGCTTCGAGTGGCTGCATCTTTCTTGGGGGCATGTGAGGAAGGGTGCAGAGGAGGCCATGCAGGGAGGGGATCCAGGGGAGGGGGCCATTTCCGAGGCCCTCAATGGAAAACGCTATTCCCCATCCCCCCACGCTTCCCCTTTCTCTGCTCCAAACCCAATCAGGGCCATTAGTGTTGCGGGGAGGGAATGATGTGCTTTCCACACCCCCACTGCTCCAATCAGGGGCATTGGGTGGGAAATGCCCCGATTGGAGAAGGGAGAGCAGGAAGGTGCAATGTCCCCTCCTTCGCTCCAATCAGAAAGAATATTCAATAAATGAATGAATAATCAATAAATGTTTACCTTAAAAAAGTTCCCTTGGGGCTCATCCTAATGAACTCTGTTGTGTTCATGATGCTCTCTAGACATTTGCTCCAAAAAAGGTGAGCGGCCTAAACATGGCTTAGCGTGTTGTCTGAACCGGCCCTTTGATTAACGGAACTCTCCCTGTCTCTCAGAGACAGCCTCAGCAATCAGAACAAAGTAAATTTTCTTGGCATGCTTTATTCATTTATCTGTTATACTTGTTTGTCACCCAGTAACCTGGGTCCTCTAGGATAGGGTGACCAGATAAAATCCAGGTCAGGGCTCCTGTAACTTTAACAGTTGTAGAGAAAAGGGAATTTCAGCCAGGGTCATTTGTATGCAATTAGTTCCTGGTGAAATACCCTCTTCATCACACCAGTTAAAGTTGCAGGGGCCCTGCCTTCTTTTGTATCTGGTCCCTCTAGTATGGTGCCTGCACCTTTAACTGTTGTGGTGAAGAGGGAATTTCACCAGGAACTAATTGCATATAAATGACACTGGCTGAAATGCTCTTTTCTCTACAACTGTTAAAGTTACAGGCGCCCTGACCTGGATTTTATCTGGTCAGCCTATTCAACAACATCTGGAGGGCCACGAGTCTCCTCCCCCTGAGTTTAAACAATGAAAACACAGAATCCATAAAATACAACCACAATATATACATTATTTTTTTTTAAAAAAAAATAATAATTCAAAAATACAGGAGTGAAAACAGAGCAGAGAAAATTACTTGCTCCATGACACCTGCATGCAGGATCCCACACATCTCCATCACTACGTACACATCTCTACATGAACCGGTGTCGGTGTGTGCACCCACAGCCAGCTCGTACATGGCTCACAGGCATTTATTTTTATTTTATCTATTCTATTAAAAGATGTATGAGTCTGCTTCTCTCTTGCCCCACTGTTCACAGTCTTGAAATAAATCACAGATGCTTTGCAGTCTGTAGCCCCCTTTGGGCTAAGGGACTTGCAGCTCACACTCACAGCACTTGCATAACGGCTTCCTGGCTCTGGAACATCTCTGCAGTGACTTTGGGCAGCACTTGATCTGCACTGGCGCTCAGTAGTTCAGCCTTTAGCTCCCACTTACAGCAGGAGGAGACACTCGTGCTCCCAGGAAGGGCAGCAAACAGCAGAGTTTGTAGCTCCTTCCATCCAATATCTCTGTCCATCTCCTATAGTTTTTAACAAGCACTGCAGATCACTGGGACAGAGAGCTTCTTCAGATGAGTGTTTATAGCATGCTTGTGACTGGCCACTCATGGATGTTCATGGGTCGTTTTGATGATGCAGTGATTCTCCTGCGTGTCTCCTGCTCCTTCTGCTTTTTTTTTCTGTCACAAAATAAGACCCCGAAAACCTGCCTTTTCTGAGCTATAGTGATATTTGTCACTATTTCCTGCCGTGTGCAAGATAAGTTATGCTATAAAACACCCACTAGAGGGTGCTCTCCCATTAAACTGAATGGGCCACATGGTTGCTGCTTTCTTCCCCTTTCTTCCCTGTGTGATTCTGTTCGTCCCTATTGTGGAAAAGAACTAGGAAATGCAGTGTCTGTAAGGAAACGCGATTTCCTACCTAACTCACCTTTTTTTGTTTTAAATCAGGAAACGAAAGAAAGGAATGGCAGCAACAGCAAAATGCCACCTCCTGAAGCAGTCATTGTAAGATATACACTGGCATTGTCCCTATGATCTTCAGGTTGGCTTTTCAACAATGGGTTGGATCCAGAGAAACACCAGCAGAAGAAGATGGGCAGAAAGTACCTCCACCTGATTTTTGTGTTAGAATTGTGATGGCAATGGATCACGCCAAACTAAAGGTGCATGCTAAGAGTTAATTCGTTCTCAGACTTTTAAAAAGGATTTAGTAGCTGCAATAGCAAGGGTCAATCAGGGGCAGAGCCCTGCCCTCTTTTGTATCTGGTCACAAGGGCAGGGCTCCTGCAGCTTTAACTGTTGTGATGAAGAGGGAATTTCACCAGGTGCTGCATGCGTACAAATTACACCTGCTGAAATTCACTTTTCAAGATACAGGAGCCCTCCTTTCCATATGGTCACCCTAATTTAGTTCCAGATCAGGCAATGCCACCAGTGATTTCCCCAGCAGAGTTGATTTACCGGCTGAAGAGGGCTTTTATCCAAGAAGAGACTCTACCACAAGATCTATTTTTTTAAACCCAAATGCCACATGGTCGGCCCTCTGATTTACTTTTTGTTTGAATGGGCCTTTCGTAGATAAATCCAGGAGCAAGAGATTCTTCTGCTTCTAAATCCCAGAGCTTAGGCCTACAAGGAGCCTTCAAGGCCTGGAACATTATACCCTGTAATGCCAAGTTGTAAATATTCACTTGATGGAAAATGGTTTTATCAGTGTTCTCTTGGAAGCGGGGATTAAACTGACCGTTAAAAGCTATTTCGTACATTCCACTGTTTTGTGAGTGTTTTTGAAGGAAAAGAATCAAAACAGCCCCAAATCGGGCAGTGGCGGATTTGATAAACACTGTTCTGGGACTACGAAGGAATCTCTCAGTGATTAGGCAGAATTTATGAGATAAAGACAGCTCCCTAGTTGGAGATTTTCCCCTGGGAGAAAGAGAGTGCTGTTCTTGATAACATTATAATTACTTTCCCCCACAAAAGAGTGGGATGTTCGTGGAGCTTTGAACGGTGCGGGTTTTATGGGTATCAGCCTTCTTCTGCGCTGACATTATTTCCTGTTCTGTCATTGTGTCTGGTACAATCTGGATTCGCAGTGCCAGAAATAAGTTCCCAAAGAAAGCTTTCTACTAAGAAAGGGTTCAGGAGACAGTGGATCAAATAAATAAATAACAGTAAATTATGCTGGATTGAACTTTGTGGTTTGGCAGAGGAACATCCTTTGTCTAGAGGAGTCAGTGCTTATTAAAAAGAATGTGCCAAGGGAGAAGGGAGGACACTTTGGAAAAAACAACAACAACCCACCATTATTATTCTAACAACAGAGCTTGGGATGGTCCAGAGAGAATACAGTGGGGACATTCTTTCTGATTATAAGAAGTTTACTACCAAGCTAATGCCCCGTGATGAAGGCCTAATGTTTCAGTAGAATGGTGGACCTTAGTTTGTACTGGTCACATCTTATATATGTGCATTAGTATATTCCCCATGTTACCCTACAAATGGAGGTAAAATGTGTCCAGTAAAATCATTTGAGGACATTCAGAGTTCTTGGCTAGGTGTGGGTGGATCTGTCAAATCCATTTCTGTAGTTTTCCGCCTTTTCCCACCTCCAAATCCATTTGATACCTGTTCTGGGTGGAGTGTCTTTTTTTTTTTTTTTTAATGGAAAAAAAATGTTGTGCAATTTTTTTTTGCAAATTTCAAATGGATGCATTAATGGATGCATGTCCCTGTCGACTAACGCATATTAGTACACATTTTAGAATTGCATGCAGTTTTTTTTGTGCATTTTTCAAATGTGCGGATATTGCCAACCACATTTTTCTTTCTTTCAGGGAACATATTGCAAGCTCAGAATGTACAGAATTCCAACTACAAATTGTGTCCATTTCTGTGTGTGGTTCCAAGAGGTGCAGATGGCGCAAATCCGTTAAAAGCACACACCCCAAACCTTGAAGGATTGAATTTCTCACCTATCCCTATTCTTGCCTATAGTTTTTAGACAGGAAGTTGCTATGGCTTTCCTTCTGGGAGCCATTTTGTCCACTTACCTGTGGAACATTTATATTAAGCTAATGGAGAAGATCACAGAAGCATGTGGATGACATCCTCTCTCTCTCTCTCTCTCTCTCTCTCTCTCTCTCTCTCTCTCCTTTTTACCTCAATACAATTTCTCTGTTTTCTCAATGGCTGTCTTTGTCTGGGGGTTGGAGGTGGGCCCCATCACCTATTCCTCATTTTCAAAATAAGAATATGAATTACCTCCTTCAGCTGACAGTGCTATGCAAGTGATCACTAACAATGATGAATGATTTCATTACCGAGACCTGTTTGACATGTAATTGGCTAAAAATAAATGCATGAATGAAGCCATTCTTAAGACATATTTACATGCATCTTGAGATACGGACCCTAAAGTGGGTTTGAAAGAAAGAATGTGGTGGTGGATGGGGTGGAGGGAAACAGTTCACAGAATTATATTTTTTTAAAGAAATCATTCCTGGATTGTGTTTTCCATAGTTCTGATGTTCTAGTCCACTGAGTTCAATGGGACTATGGTTCTGAAGTTCTAGCACATTGAGCAACTCAAATGATCAAGCGACTGGAGCAACTTCTCTTTGAGGGAAGGTTAAAACAGCTGGGATTGTTTAGCATGGAGAAAAAGTGAGTGAGGGGAGACACTCCCAATCACATATTAGTAGAACTCAATGGGGTCATCCCACTCCTGAAGAAATCTTCCTTGGACCCTGAAAATCTTAATAACTACAGGCCAGAAGCAAATGTTCCATTCCTGGGAAAAATCCTTGAGTGGCTGGTTGCGAGCCAGCTCCAGGTGCCTGGCTGCGACAATGGACTGGATGAGGGCTAATAAACTGAAACTCAATTCAGACAAGACTGAGACGCTGTTAGTAGGTGGTTCTGCTGACCGGATGGAGGGTGTTCAACCTGTTCTGGATGGGGTTGCACTCCCCTTGAAGGAGCAGGTTCGTAGCTTGGGGGTTCTCCTAGAACCGTCTCTGTCACTTGAGGCTCAGGTGGCCTCAGTGGCACGGAGTGCCTTCTACCAACTTTGGTTGGTGGCCCAGCTATGCCCCTATCTGGACAGGGATAACCTGGCTTCAGTTGTCCATGCTCTGGTAACCTCCAAGTTAAATTACTGCAATGCACTCTATGTGGGGCTGCCTTTGAAGACGGTTCGGAAACTGCAGCTTGTGCAAAATGCAGCGGCCAGATTGATAACTGGGACCAGAAGGTTCGAGCATATAAGACCTGTTTTGGCCAGCTTGCATTGGCTGCCTGTAGGTTTACGTGCCTGATTCGAGGTGCTGAGACCACACGGCTTGGGACCACAATACCTGACGGAATGCCTCTCCCGACATGAACTTATCCGTATACTACACTCAACATCTAAGGTCCTCTTAGTGCCTACTCTGAGGAAAGCTCAGAGGTCGGCAACAAGGGAAAGGGCCTTCTCTGTGGTAGCCCCCGCAATTGTGGAACGATCTCCCCGATGAGGCACACCTGACACCAACGTTGTTATCTTTTCGGCACCAGGTCAAGACTTTCCTCTTCTCTCAGGCATTTAGCAATATCTGATGAACCTGGGTTTGTTTTGTTTTTAGGCTTGTAGCTTTTTAAAGTTATTATAGTGGTTTTTAATATATGTGTATATTGTGTGAGTATGTTTTTGCTGTTTTAATTTTTGTATATTGTTTTTAAGTTTTTTAATCTTCTGTAAACCGCTCAGAGAGCTCCTGCTATGGGACGGTATACAAATGTAATAAAATAAAAATAAATAAATAGTGAGTGATTCAGGACAGATAAGAAGAAACGCTTCTTCGCACAGTGCATAGTCAAACTGTGGAACTCATTGCCACAAGATGTAGTGATGGCAACCAATGTAGATGGCTTTAAAAGGGGGTTAGATGAATTTCTGGAATAGAAGGCTATCAGTGGCTACCAGTCCTGATGGCTATGTGCTACTTCCATTATCAGAGGCAGTAAGCCTATATACACCAGTTGCTGAGGAACATGGGCGGGGGGTGCTGTTGCACTCATATTCTGCTTGTGGGTTTCCCGTGAGCAGCTAGTAGGCCTCTGTGTGAACAGAATGCTGGACTAGTTGGACCCTTGGTCTTCTTATGTTCTTATGAGCTCAATGGGACTAACTTCTATGGCTGGCCCAACTGCATATGCAATACAAGTAATTGTTTGGCATAAAAATAGCATAACGTAGTGGCTAAGAGACCAATCTGTGAACAAGAAACACATCTCAGGTGTCTTTGGGGCAAGCTGCTCAACTCCCCCCACCCCCTGCAATATGGGGATAATACAGACCTACCTCACAGGGTTCTTGTGAGGATTCCTGAGATAATGTATGCTTTGAAGATGCAGAAGTACTAGATAAATGCTAAGTATTATATGCTAATATGTATATTTGTATACGCAAATGAACAGGGTCTTGTCTCGTTACTTTGGGAGAAGTAGCAACCTTCCGTATGGTTTTTGAGGTTCTGGTTTTGTGGGGAGACTAGGCCTTTGGTGATGCATAGGCAACTCCCCGCTTCCTCTCTGTAGCACTTTGTACGCCTGCTCCTTGATTAGAGATACACCACAGTTATAGGTGCCAGCTCTGCTTTCTACTGGGACACTCATACTTTGCAATAATGAAGGAGATGATAATGTTCAACAATGCCCTCCAGCTTTGCTACCACCAGGATTGTGAGGGAGAGGAAAAGCAGTAGCTAGTCTGGAAGGGAGTCATGACACATACAGTACACTGGTCCTGGAAACATTGAAACATCACACAGGATTGCCACCTGCTGGTGCCGGAGAGAAGACAAGAGAAGGAAAGCAAGACATGTTGCAATGTCTTAGGAAGGACTATTGATGTTTGGAGGCTTGTGCCACCAATAAATGCAGGAGATAATGCCACTCTAGTGTGCAGTGCAATACATGTAGAGCAGCCTTCCCCAGACGTTTTGGACTTCAAATCTCATCAATGGTCAGGGTTGCTGGATGTTGTAGTCCAAAACAACTGGACAGCACCAATTGGGGAAGGTGAATCTAGAGCCTGTGGATGGCAGTACACATGGAGCTCTTCCCCATTTTCAATGCCTTGGAATGGTTTTGCCTCTAGACTACTGAGCCACGGAGTGAGCGACGGCACCATGAGATAAGGAAGGCAGTCCAAGAACTGGGCCACAAGCCATCCTGTTCTGTCCAGATGCCAAAAGCAGAGGGGGTGGGTCAAAATACCGTAAATATTACATTTTAGCTTAAAGCTTTGACTGCTAGTAACTCAGCCTTAGGAGAGGCATTTCAGTCTTTTAGATTGGGGGGGGGGGGGACGGAACCGCACAAAAGCTGGGAAAGTACCCAATGATTGTTGGTTGGGGGAAAGGGGCGGGTCCAGAGGAAGGAGTGTGGCCATCTGGGGAAGGGGCAGGACCATCAGGGCCAGACCTGAGGTTCTCCACCCATTCCCTGCACATAGTTTAAATCTATGATGTGAGGAGGTGTTAGGGTGACCTTATGGAAAGGAGGTCAGGGCTCCTGTATCTTTAACAGTTGTATTGAAAAGGGAATTTCAGCAGGTGTCATTTATATGCATGCAGCACCTGGTGAAATTCCCTCTTCATCACAACAGTTAAAGCTGCAGAAGCCCTGCTCTCTTTAGCTAGAGTGACCAGATACAAAAGAAGACAGGGCTCCTGCAGCTTTAACAGTTATGATGAAGAAGGAATTTCACCAGGTGCTGCATGCATACAAATGACACCTGCTGAAATTCCCTTTTCTATACAACTGTTAAAGATACAGGAGTCCTGTCCTCCTTTTCATAGGGTCATCCTAGGAGGTGTGAGTAGGATTGTGGCATTGGATTCTGCACCTACTATCTTCTATAGATGCATCATACAGACTACATACATCTGAACACAAGCTCTGGGAGACACCATTTTCTAGGCTCTCAAATCGCACACATGGGAGTCTATGCACATTTGGTTGTACACCCATGTCACAACCTGTACTTAAGGGACAATAAACACAGGGACGTCATCAGTGGGGCCTGTTGCCATAATCCCAGGCCAGATCTATACCTCTTGTTGTATCAGTATGATCCCATCATAGTGACCCTATATCCCTCTGGCACATTTATACCCCATAGCTCACACAGTGACATCTGTTGTGATATTTTGGATAATACGGAACAAAAATCAGGAAATAATGCTAGAAAAACAGTAAGCAGAGTGTGTCATGTGCCCCAACTGCAATCAGTGCACATCAGTACCAGTTAAAAGGACCAGTGCAGGTCTAGCCATCGTCTCATGCTGCCATCGTACGCAGCTTTAGGGCATCTGCACAGATGGAACATTGCGACTTATGTCCCAATGTCCATAATGCATTTTTACACATTCCACTGAGAACCATCATGTGGAGGTTCTATGACGTGATGAGAGAAGAGATCAAATGATATGTACACATCTGCAAACTCGTCGGTTTTATGTAGGCCCTGACTTAGATCTATCACTCGGCTCCTGATGCATCATGTCTGGGGGAAAAAAGAGGGTTAACCACAGGGTTATCTCAGAATTGGGGGCAGCTGCAAAGATGTGGGGCAACAAATTAGTATCTTTGCATGGAAGGCCTCTGCTTTATCCAGGGCACAGGCAACTATGAATAGGGTGACCAGATTAAATCCAGGTCAGAGCTCATGTAACTTTAACAGTTGTAGAGAAAAGGGAATTTCAGACAGTGTCATTTGTATGCAATTAGTTCCTGGTGAAATTCCCTCTTCATCACAACAGTTACAGGTGCAGGCGCTATACTAGAGTGACCATATACAAAAGAAGGCAGGGCCCCTGCAACTTTAACTGTTGTGCTGAAGAGGGAATTTCATTGGGAACTAATTGCATACAAATGACACTGGCTGAAATTCCCTTTTCTCTACAACTGTTAAAGTTACATGAGCCCTGACCTGGATTTTATCTGGTCACCCTAACTATGAAGGATTGAGTAGAGGGATTTTGGGCCTCCCACATCAATCTGCTAATAATACCGGAGGCAGTGGAGACTAATGGAGTCGCTCAAGGCCACAAGCTGTGTATAAATCAGAGGCAGGGTTTGAACTGCAACATTGGACCCAATTGTTATGCTCCCCCTTTTATGTAAGGTCTTATGAGATCTGGCTAAAAATGGCTCCTCTGGGGTTTACCCATTGGAGGCTGGTGGCTCCAATGTCAGTAGGGCAGTGAATCCACTCCGAGGTTCAGTCAGAACCAGTCAGAACTCTAAAGGAGCTATCCAAGGTGTAGAGCACCTTGGATAGCTCCTTTGGAATTCTGGCTGGTTCTGACTGAAACCTGGAACGGAAGTATTTTCAATAGCTCCTTTAGAGTTCTGACTGGTTCTGACTGAAACGTGGAGTGGATTCACCACCGTGCTGACATCGGAGCTAGCAGCCTCCACTGATAATGCTTACTGTTTATACAGTGCCTTTGTATAGGGGCCAGACGCAAAAGTGGACACAGTTCCTGTGGCTTTTAACAGTTGTGCATAAGTAGCTTCAATGGGCGCAACATGTCATGTTGGGGTGAGGTAAACTGCATCACATCTGCACTCCTCTTCCAGGTTAGGGCTTCTGCCTGAGCTGGGGTTTTGTGCCTAAATATATTAAGTGCGAAATAAGAGAATTTCAGGAGCCCAAATTGTTCTCCCAACAGCTTGACCCCTCCCCCAAACCATCCCTGTTGCGCTCCTATTTGGCGAACCTCTGGGCAGCTGGTTTGGTCCAATTGTGTTTTGGTTTCTTTGGAACCTTTCACTTTTAATTAGACATGCAATCAATCTTGCAAAGCTGTCTTACCGCTGAAACTGCTTTTGGGGATGAAGTAGGAATTCCATCAAAGAAAAGGAAAGATGTATCCAGCCTCTGATCATTTCCCTCATTTTCTGTCTTCCTGTCACTAGCAACAATAAAATTTGAAAGCCTCATTATCAACACATTCACATGCCAAGGGAAAGAGAGTCCATCAATTTACCCTGGTGTTCTTGCAGGTGATGTTATCACTCTGGCTCTGAAAAATGTCCCAGGGCAGCTTTCTCCCTATATCATCTCTCCCATTATGTCACTGTTCATTGCTCTTCAAGAGGATTTCCTCAAACTGAAATGTTTTCAACTTCAGTGAATAGATGGGGTAGCAGAACTCCAACACTTCTGGCATATTGTCAAGCACAGGACATGGCTTATCAGAACTAAACCCCATGGACTTCAGTGGGACTTACTCCCAGTCCCAGGTAAATGAGGATAGGATTGCAGTCACACTTGATATCCAATGCCCTTCTAGGGTCATAGATGGAGCCATGAAGGAAGGCAAGATTACTAGTATGGTTCAGTGGAGGCTGGTGGCTCTGATGTTAGTGGGGTAGTTAATCCATTCTGGGTTTCAGTCTGAACCAGTCTGAACTCTAAAGAAGCTATCTAAGGTGTGAAGCGGATTCATTACCCCACTGACATTGGAGCCACCAGTCTCCCACCATATGCTATATTACTATATAATACATTGGCTGAATTCAGACAACACATTAGTCAATGGTGGGTTGAATAGCCAACTCACAGTTGGTTATTTTGTGGGTACTCCCCACACAACATATTCCTACACAACTGTGTGTGGTTGGGGCTGGCGTTGAGTGGACTAATAGTCAACCCAGCATTTGACTGACACAGCCCCCGCCCCTCTCCCCACCCTCCCTCCTCCCTCAGTCCTCCCAGTTCTGTCCCAGCAGCCTCTGCAAGTTGCACCAGGTGTAGCAGAGTGGCAGCCGCCGCTTTGGTCGCTCTTGCTGCCTGCCTCTATGGGCTTGTGTTTTAACCCACTCACCCCACGCCATTAACACACTCACCCCTCCACACAACACTTTAAACAACTGGCTTCGAGCTAAACAATTTGCAAGCCAGTTGTTTCTCTCTGTTGCTTATTTGGGCAGAATAGAATACCGTCAGTAGTTTGTGAGCAGCGTGTTACCCTCCACACAACACAATAAGCAACACAACTGACAATTGTTTCCCCCTCCAGTTGCTTAATGTGTTGTCCAAATTCAGCCATTGTGTTACTTGCTTGCTTTTATGCCACCCACTGAATATCAGACAGTTCATTTGAAAGTCTCCGTCTTGAAAAGACTTTATTGAATTGGCAGAAGATTAAAAGACCATGTCAGAGAACTCCTGGCCTTCTACATTGGATGGGGATTTTAAATCCCTCCCAAGACTCATTAGTCTGGCCACTATAGGCAAGATGTGTTTTGCTTGTTCTTATTGTTTTTATTATATTTGTACACCGCCCTAGTAACTGTAACGATGAAGGCCAGTTTTAAAATGTTTTGATAAATAAATGAATAAATAAGAAGAAATAGAGAGACATCATAAACACATACAGGGGTTTTTTGACAGGCTTCTAGAATCTCCTTGATTTAGCATGGAGCTCCCTTTAGGCCATCACATTTCTAACAGAATGGTCACACACTGCTTATATAACAGAAGCACCCCACGTATATAAAGTTTTGGAAAATGGTCTTTGAAATTCCTGGATAAGTCCTTGTGGGAGATTATTATACCCTGTTGCCATAAATTTTCAGAGAGGGACGATGCTTCTAAACCTAATATGAAAGCAAAGAAGGCAGAAAGATTTAAGTAACATCAAAGTTGAATGGTTCCAGGTTCCAGACATCATAATGTTTCAGTTATATCTTTGACTGCCTCAGACTTTAAAGTAATGCCTCTCTGCTCTGTGCCATTCTGAAAAATCAGGCCTGAAGTCTCTACCGGTGGCAAGTGGAATAAATAAAGCAATCTCTGATCACACTCACTTTTAATTAGGTCTGAACCAAAATTACATTTTGGCCTGTAGAGACAAGTGCTTCTTTGGCTTTTATAAACATTTTTGATCATTTGAAACATTCCACCCCCACCTTCCCGCACCGGCACATAATTTATGGCTCGGTTTTTCTGTACTCCCTGCAAAAATGTTTTGCTGATTAATTTAAATTGCCCTCAGTTGCCCAAGCGCTATCGTCATAGACCTAAATTGCAGTGCCGTCCTACTCACCATGTCATCCCTGATTTAATGGCATTATCAATGTGACTAATCCACAGCAAAAGGAAAAAGTAGCCAGAGGGTGAGGCGAGTGGAGCTAAAGCAACAGCTGCTGGAAGAAACAATGGCACTGAACAAGAACCTTTAAACGGAAGGCTCATTTCTCTCCTCCTTACTTAGAAATCCTGGCTTTGCCTTTGTTCTGGGCAGTTAAGCCTTCAAGATCATAAGCAGAGCACTTTGCAAGACAGTTTGGCTCCTCTGCTTGGTACCTGAAATAATCCCCAACGAGCTAGATCTGGACCTCTCACCTCCTTTGCAGATAAGATCATTTTGCTAACAATATCTAGATATTGTGTGAGCAGACTTTGTAAGTGGCAGGGGAAGAAACTATCTCATAGGGACGGACAAATCTGTCAAATTTTGTTTCTCTCTCTCATTTTTCTAATCTGGAATTTGGTTCATCGTGAATTTGGAGAATGTTTTCAGTCTTAAATTTGGTTCATCCTGGAGTTTGAGATTTTTATTTCGATCCACATGAACATTCATACACATTTTGTGTATATTACTCCTAATGCATGCATTTTTTTGTGCAATTTGTCTACTATTAGTTAGGCTGACCATATGAAAAGGAGGTCAGGGCTCATGTAACTTTAACAGTTGTAGAGAAAAGGGAATTTCAGCCAGTGTCATTTGTATGCAATTAGTTCCTGGTGAAATTCCCTCTTCATCAAAGCAATTAAAGTTGCAGGCACTATACTAGAGTGACCATATACAAAAGAGGGCAGGGCCCCTGCAACTTTAACTGTTGTGATGAAGAGGGAATATCACCAGGAACTAATTGCATACAAATGACACTGGCTGAAATTCCCTTTTCTCTACAACTGTTAAAGTTACATGAGCCCTGTCCTCCTTTTCATATGGTCAGCCTATCTACTATATGCTTTTTTTTTAGTGTTGGGCCAAATCCTGCCCCCTATTTTTGGGAATTTTCTCTCTCCCTGCGAAAGAGGCATTGTTTTTTCTGCCTCTTTCGCAAGGGGGGGGGGATTTGGAGAATTTTCTTCTTGGGGTGAGGGACAGGGTTTCCACATATGCTTTTAAAGTGTAGCCGGTTGCTGAGGCCTTCTTCCTATTTTTTAGTTTTGTTTTGTTTTGTTTTAAAAGCACCCCCCTTTCCCTGGCATTTGGAGGATCCTAGTGGTTCCTAGTAAATGCCCATTGGAGACCATGTGACCTCACCCTCTCCAGTAAGCATTCAGTAAGAACTCCTGGGCTCCTGGAAATGCCAGGGGTGTTTTTAAAAAGAAAAAGAAAGAAGACTCCTCAACAACTGGCTATATTGCAAAAGGTAGGGTGACCAGATAAAATCCAGGTCAGGGCTCATGTAACTTTAACAATTGTAGAGAAAAGGGAATTTCAGCCAGTGTCATTTGTTGGCAATTAGTTCCTGGTGAAATTCCCTCTTCATCACAACAGTTAAAGTTGCAGGGGCCCTGCCCTCTTTTGTATATGGTCACTCTAGTATAGTGCCTGCAACTTTAATTGCTTTGATGAAGAGGGAATTTCACCAGGAACTAATTGCATACAAATGACACTTGCTGAAATTCCCTTTTCTCTACAACTGTTAAAGTTACATGAGCCTTGACCTGGATTTTATCTGGTCAGCCTAGCAAAAGGTATGTGTGGAAACCCTGTCCCCCTCCCCAAGGAGAAAAATTCTCTGAAATCCTCATTTCCCCCAGCCTCTTTCACCTGAGTTTTCATCCCCCACCCCACGAAATGCCAAAAATTGAATGGCTGGAATTTTCGGCACAGCACTATTTTTTAGCAAGGGGATTTGCACGCAGGTTTGCCTGGCACCTATCTTGTACTCCTTTTGGTGACAGGTGAAGATCTTTTTATTTTCCCAGGCATTTTAGCATTCTAGTATTTTAGCTCTGCTGTTTTAAGCCTGTATTTTAAATCTCTGCATTAATGCTAGGTTTTATTCTGGTTGTACTTTTATACTGTAGTTTTAAGCTTTTATATTGTTTTATGCTGTATTTGTGGTTTACATTTTTGTGAACTGCCCAGAGAGCTTCAGCTATTAGGCAGTGTAGAAATGTAACAAATGAATAAAAATATAATGAATTTTCATATTGTTTTCATGCATATATTCATGAAAATAACATTATACTCATTTTTCTGTGCACTGCCCCCTAATATATGCATTTTGTATGCATTTTTGATTGGCTAATGCCAATCAAGTGTGCATTTTGAAGTACAACTGAGTTTTGGTGTGTGGATTTGTTTGAAAGTGTGAAATTAAGTAAGTTGGCATCAAAATGGAAACCAAATGAATTTCTTCCCCATTTGTATTTTCTCATGGGGGGCCTTGAGCTTACAGTAGATCTTGAGCTAGTGACCTCAGCGATATCAGGTGAGATTCAGCTTGGGCTCCCATCTATCCATCTCTGGTCAATGGAAGGAACTGTAGGTAGACAAGTGAAGGCCACCCCAACCAAAGAAGCATCCTTGCATACATATATCGAAGGACGTAGCATTGCCAACTGACAAGGAAGACCCCTGACTTTTTATTTGTTTATGTATTGCTTGCTGTCAGGTCAGTTGCGAGAAAAGCAAGAAGCAAAGCTGGCCCTGTAACCCTTAGGTCAGTAGTGGGGTCTGAGCCCAAGGGCCAAATTCAATAGATCCCTTCAGACAGCCCCAACAGTTGAGACTGCTCCAGGACCTATCCCAAACCACTCACCTTTACTTCTGCTCTGCCCATAGTGGGTTCTACCTAGGATGTCAGAGAAATCCGTAACACAATCAAATGGGTTTGGATTTCTATGACTTCATCCCATGGATTCCGCCACGGACCAAGTTTTCCCGAGTCACATGGATTGTGCTGACTTGTGGACCTTTTCTTTAATTTTCTAGAATTTAACACAAATTTAATCCTTTATATATATATATATATATATAGTATATATATATATATATATATATACTATATATATATATATATATATAGTATATATATATATATATATATATACTATATATATATATATATATATATATACTATATATATATATATATATATATAGGCCAAAAATGCACATTTGCCCCATTGGGTAAATTATGAAAATGTGCATTGGGGAAATTGTGCAATGGAGGATTTGCACATTTTTGCAAGTGTGAATTTGTGCATCTGCAAATTTGCACAAATGCAAATTCGTAGTTTTTTTAAAAAAAATCTGATTCCATCAATGAGAGGACAATGGAATGAAGGTGATTGATAATCCACGAAATGCAGAGGGAATGCATTTTACCAAATCTGTACATCCCTAGTTCTACCCCAGATCTAGAGGTCTCACCATCCAACTCTGCAAAGATACAAATGGTGGCAGCCCTAAGAGTGGGTCTGATGATACATCATGGCACCTATAATAACCTCTGAATCAGGCAGCCTCACTGGTGTGAGCAAGTAGGAGTCCTGCTCCTGCTAAGCTACCAATCTCCTGCTGCTCTGCCTTGGCCTCACCCTGGCCTCAGCTGCATGAGAAATTGATCTGACATCTGGCCTGAAACATAAGGTGAATAGGTAGAGGTGGTTGCTCTCCCCTGGACTCTTTAGCTGGTACCCCTCTTCAAAGCACATAAAAATCCCACCCTATAAGATATTCTGTACAGTGTGGAGGTGGGTGGGAGGAGAGAGGGAGAGTTCCCCTTCCCAGAGAGTCAATTTATCCTGAGCTCCAGCCAGCCTGCAGAACAGCTTAATCAGAGTAAAATCGTGTATCTTGATCCAATTGCCAATTCCTGACAGGCTTCTGTTTTATTGTTTTGCAAATAAATCCACTCAGCTTATCCAGAGATCTGATAGCTGCCAGACAGTAAAGGCCGTGAGCCTAACGGATAGCCCTGAAAATTCCTTGCCAGGGATACTTTGGTGCGTGCTGGCCAAAATCGTTCTGGTGCACCTCATAAACATAACACTATTGCCAAGTTTGAGAATGCATTGGAATCCAGAAACAACACTGAGTCACACTAGTTGTACTGTAAAATTTGACAGTATATTTGGGCTGTACATACACACACACACACATGAAGTATAGGAAGAACATCTAAGTCAGACATAGGATTTGGCCTATATATACAAGAATGATAAAGTAGGACAAAGTGGCCACCCATACAGTGTCTTTAAAAATACTTTGGCATTTGGAATAGGCTGGATTTCATGGAAGTTATGGCTATTAATGGCTACTAGATGAAGAACTGAAAGAGACTGGCTCTGGTGCTGATGTAAATACAATTTTTATTCAAATGTAATTTTTTCCTTTAAAACAATCCTTAATTTAAAGAACATTTTACATTTGAATAAAGAACGTATTTACATCAGCACCAGAGCCAGTCTCTATCAGTTCTTCAACTATCATTGATGCTTTCCCCTTCCACCACTTTATTAATGGCTACTAGCCATTGGCTATTAGTCATTAGCTAGTCATTGGCTTCTAGTCAATGGCTACCATTAATGGCTTCTACATGATGACATCCAGTATTGGAGAAAGCATGTCTCTGCCTCCCTATTTTTATCTGAGACATTGATTGCATGGTTTACATACACTGCATGGTTTGGTATATATGCTTTCTTGTACCTGAGCAACAACACAGGAAGATACCTTATACCAGCTTCCCCCCAGATGTTTTGAACTACAATCCCCTGCAATCTTGAGTATTGGCTATGCTGGCTGAGGCTGATGGGAATTGAAGTCCAAAACATCTGGAGCTTGGGGGACACCAGATCAGGGAAGCCTACCTTATACCATGAGTTTTTCTACATGAGGCATTTGTTGTGCACCTGTCATTCTCTGCTCACATTTTTTAAAACAGATTCTTTAGATGAAATTGTGACCCTCGAGTTTCACTTCTGTGTCTAACCAGCACTTTTGGTGAACATTTTTAGAGCAGGGGAAATGCAGCATTTAATTATTTAAGTGGAAAAAGGCAGGATTTCCTCTTGTGTATTTGCACTATTCCGCTATACCACAATGCTACCTAGAGGTTATGTAGAGGAAAACTAGGAAAGGAAACACTCCTTGTGTAGTGCTTGGATCTCAGTTCTACAGTGAAACTGAAAGTAGATGCAGTGGATTAACAGCCTTGTGTAGAAACCCCCCAGTCAGACGATTTGTTCATCTAGCTTTTGCTGACAGAGGGTGTTGAGAATCTCAGTCTGGGTTCTTCCTCATCACCTGCTACCTAATTCTTTTAATGGGAGATTCCAGGGGATAAACCTGAAATCTTTCACATGCAAAGCATGTGCTCTTCCACTAAGCTATGGGCTCCCCCTGCAGCCAACCATGGGCATTGAAGGCATGATAGAAGGGAGTCTCTACCATGGGAAATGGTGATGTAGTGGAGCAGGAATAGAGGAGAGGGGAGCTCCTGGACCTCTTTCAGAGGAGGAGCAGTGACATCATCTGCTGGAGCACCAGGATGATTGATTGATCCTCCTTGCTTTGGCAAGTGAATGATGTGACAATGAGGTTTTCTAGATTGACAACTGTTTGCAACAGGTTCATATATAGGAAGTTGGAGGATTTATTATTATTATTATTATTATTATTATTATTATTTACAAAATAAGACAAAGTTACATTGACAATATTCCAACCAATATAGTTGTTGCTTCTTCATTATGAAAATGTATATTTAGAAGAATTTTTCAGGTGGAGCTTTGACATAGACTACATTATATAAAAACATTACCAGTTTCAATTTCAATCAAAATTCAATAATTAGAGTAGCCTAGAATAAGGTTAACAGGGGACTGGATCTACGAGCAGTTCCATTAACATAGTTGATAAATGGGGACCATATTGTGTCAAAAGGATCATGTCCCAGCTGCAGGAACCCTGCCTTCTTGACCAGATGCAAAAGAGGGTGGGGCTCCTGCCATTTTAACTGTTGTGATGAAGAGGGAGTTTCACCAGGTGCTGTATGCATAATAATGACACCTGCTGAAATTCCCTTTTCAATACAACTGTTAAAGATACAGGAGCCCAGTCCTCCTTTTCATATGGTCACCCTATGCATGTCTTGCTGCTTGTGTCATGAAGAAATGTTGGAACACACTGGACATTAGGGTGGGCTGATTTTTTTTTTTTTTTAGAAATTAAATTAGTAATAGTGCCGAAAAGTTGCCTAATGTGTCCCTTCGTATACACAAAAGAATATATTGATCTACCTCAATGTCTAGCCGGGCCCCTCTGGCTTTGAAAAAGTCTAACATGACCCCAAGATGGTTTCTCGAAATAATTTTATTATTTATTTTTTATTTAGAAATCAAATTTGTAATAGTGTGGAAAAGTAGCCTAATGTGTCCCTTAGTATACACAAAAAATTATATTGATCTACCTCAATGTCTAGCCAGGCCCCTCTTGCCTTGAAAAAATAGAAAATGATTCAGAATTTTTTGGGGGAACACATTTTATTTATAGAAATAATATTTATAAGTACAATACTTTTTAACAGCGTATTTTAACATCTGCTCCCCCTGTCTCCCCCCCAGACACCAAGATGTACCCCCCTTTTTCCAGCCAGATAAATTCACATGGATTGCCTGAATGCAGCATTTATTTAACTTTTTTCCACCTTTTCAAACAGCAGTTCTATCGTGCCTACTGATCTTTGCATTAAATATTCTGATTGCAAAGTGTGACTTTTAGCCTGGGAATATGTCAAAAGTATGCAAAAGGAGGAAGAGAGCTCTCAGCAGTTCCCTGGAAACCATTTAGAGGGTTCTGGATGCAGTACTTCTTCAGGCAGGATCCCAGATGGTAAAGATTGGGCTGAGATAGCTGCAGAAACCCCCTTTATCCCCTGTTACAGATAAGCAAAGGCAACACAGCTTTCCATCCTTCTTTCCTTCTTCCCTCGTCAGTACAGCCGTCAAACTATTGTCAACTATCAAATGCAGCTAGGAAAAGCGTTGAGCCGGGAGAAGGTGAAGGCAGACTTTATGGTTACTAATATATCTAATAATATATTATGACTAGTATTAAAATACTATTATTAATAGCTTATTGATAAAGGCAAAGCTTAACATAATGAAGCTTTAGAAAATTACCTGATAATATGCAGAAGAAATAAAATGAGAAAGCATATTGCTAAAATGAACAATAAGGTGATTCTTTATTCACAGTATGAAGTAAGGAGATGGAATCTAATAATGTAATCCAATTGTTGGCGAAGCGAATAAAATCTGCTACTTACCTCCCACCCGCCCCCATATATTATATAGAAATATGACTGTAACCTATGTGGTGCCATATTAGAAAGCCCATAAATGTGTTGGGCTCCAAACAAAGGTGACATTTAGATGCTAATCCCAACATTGGCTGTCATTCAAACTCGGTCAATGACAGATCTCCCTTCAAACACTTCTACAGTACCTTGTGTGTGTCAGATTACTCTATACAGTCTTCCTCACAACAACCTTAGGAGGTGGATCACAGTGTCCCTGTTCAGAAGACAGCTTTATTCACCATGGTTAAAGCTGTGGTTTAAGGTGTCTTCTGAACGGGGCCAGTCAGTGCCACATTTAGCCACAAGCCAAGTAAGCCATGGTTTAGGGCCTCATATTATGAGGGGCCTCTACATATGTTGGAGATAACTAAGATGTAAGATAACTAAGGCAGGATCTAAACTACTGCTTTATAGTGGTATTGAAGTGTACTAGCAACAGTTGGGGCCCATGACACATGCCATATACCACTTTCATGCCACTTTCATAGTGTTATATCCTGCTTGGTGTAGATGTGTCATAAGATGAAATCACTTTGGCTTCAATATGTCTGCTGTGACTTATAGCAGAGTTGCCTTATACAGAGGAAGTCTGGCAACACAGCATTTAGTATTGGAGGCAATAAGCACAAACTAAGACAGTTTAAAATAAGTTCAAATCAACTTACTTTATTAGTGCATTTATACATATCTTCAGAAAAGGCTTTCTAACACTGTTTACCTTTATGAGCAACCCCTAATGCTAGGTGGTACCCTTTCGTTACCCTTCCTATTATAATGTGATAGATTTCTTTCTCTTCATTTTTATGGTATGGGGCCCTCTGAAACTTGATATGGTTTAGGGCCTCAATGTATTTTAATCCAGCCCTGGTTACAGTTATTCCAATTTTATAGAAGGAGGAATTAAAGTGGTGGGGGGCTGCAGTGTATAGGCCATCTTCAGGGCTGGCATCAATGGTAAAGATGTTCATGCACATGCTGAGGGACTACACCTCAGGAGGGGACCACTCACAAGAGACCCCTGGACTTGTTGAGGAAGGGTAGTGTGGAGCCTCCAAGAGACACTTTTGCTTCGCATTCAGATTGCAAAAGACCAGGTCCTCTATATTCCCCCCTGGCTAGTTTTGCATTCCATCTCCCCCTGCACCCACCCCGAGTTAGTTCTTCCAGACTCTGAAGTAACACCACAAAAGAAATCCACAACAGACCTTTCTGAGTATCTTTCTGTCATTCACTGGATGTGGATGGGATGGTGTGATTTCCTGCAAAAGAGCTTTGCAAGCCAACCCATAGATGACGTTAGAGAGGTTATTTCAGGCAAAGTGGGGCACATCTGACCCTTGCAACCATTTGTACAATAAAGGACTTGAAAGGCTGTTAGCTTGGACAACCATTTGCTGCAGAAGAGCCTTCCTCAACCTGGTGTCCTCCAGGTGTGTTGGGGGATTATTTGTTTGTTTGTTTGTTTGTTTGTTTGTTCGTTCGTTCATTCATTCATTCATTCATTATATTACTATACTGCCCAATAGCTCAAGTTATCCGGGCAGTTTTCAACAATTACAACCACAAAATACATCATAAAATAAAATATAACATGTAAAAGTTTAAACCTACAAGTACAAACCACAATAAAAACCTAGCAGCCATGCAGAGATTTAAAATACAATAACAACAACTGAGCTTGAAAGATTAAAACAACAGAGATAAAAGACTAAAACACCTGGGAAAATAAGAAGGTCTTCACCTGGCGCCAGAAACAGCACAATGTAGGCGCCAGGCGAGCCTCTTTGGGAAGCTCATTGTGCAGTCTGGGTGCCACAGCAGAAAAGGCCCTCTTCTGGGTAGCCACATGCCTCACTTCCTTTGGCAGGGGCTCCCAGAGAAGGGCCACTGAAGATGATCTTAGGGTCCGGGCAGGGACATGGGAGGAGACAATCCTTCAGATAACCTGGCCCCAAACCATTTAGGGCTTTGAATATTAATACCAGCACTTTGAATCAGGCCCAGACATGGTCTGGCAGCCAGTGCAGATGGAAAAGTACTGGCATAATATGATCACATTGGTCAGTCTCTGTTAACCATCACACTGCCCTATTTTGGATATCCTGATAGCGGGAGCATCCTGGGACGTTGCGCTTGTCGTGGGCACCAATTTTTTTTTTGTAAAGGAGCAGGTAGCGCAGCAGAGAAGGTAACAAACAAAAAAATTGGCGCCCACAACAAGCGCAACGTCCCAGGATGCTCCCGCTATCAGGATATCCAAAATAGGGCAGTGTGATGGTTAACAGAGACTGACCAATGTGATCATATTATGCCAGTACTTTTCCATCTGCACTGGCTGCCAGACCATGTCTGGGCCTGATTCAAAGTGCGTGTGCACTCCCCGCCATCCTGGGGATGGTGGGTGTGCACTCCCCGCCATCCTGGGGATGGTGGATTTGCTTCCCTCCCCCATGGGCACGGAGCCGCCCTGTGTGGCTTCGTGCCCGTTTCTGTTGCTGTGCTTATTCGCGAATAAGCAGGCACCAGGTGGGATGGGCGTCCACACCTCCTGCAGTCTCGGGATGTTCCTGGGACCGCTGGAGGAATCGGGTTTTCCCAGGGTTTCTTCATCCCTGGGAAAACCTGTGCCCATCTCCCCCCCCCCCCCACGGAGTTCCTTTGCATCATTTGGATGCACAGGAAGCACCCAGGGACAGTTCCGGGATGTATATCTGGTGTGGAAAGGGCCAGAGCCTTGTTTTCCTCACCAATATAATAGTGGGGAGAAAAAAGATGAATCAATCCCATTCTGCATCCAGCTTTGGCCAAATTTGCTTCTTTTTTCCCTTTGGTGGGAGGAGGGGAAGAAGCGAGAGCAAGGAAATAATCTTGAGCAATCTTGGCAGTTCATTCCCAGGCTCTGAAGTCATGGGGTTAGGGCCAGAGTGCTCCACTGCCATCGTCTCTCCAGCAGCAAAAGATGAAAGTCAGACAAAATAATCCAAAGAAGTGCTTAACTGTGACTATTAAGTCCCACGGGATTTAGTGGAGTTTACTTTCCTCCGGCTGCGAGGAGAAACTTCGGCTGAAGTCCATTAAGCAAATTAAAGAAGCAGAGGGAAAATAAACATAGATTAATGGAGATAGCCACTTTATGAGGGAAAGGAAACAGTTACTCCTTCTAACAATGCTCCTGAACTGATATTTGGGCTTTAGGGGCCTCTGGGCCTTATAAATGGAGGAGATTATTCACCCCATGTTACTCAGCTGGTCATCATAAAAAGGAAGTTATTTCTCCATGGCCGAGAACTCCTTCAGAAACTAGGGCAATACAGTCTGTAACGTTTCAGCTCAATGCGTGAGCCACAGTCATTTGCTCCGTTGTTTTCAAGTAGGGAATGAAGGCATCGATCTTGGGGCAGGGATCAGGCCTGCCGAAAGGAGGAACCTGCCACGGAGGCTTCCCACATGGCCCAACCCTGATGATAAGACAATCGGATGGGCTTTGTTTCTTGATTATCCAAGAGGAGGAAACCATATCAATGTGGCAAAGCCTTTGGAGAGTCATAGCCAAGTTCTGTGTCTGATCACAAGGACGGGGCTGCTGCCAGGAGCGGGGAGTGGAGGGGTGTGTGCTCACAACGGCTGCCCTGGGCTCAAAATCCAGGACCAGGTCTGGAAAAGGTTGGTGAAGAGGGACCAGATTGTGCCTAGGTAGGGTGACTGTATGAAAAGGAGGACAGGGTTCCTGTATTTTTAACAGTTGTATAGAAAAGGGAATTTCAGCAGGTGTCATTTGTGTGCATGCAGGACCTGGTGAAATTCCCTCTTCATCACAACAGTTAAAGCTGCAGAAGCCCTGCCCTCCTTTTCAAATGGTCACCCTGATTAAGCCCCATAGGACCCACAGAAATAGAGGTTATACATGCACTATGCAGGTGTCATTTGTATGCATGCAGCAGCTGGTGAAATTCCCTCTTTATCACAACAACAGTTAAAGCTGCAGGAGCCCTGCCCTCTTGACCAGATACAAAAGAGGGCAGGGCTCCTGCAGCTTTAACTGTTGTTGTGATAAAGGGGGAATTTCACCAGGTGCTGCATAAGTACAAATGATACCTGCTGAAATTTCCTTTTCAATACAACTGTTAAAGATACAAGAGCCCAGTCCTCTTTTTCATATGGTCGTCCTAGAGTCATGTGCAGGTTTGGGACTACCCAATGGTGAGGTTCACCTGGAAGCTGGTTCTCCCTATGGTGTTTATATAATTACTACATGCAGATGGAACTGGAAAGGATTAGATGCGCCTCATGACTGGGGTGGTGAGTGGTTAGAACCCTAGCTAGAGCAATTATTTGTCCCACCTAAGATTTAAAAACAGAATAAAACCAGAGCTTAAGGTGCAATCGTATGCCTGTTTATGTTTCATGCATTTCCCATAACAGGGCAGTCCAATTTAATTATTTAATTGCATACCATGTTCCGTTATTTTTTTCCCTATATAGCACTTTTCTGAATCACAAGTGTGCACAACCTGAGAGAAAACATTTTTATTGGTTGGGCCAGGAAAAGAAAGGCTGGTTGGCAATTCTACCTATAGGTTCTCCACCCCCCTTCCAAACTACAGGTCAGCACAAAAAGGGAGGTTGGGGACTTGCCTGTTCAGCCTTATTTGTTGATGGCATTTCTATGCTACCTTTCTGAGGCTGCCTCTACACGAGACGTTTAAAGCTCTTTGAAGTCTCACTAAAAATTTTACCTCTACAAGAGCGGAGCGTAAATCGGGAGTTGAGGCCCTTTATCTCTCCGATTATGCGCATTATCGAATGCGCGTTAAATAGCGAGTTTTATTTTGCTCCGGCCGTTAAAGCGCATTTTGCCTATGTGAACAAGCGATTCTCCGCATTAACTACTTGTAAAGCACATTTCAAACAACCGGTAAGGCCACCAGTTGTGCGCTCAATTCTCTTGCGTACAAGCATTTACGATAAAGCGCTTCAGCAATTATGCAAATAATCGGCTAACCAGGCGTCAAACAGAATCCATCTAGAGGGGGTCTGAACCCAACCGAGGCAGCTTACAAAAAGAAAATCAGAAAATAAAACTGTGATCACATAAAAACATAGTAAGGGAACAATCCTATGGCCCCTAGACAGATAGTTCAGATTCCTGGATCCAAGGTTGGCGACTGTGCTCTGACCTCAGGCCCAGGAGTCTGAGCTGCCTGCCCCTCCCCCTTGCAGCCAGTGTGGAAAGTACTGTGCTGGCTGCCTCTCAAAACTTGCAAAAGTGCCCTCCGAGAGAAGGTAAAAGGAGCATTCCCATGGGCAAAGCGGCTAACTCCCTATCCTAATTCCTTTCAAGCTTCCTTCCCTCCAGCTCCGCAGAACCCCAGCTAGACAGGTGAAAAAGCCCATCTAGCCAAAATGAGAAGATACCTTCTTCTACTCCTCAGAGGCTTAAGCCATCCTGATTGGATTGTGCCCTAAAACACTAAAAGCAAGCTTTAAAACTATAACGGCAATTTTAAAAGCGAAGTTAAAAGGATGCATCCTGCCTGCCTTCCGGAATATGAAGAAAGAGGGAGACCAGTCACACCTCCAAAAGGAGTGCATTCCAGAGTTATGGGGCGATACAGGAGAAAGCCATTGCCATGTGCCTGGCAAGCAGAATTCTCTTGATGATCTTCTCTGTGGTGGCCCCCAAATTGTGGAACGATCTCCCTGACGAGGCCCACCTGGTGTCAACTTTGTTATCTTTTCGGCATCAGGTCAAGACGTTCCTCTTCTCTCAGGCATTTAGCAATATCTGATGAGCCTGGGTCTGTTTTTGCTTTTTAGGCTTATAGCTTTTAAAGTTATTATAATTTATTTATTTATTTATTTATTTATTGTATTTATATACCACCCCCTAGCCGAAGCTCTCTGGGTGGTTTACAAATTATAATGGTTTTTAATAGGGATGTGCACTGGATCGGACCCGATCCACGATCCGAGTCCGGTCCAGTGGGAAATCGGATAAATTATCCGATTTCCGATCCCGCAGCTGGATCGGCCGATCCAATCCGAACCGGTCCGAAAAAGCTCCGAACCGGTTCGGCGGATCGGCGGATCGGCGGGCGCCCACTGGCGCCCTCCGCCGCTTCCATTGGCGGGCGCCAGCGGGCGCCCGCCGATGAAAGTGGACAGCGGGGGGGGGAGGAGGGGGGCACTTACCTTCTCGGCCCGGTGGCTCCCGTCCGGCGCCGGCGCCTACTACTACTAGCAGGCTCCGCGGCCTGCTCTAGGGTGGCGCGCCGGGTGATGTCATCACCCGGCGCGCTACTCTAGAGCAGGCCGCGGAGCCTGCTGGTAGTAGTAGGCGCCGGCGCCGGACGGGAGCCACCGGGCCGGGAAGGTAAGGAGGGGGTGCGTGGAGGGGAGGAGGGGGCGCGCGGAGGGGGGAGGGGGGAGGGGGGCCCTTACCTTTCCGGCCCGGCGGCTCCCGTCCGGCGCCGGCGCCTACTATTCCCAGCAGGCTCCGCGGCCTGCTCTAGGGTGGCGCGCCGGGTGATGTCATCACCCGGCGCGCTACTCTAGAGCAGGCCGCGGAGCCTGCTGGTAGTAGTAGGCGCCGGCGCCGGACGGGAGCCGCCGGGCCGGAAAGGTAAGGAGGGGGTGCGTGGAGGGGAGGAGGGGGCGCGCGGAGGGGGGAGGGGGGCCCTTACCTTTCCGGCCCGGCGGCTCCCGTCCGGCGCCGGCGCCTACTATTCCCAGCAGGCTCCGCGGCCTGCTCTAGGATGGCGCGCCGGGTGATGTCATCACCCGGCGCGCTACTCTAGAGCAGGCCGCGGAGCCTGCTGAAAGTAGTAGGCGCCGGCGCCGGACGGGAGCCGCCGGGCCGGAAAGGTAAGGAGGGGGTGTGTGGAGGGGAGGAGGGGGCGCGCGGAGGGGGGAGGGGGGCCCTTACCTTTCCGGCCCGGCGGCTCCCGTCCGGCGCCGGCGCCTACTATTCCCAGCAGGCTCCGCGGCCTGCTCTAGGATGGCGCGCCGGGTGATGTCATCACCCGGCGCGCTACTCTAGAGCAGGCCGCGGAGCCTGCTGGAAGTAGTAGGCGCCGGCGCCGGACGGGAGCCGCCGGGCCGGAAAGGTAAGGAGGGGGTGCGTGGAGGGGAGGAGGGGGCGCGCGGAGGGGGGAGGGGGGAGGAGGGGGCGCGCGGAGGGGGGAGGGGGGAGGGGGGCCCTTACCTGCCCGGCCCGGCGGCTCCCGTCCGGCGCCGGCGCCTACTACTACCAGCAGGCTCCGCGGCCTGCTCCAGGGTGGCGCGCCGGGTGATGTCATCACCCGGCGCGCTACTCGAGAGTAGGCCGCGGAGCCCGCTGGTAGTAGCCGCCGGCGCCGGACGTGCCGAGAAGGTAAGTGGCGGGGAAGGGGGCTTACCCCCCCCCGGAGCCGTCCGCTTCTATCCGCTGGCGCCCGCGGGCGCCAGCGGATGGAAGCAGGCGGCCCCAGGGGGGGTAGGGAGCGCGGGGGAGGGGGTTTACCTGCCGGGGCCGTCCACAGCGGACGGCCCCGGGGGGGGGAGGGAGTTAGGCCCCCCCTTACCCACCCGCCGCCATTTTTTCCTCATAGACTTGCATTGCAATGCAAGTCTATGGGGAAAAAAATGGCGGCCGATCCAAAAATTTCCGATTTTTGGATCGGGATCGGACTCGATCCGGTCCGGGGGGCCTCCGATTTTGTCCGAACCGGTCCGGGACAAAATTGGAGGTCCCGATCCGGGTCCCGATCCGATCCGGGGGGTCCGTGCACACCCCTAGTTTTTAATGTATTTAAATATTATATGTTTTGCAGTTTTAATTTTTGTATATTGTTTTTAAATGTTTTAATCTTATGTTAACCACCCAAAGAGCTTCGGCTATAGGGCGGTATACAAATGCAATAAATAAATAAATAAATAAATAATAATAATAATAATCCAAACAGGTTCATAACAAGACAGACCAAAGGCATGCTCTTCCCTATTTATTTTATTTATTTATTGCAAACTCTCTGGCAGTTCACAAAAATCAAAACCATAAGTGCTATTTAAAGTACAAAACTTAAACCACAATGTAAAAACACAATATAGAAGTATGATATAAAAGTACTAGGGGTGTGCAGTGGATTGGGTCTGATCCACGATCACGACCAGATCCAGGCAAAATTGGATACAATTATCTGATTCTGATCCCTAGCATCTGGATCGTCCAATCTAATCCGATCCAATCCAAAAGGACCTGATCCGGACCGGAAAAATTGGAGGAACCAGCAGGCAGCAGCGGGCGGCCCCAGAAGGTAAGGAGTGTGAGTGGGGGGAGGGGGAGGGGAGGGGGAGGGAGAGGGAGGTCCCTATTTACCTGCCAGAGCCATCCGCTGCCATCCGCTGGTCTCTTCTACTGAGAAACAGCTTCGCGGCATGCCTCTCAGTAGCGCACTGGGTGATGACGTCACCCAGCGCGCTACTGAGAAGCGGGCTGCAAAGCCTGTTTCTCAGTAGAAGGGACCAGCGGGCTGCAGTGGATGGCCTCGGCAGGTAAGGAGCGCAAGTGGGGGGGAGGAGGAGGGAGGAGGAGGGAGGGGAAGGTCCCCACTTACCTGCCGGGGCATTCTGCTGCCTTCCGCTGGTCCCTTCTACTGAGAAACAGGCTTCGCGGCCTGCCTCTCAGTAGTGCGCTGGGTGACATCATCACCCGGCGCTCTACTGAGAGGCAGGCTGCGAAGCCTGTTTCTCAGTAGAAGGAACAAGCAGGCAGCTGCGGGAGGCAGCGGACAGTAGTGGACGGCCCCGGCAGGTAAGGAGCGCAAGTGGGGGGGGAGGAACAAGGAGGGGGGAGTTAGGTCCCGCTCACCCAGCCCCATGTTTTTTGCATAGGCTTGCATTGGGGGAAAGCTTTCTTTCCCCCAATGCAAGCCTATGGCGAAAACACAAAAAATGGCATCAGATCCGAAAATTGGACATCCGATTTTCGGATCAGAATCGGATCTGATCCAATCCAGAAAGCCTCCAATCCAAGCCAAGCCGAGGCATCAATTCCGGTTCCAATTCTGATTCCGATCCAATTTTTTGGGTCCATGCACATCCCTAAAAAGTACAACTAGAATAAAACCAAGCAGCAATACAAAGATTTAAAATAAAGATTTAAAATGCAGATATAAAACAGGAAAGTTAAAAGACTAAGATGATAAGATGTTAAAGTACTGGGAGAATAAGATCTTCACCTGGTGTCGAAAAGAGTGTAATATAGGAGCCAGGTGAACCTCTCTAGGGAGCTCATTCCACAGCTGGGGTGGATTAGGCTGTGGATTAGGCTAAAGAAAGGGTTGGACACTTGTGGCCCTCCAGATGTTTCAAGACTCCAGATCCCATCAGTACCAGCCAGCATGGCCAATGGTCAGCGTTGAAGTGAGTTGTAGTCCAACAACATATGGAGGGCCACCTCTTCCCATTGCCTTGGCTACGAGATTGCTTTTTGGGGGCAAAATCATTGCCTCCATTGAAACTGTTCTGCCCCCGATCCATAAGTTCCTTTTATACACTCTACATCTGTGAAACCCTGAAGCAAAACTTGCTTGAGATAACCCTAAATTGACATCCTAAAGCAGTTTTTTTTTTAAAAAAACCTCTACAGAGCTGCAAAAATTCTCTTAAAAATCCAGAACTCCAGAAATGTTTCATCAACCCTTAATACTGTCAAGCTTGTCAACACCACTGACCTTTCTAACAAGGCAAGAAGGAGCGGGAGGAGGGAATAACCAAGGGTAAAACAAATTCTTGTGGCTTTCCAAAATAACATATAACATCACACTTGATGCAAAAAATAGAAGTGTTAATCCCTGTTTCAGGAACCACATTCTGAATCCAGATTTTTCCTCCTGCAATTTCAATTAATTTATCAATTCACAACACTGCTTCTTGGTCCACACACAGTGCTGGAAATATTTTCAATATGAAAACGCCACAAAAAACAGTTTTTGATGATATTCCAGTTGTCCCTAATGAGAACATAAAAACCTTATACATAATTATAACCATCTTGGAGTAGAGAGTAGGTAGAGTGTTGGTCTTGGACAGTGTTGTAGTGAAGCTGGGGCTCAAAGGGTGGAAGCACCAGGACTTTTTTTATTAGCAGGGACAATGATGTCACCTTCTCTGAGATTACTTTCAATCCTCACAGTAGCTTGGAGTGGGGTGGGGTGGATTTTCCCAGCAACCATATATTGTTATAATGCAAAGTATTTGGGGGTGGCTTGGTAGCTGTCTTCACAGCACTGGGTTGGCGTCATTCTGCTGCCAAACCCCACTGTCCCTGGCGTGTGGTGGCAGCAAGTTGTTCTAATGAGGGGAGACAGTGTGGGCAATCTGGCAGCCGTTAGGCTCACTGGGCCCACCCCCTCTCCCTCCCCGGCTTCTGGTGACCAATAGAAGGTCACCTTCCACCAAGGAACACCCCCAGAATGGCTCTGAGCAAGGACAGACTGGCGGAAGGGCTGGGCTGACCTCGCTCTGCCTGGAAAAGTCGGGGTAAATCCCTGACTTTTCAGCCAAGCATCTTCGCCTCTTTGCCCGGGGGTGACTTCTAATCTGCGGTTGCGTCATCTAGCCAACACAGCATGGATTCGGAGCCACCCCGGGGCAAAGACGATGTCAAGATAGTCCCAACATCGTGAATGGGCAATTAAGACCATTAGCTTCACAAAAGCCCTGCCCCTTGATATTGATCCACATAGTTGCCTGACTTTTTCGACTCTCCTTAGGGGGCCGGCTATGGGGCCTGACTTGATCGGCACATGCACTTCAAAATTTACTACTGCACTTCTGGTCTTTGACCAGAAAGATGAATCTCACTGGCTGGCCATGGGCCATAGGGTCGCGGAGTGGGTTTGCACAATAATTTTCGCACGACCAATAAGCCACTGCAGTTTGCAGCACATGCTGGGTGCCCATGGGTGCCCATTCCATAATCCGACCCCCACTCATAGGTTGTCGTGTCATCCAAACCTGGTAAGGATGCTTTGTTGGCATGGTTAGCAACCACCCAAAATCCATGGGCTGTTTCAGGGTTGTGGATTGTTTGTTAACAATGCTAACAACCTACCCTTGTCAGGTTCAGGTGAGACCACAAACTACGAGCAGAGGTTGGGTCAGAAATGGACGCCCATGCGAACCAGGTCACTGTCTTTTAAATTCAGTCTAGCCTAGGCTGACCAGATAAAATCCAGGTCAGGGCTCATGTAACTTTAACAGTTGTAAAGAAAAGGGAATTTCAGCCAGTGTCATTTGTATGCAATTAGTTCCTGGTGAAATTCCCTCTTCATCACAACAGTTAAAGGTGCATGCACTATACTAGAGTGACCATATACAAAAGAAGGCAGGGCCCCTGCAACTTTAACTGTTGTGATGAAGAGAGAATTTCACCAGGAACTAATTGCATACAAATGACACTGGCTGAAATTCCCCTTTCTCTACAACTGTTAAAGTTACAGGAGCCCTGATCTGGATTTTATCTGGTCACCCTAGTCTAGCCCTCCTGGTACAATCTAACCAAAACCAGTATGTTTTAATTGAACAGGAGAGTCAATCATATGCTTAAGGCTGCAATCCGATGCATACCTGAGAGGACTGAATAGAGTGGGAGTTACTTTTGAGTAAATATGCATAGGATTGTGCTGTAAATCTCCTTCATTGGAATCTACAAGATTTAAATGTGCTTAACTTCGGCTAGATCAGGCGTAGTGTCAATAAATATTTTGGGATGAACACACTTTATGATAATAACATTGCTCAAATGTAGACCTTGAAGCAACAATTTGAGCAGAAATATGTATTTTGGAGTTCATGAATTTGAAATGCATGGGAACCCATGCTAACTAGACACCAGTAACTGATCTCTCTCTAACTTTCTCTCTCTCTCTCTCTCTCTCTCTCTCTCTCTCTCTCTCTCTGTGTGTGTGTGTGTGTGTGTGTGTGTCTTGCTCACCCTACCATTAAACCCATGTTCACTTAAGAATGTACAACTAGACTTGCTAACTGACTAGAACAACAACAGCCAGAAATGCTCCTGTGCCTTTAACACCAGCTTGATCGGCAGAAATAAACAGGAAAAGATCCTTTTTCAGCACAAAGACAAACTTTATCTCTGGCTAATGTCTGCAGGTCAACCGTCTGTTAAAAGCACGGGAACAGAGGGTGGTGAACATTTGGCAACACTACGTAAATCAATCATACCTATTTTCCTCTGTCCAATGTTGGAGGGCCCAGACTTCTGTGGGACCACCAAATTCCCACTACCCTCCGGAATGTGTACATTGTGGAGTGACTCAAGTATTCCAGGTAACCTGGCAAACACATATGTTTGAGTTTAGGTCATTTAAACTTTAAAAAATTCTGGCAGCATATATGGACAGCAGAGATGATGAGATCATCCTTACCCATATTTCAGAATCACACAAAGTCTCCCACTAAGATATGAACCAGTTACACATAAGGCATCATCCCGTTCCCGTTGGAGTCAAAAGCGAGCCTTGCAGGTGATTTGCCAACATTGGCACTTGTACAGCATGTCACATTGTGGCACTCAGTTTTTTTCCATTAGACACCCTCATCTTTCATGCTTTATAACATGGACATAAATAGACCTTTGGCAAAAACTCTTGAGCCTGCAAGCAAAATGCCGGGGCTATGTTCCTGACATTTTTTCCATACACACAGAGCAAATGTAAATAATAATAATAATAATAATAATAATAATGAAGATGTTTTGGATGTTTTTATGCTTTTCATTTTTTTCTGTTAAAAGTATTAAACATAGATGTTTACCCATTTCTTGGGATTATTATTTTTTAAAAAAATCCTGCTCATTTTTATTCCATCATATATATATATATATATATATATATATATATATATAATTGCAATTGGAAGAGCCAAAATGAGCACTAAGCAAAGATGGATGCTTAATTTGACTTGTTGAAATTGCTTGTGGTTGTCCTTAGGATGTGGGGGAAGGGCTGCTTGGGTAAAGATGGCAGGTTTGGAATCCCATGGGGCAGCCTTCCCCAACTTGGTGCCCAATGCCAGCTCCAGCTTTCGGAGGACCGTTGGGCAAAAAACATCAATGGGCCCCTCTCCCCCACTGAGTTAACCTGCTCACCAAGATGGTCATCAACCGCTGCTGCTCCTCTTCCTCATCATTGCTATTGTCTCTGTGCTTGACAGGCAGTGAGGCAGTGAGCAAGAAGGCCATGGCATCTGCTGCTCCTCCTTCTCGCCACCAGCACTGTCTAGGCCAGAGCAAGGGGCAGGGTAACAAGCAGGTTGCAGGGGTGAAGAGGAGGAGCAACTCCAGGGGGCTCTTGTCGGTGGACTCCTGCTGCAGTGTGGGCCATCGGCGGTTGTCTGACCATGCCGACTTTTGATGCCAACCCTGCTGGTGCCCTCCATATGCATTGGATTGCAACTCCCATCATTCCTAGCCAGCATGGCCAAGAGTGGTCCAACACATTCTAACACATTCTGGAGGACCTCAGCTTAGGGAAGGCTGATACAGGAACTCTCAAAATGCAGCTCCCTAACAGAGTTGTCTCCTCACAACTTCCCCCCTGAGTAGATCCTTTCTGGCAGTATACAGTATTTTTCTTTTCAAATCTTAGTTTCAGTGCTGACCATATGTCAGAGGCTTGAATGCATAAAGGAAAGCTAAAAGAGAACATATTCTCAAAGGTGCCAATGAAAAATCAAATCAAATCAATGCATTAAAAAAAACTTTTTTTTAATTGATCCCAGCCAAGAACTTAGAAAACCCAAATTCTAGAAACAGGATAAGCCAGCTTTCAGATATGGTGGTTGTCTTTCTTACACTATATGGCCCTGATGGTTTCCATAATTTGGGTTTTGTACAAAGGACCTCTTGGTTCCAGATCTGCTTCATACATAAGAACATAAGAAGAGCCGTCAGATCAAGGGTCCATCTAGTCCAGCATTCTTTTCACACAGCAGCCAACCAGCTGTCAACCAGGAACACACAAGCAGGACATGAGTGCAACCATGCCTTCCCACCCATGTTCCCCAGCAACTGGTATACATATGCTTACTGCCTGTGCTACTGGAGGTAGTATATAGCCATCGGGTCTAGTAGCCATTGATAGCCTTCTCCTCCAGGAATTTCGCTAACCCCCTTTTAAAGCTATCCAAATTGGTTGCCATCACTACATCTTGTGGTTGCAAATTCCATAGTTTAACTATACACTGTGTGAAGAAATCCTTCCTTTTATCTGTCCTGAATCTCAAATTCATGGATAACCCCATTGGGTTCTAGAATTATGAGAAAGGGAGAGAAAGATGCCTTTCTATCCACGTTCTCCACACCATGCATAGAATATGTTATCTTTTCACATTCTGTCCTGTTTAGGGGCTTCCCTTCTGGTTTTTGTTTGCCTCACATCTGTGGCACAAAAGGTAGCCGAGCGGGCTGGTGATGGGATATAAAGATGAAATGAATAAGAGACGTTCACGGACTGTGGCAGCCTCTAGACTGGAAGGCAACCTCCTGCTATAAAGATGAAATGAATAAGAGACGTTCACGGACTGTGGCAGCCTCTAGACTGGAAGGCAACCTCCTGCTGAAGAAACTGCTGCTCTTTCTGAACTACAGTGGAAATTTAAGTTCCAAATTTGGAGTTGAAAGGATGCAAACTGAGAAGCACATCTCACCCCTACACTGGCCAAATCTCAGCCTTCTCTGAGGCTGAGGCTGCCTCTACACGAGAGGTTTAAAGCTCTTTCAAGTCTCATTAAAATTTTTACCTCTACATGAGCGGAGCACAAATCGGGAGTTGAGGCACGTTATCTATTCGATTATGCGCATTATCGAATGCACGTTAAACAGCGAGTTTTATTTTGCTGCGGCCCGTTGAAGCGCATTTTGACCATGTAAACAAGCATTTCTCCACATTAACTACTTCTAAAGCGCATTTCAAACAACTGGTAAGGCCACCAGTTGAGCGCTCAATTACCTCTCACGTACAGTCATTTACCATAAAGCGTTTCCGAGAAGATGCACATAATCGGAGAACCAGGCGTCAAACTGAATTCTTGTAGAGGGGGTCTAACATGTGGCTAGTTCACAGAAGCCCAGGTAAAGTGCATGTAAGCAGATTCTCTCAGCAAAACATCAATTAAATGCAGCTGCAACTGTCTTCAAATGCTGCTGGGTTAGTACAAAGCATGGCCAAGAGTTCGCGCATAGCTTTTGCCCCAATGTCTGCAGTTAGCAATAGTTCCGCTGCTTCTCTAAAATGCCCCCTAACCCATCTCCAGCTGCACTAATCAGCATATAAACCTAGTGGCCGCAATCTCCTCCACCCAGGCCAGCCGTGTGCTCTGTGAACAAGCCACTGAAAATTTCGTTACGCACAATGATGTCATGATGTGGACCAAAACAAACACAACGGCAATGCCTGAAGCGAGTGTTTCTTTATCCACTAAGATCTGAGACTGTGTCGAAAACACACACAGATTCAAATAGGAAACAGGGGGATGGAAATCCCAAAGGGTCACAAAACCACTGCACTTCGCCTCTCTCACACTCTTGCTTTCAAAGTCATTAAATTCAGGTCATGGGAATGGAGTGGTAAGAAGGATCTGACTGTTTGGAAATGGAGCTTTTGTTCTGCCAAGCATTTATAGTGTACCCATTCTGCCACAAAAAAGCCAAGAACCAACCATGGAGCCTGATAAGGATCCAGTTTCGTTGCCACTGGCTGAAGCCAGAGATTGCCAGGAGGTGGGTGAGACCCAGCTCCTCCTGATGCCATTTTATTGGACAATCCTACATTTTAACCAGGCTGGTCTAAGAGATTTTGTTGCCTGAGGTGAAGGACAAGATGGTGCCCATCCCTGTGCCATAAATGGAAACCAGTCGGACTGGCAGTTGAATCTTCCTTCCATTCTGGTAATGGAATAGCATCCTCCACCTCTCCGGAAGCTAGAAACATACAGGTTTGGTTAGATCCATTCTGTCTGTTTCATGGATTGTGAGGCGTCTTTCATTCTGTTTCCCACTCATTGGCAGAATAGGGACTTTACGTAAGAGGGGTTTGTTCATTGTACTTGCACAAGTGCACATTAATGAAATTGCACAAATCCCCCATGTTAAAAAAACACATTCCCCTAGTCTGCAGAATCCACACAACTCAGAAAAAGCCTGTCTGTTGCAGTAACTGCAGGTCAGACTCATAGGTATCTGAACATTTGAATCCATTGCAGATTTTCCCGACATCCCTAACTCAGGCGGCAGGCTGGTGTAGGCAGCCCAGAACTGGTTGTGTGGCATCCACAGTTCTGTTCTCAGAGAGGAACAGCAGAAGGTGTTCAGAAAGAACAGTGAGAAGGCTGCCTCTTCTCACCCACTCCCAACGTCTGCTGCCTGAGCTGATCACGACACTCTGCCTAATGGTAGGGCTGGCCCTGATTTTTACCAAAATGCTGTGAAACATTTGCCCAGATTTTCACACCTAAGAAAAGTGTTTTTAACAGAGAGAGACAATTCATGCACTAATTTTACATTAAAGGTTTGGGATGCAATGTGCCACCTGGGCTATCCCTGATCCTCTGTACCCAGGTAGCATTTCCTCTTCCTTCTCTTCCCCAGTGTTTGATCCCTGGATGTAGGCACTCAGATTGAAAATATTTCAATTTAGCATACCACCAATGCTGTACAATCTGCTGGGGTGTGGGGAACTGAGGAGCTAGGCTTCCGAGTGGCTTGTTCTGACCGCTAAAGAACTATAGCTCCCAAAGACATTCTCTGAAATCCAAGGCAAATTTGTCAGTGTACTTTTCAGAAAACCACCATCAGGCACACTGAGCTCTGATCATATCCACCACCCACATCTTCCTAGGGCCAAAAAATTCTTAATAAGAAATGAAGAGGGATTGAGGCTGCCTTGAAAAGCATGCATCCAAAAATAAAGCAGACATTTCATAAATTAATCTGATGTTATTGTATTTTATTTTGCATCACTTTCCAAACAGTCTCTAGTTACAAGCGAAATCAGAGTGGTCAAAGCTCAGAGGAACAGATGGAGAAGGACAGATTGGTTGGTGGGCGGGGTGGTGGTGGTTTAATACTAGTATTATTCTCTCCCACATCCCTGAAGGAAAAGTAAAAAAAAGGAATCCATCAGGTTAATGGAGCATTCACGCCTTTATTCTTACGTAAATGGGTCCTTTACAGCCACCACTTGCGCAACAGAGAAAATGCACAATTTCTTGAGCCTCCATTGTGACACACAATGGAGTCTCCAGACAATGGCGGACAGTTGCTGAGCTCTCATTGGGCCTTGTGGAAGCTTGGAGCGTGGGTCCATGAGCACTCTGTAGGTGCCAACTGGGTCCGGAGGGGCAGACGCGGGGGATATGTCAGACTCCTGGATTCATTTGGGCACCTGTGACATCCCTACTTGCCCATCGACAGCAGACTGGGCAAAGCTGCTGGTCCCAGACTTCCACACTGAGATGTACTATATTTCTAGGAACATAGGAAGCTGCTTTATACTGAGTCAAAGCCCATTGGTCCATCTAGCCCAGTATTGTCGACACTGACTAGCAGCGGCTCTCCGGGGTTTCAGGTAGGATTCTTTTCCTTGCCCTGCCAGGAGAAGCTGGGGATTGAACCTGGGACCTTCTGCATGCAAAACAGATTCTCTATCATGCTGAGCTCTGGCCCTTCCCTCAGCTATTTAATTTCTACTTAAATTAGAATAATTATTTCTAAATATGCCTCCATACATATAAATTAGCATATGCAAATATTCTATGAAGTTATGTCCTCTTTTTTTGGCAATTCACAAGTGGCACCCCTAGCTCTGGGGGGGGGGGGGCTTCTGCAGGAGCATAGGTGGGTAGATATAGCACTTCCCTGCTGGTAGCCACACACCCACCCAACAACCCTTGGAAGACCTCCCCTGAGATGTTTCCTTAGCACTGACATAGACGCAAAGTGTCTTATTGTTCAGGGCAGCCATTGCAAAACCAGGTGGCCTCTAGATCACCGTTGGTCATGCTGGCTAGGGATGATAGAAATTGCAGTACAACATAACTGGAGGGAACCAGGTTGGGGGAAGGCCGGCTATGGCCTTTGGCTAAGCTCTGTTAAGTTTGTATTTGCTTCACTGCAGCTTAATTGGGTTTTTTTTTAATGTACTTGCTTTTATGCTTTCAAAGCAGGGGTGAGAAACCTGTAGCCCCCCAGATGTTTTGGCCTACAACATCTCTCATCAGCTCTAGTCAGCATACCCAGTAGTTAATGAATGAATAACTTCATGGCATTAGTCCTTAGACCGTAACAAGACAGCACATCCCCAGTGGTGATAGATGAGGGGAGTTGCAGGCCAAAACTTCTGGAGAACCACACACTGCCCACCTATTTTAAAAGCTTGTTAGCCCCTCTCAGAGCTTCTCTAAACTAACAATTAATAGCATGCTAGTGATTGGCCACTCACGGAAGTTTGTAGGTTCATTTCATGACATTGTCTACATCCAGGGTCCCCCCTGTGCTCTCCCCTGGAATATCTGGGGGTTTTACAGATTAAAAAAACCCAGAGATAATGTGGGAATATCTGGGAAAACGCACCACCTTCCAGCATGTAATCTCAGCATTGTGCTATAATCACACCACCAGATGTTGCTATCTCAGTAAAGTCAATTGGACACATGGAGCAGAAAGCATTCAATTTCAAACCACATGACCACCTGTGTAGTGCCATCAACCATATCCAAGAAAAAAAGTGAACGCGGATAGCCATGGTAAGGCAGCGTGGTTCTCCCCCCCCCCTTTTTTTTTATGTAGAGAAGACAGGGGCGTCATTTTGTGGAAAACCGGGACATAAATATTTGACCTGGAGAAAACAAAAATAGCAGCAATAATGTTTAGGCAGAATTTTGGGAGAAAGAAAGGTCCTCACCCAGTACCTACCACTGCTGTCACACCTCTGAGAGCAGGTGTTACGTGACCAGAGCAATAATCAGAGTAGAAGGAACAACAATACAATGTGAGGGGAAGAGGGGGCTCCGTTGCACTGACCAAAACCACTGGAGCTAGCCAATTAATGATTATTATTTTTGAAGTCCAGCAGGATAGAGGCCTAGAGGCCTACTGGGGAGGAGGCTCTGTTGCCAGCCACCTCAAGCTGCACTTTTGAACTATGCTGTTCAGTCATACCCAGGGGAAGATGCAAACTGGATGGTCTGGGGCTTTGAAGTTGCCAGGGCATAATAGCAAAGGGAGACCAGAGAGTCGGTGGCGCTCACAGTAACCCACTGTCTCCCATCAACAACAGAACATTAATTGTGCCGTGCATGCGAGGATCCTACGAAAGAAGTGTCTTGTCGGGAGGAGGGGGCAGGGAGGAGAGATATACAGGGAGGAGATTTTAGAAAATTGTTGAAAATTACAGTATTCAGCTTTTGCTGACAGTATATCAAAGCCCAACCTTGGCCTTTATGATATCTAAGTCCATGCCGCTTCCTCAGAAAAAAACAACATCCCCATACAATAGGAACATTATGTGCAGGGGGCGGGGGGAAGAGCGGGAGAGAGGGGAAAATACTGATGAGATGAGAATCATTTAGGAATTAGGATTTTGATGTGGACTTTTGAGAGCGTAATGGCCCCATCACAGACATGAACAAAGTATCAGGCTAGAGTGACAATGTCCTGAGGAGACACTTTGAATTCAGCTCTTATTTCAGTTTTCTCGGAGCAGAGGGAGAAAACAAAACAGCCACATAAAACTTCCCTTCCCCCCTCCCCACAACCACCCTGCCAATGACCCAGCTGTTCTGCTGGGTTAGAGTGCTGAAGATGGAACCTTTGTTGTCATTACATTAAACACACACACACACACTCACACACACATACACACCAGGCAAGATAAATTGTAACTGACAGCACAGTCTGAAGCATAAATCCTGTTAGGGACTTATGCTTCCTTTCACATCACTTGTTTATTTATTTACACTTCAAAACCCTGCTCTTCTAACGCAGTTGCTTGCAACAAGTAAAATCACAATCTATTATACGACAACTCTATCAAAGAAAGGATACCTCAAAGGCAGACACAGCAGATAAAACATGGGGTGGATCTAAAACCTTTCTACACGAGGCTTTTATTGGGCGCTTGTGGTTGCTCACTCATGGTAGTTTGGGGGTTCTTTACACGACATTGTTATTCTCCAGGGCATCACCCACTCATTGCAACCAGTTCCTCCGCTGGTTTTAGATTGAGGAAAGTTTGGTCCTGTTTAGAAATGGCGGAATGTGACTGTCGTTTATTTGCGCAATCCTGCTATACTACACCGCCATCTAGTGGTTGTATAATGAAACATACAGAAAGGCAGAGAAAGAAAATCCCCACCAAAAAAAAATGTGTAAAGGAGCCGATCTTAATCCTGCAAAGAATCCAGAAGCAAAAGCCTCGGTCAAGGTGAGTGTTAAAAGCCTAATGTAGAAAAGCCCCCAGGATCTGCCTTTCATGGATAGATGTGTTCTGCTCACAGAACATTCTTCCACCAGATTTTCAGGAATCCCTTCCACAACACCTCATCCCATTCAGCAAGGACCCCCAACTAGGGATGTGTATTGTATCAGTCCAATGTCCGATAACGAACCAATGACGTCCGATGACCAATAACGATAATTTCCTTAGGTGACCCTATCTGACCGGATCTGATATCCATATGTCCGATAACTATTGGACATATCGGATATTCAGACCCCCATTTCAGGTATTTTTGCCATAGGCTTGCATTGGGGGAAAGAAAACTTTTTCCCAATGCAAGCCTATGGGGAAAAACACTGGTCCGGCACTCCCTCCCTCCCCCACTCGTGCTCCTTACCTGCCGCTGCCACTGCTGCCGCCACAGCCATCACCAACCCGTACTACTTCTAAACTTGCTTTCCAGCCTGTTCGTCAGTACAGAGCCATGCCGAGTGATGACGACATCACTCAGTGCTTCTCTGTACTGACGAACAGGCCGTAAAGCCTGTTTAGCAGTAGTATGGTGCAGTGGCGGCAGCGGGAAAGGCTGCAGGTAAGGAGCGCGAGTGGGGGAGGGAAGGGAGAGAGGGAGGGGTCCCCAGGGGTCCCCCTTTACCTGCGGCCTTCCCCGCTGCTACCGCCACCAGTTCATACTACTGCTAAACAGGCCTTGCGGTCTGTTCGTCAGTACAGAGCTGTGCCAAGTGATGTCGTCATTACTCGGCGTGGCTCTGTACTGATGAACGGGCCGGAAAGCCTGTTTAGCAGTAGTACGGGGTGGCGGCGATGGCGGCAGCAGCAGGTAAGGAGCAGGTAAGGAGCACGAGTGGAGGTAAGGAGCATGAGTGGGGGGAGGGAGCATGAGTGGGGGAGGGAGGGAGTGCCAGCCCAGTGTTTTTCCCCATAGGCTTGCATTGGGGGAAAGCTTTCTTTCCCCAATGCAAGCCTATGGGGAAAACACCTGAAATGGCAGTCCATAACCGGATTGAAACTTCCGATATTTATTGGATATCAGATCCAATCAAGTCCTGGTACCCTTCGATATGATCGGATCTGATATTTTTAATATCGGAAATTCCAATCCGATTCCGATATTTCTGGCCATGCACATCCCTACCCACAACTCTCTGTGTAGTATTTTCAGGAGCTGGAGGGGCTGCCATGAGGAGAGGGGGCGGGGTAGTCTGTTTCCACCAGTTCAGTTGCAAGTGTCTACGTCTGGATGCAAACCAAGAGAAAGATCATCAACCTATGATGACAAAGTCTTCTGGAGTAAAAAAAAGAAAGAAAAAAGGTCCCCACTAGCCTGCAGAAGACAAACAGAAAGGGGAAAGGTTTCTATTAGAACCTCATGGGGAAAGAGCCACTGAGAAGACCTGTCTCTTGTTGACATCAACCAGGCTTCCTTTTTAGAGCAGATGCAGAGAACAGCCTCTCCACTTGATTGTAGGATGCAGGCAGGTTCATATGGGAGAAGGCACTCATAAGAACAGAGCCATCCATAGGAATCTGGGGGCCCAGGGCAATAAAATTTTGGAGAGGGGGGGGCTGTCACATACACATGCAAAATGCTTGTCAGGATAGCCCCGCTGTGCAAATTGCCCCCTTTGCCCACCGCGGGCAAGCCTGCATAAGAACATAAGAAGAGCCATGTTGGATCAGACCAAAGGTCCATCTAGACCAACATTTTGTTCACACAGTGGCCGACCAGCTGTTGACCAGGAACCCACAAGCAAGACATGAGTGTAATAGCACCCTCCCATCCATGTTTCTCAGCAATCGGTGTATACAGGTTTATAGCCTCTGCTACTGGAGGTAGCACATAACTATCAGGACTAGTAGCAATTGATAGCCTTCTCCTCCCGGAGTTTGTCTAACCTCCTTTTAAAGCCATCACTACATCTTGTGGCAGTGAATTCCATAGTTTAATTATACACTGCATGAAGAAGTACTTCCTTTTATCTGTACAGAATCTCCCACCGATCAGCTTCATGGGATGACCCCTGGTTCTAGTATTAGGAGAGAGGGACTACACTATTGCTTTAGTTTATACTGGTATTGACAAATGTTGGGGCCCATGACACATCTACACCAAGCAGGATATAACACTATGAAAGCGGTATGAAAGTGGTATATGGGCTTCAACGGTTGTCAGTGTACTTCAATACCACTATAAAGCAGTAGTGTAGATCCTGCCTTTATATACCGCTTTCATACCACCTTCATAGTGCTATATCCAATGTGGTGTAGAACTGGCCCCTGTATTCATCTCCACTGTGACATGGGGCAAAGTAGAATGGAAATCACATCCAAGGAAAGCCTTCCTCACCCTGGTATACAGGGACTAAAATAGCACATGTAATAACTCACATTAAAATAAGGATCCAATAAGCCACAGTTGTCAATAGGACTTCATTCCTATTCCGGTTAGAGATTGAGAACTTCTTATTTCCTTTCCTATATTCAAATGCTTTGGTTATAGCACTGACAAACATTAGCATTTTTTATTATTAGAATTGTCAAGTCTCTTGATCTTTGATCATTTCCCAAATTTACTTGCGAGTAAATGGAAGAGACTTGAAAATCACTAAAAGTGGAGTTGGAAGGATGTTAGGCATTTGTGAAAAATTTCATAACAATCGGGGCAACCCTGTATTTTTAAAGAATATTTGAAACATCGTGCAACTTTTGACAGCTCTGAATGCACGTGGCTTTAGTTGTCATTCTCAGACCCAGAGCTGTCAAAAGTTATATGATCTTTCAAAAATTCATATAAAATACAGGGGTGGAGGGATTGTTCTGAAATTTAATACACATACTTAGGCATATCCCATAAGCACTGTGGGCCACTTTCAAGTCTCAAATTTATAAAATAGAAAAGTTATAGGATTATAAATGGCAGTCTGATATTCCGATAAAATCCAAAAATTATCGGACCGAAAATTATCGGATCCGATAATTTCAGAGGGATTTCTATCGTATCATTATCGTTAATCGGATGTCCGATAATGCCACTATCGTATCATTATCGGACTTTGGAACAATACGATATACATCCCTATGGGTTACCCTACAAATATGTGAAGGTCAGATCAGCAGCCACAAGGTTACCCAGTTCTGCTCCTCTATCCAGATATGAATAAATAATCCCAAATTAGTTCTAGATGCATGTAATGTGGCAGGCAGGTATCTCCAGGTATCTCTTAACCTATGGGAACAAGCATTCCTGGCTTGCAAAAGCCCATTCATATATTGTATGGAAAATGTTTTAAAAGAAGCAGGATTTGCTTGCTCACTCAAACAAGCAAGTTCTTGAGATCTGTCAGTAGCTGCTGAAATGTGGCTTTCTGGGGACTGCTGTCAGGAGCCAATCTCGAGTGCAAGTTAAATCCTGTTTTAGAAAATACAACTTACATTTCCCAGTGTGTTAATAACTTGACCTCCTTGAGAGGTCCTGCTGTGTGTAGTGAAACTGTCTATTAACTCCCTCTTGTACTGCTGGTTTTGGTATTTAATCTCCTGCAGGAATTTTAGAAGGTCAAAGTCCCTTTCTTTGAGGAATGCCATACAAGCAGTAAAACAAGCGCTATCTGCCAGCTATTTTTGCAGGTATTTTTAGTTGAGAGGCAATGTCTTAGTTTAATAAGGAGAGGGGCAAGAGCTATATACAGAGCACAATCCAGCAAATGGATTGATGTGCCTGGAAATCAAGGGGTTTATGTGTGCCTAATTCTTGCTGAACTGTGACCAGAGTCTCAGGATTGTGGCCTAGAGGCAGTGTGGTGCAGTGGTAAGAGTGTTGGACTGGAACTGGGAAGATTTGATTGAGCTAGTTCCCACTTGGCCATAAAGTTCCCACTTGGCCATAAAGTTCAAGTAGGTGAATTTGAGTCAGTCACTGACTCTCAGCCTAACTCGTTGTGCGGATAAAATGGAAAGGAGGCGGTTCAGGCATGCTGCTTGGGCTCCTTGGAGGAAAAGGTGGGATATAAACGTAACAAACACATAGTGGTGTCTACATGCCACCCTTTCGGATGTTGATAGCATTTAGGCTGACCAGATAAAATCCAGGTCAGGGCTCATGTAACTTTAACAGTTGTAGAGAAAAGGGAATTTCAGCCAGTGTCATTTGTATGCAATTAGTTCCTGGTGAAATTCCCTCTTCATCACAACAGTTAAAGGTGCAGGCACTATACTAGAGTGACCATATACAGAAGAAGGCAGGGCCCCTGCAACTTTAACTGTTGTGATGAAGGGGGAATTTCACCAGGAACTAATTGCATACAAATGGCACTGGCTGAAATTCCCTTTGCTCTACAACTGTTAAAGTTACAGGAGCCCTGACCTGGATTTTATCTGGGCACCCTAATAGCATTGTTAAGTTCTCAATCCAATGCATTACATGAGGTGAGCATTTATCCTTCCAGTGTTGTAGTATCAGTCTTTTGGCTGCCAAAAGAGTGTGGAAAATCCATTTAAGCTGACCATGCATTATCTTCCAGGAAGCAGGTAAACAATTTAGAGCTTCTCTGTATGAGTGATTTATTGTTAGGGTGACCATATTTGGCAAACCAAAAAAGAGGACACCCTGTGGGGGTGGGGTGGGAAAGCGGCTTTCCAGGGCCTCTGGGAAGTGCATCATCTCCCCCCCCCCTTGCCACCTTAAAGGCCCTGGAGTGGAGGAGGGGAAAGTGTGTCATTCCTGCCCCCCACTGCTCCAATTGGGGCCTTTTCTATAATGTCCAGGAAAGACACACTTTCCCCTTTAAGGCCCTGATTGGAGCAGCGGGAGGGAAATGACCCACCTCCAGAAAGCACATCATTCCCTCCCACCATGCTAATGGCGGCCTTCAAGGGGAAAGTGTGTCTTTCCAGGACATTGTAGAAAATGACAGAAAATCCCCCCTGACACCCAGGATGGAACAAAAACCAGGACAAATCCGGGGAAATCCTGACAGTTGGTCACCCTATTTATTGTACACTCTTGTTTGGTCGCTCACGGATGTTTGGGGGTCCTTTACATGACATTATTAACCTCCAGGATGTCTCCCACACTTTCCCCTCTTCATCCCGCTTTCAAAATGATCGGATATAAGCTGTAATAACTGTTAATGGTGCCATATCGGCAGTGTGAAATGCCAGCAATACATGATAATTCAGCCACTAGATGGTGATGTCTCATTGAACATATAGAGGATTGCCAAAAAGGGAAGTTTTCAATTTCAAATCATGTGTTCACTGTCTAAAGGAGCCCATCATAAACCCAGAAAGACTCCAGATGAAGAAAGCCTGGTAAGGATATGGGATTCTTGCTTAATGTAGAAAAGCTCTTAAAAGCACATGTACATCAGTAAATATTAAAGAGCGTTCCAATACTTAAAATTGATCCCTATAACAACCTGCTCCCCCAAAGAAGCTACTACTGGGCATTTCCTTTTTTCTTTTCATGAAACCCAGTGAGACCTATAGAAACCATTTTCCTGATTTATATTGTGTGTGTTGGGCAAACATACCATTCTCACCTAGCTTGGTGGTGTTGGTGGTGTTGGTGGTTATAAAGGAACTTATCCAATATCCTCTCTCCAGAAGTCTTCTGTTCCAGGGAACTTTTAGTTTGCAGATTTCTTTTGGCCTGTTAAAGCTTTCACACAGTCCCTTTCTACCAGGATGGGATGGGGGAAGACAGTGAGGACAGGGCTGGAGCAAAATGTAGCATGATGGGGTGTAGCTTTGAGCCATGAGCAACTGAGACTTTTCTAATACTTTTCTAAACATGAATGAATATGCTAAATACCATGAAAACGGGAGGCGTGATAAATTGTGCCACTCCCCCCACTGCCTCCGCCCCTGCAAGAAAGCCCATTGCCACTGGCCTACTGCCTGTAGGGGGCGCTCTGGAGAGCCCACCAGCCGCACTCTCGCTGTGGCATTTGCCTTTCTTTGGACATCTGCCAGTTTTCATCTCTTGAGGAATTATGCCACGTTTCCTCCTGAAATGTTCATTTTATTGTTGTTGTTATTGTGACCAAATGACCTCTTGAAATTCTCCACCCTATTTGTGGGCAGAGGAATTCTCCAATAATTTCTCACAAGTAGGGCTCGCCACTGGCAAGGGTGGCAGCACAGCTTCTTTCTTTTTTTTCCTAAGGCTTTTTTTCTTTTTGTCTTTATTTTTTTGCACTGCCACTGAAAGTGGCAACAGCAGCAACTGTGTTGGCAGCCTGGTGCCCATTTTCCATTGTCCACAACACCCCATACCCAGCATCATTCTGGGGCACTGATGGGGGGAGGCAAAACCCACCCAAAAACAGAGAAGAAATTTGCTGAAATTATGCAAAGTAGCCTTTTATTTGTTGTGGGGGAGTAAGAAGAGAAAAATCCTAGGACTTCTATGAGAAAAATGCCCTTTGAGAAATTTTGGCTCAGCTCTATTTAGTTTTTTTTATTATTATTATTTATTACATTCACATCTCACTTTTTTTCTTCCTTAAGGAACCCAAGGCAGTGCACATAATCCTCCTCCTCTCCATTTTATCTTTGCAACAACAACCCTGTGAGGTAGGTTGGGCTGAGAGTCTGTGACTGGCCCAGAATCACCCAATGAGATTCCATGGCAGAGTGGGGCCTATAACCCAGATCTCCCGACTCCCAGTCTAAGCGTTACACCACGCTGGCTCTCTAGTTGCTATTCTTCAGGGTTCAGCACCTTCCCCAGAATCTCTCAAATATGACATTTATAAGGGTGGGTTGTGGCTACATCTTGTCTCTAATAGAGGTGCAGAGAGATATGTATACAGTGAAGGACAGGGTATTCATGCACACTTCTCGGCCACCTCGCAAGAATCCTGAACCCAACCTATGAGAATTGCTCCAAAATTTCTTCTCCTTTGAATTTGTTTTCAAAAGCAATTTCTTTTCTATCACATTGAATGAGAATGGTCAAAAATAACGTGGAAGAAATTTTCAGCAGAGCAGTCGAGAGGAAGAAACAGCTGAAGAGTGCTGCATCAAGATCAGCCTTCCCCAACCTGGCGCCTTCTAGATCTGTTGGACTAGAACTCCATCATGGTGAGGCTGGGGAAGATGAGAGTTATAGACCAACACAACTGGAAGACACTAGGCTGGGGAAGGCAGGGTTGGATTCGCCTCCTCTCATACGTACCTGTCCTTCTCCATGATCCCCTGTCATAAGACATGAGGCAGGTGGCTTTGAGGAAGAGGGCCTTTTCTGCTGTGGCTCCCAGTCTGTGGAATGAGCTCCCTAGAGAAGTTCGCCTTTATGTTTTCCCAGTATTTTAGCATTTTGCCATCTTTTAGCTCTGCTGTTTTACATCTGTATTTTAACTCTGTATTTTAACACCCTGCATTGATGCTCAGTTTTATTCTGGTTGTATTTTTAGATTGTGGTTTTAATCTTCCATATTTTATATCTTACTCTGTTCCCTATGGTTTTAAATTTTGTAAACCAGCCAGAGTATAGAAATGAAATAAATATATACATAAATGCATAAATAAAATCCTCCCTATGTTTCTGCTCAGAAGCATTCTTTCTTCTAAGAAATTATTATTATTATTATTATTATAATAATATTTATTTATATCCTGCCTTTTCCCCAATAATGGGACCCAAGGCGGCTTACAAATGAAAACATGTACAGTTAAAACAAATAGTGAATTATAACAAATTATAATGAAACGCAGCTCAGTTTATTTATTTTCATTTTCTTGCAATACAAATCCTGTTTTCTTCTTTATAGCTAATAATACAGGAGGGAAATGAATTTTGCTACCTTTCCTCCTTCTTTGCTGCTCTGCATATCCTGCATACTCCAGATGTAGAACAGATAATGGACCGTATTTTGTGTCTTCTTTTTTAAAACACACACAACAAAAACAAACCTGCAGTTGCTGTTTTATGTGCGGTGAGATACCATCAGTGGCAAGTCAAGCGTTGGGAGATTTCTTTGACAGTCCTCCCAAACATCCGATTACCACTGTTCTTCTCTTGTTCCCCACTTCAAAGGGATTGGCTCTCCCTTACACCATTTCCCCTCCCCAAGCGTCTTCTATTCCAGCTATCGAGAGTAGCAGACTGTATTTCTAACCAGGTTTAAGAAGACACTATTATTCTTATTGTGTGCACAGGACTTGACTTGATGTGGAATCTGGGCTAATGGCCTGACAAATGCAAATTCCGAGATGGGCAGGTCTTGTGGAATTTTGCGGGTTTTGTAAATCCTTCAAATCATTATATTTTCAACTGCCAGGTTCCCAAAAAGTAGTTCAAGTTCATGAACCTACTTTCCTCATAAGCCGATACCCTGTTTCCCCCACCCTGGTGTGATTCATTCTATTAGCAAGATTTTTTTTCCAGTGAAAGAGGAACCGTGTGCTATTTTATGTACAGCACAAGAAACAGAATAAACTTAAACTATGCCTGCCAAAACTAAGTGCCTTCTAAACAGAGTTTGTTTTGTTTTGTTTTAATTGGACTTCTTCAAACATTTGCTCCAACAGTTCCTCTTGACTGGGGACAGCCCCAATAAAATGGTACCTATCTATCTCTAGGAAATCCTTATTTCCAGTTGGTTCCTGTTTTGCTTTTGGGGGATCCCTTTTGAAATATTTTATGCATTTGCGCATATGTGTGCTCTGGGTGAGCATGCATGCGCATGAATACTAAAGAACCATTAGAACACATGTCTACCATTTCACATCCTACAACTAGTGGTGGGCAAATGAACTCCACCTACTTAGGGTCAGAACTGGACGCTAGAAAACCCTTGCTCTTGTGGGCCATTCACAAATCACAATGCTTCTTGGAGGATTAGACTATCAATGGTCACTAGTCATGCTGGCTTTATACTAACTCAAGTATCAGAGGCAGTAAGCCTCTGAATACCAGTTGCTGAGAGAAAAGAAAAACAGAAGGGTGCTCTTGCACTCATGTCCTGTTTGTGGGCTTCCCATAGGCATCTGGTTGGCCACTGTGGGATCAGAATGCTGAACTAGATCTGTGTAAATAGGATGCTGGGTGAGATAAGCCTTTGGTCTTATCCAGCATGGTTCATATGTTCTGCTCCTAACTTCCAGGACTCATCAGCAAAGCTCTCACCAACCTCACCACTGTCATTAACAACTGATCATTGCATTTTTTCTTCTTCCACCCCACAATAAGTTCTGACATGTAATGGGGGATTGTTTCTCCCTAGCACCTCCCCCACCTATGGGGAAATTGCTCCTTGACTGGGCAATTCCACCTTTGGGGTTTCTTTTTCTCGTTTTCTTTCTTTTAGCAAATGCTTATATTTCAGGGCCTGAGGAACTCTTTGTTACTATAACTCAAGGGTTCTACAATCTGACCCTTTTCTGCTGCCCCAGATTCTCTAAGAATACTGTAAAACGTTCTCATAAGAAGCTTAGGTGTGAGATGGGCACCAATACTAGAGACAAGATCAACTATTAAACAAGTTAATTTCTTAAAAGGATACTTTGTACATAAGGGAATACTAATATTTACTTTGGGTTTTTTAAAAGAATGCTTGCTGACTCAGGGACTCAGAAGACCCTGTTGCTAATACAAGCCTTTAATGACTTCTTTACCTCAGGCCAAATTTCCTAAACTTTCACCCTAGCCAAATACACTCACAACCAGATCCAGTTCTTGGGTACAGTCTTCCTCTGACTCCCAAAGCTCATTCTGTTGTATTTTTGGCTGCTTGGACAGTTTATCTGGGTTATTACTGTCTGCTTGTGAAACCTTCTTCTGGCAAGATCTTAAGGCAGCCTCCTGTTTCCTACTCCTGATCTTCACCAGTCATGTAAAGTTATCCCACAGAGAAGGAATAGTTTAATATTTGGGTCTTACCTATTCACTTTCTCCTAGTCCTTCTATATCAGAGTGACCATATGGAAAGGAGGACAGGGCTCCTGTATTTTTAATAGTTGAATAGAAAAGAGAATTTCAGCAGGTGTCATTTGTATGCATGCAGAACCTGGTGAAATTCCCTCTTTGACATAACAGTTAAAGCTGCAGGGGCTATACTAGAGTGACATCATCACCTGGCGCGCTACTGAGGGACAGGCCGCGAAGCCTGTTTCTCAGTAGATTCCGAGCACCGGGGGAAGCGGACGCCCCAGCAGGTAAGTGCCTCGCAACGCCGCCCGCCCCCCCACGCAGCGCCGCCCCCCCCCACGCCCCCCCCCACCTGCACCGCGCCACACCGCCCCCCACCCGCGCCGCCCCCCCACGCCATGCCGCCCCCCCGTGCCACGCCGCCCCCCACCCCATGCCGTGCCGCCCACCCGCGCCATGCCGCCCCCCACCCGTGCCGCACCCCCCCCCCACCCGTGCCGCGCCACCCACCCACCCACCCGTGCCGCGCCGCCCGCCCCGCGCTCCTTACCGGCTGGGGCGTCCGCTTCCCTCCGGTGCTTGGAATCTACTGAGAAACAGGCTTCCTGGCCTGTCTCTCAGTAACGCGCCGAGTGATGACGTCATCACCCGGCGCGCTACTGAGGGACAGGCCGCGAAGCTTGTTTCTCAGTAGATTCCGAGCACCGGAGGGAAGCGGACGCCCCAGCAGGTATGTGCCTCCCGCCGCCAGCCTCCTGCTACTGCCGCGTAACCCCCGCCACCCCGGTTTGCCCCCGCCGCCCCCCGGTTGGCCCGGATCGCCCCAGGGCCATCTGGTCACCCTTTGGGGGGGCTAAATTTCCGGATTTGGCCCCCCAAAACAGTTTTTCCACCTGCATGCGAATTTGCTCCCCATTTCCCAGGCATGCCCGGACAAATCCGGGTGGATGGTCACCCTAGTTAATGTGGAGGCATGGTAATGTGGTGGTTACACTTTTACCTGCAGGACTGGTTCCAGAGGGTAATGCCAGGGGATCTGCTTAGACCTTTGGCATCTTGTCACCCATGCTCATTAATATCTATATAAACCTGCCAGATTAAGTGTCTCCAGTATGTTGATACCCAGCTCTATTTCTCCTTGTCATCTGACTCAGGTGTGGTTGTAGAAAAGGTGAATCGGTGGCTGGGTTTGTTAATGGGATGGATGAGGGCCAGTATCTGCTCTTTTCATCTCTGTGTTTATGGTATTATTTGGGTTGCAGTTGTTATTGTTGTATTCTTGTAAACCACCCTGGAATCAATGTTTGATGAAGGGTGATTTATACATATTTAAAATAGATAAATAAATGCCAGGGTGGATCTTGCTGCTATGATGCCATTGTCTGTCTGTCTGTCTGTCTGTCTGACACACACACACACACACACATACACACACGTTCATTGTATGTAGAAATAATGTCATCATACTAAGAATGCTCATGAGGACTAGTGCCATTGCATAAATCCCTGGGGTTCAGTAAAATGGTTGACCAAAGTTTCCGAGTGTTCCTGGTAGGGGGAGGTTCTGTTAGAAAAGAGTTTATCCCCCTCAGTTTATCAGATAATAAATGCAGCATGCCCTAAACCGTGCTTGTTTCAAGTACTGAGGTCATTGAGACACAAACACTGCAAACTTAAATGGCAGCTGGAATGTCTGGCACTGCAGAATATCACTGACATGCTTCAAGCTCAGAAGGATCTGGCTGATAATTTTCATCCCTTAAACCCACTGGGGATGCGAGTAGGATAAAACAGAGCATTCAACATGATCCTAAAGACCCCTCTCAAGAAGACCTAAGGTCATGTTCCTGCTGCCGCTTGGCTTTGTTATGTGAAAGGGTAAGACTTTCGACTCTGCGAAAACAGGTTAGAGAAGAACTAGAGGCATTTGGGTTAATGTACAAGAACAGGGGGGGATTAAGAGGCCCAGTCAATTAAGGTGATCCTTTTAAGGCTTTACCCTTTCACCTTCCTGAGCTTGGTTTTAATTCCTGTTCAGACTGATATGACTAAACTCATTCTAACCTGACAGCTGACACAGGTCAAATGTTAACTGTGCGCTAGCATTAAAAGGCAAAATTCTCAGGGTCTCAAAAGAATCACAAAGATAAATTACACAATGACAGTAGCAGTGGGAACTTTGTGTTGCTGCTGTTGCTATTCCTCTGGGCTCAGTCCAGATGCTTGTTGGCAAAGGTGCACTACACATACTCTGTGGATGTGGATATGCATTCGAAAGCTGCCTCAAACACGGGACCATCCTAAGATAGGCTGACCAGATAAAATCCAGGTCAGGGCTCATGTAACTTTAACAGTTGTAGAGAAAAGGGAATTTCAGCCAGTGTCATTTGTATGCAATTAGTTCCTGGTGAAATTCCCTCTTCATCACAACAGTTAAAGTTGCAGGCACTATACTGGAGTGACCATATACAAAAGAAGGCAAGGCCCCTGCACCTTTAACAGTTGTGATGAAGAGGGAATTTCACCAGGAACTAATTGCATACAAATGACACTGGCTGGAATTCCCTTTTCTCTACAACTGTTAAAGTTACATGAGCCCTGACCTGGATTTTATCTGGTCACCCTATCCTAAGACATTTTGCTACCTGAGGCGAAGGACAAGATGGCACCCCTCACCATTCCATGTACAGAAGACAGCTGGACCAGTAGTTGAATTGTACTTCCATCCTGGCGATGGGATAGTGTCCTCCACCACACCTGAAGCAGCTTAGGTAGCCCAGGACACAGCTCTGTCCTCAAATAAGGTGTGGGTGGGAGGGTCACACAACTGGGAGGCTGCCTTCACTGCTCCCAGCATCTGATGTTTGATATGATTGCCTCACTCTGCCTAATGGTAGGGCCAGCCCTGCTTATACTAAGTCAGACATTTGTCCATCTAGCTCTGGGATGCAGAACCTCAGGTCCATGGGACAAATCCAACCTGCCTAGTGTTTGAATGTTCTCTAGAAGGCCTTACACTCCTTTCCTTGGCCCCACTCTCTTTCTCCCCAACTGCTGATTGTTTGGTGGTTTCGGGACTTTTGTGCAGTTTCCCCCACCCCATTCTGAAAGGTTGGAATGCCTCTGCTATGCATAGTTACTGGCAGTGAGCTTTAAATTAAAATATGCTGGCATTGTTTTGGGGTATTTGGGCCTCATCCACCCTTGGAATGGAGGTTGCAGAAATTGCATAACTCCTACCTTGCATGAAGGCCCCATTTATGCAAGATTAAAGTTGTGAATGGAGCATTCAAACCTTTAATCTTGCATAAACGAGACCTTTACGGCAGCCATTCACACAAAGTAGGAGATATGCAATTTCTGGAGCTTCCATTGTGTACAACAAAGGAGGCTCCAGACCAGGGCAGACGGCTTCTGAGCACTCTCACTTGAAGAGCAGACTCGCAACGCAAGCTGAGTTTGTGGGATGGGTGGACGCAGGGGAGACATCAGACACCCAGACCCAGTGGGGGCCTGTGACATCCCTAACTGGCACTATCTCTTCAGGGTTTTAGGTGGCAATCTTTCCTGTCCCTACTGGGGATTGAAACTGAAGCCTCCTCCATGCAAAAAGCATGTGCTCATTAGAAAGCCAAGCTGCCTATCTGCACTTCTTGGCTATTGATAAGTTTCTGATCTGATAGGTTTCTTGTGGGCCAAATTAACTATTTGGCTAAAGATGGGGTAGAGCATCATCCCATCCAAACCAGGCTACCTGCTGCAGTTTTGCGGCATTAATTAACAAATCTTCTGCACAGACAGAACGCACATATAGCTTCCTTCTACTCTAATATTCATGAATGTTCTCTACTACTCACAGCACATTAACTACTTCTTTGTCACATTACACAAGAGCGGGAATATTTGTCACAATCCAATAACTCAGGCAGTACATGAGATTCACATGTGCTTGCAGTACCCTACATACACAGGGAGGCCTCCTTAGTGCAGGCTATTTATTTATTTGTGGCATTTATATACCACTGAATATGGTAAAATCTCTCAGTGGTTCACAATTTTAAAATACAATATTAAAACACCTAATTAGACATGCAGCTTTAAAACACAGCCAAAAAAACACTTCCAACTACGAGCCTATCTACTAGGGGTGTGCATGGACCCCCAAAATTGGATCGGAATCGGAATTGGAACCGGTGCCTCGGATCACATTGGACCGGAGGCTTCCTGGTTCGGTTCGGAGCTGATTCCGATCCGAAAATCGGACGTCTTTTTAGGTGTTTTTGCCATAGGCTTACATTGGGGGAAAGAAAGCTTTCCTCCAATGCAAGCCTATGATGAAAACATGGGGGCGGGTGAGTGGGGACCTAACTCCCCCTCCCTCCCTCCCTCCCACCCTGTCCCTGCCCCTCACTCACGTTCCTTACCTGTCAGGGCGCCCGCTTCCGTCCGCTGTTCCCTTCTACTGAGAAACAGGCTTCGCGGCCTGCCTCTCATCACCTGGCGCGCTACTGAGAGGCAGGCTGCGAAGCCTGTTTCTCAGTAGAAGGGACCAGTGGACGGCCCCAGCAGGTAAGTGGGGACCTCCCTCCCCCTCCCCCTCCCCCCACTCGTGCTCCTTACCTGCCGGCGTCCTGCGCTACTGTCCGCAGCTTCTGTACTACTGATAAGCAGGCCTCTGCTTATCAGTAGTACGGAAGCAGTGGACGGCAGTGCGGGATGCCAGCAGGTAACGGGGGACCTCCCCCTCCCTCCCCCTCCCCCTCACGCTCCTTACCTGCTGCCTCCTCGCTGCCATCCACTGCTGCCTGTTCCACAATAGAGCGGGGGGCACCGAATGATGACGTCACCCGGCGCGCTGGTGCTCTATTGTGGAACAGGCCGCAAGGCCTGTTTCTCAGTAGTACGGAAGCAGTGGGCAGCAGTGGATGGCAGCGAGGAGGTAGCAGGTAAGGAGCACGAGTGGGGGGAGGGGGAGGGAGGGGGAGGTCCGATCCTCCGATCTTTTCCAATCTGGATCAGGTCCTTTCAGATCAGATTGGATTAGATCGGACGATCCAGATGTTAGGATCGGAATTGGATAATTTTATCCAATTTCGGCCGGATCAGTTCTGGATCGTGGATTGGACCCGATCCAGTGCACACCCCTACTATCTACACTACTGCTTTAAAATGGTTTAAAACAGTTTATAACAGTTTTGAGAACTGCTGGGGCCCAGGACACACTCCATATACAGTTTTCAAAACGTTTTCAAAGTGTTTTATCCTCCGTGTGTAGACAGGCTCTACAATAAAAAATCAAGGAGCAGTAAAATGGAGTGGCAGAATTAATTTACTTATAAGTCAGGGAAAGCCTGGGTGAACAAGTGCTTTTTCAGGAAGCTTTTAAAAGATGTCACTTTTTCTGCCTCCTGAACTACATGAGGGAGGGTTTTCCAGTAGGTGAGTGCCACTGCAGGAAAGGCCCACTGTCTGGGTATTTTATGATGACATTCTGTTTATTTTGGAATGACCAGCAATGCCGCCTCTACTGATCTTAAAGGTTGCCTAGATATGTATAAGGGAAGGCTGTCTGCTAGGTATCCTGATCCCAAGTTGATTAGGGCTTTATATGACAGTAACACAAGTTTATACGTGGCTTGGTAGCAAACAGGTAGTATGTTATGGGTAGGGACTCCCCTTGCATACATACAACCCACCTGAGTATACAAAGGCCCCTTGAAGCTTTGGGTGTGACCCATATTCTGCTTGTGGTGATATTTTAACCACTGGCATGTTTCTCAGCAGGAGCAGGAAAAAGAAGCCCCTCTGTACTGATGGGAAATATTTGGTAATGATGCCTCCTGTTAGAAAGGCAGTTAGCAGAGAAAGAAAAAAAGGCAGAAGAACACTCACAATATAATCTTGCATATAATATGCAGGTACAGCACACAGTTTCAAAGAAGGAGTTTGTTCAGTCTATAACACTGGAAGGAGAGAGAGAACAAACACAACTGCTCCCAGCCATGAAGGAGATCAGAGAGAGGCGAGGTGGGGGGGGGGGAAGTAAGGGGAGGACAAAAGGAACAAATCACAAGAAACTACACTGTAGGCTATAGAGATCCTAAGACTAGCTATGGCCTTAATTCCCATGTACTAACTGTAACACTGCCCCCTTCCAGTAATTTGCAGACAAGGTTGCAATATTCCCAGCATGCATTACAGATTTCTAACATGTATTAGAAGCCAGGTCCATTCTGCACATACAGGATAGGACAAGGGCAGATAGGAGATAGATCTGGCTCTAATGGTGACCCTCTAGGAGATTTGCAGTAGATCAGCAAGGATTTCTGATTCCCAATTGCTTAACAACAAATTGGCTTCCATTACTACCCTATATCTCACAGAACTAGATTTTTGTGCAGAAGGGCTGTGAGCTCTTGTCAGTTTGGGAACTCAAAACAAATTCCTGGGCTCAGAATTCTTTAATTCTAAGGGTCAAACTACACAGTATGTGAAATATGTAGCATCCAGCTGACCTTCTCTTTCGTTCTTATTCTAAAGCACATAGGGCCCTGTTCTCAATTGGGACCACTGCGCATGAATAGGAGGAGTAGGAGTCTTCCGACCCCTTGCGCCACTTATTTTCCAAAATTTGTCCTGCACAGGGACTTTAAAAAAAGACAATATTGGTGCCAATGAGGGCTTTTGGGAGGCAGATTTTGAGAAACAAGTGGACAGGGGGAGAGGTTTAAACTTTAAACCTCCCCTTTGCATCCACAATGGTCAGGGGCCTGTGTGGTTACTTTCAAGTAAGAAAGAGACTGTCAGCTGCATGCTACGCATTTAACATGTAATGTTGCTTGACTCTTAGTGAATGTCTTTTGCACCAGGCTCTGGTTGGTGGATCCCAACACCCTGACGTTTGCCCACCCAACAGGCAGAATATAGAACATGACTTACAGATTGCAGACATATGCAAACCCAAGCTCTGCTCATTGTGGCAGTCAGCCCTTTAATCCAGGCTTGATGGTGCTAGATCAAATCCAGTTCCATTCCGACATATCATTTTATTTCCAGTAGCCCTAAGGGCTGGTAACACTGGCAGCATAGGAACAATTTCACTGCAAGAGCCTTGTGGAAAATGATTTTTGCTAGAAGTTAACTGAGGTTACATTTCCTATGAAAACATTTTCTTAAATAAGATTCATCTTGTATTTGGCTTGGTTGGGCTTACATAAACACTCCCCACCCCCCACCCGGTTTCTTTCCCATAGTTGCTTCAAAGGCCTGCTGGTCATTTTACTCAAAATTATGCTACATAAAAGTAGGAAGGTTTGGAACTGCTGGCTTCCTTCCTGTTGCTTGATAAGCTTCCCAGTATTAGCATTTTTCATTTTTGTCCCTCCTCGGTCTCCTCTGGAGCCACACAACAGTAAGGCGTTGTTGTTTTCTTCTTCCAGCAAGCCACATATAGAGAAGACATTCTACAACAGTTACAAACTTGATGCTTCTGCTAACAATTCTGTGGTGCCAGATTGAAATAAAAAATCATTCTCCAAAGGCAAACTGGCTGTGTAGACAGCTTCTCACAATGGGCTCCATCACACTTATTCCCCCCCACCCCGTTTGCCTTTGCGTTTTTACCTCTGTTTCATAAGCGTGTCAAGCTAATGGTCCCTTTCATGTGGGTTTGTGGTATCGCACTGCACCATAAAACCTCCCTTTCACTTGTTTGCTCTTCCACTCCACTCCACCCCTTCCCCTTCTGCCTCCAGTTCATTGGTTGTGGTACTCTGATGGGCATGGGTTCCTTCCCCCCCACTCTGGCTTTCTTGTCTAGTGATTTAATGATTTAACGTTTCATCAGATGGGCTCCGTTTCTGCAAGCAATGAGGGTGGGGTTGGAGCAGTAAAAAGTCCATTCAATTGATTAAGCACGAGTCTGTTCATTCGACATGGAGTGCTGGAGGAGAATTGCCCTGCCCTCCTTTTCATCAGCAAGACTCCCCCAACAAAGGAAAAAGCAAGGGGACAGCACTACACAGAGGCTTAAGGGCGCATTAAATCTGCCTGGGGAAAATAATCCTGACTTTCCCCACACCAAAATAATATACAAAACAGAGGAAAAGCAGCGAGATGGGTGCAGGACAGGGACAACATCATGTGAGTCCTGCGCTGCAAAACCAGATACCAGTCATGCTAAACTGCCGGTGTGATGGAGTGCAATGACTAAAAGTAACAGAAAAACAGAGGGGCTGGGGGACACTGAAAGCAAATATTGATTATAAAAGGATGGTGTGAGACAAAATAAATAAATTCAATGGGATGACCTAAAATAAAAATAAATGAAAAAAAGAGATGGGATGACTATCATTAATGAGCTTTGGAATGAAATACAAATCGCCTGATTGAGGTTAACCCTTTTTGGTTCTGGACATGCCTCCTTTTCTCATGTGGTCCTCTGATAGGTCATCTAATTTGGTCTCCAACCCCAAACTGATGGTGTGCCCCTACCATATAGTCAGTGGAGGATGGTGGCTCCGAGGTCAGTGGAGTGATGGATCTGTTCCAGGTTTAGTAGAACCCATTGGAATTCTAAAGGAGCTCTCCAACGTGCAAAGTGGAGTGAATTCACTGCCCCACCAACATTGGACCCACCATGGAATATAGTCCATGGAATATAGTAATGAACAAACATTGGTGAGCTGTGTAAAATGGAGATAGATAAGCTATTCCGTTCTCCATCAAGTCTATCTGGTAAGAAGCCAATAACAACAGGTCAACATTTCAAGGGAATGAGTTACTCATTACACCAAATGGCATTACCCAGCTGGAAAAAAGAAATGCAGAAGTATCACAACCACCTGTCTGGAAGTCTTTAATTCAAGGATAGTCAGTAAAGGTGGGAGGAACATTAGTTCTTTACAGGGGAAGAGTTATGGATGCACTTATACTGGTTGTCCTTTGGACAAAATAAATGCAAGATATCTTATAAAGTTGTATGAGAGAGTTTGTTTTAATGAGTATCTGATTAATATCATTCATATATCTATCTATCTATATCTATATCTATCTATCTATATATTGCAATATGGAATAAAGCTAATATATCTTCATAAATAGACATTATTCAGGTGAAAGATTTGTTTTAGAATTCTCTGATGGGAATCCAAAACACATTGGACTACAATATTTTTTTCACACCTCATTTTTGCTTGCCTGTTTTTGGTTTTCCAAATTGCTTTTTCTTGTTTGATCTTTCAGATAGCTGGATCCTAAGCTGCTAAGAGCTTAAGGTGTACTATTCTATCTTTCCAGTTGATTAAGGTTCTCCACAACAAGAGTGGATCTCTCACTTCCAGGTTTCCAACAACCATATTATGGTCTCAATCTTCCTATCAACTTTTCACCTTCCTGTCATCTGTAACTTCTATCCTTTCACCTGCCTGCCTGGTCCTTATACCTCCAAAATTCATGTTTTCAGTCCTCCAGCAGCTCTCTCCAAAGCTTTGCCAAAAGACAAAGAATGGATTCAAGAAAGAAAGAAAGAAAGAAATGTTCCATTTGTCTTTAACAACCACATCCTGATTGTATGCTTATACCTGTTCCTCAGGATGATTCTGTCCCCAAGTAATTCAACATGTTAATATTTGGCCACAGCAATTGCTGTCATTCAGTTAATGTCATATCCTGTTTACATGACTGAACTTCTTATCACATTACATTCTCCCTCAGCTGCACATCAAGCTCTTTGGGTGTGTATGTTTAAAATATTCTCAAAGTTGCACACCACTTCCAGTTCTTTAAACCTACACATCATATCCTAACCCTAAAATTCTGATCGAAGTAACCACTGGAATCCCATTTTTAATAGCCTATGGTGTCCTGAGTTTCATTCAAGGCCAGCCCTACCATGAGACAGAGTGAGGCAGCTGGTTTTTAGTGTCATGAAAGGGCAGCCAATTGTTAGGTATTCAGTTTATTTTTGTTGTGTTTGTATTGCCACTGAGAGGGAAATGTTTTGTTAGAATTGTATGCCTCAGATGTCAAAATAACTTGACCAGCCCCTTGACCAGCAGACTTCACCACCTCCCATGCTGTTCCAGAGGGCCTCTAGGGCAGAAAGTTCTAAAAAAAAAAATCACCTCTACCATTTTCCATTAATCACTTCTACTGAATCAAAGGCTCTTCCACAAATGGAAAGACAGCACTGAATGCAACCCATTAAGTTTGCATAGGTGATTTAGAGCGCACTTCATTGGGTTGAGCTCCTGATAGAGCCCCCCCCCCCCGTCTATCCTTTACTTTACCAGCAAAAGCCAGGCAAGATTTGAGGAAGATGGAGGTGATTTTGTCTCCGTTTCTCCATTTAAGATACAACAATTAACTAGACGGGCCTCTGAGCCTGCCTAGCTCAGTTACCTTTTGGAGGGTGTCAGGGGACTGGAGAGACCATAGGATACTGCATATCCTGACCTCTCCTCTCCCCGCATCCTCGCCCCCTGTTCTCCCTCTCTGACATCTCTTATGAGGTCTCAGGTCCCCTCTACAAGATTTCGGTTTGACGCCCAGTTGCCTGATTATGCGCATTTACGGATAAGTGCATTTACTCCTAATACCTATTCATGAGAGGCGGTGAAGCGCATGATGGGCTGTATGAAACGCGCTTTAAAGTTGTTTACATATGGAGAATCGCATGTTTACACGGCCATAAGGCGCTTTAACTCCTGTGGTAAATTTTAAGTTGCTATTTAACGTGCATTCGATAATGCGCATAAGAGGAGATAAAAAGCGCCTCAACCCCCGATTTGCGCTCCGCTCTTGTAGAGGTAAAATCTGTAATGCGCCTTGAAAGAGCTTTAAATCGCTCTTGTAGAGGCACCCTCAGTTGCGATCTGAGAAGAGATGTTTTCCAGAGCAGCTGCAAGGGTAGAGCAGGGGGCAGGGAAGGAAAGATCCATAATTGGATATTCTTCATGCTCATAGCTTGGTTTACAGATGAGGAGGAGGCAAACTGCAGCATCCTATGGTGCCCCAGATGCTGCCTAAGTACCATAGGATTGCTCTGTCCATGTAATTGGGTTGGGAGTGGAATAAAAACACCTTCTTGCAGTTCGTGTAATGTTGTGGTTCCCCCTTAAGTTAATAATAAATGTAGAAGTTGTCAAGTTGTATGTCCCCTTGCCATTAGAATAAACATAATGGGTTGTATTCAGTGTGGGTCCTACTTAGAAATGAATGGGACTTACATTAGTCATGATTAACTTAAGTCCCATTCATTTCAATTGGCCTACTCAAAGTAGAACTAACATTGGATAACACCCCATATAAAAGTTATCCTGTTATTTTGGCCATAATCCAGGGAACTGTGAAGCTAGCTTCACGTGCTCACTCAGAGAGCTATTTGAAGTCTTTTATTGTTCCCTAACAGCAGTCCCGTTATGTAGGCTGACCATACGAAAAGGAGGACAGGGCTCATATAACTTTAGCAGTTGTAGAGAAAAGGGAGTTTCAGCCAGTCTCATTTGTATGCAATTAGTTCCTGGTGAAATTCCCTCTTCATCACAACAGTTAAAGTTGCAGGGGCCCTGCCTTCTTTTGTATATGGTCACTCTAGTATAGTGCCTGCAACTTTAACTGTTGTGATGAAGAGGGAATTTCACCAGTAGCTAATTCCACACAAATGACACTGGCTGAAATTCCCTTTTCTCTACAACTGTTAAAGTTACATGAGTTACAACTTTTCATATGGTCAGCCTACTTTATATGTCACATCAAAATCTTCTTTTTAAACTCAAAGGAACTCTGCAGTGCAAATTCTGAAGGGAACAGAACTGAAATCCAAGCTGAGTGTACCTATCCCACTTGGAATGGTGCAAGGACAGAGATTCCGGGAATTCGTTAGGATCCGCAAGGGCAGTAGGCAGTCCAAAGTCAGGACATTCCAAATAAGAGCTAGATTATCAGTGGAGGGGGCTATGAGGTGGTACACAAACATTGTTCCAACACTCTATGCCTGGAATGGAAGGCTTTTAAGGCTGAGCCTGTCCACAGCTGCAGGCCATCATGAGCCTTGCTCATGAGTATACCTTTACTTAGAAGGAATTCTTATACCTCAGGCAGGCAGTTCTGCATCTGGTATCTGGCCAAGACTGAACCTTCAGGTGCCTGTGTTCCCTTGAGGTCAGGTGGCCACTCAGCATCTGCCTCCAAGTCTGAGAGGAGTCCAGCTATGTCTTGAGGGGAAGGGCTCAACAACCATCTCCCCCGAGAGCACAGGACCCCCTCTGTTTTAAGGTCCCTCAATACAGGCAGCTCCTCCGTGATGTTCAGTTCAGGCGGCTCTGAAGAGGAGCCCTCCAGAAGATAGCTATACTATCCTGCAGTATAGCTAGAGTTACCAAAGAGGGCAGGACTCCTGCAGCTTTCACTGTTGTGATGAAAAGGGAATTTCACCAGGTTCTGCATGCATATAAATGATGTCACCTGCTGAAATTCCCTTTTCTACACAATTGTTAAAGATACAGGAGCCCTGTCCTCCTTTCCATATGGTCACCGTCCATGACAATGCCCAGTCATCATTCTTTAAGGGGCTTGGTGTGGACTACGGTCTTTATTTTTACACATTGGTTCTCTTTTCACAAAAGCTCTTCAGAATAAGAGATAAATGCCCCCATTAACCCCTCCCCCCATGCCTTGCTTATAATTTTCAGTAATCCACACAAAACAAAACTTACAGGTCAAAATCATTCATGGGGAGCATATTCTGAAAGCACTGAGGCTCTGTAAATAGATTCAGATGATACACATTTTGTTTGAGAGAGCCTTTCGAGACAGACTGGAAATTAAATTAAACATTTCCAGGAATTCAATTAGGTCTGTGGAGCTGAGCTGCTGGGAGTGATCCTGGGCTAGATCTACACCAATGTTTTTTATCAGTACTGAAGTGTTGGGGCACATCATGCAGATGGGGGGGGGGAAATCACATTTCCTTACTGTCACGTACTGTTGCTCGTGCTTCCTGCTGTCTTCCGCCCTCTAGTAGGCATTTTATAGCGCAACTTCCCTGACAAATACAGTCTTATTTCAATAAATAAATAAATAAATAGGCTTTTCTGTGGATTAATTTACAACACTAAAACTAGGAAATAGAGTGGGAGATGCGCAGCAGGATCACTGCATCGTCAAAATGACCCGCAGAGATCCATGGGTGGCGAGTCGTGAGTGTGCGATAAAACACTAATCTAAAAAAGCTCCATATATCACTTCTCTAGCGTTAATTCCCATTTTTTATTCCCTATTATTCAACATACCACAACAGATGTCACCGTGTGTGCTACAAGGTATAAATGTGCAAGAGGGATACAGCATTACCATGATGACATCTTATCAATATAACAAGAGGTATAGATCTGGCCCTGCTCCTCCTTCCACACAAGGCAGAAAACTATTGTGTAAAAGCACTAATGGGGTTTCCAAGCAGTGCTGTCCAGCGTGTGCCAACGTGGGTGAAACTAGTGAAGAGAGTTAGGAAAGCTGACAGGAAGATTGACTCAGCAATACAGAGCAGGACGATACTGATTGAGGCAACAACAACCAAGAAATGAGTTTGCACAACAGCAAAGAGAGAGGAAGCAAGAGAGCTGCAGAGCAGAAAAGGTTAAGCAGATGATGATGATGATGATGATGATGATGATTCCTCCTTCCTAGGGTGACTATATGCCATCCATTACAGAAGGCAATCCTCTCTTTGAAAGGCTATCAGAGGGCAATTTCTCTCTGAAAGCATCCTTCAGAAGGAGAGAAGGAGGGTTGAAGTGGCCCATCCAAAGTTAGCGCCTGGATAGCAGACTGAGCGGACGCACCACTCACCTGGGGCGGATCTACACTGCTGTTTTAAAGCGCTTTAAAGTGCTTTATAACAGTAGTGACAACTGCTTTTGAGTGTTGTCACTGCTGTTATAAAGCATTTTAAAGCAGTTTATAACAGTAGTGACAACTGTTGGGGCCCAGGACACACTACAAAACAGTTGTCAGTACTGTTATAAAGCTCTTTAAAGCGCTTTAAAACAGCAATGTAGATCCTGCCCTGGTCACAGTTCTCGAAACTAGGGTGTGATGCACTGTATTTCAATTTAAATGATAGTCGTTATTTCTAAAGTTGCATCTACACATATAAATCAGCATGTGCAGATTTTATACAAATCCATGTCCTCTTTTCCTCTTTTTTATCACTGCTTAAGCTGCCACCTTTCTCATGACAGATACTGAATTGGCACCAAATGCCGCTTGAAACACGGCGATGATCAGAAGCATCGAAAGGGAAGTAAGGGAGCAGAAGCTCCAGAAATAGACATCGACCAGCTTAAAGGATTTAGTGCTATGGTTACTTTCCCTCTGTAAATACCGTGAGCGCTGCAGCAAGGTCTCCTCAACCAAACCCAGCCTTCCACACCCTCCAAAAGGGTTGGATTACAACTCCCACCATTGGCCAAGCTGGCTGGGAATGATGGGAGTTGCAGTTCAACACATCTGGAGGGTGCCAGGTTGTAGGGTGGCCAGGTGTCCTCTTTTACAAAGGGCAGTCTTCTATCTGAATGGCTACCAAAGGACTGTCCTCTATTTTGAAGGCATCCCCTATTTGAAGGACTATCCCACCCAACCTGCTTTAAAGATAAAGAACTATCTGAAGGAAGAGCCGGGCCTTGGAGTTGCCCATCAACAGTACCTGGACAGCAGGCTGAGCAAGGCACTCAGGTCACCCGGTCACAGTCATCCACACTATGGAGAGGTGTATCTATACACATACATTAGCACATGAAAATTTTATGTAAATCACTTCCCTCTTATGTCCTCTTCTTTGGGTGATGCATGACCTCTTTTTTTGGCAATTTACAAGTGCTCACCCTACCATGTTAGGGAAAACTACTCTTATCTCAGAGATGCTGTGAGGATACTGCACTGCACTTCTCATAGGGAAGTTGAGTTATACAATCAAGCAAAACCAGATAAATATCAGAAACCCTACCCTCATTTGTGAATGGCACACATATTTTTAAAATCACTACTTCCATTGGCAAAGGGCCCTCCCAACCCATTCCTTGTCACCATCCCAACTATTTTCATGAACTAGAACCATATGGACAAGCACTGATTATTGCAGTATGACGAACACAGAGAGAGAAAGAATGTGAAGTAAACTTGAGATAACTGTGAGCTAAATCTGTGAGGTAAATGTGAGGTAAACATGAATTTCTATCCTGAACATTCATTGCTGCCCTCAGAATAGCATCAGGTCAGCCTTGAAGGCAGGGAGGTTTATTTTCGATGGTCTCCACATGAACATGCTCTCTCAGCAGGACTGCCTCCATGTTTCTTCACAGCCTTTAGTGTTTATTTAGAGCCTCCTCCTAGCAGCCACAGTTTTCTTTGGTTTCCTAGGAGTCTGAATCATTTCTTCCTGAGAATTTTCTAGAAGCCCCTCATCACTGGGAATTAACAATTAAATATGGCCAGGATTCCCTTTGGCTCAGCACTCCCACACCCTAACTTAACACAGGACAAATAATAACCATAATAATTTAACATGCTTACTGAGTCACCAAAGCCTCTTTCCCAGCTGTGAGACTTGACATTTTTTCCTCATCTTGGGGCTCTGGCAGATTCTGGGATTATGAGACACACGAGCAGCTAATACAGCTCTTTTCCCAGCCTGCCTGTGGAGAACTTATTTGAAGCCAAAGCAAATGGGGCAAAAATGAAAGGGAAGACATTGCCAAAGAACTTCTACAGGAACGCTTCCAGCCAGAGGTCACGTATTAGATAATGGACCCCTTGTTTTGACACGGGTATCTTCACTGAAGCGCATACTTGTGCTTTTAATTTCTACCAGCCTGTTTCTTTTCTGTCAACATATAGAGATGATAAGGTCTTTGGTATGGCATGTTAATACTTAAAAAAACCCTATTCAGCTGTTTACTGCACAATGTATCTATTGTTCAGGTATTGCCATAGCAACGTGGTACGGGGCTACTGTTGGATTGTGCATTACACCCAATCAACTCATTAGCGGGTATATTCATACAAAATGCTTCTTTCTCAGCATGTGTTGATTTTTACATTCCCCTGTAGCAAGAGCTATGAGGAATCAGGGTCTTTCCAGACAATGACAAAGAAAACCATGATTTTCTCCTTATAGCCATACTAGTGGTAGCCCAGTACTAGTAGCACAACATCCTGTCCCCTCATAATGGTCAGGCTGTCATGCCGAATCCTCTTCAGAGGAGTAACTAGTAGGGGTGTGCACGGACCCCCCGGATCGGATCGGGACCCGGATCGGGACCTCCAATTTTGTCCCGGACCGGTTCGGACAAAATCGGAGGCCCCCCGGACCGGATCGAGTCCGATCCCGACCCAAAAATCGTAAATTTTTGGATCGGCCGCCATTTTTTTCCCCATAGACTTGCATTGCAATGCAAGTCTATGAGGAAAAAATGGCGGCGGGTGGGTAAGGGGGGGCCTAACTCCCTCCCCCCCCCGGGGCCGTCCGCTGTGGACGGCCCCGGCAGGTAAACCCCCTCCCCCGCGCTCCCTACCCCCCCTGGGGCCGCCCGCTTCCATCCGCTGGCGCCCGCGGGCGCCAGCGGATAGAAGCGGACGGCTCCGGGGGGGGGGTAAGCCCCCTTCCCCGCCACTTACCTTCTCGGCCCGTCCGGTGCCGGCGGCTACTACCAGCGGGCTCCGCGGCCTACTCTCGAGTAGCGCGCCGGGTGATGACATCACCCGGCGCGCCACCCTGGAGCAGGCCGCGGAGCCTGCTGGTAGTAGTAGGCGCCGGCGCCGGACGGGAGCCGCCGGGCCGGGCAGGTAAGGGCCCCCCTCCCCCCTCCCCCCTCCGCGCGCCCCCTCCTCCCCTCCACGCACCCCCTCCTTACCTTTCCGGCCCGGCGGCTCCCGTCCGGCGCCGGCGCCTACTACTTCCAGCAGGCTCCGCGGCCTACTCTAGAGTAGCGCGCCGGGTGATGACATCACCCGGCGCGCCATCCTAGAGCAGGCCGCGGAGCCTGCTGGGAGTAGTAGGCGCCGGCGCCGGACGGGAGCCGCCGGGCCGGAAAGGTAAGGGCCCCCCTCCCCCCTCCGCGCGCCCCCTCCTCCCCTCCACGCACCCCCTCCTTACCTTTCCGGCCCGGCGGCTCCCGTCCGGCGCCGGCGCCTACTACTTCCAGCAGGCTCCGCGGCCTACTCTAGAGTAGCGCGCCGGGTGATGACATCACCCGGCGCGCCATCCTAGAGCAGGCCGCGGAGCCTGCTGGGAGTAGTAGGCGCCGGCGCCGGACGGGAGCCGCCGGGCCGGAAAGGTAAGGGCCCCCCTCCCCCCTCCGCGCGCCCCCTCCTCCCCTCCACGCACCCCCTCCTTACCTTTCCGGCCCGGCGGCTCCCGTCCGGCGCCTACTACTTCCAGCAGGCTCCGCGGCCTGCTCTAGAGTAGCGCGCCGGGTGATGACATCACCCGGCGCGCCATCCTAGAGCAGGCCGCGGAGCCTGCTGGGAGTAGTAGGCGCAGGCGCCGGACGGGAGCCGCCGGGCCGGGCAGGTAAGGGCCCCCCTCCCCCCTCCGCGCGCCCCCTCCTCCCCTCCACGCACCCCCTCCTTACCTTTCCGGCCCGGCGGCTCCCGTCCGGCGCCGGCGCCTACTACTTCCAGCAGGCTCCGCGGCCTGCTCTAGAGTAGCGCGCCGGGTGATGACATCACCCGGCGCGCCATCCTAGAGCAGGCCGTGGAGCCTGCTGGGAGTAGTAGGCGCCGGCGCCGGACGGGAGCCGCCGGGCCGGAAAGGTAAGGGCCCCCCTCCCCCCTCCGCGCGCCCCCTCCTCCCCTCCACGCACCCCCTCCTTACCTTTCCGGCCCGGCGGCTCCCGTCCGGCGCCGGCGCCTACTACTACCAGCAGGCTCCGCGGCCTGCTCTAGAGTAGCGCGCCGGGTGATGACATCACCCGGCGCGCCACCCTAGAGCAGGCCGCGGAGCCTGCTAGTAGTAGTAGGCGCCGGCGCCGGACGGGAGCCACCGGGCCGAGAAGGTAAGTGCCCCCCTCCTCCCCCCCCCCGCTGTCCACTTTCATCGGCGGGCGCCCGCTGGCGCCCGCCAATGGAAGCGGCGGTGGGCGCCAGTGGGCGCCCGCCGATCCGCCGATCCACCGAACCGGTTCGGAGCTTTTTCGGACCGGTTCGGATTGGATCGGCCGATCCAGCTGCGGGATCGGAAATCGGATAATTTATCCGATTTCCCACTGGACCGGACTCGGATCGTGGATCGGGTCCGATCCAGTGCACATCCCTAGTAACTAGAGCTCCCGGAGACAAACTGTATCATGGAGTAGCCCTTGTCAGACGACCACAAGGTAGACCAGGAGGAACCTGGGATAGGAATGCATGAGAATTTCATTTTTGCTCACAAAACATGTGATCATGCCTGTTCAAAGCCCTGAATGCGGATGAGAGCGTGAGCACATCTCTGCTGAAAATGACCACAAATTGTCAAACACGCGCTTGCGTTCATCCCGTTCCCCAACCAGCGTCAACAATACTGGGCTAGATGGATGAAAGTTCTGACTCAATATAAGGCAGCTTCTGATGTTCTGATGTTCTTCCTCATGAGGACTTCTTCCAGAATGTGCTTCAGCTGAGTCCTGGGTGGGGCTTGGGAAACTCCAATTACAAACCTCAGTCCAAGGTAGGGAGAGCTGATGGGGCAACATTTTTGCACTTGCTCTGGTCCCTGATCATCTTGCTTCTGGCTTCGTAGCCCTTCCTCTGTGGAGCTGCTGTGAATAGTCCCTGGATTGCCTTGTGACTTTGTGTTTGGACTCTTCCTTGCCTGGTGCTGTGCTCCTTGTGTGATGTAGACCCTGGGCTCCTTCTGATTCTGTGGCAGAAGCAGTCTTCTCCAGCCTTGGCGTTTCCATTAGGAGAACACAGGCCTTGCTTCAGGGAGGGTATCCATGCTGTAACGGAATTGCCTGCCCATTTATCCCTTGCAAAGGTGCTCTGCATAACCCAGAACTAAAGGGCTGGGGTTCAAACACAGGGCCAGCCCTACTATGAGGTAGAGTGAGGCAACTGCTTCTGGTAGCAGCTGCTGGGAGTGGGGAGAGATGGCGAAATGTTGGAGGACTGAGTTGTGTATGCACCACATAGCCTGGCTTTGTCCCCATAAGCTAGCCTTTTGCCCTTGAGTGTGCTGGGTGCAGTTGAGATGCTGTCCCATTGCCAGTGTTAGTCCGTCTGTCAGTCCAGTTAGCTTCTGTCTGTAGAATGGGTGACAGAGGCACAACTTATCCTTTGCCTCAAGCAGCAAAATGTCCAGGTCTACCTGTGACGCCCTGCCTGCACCTGTGACATTCACCAGGCTACACAACAGGGCTGTCCACGCCACTCGCACTCAGGGCTTACTTCAACCCCCCCCCCCCTGTGCTTATGACGTGTTTGAGGGTTTAGGGCTACTGCTGCTGCAGTAGTCCCACCTTTATTCTTTTAGGCCCCACGGCTCCACAGCCCAGCACCCTAGCCCTCAAATCCCCCTTCTTCTGTCTGCTTCCACCAGTACCTTCCTCAGGTACACTTCCACAGATCACACCAGTTGGATATAATTAACAAGATTTATTAACATTAAGATGATGGTTCATGTAGCACAAGCTTGATGGTTTTCTCAGGTCAATAGCGTATTGGTTACAGGCACAATGCTTAATGGTTTCAGCACTTTCTGTTCATAACATTTCAAATAGAAACTCTCATGTTCTATGTTTCTCCTGCTTACTCTACTCACTCTAAACTACACTACACTCTTTCCCACCATCTAGTTCCACCAAAATAACAAAACACGTTGGTCCTTCCTAGCCTCTAATCCAGTCAACAATTTTCTCTCTCCCCCTCACACTCTTCTCACACTCTCCTCCCACTCTGTCAGCTCTAGACACTCTCACACAGCCAGCCAATCCAGGCACTCCCCCGCCACCATCCAATCAGCACTTACACATGATATGCTTATGCTTACCCAGTTACAACATAACTGTAAGTCTATTTAACTTCTTTTATGGCATTTTATAAACAACTACTTACAATCTTTTACATACAAGGATCTCAAAAGTAGCTGAACATCACACTACCCCTTGTGTCAAATCATTGTGAATGTGGAATAAAAAGCAGGATATGACACTATAAAAGTGGTATATGGATTGTGCCCCAACAGTTATCAGTGCACTTCAATACCGCTATAAAGCGGTAGTGTAGATCAATCTATAGTCCGGGCTGTGTTCACAAAATGGTGAAAGTCTGCACATGGGACGGGCAGGAAGACTGGAGTGGGAAGTTCTCCTGCACAAGCCCATTGTAATGAATGAGAGCTGAGCAAAAGGTGTTATGCTCCTCTACTGGTCCAGTTATTTCAATGCAGCTTACATAGACGGTGGCCTTATCAGTAGGCAAGGCGAGGTGGTGGACTTGCAAATTCCTTTCAAGCAGGGGTGGAGAACTGTATAGCCCCTGGGAGCACATTGGTCTCTGGACCACCAGGATGCTGTCAGGAATGAATACCTCTTGCATGAAACTGCACCCCCTTATGTCATAGCAGAGTTTTTCCATGCAGAGAAAGGCATGGAGCTAGTGGAAGCTGGTGTCTATGATGTCAGTGGGGCTGCGAATCAGCTCTGAGTTTCAGTCAAAACCAGCCAGAACTCTAGTGGAACTATCCAAGGTACTGAATCTATTGGGGGGGGGGGTCTTAGGTTTGGCACTTTGGATAGTTCCTTTAGAGTTCTGACTGGTTCTGACTGAAATCCAGAGTGGCTTTACAGCCCCATTGGCATAGGACCCACCAGCTTCCACTGCATGAAGCCATCACTCCATGGCCTCATCTACACCAAGCAGGATACAGCACTATAAAAGCAGTATGAAGGTGGTATATAAAAGGCAGGAGCCACACTACTGCTTTATACTGGTATTGAAGTGCACTGACAACTGTTGGGGCCCACTGACACATACCATATACCGCTTTCATACCACTATATCCTGCTTGGTGTGGCTCCTGCCTTTTATATACCGCTTTCATACCACTTTCATAATACAATAACCTGCTTGATGTAGATTAGGCCCATCTTCTCTCTGCATGGAGCAAAATGCAATCCCTTCAAGTACTAGAGAAAGGCAGCCTATCTCTACCTGAGGGATCAGAAACTCCTGCTGTTAACTCTGACCAGTGGCTGGAGGTGAGAGCAGGTTTTCCTCTCCCTGGGCTAGAGAAAGCCTTTCTTCCTCTACTGCAGAAACTCCTGCTGTTATCTCTGACCAGTGGCTGAAGGTGAGAGCAGGTTTTCCTCTACCTGGGCTAGAGAAAGCCTTTCTTCCTCTACTGCCGGGAGAGAGGGCAGGGTTTCAACCTCTGTGGATCATTAAAGAGCAGGATATTGTCAAGCATTTGGTTTACTCTTTACTACTTGGCTCGCAGGAGGTGGGTGTGGGGAGCATGCCTCAGATTCTCTGCCAAGCATCAAAATGTCTCTTTGGCAGGCTCTGCTTGCACAGGAAAACTTGCCAGGGGTCGCAGTCTACGACTTGAATCTACTAAAGAAAGCTGGCAACGCCTGGCATAAGGGATTGTTGAACTGCTACTAAATGCTTTTTCTGGATCTTTATCTAAACAAAATAATACATTCAACACTATCTGAATGAATTATGAAATATTTATATTGGCATAAAGATTCACATTATTGTCATCTCTGTTGTATTTTTGGCTTTCTGCCACTATTTACATATTCCATGCATTTATAGCTGTGACCTATTTACTTTTTGATTATTAATATTCAGGGAAGGGAAACATTAGAAAAGAAAAGAAGAAAAAAAATCTGGCAGATCTTCGGGGCAATGGCAAGCACACTCTCTGTTTGTAAGGAGCGAATATTTTTCTGCTTCCCCCATCCCCAAGTAAATTTGCTTTTCTATTTGCAGCTTCCTTTTCCAACACATACCCACATTTAGAGCCACATCTAATGTCCTTTAAACTTATTCTTACCCTAAACACTTCTACTTGGCAGAATAGTCCAAGGAATTACAAATGGAACATCCAAAGAATTTTGCTTGTGTGGGTATGTTCACATATATTCACATGTTCACATATCAGGGGTAGGTAACATGGCGCCCGTGGGAACCAAAGCACGCAGACCAAGTTACCATTTTTTAAAAATAAAATAGGACATTGCTGTGAAAAGGTTTCTGTTGACACTACAAACTGTGGGCTCAAAGGAGCTGTTTCATGTGTTGGGGTTCAGAGCCCATCTCTGCCTTATATGCAATATTTGGACATATTAATTGTCCTTTGCCACGCCTCCCATGACAGTCATTTTGTGGTGGTGCCAGGGGAATTTCTCAAATTCCCAAATGTTCCCATGGCCCAAAAAGGTTGCTTGCCCATCCCCTATATATATATATCTTCATCAGACGATGACTGCAGAATCAAGTGGTGACAAACTCACATGGGTAGGGTGACCAGATCAAATACAGGTCAGGGCTCATGTAACTTTAACAGTTGTAGAGAAAAGGGAATTTCAGCCAGTGTCATTTGTATGCAATTAGTTCCTGGTTATATTCCCTCTTCATCACAACTGTTAAAGTTGCAGGGGCCCTGCTTTCTTTTGTATATGGTCACTCTAGTATAGTGCCTGCACCTTTAACTGTTGTGATGAAGAGGGAATATCACCAGGAACTAATTGCATACAAATGACTCTGGCTGAAATTCCCTTTTCTCTACAACTGTTAAAGTTACATGAGCCCTGACCTGGATTTTATCTGGTCAGACTACACATGGGCAGTGGTGCAACTATGCCATTTTAGTCCCTGAATTCATTTGTCTTATGGGGACCCTCTTTAGATCACCATGTATATCGCTTCAGTTGAAAAGCACCCAACTGATCTTTCTCTTTGTATTCTCAACCACTATTCCATGCTTTTATTTATTTAAAATATTTCTTTGCCACCTTTCAGGGCAGAAACCCTCCGAAGACACCCCTTGATCATTTTTGTTGCCCTTTTCTGTACTTTTTCCAACTCTACAATATCCTTTTTGAGGTGCAATAACCAGATCTATAAACAGTATTCCAAGTATGGTCATCCCATACACTTCTACAAGGACATTCTGATATTGGCAGTTTTGTTTTTCATTTCTTTCATATTAAAAGACCATGAAGCAATAAGATGAACTATAGGATTTTCTCAAAAAATGGATACCTATGCACACCTTACAGAGGGGGAAAGATTGCACTTCTGTTAGAGAGACTAAATGAAATCATGATGAACATATTACAAAGTGGTTATTGACTTTGTACTAAGTGCTGTTAAAGCTTCCTTTATTTCTAAAATGTAATATATGCAAGGTGCTGCCTTTGAAGATGGTTCGGAAACTTCAGCTAGTGCAGAATGTGGCCACTCGAGAATTGGTGGGGAAGAGGCGATTTGACCATAGAACACCTATACTGCGCCAGCTGCACTGGCTACCTATGCGTTTCCGAGCCCAATTCAAAGTGCTGGTTTTGACCTTTAAAGCCCTAAACAGTTTGGGACTAAGTTACTTGAAGGACTGCCTTCACCCATATCAGCCTGCTCTCACTTTAAGATCAAAAAGAGATGTACTTCTCACCTGCTCACCAGTGAGAGATATTAGGTGTGTTTCCACACGGCGAGGGCCTTTTCAGCCATGGCCCCACACCTGTGGAACAAACTCCCACCCACAATCCACCATGCACCATCCTTCCAGGCATTTAAGAAGGCCTTAAAAACATTTTATTTGTCTATGGCCTTCTCTTAAATAATGTTTTGCTGCTGTTACCCTTGCTGTTTTATTACTAGTTTTTAATGTTAGCTTTTATTGTTTTAATTGATATTTTCTTTTATGTTTTTATTGCTTTTAATGTATATACTGTTTTTATATATGGTTGTAAGCTGCCTTGGGAGAGCTTCTGCCCTGAAAGGCGGCTAAGAAATGTTTTAAATAAATAAATAAATAAATTTATACAACAGAGCCACCAGATGGTGCTAGAAAATAACATATCTAATAAACTTACATTGCATTCCATAAACATTGTTCCTCCCATGTTGATTCCAGAGATTAACACAATACAAAACATGTTTTAGTAGACCATGTTTGATGATGTAGTATTTTTACATTTATTTATTGGAGCTTAAATATTATCCCCAAGGTGCAGGTAGATAATGTCATGTTGTTAATCTGCATAAAATAAACCTATTAAACAGCCCTCTTCAGTTCTTTTTAACTGGGACAGAAATCTGGTGGCCAAACATATAGTAACATAAGAAGAGCCATGCTGGGCATTTGTGCAACAGCACCCTCCCACCCATGTTCCCCAGCAACTGGTGTACATAGACATACTGCCTCTGATACTGGAGGTCACATATAGCCATCAGGACTATGCTCTTCCATGGTGAGTAAAGAACCCTTCATCAATTAGTTCAAACAGAAATGCAACTAAAGCCCAGTTACATATAGAACAACTTGGTCAAGCCAATATGTCTCTGTGCCAACGATCCATTCAAACACAATATTCAACATAGGAAATGGATGTAGTAAAATCATCTTATGGTGATTTTTCACCATCTGACCTTTTAGGTTCAATTCTCACTTATGTATGTCAGGGCTGAGCCAAAGGCAGCTGTCAGAGGTGAACCATAGCTTGAGCCAGGGTATCAAAGCCAAGGAAAACACCAGAGGCAGGCAGACCTTGTCATTCAAGCAAAGGCCCATCTGAACCAGGAAGCTTTTATATTGCCTTTCTTGTCCAAGAGGGCCCAGTGGCCAGCATCCTTGGGTGGGGCCAGTTGAATCCCTGAGAATACTTCATTGCTGAGCAGTAGTAGAGGCTTTTGGCTCCAATGTCAATGGGGGCAGTGAATCTGTTCCGGGTTTCAGTCAGAACTCTAAAGGAGCTATTCAAGGTGCAGAGCACTTTGGATAACTCTTTTAGAGTTCTGGCTGGTTCTGACTGAAACCTGGAGTGGATTCACCACCCCACTGACATTGGAGCCACCAGCCTCCACGTCTGCCAGGATGCTCCAAGCTACTGATATCTTACCACATTGGGCAGCTGCACACAGAACTGCAGGTTCCCCTGCTCAAGCTCCTGACAATGTGGTAGAGTAGGGATGAACAAGAATTTTGTTTCTTGTCCAGCTTATATCCCATTGATTTTTCCACTCCAAACAAGAACGTGAGCAGGAGAACAATTTTCGGGAAACTTTTGCAATTGCCTGAGCTTCCATTCACATTTGAAAGTGTCCACTTGCGCAACTGTGCACTTCCAGAAATGCACAGTTGCACAACCATACACTTTCAAAAATGCGCATTTCCTCCCCAACCCCCCCACAGTCCATGTTTTAGCCTATGGGGTAAAGAGCACATTTGAGGTGTGTGCTTGAAGAAGTGCTCATTTTTGTGTTTGAAAAGACACACTTTTCCTGGTTGAAGAAAAAGATGCTCATGTTCAGGAGCGAGAACAAGGCATGACGAACATGGAGATGGAAAATAAGGGCCTTGATAAGCTCAAACATTGCTCATTCTCCCTCACTGTGGCCCCAATCAGACCTTAAGCACACCTGCAATCATAGTGATGTCTACACATTGCAACAACCACGCTGAAGTTTCTCCCCATAACAGCCCAGCGGGAGAGAACAGCCACATTCTCCTGGCTGGGAAAGTTCTCAGCCATGCAATCCTGTGCATGTTTACTCAGAAGTAAATCTTTCCATGTTTGGTAGGGCTTATATATGTTCCAGCTGCCAAGGGCTGGCTGCCTTTAAATTGTTCTTCGGGGACACAGTTAGCACATGTGAGCTGTTTAGGTCCACCCGCTCACCATGCGGATCAGGTGCTGCAGTTGGCACTGGTGCAAATCTTCATGGATGTTTGCAGAGTTGTGGAGAGGAGGGAGGAAGAGCTATCTGTTACATCAGGGGCAAAGAACTTTTGGAGGTCCAGGTGCCAATTTCTCCTCAGGTCTCACCAAAGGCCACATCCCACTGCTGTGCCACTGAATTTGCTGCTGAAATTGGGGGGGGGGGGAAGCATGGTGGGCAAAATGCCAATTTCCCTTTAAAACAAGGTGTCCTTCCAGAGGGCACTTTTGCATAGGGGGCCACAAAATTGGCCTGGGTCTATATGTTGCCCACCCATGCTTTACATGCTGAGCTGCAACACAGAAATAGCCCATCTTGTGATAATAGCAGCTGTGTGTCCTATCCTCTTCCCTGCACAGGAGCAGCTTGTGAAATGCCACAGCCAAGGTGGATGGTCCATATGTCATCCAGCCCTGAAAGTAGAAAGTGCTTATGGGTGCCAAAGGGCCTATGGGTCAAAGGAACAGTTCAACAGCTGAACTTCTCTGTGGGGTCATCTGGAAGACAAACCAGGTTGGGCAACCTGCGATGACTGAGTCAATCTTTCCATTTTGGAACCATGGGCAATGTGGTCTTCCTGGCATAAGTCTGATCCCAACGCTTGGCCAGTATTTGGTATTACAAATCATTTATTAAAGCACAGCCAATCATAATAGCAGATTTGCACGCCTGGGGAGATATTGTTATTTTGCCAAGAGCAGCTCATACACCGAGGGGAAAAAAATTACATAAACGTTCTGTACATATATCAAAATAAATATTACAAATTGCAGGAAATATGTTTAAATTACTCCCATTAATGTTTCAGGGTTTGTTTAGCATTACATTGATGGTTATAAAAGTGTCTCTTCTCATATCCTTTGGCTGACTGCACAGTCCATCTTTTGCCACTCCACCCCACCCCACCCCAAGAATGTGCAAGGAGACATCCATTTTATATCTCTAGGAAACACCAACATCTCAGCCAGATTCTCTCATAATTCAATCCAACCTCCTTAAATTGCATACACATCCTCCACCCAAGTTGGCCACCACTTTGATTGTTTATTGCTGGAGCTCAGGTGATTTGAGAATTTCCCGTCATGCAAGACGGGAAACCTGGAGCTGATTGGGTGTAGTGGTTAGAGTGTCAAGCTAAGACTGGGGAGAACCAGGTTCAAACCACCACTCAGCCATCTAGCTCACTGGGTCACCTGCCACCTGCCCTGGCTGCCGACATTGCACACTTCCCCCTCTGTGTTTATGGCAGCCGCCGTGAACACAGGGGGGGGGGGGGGTTGGAAGTGCATGATTTCGACACCAGGTTGGACAGATGCTGAGTGCTCAACGGGCCCAGCTGAGCCTCAGAAGAGTCTCATGCGGCCTGGCAAGTGGGGGGTTGGGGTGGACAGCAGTGGTGAAGGGCGATTTTGCCCCCTGCCCTAGTTCTGCTTTGCCAAAAAAGAGGAAATGAATCATCAGAAAAGAAGACTGAAGAGGATGTGAATTTGCATAAAATGTTCATATGCTAATATATATATAGGCAGATGCAGATTTAGCAATAATTTCTGCAATTCAAATACAAATACAGGACATCGCACCATAGTTTGGAAGACTGATCAGATGACCTGTGTGCCTGGCTCAGCCTGCTGTCCAGATGCAAAGTGCTGCTGATGGGCATCATCAGGGCCTTTGCTGCTTCCCTTCTTGTGGTTCTTTATCTTTAAACCAGTCACAACTCAACAAACCTTCAAACAGAGGACAGTCCTCTGACAGCTCTTCAAATAGAGGGCAGTTCTCTGTGAAGTAGGATATCTAGCCAAAGGGTTGGATCCAGAATTAGTCATATGTAAAGTAGATCCATTGAAGTTATTCAGACTTATGTTAGTTGGAATGAAGTTCAGTCCCATTAATGTTAATGTGTTTACTCTAAGCATGCCTAAATCTGGATCTTGGGAGGGGTGGAGCCATGGTACTTGTTAAATAATATAAAGGCAAAGTAAGTTAATTATTTAGATATCCCCGCACCTATTTATGGTTCATAAATCCTTCCTTATATTATTGCCTGTTATTTCTACCCTCTATTCTATATGCCTGCTATGTTTCCGAGCCCAATTTAAGGTGCTGGTTTTAACCTATAAAGCCTTACATGGCTTGGGACCAAAATGCCTGAAAGAAAGCCTTTCCCAAGACACACCTACCCATACACTACGATCGACATCTCAAGTCCTCCTCTGGGTGCCTACTCCGAGAGAAGCTCGGAGAAGGGCAACAAGGGAGAGGGCCTTCTCAGTGGTGGCCCCCCAATTATGGAATGATCTCCTTGATGAGGCCCGTCAGGCACCAACATTGTTATCTTTTCGGTGCCAGGTCAAGACTTTTTTCTTCTTCCAGGCATTAACACCATATGCTGAGTTTTTAATTGACCCCAGAACTATATTTAGGCCTGGCTGAGAGTTCACAGTTGTTTTAAAAGTATATTGTCTTTACATGTTGTCTGTTTTTATGCTTTCATTTTTAATGTTCAAAGTTTTAATTTTTGTAAACCGCCCAGAGAGCTTCAGCGATGGGGCAGTATATAAATCATCATCATCATCATCATCATCATCATCATCATCACCTGGTATCAACTCCTGCATTGGATTGCCTTGTGTCCTGCTCTCTGCCCTCTTTCCCCTCACAACCATCCTGGGACTTTTCTCCTGCAGGAAGTTCTTTTATTGCTTTGGCTATCACTGTTTATGAATAATTGCCAGCCACAGCTTTTCTTGGAGGATCACAAAGATCTCACAGTATATCGTGGATTCCATTGTCTTCTCTATTTTTAACACTTATTTCAGATGTAGATGTTGTCTCAAGGAAAGGCAGGCAGTATTACTATGCCCCATAGTAATATAAATAGCGACAGCTATTAATCCTGCTAAACCTTCTCCCTTCTCAAAAGCATAACATCTGGCCTTGTGGTGCAGTTGCCGTTCATGTCATGCTGACATGTGGGAAACACAAACCAAGAAGTCTCCAATTCCGTGCTGATGCAACAGCGTTGTTTGGGCAGATGTCCTGCCAGGGGTTCTGGCGGGTGGAGAAGACCATCTGCTGTCGATTTCAACCTTTTCGCTCGTTGCTCACCAGCCAGGTACTTTTGCCTATGACAAATGGCAAAAGAAAAAGTGGCCCAGCTTCAAAACAGATGCCTATCAATCGCTATTAGCCATGTTAACTAAATGGCATCAAATGATCGGCTGGAGAGACAGAGAAGTATCCAGTGGGGGCTGGTGGTTCCAATTTCGGTAGGGCTGTGAATCCATTCTGGGTTTCAGTCAGGATCCGCCAGAACTCTAAAGGAACTAGCCAAGGTGCTGGACCTATTTTGTGGGTCAGGTTGAACATCTTGGATAGCTCTTTTAGAGTTCTGGCAGGTCCTGACTGAAACCCAGAATAGATTCACAGCTCCAATGAAATCGGGGCTACAAACCTCTACTAGATATATCTATCATCCAATCCAGCCCCCGGTAAAAGACACATCTCTACTCTCTTGTTGTTTGCTTAAATAGGATGGATTGTTCTCTCCATTTAGAAGAGAGAAAGAGAGAGAGAAATATTTAATTTAATTGTTCTGAATTTAGATCATTTTTTTGCTAAGAGAGAGAGAGAGAGAGAGAGGTGCAAAGCAACACAACAGCAAAGCCCCCAGTGAAATCAGTTGGACAGAAATGTTTAACTTTATGCTGAAATATACTTGCTGTTTCTACCTGAGACTGAAAGTTTTCAGAATGGAAACTAGTCCGTTGTCTCTTTTGTCAGTTTCTCTTCCTCCCTCAACTGTTGCCACCATCTGTACACCACCAGATTGTACAGATGGCAGTGAGAGGGAAAGCAGAGCCGTTCTCCCTGCCCTGCTCAAAGACTACTTATTTTTGTTCCTCTACCCTCCACATCTTTTTTCCTTGCAAGTGGTGTCTTCTTAGATTGTAAGCCTTGTGGGCAAGGATCCTCTTATTTAACTGATTATATGTAAGTTGCTCTAGGAGACATTGTTGGCTGAGGAGCAGAGTACAAATAAATAAATGGATTTCATAGATTGAAAATCTGACAAACTGATGAAAGCTTTAATCTGTAGTTTCAAGTTTAGAATTTTGCATTAGATCCAAGAGCTTATGTATGAATATCAGGGCAGCATATCTTAGAGTGTGACTTGGAAGTATTTCTTTGAGAATTCATTTCAGTAGACACTATTAATGAGCATTTTCCTTCTCTGTGGAAGTACAAGATCTATGCATTTGTTCATTCATACATACACGTGAGTTATGCCTTAGGACACAAAATGATACCAATATAGAAAAGATGGTTTCTATGATTCAGCAAATTTCTATGTGTGAAGCTGTCAGCTGTAATGAAAGAAGATGCCCAATAGAAATATCAGCTTGTTACGTATCTCTGATTCTCTTGGGTCACAACATCATCTGTATCTAGCTGCCATCTACTGGCAGGTTGGAAATGTAAGCACAGTGGGGAGGGGGTGTAATTTAATGGACAGAAGCACACATGCAGAGCTCTTTTTCTAAGTAAAAATGGTCTAAACAAGATACATGAAAGCAAATGTTCTCAACTAGTTAATGAATGTATTGGGATGTTTCACGTGAGGCTTAAAAGTGGCTTTTGCTTAAATCAGTTTGTAATAGGGGTGTGCACGGACCCCCCGGATCGGATCGGGACCCGGATCGGGACCTCCAATTTTGTCCCGGACCGGTTCGGACAAAATCGGAGGCCCCCCGGACCGGATCGAGTCCGATCCCGACCCAAAAATCGTAAATTTTTGGATCGGCCGCCATTTTTTTCCCCATAGACTTGCATTGCAATGCAAGTCTATGAGGAAAAAATGGCGGCGGGTGGCTGAGGGGGAACCTAACTCCCTCCCCCCCCCCCGGGGCCGTCCGCTGTGGACGGCCCCGGCAGGTAAGCCCCCTCCCCCGCGCTCCCTACCCCCCCTGGGGCCGCCCGCTTCCATCCGCTGGCGCCCGCGGGCGCCAGCGGATAGAAGCGGACGGCTCCGGGGGGGGGGTAAGCCCCCTTCCCCGCCACTGCTTACCTTCTCGGCCCGTCCGCTCCCGTCCGGCGCCGGCGGCTACTACCAGCGGGCTCCGCGGCCTACTCTCGAGTAGCGCGCCGGGTGATGACATCACCCGGCGCGCCACCCTGGAGTAGGCTGCGGAGCCTGCTGGTAGTAGTAGGCGCCGGCGCCGGGACGGGAGCCGCCGGGACGGGAAGGTAAGGGCCCCCCTCCCCCCTCCGCGCGCCCCCTCCTCCCCTCCACGCACCCCCTGCTTACCTTCCCGGCCCGGCGGCTCCCGGCCGGCGCCGGCGCCTACTACTACCAGCAGGCTCCGCGGCCTACTCTAGAGTAGCGCGCCGGGTGATGACATCACCCGGCGCGCCACCCTAGAGCAGGCCGCGGAGCCTGCTGGTAGTAGTAGGCGCCGGGACGGGAGCCGCCGGGACGGGAAGGTAAGGGCCCCCCTCCCCCCTCCGCGCGCCCCCTCCGCGCGCCCCCTCCTCCCCTCCACGCACCCCCTGCTTACCTTCTCGGCCCGTCCGCTCCCGTCCGGGGCCGGCGGCTACCACCAGCAGGCTCCGCAGCCTGCTCTAGAGTAGCGCGCCGGGTGATGACATCACCCGGCGCGCCACCCTAGAGCAGGCCGCGGAGCCCGCTGGTAGTAGCTGCTAGTGCCGGACGGGAGCGGACGGGCCGAGAAGGTAAGCGCCCCCCTCCTCCCCCCCCCCCGCTGTCCACTTTCATCGGTGGGCGCCCGCTGGCGCCCGCCAATGGAAGCGGTGGTGGGCGCCAGTGGGCGCCCGCCAATCCGCCGATCCGCCGAACCGGTTCGGAGCCTTTTCGGACTGGTTCGGATTGGATCGGCCGATCCAGCTGCGGGATCGGAAATCGGATAATTTATCCGATTTCCCACTGGACCGGACTCGGATCGTGGATCGGGTCCGATCCAGTGCACATCCCTAGTTTGTAACGCGTATATAAAAGTTTCCGTCTGAATGCATACTTCAGCTACAAAATGCTTCCCTTCCCTTTGGGACTGCATATTAAGAACAGTTCACCTACATAGCACGAGACAGCCTCAGAATTGATTAAAGCATGACATGTGGATTTTAGCATCATGTGTTGTCAAGGGCCAACATTTGCATGGCAAAACAGACATGCTCCCAATGAGCCTTGAGTAGATCCCATGAAAAATTATTCAGGTATGCATTCAGCTCATGCCTCCATGTGCTGTAACTGTGCTATGTCAAAGCCATCAGAAGCACTTTGGGTAGATATAGAATCACTGTGTGCAATTCTGGTCACCTACCTTGCCTCAAAAAGTATATCGTAGGGTTGCGAAAGGGGCAGAGATGGGTAACATAATTATTAACGGTCTTAAGCAACTCCCATATGAGGAAAGGTTACATTTGGGGCTATTTAACATAGAACAAAAAGTAAGGGGAGACATAATAGAGGTGTGGAGGAAGTGAACAAGGAGATATAATTCACCCTCTCTCATAATACTAGAATCTGGGGTCAACTCATGAAGCTGAATGGTGGGAGAACATGACAGGGTGCTCTTGCACTAATAATAATAATAATAATATTTATTTCTTACCAGCCTCGCCCCCTGGATTGAGGCGGGGAACAACATTAAAAGCAAGTGATATAAAATACATAAAACTGATTAAAAACATATAAAAACTAATACATTATTAAAATACCAATAAAACTCTTAAAATTTGACTGGGTAGGCCTGCCGGAAGAGATCAGTCTTTATAGCTTTCTTTAATTCCGGAAGACTGTAAAGTTGGAGGATCTCTCCCGGCAGGCCATTCCACAGTCTGGGAGTGGCAGAAGAGAAGGTCTCTGGGTAACGGTTGTCAGCCTAGTGTTGGCTGACTGGAGTAAACTCTTCCCAGAGGACCTGAGTGTGCAGAGCGGATTGTATGGGAGGAGGCGATCCCACAGGTAACCTGGACTCAAACCATGTAGGGCTTTAAAGGTAATAACCAACATTTTGTACTTCTCCCGGAAACGAATTGGCAGAAAGTGGAGTGATTTTAAAGCTTGTGTGATATGGTCACCCCTAGGTGTACCGGTAACCAACCTGGCTGCCATATTTTGAACTAGTTGAAGTTTCTGGACTGGGCACAGAGGTAGCCCTATGTACAGTGCATTGCAGAAGTCGAGCCTCGAAGTTACCAGCGCATGCACTACTGTCTTTAGGTCTTCCTGCTTGCCTTGCAGGCTTCCCAGAGTTGTCTTGGTTGGCTACACTATGAACAGAATACTGGACTACATTGGCCTTTGGTCTGATCCAGCAGGACTCTTCTTAAGTAATCAAATATAGATCCATTCCATCTTGCTGCAGCAAACGGAGAAATGAGACCCATATGGCTCTGTCCATGGGGTTCTGCTGAGATACCAGCTCTACTTGGCTTCTCCTGTTCATGAATTTGCTTCCCTTCAAGCTGGTCATTATAAGGAAGTTGTACTCTTTTGAACTCGTGCCTGAGTTTGCTTGTTTTCTTCCTCCCTCCTCATTCCTTTTTCCTCTTGTGTGGTGTATTTTAGATTGCATGCCTGCAGGTCAGGACTGTCTTGTGTTTGTTTCAGTGTGAGTTGGGAAACAAATAGGTGCCTGCGGGCACATTATTTCCCAAGGGCACTATGTGGAAACCCCATCATTAGTAAATCATCCTCTGCCTTCACATAAAAGAATGAGAGAGTAGAGTGACCATATGGAAATGAGGACAGGGCTCCTGTATCTTTAACAGTTGTATGGAACAAGGATTTTCAGCAGGTGCCATTTGTATGCATGCAGCACCTGGTGAAATTCCCTTTTCATCACAACAGTTAAAGATGCTGGAGCCCTCCCTCTTGACCAGATACAAAATAGGGCAGGGCTCCTGCAACTTTAGCTGTTATGATGAAGAGGGAATTTCACCAAATGCTGCATGCATACAAATGGCACCTGCTGAAATTTCCTTTTCTATACAACTGTTAAAGATACATGAGCCCTGTCCTCCTTTCCATATGGTCACCCTAGGGGAGAGCAAAGACTGTAATTGGCAGAGTACCTGCAGGGCCACAGCTACTATTCTGTTAGGAGTTGTACAACCGAAATCACTCATAAGGGCCACTTCTACATTTTTATTAACTCACCTACACTAGATCATTTCTCTCTGCTAACCACAGAAACATATTTCCGTTCAAGTTTTAACTCAATATTTTCTTTAACCATTCTCTGTATGTACACTCTTTGTTTTACCTCTGCACAACCTCACATTCTCTCTTCTGTCCCTGAATCATCACACTTCTCCCTGCATCCATATCTCTAACACCCCATTTGTCTGTTACCCCGAGGTCTCCTGCACTTCTGCCTCCTTTCCCCACTGCCCTGCACTTGGGTCTCTTTTTGGCCTATTTATATCCCCGGCTCTTAAAAATGTTTTAGGACAATCCAAGAAAATCACAGAAAAATTGCTGTCAGAAATGCTCTCATTAGAGGCCTCTGTTTGTAAAGGCAGTCCTAAAGGCAGTTCTCATGAAAAAAGGGAAGAAAGCAAACCACACCGACATGGCTGAGGGGATTTTGACGACATGAGATGAACTGAAACCTAGCTAGAATATGTAAAAATAATTGTTGTTGCCATTTTTGAAAGACAGAGGCCCATAGAGAGAGTGCTATTTAGGCTGACCATATGAAAAGGAGGACAGGGCTCCTGTAACTTTAACTGTTGTAGAGAAAAGGGAATTTCAGCCAGTGTCATTTGTAGGCAATTAGTTCCTGGTGAAATTCCCTCTTCATCACAACAGTTAAAGTTGCAGGGGCCCTGCCTTCTTTTGTATATGGTCACTCTAGTATAGTGCCTGCAACTTAACTGTTGTGATGAAGAGGGAATTTCACCAGGAACTAAATGCATACAAATGACACTGGCTGAAATGCCCTTTTCTCTACAACTGTTAAAGTTACAGGAGCCCTGTCCTCCTTTTCAGATGGCCAGCCTAGTGCTACTGTTTTATGGAAAGTGAGCAGACACCCAAATCGTTGTACAAAAACAGAACTCCTGCACTTTTAGTAGCTTTGTAGAAAAGGAAGCTTTAGCAAGACCAGTATGCCATGTAGAGAGGCAGGGCTGGTGTCAAGGGTCGGCCTCATCAGGCCCTGCCATGGCCCTGTCTCTTCAGGGCTCCATTTCTTTGAATCCAATCTGAATCCGAACTCATCGGAATCCTAGTCAACGTAGCAGGAGCTGCTGAGAGTCCATCTTCTGCCAAACTAAAGGTACAGTAGAGCCCTCTTGGTTTTGGATCTAGCCACCCTAATTGTGTATGGAACTTTGAATACGCTACTGGCTACCAGCCCAGGTCTGAGACTAAAGGCTTGCATGAACATCTTCATGGGGCTTTTGTGGAAAGGTCAGAACCAGCTCCAGCATCTTGGAGGGGTCTTGGGCAAGACACCCTTAATGGCTCCTCTCCCCCAGTGAGTCTACCATTGTGACCAACTGCTATCGCTCCTCATCCTCCTTCTCATCACTTGCTTGCTTGATAGGAGGTGAGCCAGTGAACAGGTAGACAGTGGCCCTGCTCAGAAGACCCCCTTAAACCATGGCTTTAACCATAGTGGTTAAGCCAGAAAGCCAGGCTGTGTTCAGAAGACAACTTATACCATGGCTTTAATCATGATGAATAAGGCAAAAAGCCTAATTCACCGTGGTTAAAGCCATGGTTTAAGGTGTCTTCTGAGCAGGGCCACTGTCATCCACTGCACCTCCTTATCATGACCTTTCTTGTCTGGGCCAGAGAGAAAGGCGGGTGAACAAGAAGTTGCAAAGGTGAAGTGGAGAAGTAACTCTTGGGGACTCTTGTCTGTGGGCCCCTGCTGGGCTGTGACTCCACAGCAGTTGCCCAATCATGCCTACCTCTGATGCCTGTTCTGCCCCCAGGTGTTCACCCATTCACTAAAACTAAGGCATACAAACCCCTGAACGTGTGGGATGCCACAGCACTCAGCAATATTATTTACGATGCAGCAACTTCCTTCTTTGATATATCTCTGACAATGCTATTATAGCACATTTCAACATAAATTACGGGAAGTAGAGGAGACAGATGGGCGAAGACTCGGGGGAAGCGAGGGCCTTTACCAAAACATTGGGAGGGGAAGGAGAAATGCCCAGCCATTGCCCACTCTTGATGCTGGCCCTGGGAGGAGAAGTCTTCTGGAGTCTGCTGGTGTTGTTGTTTCCCTTTCCTAGCAACAGTGCAAGAGCCGGAGCAGAGGGGAACCTGATTCAATGCTTGATTTAGCCACACAGCTCACAGCCAGCCTGCAGAGCCAATCCTCCCTGGGACTCCCTGCCCCCTCCTGCTGCAAACTCAAGCTGTTTCTACACCAGGCTGTTTGCCTGGGATGCCCCCCGGCTGGTCCCTGTGCTCTGATGGTGTGTATTAGGTACTTCTGGCATCGCCCTCCCTCCCTCCCTCTACACCCCTATGGTGTAGAAAGGGCCTCAGCTTCTCAAAATTCACTCACTCCTTGGAGGCGAAATGTTTGAATAAAAAGTAAACGCAGTGTCGCTAGATGGCACACTAGACTCATGCATGCCGTAGTGCGAACTGAGGTGATCAGCCTAGGAAGATTAAGATAAACAGCCATAGCCCTGTGCGATCACTTTGGCAAGAGTTTGCTGGTTTTTTTCCAGAACCTTGGGGCAAGACTAGGACCCAACATGAAGAGATCTAATCCAACATCAAGAGATTTAAATTTTTTGTGAACCGCCCAGAGAACTCCGGCCATTGGACGGTATAGAAGTGAAATAAATAAATAAATCTACCATCAAACCTCCTGTTCCCCCCCTCCCAAGGTTAAAGCATAGTTGGGGGGATTTGGATTGGCTTGAACTCTCCCCCTTGCAATGGAGTATTCCCAATCGGAATTCCTTTCCTCCAAAAGCTTGTTCTTTGCCTGGTTTGTGTGTGTGTATGTGTGTGTGTGTGGGGGGGGGGACGACATTTCAGGTTAGATCCAGATTTAAGCTGGATCAATTGCACTGGTAGAAGTGGATTTCCTTGCCCCCCTCCTCCCTATGGCAGCTCCACCACCACCTTAAAATGCTACCCAGGATCAGGAGACCTTGCTGAATGGGATGAGCTGCAGTGTGTAGGGGGAGGGGAGATCCCCAAACCTTGGGCAGAGGCAATGGAGGCCGGGGGCTCCAATGTCAGTGGTGCAGTGAATCCACTTAGGTCCCCTCTACAAGGATTCGCTTTTGCGCCTGGTTAGGCGATTATGCGCATAATCGCGGAAGCACATTTACGCCTAATACCTCTGCACGAGAGGCGGCGAGAGGCGGTGAAGCGCATGAACGGATGACCAAAATGCGCTTTACAAGTAGTTAATGCACATATGCGCTTGTTCACATAGCCAAAATGCGCTTTAACGGCCGGAGCAAAATAAAACTCGCTGTTTAACGCGCATTCGATAATGCGCATAATCGGAGGGATAGTGCGCCTCTACGCCCGATTTGCGCTCCGTTCTTGTAGAGGTAAATTTTTTAATGCGCCTTGAAAGAGCTTTAAATGCCTCTTGTAGAGGCAGCCTCAGTGTTTCAGTCAGAACTGGCCAGGCCTCTAAAGGAGCTAACGAAGGTAAAGCACCTTGGAGAGCTCCTTTGGAGTTCTGACTGGTTCTGCAAGTGGAGCTCTTCCTCTTGTGGAAGACAGATCCAGGATTGAACATAGAGGTACCACACAACCTCGAGTTCTCTCTTTGGATCAATAAAACAATGGTTGATGGCAAGCAACCCTATCAGCCATGCTGTGAGCGACAAGACTTTTAAAGGATTTCACAGCAGGGAAGCAGAAAGTTGGGTATAATTCTTCATATTAGGTAACTACAAAGGATTAGACCACAGCAGGGGTCCAGATTTAAACTCAGGGTGGGGGGCTTAATCTGCAAACTACTTAGCATTTCCCTGATGAACCCAATCCTGTTTGTTTACCTGTGCTTCTTTTCCAGTGGCAATTGCTTCACAGACCCTAACAACACCTACTTCTCCTAGGCAGTTTTCACTCTTGAGCAAAGACGGGGGAGTGGAGTGGAGTGGGTAGAGATCCTCATCAGTGGGAGGAATACCTATGATCCCATTATTCAGAGTAAATTCGTCACAGAGGAAGTCATTTGCCTGACTTTCGGGGTGTTAGTTGATTCCCAGAGCGGGCCAATGTTTTTGTCACATGCCGTCAACACAATGAAACTGGTTTTTCCACATAGCTGCGCTCTCAGTGCTTGTGACTCATGGCTGTCAGATGAGCTTCGCCGCCGAGAGCTTACCTCCAGTGGATAACCTTTCTCAGTGTCGCTGGCGTCAAGGATGTCAAATTGATTTTCTTCAGAAAATGAGTTATGTCAGAGGAACTACAGATGGAGAAGGTTCATCCCTGTTTCTTTTGAAGGAGTAAAGGGCCAGTTTGCAAAAGGGACTAGTTGTTTCTGTTGGAAATGGGCAATGACGCTTGTTAGTTGGTTGGTTGTTTGGGCCAGTGGGAGGTGATGATTAAAGTGGTATTTTGTGTTCTACTTGACTAATCCTTCACTGGTGAATAAGGAGTTAACTTGATTAAGCTTCCTTTTATCCTTATTGGTTTTAATTGGTTCTGCCCTTTCTTCTGCTCCTAGATCTCAATCACTTCTGTCTGCAAACTCCTGTCTGCGAACTTATCAAACTATTCTCATATTTCCCGCAGTTTCTGTGCCACAGGGTGGCATTTTTTCCAGGCCTGGCACACATAGGGATGCTGCGAGCACCCAACTGAGTCTGGGAGTCCAGCGGACCCCTCCCCCTGTGTCCGGCCCCATAGACCCAGTCGGGTGCTCTCAGCACCATTCACGCATTTACCTTTGCATCAGTGGGGCCTTTAAGGCTGTCATTTGTGTGGGGGAGGGGAAGTGCGCAATTACGGAGGCTCCCGAAATTGCGCAATTGTCCCATTGCTTCCATAGTGGCTGCCATTGAAACAGGATGGGGAAGTGCGTGACTTCAGCGCATGAGCGGGTGCTTGCTCCCCTACTGCCCACCCCCGCTCCCTGGGCCGGGCCGGGCCAAGCCAAGCCTCAGAAGAGGCTCGCGCGGCCTGGTGAGCGGAGGTAGGCAGCCAGCCACCAGGGTGAGCACAGGGGAGTTTACCCACCCCTAGCCACAAATCTTATTTCACATCATGGCCTATTCATTAGCAAAGCCCCCACTAAACCTTCTGTGGCCCTACTGTGGCCTGTGAAAAGATTGCCAATGTTGAATGCTTCCAGACAAACACCTCTAGCACTTGAAATCCAAAACCATCATGGTGTAACTTGTCCATCTTTCCCTCCTTAATGGCCAGCAATGCCTCACACAACATTTGCTTGAGGCATCACCAAGGTGAACTCAGTGGGTTGGAACCAGCCTATGAAGTTAATCATGCTTAAGTCACACAGAAATCCATGGGGCTTGCGGTAGACACAACCGCAGGGCTGAACTGTACCTAATGTAGGGTGCTTCCACATGTGTGACCCCTGGTGCTACACATCAAATGGCATTGGACACCTATTCCAGCCTTGCTCCAACCTGGTGCCCTCCAGATGTGGTAGATTACAACTCCTAACATCCCAGCAAGCATGGAGGATTTGTAATCCAACACCTCTGGAGGATACCAAGTTGGGGAAGGCTGTCCAATTCAGCCTTTTCCTCCTTAACGTGTGTGGTTTTTTTTCCTTTCTGGTAAGGAAAACAATGGGAGAATTGGTGGGAAGATATGGGATGGTTACCTATGGAGAGAAACGTTGCTCAGACCAGGACCCCTAAAATTCCCTGAAAGAGCTAGGGCAATTGTACCATCAGAGCCTGGTCTAGAAGTATCTGTAGTTCCTCCTGTCTCTAAGTTAACCAGGTCTGCACCTGGCCATGGACTTGAACGGGATACCAAGTGGGAACCTAAAGCAGGTGTTTCTGAGCTTGAAAGGGCAAGATGCAATGTTAGCATATTTAATATTAGAGATTGCAACATGTATCAGCATCTTCATGTGCCATAGCCATAGGAACCCACTTCCATCTTTTTCAAAGACTAGCTGTCCCAGGTGATTCTTGTACACAAAATAGGGAACTACAGCTTTGGGTATTGGGCACTATTTGGGATGTACAGATTGTGCATAATCTGTTCTGTCTGTGCCTTTTGTTCCATCTTCCACCAAACAAACGGAATTGGATCCCCCCCCCATTTCTGAATTTGCACAAATGCAAATTCCCCCAGATGTGCAAATTTTCACATTTTAGCCTGGGGGGGGGGGGGGAATGTGCATTTTGGACCTTTTTTAAATTAATCTTTTTTCCTTTTATTGTGAATGTAACAAAACAAAACAGAAAACAAATTGTGAAAAGAAAAGAAAAAAGAACAGAAAAATGCATAGAAATATCAATATTCCATCAAGTACAACTTTCTTTGAAAAGTGTGTGTGTGTGTGGGGGGGGGGGGAATTATGCATGTTTCAAGAAAAACAAACCAAATATCTGTATATTTATCCATTCACAAGTGGCATATATATACCACCTGTTCAAATGTTGATGGTGTTGTTAGGTCCTCAGTCCATTGCATTATGGGAGGTGAACATTTATCCTTCCAACATTGTAGTATCAGTCTCTTGGCTGTCATAAGGGCTTGGAAAATCCATTTGTACTGACCACACGTTAGCATCCAAGAAACCAGTAAATCGTTTAGTAAATAGCCGTGTGTGTGTGTGTGTTTCTACAAGAAAATTTGTGCAAAATTCCAATAGGTTAGGGCAATGGTAGGGCTGTGCACAGACCCCCCCCCCCCAATCTTACTTCTGAGGCTGATTCAAAAGCTTCTGAATTGGCCCCGATCCGCCTCAGCCTGAGATCTGAGATTCACCTTTGATCAAGATTTGGATGTTCAAGTTATTCAGATATCCATTAGGCTGGATGAACAGCAGGGGTTTGGCTTTCCTGGGTGCCCGCTGAGCCCCCTTGCTGCATGAGCCTCCTGCCTCTTCCTGGACCTGTTGTGAGCACCTGCAGCCATCCAGGCCTCTTCAAGGCCTCTTCAAGGCAGGGGGCTCATACAGCGGGGGAGTCTGGACTACTGTAATGCACTGCACATGGGGCTGCCTTTGAAGATGGTTCAGAAACTTTAGCTGGTGCTGAATGCAGCGAGGCAAATTGATCACATAATGCCTATACTGTGCCAGCTACATCGGTTACTGGTGCATTTTCAAGCCCAATTCAAAGTGCTAGTTTTGACCTTTTAAGCCTTAAATAGTTTGAGACCAAGTTACTTGAAGGACCACCTTCACTCATATCAGCCTGCCCAGACTTTAAGATCACAAGGAGAGGCCCTTCTTATTTGCCCATCTATGAGAGCTATTAGGTGGGTGATCACAATGTGAGAGGGTTATGCTGGTCTTATGACCGTAATAAATATTTGATTGATTGAATGTGAGAGGGACTTCTCTGCAGTGGCCCCACACCTTTGGAATGAGTTGCCATCAGAGGTCTGCCATGCTTCATCATTGCAGGTTTTTAAGAATGCCTTGAAACATATTGTTTTACCGTGGCCTTCTCGTGATGTGACTACTGTTGTTGCTGCTATTGCCATTGTTGTTGCTGGTGGTTTTATTGTTAGCTTTTATTATTGTCTTTATTGAGTTTATGATTTTATTGCTTTTAATATTTTAACTTTTTAATGTATTTTATTGCTGTAAACCACCTTAGGAGGGCTTCTGCCCTGAAAGACAGCCAAGAAAATTTTAAAACAAACAAATAAATAAATAGCTGTGAAGAATTGCTTTTATTTTGAAGTTGCCACCAGTGTGGTGTGTAGAATCATTGGGATGTTGTAGTGTTGCGAATTTGAATGGCTTGACTGCCATGAATGAGTGGTCGGGGACCTCTGTCTGTGTCCGTCAGAGGCATCATTTATTTATTTATTTATTTATTTATTATTACTTTTATATTAGGGGTGTGCACGGGAGGAAAAATTGTATGAGAATCGGAATCGGGACCTCAGATTTTGCCATGGATCAGATCGGACAAAATCGGAGGTTTCTCGGATCAGATCGGATCCAATTACGATACAAAAATCGGATGTCCGATTTTCAGATCGGACGCCATTTTAGGTGTTTTCGCCATAGGCTTGCATTGGGGGAAAGAAAGCTTTCCTCCAATGCGAGCCTATGCAGAAAACATGGGGGCGGGTGAGTGGAGACCTAACTCCCCCTCCCTCCCCCTCCCCCCCCACTCACGATCCTTACCTGCTGGGGCCATCCGCTTCCATCTGCCGCTGGCAACTGGTCCCTTCTACTGAGAAACAGGCTTCATGGCCTGCCTCTCAGTAGAGCACCAGGTGACGTCATCACCTAGTGCTCTACTGAGAGGCAGGCTGCGAAGCCTGTTTCTCAGTAGAAGGGACCAGCGGGCGGCAGCGGGCGGCAGCGGGCGGCAGCGGGCGGCAGCGGACGGCCCCGGCAGGTAAGTGGGGACCTCCCTCTCCCTCCCTCTCCCTCCCCCCCACTCACACTCCTTACCTGCCGGCATCCCTCGCTGCCATCCGCTGCTTCTGTACTACTGATAAGCAGGCCTTGTGGTGTGTTTATCAATAGTACGGAAGCAGTGGACGGCAGCGCGGGATGCCAGCAGGTAACAGGGGACCTCCCTCTCCTTCTTCCTCCCCTCTCCCCCACTAGCGCTCCTTACCTGCTGCCTCCTCGCTGCCATCCACTGCCGCCCGCTACTTCAGTACTACTGAGAAACAGGCCCTGCAGCCTGTTCCACAGTAGAGCGAGGGCGCACTGAGTGATGATGTCACCCGACATGCCATCGCTCTATTGTGGAACAGGCTGCAAGGCCTGTTTCAAAGTAGTACGGAAGCAGTGGGAGGCAGCAGTCGGCAACGAGAAGGCAGCAGGTAAGGAGCATGAGTGAGGGAGGGGGGAGGAGGTCCGATCCTCCAATTTTTTCTGATCTGAATCGGGTCCCATCGGATCAGATCAGATCGGATGGTCCAAATGACCGGGATCGGGATCGGATTATTTCATCCGATTTTGCCCGGATCAGGTTCTGATCATGGATCGGACCCGATCTGCTGCACATCCCTAATTTATATACTGCCTCATATCTGAAGCTCTCTGGGTGGTTTACAAAGACCCATCTCTGAAGATGTTCAGATGCGTAAATTCCAAGAATCTGGATGCCCGAATTACCCTTAGACTGAAGTTTTCACCTGCATTCTCTCCTTGAATAGAAAAGCTATATTTCAAGGAAGCAGACCAAGTTGGATTTAATTTGGTCTTAAGGCGCTGAAAGGCTCCAAGCTTGATAACCTCAGATCAATCTGCTTGTTCCTGGCCCTAAAATATTGTTGCAAACGTCACTCTTTAGAGAATTTCTGAACTCCAACCATGAGAAGAACGTTCTGTTTTGTCCTGTCCATAAGGCAGCAGAAAAACTGGTTAAACCAGCTAGCTTTAGTTGTGCATTTGATACAGCTGTCCTGTGTCATGGACAAGAACATTACTCTTTCATTCTTCCATATGCAGTAAACTGGATATGACGCAGATTATTATTATTATTATTTTATAACTGTCTGGAGAGGAAGCAAGTGATGAGTCAGGTTTCAGGGCTGAAGCTTGAGCAAAGTTAATTTTAGTACACTGAGGATGACATCATGTTTTGGAGCACCGGTTTCAGAATAAAGCTCCATTGGACAAACAAAAAATGGATTTCAACATGAAAGGGCTTAATACGCTGCTTGAGCCAGCAATGAATTGATAATGGCAAAAGTAGCTAGGGACAGATAAATCTGTTGATTTTGGTTTCTCATTTTTTCAATCTTTAGTTCAGTTTGTCGTGAAACCTGAGGATTTTTCAACACTTTGAATGGAAATACCTACTTTTTTTGTATGCATTTCTGTTCCTGCCTGAGATTTTGTACAAAAATGTGCCTAATATGCATATTTTTACATGCTATTTCCCTAATACAATGCTTTTAAAAAAAAAAAACCATGTGATTTTTAACAGGCATTTTTGTGTGCCTTTTACTTAACATCTGCATTTCTGTGTGTATTTTTGATCGGAATATTTTTTTTAAAAATGGGAGAAGCGTGAATTCCGAGAGTGCCTGCGTTTTGGTACACATGTGGGTTCTAATTTCAAAAGCCCTCTGCAAGTGATTAGTTCAGACCTCTAGCAAGAGAAATCTGCCCCCCTTCCTTGCTTCTGGCAGCCTGCTGGACAGAGAGGGAGGGAGAGGGAAAGGCATAAGAAATGGAAGGGAGAAGAAAGTGAAGGAGATTGTAGAAAGAGAGAGACAGGAGCAGGGCAGGTGGGTGGCTCCGATGTCCATGGGGCAGTAAATCCACTCCGGGTTTCAGTCAGAACCAGTCAGAACTCTAAAGGAGCTATCCAAGGTGTGACATAGCTCTTTTAGCATTCTGGCCAGTTCTAACTGAAACCCAGAGCGGATTCACTGTCCCACTGACTATGGAGCCACCAGCCTCCACTGCAAAGAAGGGGTATCCCCACCTACCACTGGCTTTGGTCCCTCCCAATCCTGGCATGCAGCCCCCAAAAGATTCCCCACCCCTGTGGCTCGTGAGAGAAGAAAAATGTTCCCTAGGTGCACAAGGTCCTTCTTTAGGACAGCGGTTGCACTTTAGGACAGCAGGGATCCCTTTTCAGCTCTCCTGATGGACACTCCATAAACCCAGATTCTGAGTCCAATGAGCCCAGACAACAACATTCTGATGGCTAATTCTCAAGACAATCAGTCTGGTGATGGTGGCCATATGCACCTGTTCAGCTTTCTATAGGCCCTGAAAGCACCCCACTATTTTCCCAGTTCCCATCTCAAAATTTCCACAGCAATCCAGCTCTAAATGCATAGAATCGTAATGTGGAAGAGATAAATGGAGCAACAAGTTGGGTAAACCCTGATGCAACCATACGACTGCATTGGCACGTGTCCGATGCCACCAGATTCGTTGAGCATGCCTTCCTCAACATTCCCACACCTCCACCACAGACGCAACTGGTCATGTGGCTCTGACCATAAAGACCATTTGCGCAACTGTCCCTGGATGACCCAGAAACAACTTAGGTCAGTTTTACTCCAGACACCAAAACAACATCTTGGGGTAAATGCACAGGAAGTGCAAGTTTAGACCAAGCGCATTCAGGGTTGGTTGGAGCATGGATTGCTGTCGTTCCCTGTAAAGCCTGTGAAAGGAATTTACAACCCAACAGAGTCCGCCTGGCACAATGGCTGAAAGAAGAACTCCATCTAGTTACAGCAGAGCTGAAAGGGATGTTTTTACAAAAGATTAAATTTAAGGTAAGGAATTAGCAGCTGCTGACAACCAGGCAAAATTCAGCCTTCTAAAGTGCCCACAATCTCCAAACCTCTCTCTCCCATTCAGGGCTGGCCCAAACCATCTTGCTGCCTTAAGACACAGCAGCAAGTGGTGTCCCTCACCCACCCAAGTCAAAGTACATAGTACCCAAAGTGGGCTGTATTATTCTGATACATCTGGCAGAAAATGCCTTAAGCATCTCTCCCCCTTAAGCATATTGTAGAAATACAATAACAATATAAATAACTAACTATCTGCTGTCCAAAATTTGCTGCCTGAGGTATCTGCCTCACTCTGCCTAATGGTAGGGCTTGCCGTGCTTCTATTCATCACACTTTGGGAGAAACCAGAGCAAACCGGAGATAAGCAAACACATGTTCCATGAGCTTTTGTTGTTGTTGCTAAAGCTAGCCACAGTTTGTGTGTGTGGCAGCGGGGAGGGGTAGAATAGTGGGGCTTCCAGAGGAAACTTAGAGCCTATCTACACTGTACCTTGGAACGTTTTAAATAGTATTTTAAAACGTTCCAAATAGGTGCGTTCTAAAACGTCTTAGGCCACATTAAGGAGTACTCACGTTACAGGAGAAAAATTCTTCAGTCTTCAAAGCGATGTGTGCGGTCTCACACTCTTCTGTCCATCTCTTTCTGTTTCGTTTTTACAACGAGTTTACGGCAAAGCATTGTGGGTGCTGTAGTTCAGTCGCCCACTTCCTCCTTAGCCCCTCTTTCTTCCCCACCAATCAACTGCTAAGCATTTGGGCACCGGTAACCGAAGCATTGCCCCCACGAATCACAAAAAGTGATTTTATTAAAAGTAAAAACCATTATATATAGCTGAAGTGAGTTTTAAAAAACCTCGGGGATACATCGTTCAAGGGAGTGCGTCATGTGGCCCAAAGAGTTTTCTTAACCCTTATGAAACGTTACAAAGCTAGAGTGTAGATCGGCTCTTACATTGGACAATTGCACTGCTCCTTCATGGAATTTTATGGGGGTGGGTGGGTTGTGCAGACGAGGTCATCTTCAACTGTTAGCCCTCCCATGCTTTCCTACTGCCTCTTCTGCCTTATTTCTTGCCAGAAGTACAGTGGAATCTCTGCATGATACCTTTTGATTGTTAGTGCAGAGAGATGTAGAGATTTTGTTTAACCCATTCTGTCTGTGTTTTGCAGATTGTTGTGCATCTTTCATTCCATTGTCCGCTCACTGACGGACTTGTATTTTTTGGGGGCGTGGAGGGTGTATGAGAATTTAATTCTACTTGCACAAGTGCACATTAGCACAGTACAAATTTGTGAGGGGAGGGGAGATAAATGGTCTCCAGGTCTGCAGAATCCTCATGACTGTTTGGATGGAAGAATATCGGATGGGGCCAGTAAGCAACCCTTTTCTCCTCTTCCTGCCCGCTGAACAGCTGATGGGTGGCAGGTTCAGGAACAGAAAGGAGAACCTGGCACCTTAATGTTTTCAAGGTTTTTATTAAAAATATTGTTTTGAGAGGGGCAGGAGTAGGGAGCTTGGTGGGCATCGTTTGAGATCTCCACCGGCCCCATGGTGGCAACGTGCACCATGTACCATGTTGAGGACCCCAATATAGAGACTTATTTATTTATTATGTAATTAATAATAAACAAATAAATATTTAATTAATCTTGATCCTGCCTTTCTCCCCATAAATCCTGCCTTTCTCCCCATCAAACAATAAAGTCCAGAAACAGCCCAATAGCCAGTGAGACTGTTGTAACAAGGGAGTCACATGCTCCATATAACTGGCCCTGTTCAACAGTCTGCTCATCAGGATATACCTTTGCCTTTCCTCCTTTTCTCGTGCAACCCAGGTCTTTTCAAGCAGACCCTGAGTACAAGAAGAAATCATAGCTGGATTTGCTACCAAGCTACTCGTGGAGCGACACATTGTGGGGACCATCGCCACCCTACACATTGGCCCATTGAAAGTAGTAGTTCAGCCTTCCCCAGCCTGGTGCCCTCCAGATGTGTTGGACTACATTTCCCATCATTGGCCATGCTGGCTGGGGATGATGGGAGTTGTGGCCTAAAGTATCTAGAGGTCCCAGGTTGGGAAAAGCTGTTAACTAGAGCCACACAGCCGACCAACATCATAGCCATAAACTCAACCTGCCGATTTTCTGCAGCAGAACTACAAACTGCCTCTGAGGGGGGAAGCAGCAAACCTATTTGCTTATCTTTCCAGGTCACCATCACGTAGCCACAACTGTCAACACAAGCGAAGAGGAGCCATAGCTAAGAGAAATGCACATATTTCCTGCCCTAACTGTGCATTAGAGTCGACCAGGTTGGAGAATGGTGGCTTTGTGGTGTTGAGTCCTCACTACTGGCTCCCTGTCATCTCTGCGTGTTTTTGTTTTGAGGTTGAAGTCAGTTAGCACTCGCATCTCAGCCTAACCTTTCTCCCAGTAGTGGGCATCTAGGGCAACTGCTGAGCAGTGTTTGGTGTCCTCTTCTTGACCCCAAATGGTGAGAAGCAACAGCATGGCGCATATGCTCATACCAGTTGCTGTTGTTTGTGGTGGGGGAAAGGCCACATCCCTTCCAGGCTTTCTCACACAAAGCAGAGGTGGCAGAAAAATCTTGCATCTCCGGATGAGTTGTAGGGGAAGGGAAAGAAGAGAAGGAAGCAGAAGGAAGACCCAGACGCTTAGGCAGTGGAGGCCTGTGGCTCCGATGTCAGTAGGGTGGTGAATCTGCTCCACGTTTTCACTTTGGATGGCTCCATCAGAGTTCTGACTGGGTCTCACTGAACCCTCGTCACTGACACTGGAGCCACCAGTTTCCACTCCTTTTAGAGTTCGCAGAGCTCTGTGTCTTAGAACTAGAGTATGAATTTATTCAGTCTGAATTTTCATGCAAACTTACCCAATTTACACATCTCGAACCTAGATGTGAACCAGAACAGGTGCACTGAAATCTGCACTTTCCTACCTGGATTTTGCTGAGTCCTACATCTTGGACTCTAGGAGAAGTATCTTCTAATCTTCCTCTGAGTCCACAAAAGCCTGCTTTTCAGATCTCTTTTTGGGAGAGGTAGCATTAATTTTCCCTTCACTAATATAGTTTTCTTAATATAGTTTTCCTAATATAGTTTTCTAATAGGCCTCAGCAAAAGTTAAACTGTAATTAATTTTGCATAATTTTAGCATGTAACCTGTGTAGGTCATAAGTATTTCCCCCCTATAATCCTTGCATGTTTCACAGTCTATTTCTGCATGTGATGTTCTTTTGAATTTACTTTTGTCTATAAACCATTTATATCTGAAGACTTCCTGTGTAGCATGTTTTCATTGATTTAACAAGCTGAAAGAAGATTCACTGTTTTAAAATAGATTTGTTTAATATTGAACTTTAACCCTAAATCAGCTCTGGTTGCACTTTCTCGCCCACTGGGGCAAAGTCAGAACTTCATTTTCAGAGTGTGAGGGGGGGGGGGGGTGAAGGATCCCCACAAATTGGGCAGAGCAATTTTCCATGAGCAGAGACCTTCTTCTCATGGAAGGCAGTTCATGGATCCATATTTAAAAAGAAAGGAGCACAAAAAAGCATCAGAAAAATGTTGACTTCAGGCCTGGTTTTGGCACGGAAACAGCCTTGGTCGCCCAGTATGATGACCTATGTCAGGAGAAAGACAGGGAGAAAGACAGGCTTTCGATACCATCGACCATGGTATCCTTCTGGCACGACTGGCTGAGTTGGGAGTGGGAGGCACTGCATTGCAGTGGTTCCGCTCCTACTTGGGGGGTCGGCTCCAGAAGGTGGTGCTTGGGGAACATTGCTCGGACCCATGGATTCTCCAGTATGGGGTTCCACAGGGGTCAGTCTTGTCCCCCATGCTGTTCAACATCTACATGAAACCGTTGAGTGCAGTCATCCGGAGTTTTGGAGTGCGTTGTCATCAGTACGCTGATGACACACAACTCTATTTCTCCTTTTCATCTTCATCAGATGAGGCTGTGGATGTGCTGAACCAGTGCCTGGCTGCGACAACGGACTGGATGAGGGCTAATAAACTGAAACTCAATCCAGACAAGACTGAGATGCTGTTAGTGAGTGGTTCTGCTGACCGGATGGAGGGTGTTCAACCTGTTCTGGATGAGGTTGCATTCCCCCTGAAGGACCGAATTTGTAGCTTGGGGGTTTTCCTAGAACCATCTCTGTCACTTGAGGCTCAGGTGGCCTCAGTGGCATGGAGTGCCTTCTACCAACTTCGGTTGGTGGCTCAGCTAAGCCCCTATCTGGAGAGGGATAACCTGGCTTCAGTCGTCTACGCTCTGGTAATCTCTAAATTGGATTACTGCAATGCGCTCTACGTGGGGCTGCCTTTGAAGGCAGTTCAGAAGCTGCAGCTTGTGCAAAATGCAGCGGCCAGAGTGATAACAAGAACCAGAAGGTTCGAGCATATAAGACCTACTCTGGCCCACTTGCATTGGCTGCCTATACATTTCCGAGCCCGATTCAAGGTGCTGGTTCTAACCTATAAAGCCTTACATGGCTTGGGATCACAATACCTGATGGAACGCCTCTCCCGACCCGAACCTACCCATACACTACGAGCCACATCTAAGGTCCTCCTCCAGTTGACTACTCCAGGGGAAGTACGGAGGGTAGCAACAAGGGAGAGGGCCTTTTCAGTGGTGGCACCCCAATTATGGAATGATCTCCCCGACTAGGCTCGCCTGGTGCCAACATTGTTATCTTTTCAGCGCCAGGTCAACACTTTCCTCTTCTCCCAGGCATTTAACAGCGTGTGTTGAGGGTTTTGTTGTTGTGGTGGTTTGACCCAGAATAGTTGTTTTTAAATGATATTGTATTTATAACCTGTTTTTATGCTTTTTATGGTTTCAAATTTTGTATATCAATTTTTTTTTAATGTTCAATGTTTTTAATTTTTGTAAACCACCCAGAGAACTTTGGCTATGGGGTGATATATAAATGGAATAAATAATAATAATAATAATAATAATAATAATAATAATAATCTGACATGGAAACAGGCCAAAACAAATTTATGGTCTGGAAAATGCAAAATTAAAATTGTTGGATTCGCCCAACCTTAATTAGAGCTCAAAAGATTTTCTCACACAATGAATTCAAAACATTGTTATGAATGCGAGGGTAAACTGTGCCAGCCAGGTCCTTTGTTTGGGAAATTGCATGTGAATGGCTCAGGATGTCCCCTCAATCGGAGCTAATGGTTGTGGTGTGCAGAGATCATCCCTTGGAATTTGGACACCATCTGCAGAAGGTTATTCATCCTTCACCAACACTGCCACAAGCCCCAGCTGAGGGTGGGTCTATGCCTGTGAAAGAAACTGCAGTTTTTCAAAGAGACAGAGAGGCAGGGAATTAACTAAAAGACTTTTGGGTAGGGTGACCTTATGGAAAGGAGGATACGGCTCCTGTATCTTTAACAATTTTATAGAAAATAGAATTTCAGCAGGTGTCATTTCTATGCATGCAGCACCTGGTGAAATTCCAATCTTCATCACAACAGTTAAAGCTCTAGGAGTCCTGCCTGCCCTTTTTTGTATCTGAGCAAGAGAGCAGGGCTTATGAAGTTTTAACTGTTGTGATGAAAAGGGATCTTCACCAGGTGCTGCATGCATACATATGACACCTGCTAAAATTCCCTTTTCTCTACAACTGTTAAAGATACAGGGACCCTGTCCTCCTTTCCATATGGTCATCCTATGTTTGTGGGTGCTGGAGGCCTCTCTCTGGGGACAGGACAGACCCACTGCCTGCCAGGAATGCTGTGCTGTTTGCCTTCCCCTATGATATTTGTAAATAACTCCTACAAAAACTCTGGCCCTGGAATCTCTCCTGCAAAAAGAAGCCCAATCCTGCCAGTGCTGTGCCTGGAGCTACTCCTCTCCCCCATCCCAAATCATGGTTGGTTTTACCATGGCCTAATCCAGATTGCAAGGTCCCTCATTCAGACTGCTTCCTGAATACAGCATTCACCTCGTTATTTATTTAAGTTCTTCAACAGAGCTATATTCAGGACAGGTTACACAATACAAAATAATATAATGTGAACTTAAAAGATTCCTTGGCAGGCCACGATACAGAGATGTGGCATTTGCTTGCCCTGTTAATGTTTCCTCACATTACTTGGCCAGGAGGCCTGTTTTATGTCAATTGAGCTGGTTCCTAAGCAACCGGCCTTGTGATTCATGTGTGTAATTATTGTAGGGTGACAGGAAAAACCTGGATTTGTCTGGATTTTTGGTAACAAATCCAGGAAGGGGGGAAATTATGAAATTTGATGAAAAATCCAGATTTTCCCCATCCTCCCCAGCCAAAGGGCAGCTATACTTTAATGAGAATTAACAAAAATGCTTACAGCTCCGCCATTTTTAAAGATAAAAATATGAAACTTGGCACTATGATAGCTTTAAGGAAGGGCTTTAGCCATGCCAAATGTGAAGCGGATCCATTCATCCGTTGATTTTTAGGATTTTTAAAAAAAGTTTGAGATATATATATATATATATATATACGTTCATTTTTAAAGGTAAAGAGATGAAATTTGGCACCATGATAGTTCTTGGATAAAGCTTTATCCTTGCCAAGTTTGAAGCAAATCTGTTCATCCGCTGATTTTTAGGGATTCTTTACAGTTTGAGGTATATATATACTGTCATTTTTAAAGATAAAGAAATGAACCCTGACACCATGATAGATCTCAGGTAGGGATTTATCCTGGCCAGGTTTGAAGCAGATCTGTTCATCTCTTGATTTTTAGGAATTTTGCAAAGTTTGAGATTTTTAATTATTGTTTTTAAAAACTGCTGGAGCCATATCCTTCAAACTCAGGTTGCAAACCTCCTCTTTATGGTATTGCACCTTGAGAATTTTCAGCCCTTGACATCAAGGGAATCTCAAGTTTTTAGCTAAGAAGTGCTGGGCAAGCAGGGCACCTTTCCTGTTGCAGATTTGGTGGGCAGTCAAGCACCTGGAGCTCAGCGGAGGCAAGGCATCCACAGATCAAAATGTGGGAAAGGAGAGATCAGTCAAAGCAGCCCACAGGGCAAAATGGAACAGCCAGAGGCCTTTTTCTCAAGAGTTCCACATCATGGGTGATGAAGGCTAGGGTGTCCAGATGGCTCGGGGTTTCCTGGTCCTAACCGGGAAACCTGGGGCCAACCGGCCCAACCGGGAGCGGTGGGGGCAAACCGGGGTGGCGGTGGGTCACGCGGCGGTGGCAGCAAGCGAGGAGCGGCGGTAGACCTGGCGGCGGTGGTGGCGGAGGAGCCCGGGCAGCGGCCGCCCCAGCAGGTAAGTGCCCTCCCTCGCGCCTCGCGCTCCTTACCCGCGAAGCCTGTTTCTCAGTAGATTCGAGCACCGGAGGGAAGCGGACGCCCCTGCGGGTAAGGAGCGCGAGGCACGGGGCACTTACCTGCTGGGGCGGCCGAGTCCGCCGCCGCCGGGTCCTCCACCGCCGCTGCCGGGCTTGTGAGGCCAGAGGCCGCGCAGAAGGGACGGGAGAGGGCTGGATCCAGAAGTGACGTAATCGGCCCTCCCCCACCTCTTCCGCGCGGCCTCTGGCCTCGTCGGGGCTAGTCGCAATGGCGACGACCCCCGAGGAGCTCGGACGCCTGCGCGTCCCCCGCCTGTTCCGCACGGGGGAGGGCCGATTACATCACTTCCAGATCTGGCCCTCCCCTGCCTCTTCCGCGCGGCCGCTGGCCTTACGAGCCCAGCAGCGGGGGACCCGGCGGCGGCGGCAGGGGACCTGGGGGGGGTGGACCCGGCAGAGGCGGCAGCAGCAGCAGCAGCAAACCTGGTAGGTCCGGGCTGATGTTTTTTGGGGGTGGGTGGCTTGGTGGGGGGGTTGTTTTGGGTGGCGGGGGTTCCAAAATCTGATCACCCTAATGAAGGCTCATCCTTAGAGAAAAACTCTCACGACCAACAGTGAGGTGTCAGTCGAGAGAGAGGCTCTGATCTTTGTGGATGTCCTGTTGATGCAGATGTTGGAACCTGGCACGTCATTGCTTTGCTTTGTTACCCCTTCCCTTCCATTTCACGTTGTTCACTGTGAGCTAGGCTCTGTCTGCACTGCTGGTATGCAATGCATAACGTTTGAAGTGCGTGTCGGAGAAAAATAGATAGATTTGTGGCTTTGGCTGGCTGGCATAACTCTTAGAGACAGAGTTAGACTGAAGACACAACTCAGAGACAGCTGTAGCTGAACCCTGAAAGGCTGGCATCCCACACAGAGCCTTTCAAGAGTGTCTCAGAATCAAGTGTTGGTGCAGGTGTTGGCTGGTTGGAGGCTTTGGCTGGCATCAGTTTCAGACAGAGTTACAACTCAGAGATGGCTGTAGCTTAGCCCTGAGAGGCTGGTGGGCCACACAGAGCCTTTTAAGAGCATCTCAGAGTCCAGTGTTGGTGCAGACAGAGGTGGCATACAAATGACACTGGCTGAAATTCCCTTTTCTGTACAACTGTTAAAGTTACATGAGCCCTGTCTTCCTTTTCATATGGTCAGCCTAAGAAAAGGCTCTCCACTTCAGAAGTTATCCCTCCAACTCACAGAGGGCAACAGGGACAGGGGTTGGAGCTAGTGTGCTTGTTGCCATTCTCTGCCCCGCCTACCTTCGCCCACCCCCTGGTGCAGAAGAGGGGCTTTCGGCAGATATATGTAGCTTGTCATGCAAGTTACATCTGCTGAAATCCCCTCTTCTACGTATGAAAGGGGCAGAAGCCCTGTCCTCTGTTGCCACACGGCCCCCCTCCAGCCTGATGTCTCCAGACTCCAACTTGGGGAGATCACGATCAGGGAGAGTGTGAAGGGCCGACATGAGTAGGGCACCCCATGTGGGCCCAAGGCCAAGAGCCTCCTGGACTTGCTCCTCCTCTTCCCTGTTGCAACCTGCTTATTCAGCTGCCTCTCACTCTGGCCCAGACCATGGTGGTGGTGGTGAGGAGGAGGAGGAGGAGCAGTAGACGCAACTGCCTACTTGTTCATCGGCTCTGTGCCTGTCAAGCAAGCGAGTGGTGTCAGAGATGAGAAGGAAGATGAGGGACAATAGCAGTGGTGAACCTAGAGCTGGCACCAATCACAATCACAAGCCTTTTGAGTGAGAGCACACCTCTTCACTCTCTCCACCCAGTTTATTACATAGCGCTTTCTCGTGTCCCCTTCGTTTCAATGAGAATGTCAAAACGTTCTTTGGGTGCTGCACATCAAAGCAATGTGACTACCCATGTGGGCAGTCACACGCCTTGGGACTCGCAAGACCAGGTCTTTGGGAATGCCGCTATGAAATACATTGCAATGAACTCATGTTTCCAGCTGATGTGTATTACGAAATTTATTAATTGACTTATCACCTGATAAGATACAGAAATAGCAACTGATGCAAATGCTGAACGAGGCAGAGATGAAGAGGGAACATCCCAAACTCAGGTGTTTTTCCAGCATAGACAAAACTACTATCGATAACAAATGCTTTCATGCTTGTTTGTTTGTTTGTTTGTTTGTTTTTCAGAACGCCTGAGTCTGAATTAGTAATATTGAGAAAAGTTAAATATGCACTTCCCTGGCCAAAATATTGTCAGCTGAGGCTTACCTGTATTTACTAGGGATGTGCACTGGATCGGACCCGATCCACGATCCGAGTCCGGTCCAGTGGGAAATCGGATAAATTATCCGATTTCCGATCCCGCAGCTGGATCGGCCGATCCAATCCGAACCGGTCCGAAAAAGCTCCGAACCGGTTCGGCGGATCAGCGGATCGGCGGGCGCCCACTGGCGCCCACCGCCGCTTCCATTGGCGGGCGCCAGCGGGCGCCCGCCGATGAAAGTGGACAGCGGGGGGGGGGAGGAGGGGGGCACTTACCTTCTCGGCCCGGTGGCTCCCGTCCGGCGCCGGCGCCTACTACTACTAGCAGGCTCCGCGGCCTGCTCTAGGGTGGCGCGCCGGGTGATGTCATCACCCGGCGCGCTACTCTAGAGCAGGCCGCGGAGCCTGCTGGTAGTAGTAGGCGCCGGCGCCGGACGGGAGCCACCGGGCCGGGAAGGTAAGGAGGGGGTGCGTGGAGGGGAGGAGGGGGCGCGCGGAGGGGGGAGGGGGGCCCTTACCTTTCCGGCCCGGCGGCTCCCGTCCGGCGCCGGCGCCTACTACTCCCAGCAGGCTCCGCGGCCTGCTCTAGGATGGCGCGCCGGGTGATGTCATCACCCGGCGCGCTACTCTAGAGCAGGCCGCGGAGCCTGCTGGAAGTAGTAGGCGCCGGCGCCGGACGGGAGCCGCCGGGCCGGAAAGGTAAGGAGGGGGTGCGTGGAGGGGAGGAGGGGGCGCGCGGAGGGGGGAGGGGGGCCCTTACCTTTCCGGCCCGGCGGCTCCCGTCCGGCGCCGGCGCCTACTACTCCCAGCAGGCTCCGCGGCCTGCTCTAGGATGGCGCGCCGGGTGATGTCATCACCCGGCGCGCTACTCTAGAGCAGGCCGCGGAGCCTGCTGGAAGTAGTAGGCGCCGGCGCCGGACGGGAGCCGCCGGGCCGGAAAGGTAAGGAGGGGGTGCGTGGAGGGGAGGAGGGGGCGCGCGGAGGGGGGAGGGGGGCCCTTACCTTTCCGGCCCGGCGGCTCCCGTCCGGCGCCGGCGCCTACTACTCCCAGCAGGCTCCGCGGCCTGCTCTAGGATGGCGCGCCGGGTGATGTCATCACCCGGCGCGCTACTCTAGAGCAGGCCGCGGAGCCTGCTGGAAGTAGTAGGCGCCGGCGCCGGACGGGAGCCGCCGGGCCGGAAAGGTAAGGAGGGGGTGCGTGGAGGGGAGGAGGGGGCGCGCGGAGGGGGGAGGGGGGCCCTTACCTTTCCGGCCCGGCGGCTCCCGTCCGGCGCCGGCGCCTACTACTCCCAGCAGGCTCCGCGGCCTGCTCTAGGATGGCGCGCCGGGTGATATCATCACCCGGCGCGCTACTCTAGAGCAGGCCGCGGAGCCTGCTGGAAGTAGTAGGCGCCGGCGCCGGACGGGAGCCGCCGGGCCGGAAAGGTAAGGAGGGGGTGCGTGGAGGGGAGGAGGGGGCGCGCGGAGGGGGGAGGGGGGAGGAGGGGGCGCGCGGAGGGGGGAGGGGGGCCCTTACCTGCCCGGCCCGGCGGCTCCCGTCCGGCGCCGGCGCCTACTACTACCAGCAGGCTCCGCGGCCTGCTCCAGGGTGGCGCGCCGGGTGATGTCATCACCCGGCGCGCTACTCGAGAGTAGGCCGCGGAGCCCGCTGGTAGTAGCCGCCGGCGCCGGACGTGCCGAGAAGGTAAGTGGCGGGGAAGGGGGCTTACCCCCCCCCCCGGAGCCGTCCGCTTCTATCCGCTGGCGCCCGCGGGCGCCAGCGGATGGAAGCAGGCGGCCCCAGGGGGGGTAGGGAGCGCGGGGGAGGGGGTTTACCTGCCGGGGCCGTCCACAGCGGACGGCCCCGGGGGGGGGAGGGAGTTAGGCCCCCCCTTACCCACCCGCCGCCATTTTTTCCTCATAGACTTGCATTGCAATGCAAGTCTATGGGGAAAAAAATGGCGGCCGATCCAAAAATTTCCGATTTTTGGATCGGGATCGGACTCGATCCGGTCCGGGGGGCCTCCGATTTTGTCCGAACCGGTCCGGGACAAAATTGGAGGTCCCGATCCGGGTCCCGATCCGATCCGGGGGGTCCGTGCACACCCCTAGTATTTACAGATGTGGAGGCAGGACAGGTGTCCCTCTATATTACTGGATAACTATATTAAGACATTATAGGCATGTTGACCCCTTTTCTAGGAGTGACAGAACAGCTGTAAGCAGAAAGTAGATCAGGAACAACTCTACTGGTAGATCTCTGGGTGACTTGCATTTTCTGGAGGAGAAGGCTGTCAATGGCTACTAGTCCTGATGGCTATTTGCTACCTCCAGTATCAGAAGCAGTAAGCCTATATATACCAGTTGCTGGGTGAGAGAGCTGTGGCATTCCGATCCTGTTTATGGGTTCTTGGTCAACTAGCTACTTGTCCACTATGTGAACAGAATGCCAGACTAGATGGACCCTTGGTCTGATCCAGCAGGGCTCTTTTTATGTTCCTACATTCTTGCATTAGATTAACAAGGCTTTATGACTTTGAATTGGCTAAAAGGCTCCTCATTACCACTTGCATCCTAAATTAGGCTGCTGAAACCAGGGAATCGAGGAGTGGATCTTTTCCTGGGCTGAGCATGCGCTCAGAGGCTTTAATTGTGTCCTGAATTCTTTTTTGTCTATGTCCATCTTCCTGGTGGATCTCAGAGTTCTAGTAAAAAAATAATAGTTAACAAAGTGAATCCCGCAAGACTAAAGTCTGCCCACTCCTGCAGCCTAGCTTATCAATTGCAGTAACAGATTGGGTGGATGCAGGGGCCAATGACACCTGCAGGCATCTCAGGTGGTGCCCACAAAGCTCTTCTCTACCTGCCCCTTCAAAAACAAATTAATTTTAAAAAATGAAAAAACTTAGGGTGCGCAGGTTCTCCTTCCTATTCCTGAACCTGCTGTGGGTCAGCTGTTCTGCAGGCAGCAAGAGGTAGCAAGTCAAAGGGGTAGAGGCAGAGGCAGGCTAGAGGCTGGGGGTGGAGAGAAACAACAAAGGGCGGAGTAGGGGAGAAACAGCAAGGGTAGGAGGGTAAGAATGAAGAGTAAGAAGAAGGTTAAGTAGGGTGACCATATGGAAAAGGAGGACAGGGCTCCTGTAACTTTAACAGTCGTATAGAAAAGAGAATTTCAGCAGGTGTCATTTGTATGCATGCAGCACCTGGTGAAATGCTGTCTTCATCATAACAGTGAAAGCTGCAGGAGCCCTGCCCTCTCGACCAGATTCTGAGATTGCATGAATCATGATTATGATAGGCAAGCAAATGCTCCTGACTCTCAAACCAATTCCTCTATCCAAGCACATCGAGCACAAATTCAAGGCAATATATCAGCGGTGGGCAACTTCTGGCCCTTCAGATGTCGATAGCCCCAAGTAGGGAAGTACAGATTGCGTAAAATCCGTTCCGTCTGTGTTCCGCGGATTGTCACACACCTTTCATTCCATCATCTGCCCATCAATGGAATTGGTTTTTTTCTTCACTTTCTGAATTTGCGTAAATGTGAATTTGCGCAAATTCCCCCACTATGCACAAATTCTCCTGAAATACACATTTTCACACTTTAGCCTACCAGGAAGTGCACATTTTTGGCAAGGTTATTTTTCATTATTATTTTTGTTCAAAATTCCCAAAGGTTATTAAAATGGTCCTCATGTCTGTGAACTCTGCCCATCTGGGGGGGGGGGGGGATAGCCAGCCTGCTGTAGAATCTGTGGGTCAGGTTCATAAACATCTGAATGCATTTCATTCAATTACAGATTTCTCCGACACCCCTAGCCCCAAGTTACTACCTTTGCGATATAAGCATGAGATTTATTCAACATATACCTCCAAGCAGTGCCAGGTTTTTAAGGGCCCTTGCTTGGGCAGGAGACTCTTAATGGGCCCCACTCGCTCGGTGAGTCTACGTTCTCACCGCCATTATCACACCAACTGTTATTGCGCCTCCTTTGTTTTCCTGTCATTACTACCCCTTGTCTGCTTGACAGGCACAGAATCAGTGCTCAACTTGGCCATGGCATCCGCTGCTCCTCTTTTTCACCACCACTGTTGTCTGGGCCACAGTGAGAAGCACGTGAACAAGCAGGTTGCAATGATGAGGGAAAGGAGCAACTCCAGGGGGGTCTTGCCAGTGGGCCCATGCTGAGGTGGGGGTCCACAGCAGGTGCCCAATCATGCCTATCCTTGACGCCAGTCCTGCCTCCAGCCATTCACCCATTCACTGAAACTAAGGCATACGAACGCCTGAACATGTGGGATGCCGCAGCACTCAGCAATATTATTTACAATGCAGCAACTTCCTTCTTTGACATATCTCTGACAATGCTATTATAGCACATTTCGACATAAATTTCAGGAAGTAGAGGAGAGAGACAGGGACTTGGGGGAAGCGAGGTCCTTTACCAAAAATTGGGTGGTGGTGGTGGTGGTGGGGGACAAACAGGGTTTCTTTGACAATCTTTTGTCCTTGTTCCAAAACTTGAGTTGGATTTGCCTGTTTCTATCTGTAAGAGCAAAAGCGGAAGGAAAAGTTTCTTCCTCTTTACAAACATCACTTTTTCTGATCGTTTCTCCAGCTCATGACAAACGATGACGTCTGCAGCTGTTGAGAAGTTTTTCTTTCTTTCTTTCTTTCTTTCTTTCTTTCTTTCTTTTCTTTTTTCTTTTCTTTTCTTTCTTATTTTCGGGCAGCAGATACCAAGTGGGAAAGCATCTCCAGTGTGAAAGCTCAGCATAATTATGCCAACTTCAGACTTCAGCTGCACTCCTGGGCACGCTAACCTGGGAATGAGGCCTAGTGAAGACAATGGGACTCCCTTCTGAGTTGGAAGGAGCTTGGAGCCCATCTAGTTCAACTCCCTACCCAATGCAGGAATCTTATTTTTCTTAGAGCTGCACACAGCAACTCATCTCTGTGTTTGGCAAAGGGGTTTCAAAGTTCACCGTGGCTCTGCTGATTTGGCAGGCCTCTGGGGAATATAAGCTCTGTGACAAATTCTAAATCCTTGAATCAATTCTGAAAGGTTTGGTCGTAATTTGATATTATTATTATTATTATTATTATTATTATTATTATTAATTATATACCACCCCTCATTATCAAACCAGAGAGCGGTATACGAAATGCATTAAATCTATTAAAATGAAATACAAAGTTAAAAAAACAATAATGAAGAAAATCTACTGAGCTTGGAATTCAAATCAGCATATGCCTGGGTATACAGTTAAGTTTTCAACAGGTGCATAAAGACCGTTAAAGATGGCACCTGTTGCACTGCAGGAGAGGAGATAATTCCAAAGGTGGGGTGCCATCACCGAAAAGGCCCTGTCCCTAGTCGCCATCTGGTGTACCTGTGCAGGTGACAAGACAATGAGGGGCCCCGATCTGCCGGTCTCAGTGAAAGGGCAAGTTGATATGGGAAAAGGTGTTTCTTCCAATAATCTGTCTTTTATTTCATGATTGGGAAGGTCACTTATAATTAGTATGGATTGTCCTTGGTATGTTTCTGCCCCCCATCTCCAGTTCACATCTCATTAATGCCTCCTGTCATCTTTCAGCTCCACCCCTCTATTTCAGGACTACCTAATTTCCAGAAACACCATCCCCCACCCCTACTGGTCTATTCGTTCAGCAAGCACTGGAATAGTCCCAATAATGGCATTTCCAGCCAAGAAAGAGTTCATTCACTTAGACCAGTGGGTGGAGAATCTGAAGCCCTCTAGGTGTCATTGGACCCCAACTCCCATCAGCTGCAGCCAGCATGGCCATTGATCCAGGATGATGAGAGATGTAGTCCAACATCTGGAGAGCCATATCTTCCCCACTCCTGTATTGCATCTAGACCAACAGGCCTTGACATTATTATTTCATTTTTTGCTGCCCTGGAACATACTTGGCTTATTTCTTGTGTATGCGTGCATTTCCCTCGAAGAATGAGAGGCTTTTAAGCAAAAATGTGTTTTCTTTCAGATCATTGCTTTTGTGTCGTTGAACCTAGTCTCGGCTCCAGGTTTTTGAGGGTCCTTGAGCCAGACACCTTCCGTGGCTCCCCTCCCTCATGGAGTCCACCTTCTCAACCATTGTCACCAGCCGTTCTTGCTCCTCATCCTCTTTCATATCACTGCTCCCACTTGCTTGTTTGAAAGGCAGAAAGCCGGGGAGCAAGTCAGAAGTGGCATCTACTTCTCCTCCATCTCAGCACCACCATTGTCTGGGGCAGAGCGAGAGGCAGGCGAAGAAGCAGGCTGCAGTGAAGAGGAACAACTCCAGGGGGCTCATGTCCATGGGCCCCTGTCAAGGTGTGGCCCTCAACAGGTCCCCAACCATGCCTACCCTTGAGTCCGTCCCTGGTTGCACACAACCATGGACAACAGTGAGCGGGCCAAAACCTGAACTTGAGATGCGGCGATGAAGCGATTGGGTTCAGCTTGTGTGGAAATTACCTAGGGCAATGGGTGCAATGATACAAAATCATCAGCAGCCTTGATGACCCATCATGGAAAAGCTTGTGCCTCTTCCTTAGTAAAGTACACGCTTTTCCATGAGACAACCCCGGACGCCGGGTGCTCTATGGGAACGAAGAGTGACAGGTCGCAAAGTGCAGCAGTATTCAGGAAGCAGCCAATCATCTGAGCAAGTGAGGCAGGAGCAAGGAGGATGCCTTTGGATTGTAAGCGCAAGGCTCTTCTTCAGCTCACAAGGCATTCACTTGCTCAGTTTGGACAGCAGGACGCCTCCCTCCGCTTTCAGATCCAGAGCATGTGAGCCGTGGCTAAGCTGGGCTGGACAAAAAGGAAGTTGACTTCGTGCTACAAAAACAATGCCAGTGTCCTGTGCTATGTTAACGCATCTCTCTTCAAAACATCAGCTGGCCTTCAGAAATCCTAATGGGAAAAAGTGAAGAAAGACTGCAGGTTTCTAAGGCATCGATATGCGACTGGCTATCATGCAATGGCCCTTTTGTTTGTTTTGTTATCTAACTCACTGACACAGTTATGGAATTATTCCTGCAAACTGAAGCAAGATTAAAGGAGTCACTGGCAATAATTACATGTTCTTTATTTCATCAACCGATAGATTGCACTGGAATTCAGAGCATGGTCATTAACTAGCGTGGACAGATATAAGATACCATTCTATTAAAATAAGGATGGGGGGAGACTTCGTGCTTGCGTAATCTACGTTGTTTTTGTTTCTTTTTAATAAATCTCTGAGATCCACCAATCACAGCCTGGTACAAAAGACATAAAACTGAGAATGGAAAGATTCCGAGCCCAGGGATTTGTTCTGAGTGACAAAACTGAATAGAGCTTGTAGCCCTTCCACACAAGAGTCCACTCCTGGTTTTCTTCATTTTAGCAGTATAATTGATGGTGAGAGAAGAGCCACACTGATGCTACTAATGTTTAAAAAGAGGTGGTGGTGGGGAGATAGAACCCTTCCCCAATCGATGGTAAATCAACCTTAGATCCACCAGTAGATCCAGTTCTTCCTCCTTCGTACCCCTGAAATAAGGTACCTGTGTCAAACATCAATCCACGAAAGCACCAGTCACTGAGATAAGGTGAGGTGAAATCTAGGACCATCAATCACACTAGGGTTATAGAACACCAGTGAGGATATACAAGAAATAACAAGGCAGTGGCCTATTTACCAGTGAACACAAGAAGCTCTCATTTAGGTCAACAGGGATTGCATAGCCAATCCAGGTGATGGGCTGAATACTATAGAAGGCATTTAGGTGACGTCTATATAGTACATCACTCTTTCGAGAGAACATTTAAACTCACTTTCCCCCATCACATTTTGGCCACTTTTAAACACCGATCCCTTCCTTTTGTTACAAATTTGCTATCCTCTTTGCTTCTCCTTGATCTGTGACTGACATTATTGCAAGACTTCAGTGGTAGCATACTAGCTCAGCTCACTTCCAAAGGGAAATGCAAGAAAAACCCAGAGTTGAAGGGTCGTTGTGTGCCTTGAGCCTTGTCACCAGAGGGAAAAGGTGGATGGAGCTCAGAATTTGCTACAAGTTGTGTACCAAGCAAGGCTGGGCAACTGACGTACCTTGGATTCCCTATCTATAGGGCAGTTGACTCAGGACTCTTGGAGGTCAATCAATGAGCATCTCTTATTATATGTAATAGCATAAAGTAATCATTCCTTTACTTAAGGTTTTTCCCATCTTATGCCCTCCAGATGTTTTGAACATCAATTTCCATCAATCCCAGCTGGTATGGCCTATGTTCAGGGTCAGCAATGCAGGGAGTTGAAGTCCAAGACATCTGGAGGGCACCAGGTTGGGGAAGGCTGCTTTCATAGTCCCTCCCACCTGCTTTGAAATGGACAAAAATAACTGACAATGGGTTGGATCCAGACTGAGTTTTGCTTGGAGTCAATCCATTGGAATCCATGTGGCAAGTTAGTCATGAACTATTTCAATGGGCCGACTCTATGCGTGACTAAGTCTGGAACCATCCCAATGAAAAATAAGGGATGGTGCAAAATAACAAAATAGTTTCATATCACTTTCATCCAGCTCAGCAATGCAACCAGTGTCAACCCTACCATTAGGCAGAGGGAGGCTGTCACCTCAGGCAGCAGATGGTGGGAGGTGGCAGCGAAGTGTTTGAGGAGAGAGCTGTGGGCCACATAGCCTGCCCTACGCCCCCTATGCTAGCCTGCTGACTTCAGGCATGGTAGGACAATGCTGTCCCATTGCCAATGTCAAAGAAAGATTCAACTGCCAGTCCCAACTGCCAGTCCAGTCAGCCTTTGTACATGGAATGGGAGAGGGCGACATCTTGTCCTTTGCCTCAGGCACAAAATATCTTAGGCCGGCTTTGAATGCAACTGTTACACACACACAGAGAGACAGAAACAACAGACTAAATGCTCACAAGAAACACATGAATTTAGTCCTTCAAATAGTTGATCCTGTCCTATTGGAATCAGGACTGGAAAAAAATACAAATATATTGTTTGTACAAAGAGCCTTAAATATAAACTTTAAAATGGTGCCATTTTAAGAAAAAATCTATTTACAACATACATAGTATGCTACCTTAAAAAACACATAAATGATTAATACAGTACTAAATTGTTTTATAAAAGTTTACATATTCATCCGATGGGATGTACCAAACTATGTTCTTGAAACAATTTTAGTGCCATCCAAAACATCATGTTTTAAACGCATTCAACATCTTCAAGAGCAAAGGACGTCTTTTTCCATAGGAACATAAAATAATCTAAAATTCATGACATTCAAACACATGTTTATCTTTCTCAAACATGTAGTCCCACAGCCATAAATTAACCCCTCATCAAAACTGGTTATCAATCTCCAAACATTGTGCAATATTCTAATACCAATGTTTTACTTCAAACAGCTTGTGCTGATAGTTACTATTTCTTTATGATCAACAAAACCACTTGAGTTAGTATTCCAGAACTTATTCCATGCTGTTGCACAGGTGCCATCCACACCAATGAGCTTTGTGCAAGAGAACATTCCGGAAAACTGCACCTAAAATGGCTAACTCTGTCAGAATGCAAGGATAACAGGTCCAGCACTTTTGAGTAGCAGTCTAATACATAAAAACCTTTTAAAAGCCTATGGCTGTGATGGACTCTATGCACTGTGCTCCAATTCTAAGAATCTGTTCAAAAGCCACTGGACTCAATCAGCCAATGAAAGAGATTGAGAAAGGCTTTGATGCAACCCAGAAGGCCTATATACCAGGGTTCACAAAACTGTGTCATGGTGTTCCAACTTGGGTCAAGAAAAAAAACACATCAACCCTCAAAGCTTAGGGTGACAAAACCACTGGCAATTTGTCCAAGTCCAGAGGACTGAGCCTTAAAGATGGGAGATCAAAGAAGCAGCATCAAGAAAACCTGAGAAGTATAGTAAGGAACCCAAGGGATGTCCTGAAAAAAAAATAGGGAGTTGCCTTCCTTGGGATCCGAAACAAGCAATAAACAAAGCAAGTGGGTGGCTGGGTGCGGATGAACAGAGATACTCTTGCTATGCCCATTAGTGGGTCACTGAGCTGGCTCTTGGTTCAAGCAAAAATTTGCAGGCTAAGCAGAGGAGGCTTTGCACTGCAGCTAACAAGTCTCAGCCCTTCTTTGAGAAGCCAACTTAGCGCTATAATCCAAAGATTTTCTTAGCGGAGAGACACCTCTACTAAAAGCCACATAGCTATTGACAGCAGTTTCTATTTAGGAACAGCCATAGAACTGATCTACAATGCACTTTAACAATGATTAATTAGAAAAGTTCAAGGATTCCTAACTGTGACCTGGGAGATCCCAACACATCTTTAGCTTACATATTCTGATCCACCAAACAGGTCTCTCTTTTTCTTTTTTTAATACATATTGCTACTACACATACATATATACATGTACACTTACACACACTAAGTTATATCAAATGTTAGTCTAACAAGTCCCATTCATTTCAATGACCTGATTCTCACGTAACAACAACCCAGAGTATGGGTTGAGCAATGGTTGTTGACTCATGGGTTGCCAGTAGGTGTGAACCTTGCTCTATGGTTTAACTATGGGTTCTTAACCACAAACAACCCAGAATTCACAACCCAACAACAAACTACGGGTTCCCTTCCTGGGTTGTTGGTGGGTAACAACCCACAACCACAATGCAGGCTTGCACGTAACAATAACCCATGATTCAACAGCAACCATTACTCAACTTATACTCAATCCATATTCTGGATTGTTGTTACAGGTTAACCAGGTCTACTCTAAATAGGACTAACACTGGATCCAACCCACTGAACATTATTCAAATGATATGTACATTCAAGACACATGTCAGATGCCAAACAGCAGTATTTTGCCCAAAACAAGTAACCTTCTTGTTCCAAACAAAAATTTAGTGCTGATTATATACATTAGTCAGAGCTTCTAAAAGGTTTAGCTTTATAAAATCCTTCAAGAGATTTTTTTTTAAAAAAAACATTGCATTCATACATACACGCATATATAAGAAAAATGATCTCCTTCTGTCCAGCACTAGGGATTCCCAGATTTATTCATAATCGAGTGTTGTTGCTCCTCGAACAATGTTAAAGTAGCCAGCTAATGCTCCAAGGCCTATGTACAGCGACCGTTGTCTCTTTAGCAGTTCCGATTCTTCTGTAATCCCAAGACTTGAAGAATCTGACAAGGGAAATTTTTAAAAGAACAGAAAGAGCTCACCATATTATACTATACTACAACACCTATTTTAGTTCAATTGACTAGGTTTGATTTTTGTTTCACTCTATCTTAAGTTCACTAACTATGCTTCTCTTCAATCGTGACAATAAGGCAGCAGCCCTTTGAAACACCACAGGCAAAGGTTTTCTCAAGGATGGTGGACTGCAAGAGGGGAATGCAGCTACGATTACGCTTGATACTGTGCATGGCTCTTGCCTGCTGCTTCTCAAAAAGAATCTTGTAGAGCTAGAAAAGGGCAACCAAAAGGATCAAGGGACTGGAGCAATTCCCCTATGAGGAAAGGTCACAGCCTTGGGTCTATTTAGTTTAGAAAAATGACAAGTGAGGAGGATCATGACAGAGGTGGACAAAATTATGAATAGAGTGGAAAATGTGGACGGGGAGACATTTTTTCTCCCTTTCTCGTAATACCAGAACCCAGAGCCATCCAAAGAGGTACTTTTTCTACACACTGCACAAAGTACAGAATTTGCTACTACAAGATGTGGTGACGGCCACCAACTTTGATGGCTTTAAAAGGGGATTAGACAAACTCATGGAGGATAACGCTATCAATGGCTACTAGTCATACTTCCTCCAGGATCAGAGGTAGCATGCCTGGAGAACAAGGGAGGGAGGGACCAGTGGCTCTGATGTCAGTGGGTCAGCGAATCCGCTCTGGGTTTCAGTCAGAAGCAGTCAGAACTCTAAAGGAGCTCTCCCGGAGCATATTCACCACCCCGCTGACATCGGAGCTACCAGCCTCCACTGGAGGGGGGCTATTGCCCTCATGTCCTGCTTGTGGTCTCTTCATAGACATCTGGTTAGTCTTCAATAAGCCTTTAGTCTGATCCAGCAGGGCCCTTCTTGTGTTCTAAATTTAATTCCTCTGCAGCATCAATTACATTTACAAGGAGAATGTTTTATTTTTCTAAGTCCATCAGTGTGGTCACCTTTCCTGGCCAGCATGCTATCAGTCAAGAACAAAGTATGGAATACGTTGAATGTGTGCCTTAAAAGACAATAATCTAATATTGGAGATACTGTTGAAAAATTCTTTCACAACCTTGGAAACTCCAAAATACTTCCTGGATGACTATCTGGGTTTGACATTGAACTGATTTTACAGGAACTACAGATCTGAGGCTCAAGCCTTATCCCATGGAGAAGTCAAAGGGGGGGGGGGGTCTGCCATATCCCTGAACGTGATCTTCATCTGAATTCAGCCTGTTAAGGCTTTTGATACTGGCATGTCTTGGTGGAAAGCCTTCAAGACCTTAAACCGGGGGTGTGGAACCTCTTTCAGCCCGAGGGCCACATTCCATTTGAGAGAAGTGCTTGAGGAGGGGGGTCCAGTGGTGGGCGGGCCAAAGGCAAAGGAGGCAGGCCTGAAAATACCAGCACGTTTTTCTTGAAACTTCTCACTGCCAGTAAATAAGCCTTAATAAAGACATTTTAGTTGAAGAACTGACGAAAAAAACTGCACAAAACTGGGAATCACCAAAAGGGGAAAGGGGGTGGAGGCATTGGGGGAACCCTGGAAGACCGGATTGAGATCTCAAGCAGGTTGGGATCCCCAGCCCTGGGCCTGAGCTTCCACAGCCTTGCCTTAAACCTCAGCCTTGACATAAGCACAGAAGCCGTCTGGGAAAGGCTAGCACTAGGAAGGTCAGTGATGTACCGGCAATATTCTCGGGCTGTTCCAGCTCCTTGTGGTCCAGCAGGCGTTTCCTTTCAAAGAGAGCCGAGTCCAGGCTCTGGCACCGCGGCTGCTCCTCCCTCGGCGGGTGCAGGGCCTCATGCTTGAGCAGCTCCGTAGCAGAGGGCCTCTGGTTCGGGTTCCTTTCCAGAGCGCCTTCCAGGAACTTCCTCATGCCAGAGCTGCAGTCCTCGGAGATATCCTCCAGGGGCGGGGCTTGCTTATGGATCTACCCCGAGAATGAAAAGAAGCAGCTTTTAATGCAACGCTCACCAAAGGGGGAAGGAGAGCGGGTGAGTTTTTGGTTTTTTGGGTATTGGAAAGGCACCGCCCTGGAAATTTCTTCGCCTTGACTCATGTGCTGAAAAACTGCCACTATGCTGCGATGAAGAGCCAATTTCACACTGAAATAGCGAGCCCAAAAACCAGCTTTCAAGTTCATCCAGAGGTCTTGCAATCCTAGCTCTGCCATTCAGGCAAAGGCGTGCATGGCAACCAGGAGAGGGCAGCCCAGTTTGGGGCCCAAAAAAGGAGCACCAATTGACACGGCATGAGTACTAGCCTGGATTCAGTGTGGGCAGATATTTTCCCTGAGGACTGGCAATGTGACGCGGCCCCCACGCACACTCAAATCGCCGGCGTGCTCCAGGCTGCAGCCTTTTACCCCAGGCTCATCATACCTGACATCTGGTTCCAAGAAGGAAAACAATTCTGCGCAAGATTTTATTTTTTAAAAAATGCTCTGCTCGTGCTGTAGAGGAAGAATTCTTTTGAAAGCTACAAAGGTTCATTTATTTCAAGTGAGTTCAAAACCATTGCGAGTGCAGATCCCCCCCCCCCTTCTCAGCTCCGGTTTGCAAAGCCCAAGATTTGGGGAGGGGGAGACATTTGAGCTCGTTCTATCGGAGTTCACATCCTGCCTGTGAACTTCACAGCTCGCTCTTTCCAACCCCAGCCCCACTCCAACTCAGGTCAGAGAGAAACAAACTTCGCCATTCCCTTTTCCTGCTCGTACTTCTGCATCCCCACGGCAGTTTATCAAATCTAAGCAGCAGTAATGCAAAGGGGGTGAGACTGAGTTCAGCAAAGATGCCGTTTCCTCCGTAGACCAGCCTGGATGAGGCTTTGTTCTCATCGAGGGGCTTAACCTGTGTCTGGGCAGAACCACTTCAGACTGCAGTTGGGGGTGTCTGGGCAGTACCACTTCAGACTGCATCTGGGAGTGTCTGGGCTGTACCACTTCAGACTGGTTCGTGATGTTTTGGGCTGTACCACTTCAGACTGCAGCTGGGGTGCCTGGGCTGTACCACATCAGATTGCAATTAGGGTTACAGAGGTCCTAAAACACATACATGAACATCTTCCACAAGAAAACCTCTCTGGCATGTTAATTTTTTATGCACAGGGATATAGGTATTTGTATGGAGGACCAAACATGTGAGCCCCCACCTGCAGTCTGAAGCGATATCCAGCTGTATAGGTTTCCCACATTGGGGCCAATGCAGAGGAGACTTGGGAGATCCTCATCAGTTCTCCCAACTTAAAAATGAATAAACAGAAGTAGCTGGTTGCATGGGGGTGGGGTGGGGCTTTGACTTTCATAAGAGTAGTGGTGTTGCAGAATGGAGTGTTTAACCCTGTCTCCTGTGTCATTTTGCTAACTGAACTTGCCCGCCCCCATCCTGCCAGGCAAGCGGTGGGGAGGCCTAGATTCTATGCCCAAAACGTTTTGGGTTGGTGGACACATCTGGAATCTTGAGAGGCTTGTCGGCACTCTCACAAAATGGCTGTCATGGAGGAGAGATTTGCCATTCATAAAATGGCTGCCATGGCCAGTCACAAAACACTCATTTCCCAGAAGGCAAACTGGTGGGACTCAAAGAAAAGTGACTTGCCCAAAATGTTAAGTACAAGGCAGAGGTGGGGGTCGGCGCTCCAAAACCCAAAACTACTCTTTTGAAGCCTAATAAAGATGGCTCTAGGGGGCAGTCCTCCGCTCTGCGGAATGGCAAGCTCCCATTTATTGGTTTTAACTTTTTATAAAAAGCTTAAAATAAAAATCAGGAGTAGCAGAGCGCCTGGTGGGCACCAGAAGAGGGCTTTGGAGAGTCTAGAATCACAGAGTGGAAGAGGGCTTTGTAGGCCCTCTAGTTGAACTCCATGCTTCATGCAGGAGATCTAGAATGAAAGCATTCCCAGCCTGTATTATTCCTGCCTTTTCCCTCACCGTGGGGTAACAGCAGCTGGAAGGGGATGGGGATTATTTAGATTAGGGAAATGGCACACATACAACACACCCAACACACCGCACAGCTGGCCAGCCAATCAATCAAAATCTATGCTTACTATGTAGAGGTAGGAGGGGTACGCTGCGCGTGGATAGCGATTCACCCATGGCGGGATGCCCGTCTGCATGTGAATGATGGTCGTTCCCAGGCTATAGATGTCAGCTTTTGTAGTGTGGCCCCGGCAGAGGATCACTTCCGGGCTCATGTAAATCTACAAATGGAATCCAGAGAAGGAAATGAGTTCCCTTAATCCTGACCATTTTCACTTAGTCATCCTCCCAGATCTCATATGGAAGCTATGCAAAGCCGAAGTGAGACAGACGGAGACCAGTAGAGGGGAGGACAATACTACAAACTGGCTTAGTTCAGACAACACATTTCTTAACGGTGGTTTTAGAACTCCACTGTGGGGTTTTTACACCACCATTGAGGAATGGGTTGTCTGAAGGGAAAACTTCATCCCACGGTGGTGTTTTTTATAGAAAATATTCCACGCTGAATATCCACGCTGTGCAGGGTGAGTTCCTGCACAACTGTTGTGTTGTGAGTTGTGTGGAGGGCACCATGGAGTTTCTGTTGCATTGAGTGGACTTTTCCCACTGGCTACAGAGTTTCCTGGCTAAAGCGGCGAAAGGAGCAAGTGCTGCTCTAGAAGAGCTGCTGGGATTGGGTGTTGTTGTTTTGCAGCAAAAGCTGATGCCATTGGGAGGACTAGGGGAGGAGAGAGGGCGGAGGAACTGCCAATCAAACGCTGTGTTGACTTTTACTCAACTCCATGGGAGTCTGCAGTCACACAACGGTGGAATTGGAACATGTTGTGTGGTGAGTACCCCTTACAAACTCAACCGTTGAGTGGTGTTTTCACACTGCGTAGAGAAATGTGTTGTGCGAACTGAGCCACTCTCTTGTATAGCAGCCTAAGGTTTTGAACAAAGGCTGCCTCTATAAGAGAGGTTTAATGCTCTTTCAAGGTGCTTAAAAAAATTTACCTCTACAAGAACGGAGTGCAAATCGGGCGTAGAGGCGCGTTATCTCTCCGATTATGCGCATTATCGAATGCGCGTTAAACAGCGAGTTTTATTTTGCTCCGGCCGTTAAAGCGCATTTTGCCTATGTGAACAAGCGCTTGTGCGCATTAACTACTTGTAAAGCACATTTTGGTCATCCCGTAATGCGCTTCGTCGCCTCTCGCTGCCTCTCGTGCAGAGGTATTAGGCATAAATGCGCTTCAGCGATGATGCGCATAATCGCCTAACCAGGCGCAAAAGCAAATCCTTGTAGAGGGGACCTAAGACTGATTTTTACTGTGGCTTTTAAGCAATAAGGCAGTAAGCCTATATATACCAGTTGCTGGGTGGGTGGGTGCTGTTGCACTGTGTCCTGCTTGTGGGTTCCAGCTCAACAGCTGGTTGGCCACTGTGTGAACAGAATGCTGGACTGGATGGACCCTCGGTCTGATCCAGCAGGGCTCTTCTTAAGTTCTTAAGTGCAACTGCTGTGCTTGTTCATATTTTGTGCTGTCCTTATACTGTTTTCTCTTACTCAGCATTTTCTTTTGTTAAGAAATTTGACATATTAGCAATCTCTGCCTTGTCATCTTCATTTGTAAGACACCATGAAAATGTCAAGGGGGGAGGAAGGGCTCTAAACAAATGAATGCCACTCAGGGCCAATGCTCAGCTCTCACATCCACCTTCCTGGAGCAGGTAAGGGCAGCTGATCAAGGAAGAATAGAGCTTGCTTGTCCAATCCAAAAACTGCATCTGTTTCACTGTCACAGTTCCCAGCAAAAAAGGGTTGGACTAGATGATCCTTGTGGTCCCTTCCAACTCCACATTTCTATGAATTTTCCCAGCAACAATAGATTGTTTCCTGTTGTGATGCATAGCATTCTGGGGTGGCTTGGGTGGCAATTAAAACCCATTATCTTAAAAAAAAAAAAAAAAAGAGCTGCTTCTTATGGAGATGAAAACCGCTAGGACTGGTTTGTTGATGTGGATCAACGCAGCTGCCTACATTTTTGGACCCTCCTTGGGGGCGTGGCTATGGGGGCTGTCACAGTGAACGCCGGTGCTGCAAAATTGATCACTACACCGCTAAGCCTGAAGCTCATTCATGTAGCGCCAAACCCTGCTTTGGCATTACAGTGAACTGAGTCTACATGTGCACAGTAGAAGTGCTTTGGCCAGGATTAGCCAGCCAAGAGAATGTTCTTGCACATACACATATTCAGGGTCTGGCCATCCAACTCAAATGTGTATTTTTTCTCTCTCACCAGAGAGAAAACAGGGATACAATCCACTGGGGATGTTCTCCTGAACAAGCTCCATAGAAATGAATGGTAATTCACAGCAGGCATTCCCATTGGATTATCCCCCCCTTCCCCCGATTGGTTCTTTCCCATTCATCTGTAATTACAAGGGTACAAGTAAAAGCGCAGCTAGGCATCCTTCTCATGCACAGACATTACCTCTGTTCCTCGGAGGTCTTTGGGATAGTAAATGTCTTCCGTGGTTTGAATGCTTAGGCCGAAATCCACCAGGACTGCTTTGGTTGACATGAAAACAATGTTGCTTGCTAGAAACAAAAGGGGACAAATGAGGGCTTAAGCTTGGGGGGGGGGGGGGGGAATGACACCACAGAAAACATGTGGCGGCCTATCTAGTCCAGCATCCTCTTCACACATTGGCCAGCCAGATGCATGTGGGAAGCTCGCATGCAGGACACAGGTGCAATAGCAGCCGCCCACTCATGTTCTCCATCAACTGGCATTCAGAGACATACTGGCCCTGATACTTGAGATAGCATATAGTCATCATGATTAGAAGCCATTGAAAGGTTTATCCTCTATAAATTTGACTAGTTTCCTTTCAAAGCCATCCAAACATTGGTGGCCATCACCACATTCTGAGGAAGTGAATCCCATAGTTTAACTATGCGCTGTGTGAAGAAGTCCTTCCTTTTATTTGTCCTGAATCTCCCACCGATCAGCTTCATGGGTTGACCCTGGATTCTAGCATTATGGGAGAGGGAGAAAAACGTCTCTCTATCCACATCCTTTACACGACGCATGCCTCTATACTCCTACATCATATCTCTCCTAATTCACCTCTTTTCTAAGCTAAAAAGCCCCAAACATTGTAACCTTTCCTCACAGGGAAGTTGCTCCAGCTCTGTGACCATTTTCGTTGTCCTTTTCCACACCTTTTCCAATTCTACAATATCCTTTTGGATGTACATCTACAGAGGTGAATCTGCTCTATGCACATAGGCTCCCCCACATATCCCGCAGGGTTCCCACATACTGGAGGAGGCTATGTGAGTAGATTAGGCTTCCCTCGACAGACGAAAATCCTGAATGCATGGATGGTGGAGGGGCCATTGGCCTTTGTCCCGCTCTCCCCCTCAAGTAACTGCCTATGATGGGGATACACAACAAGGTTCAACTCTCAGGTTGTTTTTATAAGTCTCAAGAGAACCACACCAAGTGAACTGACACCAATGTTTCATAGTTGGACCCAGGACCAGCTCAAGACTTCAGGGGCCCTTTGACCAACTTGACCTGGTTCGCACATAACAACAACCCAGAATATGGGTCGAGTATGGGCTGTCATTGAATCGTAGGCTGTCATTACATACGAACCCCACACTATAGTTTAATTACAGGTTGTTAACCACAAACAACCGAGGAAGAGAACCCATGGTTTGTTGTTGGATTGCAAACTCTGGGTTGTTCGTGGTTAAAAATCCATCCTAAAACCATAGTACAACCCATGATTCAACAAGAACCCATACTCTGGATTGTTGTTATGTGTGAACCATGTCAATGTATGTAAAGTCCTTTGAAGACTAAAGCACTATGTAAGTACTAAATAACATTATTATACCCTAAGTAGCTTTACTTGCTAGATTTTCTACCAGATTTATTTCTGCCAGAGCCAATGCATTTCCATGTCAGGACAACCATCACCCCCAAGATGTCTGACTATCAGTGCAACTGTTAAAGGCAACCTATGTCCCTTCAAATGCTATTGGACTATACGTAGTTTCAGATTCACATGTAACAACTACCCAGGATTCAACCCATACTGTGGGTTGTCATTACATGCAAACCAAATCATTATTTCACTTATTTATATCTTTCTTTTGAATATCCATGCAGCCTTCACAAGCCACAGCCTTTACTGTGATGGCACCAAAAGTGTGCAGCTCCCTTTCTAGGAGTACTCGCTGGGTTCCTTAATTAATGGTAGCTGGCTAAGACTTGCTATTTCAGAGGGCTTGTGGGGGCTGCAGATAATCACTTACCCCTATGCCCTGCTCGGCTTTAGTTTTCATTGCTGTTGTTTTTATGACATTGCTCTTTTATTAGGTTTTCAACTGTGTCGTTCTATTGTTATATTAATGGACTCTTGTGCATCCTAATGGACAGAAAACTGGGGCATTATAAACAGATACATCCAGTGGAGGCCGATCGCTCCAATGTCAGTGAAGCACCTTGCATAGCTCCTGTAGAGTTCTGACCGAAACCCAGAGCTGATTCACTGCCTCACCAATGAACTCAAGGTGATCTTCCAAGAACCCTAGGATTATCTTGAACACAGTTTATACACCACTAACGCAGCCCATAAGAAGAAGCCCTAAACCAAAGGCTTTCCACACTATGCAACACTACTGGTGTCATGGAAAGAATAGTTCTTTAAAAGAGAAGGCAAACCTACGTTTTATATCCTGATGTATAACTCCCTTTGAGTGAAGAAACTCAAGGCCTTTGAGAATGTGCTTCGTCACCCAAATGATCTCAAACTCTCTCATAGGCCCACAGCTTTCCACCTTCTCCAGGACTGAGCCCCCTTCTCCTGCCTCCATGAAAAGGTGGATCGTCTCGTCCCACAAGATGGCTCCATACAGCTCCGCAATATTTTCGTGGTGAAAGCAGGCCTGGATTTCAACGTCTGATGGCTTGAACTGCTCCACCGGGACCTAAAAGGTCAAAATGTCAGCGGATTTAATCACGCAGCCAGAACAAAGATGCTCACACAAGCTCACATGCAGTACGTACGCCTTGACACTCAGAAAGGAAATCCTAGACACATACCAGTTTGCACGCCATTCGCTTTTTGGTTTCCGTATCCTGGGCTAAGTAGACTTTTCCAAAAGCTCCTCGTGGAATGAAGTCAGTCCCAATATTTCGGTAGGTTAGCTTCCATGGAAACAGGAGCACATCCGAATCAATTTGATAGCGCCCATTTTTGGGCCTGATCTATTTAAAAAAAAATTAAGATGGGAACATTTTTTAAAAGACAGGACCATTTTTATTTAGTAAATTAAAAAGAGACAGATCTGTTTACTGGATATATAGATATGGCCTGAATTAGACCATTGGCTCAGTTAGTCAAAGGCTATCTACTCTTGGAGTGGCTTTCCTTAGTCTCTTTCCATGAGATCTTTTTAATAGGCTCTCACCTGGTTCACACATAATGCTATCCACTGTTTATTTAACCAATGGGCTGTTCAATTCTGGTTTGTTGTGATATGCAAACCCAGTTGTGCTCATAAACCACGGTTTGTTAACCATGACCAACCCAGAAAAAGAATCGATGGTTTGTTGTTCGGTTGTGGACTCTGGGTTATTTGAACCATGGTTTGCCATTATGTATGAATCCAGAACCATGAGTTGTTTTGCCAGGCTACAGAGGCACCAGACAAGAGTGGTTGAAAAAAACAACAGCCACTCTACATGCTAGTATTACAGGGCATTTGGGATACAGGGAGGGTGCGGGTGAAGGAGGAGGGAAACAACCCAGGAATTGAAAAAACTAACTACTGTTTGTTCAAATGTCTGCCAGATGAATCCTTGTTAGGGCAACAAATCATGGCTTAACCATGGGTTTAATAAATCATTATGTGCCTGTGTTTGAACCTGTGACCTTCTCCATGCAAACCATGCACTCTTTCACCGAGCTTCGGGCCTTTTCATAACAGAACTTAACTTTGCCTGATTTCTTATTTCCCAATACAAAGCAGCCCCATGACCGAAGGAGCAGTCTTTATATAGAACAATCAAATGGGAACAGCATGTGAAACATTCAGTTCACCCTGGAAATATTTACAATTCCAGGGAGTGATTAGACTGCCATCATACATAAGTTGAACATAATTGTCTGGCAACAACAGCTTGGCTGACAGACTAATAAGGAGGGTTTGCATAATGAGTCCACCTGGTGGTTTGCTCCTTCGTTCCTGGAACCTTCTTGCCGGTTGCTTCACAAAGCAGTGGGCTTAGCTAACGAAGGTAAGCAAACCGTTTCAACATTTCCCTCCATCAAAGCTCACACGGGGCAGAGGTGGGTGGGTGGAAAACCAATGTTCCAAAACAGTCTGGGCAGATCAGAATAGAGATTTATGGTCTAATTACATCACCTATCCCAAGAAAGGGTTGAATTACAGTTTGAACAGCAAGCATCTTTGGCCCTACAGCAGAAAGCTTTAAAAATAATAATAGGGATTCGTCATGGTTGAAAGTAGGGCTGACATGGTTAGTCAACTGTTTGGTTAGATTAACGATTAAAAATATTTGCACCAGCTTAAACAGATACCCCCAGTTGATCAAGCAACATACTTTTTTAAAAAAACAATTAGAGCACAATCCTATGCATGTTTAGACAGAAAAAAGTCCTACAACTCCCTGGGAGTTGTAGGACATTTTTCGATCTAAAAATGAGTAGGATTGCACCCTCTTTTCAATGGGTTTAATCCAACTGTGACTTTGTGCGAATCGAACAAGAGTCCTCCATTTGCAGAAGAGCCTTGAACCTAACAGAAATCAACAGAGTGTTTGTGGCTCCTTAAGAACTAACAAATGTATTATGGCATAAACTCTCAGGGACTATAGTTTTCTGGAGGCACAGGGACTGTACAGGAGAATTTTCCCCTTTCCCTTTTATATCTGCAGAGGCATTTGCTGGATCAAAAGCCCTTCTGTTCACTGGACTGCACCCAATATAAAGAGTAATAAAAGCATGCTGTGTACATGACCCAGAGAAATGGAAAAACAAAACAAAACAAAACAGACACTTGGGGAATTGACCCATTAACCTCCAGCACCACAAACAGAAAGAGTGCGGCTCAGCTCAGACATCACCCCAAACTATGGTTAAGGGAGTTTAATTATAGTTTGGTACGGCAGCTGAATTTACAGCCATCATACACGTGGCCACATAAAACCAGAAAATGTGGCTTTAAATGGTTGTGCAAACCATGGTTTGTGCTGATGTGACCTCTGAATTGACCAGCCTCCGGGGCCTGGACACAAGGAGTCCTAGCAAGGTAGAAAACAAACAAAGACAAAAAACAATGGCTTCCATGATGGTTTGGAAGCTCAAACTATGGTTTGGGGTTTGTACCAATGTCTTAAATAGGCCAGTTGTAATTCTGTACTTGTGTCTCACAAAAACTGGAGTGGTGGTGAGAAATCCAAGAAAGACCCTGTGCAACCTAAAGGCCTTGCTTCCCTGATCTTGATTTCAGCCTGTGTGCTTTTATTAAAATTCTGGGCATCCTACCTTTTCTTTTTCTTTTTCAAAGCAACTTTCTAGCCCTCATGGTCGCAGACCTGGGGGACCATATGAAAAGGGGGACAGGGCTTCTATATGTTTAACAGTTGTATAGGAAAGGGAATTGCAGCACCTGGTGAAATTCCCTCTTCATCACAACAGTTAAAGCTGCAGGAGCCCTGCTCTCTTTTGTAGAGTGACCAGTAGCCACACTTGACTGGGGAGGATGTCTATATGACCCGATTGCCCCATTGTGGCTGCGCAGTGGCACTGTGTTGTTTATATGGCCCAACCACCAATTCGCAGCCACACCAGGCTTTTACTCCCCCCCCCCTCCAAAAAAACTGGGCTTTTTGCGGTGTTGTTTTACAGCAAGTATTTTAGTTGCTCTGAGGTCACCACGTTGTTTGTCTGTCAGCAGTGGCTTCTATTCGGGTTAAACCAGTGGGTGTTGCTGGGGGTGGATGCAAGTCCAGGATAAGCCCAGGTTAAGCATGGGAATGCAGGGCAGGGCGAGGAGTTGGTGAGTCGAATGGCCACCGGTGCTGCGATTTTTCTGACTGAATAGCCCGCACTCCCTCCTGCCTTCTAAATTTATCATCCTGCCTCACAGCAGTAATGCTGCAGGGTTTGGAGGTAATCAGCTACAAAGCGCCGGTGTATAGGTACCCCTGCGACGTAGCTCTCCGGGCCACCAACTTGAAGCCAATTTACTGATCAGCGGATCCCACGGCTTTCAAGAGCGACCCATCACAATAAAAGCACAGCTGGACTTTTGGGAAAACAACCTACCATATTCAATATGATTCCAGCCTCTTGTCTTCTGGGCCGGCAAAACTGCTTCGCCGTGTTTGACACCTGGTTTGCAAAGGCGAGCAAGTCTTCCACAGTCCCGTACTTGACGGACGACAACAAAGACACCTCTCTCCTGCTGAACAGCAAGGATTCTGCACGTTCCTCATTTTTGTTCTTCTCCGAACATAGCGTAAGGAGGCTGTCTTCGTAACTGGCCAGCTCCCCGTTTGAGTAAAGGTTCTCCATGATGTTGATCACTTCAGACATATTTAAGTCTGTTAGCAATAAGTCAATATCCTCTTTGTTGTAGCTATCAGTGCTCATATACTCCATTACTGTCTGTCCTCTTCCTCTACCTATAATTGGCCAGCCAAAAATCAGAGCAAAACAAAAAAGCAGAATAATATTTCACAGTTTCTTAAAGAGGAAAACTAAGAGATTTCAACAGAGGAAGTGTATTTTGCATGTGCACCTCGAACACACAGATCTATACCATGAAGGAAAGGAGATGAACCGTGCAGTCACCATAATCACAGGCTGCAACCCTGCACACAGTTACACGAACTTAAAGCTGCAATCTTGTATGCACTTACTGGGGAAGAAGCCCATTTATATCGGTGGGATGGTGCTCTCTGACATGATGGACAGGAGCAGCAGCTAATTGAACGCATCAGAGGCAGTGGCGCGGAGACAAAAGTTGGGCTGATCATGCTTCTAAGTACTGGGGGAAACCCCACTCAAAAAAACAATGAAGCAGGCCCACCCAAAGCTAACCTGCACCTTCCAGCTAGGTTTGGAAAAGTGATACCAATACCTATACTGAAGAAGAGAGCAGGGGATGGAGGGGGAGGGATGGCTGCTCTCAAGTTCCCAGTATTTTTTTAAAAAAAACACTGCCAGGGCAATATTTAGGGCTGGGGAAACTCCATGCCATCTCCTTCCCCTATTGGTTGAAACATGCCTGTCCTTTCTTCTTCTTTAAAAGAAATGCTTTTCCTGGAGCAGTCTAGGCAGGAGCAACTCCCCCCCCTCCAGCAAAGAAAAAGAGGAGGACAATGAATCAAATAGCACAGGGTCTGGGAGAGGCACGTGGGGTACCCCACTTCGCAGTGGGCACTAGCCAGTGCACGCCCATAGCATTCCAGCTGCCACAATCCACAGTGCAGTCATATTGGCAACATTCAGAATACCTGGCTGGGAGTATGGCAGTTCCCCATCAAATAGGTATTGTGCTTTTGAGTGCCAAGAAAATGTGCTATCCCAGAAATGGGCATTCTGCCTTAGGAGAAGACATCTGAAAGATGCCACAATCCTTCTTGTGCATTACAAGAACATGGGCTGGAAACAAAGGCCCTGGCTCACTCTGGATTGTGCCCATATGCATGATCGAAGTTACAATCTCCACTGTCCCCACTTCTCCACTATGACAATCCAAGAACCGATGCTGTGACTGAAACGCTATCATCGTAATGCAATCGGTCTGCAAAGTGAAGTGCATTCCAGCCGTATGAAGTGTAGCTTCAAAAAGAAGAAACAAGACTCCACATTACAGGAATTCTACAACTGTACAGTAATCACATCACATGGTTCTCTCTTTCTCTCTCTCTTTTGATTTGTTTCCAGTTTATATTTGTTTCCTTTTTAAAATGCAAATTCAACAAAGGGATTGGAAATGGGATGGGAACTTACAGGAATCCCAAACTGACATGCCAACTAAAAGCACCTTTCAGTCCACAATCAGAAGGAACCTTCCTATTCACAACACACTCCTTAAAAACCTGGAAAAACAAGGATTGCATTATTTTAGACAAACAGATGACTGGAAATCCCCCAAGCAAATACAGATCTCCATAAGAAAACACACGCACATCGGGAAGAAGGAAATGGAGCTGGAGCAATTACCGGCTGCAAAAATGCCAGATTTATTTGCTGGTGTTACATTAAAAAGCACAAGTCGAATCAGATAACATCCTAGCGCCAGGCCACAGAGCGTAGACTGCTTCCTGATTTGTTATGACCAGGCTTCTATGAAACAGCGCTGGTCTCTGAAGAATTGTCCCGTTGTCATAAGATCATCTGGCACTGAACTCATCAGCAGAAACAGAAAATTCCAGAGAAAAGGGAGATTCCTGGTGGAAAGATGACATGGCCAGCACAAACTGAGATTGTCTGGACATAGAATCATAGAATAGAAGGGGCCTATAAGGCCATCGAGTCCAACCCCCTGCTCAATGCAGGAATCTACCTTAAAGTATCCCTGACAGATGGTTATCCAGCTGCCTCTTGAAGGCCTCTAGTGTGGGAGAGCCCACAACCTTCCTAGGTAATTGGTTCCATTGTTGTACTGCTCTAATAGTCAGGAAGTTTTTCCTGATGTCCAGCCAGAATCTGGCTTCCTGTAACTTGAGCCCATTATTCCGCATCCTGCACTCTGGGATCTTGGACTACAGACTCGATAAAAAAGAACCCTTCTTTTGAAATAGGCCTAAATTTTATCGCTGTGTACCCATCATTTTCATACACAATTCCAGGCTTATGCTACCTTTCTTCTAGCTGAAGACAAGTGTCTCTCGACTCACCCGGCTTGCTCAACACAATCACGTGTCCGACTGACAACTGGACAGTGACATAGATAAAGAAAGAGAGATCAGTTAACTCCTCTCAAGGTCAGACAGGTGACACCTGATCTACCGGAGCTGTTGGACTATGCAGCATGCCTGGTTGTAGTGGCGTGCTTAGCTCTAGTTTCTGGTCAAGATTCTTATCTGCATTCATCTTGCTGCATAGCTGTGGCAGCCTTCTGGCACATGCTTATGCCTGGGATACCAGGAAAGCACGTGAACCGGAATGTAAGTGAAAAGTTTGTGTCATGGCTAAGAGCTGCAAGCCCGTCTCAGCACTAAGATCAGGGCCATGATGCACATCTGCAAGGAGCAGACAGGAACCCTCTGGAATGAGGTCAAAAATAAAAAGGGAAGAGGCAGGGCTGAAAAACACACTTGTAAACGAACTGGGCAAGGAGGGGCTCATTCACTGGCAGGCTGATTTCAGTCATGTTATTTCGAAACAGAGCGAGAGGATTTTCACTGAAACAGCAGGAAATGCCCCATTCCTGCCTCCAGCAGCAAGAACTGTTGAATCATCTTTCCATCAGGATCAAAATCTCTTAGGCCCTAAGACTTAAGTGCTGTGCTTTCTTCATCATGGGTGGGCATAGTGTGAGACTTTTTTTAAGGGTTCTGGAATAGGGAATCCCTCCACAGCAGGGGGTTTCAATAGTCGCCACCATCTAGTTAAGGATGATTATCCATTTAGAACTTCCATGCCATCAATGTTTTAATGGTATCTGGGTATTTATTCATTTATTGTTATTTTTCCAGTCCTACAATTCAAGATTCACGCTGGTAGGCTTTAGATCTAGTACAAGGTGTGCCTCTGCAATATACAACTCCAACATCTGCAAAGTTAGGTGGCAACTGACTTCACTGGCCTTAAACAAACTCTGCACAGACCAGCGCGACTGCCAGTCTCCTAGCTGAAAGATGCTGGTTAAGGCAGGGGTGGGCAATTTATGGTTCTCCAGATGTTTTGGCTTACAAGTCCCATCAACCCTACCCAGCACAACCAATGGTGAGGGATGATGGGAGTTGTAGTCCAAAACATCTGCCCCAAACTAGTTGCCCACCCCTAACTTAAAGACTGTGTTTTTCCCCAGGCCCCAGGCAGGAGTGGGCAACCTTTGCGGGGATATTCCACACTCACACACCTGAAGCCACTAGGGGACCGCCTCCCTCCCCACTGCTGCTAAGTTGCCCCCACTGCACAAAAACACCTCGACTTCCCTGCTTGCTTTGCTTAAAAGAAAAATTGGAGGTTGCCACCATGGCGGTAGGGCACTCATGGCTGCAATATCAGCCTGGAGACGGGCAGGCATGTGCGGCCCACGAGTTATGTGTCGGCCACCCCTGGTGCTGAGACTCTGTGAGACACTTTTGCTTTGTATTCAGGCTGCAGCAGCCAACCTGCACCTCTGCATTTCCCACCTGGCTACGGTTTTGCATTCTGTCTCTCCCCTGGACCCATCCTGAGTTAGTCCTTCTGAGTTGAGTCTGAAGCAACACCACCCAAGAAATGCATAGCACAGCCTTTCTGAGATGTGTGTGGGGGTGGGGTGTTTTCCTGCAAAAGAGCATTACAGGCCGAGCCAGAGATAATGTGGGGGAAGTTCTTTTCAGCAAACCAAGGCACATCTGATCTGTGCGGCCCTTTGCACGACAACTGATTGAGCCAACATTAAGTCACTTGCAAGGATGTTAGCTTGGGTAACCGCTGGGTGTCAAACAGCCTTCCTCAACCAGATGCCCTCCAGATGTGTTGGGAGACTACAATGCCTGTCATCCCACAGCCAGTTTGGCCCATGGTGGTTGGGGATGATGGGATTGGTAGTCCCCAACACGCACAGGTGGCAGCGAGTTTTGAGGAAGCTGATGTAGAATTTGGATGAGACAAGGGGGCCCAACAACTAATTCAGGATGCCCTATTAGAAACAAAAACAAAGATACCTGTCCTGGACCATGCACTGCTAGCTATAATCTGATACCTACAATACTTGCCACTGAATAATTTGTTCAGATGGCAAATCTCCATTTTGAGAAAGGGTCTTTCTCAAGGATGGGCAACTTCTGACCCTCCCAATCTTATGGCCTACAACTGCCATTATACCTCACCATTAGCTTGGGCTGGCTTGGCCAAAACATCTGGAGGGCCACAAGTTGTCCACCCCTGGTCTATCTAAATGGCAGATCAGAAAGCCAACATCACCTGGCCAAATGTTTGGACCTTTCAGTTTTCCCACCACATCCACCCCTTGGTTTTTTTGTACCACCTATTCTGATGGTCTTCTGAAGAACACAAAAGCTTGCACAGTTATGTGGAATTTTGGTTGGCCCTAATAAAGATATTGCCCCACTGAGGATCTATAAAGCTGGCATTCCAAGGTATGCTCAAGTGGCTGACCGGCAGAGCCATTAAGAGAGGCGCAAGCAAGCATTCCTTTATCTGGAACAGGGACACCCAGGTGCTGTGCATCCCCATGGAGCAGAAACGTGGCCTCATTTTTGAGGCAAGCTTCTTCTTCTTTTTGCTGCTACATTGCTGATTACTGATTCATGCAACAAACTCTGAGCAAATAAACACAGCTGGTGATTCAGGACTGGGGCATCCAGATAGCCACAACACTGGAGACTGTGGTTGGCAGTGCGTCTTGACACACTCCACCCAAGATGGCAAATGAAAGGTTCACAGAGGATGCTATTCTTGCTTCCCAGGTGGGCATGCAGAGGTAGGAAGCTGCCTTTTATTGAGGCACAGCACTGGTCCCTCTGGTTTAATATCAGTTTCTTCCTGTGGAGGCTGGTGGCTCTGACATCAGTGGAGTAGTGATTCCGCTCTGGGTTTCAATTAGAACCAGTCAGAACTCTAAAAGAGCTATTCACACCTTGAATAGCTCCTTTAGAGTTCTGACTGAAACCTGGAGCAGATTCACCACCCCACTGAGATCAGAGCCACCAGCCTTCCACTGCTCACTCCACTCTTGACTATTAGAGATGAGAAAGACCTGCTTGAGATCTCGGGAAAGTTGCTGAGATCATTTTAACAGGAGATGCTAAGGACCAGGGACCTTTCCACACAAAAGCAGATGCTCTACCGCTGAGCTCTCCCCAAAGGCTAAAGGCACTAAAGCAGCCTTTCAGATTTGTTAGATGGACAGCAACTCCCATAACTCATGGCCGTTGACCATGCTGGCTGAGAATGATGGGAATTGCAGTCCAACACATCTGGAAGATGGCAGGTTGGGGAAGGCTGCATCAAACATATACCAGTTCCTTATTTTTCTTTGGGGGTTCAAGAGACCACACAGAATTATGCACGGGGCACCGGCGCTGCGAATGGCTGGGCTTTCTCAAAGAGCCAAGAATTCCCCTGTGAAATTTCTATCAGATGAACCAAAGAAACGGCAAAAGGTGCCTTTCACTTTCCTGTTTGCTCAGGGAAGCCTCTGCTCAACTCTCTCTTGTCACTCCTCCTGATGATGTGGCATCTCCCACAAGAGAGTGCAACACGAAAGAGCAAGCTGAAAAGAAACCCTTGCAACTTCTGCATACTATTTTTACTGATTTGACTACTGTCAAATCTTTCTCTCTCTCTCTCTCTCTGACTCTCTTTCTCTCTCTCTCTCTCTCTCACACACACACACACACACACACACACCTCTATTACTTTTTGGTTTACAAATCTCCATCCAAATTTCTAATGTCCAAGCAATATGATGCAACTCTCTCCCCAAATGCTGAAATGCTGCTCCCCCCACCCCCACCTCTCTTCTATTAGATCTCTCCTCCAAACCTTCATTTCCAATGAAGCGGTTGCCTTACCCCTTAAACCAGCATTCTCGAACCTGGTGCCCTCCAGATGTTTTGGTTTTCAACTCCCCTCAGCCCCAACTAGTATGGCCAATGGTCAGGAATGCTGGGAGTTGTAGTCCAAAACATATGGAAGGCACCAGGCTGGGGAAGGCTGCTTGCAGTCTGCACCTCCCACTGAAATGAAGATGATGTGTGTGCAACTGCATTCAACGGGTAAAATCCAACTTGTCCTAGCTAGAGTAGACTCATTGAAATGCATGGTAGAAGCTTAGCCATGACTAATTTAAGTCCTATTCATCATAATGGGTCTACTCTAATTAGGACTTACGTTGGGTTTTACCCACTCATATTCATCCTGTTCAAAATTTGCCTCCCCCTTTCCTCTTTTTTCCCTCCTCTGTTGTCTCCCCTCCTATTGACACACTGCACCCCTTTGCTTGCATTATTCTGTAAAGAGCTGTGTACATTGGCACCATTATCATCAAATTCATCAGGATGGATCCAGACTAAGTGGGTTGCACTTCATTCCCAATGAAATCAATGGGACTTCAAGTCAAGTCTTGACTTAAGCAGTGGGAACCAAGATCAGCTAACTTAGCATGGATCCAATCCACAGCATCCATTCAGCAAATTGTGCCAAATTGCCTTCATTTTCAATCAGGCACTGCACCTCCAAAATAAGTTTGTTTCAATGCTTGGCACATGAAGATTGTGCAGCAAGGAACTGTGTGACAAGGTGCTCAGAATGTGTTACTATTCTGCTGGATTCCCAAGCACACTTAACCTAAGCAGCCAGTGCAATTAAAAATCACAGCAAGAACAAGCATTCTCACATGTTCCTTATTGTTCTCTTGCTACAGAGAGGTTACAAGCAAGCTATTCTTAGTGAAAACAGCCAGTTTGTTATTTGACACATGGAAACCCCCTGAGTCAATTAAAAATCACTTCCACCATGTATTTCCCTGCACCTGCCAAATATCTTTTTCCAGAAAAGAAAACGCAGAAACCAGTCTCTTTTTTAAAAAAGCAGGCAGCCAGGCGCTCAGCTTTACAGGAACATACATACTATTTCGCTATGGACTAAAGCGCCCTTGACACAAACTATCTCAATAAACCTTACAACAACCCTATAAGGTAGAAGAGTATTGTTATTCCCGTGTTACCACAGGGGTGAGAGTCATCTGAGGCCGAGAGGCAAGTGGCTTACCTAAAGAGCCATCTAGTGACTGAAACTTTGAATGGAGATTTCCTAGCTCGCACTAGTTTCATCTTCTTTTGCAAGGATGGATTAACTGAGATCACCGGACAAACACGGCGCCATTGGGCAAATCGCTCTCAGCCTCAGCTTTCCCAGCTGTAAAATGGGAATTAAAAGCGACCTTCCTCGCCCCCCTCGCCAAGCATCAACAACAGCGCCCTTTTCAAACTAAAGCTGCTATGAAGAAACAGAAATAGGGGAAGACTGCGGTGAGCCGAAGCCTTCCTCCTTCGGGGGCGGCCACGTGCTTACTTACTTAAAGTCTCTCTCTCGTGGTCTTCCCCGTCGAAGGCAGCGTTGCCCGCCCCTCCGCGGAATCCGGGCGAAAGAGCGAGGCGCGCGATCTCCGTCCACCTGCCAGCCCGAGAGGTTTGTGCGGGCGCAGGAGGAGAGCGCCGCCGAGTCCCCAGATGGAACGGGAAAGCCCCGGGCGAGGGGGCGGAGCTGGGCCCCAGAGGGGGCGGAGCTGGTGCCAGAGCAGGCGAGCGCAGCAGCCCAGTTGGCCAGTCCGAGAGCAGGCGGCCGGGGAGCGCCTGTGACTCCCAGCGAGGCGTTCCGGATGGGCCGCCGCTTTCGATTTCGCCTCTTCTCCCCCGCCCCCTCTCCCCCGACGGAACCCGAAAGGGGCCGGCGGCGCGGCAGGAATTTGGCATGGCTAGGGAGAAAAGCAGAGGCGGGCCGGAGGCTTCGCAGCCCCGAGGATCTTCCAGTTCCAGGGAGTTCAAACCTCTTCGCTGCCCTCCAGGTCAAAGCGCTGCTCTTTTTATTCTTTTTCGTTTTTTTTAAACATTGTGTTATTTGGGCTGCTTTTGCCCCATAAAACCCTCAGAGGGCTGTCAGAGCTGCCTTCCCTTGCGAATAGTTCTGGGCGGTTGTGGTTGTTTTTTCCTCGTCGCTCAAAAGAGACTAGCGAAAATGAAGATGAAAGGCGTTTAAAAGAAAGAACAAAATCGTGAAAACCAATCTAAAAATCCGTTATTGTAATAGTAATAGCAGTAGTAGTCATGGTGATTGTTTTTTCACCACCAATGGGCATGGCAGTTTGCAAAGTATTGGACAGCTAACATACTCCCCCCCCACCTGCAACCTGGTGCCCTCCAAGTCTGTTAGGCCGCAAATCTCGTGCTGGCTGGGGATGCTGGGAATATAAATCCCAACACATTTGGAGGGCACCAGGTTGGGGAAGGCTGGGAGAGGAAGCCAAGTCTCTTCCTGGAGGTGTTTACAATCCAAAATTTGACACAGAGAAAACAACAGAGGCCTTTTTGCTTGATCCAGCTTTGAGCAGAATCGAAATGTGCCTCTTATTATGTGGATGATGCTGTTCTGCTGTGGATCTTAGATTGCTGGCATAGGTGTGCGCAGCACATTTTGTTAGGGTGTGCACTCAGGTAATTTTATTAATTAATTTTTTAAAAAACAAACATGCATTGAATACTCATTATTGTTATTAATTAATTTATTAAACACTGTTCCATTGATGCCGTATTCTGCATTCAGATTCCCTGACCACAGGAGGGCCATTGCAGGTGGTAGTGGGGGGAATGAGGAGACATTCCTCAAGCCCCAGCATTGGTGGGGCTTTGTGATGACAATGGTCAGAGGAGGATCTTAGGAGGCAATATTAGCCTTTGGGTCCCCTCCTCCTGGCCTCTTTGAAATGTGGCTCCTAGCAGAGAGACATTATTACTTGAAACATTAGGGTGTGCCTGGGCACACCCCTTGCGCATGCCTATGATCGCTGGGTTGCTTTGTATTCTGTTCTGAAACTGTTGTGAGTCTCCTTAGGGATCATTTGATTCAAAAGCAGGCTTGAAGTCTCAAAAATAAATATTTGTTTTGAGGGTTGCAGCCTTAGAGCCTTGTCTTTCCTCCATCCAGTTACTGGAAGAAGAAGCACAACAAGCCCTTTTCTCTGCCCATGGCCAGCACCATAGCAACCAAGAGCACATCTGTTTACGCATATTCAAGGGCCACACAACCCATGATCATGCCATTTTACTGTGGATTAACACATCTACGATAACCATGTTAATGCCTGCTGACACATGTTTGAATCCCAACATCGCCACGGGAATAAAGCTGGTTGTGATTGCTTATTTGTGAGGATTAAGCACTCTGTAGATGGCTCAAAGCTACTCCTTCTCACTATACGTATCTCAGGACATTCAAACTTGGACCCAAAGTTCAGGCCTCATTTCATTGAACAGAGCAATCCCATACTTGTCTGTGAGGGTTGACAGGGTTTGTTGTGTTGTCTGAACCTGGGAGGCAGGGGTTGTTACCGGAGGGTTGTTTAACTGCATGGCACCTGTATGCACTGCAACCCTCCTTGGCTTACATAAGCCACAGTGGGCTGCAGTGATCATGCCACTCAGCCCAGAAATAAGCCTCACTTTCCAAAACTGGATAGAATTGGATGTTTGCCCATTTTGCCCCCCTATCTCCTTTGGCTCCCTTTTGCTATGGCTCCTTACTAGTTTCGTAATACTTGGTAGAAAGGCATCCATGTTCTTGAAAACCATGTGGAATCAGCATGACAGCAAATGGCTGAAGAAGTCATGGGACTTTTCCAGCCACACTAGCTGTTCGCAGTTCCCCACAGTGACTATACCCTTTCATCAGCCCGGCCAAAACATGCTGCTATAATAACAAGATGCACATGATGCGTACCTAGGAATTTAAATTCTATATATCAATCCACTTTCCTTCTCTCTGTCTCCCCCTGCTGCAACCATCACCATTTCTTCCTTCATCTGTTTGTCTTTTCCCCTTCTCTCTTTCTCCTACTCTCCAGTTTTTCCATTCGCTTCTCAAAAAGACATCACAGGTGTAATACCAGTGGTTTGACCCATCTAAGTTGCCCTATGACTCATCAGGACATCATGAAACATCAGCTGAAGAACAGCAGTGATATACAGTGTCTTTTATTGGCCCAGCTTCTTTTTGATATGAGCATGCAGATGTTTGAGATATGATTTTCCTGAGGAGTTCTGCGTAACTCCTACATTTATTTAGGCATTTATTTAAGGCATTTTTACTAGGGCTGTGCACAGCCTTCCCCCCCCCCCCCCCCTTCACCTCAGAGGCAGTTTCAGAGCTTCCGAGATGCTCCAAATTTGACTAAAGACGCTTCAGGGGTTGGTCACCTTGCTTCAGCACCAAAGCTATAGCAAGATTCACCCCCTCCTGAAGTGGGTCAACCTTGTGGATTCCTGGGCACAAGACTGATTGAGAGTCCATTGGACTCCTCACTCCCTGCTCACTCCCACTCACTCTCCCCCCACCCCCCACCCAGAACTATTGTTGGGACTTACCTTCCCGTGCATCCTCCTTCCTGAGAGCAGAGCTGCGATTTAAAGATAAGATCACTGGGCTCTCTTTGTAATAGATCTATGGTCACAAACTAGAGGAAATGGCCCTTTATGGCTACCATAGTTTGCGGCCATAGATATATTAAAAAAGAGAGCCCCCACGATTTTGAAATTGTGGCTCGGCTCTCAAGGAGGAAAACACATAGGTAAGTCCTGGCAGCAGAAGTGACCAAGGAGGGCGGGGAGGGATAGGGATAGGGAGGTGAGTCCAATGAACTTACAGCTGGTCTCATGCTGGCTTTCCCTCGCAGGCAGGGGAGTGTCTCACCCCCACCCCAAATTGGCCCAAGACACCCCAAGGGCTTCGGTACTGATCAGGCCGAGGCAGGCCGAATTGGCTCAGATTCAGGGATTTGACCCAAGGCGGTGCACAGCCCTCATTTTTACCCTGCTTTTAATCTGAAAAGGCTCCCAGAGCAGCTTCTATATCAATCTAAAGGGGACACACACACACCTGTCCTTGCTCGCAGATCACAGATAAAAGAAACAACACAAAAGGGGGGGAACTCTGGCTCCAGTTCTTAAAAAGTTACAGTTCTTGCCACAATGGGATGGATACAGTTCAGGTAGCCTGACAGAATGACTGCCACTAGCAGACAGTTGAGGATGAGACAAAGGGGCTTCTCCACATTTAGCAAAACTCCTATGGCCTTACTGGGGCTTTGTTTTCTGGAATCTTCACGGATTAACGATCGGCACAATACATGCACTCCCTGCCCCATGTTCTTGCCAGCTCCTTCCCATATATTTCAATTCTACCACCAGCAGATAGTGCTGTTTATGTCACCTGGTTTCAATATATTAAAGCATATTCAGGGTTTTATAAAATGGAGGGTTCCTACTTGAAAAAGATGAGAGAGGCATCGAAGGCTGACGACGTCATGAAAAGGACCTGCAAAATCCCGTGAATGACCAATCACAAGTGTGCAATAAATCACTCATGTGGAGAAGCTCAAAGGCATTTGTTCTCTCAGCAAAGCAAATGGAAAAGCCCTGATTCCCTGCTCTCCCTCTTCAACAGCTTGTTCATATTCCTGCTGCATCAAATGCTGGCCCCAACCAAAGAGATCACTTTACATGTATTTTGTAACCCCCAGCTTCAACTAAATGTCTTGCATGTATATTACTTTTGTGTGTGTGCGCCCCTTGCCCTTTTGCCAAGAAGCCCAGGGCAACATACATGGTCTTTTCCCTCCTTTTTATCTTCACATCAATCCTGTGAGCAGATTAGGCCAAGAGATACTGCTTAGCCTAAGTGCGGCCTCCCATGCTGCACTCCTATACACACACCCCTGGAAGTAAGTCCCATTGAACACAATGGAGCTTTGGGCTTACTTCTGAGTAGTACTGCCTAGCATTGCAGCCTGGGAGTGACTTAACAGCGCAATACTATACATGTCTACCAGAAGTAAGTCTCACGGAGTTCAGTGGGACTTAGCTAGGCTGACCATATGAAAAGGAGGACAGGGCTCATGTAACTTTAACAGTTGTAGAGAAAAGGGAATTTCAGCCAGTGTCATTTGTATGCAATTAGTTCCTGGTGAAATTCCCTCTTCATCACAGCAGTTAAAGTTGCAGGGGCCCTGTCTTCTTTTGTATATGGTCGCTCTAGTATAGTGCCTGCAACTTTAACAGTTGTGATGAAGAGGGAATTTCACCAGGAACTAATTGCATACAAATGACACTGTCTGAAATTCCCTTTTCTCTACAACTGTTAAAGTTACATGAGCCCTGTCCTCCTTTTCATATGGTCAGCCTAAAGCAAGTAAATATGTGTGTGTATAGACTGCAGCCTGAGTAGGGATTTGTCTCTCTGGCTTCAGTCCAACACTGAACTTCCACAGACAATTTTCCACAAAGACATTCTGTTGTGGTAGTAGCTTTAGGTCAATAAGAAAAGCGCTAAAACTGGATGCGGAAGAGAGGCTGAGCTTTTCCAGTCAGAATGTGTGGTTTTTTTTTTAGAAAATTAATGTCTCTCAATTCCTTCCCTAAGGAAGCACATAATTTACCATATTTTGTTTTCCAGGTTATGACATATCTTTTGACTCAAGCCTTTATAATTTATATAACTTTGCACCTGCTGGAAATTGTTGCCGGAATTTGTATTGCTATCTTGTATTATGGCTGTTCTATTGTACTGTATTGGGTTTTTAAATAATACACTATTTATATTGTAAACTGCCCTGAAGTCTCACACGATGGAGGATAGCATAGACATGTTTTAAATAAAATAATGTAAAAAAAAAAAAAAAGTCCGCTCTCCTTCAGTTTCCGCACCACACAGGTAAATAGGCTCAGCTCCCTCCCAGACAACATCTTCTCATTTTATTTCTCTCATCTTCCACCCCAGCCTTGTTTTTCCAGGCTTACCTTCTTGAAGATGGAGTCCAGGTGATTCATCTCTCATAGGATCTCTCTCTCTCTCTCTCTCTCTCTGCCGGCTAGTCCCTCAGAAGATCGGTATAAAGGAAGAGTGTGAAAACTGAGGCAGGCAAAGGAAGTATATCAGGTGTGGTGCAGCAAGGGCACTTGGGAGGAATACAGGGTGAGGAATATAAAGGATCGACAATTGAGGTGTACCAAAGGTGGAGGTGAGCAGCATCAAGAGAAAGAGCACCTCCGTAGCAGCTCATTCCGCAGCTAGACCTTGAGGTGTCATTATTTCTAAAAACCTGTCTGAGTGATTAGCATTCTTCAGCTCATAATTAATTTTAATGACACCCTTGTTCTTACAGGTCAAGCTCACAGGAAGAAGAGGCGTCTCTTTCTCAAGTCTCCTCGCTGAATTTATGAGGGAGCGTCACCAGATTCCATCGAAAAAGCATGTAATTACTCCAGCGAGGAGGGGCCAATGGAAAAGTTTTTATCACCTGGCATGTGTCTGAAGGAATCAGTCAAGGAGATTCACCTGGCCTCTGGCCTTATGTCCGTTGGATCTCTCGAGACCAGGGCGGAGAGATGCTAATACTGGGATAACTGATGCCACTTACCTGCTATTTTGAAGCACCGTTCTTTCTGTTGGGATTGCAGGGTTGGGGGGATACACTCTTAAAACAGCGGTGGGCATCTTGTGACCTTCCAGATGTTGTTGGCCTCAGATCTCATCAGCTCTAGCCAGCATAGCCAATGGTGAGTCCAACAGCATTTGGAGGTCACAAGTTGCCCATCCCTGGTTTAAATGATTTGTTATGGGTCGACTGGAACTCCTCAGGTCAAGAATACTTGCTATTTTTGCTGTTGGCTCCAACAAAGAGAATGGATGGATTTGATACCAGAGGTAAAATACAAACATAAAAGTCCAGATCAAATTTGTCCTGTCAAAAAAAGACATGGGCTACAGGTTCTCCTCCACTTGCTCCGTTGAAATGAGCAGGAGCAGGGTGCTTTCAGACGGAGGGCTCCTAGCGCTATCAAGCAGATGACATTGTGCTGCTATTCTGTCTTTTCACTTTAATGGATTTTTTACAATAAGAAAAAAGATTTAAAAAGCAGTGGGGAAAACACAGGAGGGTTACTAGTGAAAAACGATGTTCATCAGACAAGTTTTGTCGTACACGTACTATGGTACAGATGTGCACGCGTCCTTTAGATGAAGTTGTACGCCTCCCACATGGATCCCACGTCTTCCACTCATTTTTCCGTTGCAAAATAGACCCCTTTTAATCTGACTTTTTTTAAAAAAGGAATATGCCACGCTCTCCTGCTATGTGCAGGAAAAGCAGCATGATACAAACGGCCCCTGAATGAGCCACGTGGTCTTTGTTTACTTCCTCCTCCCCCCCCCAACCGAGCAGAAAGAGGAAGTAACAAGGGACAAAAGCTGGGGCAGAGAAGCGACGGTAAGGAAATGTGATTCCCCCCTGTGAGATGATGCTCGAGATCTGGATCCCCTGTTAAATTCTGTGAATGGTGTGCGAAAGGCCTTGTCTGGAAGCATCTTGAGAAACAAACAAAACAGTTTCCATTTATGCCAAGGTTCTGTTCCTGCACAGGAGAACTTCCAGGCAGACAATGATCAACATTTTTTATCAATCTTGCACCATTTTTTATGTTATTGTGCACAGACATAAGTCATGTGCATTCAGCATAGATACATTTATCATACCCTACAGGACCTCCACACACATGCAAACAGACACCAGTTTATTGCCTATGCATGATCAAATCCAGCACAGCTGCACCCATGGCATGGCATGTTTTTCTAATTTACAAGGACAAATGAACACATCAAATTTAAAGCTAGTTGTTGACAGAGGGTAATACATTTTACGGCATTTTCACATTTACTTTATGGGTTTCTTTATGGTTTTTCATAATAACGAATTATAATTAGGGTGCAATCCTACGCATGGTTAGACAGAAAAATGTCCTACAACTCCCAATACCTTAGTCCTGTAACCCTTTCGGATACAATAAAAAGCTCCTTGTTCTAATTTTTGAAGCGCTACATGATTTAGTCCCTTTTTATCTTTCTGCTCTTATTTCTCATTATACCCGCTACCAGGGATCTTCGCTCTTCAAATGCCATACTTCTGTCTGCTCTCTCACTCGAATCCGCCTATTTTCTCTCGCTGCTCCATATTCCTGGAACTGTCTTCCGGAGTATGTGTGAACTGCTCCTTCAATCTTAGTTTTTAAGACTCAGTTGAAAAAAATTTTTTTTTCTAAAGGCTTTGGTATCTCTCCTTGAAAACCAGGTTCCAATTTTGTTCCTTCCCTATCCCCTTTTTTCCTCAATTTTAACTTTTAACATTTTGTTAAATGTTATTTTTACATTTCTAGATTGTAAGCCATTTGGGCAGGGAGTTATTGTTTTGCTTTTTGTACAGTGCCGTGCACATTTATGGTGCTTTATGAATTGATGATGATGATGATAATAATAATAATAATAATAATAGATAGCCTTGTAAAAAACAAGAGTGCAATCCTATGCATGTTTAGATTGGGGAATGCTGGGAGGCGTAGGACTTTTTTTTGTCTAAACATGCAGAGAATTGCAGCTGGGGACACAGTCTGGGGGTCATAGGATACTTCGGATTCCTGGATCTGATATCAGAGTTAATACTCTAGCTTCCAACCCAGGAGTCTGAGCTCCCTGCCCCCTCACAGCTGCTGCAGAGAAAACCATGCCAGCTGCCTCTCCAAAGTCACAAAAGCAACCTTGGAGAGGACAGAACGGGGTGTTCCCTTGGTTGGGGAGGAGAAAAGACTGGGGAGGCTGGCCTCCCCAGCTTCCTTCCCTCTCATTCCTTGATTAATTTGCTAGATGGGCAAAAATGTCCATCTAGCTAAAATGCAGAGCAGGAAGAGCACAGAGGCAAAGTCCACCTCCACCGCTCCTCCTGCTCTTCAGTGGATGGCTTTAAGCCTCCGTGTTCGGAGGCTTACAGCCATCCCCATAGGACTTTGCCTGAAGTCTTTTTTCCATAACCTGAGGAAAGGCTTTGACAAATGTTGCTGCATATGTCCCTGATTTATATAGAATAATATCTTGCCATATTTTATAAGAAGCAGGTGTTTTAATTTTGCCTTTTGCTACTTCCAGTTGGTAAGTCCATTTTTCTGCCATGGCTGTTGGCCACAGCTCCATGTACCAAGACTTGAATGTTAGAAGTTCTGCGGCTTTTCTGTGAGCTCCTGTCAGCATGAACACAATTAATTCCTTAGATGTCACTTTTGCATTTTTTCTGTATTGCTGATATCGGAAGAATTGCTGATGTAAGATAAATAATTTGATGTGTCATATTTGCCATTTCTGAGAATATTGTGGTCCAAAACTATCACAACAGGATGCAATCATCACATTGCTGATTACAATTTCTCCAACATTTTGTATTGTTTGTGTATGCTATTCTTGATAAATGCTTGATGTAATACACCATCAGTGTAACAATTTAAACAAATTCTTTCTAAGGATTATTGATACAGTTCTCTTTAATCGAGTACTCCATAATTTATCTCATACATTTTGCTTTATTGTTATCCCAATATCATTTTCCCATATTATTTTCAACTAGGGATCTGCACGGACGCAAAAAATCGGATCGGAATCGGAACTTCATATTTAGAAAAATATCGGATCGGAAAAATCAGAGGTCCATCGTATCGTACCCGATATCGATATTAAAATTGGATGTCCAATTTTTGAATTGGATGCCATTTTGAATGATTTTCCCATATCCATTTTTTGTGTTACAAAAATGCCTATAACTTTTTTATTTTTAAAGATAGAAGGATGAAACTTGGCCACATTGCAGATGGGTTAGAGTTACTTCTGTGTAAGAAATTTCAGAAAGATAGCTCCAGGCATTTTCTGGCTATGAATTTTGTACTAATGAACCAGGAATGCCCATAACTTTTTTATTTTTAAAGATCCACACATGAAACTTTGCCACATTGCAGATGATATGTTGGGACCCATGTGTGTGAAATTTCAGAACCATAGGTGCTTGCCTTTGGTGGCAATTAATTTTTGAAAAATGGGTAGCAGTGGGGGAAATACAGTTGTGCCTTCAACTTTCTTATTTTTAAAGATCCAAACATGAAATTGTCCACATTAGAGATACCACTTTGGTTGACATGTGTGAAAAATTTCAGAAACATAGCTTCAAGCGTGTATTTTGGGAGAAATGAGGAGAGAAACCCATTTAACTTTTTTATTTTTAAAGATAGACACATGAAACTTGCCCACTTGGCAGATGGGTGTGAGGTACTGATCTGTGAGAAATTTCAGATAGATCAAGGCATTTTGTGGCTACGATTTTTTTTACTTTAAAAGTTCCAAAAGTTCAAAAACAGAGGGTTTGACAGCTGTCAAACTGCACCCCCTCCCCCTCCTCCTCCCCCCCCCCCGGTTAGCTGTCAGAGCCTGCCCTGGAGTAGCCCATGTACACAGATGCCTCCTTTTTAGAGATAACAAAGTAATATGGGTGGCAAAGGGGGCCTGGGACAAATGGGGAAATCCCTCTGGAAACCTGCCAGTTAGACCATTCAAGATTCAGTGATCTCTGGAATAACCATCTCTCCACTGTGCATAGATCCGGAGCCGGATCTCAAATCCAGAGCGGATCAGCCTAATCTGGGCCCGAACCGGATCAGATCCGGATCAGGTGCAATACGGATCCGCTCCGGGTCTGTGTAGAGCCCTCCCTCCCACTCTCCCTGCTCCCTCCCCGCAATCGCCCTCCTTACCTGTAGCCTTCTCTGCATCATCCTCCGCGGTGGCCGGCCTCCTCAATGTCAGCCGGCCACATTTGCCGGTCACGGCGGGTGACGTCATCACTCGGCGTGAGCGGGAAAGCAGCCAGCCGACATCAAGGAGGCCAGACGCCATGGAGGAGGTTGCAGGTAAGGAGGGTGATGGGGGGAGGGAGGGACGGCTCTGCATGGACCTGGAGCGGATCCAAATCCGAGGTGGATCGGGCCTGATCCAGACCTCCCAGATTGGGATCCAAATCAGATCAGGGGGTCCGTGCACAGCCCTACCTGAAATCACCCATCAATCAGTTTCATGGAATGACCCTGGGTTCTAGTATTATGAAAGAAAATGTCTCCCTATCCACTTTCTCCACATCGTGCATAATTGCTCTGGGAAACCTGTGCACAAATACACACACCAACAACCAGCTCAGAAAGACATCACCTCTATGTTTAGGATTGCTGCATTAGGTGCATTGGATCACTATTAAGTACCTTAAACAGCAGCTTAGCTTGATCCTTAAATGACCCACATGCTAAGCCATGGTGGTTAAATATTTTGAGTTAAACATCATGGCTTAGCATGTTGTGTGAACCATAACTTAGCGTGTTGTGTGAACCATTCCTAACCATGGTGGCTACATAACCACAATTTAAACGCGCTCACTAACCATTTGCTGTAAAAGGGTTAGCGGCCTAATGATGGCTTAGCATGTTGTCTGAACAGGCCCAATGGGGACATAAACTAACTTATGGGCGCAATCCTATACAAGTTTAGACAAAAAAAGTCCTACAACATAGCTGGCTGGGAAATGCTGGGAGTTGTAGGAGTTTTTTCTGTCCAAATATGCATAGAATTGCGCCCTATAGAACTCATTGTCACAAGAAGGGTTGATGTGTTGTAAGATCCCTGATGGTAGGTTAGTGGTTAAAAACATGAGCTTTGAGCGGCCACATCCAAAACTTAGCTCAGACATGAATTTGTGGGTTGGTAAGGCACCATGCCGCAGCTCCTCCTCCATTCGTATTATGAAGCTCACAGCCACAGCAGGGCCGTCAGCAACGATTACTGGGCGAATGGATGAGAAATGCTGCTTAAAAATCGTCTTGTGGTCATGACTAGGTCCAGACAAACTCATGGTCGATAGGAGTTCCAACGGCTATGAGCCATATAATAAGAATGGAGCCTCCATGTTGAAAGGCAGGATATCTCTGATTCACAGAAGTGGGAAGTAAAACTACAGAGGATCTCTGGTGCTAGGGTATGCTGGGAGTTGTAGTCCAACTCCAACAACATCTGGAAGGCACCCGGTTCAGGAACGCGGGGATAGGGGATATTTCCGTCAGGCTGTGCTCCGGAGACAAATTGGCTGAACTTTTCGCCAGATCCAGCGAGTAGATTCATATAACAGAGGCTGGTGATTTCGGTGGGGCTGTGGGTCCATTCTGGGTTTTAGTCAGAACCAGCCAGAACTTTAAAGGAGCTATCAGCACCTTGGATGGCTCCTTTAGAATTCTGGCTGGTTCTGACTAAAACCCAGAATGGACCCACAACCCCACCGAAATCGGAGCCACCAGCCTCCACTGGATTCCTATATTCCGCCGCGGTCAAGAATTCCCCCTTCGCGTGAACCAGGAAACCGCTTTTCTCCGCCCCGTCAGCGCAGAGATGCATTGATTACGAAAGCGCTCGCAGTACGTTGAGGAATATCGACCCTCGCGTCGTGCCGTTCCCTGCGCTTTGCGTCACGCGACGCAGGCGCACTGCGGCCCCTTCCCGTACTCCAGCAATGGCGGCGCCCATGGGGCGGCTGCCTCTGTTGCTTCCATGCCGGGGGTGGCGCTTTCTCCGCCGGGCTGAGGCAAAGCTGCGGGGCGCTGAGGGCCGATTCAGTTCTACGGAGATCGCCGCAGCTGCTCTCAGCGAGCAGCAGGCCCCGGGCAACGAGGCGGCGGCAGCGGGTGAGAGAGGGCGTTTCATCCTCTGTACAATACTGACTTTTAAGTGGGGGAGGGATTCTATTAAGCATTGATCAACGTTCCCCAAGCTGGTGCACTCCAGACGGGTTGGACTACAATACCCAGCACCCCTACCCTTGGCTAGCTGCGGCCTGCTGGGAATTATAGTCCAATACATCGGGAGGACACGAGGTATGGGAAGGTGGGTAGGCACACTGGATAAACTGAGGTTTTCAAAATAGCGAAGGTAGGGCTTCGCTTCATTCTCCCCATTGGCACTCTGCTAGCTGCATGCTGGGACTGAACATCCCAGGTGGGAGATGACAAAAGTATGGCGGATGGAGCCCGGGAGATAGTGGGTCAAATTGGGAGAGAGTGAAAGAAAGGCCTGGGGGAAGGAGGCTGAGAGAACTGGCAGGGAAAAGGTCTTTGGCTTTTGCTGTGTGAAGATTTTGGCATGAGGTTCTTAAGCCTCAGAAATTGGAACTTTGCCCTCCCCCCCCCCCCAACACACACACACAGGTGCCACCTGCCCTCCCTCACATTCCAAGGTTTTCTTCCTCTTAGGTATTAATGCATGGCTATGTATAGAATGAGAAGTCTTTGGATGTTTTGTTTCAGTTAACAATATTTTACTTCCATATTAGTATTAGTGTTTTGATTTGGCTATTTTAAGCAGTTCTTCACAACATGTTTGAATTGAGCAGGTGAATTATGTTGCCATTACTTCCGATGAACGCCAAATTAGTTGGGAGCGATACACAAGTACACTTCTGGGGAAAATACATTAGGCCTACTCAGCTACTCAGACATTCGCTCTCCACCCCACCCATGTCAGTTACCATCATGTGAGGGGGATAGTACCCCCTCCTGCAAATCCCCATTGTCATTCTTGCACACACGTTTGCGTGTTGGAGCTTAATCTCTGCAGCAGAGAGCCTTTTCTACTTGTGTAGATTTAGAACCCCATGCGATTTAGAACCCCAGTGAGTGTACTTGAGTAGAAAAAAATGCCCCAAAACATGGGCTCGGGCTGCAGGAAAGAATGAGGCCAATGGAATTATTTATTTATTTATTACATTTGTATATCACCCCATAGCCGAAGCTCTATGTTGTCTCGTCTCCCCCCCCCCAGCTATAATAATAAGTGGGGAGCAGAACAACTTAATAGTGCCACAGTTTTCTCTTATTGTGTGTTCAGAATGGTTAACAATTACATACTCTCCTTCCCAACGGGACACTTTGATTGTGAATTTGTTGTCTCCGGTGTCATTGAGCAGTACTATATACAGAATTATTATGTTCCAGGGCATAACAAAATTGGTCAAGACACAAGCTTACTGAAAACTGCACAGACGGGAGAGATGTGTCAGCTAGTATTTACCTTTTACTTTTTAAAATGAATTGTATATACTGATGCCGGGCTGCAAAAACTTGCTGATACAATCTAATTTTTCACATCAATGTCTTTTTCCTCCTTCCATCTAGATACTGGAATTGGCCCCAGGAAGAAGACATTCAGTGAAGTACTAGCAGAAAGACAAGAAGAAGCACGAAGGACAGTATTAATTAACTGCCCATCCAAAATCAGTGAGAAAAAATTTCTCAAATACTTGTCATCTCATGGAAACATTAAGAATCACTACTTTTATGAAAGTTATGTAAGTATTGGGAGCATTAGCAACTGAAATCTAAAATCTGTGATAAGCATAATTCAAATAGAAAGAATGCTGAATGGATGAGTGTAAGAGAAACCATCGCTGTTCTGTATTCTGTGTTGATGTGGATGGCACAAAAATAGTTTTTGATAAATTCTCTCTTTTTTTGCTGAAGATTGCTTAAATGAAACTAGGTAAGTACAAATAAAGTTATTGACTTCCCTGCCTGTGTCACAGATCAGTTTGATTGTCTTGTCTGTCAAGCATCTGTCCTATAAAACGTTGTAGGTAAGTTAGGGGTCTGGAAATAAAAGCTCTATGAGGCGAGACTGAAAGAACTGGGCATTTAGCCTTGAGAAGAGAAGACTGAGGGGAGACTTCTTATGTTCTTAAATCCTCATTCAGCTGGAAAACATACTAAGAGATCTTGAGCCCATCACTATCTCAGTCTCACCTATGTCACAAGATTATTGCGAGGATGTACGGAAAAAAATAGTGCTCAGAGCTCTTCTGTGAGAAGGCATGATACAGATGTGATCATAGTGGTTGTCATTAACCTTTCCCAGTGCTACAAAAGATCTTTCTAATATCTGACTTATATTTTCAGATGCAATATGCTATGTTTAATATATAATGTAAATGTTACTGACTCTTCTCCCCCCCCCCCCCCCATTGTTTCAGGGTACATATGCAGTCATAGAATTTTCTGAGACGGACAGTATAGCTTCACTGCAGGATGCCACTGGAACCCCACAGTTTGTGGATGAATGTCCTGTTCCATTTAAATCTAGAATTTTTACCTTGACGCTGAAAAATCCACCAAGCCAAGCTTCTGAACACTCACCGATTTACTGTCATAAACAAACTACCATTCCAATTCAAGAGCTGGTGAAGAAACTTTGTAAAGCTGACAGTGTAAGTTTGTGTATATAGTAATTCTTGTTAGAAATAAGCAGCTTTATTTTGGGGTTGAATGTAACTGAAAAACGGACTATGAATCAATTTATTGGTTGTCCCTGGTGCAATATGTACATATTTGTACAATGTCTCAGTTGGTTCAGTCAGATAACTACAGATGTCAGACTTGGAGAAATCCTGAAGATTTATATTGAGATGAAAATGTCATTGTATTATGATGGATTACAAATTCCTTTCCTTTTGCGTTCAAAAGGGCACAATATTTGCAGCACATACCAAACTGCAGGAACAATAGAAGAATTGTGCCAACAGGACTACTAAGAGAAATTCTGTCCATAAATTTTAAATTTATTTCCAGATTTTCTGAATCTAATGGTCCACTCAACCAATATTAGTGCAGAGGGAGAGAATGTTTCCATTAGGTTCTGTCTTATCTCTACTTGGTCTATACGTTCAAGCTTTCAGCTAGGTTTTCTAAGATGCTTGGATTTTAAAACTAACGTTGCTAAAAGGGTTAGCTGTGACTTACTATGGGCCTGTTCAGACAACACTTCAGGCCCTGTGGTTAGCGAAACTGTGGTTCTCTGAGGTTAGCACTAACCACAAGCCATGCTTTCGCACACAACACTTTAAGCCACAGTTATAGCCACTAACCCTGCTGCAGATGGCCCGACTCTGGTTAGTGAGTGAACAGGGTTTAGCAAAATACATCACATAAGATACCTTAAACCCTGCTTCTTGACCAAAAGCCCTTAACCAGCAGGATTTAAAGTGGCTTCTGAACAGGCCCTTTATGTTGTAAATTGATAGCTTGTATACATGCAACTACTTAACATGTCTTAGTGGTGATGATAGCTGAGATTAGTCTTCCCCAACCTGGTGCCCTCCTGATGTGTTAGACTATAACTCCTATCATCCCTGACTGGAGCTGATGGGAGTTATAGTCCAAAACATTCAACAGGCACGCTATTGAAGAATCCTGCTAGTTGCTTAAACCCCATATAATCTGAGGATGGTCCGCCCTACCTCCATCTCTTTTGTTGTCCAGGTGAATGACCAGTTGCACATACTCACAGAGAATTACCAGTTGACAGAAGAAAACACTAAGCTCCGGTTTTTGGCTTGTTCTTTAATTCAAGACATTGCAGGTGCTTATTTTCCGGACTGCACCGTGAAGCCCTTTGGCTCTTCTGTGAACTCATTTGGTAAATTGGGATGTGACTTAGACATGTTTTTGGACCTGGATGAAATCAAGAAGAACACCACCGGAAGGGTAAGGTCTTTCTCTAATAACATCCTCCACTGAGCTATCCTTTGACCCAAACTGCAAAACGGGGGCATTGAACATCTTTTGGGTCGAGGGTCAAATTCCACTTCAGAGAAGCTCTCCGTGGGTGGGGCAAAGCGGTGGGTGGGGACCGAAATCCTAAACATTTCAGCATATTTTGGCTTAAAGCTCTTACTGCCAGGAACTAAGCCGTAGGAAAGGCATTTCAACCATTTGGAATGGATTTTAAAAAAACTCCCCAAAGCCAGGAAACCAAGGAATGATGGGCGATCAGATCAGGGAAAAATGGGGCATGGCTAGGCAATGGGGCTGTGGTCATATTGGAGAAGTCTGGAGGGCTGGATTTGTCCCCCATGCCTGAAGTTCTACGGTCCTGCTATAGAATAACAAAGATAATGAGCACCTAAAAAACGGAATGTGCTGTCATAGTGTGTTGCTCTGGTGTCAGGTGCATCTCCTGAGAGTTTCGCAGTCATTCTGTTCTACCTCTTCAAGTCTTGCCTTCTAAGTCTTCACCCCTTCACCAATGCTTTTTTAAAAAATTCAAAAGATATGCAGCAGGAAAGAGCTGTATAGACCTAAAATAAATGTCCAGGATCTAAAGCACCTCATCTGAGAGCCAGTGTGGCGTAGTGGTTCGAGTGTTGGACTGGGACTTGGGAGATCCAGGTTCTAGTCCCCCCCTTTGACCATGAAGTTGACTGGGTGACTTTGAGCCAGTCACTGACTCTCAGCCGAACCTACCTCACAGGGTTGTTGAGAAGATACAGTGGAGAGGAGCCACCCTCGGGTTCCTTGCAGGAAAAAAAGTGAGATATAAATCTAATAATAAACAAATTTGTGCCTAGCTTGTGCTGGCTTAGCCTTCCCTGCTGCAGCCTTTGCCCTGCGTTGGATGCTGTTTCAGAAGGTCCCTCAATTTTCAAGAATTGCTTTGGAGGGAAGGGCTGAAGGGCTAGGAGAGTGAGACCAGATGCAGCCCTTTGGATCCCAGCCATGATCTCCAGCCCTAATAGACATTTCAGAGCCTTCTTTGCCAGCACTGCTGGTAAAGAAGGTGTTTACAATATCGGAGCACTGCTGGTAAAGAAACGCAGTGGTGTTGTAAAACGCCTGCCCCATCGGCACTCTTGTCTAGGAAAGCTGCCTTAAGGCAGGCATCCACTGAGCCATTATTGAGGGAGGAAAAAAACAACATGGTGAAAGCTCGGGGTTTCCCACTGGTGAAGAGGAAATGGTTTTCAGCATATAACCTCTATTTGCATAGCTGAAACAACACTGTGTTGGCCAACACGCTTGGCTTAAATTACACGAAGGAAGGAAGTTACATAGTGGGGATGCCTTTCTGCCGGTGTGCTTCATGCCGCAGCTTTTGTTGGATTGTCGTAAGAAGGTGTAAACACGAACCACAATGCTGCGTTCTACGTACGTTGCCTTTTGAGATAGGATTGTCTTGATTGTATACAGGAAATGTAATAGGCTTTGTGGCTGCCTGGAGTGCACCTGCTTAGTACGCGTATCCCTGAGTGGACATTGTACTTAACCCTTTCTGTGCTTGCCCATTATGCCCATATACATTTTTTTAATTGTGGCTGCTGGCTGCAATGTAACATGCAGTGCAAGCAACTATGTCCTGTTTTCATTATGAAAAAGCAAAGATGCACAAGTTCTGACTACCTTGAAACTGGCATTGATAAAGCACTAGATTGCAGTTCCTGGCATAGGTCCAGAAATACTGTGCGCTTACAAAGGACAGGTCTGACAGGTCCCTGCTCCAAGGAGCTTACAGTGTACTCGTGGAGCTAGTGCACAGATTTAATTTGTGTCTCTCCCTATTTTAAGCAATCATTAAGAGTGATTGTAAAAACCTGAAATATTGGGGCAGTAGGAATGTGGGGCACACTGAAACCTGAAATGTTCCCTCCATCCTCCCTGAATTCTCCAACACCCCTTGCGGTCACTAGTCACATAAGTGTTGTCATCCTTTCGTTGAATAAAGACCTCCCATTTAGTTAATGGCTGGCGATTCTCATTGAAATTAATATTAATTAACATGTGCCTCAAGTACAATGTAATTCTGCTGGTGTCTAAGAGATGATCATGCAGATCATGTCATGAAACAACATCTGAGCTACTATGTGCAAACTCTGAGCTCCATCTCTTGATAAAAAGCGTGGCCTGTCAGCATTCCCCTTCCAGCCAGGGATGATGGGAGTTGTAGACCCCACACATCCAGAGGGCAGCAGTTTGGGGAGGCTGTATGAATAAACATCTACATTGAAGACTGGGTCTAGTGAATGCAGTCAGAGAGTTGTGCCGAATTATAAGAATTATAAGACGTGTGTAGATGTAGTTAACTTTAATTTGCATGATAAGGAAAACATCAGGTAAATCTGATAAAAACACTCATGGTCATGTAACATTTCCCCCTAAAAATTTCACCTCCCTAAAAATTCCAACACCACCCCAGTTCAGTTTCTGGGGAAGCCCTTCATGGAGGTGTGTGTGTGTTTTATTTATTTATTACATTCCTATACTGCCAATAGCCAAAGCTCCGCGTGCAGTTTTCCTCTTGGCTTGCTTCCAGATGGAAGAGCTCCTAATGCTACTGATTAAAAGATGATGCACAGCTATTCTGTCTTTTCCTCCTTAGCCATTCTTTTCTGATGAGAAAAGAGACAGAAGAAGCTGTGGGCAAACGCAAGAGGGTTACAAATCGAAGATGCCATCATCTGAGCAACTGCACCATAAAAGCCTCGTCGGCAAGCCCCTGTGGCTCAGTGAGTTATGCCTGTCTCTTTTGTGTTAGAAAACAGGTCCCTTTCACATCGAGTATCAAATGAAGAGAGTGCCTTCTCAACGGATAGCAACGCAGAGGATCCTTTACGTGATTGGCGAATTTATCGATAACTTCGGCCCGGGGTGTGTTAGTGTGCAAAAGATACTTAATGCTCGCTGTCCGTTGGTGAGATTTTCCCATCAGCCTTCGGGATTTCAGTGTGACTTGACAGCTAACAATAGGTAAGCTTTTCTCGGAAGTGTTGTTTCGTTAAGTTGTATATCCCTCGAAGGAGCTCCGGGTGAGCACATGGCCTTCTGAGACAGGCTGGGCTGAGAGACGGTCACCAACCTAACCCAGTAAGCTTAGTGGCTGAGCTGGTAGTTTGAGCCCAGGTCTCTCCAGCCCAAAGCAGCATCTATCCCACTGCTTCAGACCGTGCTGGTTTTGGGCATGGCTGCATCAGTGGATACAGAGCGGCAATGTACTTTGGGGTTCTAGGGCAGGAGTGGGCGAAAAGTAGGCCGAGTTTTGTTGGAGGATTTGCACCTAGGTGGCAGCTGTTTCTAGCTGCAAGTAAAACTCCCCCACCCCCTGCAAATCTAAACTGTTAGAAACACTGACCAGTTGTAACAATCATGTAATTTTGTATGTGCACATCATCCCAGTGTGTGGCTCCACCTGAGCCACTATTTTGCATCCGGTTCTCCCCTGCCCAAGGCGTGTAACTTCAGTTGGGATTCTAGTACAAAAATAAACTAGATCCTGCCATCCCGGTCTGTCCATTCTAGGCCCAGAGAGTACTAGAACTGCTGAGTATACTGATGTTCCATCACAGTACCATTCTGAGCTTTGCTCCCTTAAGTCCATGACTCCAGGCAGATTTTGCTTTGAAATTTATAATTCAAGGGGTTCATTGAGTAATGGAGGCAGTTAGAGGCAGACTGTGAACCGTAATTTGTACTCCGTTATATTTCTGTGTGCTCAGTCTCCCAAGTTATGCACCTTTGGTCTTTGTGTTAAACTAAATCTAACAGATATTGAACGAACTATTTGCCATTTAGTCAGGAGTAGACAACCTGCCTTCCAGATGTTTAGGATTATGGCTCCCATGAGTCCCAGCTAGCATGGCCAGTGGTCATGGATTATGGGAGCTGTAGTCCAAAACATCTAGATGGCACCAAGTTGCGTACCCCTGCATATTCGTTTACGATAATGAATGTAATTGAGCTATAGGGTTGGGATATTAAAAGAAAGTTCATTTTTCACTAGAGTAACCTGTAGAGGGAGCAGTTTTCTTAGGAATAGCAGCCTTGTTTTCTTGAACATACTTTCACTTTTCCGACTTTTGTTTCTTGATTGCATGTATAGGGGAAATAACAATAGTTTGAACATTTTAGTATTGTCTAACGAATCACCTTGGTGATTATAAAACCTTGGTGTTGGATTGAACTGACTAGGCCAAGCGTGCTCTCAGCCAAGGATTCACAGTGCTTCTCTGTTACCAGTCACATCTGGCCTCTCTTTCAGTCCTCTCTGAAGCATTCTATTGCTACTGTATCAGATGGCCTTTGCTGATTCCCTCTTAGGCAAGGGCCACAGCTCAGGAGTAGAGGAGATGCTTTGCACGCAGAAGGTCCCAGGTTCAATCCCCAGCATCTCCAGGTAGGGCTGGAAAAATTCCTCCCCAAATCCTTGGAGAGTTGCCGCCAGTCTGTGTTGACAATACTGGGCTTAACTGGACCAGTGGTCTGACTCCATGTAAGGCGGATTCCTATGCTCCTCTTCACCCCTCCATCAGCAAGAGAGTCTCATGCTTGTATGCAGGAGAAGAAATAGCATCTCTTCCTGGGCTCTCTATTTGGCTTGGGCGCACGATGCCCTCTGCCTATGGTGGATCTTGCATTTCCCTTGATACGTATTTCCCTCTACTTCTGATGTTCAGGTGTGAGTACTGTTGCTTATGTAGCCAAAGCAGTGCCATCCATTCCCAAGAGGAAAGTATCAGGAGGCTTGGTGGAACCCCAAGGTTTGCACAAGTTCACAGAAATCTTTAGAAAAAAGAAACCCTAAGAGGGGGAAAGCCCCTCCCCAAGCAGTGGCTACAGGATGCTGACTGATTTGTAGGGGAGAAAAAAAGGGGAAAGTGGGTGAGAGGGGAAATGGAATATTGCATTGTAGAGGAGGGCCTGGCTGACTGGAACAGTGAACAGGAGCTGTCTACGCTGCAACATTTTGTTGCAGGTCCCAATTGTCACCTATATTTCCAGAGTTGGTTGTGCCTGATGTCCGTGTTCAGAACAGGCAGGCGGTCTTAGAATAAGGACTTCAGTAGACTTTGTTCTGCTGCTGACATAGAAAGCAACACTGTGGATTGCAAGGGAATTTAGTGCTGGCTTTGGAGTCAAAGAATTTGTATGCAAACTTTGATTCTTCAGTCACAAACCAGCAAATGCTCCAGTTGTAGAGTCTTCAGTCCCTTCAAAACAACTTGTTACCTCAAAATTCTTGAGAGACCGCATCTGAGACCCTCCACCCATGTGATATGCATTGAATTGACTGCCTGAAATTATTCACAAAACCAGCCTCACCCACCAAAATTGACCTCGGCTGCCTTGGCCGTATTCCTCGCAACTCTGACCTGAAGGAAGCGGCAGTAGGCGTGAGAGCATAAATTGCTTGCTTTCTGTGCGAATTCTCCGTTTGGCTTCTAGGAAGACTCCCAACAAGACTCTCTTGTTTTTGTATTATGACTGCCTGACCCTTAAGTCTGTTCACATCAGCTTATTGTGAACAATTCCTAGAGGAAGTTAATTCTCTGTCAGATGGAAGGAGCTGTCCATGTGTGTGTGTGTGAGAGAGAGAGGGAGGGAGGGAGATGTTTCACACCCTAAGTTTCTGAGCTGCGTTCATTCCCATTGCCCCTACCCATCACCCGTACCTAGATACGGCCATTGCTTTTTAAGAGAGCGTTGGCCATTCTGTGATCACCTAGAGTTTCTTTGTAATTAGCCTTGAATGCCCTTTCATTGATTTATTTTGTATTATTTCCACACATGGCTTCTACGGCAGAGCCTTTTGGATGCTACACTTTAATGTGTTCAGGTCTTGGCTCTGACTGCTTCCGGCTACCGTGCAAAAGCTAAAATGGGCCTAAGAATATTTCACTGTGTCGTGTACTATCGCAATAAGTCTCAGTAGCTGCTGCTCTATAATACTTTCCCTTCCTGCCTTTGCCCCTCTTCTGCTCCAACAGAATTGCCATGAGAAGTTCAGAACTCCTTTATATCTACGGCAACCTCGACCCCCGTGTAAGAGCTCTCGTGTTCAGTGTGCGGTGCTGGGCACGCACCCATGGGATCACAAGTAGCATCCCCGGGGCCTGGATTACCAATTTCTCTCTCACAATGATGGTCTTGTTTTTTCTTCAAAAGAGAAAGCCTCCCATTGTTCCAACCTTGGATCAGCTGAAGGCGCTAGCTGGTAAGAGAGAGAACTAGATTGGGCAGGGCTGATTCTTTCTTGACATTACCCGCTCGGCTGCAGCTACCGGAACACAGAATTTGTGACATCCTCGTCGAGCCTGAAGGTGCAAGTGTGTGTGTAAAAATTCTCACGTGTTTCTCTTAAACACACTCAATCTTCTGTCTGCCTCTTTTCCAGAAAATCATAGAGGGAGTTGTAAATTTGCACATCTTCACCGTTGACGGAAAGCATACATACATATTTTGTTTAGAGGTCTCCAGACCAGAGTACAAAATATAAAGTGGGAATTGGCTCTAATCTCTTTTGGGATTGAGCTGCCTGTTTAGGATACTCTAATAAAATGTCACAGCCTGGAGAATCATACTTCTGTCGCCTATTACATGGGAGCTGTTGCCATGCAATAGCTAAGGGAGCGAACGCTCTCCTTGGATGGGAAGCATTGGGTTCAAATCTCACTGTGGACATGAGCCCTCTACATGGCCTTCCATGGGCCCTGTTCTCCCAGCCTCAGTTTCCCATTTGTAGTCCAGCGGCCGCAATACTGGCCTGTTTAAGGATTACCACGAGTCATGTGAAGCACTTTGATCACTTGAACTGCGCTGTATAAAGGCAAGGTACTATATCATCGTATGCACAGTTGACGTGCTTTGCACGGGGCTTGCATACACGTTGCAAGAGCTCCAGTGGTGCTTCTCTGATGCCACCTGTGTCCTGAGATTCTCGGCTGCCAGAGCTGACAAAGATTCCTGGCAGAAAAAAGGCAGCTGGGCTGAACGAGAGCCCTCGTGTTTCCACCCCCAGATATTTCACCTCATCAATCGCTACTTCACAATCATGAGATTAGGCTTGAAAACAGATTGATTGGGTTTTCCTCTCTGGCTTCTTGCCTGCCTCAGTGGAGTTTCCAGTAGTTTTAATGACTAGAAACACAAAGTAATCATGTTTAATTCTCCTGAGGAAAAAAACCTGCAAGCCACAGAATCCATTTGGGGGCTGCTTATTTAGTTAAATTATTCCTGAATTGGCCAGAGTTGTTGTTTTTTTAAATAATAATCTTGATTTAATGGGCATCTTGGAAGAAAAGTCCAAGTAACGACAATAGACAGATGCAGTAGTTGCGACATTTCTTTTGCTTTAAAAATAGCTCTTTTCAAAAGCCTCCCCCTTATCAGTCAACTGGCTGTAAAATTCTCTGCACCTTTTAAAGTATAATAGTTTTCCTATGGAAAAGTCTCAAAATTCTGGACTTCAGAAAGTTGGTCATGTTAGTTATGTCTCATTTGATTAAAAACAATGAAGGCCGTGTAAAAGTCCTGACAGTTGTTTTGCATTTCAAGTCAGAAGATGCGTTCAGATTCAGCTTGACTTTTTATTGCGATGTTTCCAAAGGAGGACCCATTGTCTTTGCACTTACTCAGCCTTCCCCTGCCTGATACCATCCAGATATTTTGGACTACATAAGCCCAGCCAGCAGGGCCATGGTCAGAGATGATGGGAGTTGTTGTCCAAAGCATCTGGCAGCAGGTGGTGTGTTGGCGAAGGCTGCACTTACTTGTTCAGGCACTTAATTTAATTGTTGTGAGCTGCCCAGAGAGCTTTGGCTATTGGGCAGTATAGAAATAAATAATCATATCCATTTTTGTTTCCATTCTAAACGGTGCTTGTATTGTAACTACTACGATCTATCACATGAATGCTAATGTCTTTCTGTATCCACTGAATTATCCTTAATGTAAAGCAGCTATACATGGAGCTTGTAAAATTCTACTGCATTTATACACACAGTGCTTCAGAACAGCTTGTTTTGTGTATCTTTTTCAGATGCAAAAGATAAGCAAATAATTGAAGGTTTCGACTGTACCTTTGTTAGTAACTTGAACAAAATTAAACCCACGGAAAACACAGAAACGTTGGGTAAGAAAGGCTCACTGTAAATTGTTTTACTCATCAGAGAAGAACTTTGGTCTCTCTCCTCCTCACTTTCCCTCCTTTTTTCTCTTTCAGATGTCCTACTGGGTGACTTCTTTGAATTCTTTGGGAATTTTGCTTTCAGTAAAAATTCACTGAATATCCGGAAGGTAAAAGCCTTTAACTGTCATTCCCTTGGCTTCTTATTGGTCATTCTCTCAGCTGTCATATGAAAATGTCTGAAGTTTGGAACTGGGGAAGGGGAAATTAGCTTCTAGAACTCTGCCCACTTTGGGCGAGAAGCCCTGTTGCTAGGACTGTACCATTCACTGAGCTGGCTTTGCAGCTGCCATGGTACAGGCACCTATTTAAGCAACACCCCCAATGAATTGTTTGGATGAGAGGGGGGCTACTTGCTGCATGGATGTGGGTGGAGTGTGCCAGTCGTGGATGGGGAACATTTTACTACTTTGTTGGCTCCTTCACTTGTTAGATCTAAATGGGCCCTGCGGACTTTTTTTTTTCCAATCAAAGCATCTAATGCAAATGCTTGTTGTGTCCTGTCTGTTATGTTGCTGATTTGGGGGCTCCAGCTAAGAGTCAACAAAGAGACAGCTGCACTGGTTGTGTTCCCAACGCGTTTCAACACAGGGTCTTTATCAAGGGAATTACAAACTCTTAAAGGCTTTTCAGGAGGATGAAGAAAGGGAGAGGAAATCCTCCTGAAAAGAATTTAAGAGTTTGTAAATCCCTTGATAAAAGACCCTGTGTTGAAACGTCTCTTTGTTGATTTGGATTTTCAGCCTTATCGCTGTTTCTTCTGATACCTCTTGGTATTGTTGCTCCAGCTAAGAGTCCCACTGGGCTTCTTTACATAGGGAGGGCCCATGGCTCAGTGGTAGAGGACCTGATTTGCATGCGGAAGGTCCCAGGTTCAATCCCTGGCATCTCCAGGTATGGCTAGGAAAACTCCTGCCTGAAAACTCAAAGAGCCACTGCCCGTCAGTGCTGACAATACTAGGTTAGATGGACCAATGGTCTGACTCAGTATAAGGCACTTTCTTGTCTTTGTATATGGAGAAGGAAGGAATGTAGGGCTTTGCATCCTCAGGCCCGGGAAGCTTAATCCTGCCTTCCAGGCTTCCTCAGATGACCCCAACCCTTTTCCCACAACCACCAATCATCTGGTGCTTCCCTTGCTTTTGTGCAGATTTCCCACCTTTCTAAGAGGTTGAAATGCCTCCTAAGGTGTAGTTATTGGCAGCAAGAGCTTTAAGCTAAAATATGCTAGTACCTTTTGGTATTGGCCCCATCTCTTTTTCCTTTGGCTCCTCCCACCACTGGAATGTGGCCCCTGAGAACTTTTCGGAAATAGAATGTGGCCCTTGGGCTCCAAAGCAGGGATGTAGGGATTGTGCAAAATCCATTCTGTCTGTTTCGCGGATTGTCAGGTGCCTGTCATTCCGTCATTCACCCATTGACAGAATTGATTTTCCCCCCAGTTTCCAAACTTGCAGGAGTGCAGTTTTTTGTAAATGTGCAAATTTCCTCCAAATGCATATTTTCACGCTTTAGCCTATGGGGGAAATGCATATTTTTGGCCATTTTATTTTGGTGTATTTTTCCACGACAAAATTTGCAGGTTAGGGAAATGGCCTGCAAGTCCACGGACTCCACCCAACAGGGGGAAAGCCGGACCACTGCAGAATCTGTGGGTTGGATTCATGAAAATCTGAACTCATTTGGTTGCATTGTGAAGTCCTCCGACATCCCTTCTCTAAAGTCTACACCCTGTCAACTATTGTAACAGACAAGCAAATGTCTATTTTGTCATGCATGTGCATTTGGAAGCTGCCGCCTTCCTTCTCTCTCACTACCAATGGACTCCTGGTTCATTGCCTCGACCTCTCTCTCTCCTCTAAGTGATCCAGATAGCGTAACGTCTGCGTTCTGCACCACGCCTAGCTTACCGATGAATGTTTCCTAAGTAAAATGGGCTGCAGTAGCAATTGCTCATTTTGGGCTCCCGGGTTCCTGGTTGTTTATACTCTCCTTGTGGCAATGAATAATGCATAGTGCACATATGAAATGATTTTTGTTTCTCTCCCCCCCCCCTTTTCTTGAAACCTGCAGGGGAAAGAGCAAAACAAGCCCGAAGCATCTTCTCTCCATATACAGAACCCTTTTGAACAGAGCCTTAATATCAGCAAGAACGTCAATGCAACGCAGCTTGAAAAATTTGTCAATTTGGCCAGAGAGAGCGCCTGGCTTTTGCAGCAGGAGGGGAAAGACTGTTCGTCAAGCCATTCTCAGCCCTGGGGTCTGGCAGCCCTACTTCAGTCCTCAACAGCCACTAATGGCAGCAAGAGTACAAAAAGGAAGAGGGGGTCAGCCAGTGAGAGAATCAAAGGCTTGCTGGATTCTTTGAAGATTAATGGCACCATTCAGAAAAAGCTCTTTGGTACTCAGGTGCCATCGTTGCGACAGCTTCCTTGAAACCCATGGAAGTGACGGACTGGCTCAACATCTCTTGGGTAGCCTGGCTTCTGCCTGGCATGAAATGGAGGAGGAGAGCAGCATTCAGGCTTTCTACAACCGGGCAGGCCAACGTGTCAATCTCACGGCCCACTTTGAATTTTCCAGTTGCTCTTTGGGATGGGAAATATCTAGATTTTTGTGGACGAATGCATATTTGATATAAGCCAGAAAGGAATGAATGATGGATCTAAGGAAGGAAGGGAACTAGGAATATTATTGGTTAACTAAGAAGAACAAAATGCACGCCAGCATCCCTACAGCCACCGATGTACTAAAACCATTTTAATCCATTTTTGTAACTGCAAGGTGAAATAAAGTGAGCAAAGCGGAGTAGTTTCATGTAATACTGCTATCATGAAACCTCCTAGTAGTTTAATTGTACAAGAAGTGGTTTCTCTAGTTTCAGAATGAGAACAAATATTGCATTTTCATTTCTTCCTCCAGGCTTCAAGGAAAAATGTGTGTGTGTATGTGTGTGTGTTAAAGATAACATTACCTTGCTGGTCGAGGTGCACCTGTATTTTGAGATCTTAATTTAATTATACTTTGAAAAAGATTTGGGAAGTTTGAAATAATACAATGACAGTCTGCATTGTTGACACTACCTGGAATTAATTCAAAGCCTTTAATGCAGGTTATGACCAAGCTTCCTGTGCGATCGTAGTCTTTCAGCAACTGTGATCCAGAAACTCCTTGCAGGAACCCAACCTCCAACACACACACATATCCCGCAGATGAAAGAGCTTCTCTGTTGATGGCAGTGTTACTGGCCAGAGCAGGTCCAAGTAAATATCACTGGGTTTATTTCTAACCTGTGCAAAAACTTCAAGTTTTTGTACACTTTTGGAGTTTTTTTGGATCCTAGTTTTCTACATGGCTTACAAACAGCAGTTCAGTATCATCCTTAGTTCTGACACTGCCCTCTCCAGCGCTGTATTCCTTTCTTTTACTCTGGAGACCTGTCACTTTGCCTTCAGCTGTTCAAGCAGGAAGCCGTCGCAGGGCGATGGAGAGATTTCTTTCTTTCTTGCCAGCCTGAAATAAATGCATTGGTGACTGCTAGCCTTCCAGTCTCTAGTAGGCAGCTTGTCTAATGAATGATGGAAAACTCCTTCGTGTGAAATAGTACATAAAATACAATTTTAACTCCTTTTCTAAAACAAGTGCCTGGTGTTTCTTTGAACATGTCACAGACTTCTTATTTTAATCCTGCAACACTACACCAAGCAGCACATGGCAACACAGGTCTAGTGTGTAATGCCGATCATATGATGTTCATGTTGTCAGTTTCAAAGTTATCCTGCTCTGTTTCCCAAACTTTTGTACGATTGTATAGGTGCTGTAGGGTGGTCTTCTACTCGACCTATGCAGAGGATGGGGTGCTGATGCTCTTTGTACAGAGCAGCCTTCCCCAACCCAGGTCCTTCTAGATGTTGTTGAGCTCCAACTCCCATCAACCCCAGTTAGCATGGCCCATGTCAGTTATGATGGGAGTTGTAGTCCAAAGGAGCTGGAATGGCTCACGGGGCGGGGGGGAGAAGGCAGGTGCAGAGTAATAGGGGTAGGGAGGCTGACTCAGTTTACTACTTGCCATGTAAGAAGTGCCTATCTAGTCAAGCATCCTGCTTCCAACCCTGGTCAAACAGCTGCTTCTGGGAATCACAGGAGGGTATAAAGGCAACAGTCCTCTCCTGTTATCTGCCTTCTCCACTCCAGGAACTGGTATTCAGATTGATAGGCAAATATATGGAGGATCGGTCTAATCCCATTTTAAAGCCATTGAGTCTATGGCCATCTTATTTATTTATTGCATTTGTATATCACCCCATAGCTGAAGCTCTTTGGGCAGTTTACATAAGATTAAAACACTTAAAGACAATATACAAAAATTAAAACTGCAAAAACATACGATATACACATACATTTAAAACTACTATAATAACTTAAAAAGCTATGAGCCTTTAAAAAAAAAAAAAAACCCAGACCCAGGCTTATCAGATATTGCTAAATGCCCGAGAGCAGAGGAAGTCTTGACCTGGCGCTGAAAAGATAACAATGTTGGCGCCAGGAAGGCCTCGTTGGGGCGATTGTTCCACAATTGGGGGGCCACCACAGAGAAGCCCCTCTCGTTGCTGACCAAGCTTTTATTATCTTATGATAGTGAATACCATACAAGTACGTGTGCTGTTCTATTTAACTGAGTAACTATCATAACCTTCTTGGCCCCTCTTTCTCCAGCTGAGACAGATACACCTCCAAGAAAATTTGAAATGACTTAATTTTCATTTGAAGGGCTTGTCTATATCATCTTGGAAATTCAAGATTGCCAGCAGCATTTTCAAACTAACAATTGTGTAAGACAATCTTTTAAAGAAATGATGTAATGTCCTTAAGGGTGAGAACTTGCATCTGATAACCTGAACAAATATGATGGGGGTTGAATATAGGGGATGGGAGATCTTTGATATCCGGTAGCAGAGGGGTGTTCTGGCCTTGCCTGCATAATGCAGATTGCTCTTGTAGCTGAACCAGTTCGCACATTCATCTGTGAGTAATCAAGTTAAGAGATCAATTGATGTAGAATTGTGTGTGAATCACTCCTAAGAGACACCATTGGGTAGGGTGACCTGATAAAATCAAGGTCAGGGCTCATGTAACTTTAATAGTTGTAGAGAAAAGGGAATTTCAGCCAGAGTCATTTGTATGCAATTAGTTCCTGGTGAAATTCCCTCTTCATCACAACAGTTAAAGGCGCATGCACTATACTAGAGTGACCATATACAAAAACAAGCAGGGCCCCTGCAACTTTACCTGTTGTGATGAAGAGGGAATTTCACCAGGAACTAATTGCATACAAATGACACTGGCTGAAATGCCCTTTTCTCTACAACTGTTAAAGTTACAGGAGCCCTGATCTGGATTTTATCTGGTCACCCTACAATTGGGCCTGTTCAGAAGACACTTTAAACCCTGCTGGTGAAGGCTTTTGGTTAAGCAGCAGGGTTTAAGGTGTCTTGTGTGATGCATTTCGCTAAACCCTGCTCACTCAATAACTATGGTCGGACCGTCTGAAGCAGGATTAGCGGCTCTAACTGGCTTAAAGTGTTGTGTGCGACACAGTTTTACTAACCACAGAGCCTGAAGTGTTGTCTGAACAGGCCCATTCTTTCTGTTGGAGTGCAATCTCTAAAATCAGTTCAGAGCAGCTTCTTGGCTGTATCATCCTATACCAGCCCATTTCATGAAGACATGTCAGGGAAACATTCTTGCCAAATATTTTTATTTTGTCCTTGTTCTTAAAAAAGCAGGTGTCCTCAAATCCATTCTTGGTAAAATCTTGAATCTGCTTTACTGCTGAACTTTGGGGACAGTGTCCGTGTGTAAGAGAACCTGCACTTACGGAAATGGTATTTGTTCCACAAAATATTGATCCACTTCAGCCAGATGTTTATTTCCTCTACTTCTGTTTAGAGTTCAGCATCTTAAAATATTACAAATGTTTAGATGGTATATTGCTGGGCACCCCTAGTTTTCTTTTCATGCCTTTTTAATTAGTGAATAACTAGACTTGTGTTGCCTCACCACCATCAACAAATCTACATAAAGTTCCACACCCTGATGCTTTGAGTGTTCCGTATTCTTCAGTGACATAGATGTCCTAATAATCTGCATAGAATTACAGCCTTTAAAATCCAAAGTTGTTTTCTGTTTCTAAATGCTTCTCTGGAAGTGGAGATCCTAGAATATTCAATTTGCAAGTGTAATCTTGATGTGACAAAATGGCCTCGACATATTAGCATTGTTACGTAAACATTTCTGGCATCATCCTGCTCACCCTGTGCAGAAGTTGTCATTCATTATTTCAGATCATTTTTAAAAATGGGATTCTTAAAGCTGTTGGGATCAAACAAAACAAGCTGGTTTGTTCCAGCAGAAATGCAGCAGTCTGGGTTAATACTGGTCCTATTTTTTTCTCTGTCTTAAAGAAATCAAGGTGACAAGGTGTTAATAGATTGAGAGATGGAAGAAGACTGCAAACCTTTTGAGCTCAAATCAGATTTTAAATGACACAATGCACCCTTTAGACATTTTCCTGGGGTGCGTTGGCATAGCAAATGTGAACTTTTCTTGGTTTACCTATGTGAGGGACAACTGAAACAGGACAGCTGTGTGTGCAGCACCTTACTCCAAAGTGACACTTGTTTTGATGCTGCTGTCATATGTTTCCAAAACCTCTTGGACCATCTGTTGTCCCCGAGGAGTCGAGGGGGGGATCTCTTCCAAAGATTTATTAATAAGAGAGTATTGGCATGGAAGCCCCCATCTCACCTCAGAACTTGAACATGTATCAATCAAGTCCAGAGGAAGAATGGCACCTCCTGAAATCTGAAACATCTCATTGTTTTAGCTACATTTCGTTTGAGCCATGTCTTGTCCCCCAAAACCCTGGGATTCTAAACCCTGCCTATTGTTAAAGCTGTAAATCAGAAAAACACTTTGGGATGTCCAAGTTGTCAGGTCACTTAACTGCGCTACTTTCTTCAGCTTTTAAGCCATCGCAGCTGATACATCCAGTGCACTTCGTAGTAGTGCAGTGTAGGACGGATGATGGAGCTGCTGGCTTTAGGGTTTAGTGAACTGCCATCCAGCTCTTGTGGGCCTGAATGTATTATGCACGTTCTGGCATCAACCTGTACCAACAGGTGTTTTTGATGTCCCAAATGTGAAGGCTGTGATGTGTTTAAAATGTTCACACCTGTGAATGTACAATACACACATTTTTAAAAAGCAAAGAAAGCCATGTTGGTCAATAAAGGGAAAAGAAAAACTGAAATCCATGGTCTAGAACTAATGTCGCAAAATAGCAGACAAGCTTTTGCGCTCTCCAGGACACTTTATGAGGTTGGATCATGCTGGCTTGACATTCTGCATTTAGTCACAATCTTAAAATGGAGTTTAGGAGGAGATGGGAGACTTACAGGAAAAGGGGAAAGAGAGCACATTCTTGCCGGAATGGCTACAGGGTGAGGAATAAATATGGGACCCTCATTCCTGAAGAGCTGGGGAACAGGGGGGCTTCACCTTTGCCATTGCTCCCAGGTAACACCAGTCTGCAGATCCTCTTCCACTGGTGTGTGTGGGTATCACTCCTTGACTTTATGGAATATGTAACTGTGGTTAATAGACTGACTGGTGACTCATCCTTGGTTCCCGACACAATACATTATGCTTTCTCTGTGAATTCCTGGTTTCTTCCTGACCCTTTCAGCCACACAGCCTTGCTTAGGTCAGTAACTCAGGTCATGGTGACTTACTCTGGAAGAAGGAAATGTACATGACAGGGCAATCCTGTTATTTATGTCTCCCACATAAGTCCACATATTCCAAGATTAAAAAGAAGAGACGAGTGGGATCCAGCTGTTGATAGTGGTGAGTGACCTTTTCAACTAGCTTTGCGGTGTGTATGTTTTTAAATTGCATTGGGATGATTATGAGGCCTTTATCCATGAAGACGTTCTATCCTCGCCAAGATCTCCAGTCTGCCTACTTCTCCTTTAAGGCCATTCTACAGACTTAAAAAAACAAAAAAAACAAAAAAACCTGAGGGAGCAGGCACAACTTCATAAAGCAATTAGTACAACTGCTGTCTGTGCAATACTGCAGTGTAGCATGTTGAATTTAAAAATGGTAGCCTGGGTTCAAATCCTTGCCCCCACGTAGTGTGCTCTTTCTTAGTCTACCCTTCCTAAATCATCATTTAACTTTCACAGCCATCCCATTGGCCAGAAGCTGACAGATGTCAGTCTTGTGTGATCCACTTTGGAGTTTGTGGTTTGTTTGTTTGTTTGGCTATAATCCTGAGATTCCCCCCCCCCCCCCCGTCCTCCTGCAAAGAGTTAATTTGAACTTCTTTTGGAGTTTGGGGAATTATTTGTCTACCTGGTGGGTCTGGAGGAAGATGCGGCATGTGAAGTCATGTGCATTTTATCTCAGGTCTGCCTCTGGATGACAACCGTGCATTCTTTATGCAAAACTTTTCATAGTAAGTTTTCTTCCAGCTGTGCAGATTGCTCCCCCTGCCCCATGAACCAATGAAGCTCCCTTATACTGAGTGACACCATTGGTCCATCCAGCCTGATACTCTCTAGTTTGACAATAGCTCTCCAGGGCAGCCTTCACCAACCTAGCCCTCCATGTGTTGGACCACAACTCCCATAATTCCAAACCAGCATGGGAGTTGCAGTCCAACACATCTAGAGGGCTCCAGGTTAGGGAAGGTTACTCCAGAGGGTCAGCCCTGCTACCTGAGGCCCTTCTAGCTCAGAGAGGAAGAACTGTGGCCTTTCAGATGTTGTTGAACTCTACGGACCATTGTAGTTCAATAAGATCTGGAGGGCCACACAGTCTCCACCTCCAACAAATGCTGAGGATAGAACATGGGACCTTCTGCATGCAAAATTTATGCTCCATTGCAGAGTTACAATTTCAAAACCAAATAAATAAATAAATAAATAGGCTCTTAGGAATTGGTCTTAAAAATCAAAATCCCTTAGTTTATGTCCGCCAAGATGCATATCATCTAGAAAGTGGCAATGGTAGTGGCTTCAGCTTCTGGTTTCCCGCTTCCTATCATATTGTAAGAGTATTTACACTTTATTTGTCTAAACAAATGACCAAATTTCTGTCTTCTTCTTCTTGGCAAGGAACCATTGCACTGCTATAGTATGCATTAATATGCATATTGTTATTGTTTTGCAGAAGGAGGATACCAGCTCCTTGCTGTGTATTACTTGAGTTCTCTTTTACTTGCACAGGGTTACTTGGATGTGACAGTTAGGCAGAAATGATAGGATTTTATGCTCCAAATACCGGAAGGAGATGCTTCAAATCACAGAGGCCAGAGCTGACTTGATTCAAAGACACTTAGTCTCTCTGAATCTCCTGGATTGCTTAAAACTCTTCCACTCGTTGCAGCACAAATTCATCAATATTAACCGGCTGTTAAGTCTACCAGTTTTTCTCTCTGGTATGTACCTATAGTTAGCATTGGCAAGACCTTTTTTAGGTTGAAAGGGAAAGGTGATGTCTTGTTTTGTTTATTAATGCCAAGTTGGTTTTGAGTTTTTTTTTTGTTTTTTTTAGTGAGCAGGCTGGCTCAGCAGTCATTAACTCCCATGAGAAGAAAATGTGCTCTGTTTTCAAATGCACATGCCATTACCTGGCATTTTGTGGCTAAGGTTAATGGACATCAGCTCAGACTTCAACTATTGGAAGCCTTTTAAAAGTGCAAATCCAGGACTTGATGGAATGGAGGAAAACCTCCAGCAAGCATTATGTTCTCTAATTAAAAACAAACATATCTGTGAGCCTGTCTGCTGACTCTTCCTGAACTGTTTTGCCAATGTGCCCAGGAGAGGTTACATCAGATAACTGAGTGAGAGGGATGAGAGTAATGCTGTTGTTGCAATCTTTCACCTGAGAAAGACCTGTTCAAATGCTCTCTTTTCTCTTAAGAACTGCATAATGAACATCACTGGTTCCTCATGCTTTAGGGAGCCATTAATTCATTTGTGAAATCAGTAGCTATTACACCAATCTCCACCCTCATCTCAAACCTATTTGCATGCCTAGCAACCAACACACCAACTAAAAGGGCCAAGGATGCGGTGGTGGGGATCTAACCATAGAAAATGGAAGTGGGCTTCTGTAAAGTGTGTGAGAAGAACCATAAGTGAGCATTTAAATAACTTGCAGGTACTGGAAGAATCATATATTTCTAAAGATCTGCAAAAGCAAAATACTGATTTCAACTGTTTTACACATAATTTAAGAAGAATAACCCTGTGTGAGCAAATCAGCTTATTTGTCTTTATCATATTTGTGTATCCCACCCTTTCCTCCAGGGAGTCCATGAGGCACATGAAGTCATCCCATTTTATTTTCACAACAACCTTGTAAGGTAGGTTAGGTTATGACAGGGATAGAGAACTGTCCTGGTCCCAGGCCCGCCAGGTGAACTCAACTCATGCTTATCATAAATATAGTTGACAAAAGAGATTCTGCCTTTATCACCCTCTTTTTATTCCTTGTGTATTATAGTAATTTATACTATATTAAAAACAAAGTCATTTATGTTAGCCATATGAAACTATATAGTGTGCTTATTTTTTATCTTCTCACAAGCTTTTGATTTGAGACAAAGAAATTACAGGCAGTCTTCCTGTGTCAAGTTAACCACTGGCTTGTTTTTTCTCTTGGGCAAAGTAAATTATTGGAGCCACAGTTGTTTCACCAATCTTCCTGACATTGCACATGTCAGAAAGAAATGTCTGTTTTATGTAACCTGAAAATTTCAGGACAATTGGTTAAAGACTGAAGGAGAAAAGGCAGTTTAAGAAAGAAAGAGAGAAAGAAAGAAAGCCCTCAGTCATGCAAAAATGTTCCTGAAAATTTGAGGGGTGGTGTGGGGGAAATGATAAGCTATCTAGGAAAACTATTTGTTTTCCTATTCCCTTTCTATTGTAGTTGGTGTAATGGATTATTATTATTATTATTATTATTATTATTATTATTAAATTTACTTATTTTTTAAAAATATATTTTATTTTTTAATGAAAATCAGTGGGAGTTCATAATACAGTGCTCAGAATGTTGTGGGGGGGGGGATGGGAATAACTGCCATGTGGAAGAAAAGCAGCAACAGCAAGTTTCTGGGACCTCTGTGTGTGTATGCAGGTGAGCAATCCCCTCAGCCTGACCAGACTCTGCTGCTTCTGTTTACTGGTCTGTGCTCCGATCTGTTCCCCTTCTTCCTCTGCACCCCCCCCCACCCCCACCCTTCCAACCTGGCTTGCTTGATTTTTACCTTTTGCTTAACTCTCAACTTTATTAGCATGTCTAGCACATTGTGAATATTTTTGATTGCCCACTGCAAAAAGTGCAGAGTGTGGGATTCAATTTCAAAGAACTCTCAGGGACAACTTTCAAGAGGTGGGCGGACCCAGAGCCAAAAGGGGCGGGGGCTGAAATACAAAAAATGCCAGTATCCTGTTCTTTCTGTCAGTAACCCAAACTTTGGAAAGGCATTTCAATCTTTAGAATGAGGGGAAATCAGTACAAACCTAGGGAACTGTCAAATGATTGGTGATTGGGGGAAAGGGAGTGGAGCCTGTGGAAGGGGCATTGCTATATGGGAAATTGCTGGACAGCCAGATTTGGCCTGTGGGCTGAAGGCTTGACACCCAGAGCTTGTAAAAAGTTGCAGAAAACTGCCACAAAAATAAATGGGGGATTGGAGCATTTTCCCCAAAGGACATTTGCTGTGTTTTTTTTAAATTGTAGGAAAAAATGAGTAAGGGGGGGCATGGTAAAGTTCTCTCACATGGTGGTACAACGCCCCTATGGATGGTGTTGAGGAATTGGATAGAGATCTTTTCCTCTCTCTCTTTCAGCACTAGAGCTCCGGGTCACCCCAATGAAATGGGTTGACAGGGTATGAGGCACAAAAATACTGCTTTTACCTGAGGCACAATGAATGGAGTTTGCTGCCCCCAGATGTGGTGTGGTCCTGGCCACCTGCTTAAGTGGGCTTGAAAAAGATGACTGATGATTGAATATACATCTATATGGTTGGGATGTGCGGTTGTGAAACATGTCTGCTTTCTGTGGCACTTTTAATTAAGCATTATGAGAGAGTTGTTTTGCTCCAAGGCAGTTACACTTCAAAGTGTGTTTTAAGAAAGGCAATCAGAGCTTTGGGGTACTGATAGTACACAAATCTTAATCCACCTGCTTCTTAAATGGAGTTTTTACCATTATCAGCCAAGATATCAGCATGGGAAAATGTAGCACACCTGAGAACAGGTTGGGTTTATGTGTTAATCTTATATTAGTCAGGCTAGGTGTAAATTAGAACAATTTGTGAAAAGAAAACAAATTGAACTCCTTTGATTTACCTTTGGGTTTGGGTTCTCCCTGAGACTTTTTCCTGTTTGGAGGCCTGAGGATGTGGACTAGATGCTAGAAAAGCAAACACCTTTTCAGTGGTGAAGCTCCCTTGGGAGGTTTGCCTGGTGTCTCCATTCTGGTCCTTTTGGCTCCAAGTGAATAACTTTTTATTTTCCCAGGCATCTTAGGAACTATTGTAATGTTTTTAGATCTTTGCACTGTTTTATCTTTATTGCTGCTTTTATTTTTGGTTTTATGATGTGCATTGTTTTTATCTTGCTTTTATCATGGGCTGCTTTATTAACATTATTATTGTTATCTGATATTTTATATTTTTAATTTATCTCTAAATAATGAGCAAACTGGTTACTAAGCGGTCTAAATATATAAGAAATTAATTTAAAAAATTAAATGCTTGGACAAATCAGGCCAACCACCTGTATAGTTAATAATATTTAATAAGGAGGGAATTTCTGCTTGGGACCAGGACATTGTTAATCCTTCACCTTTTATTGTTTAGATTTTATTTTAACCGTTCTAATATATGTTGCCCAGAGAACTTTAGTTATGGGAAGCATAGAAATAATAATAATAATAATAATAATAAATAATAATAATAATAATTTCTATTAGATAGACAATGGGTGATTAAAATTACCCTGAAAACAGGCTTGAATGTAGGATGGGGAATAGGCAGAGCTGGGCATGCCAAGTTATGATTGTGAAATAGTTTATTTTATGCCCAACTTCCTGTTTTTCAATCTGTGCAGGCATTTTCCCAGGCATCTAGAACAGTTGGGTTGGCCCAATTGTACAAGCAAAGCAGGCAAGCAATCGCTGGGGGCTATTTTACACTCCAGTTTTACTGCATAATAGCTGCATTGGAAAATGGCATCTAGTTTTCCATAATGAGTGTAATGAAGATAATGTGTATTCTCATCGTTCACAAATGCACTCACACCACATTTCACATACAATGGTACTGATAGATTTTGCCACCCAGAGATTATCACCACATAAAAGATTGATGTGAAGCAAGATGCCATATATGAAAGGAAGGAATCATGTTACTGAGCTTCCTTTTTGAAACATTAAGCTCCTAATCCACACACTGTGAGAAGAAGCAATTATGCATCTCTTCCTGGGGTCCCCAACACAGCACCCGTGTATCCACAGACATCTCTGTTGGTGACCAGATTCCCCTCCTGGTTTGTATTTTATTGTTAACATCTTTTTAATTGTTAAAAAAAAAAAAGTGGGAGGCTGGCATGCCGCAAAACATTTCTTTCCATGAAAGCTTTTAGGCCCCACATGGGCCCCAGAGGCATTCTTAGAAAATAAAAATGTGGGTGGCTGCAGAGAATAAAAGAAAAGGCTAGGAGATGGTAGGGAGTGCTCTGGGACACAAAAGTGGGGTGGGAAATGAGGGAGGATGCTTTGCCTATAAGCTCTGTGTGTGTGTGTGTGTGTGTGTGTGTGTGTGAGAGAGAGAGAGAGAGAGAGAGAGAGAGAGAGAGAGAGAGAGCTGGTTGGTTTGAGCATGGTGTCTGTTTGGCTGGGGTGGGTGTGTATGTGGTAGGAGAGAGTTGTGTTTCTCTGAGCTTTGCCAATTTTTTGAAATAGGTATTGTGTTGTGCTCTGCAGGGACAAATGTGCGATTTGGCACTTGGGGCTCAGATCCTACTTCTGCCTTGGACTCAATTTCTTGGGCGAGTTACTTGTCTCTGAGCTTTGCCGTCTGTGGATGGGGAGTTAGAGCAGAAAACGGTGTGTTCAAAAGAATGGTTTAGTGCACGGGCATCCTGCCCAAGCTGCCCCCCACTGCCGCTCCCAGACTTGGAGATGGCACTGCACACACCGCATTCCCCCATGCAGAAGCTGACTGCACTTTCAGTTGAATGTTATGTCAACCCTGGTACCTGAGGGCAACAGGTTCCCTTAGGGGCACAGAGCAGACTACATGGCACACGCAGCTCTGTCCTTCAACTAGGGACACTGGAGAAACCTGCCACCGAATCAAATGAGTTCCAATTTCTAGGAATCTGATCCAACAGGTTCCACAGTGGACCGGCTGTTCCCGAGTCACAACAATTCCATGCGCTTGCAGAGGTTTTTTACTTTCTGGAGTTTTATGCAAATTTAGTTGTAGAAAAGGTACATTAAAAAAAACTAGCGGAATGCGTATTTCCCCCCACAGACAGAAGCGCACAAATGTATATGGGGGGGGGGGATTTGTGCATTTTGGCAAGTGCAAATTTGCATAGATAAAAAATTGTGTGAATGTGGATTTGCACAAGTGCAAATTTGCACAAATTCATAAAATGGAAAAAATCTGATTTCCTCAATGAGCGGACAATGAAACGTAAGGCACCTGGCAATCCATGAAATGCAGATGGAACAGTTTTTACAATTGTGTTTACAACTCGACAGAGATGGAGGTCCCAAGGCAGGAAGACCAGTTGAGGGGGTGCTGCTGCCCTGGCCCCTAAACCTGCCAGCATTTGCCACCTGAGTTGAGCACCTCTTTCGGCCCAGTGGCAGCAGGCTGGCCCTGAAGCGTGCTTTCTCATGATTGTCCAGGTTGAGCCATTTCTGCTGTCTTGTGTGATTGCTGGGAGAGAAGAGGATTTCAGCCACTTAGGAGTAGTAGTGTTGCTATTACCTAGAGTGGTCAACAGAGGGCATCAATTCCAGTATTTTTTTACTGTGTGTAATGAACAGCAAAGCCCCCAGTGGACACGAGGATCAATTGACTCACCTACAAAAGAATGTATAGAGTAAGGATTAGTCTGCAGTCTGATTTCAACATACCTTCAGTAGTTTTATGTAGCATCGTCAGATCAATCTGAGCCCACTATTTCATGCATTTTGCATTGTTGTTTGTTTATTGTTAGAGCAATACAAATCTCTCCACCCAGACCCATAATTCCCGAACTGGGGTGCGCTAATGCGGCTGAATCAAAACTGGTGTGGGTCGGTGGGTGGGTGCAATTTTTTGAACGTTTTCATCAGCATCAAGAGACATGCTTCTGGCTATATTTCCAAAAATTGCTGAGTAAAGTGACACAGTGGTTGGGATCATCCTAGGATGAGAATAAAGCCCAAGCAAGAAAAGAAAAAGAAAGGGGGGGAGGGGGGTTCATGCAACAGCAGATAGAGCAGGAGTGAGCAACTTGTTTTGGCCTACAATTCACATCTGCCTTAGCTGGTATAGCCAATGATGAGGGATGATCAGAGTTAAAAGCCAAAATATCAGGAGAGCCACATATTGTCCATGCCTGAGTTACAGCAAGCAGCTACAGTGAACAGCTTAAAGATAAATACACTTAACACCAAAGCCACCAAAAACATCATTTTGACCAAAACATGGAAATGGGTGAAGGCTTGACAGAGCCCCACTTAAGATATCTTCTTTATGATTTCACATTTTCTGACATGACAGCTTCCATTTGAAAAATGAAATTTTGTTTTTAGAAGAGGAACATTTCTGGCTTAAAAACAAAAAAGTGGTACTTGGTGCTCATCAAAAATGCCAGTTCTTCAAATTCTGCCCACCTCACCTGCCCAAGATTGACCCTGGCTTAAACTGGCTTTTTCAAGCTCACCATCACAATTAGGGATGTGCATCATATCGGACCCGATACCTGATACTGATACAAATCGGTGGAAAGCGGGCATCCGATGTCTGATTCTGATGCTGGCCACAGGAGGTCCAATTTCTCCCAATCCGATTTTTTGAAATCTAATTAATATAGGAAAAAATGGGAATATCGGGCCCCCATTTTACTTGTTTTCACCATAGGCTTGCATTGGGGGAAAGAAAGCTTTCCCCCAATGCTGGTCTATGGGGAAAACATGGCGGCAGGTGACTGGGGACCTCCCTCCCCCCACTCGTGCTCCTTACTTGCTGCCTCCTCGCTGCCACCCGCTGCTTCCAACTTACTGATAAACAGACCTTGCAACCTGTTCCACAATAGAGCGCCGGCGCGCCAGGTGATGTCAACACTCAGCATACCATTGCTCTATTGTGGAACAGGCCGCAAGGCCTGTTTATCAGTAGTACTGGTGCAGCAGACGGCAGCAAGGAGGCAGCAGGTAAGGAGTGCAAGTGGGGGGAGGGGGAGAGGTCCCCCCCCTTACCTGCAGGCATCCTGCACTGTTGTCCGCTGCTTCCATCTACTGAGAATTAGGCTTTGCAGCCTGCTTCTCAGTAGAGCGAAGACACACCGGGTGATGACGTTACCCATTGCGTCGTTGCTCTAATGAGAACCAGGCCGCAAAGCCTAATTAGCAGTACACTGAAGCAGCAGATGGCAGTGGACGGCAGTGCGTGACGGCGGCAGGTAAGGAGCATGAGTGGGGGGAGGGCCGCCATTTTAGGTGTTTTCCCCATAGACTTGCATTGGGGGAAAACTTTCTTCCCCCGATGTAAGCCTATGGGGAAAACACCTAAAATGGTGGTCTGATATCGAAATCGTAATTTCTGATTTTGTATCGGTATTGGATCTGATCCAATAACATGAACCTCCGATTTTTCCGATCCGATATTTTACAAAATCTGAAGTTCCAATTCCGATACCAATACGATTTTTGGGGTCCTTGCACATCCCTAATCTCAATTACGTTTAAGTAATCCAGGGTGTTGGGAGTGGTAGTATCATCAGATACTATGATGATCTTGCATGATCTCCGAGTCCTCCATCCATCCTATGCCCTGCCAGTAAGAGCCTTGCAAGGTGGGAGAACAACAGAGAGGTTTTGCCTCCTGTTCCTCCTTAAATGTACTTTAATTTAGATGGAGCCCTCAGTCCCTCACATTCTCTTACCTTGTTGTGGGCAGGGACAGGTGCTGAAAGGTTTGTGGATCCAGCAGATCCATGTCGTCTTTCCTCCCCGCCCACTGTCCCATCCCCCAAATGTTGATTTCCTCCCCTCCCGAAGTCACAACAACCAGGAAAAACAGGAGTTTTCCACAGCATCTGAGGGGGAGATCCATTGTCGGGTCTCCTCCTCCACAGTTGGCTCTCTATCTCAGAAACAAAAAACCAAAAGAAGGAGAGTGTCCAACTCTGGGCAAACAAAAAGGAGAGAAGCAGGTTCTCAGAATGCAAAGATACTTTATTTCCAAGCCCGGCTTGGAAATAAAGTATCTTAGCATTCTGAGAACCTGCTTCTCTCCTTTTTTTGCCCTCTCTAGCTCAGAAGAAAGGAGATCAGCAGCTGCCTAGAGAACATAAGAAGAGCCTTGCTGGATCAGCCCAAGTGTCCATCTAGTCCAGCACTCACTTCACACAGACACCAACCAGCTGTTGACCAGGGACCCACAAGCAGGACAAGGTGTAGCAGCACCTTCCCACCTATGTTCCCCAGCGACTGTTGCATATAGGCTTACAGCCTCTGATACTGGAAGTAGCACATAACCATCAGAACTAGGAGCTATTGATAGCCTTCTCCTCGGGAAAGTTATCCAACCCCCTTTTAAAGCCACCCAAATTAGTGGCCATCACCACATCTTGTGGTAGTGAATTCCATAGTTTTCACGAAGCACACAACAGAGGTTACAGTTTGATGATCCTCCCTGAAGGAGGGGTCTGCTAAAAGTCTGTCGGGCACGGTGGGAAACCGTTCATTTAGTTGATAAGAAACTCCCTTGCTTTGTTCAGCTCATTAAGCTTAGGGAATGCCTCCTAGCATTCACACTCCCTTCCAGTGTGAAGAGGTATCTATTTACTGAATAAAGCTTTGTAGATTGCACAGCAGTCCTCTTTTTTTGTCTCATATCTCAGCAGGAGGGTTTGGAATCTCTAGACCCATTCATGTAGCTTAAGCATTTATGCCTATTAGCTATGATAACTAAATGCCACAGCCCATCCTTCCCCAACTTGCCACAGATATGCTGGACTTCAACTCCCATCACCCCCTGTCATGGGGTATTTATTTATTTATTTTGTTTTATTCCATTTATATACTGCCCCATAGCCGAAGCTCTCTGGGCAGTTTACAAAAATTAAAAACATTTAACATTAAAAACACGATATATGAAATTTTAAAGCATAAAGCATAAAAACACATTATAATTACAATATCTTTTAAAACAACAATTCTGGGTCAAAGCACAACAATGACACAAAACCCTCATCTTATGCTGTTAAATGCCTGGGAGAAGAGGAAAGTCTTGACCTGGTGCCGAAAAGATAACAATGTATGAGGCAGAGGGCTGCAGTAGGTGAAAGGGATTGGGGAAAATTGTGTGCTGTGTCTTGCATGCGACGAAACTCTTCCATAGCCCCACAATGGTACATGGTCTACTTCTGTCGCAGGGATGCAGAACCTCTTTCAGCCTGAGGACTGAAGCTCTCGGGGGTCACATTCCAGGGATGGGCAAGGCTGACAACAAAAGGGATGGGGCCACAAATCCAAAAACACCAGCATATTTTAACTTAATGCTCTTACTGCGAGTAACTAACTAAGCCTTAAGAGGCACATTTCAACCTGTCAGAATGGGGAAAACACTGAACAAAAGACAGAAAACCACCCAACGATCAGGCCGGGGGAAAGGGATGGGGCCTTTTGGGGAATCCCCAATGGACTGGGTTTGGCCCCCCAGGCCTGAGTTTCTGTGGCCCTGCTCTATTGGATGCCGAGGGCAGAAAATGAGAGAAGGCCTGCTTGTGATTGCTCGGAGGTAGATGGCAAACTGCTATTGGAAACTGAATGCTTGGAGTTAGAAGGACCTTCATCTGATGCAGAAGGGGCGGTACCTAGATTCCACTGGGCCACATTGGCTCTCTCTCAAAACTTCCCAAAGGCCTCATGTGTGTCAAAACCACCACAGCCCCACCTTGCCAAACAAAATCTTCCCTTGAAAACGAGAGAGTTAAAAACCAGAAAGAAAAACAAAAACTCGGAAAGTTGAGAAACATGAAATGGGAAGGGATCTCCCTGGAGACGCTATGCTAACAAAGGCTGGAGAGTGGGATTTTATTTATTTATGTGCAGGCCACCGGCGTGTTTGCCGTCCCTCCACCCGTACCCTTTTGGACATGTTTATGAGCAGGCAAGGTTGCGCTTGGCAAGTATCCGGCTGCTCTCGGAGGCAAAACAAGAGCCTGGGCCAGCAAAATAGCCTCCTGCACGCCCACAAACTCCAACAACTGGAGCAGGAGTTCATCTGAAGCCAAACAGCCCAGAGGATTTACAATTCTGTTTCATTGCACACTTGTTATTGAGGCATGTATTTTTATTTTGAACAAGCCTTTTCTGCAGCTGTACATGGTGTTTCCCTTTTCAGCCATCTTTGGAAGGTTATGAAGAACTCAAGGCATTCACTGTCAAGGTACAATTGTGGCTAACAGACCAAGGTATGAAGCAGGAAGTTCACATATTTGGCTTATCAGCAATGACCTCTAGGGTGGTCATTTATGCGTTGGCCCAAAAGAGGAAAAACATCACCAAAAAAAAAAGAAAAAAGAGGATACCAATTTGCATAAGATTTGCATATACTAATGTATGTATGTAGATACACATTTACAAGAAATAACTATAATTTAAATAGAAATACAATTCATCTCGATTTTATGGGGAAAACTGTGACCAGGTGACCAGAGTGTCTGCTCAGTCAGCTATCCAGGTGCTACCCATTGATGGGTAACGTCAAGGCCCCTGTAACTTTCCTTCCTATCTTGAACTGGACAGCCCTTCGAATAGAGGACATCTTTCATTGGAGGACTGACTTCTGTAAAGTAGGATACTTCACCACCTAATGATCTCTTATTTGGAAGTGTTAGCAAACCATCATCAGCCTTTTGGCTTCAGTCTCCCATCAGTGATATGGCATGGTACTGAACCAGCATGGTGTAGTGGTAAGAGTGTTGGAATGGAACTCAGTAGACCTGGGTTCTAGTCCCCATTCAGCCATGAAGCTCACTGGGTGACTTTGGGCCAATCATTGTTTCTCAGCCTATCCTAACTCACAAAATGAAAAGGAGGAGGATCGTGTGGTAACAAACAAATAAATAAAATAATACTGACTTTACAGTGGTTGTTGTAAGGATGACTAAAATATCAATATGAAGCACAGTTGAAACACTTGGAAGGGCTACAGGAGCGCTAAGGGGTAATATGTAGATTTCAGAGTGTTTTGCTACTGGATTAACTCTCCTTTCATTTCCTAACAAGTTCCTTAAAGCTTTTGCAGTGATTATTAGTGCAGGAGTATTAAAATAGTTGCTAACTCAGAGCAGATATTTTGACCATTTTATAGGCCTCTCCTTTTACAAGCATCTAATCCCAGTGAAACAGAAGTACAAAGCACAAAAGATCAAAGTCTCAACCTGCCTAATGATGTAGCCAGGCAAAATTGAGGCAGGCCCAAGAGGAATATTAGTAACCCTCCCAACAAATGATCCTACGCAAAAAAAGAGATCAATGTCCAGCTGTTGGTGAGAGGAAGGTTTGTTGAATACAAAGAATGTCTGCTGGAAACCGTGGTTGCTTCCTGCTAGGTGAGTGGGAGAGAGATAAAGTAGGGAAAGGGGCAGGGTGGCCACTTACGCATCGCCAAAAAAGAGGAAAGTCCATCATCAAAAATGGGACAAAAGAGGATGCAAATTGGCATAGCATTTCCATATAGTGATTTATATATCTAAATACAGATTTAGAAATAATTACTATGATTTCAATAGAAACATTTTGCCATGTGGAGAAGACTGACCAGGTCACACCTGTTTTCCTCGCTCAGTCGGCTGTCCAGCTGCTAATTATGGTGTGCAATTTCAAAGCTCCTGCTGCTCTTCCTTCTTCAGGTTCTTGATCTTTAATACATACATGGACCAGAAAGCCCTTCCAATGAGGGGTGTGCATGGACCCCCAAAATCGGATCGGAATCGGGATTGGAACCGGAACCGGTGCCTCAGATCAGATTGGATCGGAGGCTTCCTGGTTCGGTTCGGAGCCGATTCCAATCCAAAAATTGGACATCTGATTTTTGGATCGGATGCCATTTTAGGTGTTTTCACCATAGGCTTACATTGGGGGAAAGGAAGCTTTTCCCTAATGCAAGCCTATGGTGAAAACATGGGGCGGGTGAGTGGGGACCTAACTCCCCCTCCCTCTCTCCCTGTCCCTCCCCCCCCACTCACGCTCCTTACCTGCCGGGGCGCCTGCTTCTGTCCGCTGCCGTCCGCTGCCATTCCAATCTATTCCAATGTTCCAATCTACTGAGAAACAGGCTTCGCAGCCTAGTTCTCAGTAGCACGCCAAGTGATGACATAATCACCTGACACATTACTGAGAGGCAGCCCGTGAAGCCTGTTTCTCAGTAGAAGGGACCAGTGGATGGAAGCAGGCGCCCCGGCAGGTAAGTGGGGCCCTCCCCCTCCCCCCACTCGTGCTCCATACCTGCCGGGGCACCCGCTTCCGTCCGCTGGTCCCTTCTACTGAGAAACAGGCTTCGCGGCCTGCCTCTCAGTAGCGCGCCAGGTGTGGCGCGCTACTGAGAGGCAGGCCGCGAAGCCTGTTTCTTAGTAGAAGGGACCAGCGGATGGAAGCGGGCACTGTGGCAGGTAAGGGGAGGACCTCCCTCCCCCTCCCTCGTGCTCCTTACCTGCCGGCATCCTGCACTGCCGTCCGCTGCTTCCATACTACTGATAAGCAGGCCTTGCGGCCTGTTTATCAGTAGTACGGAAGCAGCGGATGGCAGTGCGGGATAATGACAGGTAACGAGGGACCTCCACCTCCCTCCCCCCCTCCCCCCACTCATGCTCCTTACCTGCTGCCTCCTTGCTGCTGTCCACTGCCGCCCGCTGCTTCAGTACTACTGAGAAACAGGCCTTGAGGCCTGTTCCACAGTACAGCGAGAGCGCGCTGAATGATGACATCACCTGGTGTGCTGTCACTCTATTGTGAAACAGGCCGCAAGGCCTGTTTCTCAGTAGTACAGAAGCAATGGACGGCAGTTGACAGCAGCGAGGAGGCAGCAGGTAAGGAGTGCGAGTGGGGGGGAGGAGGCCTGAGGTCCGATCCTCCAATCCTTCCCAATCCGGATCAGGTCCTTTCGGATCAGATTGGATAAGATCAGACGATCCAGCTGCGGGAATCGGAATCAGATCATTTTATCCGATTTCGGCCAGATCGGGCCTGGATCATGTATCGGACCCGATTCGGTGCACACCCCTACTTCCAATAGAGAATGCCTTCAAACAGAGGACTGTGCTCTGACAGCTCTTCAACTAGAGGACTGTCTTGTGTAAAGTAGGTCAAATGGCCACCCTACTAAAATTTGCTGCTGGGCCACAGTTATTTGTTTGGGTAGCCAGGGTGTTCTGCCTTTTGCTTAAAGTGTCTTTGAATCTTAAGCTGCTAGGGATAGAAATGAACCTGGTTCAAACTGAAAACTGTCCAATAGCCATCCACACAGAGGACTTCCTTCTGTAAAGTAGGGCATCTGGCCATCTTAGAAGCCTTTGTCATTAATTGAACCAACTTTTAGAATAATCAAATACAAGCTTATGAATGTCATCAATGTAGATTTGGGACCCAAACACTAAGCTTGGAAACACCACACAGGAACAAGGAAAAGGTTAATTGGGAGCCAAAATCCCAGATAGTGAAAGAGAGGAAAGGAGACCCAGGGTGATTTCAGCTCAGGATCTATTTATTAGCTGCACTCAGATCAAGACTCATGTCCTAACCAGGGAAGAAGCAGAAGACGCAGCCCTTTGTGAAACATGAAGAAGCCTCAACTCTCCTTATGCAAAGGCATAACTTCAGTTTTGCACAAAGTAATCTTGGTATAGTTCCTTACAGCCGCTTGTCAAGAACAAAGCCTTGCTTACAGTTACTTCCTGAGCTCATAACGATCATCCTGTGCTGATTGATTGGGCAGAGCTTGGGTGTTGGATTGCAGTTCTTGAGAAAGCCTTGAGTCTCAAAGTGATAGATGACCCTGCTATAGGGTATCTCCTCCATGAGTTAACAGGGCTTTTCCCCCATAGGGGCCATGCCTACAGCAGATGATGCCTCTGAGCAGAATGAGTCATAGCAGCAGCCTCGACAAGCCGGCCACTCATGCAAGTCCAAGATGGCCACTCATGCAAGTCCAAGATGGAGTTTGGGTTTCAAAACTGGAACCTGAGACACTTCAACCAATCTCTCCATTAAGCCATGTCTTTGCAAGTCCCAACGCAGGAGGACAACCCCTACATTCAGCAACAAAGCATTTCAAGTAGAGAAGTATATGAACAAATCTCTTGGCTGACAACGAAAGCTGTGGTGACCCTAAAGCAACAAAGAAAGTTGCTCTTGCCAATAAGGATATTAAACATATACTGTTTAATGCAGAATGTCTTAATGCTGTAGTTTACACACACACACACACACACACACACACACCGTGTGTGTGAATTGTTGTGAACCACTCAGAAAGCTTCGGCTATTGGGCAGCATAGAAATGAAATTAACAACAACAATAGGAAATAGACCCACCTACATTAAGCACTTTTAAGTCCGATTTATTGCAGTGGGAGACATAAGCATGATGATTCAGTGGCACTTAAAAGTGCTTATTTTTAAAATCTGGTGCTGTTAATAACGAGCACTGAAATATGGACGAGGCCTAATGTGATGCTTGGTGGGGGAGAAATAATGTGGTGTATGGTGTGAACAGTCGAGTACGAGGGTGGGAAACCTTTTTCCGTCTGAGGGCTGGATTGCCACCAAGAACTTCATCACATCTACATTCCCCCCCGCCCCCAGTTTGCTTCTGCGGGTTCCCCCTCCGTTTCCTATGCGACTAGCATTTTGAATGACACCTGATCAGTATTGCGGCGATACCTGCAACACCTGCCTGTTCCAAATTTGCCTTTCGGACTTTGCCTGTTCAGGGATACATCAAAACAGAAACTAAAAACTGCGACCTCAGGGCGAGAGAACAGCATGACGGGGACGACGTCATGCGAGTCCAGTGTTGAAGAAGTGGAGCAAAGTTGAGGTGGATGTGCTTAAAACCGCACGCGTGATAACAGCCCCAGGAAACCTCTCTGAGGCTGCATGCGAGCAGTGGGCGTGGCCATGCCACTCTCTCACACCACATTCTCTCTCTCTCTCTCTCTCTCTCTCTCTCTCTCTCTCTCATACACACACGCACTCATGTCATCCATAGAATTACCACACACACATAGCCCACACCATTGGTCTTCAACCAGTGGTTTGCGACCCAAAAGTGGTTTGTGAGATCAGTCTAGATGGGCCGTGGCAAAGCTTTTGCCGCCATGTTGGCAAATTGTGAAACTGTGACTGTGGGTCCCATGTTGTAGGTTGGGAGTCCAAGGTGGGTTTGGGACCGTTGTCCCAAACTATTTACTCATCAGAGATAAGACCTTTGGCCTGGGGAAAGGCCAGGGGAAGAAGCAGGGGGCGGGGGCAGGGCAGATGGGAAATCCCCTGCGTAGGGCTTTGAAATAAAGATTTTTTTTTCATCCTGAGAACCTGTTTCTCCTTTTTTCTGTCCAGAATTTCCCTCTGCCTGCTCTAGTTCCTGCTGGAAATATTTTCCTCAAGCTCTTTCTCCTAGTAAGCGGCCCTTGGGCAGGGTGGAAATGCTCCCCCTTTCCAGAAAGTCTAGAGCTTGAAAATGTTTGACCCAGCAATCCAAAACAGAAGACTGGCCTTGCTTACGTGTTAAGGCTGGCAGTTGCTATTTAGCTGCACTATGGTTTGTATTGGATATGCCTCACTTTGATTTTTTTGTTGCCGTTGCTATTTTAACATACACATTTCCTCCTCATGCAGCAGGCCCAAATCAATGTTTCCCCATAATGATGCCCCCCTGAGGGAATAAAGTTCAGGAAATGATGAGTAGTTTCTTTGTATTCCTGGCAGAAAACAAACAGTAAAAGCAAGCAGTTTTGCACCGTTAAAACCAAGAGCCACCAGGAAGGCCACATCCTGGTATGTCAAGATAGTGGATGACAAAGTATTTCCAAATGGGGCTCAGAGAGCAGAGAAAAGGGGGCCTTGCCTCACCCCCCCCCCCCCCCCCCCCCGTGCCATAAAACCTGACAGGAAGTTTAGAGCAGCAATCCGTTACATTTCTGAAGGGGGTTGAGATGACCCGTCAAAGTCACCACAGTGATGAAGGAAGGCAGTGGAGGCTGGTGGCTCAGATGTCAGCGGAGCTGTGAATCAGCTCTGGGCTTTAGTCAGAACTCTAAAGCAGCTCCCTGAGGTGCTGAAACCATTGGGGGGATTAGGTTTTGGTGGCTTTTCAGCCCCACTGACGACATACTCTCTTTTCATGGCCCCACACTATTTTCCCCATTTGGTGTTTCTAGGATTTTGTGCAGTCCCCCCCCCCCATTTAAAATGTTGAAATGCGTCTCCTTAGGCTTAGTTACTGGCAGTAAGAGCTTTAGGGCATGATCCTATGCATGATTAAACAGGAAAAAGTCCTATAATTCCCAGCATGCCCCAGCCAGCAAGCTTCAATATACTGTTATACTCTTGCACCCCAGTTGTGGGAGGGGTCAACTTGCAGAGGCTGCAATGCCCACCTAGACCTCAGTTTCCTAGAAGGAGGGTGCTGCAGAGTCGTAGTGTTTCTTTTATTAAAAGAAAGGCTCAGGATGAAGGCCTACAGCAACCCAACTCCAAGCAAACCCTGCTTCCTATCAGCTGCCCAGCTGATCTTCATCTGCCAGACAAAAGTCAATTTCTCCTTTTGCCTAGATCCACTTCCCACCCACCCCCCACCGATTCGTTTCCTCTTACCCCCTCAGGCGTTGTAGAACCAAAAAGGAATTTGGGAATTATAGTGTGTGGAGGGATCCTCAGTGTCTTTTACTCAGAGACACTGAGTTGTAAGGGACCCCTGGAGGTAATTTAGATTGACCCCAAACACATAACACTAGTGGCAGCTTCCCCTGCCTCAGGAATGAAGTCCCCAAAAGCTTCTCCAAAATGATATTTGACTCATGGGCTGAAAGAGGTTCAAGACACTCTTACCATGCTGCATTTTGAACCAGAAAGCAGGTTCTGGACTCTTTAGGTTAACTCTGTAGAAACACTGATTCCTCACTATAATTATCATAGTAATTTCTCTCCTGTGCAGCTTATTATGGGCTTGTTCAGACAACATGCCAAACCATGGTTAGACAACTTACCCTTTTGCAGCAAATGAGTAGTGAGCATATTTAAACCGTGGTTATGTAGCCACCACAGTTAGGAATGGTTCACACAAGACACTGGCCTGTTCAAAAAACGCGCTAAGCCATGGTTAGGCTGCTAGCCCTTTTGCAGCAAATGGTTAGTTGAGTGTGTTTAAACCATAGTTATATAGCCACCATGGCTAGAAATGGTTCACACGACACACTAAGCTACAGTTCACATGACATGCTAAGACATAATGTTCAGCTCAAAATGCTTAACCACTGTAGCTTAACATGTCGTCTGAACACGGTCATGTTCTTTAATTTTTTGTGAATCCCCCAGAGAGTTTTGGCTATTGGGCAGTATAGAAATGCAATCAATCAATCATAAGCCATGTGTGTATTTGCAGTTTGGGTCACTTTGTGCTTTCTAACCACTCCTCTTTTTCTGGCTATCTCTGCATCTGGTAACAAGCAGGTCATCATATCAGGTTTTTTTCTGTCCTTTGAAAAGTATTAATAACAAATCTGCCTTTTATCTTGCGAAGGCAAGGCTTCTGCATAGACTCTAGTTTAATAAACTGCTCTTCAAACGTTGCCCTATTGCATATCTGCAGCCCAGTCGGAGGCTTCAGTTTCAGCTTTCAACAGCCAGAAAAACAACACATTTGTAGTAATAACCACAAGCTGACCTTCCTTATTGCGAACGTCAACATCTTCTAATGAGTCCAGAGAAACTTGGGTGTTTCAAAGCTCATTTTGATTTCAAATACCAATCCCAGAATCTCTGAATCGTAACTTCTCTCCCACAGCTTAATTTCCCCCTCTGAGCCATTAGTATGTGTATTCCAAACACAGAGAAAAATCAAAGTCGGAACTAGGTGGCAAAAGACAGAATAATGTTTCCTATTTGATCTGCAAGGAGAAGACACTTTGGATGACTATCTTGTCTTTTAAACTGAATGGCTGAAACTTTTCATGGAGCTAACCAATACAGCTGCAAAGCATATGAATCCCACAAACTGAAACTCACATATCTTTTGTCCCTTTCTCTGGAATTGCTCTCCTTTCTGAGCTCACTTTTTTCTAAAGAATCTAGCAGACAATGTGTGATGGTACCAGATGAGTTTTTTATTGTGCAATTATGCTGCCTCTTTCACACAATTTTACCAGGGGTCCAGATGGTGATTTCAGCGTGTATCCCTTGCATGTTTTCCTACCGCTTCTTACATCACTTTTCTTACCAGAAAAAAAAAATCCATCAAGGAAGAAAAGGTAGCCTAGAAATAATTTTTGATGGATAGACAGATAGAATGTAAGGTGACTATATTTGGGAAACCAAAAAAGAGGACATGCAGTGTGGGGGCTGGGAATGTGGCTTTCTGGGGCCTCCGGAAAGCACATCATTCCCCCTGCCATCTTTAAGCCCCCAGTTGGAGGGGAAAGCATGTCATTTCCACTCTCCCCCACTCTAATCAGGGCCTTTTCTATAATGTCTGGGAATGACATGCTTTCCCTTTTAAGGTCCCGATTGGAGCAGTGAGGGGGGATGATGCACCTCCAGAAAGCAAGTCACCCCCCACCATGCTAATGGTGGCCTGAAAGGGGAAAGCGTGTCATTCCAGGACATTATAGAAAATTACAGAAAATCCCCCCAAAAACAAAAAAACAGGACAAATCCAGGGAAATCCTGACAGATGGTCACCCTATAAAGCTGCCTTTCGACTTTTAGAAGCCCTCCATCTGGAAGCACCCTTTCTCATTGTCAACCCATTGCATTCCAGTGTTTTCTGTGTTGTCCTCCTATTTGTTTTCCAGATCTGGTTTGAGGTTGTGGGGGAGGATTTTTTGTTTTTGCAGTAAAATGCAATTTCAGGACCAGGCTGTCCAGCGCTATTAAGGCTCGGTGGCAGGGGTGGGCAACCTGCAGCCCGCGGCCTAATTTAAAAAACCCTCGGCATGTGATCAGTTCAAACCTGTCCTCTGGCAAGGCTGATCATCTTCTTGCCTGGCAGGTTGGTGAATGGGAAGGAAGAGGCTGGGGGAGAAAAGGGGGTGGCCAAAGGACAAAAGCACTGGCCATTCATGGTTGGCTCTGGCCCTATCCGCTGGTGGCTTTGGCCCAACCCACTACCAACAGTCGCCCCTCCACAGATTTCCCACAACAGAACATGGCCCTCCACAGAAAAAAAAAATTGCCCATCCCTGCTTTAAGGGCTACTTAACAGCCTCCTCCGTCAATGTTCTCTGCTCCTTTAATTGCTTTCAGTTCAGTACTGCTGGGACAGTAGTGATGCCTTTTCTTTGGAAGTGTAGGGATAATTTAATTGCCCCCTGATGAGTTGGCTTCTGTTTCCAGGGCAGGGCAGCTTTAATGACTAGTCCCAACAAAAAAAAAACACCCACCCCAAAGCATTTCTTTGCATCAGGAAGAAAGCTAAAAAGAAGGGAGGATAATCACTAGCATCATGGCAGGATGAAAAGGTCTGAACTCCCCACTCCTTACATACAATTACTATTTACATTACAAAAAGCATGCAGTTAGTGGTATTTGCACAATCAACTGTAACTGCAGCACGGTAGTATATTCAGCAAACTAGGGTCCCCAGGATTGCTTGAGAAGAGCCATGCCCTGTTCGCACAATCACTGAAACAGCCCTTACAAAGATTACCAATGATCTTCTTATTGCCAAGTCTAAAGGCCTTTATTCTGTTCTTATTCTCCTGGATCTTACTGCAGCTTTTGACACAGTTGATCATGATCTTCTGTTGGATTCCTTTCGTGACCTTGGTTTTCGCGACTCTGTCTATGACTGGTTTGCTTCTTACCTATCGGGTCATTCATTCAACGTGTTGGCTAATAGCCACTCTTCTTCTTTTCCTCTTTTAGTTGGGGTTCCACAGGGCTCGGTGCTCAACCCGTTATTGTTTTCTTTATATATGTTGTCCTTGGGTAATCTTATTCAATCTCATGGCCTACAACATCACCTGTATGCTAATGATACACAATTGTATCTTTCATCTCCAGAACTTTCTCCTGATGTTCAGGATCGTATCTCGGCATGTCTTTCAGATATCTCAGCTTAGATGCTTTATTGTCATTTGAAACTTAATATGGCAAAGACAGAATTGCTTGTTTTTCCTCCCAAACCTTCGCCCCACCTTTCATTCTCCATTACTGTTAATAATGTTACACTTAATCCAGTTGAGGAAGCTCATGGTCTTGGTTTTATATTCGATTCCTCACTTTCCTTTATTCCTCATGTTGAGGCAGTAGCTAAGCCCTGTCGTTTTTTCTTATATAATATTGCCAGGATCCATTTGTTTTTCTCTGTCTCTTCTGCCAAGACTCTTGTTCACGCTTTGGTCATTTCTCAGCTGGACTATTGTAACCTTCTCCTGACTGGCCTTCCTTCTCACCTTAGTTTGCTGGTTTCCATTCATCATTCTGCTGCTAAGATCATCTTCTTGGCTCATCGCTTTGATCATATCACTCCACTCCTGAAATCCCTTCAATGGCTTCCAGTTCACCTCAGAATCCAATATAAGCTTCTCCGGTTGACTTTCAAAGCTTGTCACAGCCTAGCTCCTTCCTATATTTCTTCTCTTATTTCACATTATTACCCCATTCATGTTCTTCGCTCATCAAATGTTATGTTTCTTACCCGCCCAAGAGTCTCTACTTCTCTTGCTTGGCTTCGTCCATTTTCTCTCACTGCCCCCTATGCCTGGAATTCCCTTCCAGAGCATTGTGGACCATGAGTTAAATTACAATCTTTAGAGCTCAATTGAAAACTTTTCTTTTTTCTAAAGCTTTTAGAACTTGATTTTGGTTTTATTTTTATACTGCTAGTTTTATTGTCCCCTGTCCCTGTTTGGTGCATTCCCTTCCTTTTATTGTTATTTTATCAGAACGTAAGCCTATGTGGCAGGGCATTGCTGTTTTATTGTTTTATACAGCACCATGTACATTGATGGTGCTATATAAAGAATAATAATAATAATAATAAACCATCCTGCGCATGCAGGCTGGTTTGCGTAATTACTCTCACCAGGCATGCAGAACCCATAGCTTGTTTCAGGGATATGTGATTTATTATTATTATTATTATTATTATTTAATACATTTCTATACCACCCCATAGCCGAAGCTGTCTGAACGGTTTACAAAGATTAAAACATTAAACATTAAAAATCAATATACAAAATTTTAAACTATAAAAGCATAAAAACAGACAACATACAAAGATAATATGCATTTAAAACAACTTTGAAACTCTCAGCCAGGCCTAAAGATAGATCTGGGGTCAATTAAAAACTCAACATATGTTGTTAAATGCCTGGGAGAAAAGAAAAGTCTTGACCTGACACTGAAAAGATAACAGTGTTGGCGCCAGGCGGGCCTCGTTGGGGAGATCATTCCACAATTTGGGGGCCACCACTGACAAGGCCCTCTCCCTTGTTGCCACCATCCGAGCTTCCCTCAGTTTGTTAAGCACCCCAACAAGCAACCCTCATTGGGTTTGGATGACATGAGAAGCCACAGCGTCGGCGGCTTGGATTGGCAACCTGGCATATATGGGTGCCGCAAACCATGGTGGGCTGCAGTGATCATACAAACCAGGGCTTAGGAGCATAGCCTTGGGAACAAATCTTCCAGCTCAAAAAATGTAAACTTGAAGCAGACAGCCCTGGCATATCTTCATTTTATACAAATTGACTTCTGAATCTTTTATTTTAAGCAATGGTCCATCAATATAAAGGGAACGAGAGAGTGATGTGTCCAAAGATTCCATGAAATGTCAATCGAAATTTGAGTCCAATGCATTATATCACTTTTTCTTGTATAGTGGGATCCTAAAGCTGCAATCCTTTATACATGTTCTTGGGAGTAAATCTGATAAGATTCCACTATTTAATTTTGTAAGCTTAAGAAAAGAGGTAGGGGAGAAATTACAGAGTTATAGAAAATTAAAACATTCTTGGTTTGGTAGAATAGCGGTTATTAAAATGAAGATATTACCTAAGGTTAATTTTTTGTTTAGAATGCTACCTATTAGAATTTCAGCAGCTGAGCTTAAAAATTGGCAAAATATGATTAATGCATATTGTAATGGGGATAAAAGAGCTAGGATAAATAAGGGGTTATGGTATAAGACTCAAAAGAAAGGAGGTTTAGGACTTCCTAATATTAAGAATTATTATATTGCTAATCAATTAAGATATGTTATCTATGCTATTTTAGGGGAGCAAGATTTGGAATGGTTGGAATCGCAAACAGTAGAGATAGAATGTAAATTGCGGAATATATTTTTTACCAAAATGCAGAAGAAAGAATGGAAGGTGCTGGACAACCCATTATTGGAAAATATAATATCGATATGGGAGAAGTATAGGGGGAAGTTGATACCAGGAGATTCTCCGCTTGCCCCAGTGGTAGTAGTGGGAAACTTCCCAAGAGCATTAAAATCAGAGATAGAAGTGAGACTGAAAGAACAAGATATTCTTAAGCTAAGGAATTGGATGGGAAAGATGAAGGATAGTGAGCATATTAAAGATTTGTTTAAAGGACAAAAGATAGCGTGGTTCAAGTGTCTGCAACTGGTAAAATGGACAGAGGAATGGAGAATGAAAAATAAGAAATGTAGAAACAATACCAGATTTGAAGATTTAATTGAACAAATAGAAAAAAAAGATGAAGCCAGAGCTAAGAAAGGACTCACTAGCGAGATATATAAAATATTAATAGAGGAGGAATTTCAGGACTCACTTAAGGTTATAAAAGAGGTATGGGAAGAAGATCTAAGGGAAAAAATCAATGAAGATAATTGGGGGAGGATATGGAATGTAAGAATGTTGAAATTATTGTCGATTAGAATTAAGGAGAACTATTATAAGACAGTTTGGAGATGGTATCTAACACCTGTAAGATTTCACCAGATTGATAAAAAAGTGTCCAAGAACTGTTGGAGGGGATGTCAGGAGGTTGGGACCTATTTTCATATGTGGTGGAGCTGTGAAAAAGTACAAAAATTCTGGGAAAGGGTTTTTAAAGAAATAAGTGATATAATTGGAAGTAAATTGGAATTAAACCCGAAGTTAGCTCTACTAGCAATATGGGATAGTAGGAATAAGCATATAATTAATAGAGAATTGGTAAACAACCTCCTGGCACCCGTTAGAATAATGATTGCTAAAAATTGGAAAGGGCAACGAAGTTATAAAATAGAAGATTGGTATAAAGAAATGTGGGATATAGCATTGAATGATATGTTGATATGTAAAATGAAAATAATGAGGGGAATGTCCAGTAAGAGTGATTTTGGAGATATATGGACTCCCTTTTTGGAATATGTTTTAAGATCGGGAAAGGGACAGTCGCCTTCAAAAGAATCATTAAAATTCTGGAAGGAAGATGGATGAATGTGAGTAGGTCTCGGGGGGGTGCACGGGGGTAGTCGAGGGAGTTAGTTGTTTATATATTATGTATTATGTGTATGTTTGTTTTGTTGAAAAATTAATAAAAATTATACAAAAAAAAAAAAAAAGATTCCACTATAAGTGCGTAAATGTGTTTAGGATTGCATCCTTAATCATTCCCTCTTGGAAGTAGGAGATATCTGGGAGAATGGGGAAACATTTCCTGTGAAGGACAGAATGAATGCCAGGGTAGAGATTTTTCATCTTTCTGGGATGGAACAAAAACTTCCCTCTCTGCATTCTGGTCACCATAAAGATGTGTGTCCTTAATCAAAGAGTGTTACTGACCACACTGATGGTGTTTTACTAGTGTACTTGCTATAATTCCAATAGCTACATGATCAAGACATACTAATGATATTCACTTGCAATACTCTTTATATTTTTTATCTCACCTGTCTGTGAATTAAAAATTAAGTTGGCTTACAAAAATAGAAAATACTCATAAAAAAATAAAAATAAAGTTCAATTGATTTCAATGGAAGACATAACCATGCCTCACTTTGGCTTGATTAGCTTTCCCCAACCTGGCACCTGCCAGATGCTTTGGACTATAACTCCCATCAGCCCCAGCCAGCACAGCCAATTAGCAGATATGATGGGAGCTGTAATTCAAAATATCTGGAGGGTGCCAGGTTGGGAAAAGTTAATTGAGCCAAAATGAAGCATGTTTCACTGGGCTACATCATTCCCTACAACTACATGGAAGAAAAATATCATGAAGGTCCAGTAACATTTGAGCAGATTAAAATAGTAATTGAAAAAAGTTTAAAACTTGTCCAATAGTAGCGTGTTATTGACTCATATACAGAGGGGTTGTGGGATTAAGATATGTGTGTAAACAATGAATTATTTTAACTGTTCAGTTAAAAAAGAGAGAGGGGGACATTTACTTTCCCCCTCAAAACCTGTAATACTGTTTTGGGTTGTGGTTCCCCCTCCCTTGCCGCCCTCCAGGAGTTAATTAATCAGTTAGGAGGTTCAAAGCTGAACAGTTAGGGAACTTTAGAAATATTTAATGAAGTGACAATGCTAATTAGAGCTTGTCAAACCTGCCCTCCCCAGAAAACAATTACCGTGTGGAAAAGGAGCCCCAAGCAACCCCCAGAAAATGTTCAAAGGGAAGACAAATTCCTACCAGGAAAAGAAAACCCTGCTTAAGCCAAAAAGGTGAAGCCAGTCCAATGAAGCCATTTCTGCCAGCCAGGCCTGGCCCGGAGGGAAAATCCCAGCTTTTCCCAGAGTGAGAGAGGCACAGTGAGTATCTACTTTGCTATCTCTCCTGTAAGCCTGCCAAGGGGAATGAAATGTTCTTAACTCTCCAAGAGCAAGATGTGTCACCACTAGGCCCTAAGGATTTGAAAGATCGAGACGGAGCAAAACAAAGAGACACCTGACGCAAAGGGTGTTCTCCTTTGCAAACTTTTGCCTCTGTCTTGCCACCCTCTTGTCCAGGGTCGGGCAGCCTGCAGCTGTTGGGGTGCTTGCAGCCTTTGGCTTCACTTCAATAGCCTTCTGCAAGTGATCAGTTTTGGCAGCCTGCTGGGTGAGGAGGGGGAGTGGGGAGAGAGAAGTGGACAGAGAAAGGACAGCTCTGCCTACTGCTGGCTGGCTTTGGCCCCATCCACTGCTGGCTTTGGCCCTGCCCACCACTGGCATGTGGCCTCCAACAGATTACCCCCAAGGGAATGTGGCCCTTGCTAGAAAAAAGGGTTTCCCTCCCCTGCTCTTGCCATTCTGAGCTGCCTTTGTGCTAGGGTGCCCATCTACACTTCTCCAAAACAGAGGACATCAGTTTGCATAAAATTTGCATATGTGACAGATGGACATTTAGAAAAAAATACTATAATTTAAATGGAAATATAATACATCTCACCATCGTGTGGAAGACTGTGACCAGATGACCTGCGCGGCTGCTCAGCCAGCTGTCCAGGTGCTCACTGTGGATGGCCAACTTCAAGGGCCCGGCTGCTCTCCATTTTTTAGGAGTTTTGTTCTTTAAACTGGATTTGGACTGGACAGCCCTTCAAATGGAGGACATCTTAAAATAGAGGACTGTTCTTTGAGAGCCCTTCAAATAGAGGACCATCTTTGGTAAAGTAAGACACATGGCCACCCTATTTGGTGCCAAAGAGGAGAGTGATGAAATGTGAACTAAGAAGAGAAGAATTCCCCATGTGCACGCTCTGCCTTAGGACTCTCATAACAATTTCGCAAAGCTTAAACTGGAGTGTGGGAGGAAGCTAGCAACTGGCAGAGGTGGTGATAGAAGGGGGAGCCAATGCTACTTCTCAGGCAGCCAGATTCAGCCCAGGGAACCACTGTTTGCAACCCCTTGGTATCGCCCATTTCCATATACTCTTTCAGAAACAAGGTGCTACAGGCTTTCAAAGTTGCGCGGAGTTCCCCGAGGGGGGGGAATTTTCACGGTTTTCCAGTCCCTCAATATTTGCTCCCCATTCCCACCAGCTGACCACAGCGCTGGGGTTTTACCTGGCCGGATAGCCCGCGCTCCCTCCTGCTGTGTAATCCTACCCATTGCACCTCGCAGCAGCGATGCTGCAGAGTTTGGGGGGAATCAGCTGGCAAAGCAGCGTCGTATGGAACCCCCCCCCCCCCCCAGTTGTCCATCACTTGGATCAGCTTATGAATGTGACTTGGGTATTACGACAGAATTTGGAGGGGTGGGGCGGAAGTAGGGTTTTCGCACCATGCAGCAGTTCTTTTTTATCAGTCTTTGTTTTTTAAGCCTCCACAGTTTTTGTAAGATAAACATAACCAAACTGCTGAGGGATTAACAAGGATCAGAAAGACTTTAATAGCTGGTGCTGATTGGGGCTGATGTATTTGTTCAGTTTTTCCCATTGCCGCTGAAAGGCCTCAGTGCTACTGTAGGTAACAATAATGGGAATCTGTAGAGCCCCATTCACATCCTATTGAAACTTGAAGGATCAAGACTTAAGTAGATTTATCCCCGGTGAAATCAAGGGGACGACTACATCACTTTTAAACACAGCACCATTGCTTGACTGTAATGTAGCCTCAGTATAAGCAAGGCATGGCTGAATCAAAGTACTTAAAACAAGGTGCAGCTCACACCCTGCGCTTCACAGCATCCCTGGATCTATACGACTGTTTTATAGCGGTATTAAAGTTCACTGATAATGGTTGGGGCACAATCCACATTCCATATACCACCTTCATAGCTCCATTTCCTGCTTTTTATTTCACATTAGTAATGATTTGACACAAGGTGTAGATCTGAATTTCACATTCTGTTTTAATTCAGTTCGCAAGAAATACTGCATAGCATATGATAACATTTAACTATACAGAGGTCTGGATCAAATTCAAATGCTGCCAGTTAGGAGATCAAAGCCAATAACATATATTTATGCTTTATATATAGGAAACCTTTGCAACACACACACACACATACACAGAGAGAGAGAGAGAGAGAGAGAGAGAGAGGGAGGGAGGGAGAGAGAGAGCACAATTAGCATGTTTAAAGTCTAGCTGGAGGGAAGAATTATATTATAAACCTCCAGTGAAACAAAGGAAGAAGCAATGCTATCCTTTTGTTTTTACTGGAAACCCTGTTTATTACAGCACATGTGTTAAAGTAAACTCAGTGAAGTCTTGTAATTATGTTTGGCTTCTTTGAAGCATGGGATAAAAAGGATATGATCAGAGAAATTATGCTTCAAAAATATATTGTTTTCCTAACTAAATACTGCTTGAAAGCCCTTTTGCCATTCAGAAACTGGATTTCTGAAACAAATCTAAAATGCCAGTGTCCTGGCTAAATGAAAGAGAGTGAGTTGAGCTTTTCGCTTTTACATAGATACTCTGATCACAGTGGGGTTATGAAACTGGTCATGTCACTCATAATGGGAGAAGAGTTGGAAGGACTTTGTTTTGTTCTCAGTTTAAACATTGACCAACCACTAGCATAGGTATTATTAATACACATTGGCTCAATTCGGACGACATATTTAGCAACGGAGGGGAAATAACGTACTGACAGTGTGTTAAAGAGGTGGAGCTTCACAGATGACACGCTGCAGCAGGCGCTGCACGGAACCGGAAAGCACCCCGGTTGTTAATAGCGTACTCGGTTCTGACTGACAGCTCAGCCGCCATTTTCCCCACTTACTGAACTCCGTTAGTCCTCCAGCAAGTATCCCAGAACACACTGCAGCCGAAAATCCATGGGCACCGCCATTGAAGCCGATGCTGGACACACCTCCCAAACCCCATTGGCTGCCTCAGGAATGGGCAGAACACAGCAGCCTCGGGCAAAGAGGCAGCTATGAGAAACGGCTGCAGCAATACAACATTCGCACCCCGCACCCAGCACTGCACCCCAAACGTTGGCACCTACACCCCAGGGAGCCACCCTCCACCCACCCTACACGGGAGACATGGCAGTTGCGAGGAAGACCCACATCCCCCAGTCCCAGCCCCTAACCCCCCCACCTCCCTCGTAGAGCATCCACCCGCACACACAGGAAAGAAGGCAAGAGTGGGGTGGCGTAGAAAACTTTATTCAGCAGAGAGCTCAGACATGGGCAATAAGGCACATGGGCACCACTATGCCAGGGCAGAACCTACGGAAAGGACAGTCGCCCCTGGGAAGGGAGGAGGCAGCTGGAAGGCACAGTGGTGAAGAGGGGACGGCCAAAGCCACACCCCCAGGGAGCCAAGCACGGAACGTGCAAAGGGGATGTGGTGGAGAGGGGCGGCATGCCAGGGAGAGATGCCAGTCCACAGATGGAACACAGCTGTCGATCACAGGGGGTGGGGGTAGCGCAGCCAGATCCAGGCACTGATGCTTTCACGCACCCAGGATGCCTCCGCATGGGCGCGACGCTCATGCAGAGGCATCCCGGGCAAAGGCCCGGCAAAGGCTCGATGTCCCGCCCATCCACAGCGATGACATCGGCATCCTCGCCCGCCCGAGGGAGGTCGGGGTGCTCAGCCAGTAACACATCCCCACAGGACTCGCAGATGTTGTGCAGGATGCAGCAGCACACCATCATGTCCGGAATGATGTTGGCCTGCAAGTCCAGCAAGTTAAACAGGGAGCACCAGTGCTCCTTCAGACGCCCAAAGGCACGCTCCACAGGCAGGCGGGCACGGCAATGGTAGTAGTTGTATTTTCGCTGGACATTGGTGCGAGGGTAGCGGTACAGGGCCATCAGCCACTGCTGCAGGGCGAATGCCTGGTTGGCCAGGAGGAGCGGACCCACCGCACGGCCGCACACGGAAGCGGGGCCAGACTTCAGGAAGCGCCCTGTTGTCAGCTTGGCAGCCAGGGGGGAGTTCCAAAAGACGGCCATGTCGTGGCTCTGCCCGGACACGCCTGCATAGACGTCCATGAAGCGGCCCTTGGCATCCACCGCCGCCTGGAGAACCATGCTGTAGAAATGTTTGTGGTTGTAGTACTCCTCGCCACGGGTGGGGGGGCAGGATGTGCACATGGGTCGAGTCCATTGCCCCCACCGCCTGCGGGAAGCCGAGGGCATGGAAGCCACGCATGTTCTCCTTCTCGTCCCCCACCCGGATGACATCGGCCAGGTACAGCTCGTTCAGCACGCTCACCATCTCACGGAAGATCTCGCACGCGGTGGACACACCCACCCCGAAGATGATTGACAGTGGCAGGTAGCCCACATTGAACGCCAGCTTGTACAGCGTCAGGGCAAGACGACGGGACATGAGAATGCTCGGGCGCATATTTGTACACTCCCGCTGCAGGACAGGGGCCACCTCAGCCACCAACACCTCGAAAGTCGCACGAGACATGCAGAAGCTTCCACGGAAGTGCTCGTCGTCTCAGTCCTCCAAGTCCTGCATCTCCTTCCACACGGCATCCGTACGGGGAAGTACCCAGTGTCGGACGTACTCATGCTCGGAAAGAAGCTCAGCTGACGTAGAGAGGGGGGGAGTGCATTGCAGGGCTTCTTCGGCCATGCCTTCAGCTAGCTTCTCTGCAATCATCGTGGGCGCCTCACGGGGACGAACTAGCAGCAGGATGGCAGCCCGGAGACATGGCACAGCCTCCGCTGCTCCAAGGGGCCAGCGGAAGGACTCTGATCCGAACACTGGCTTCGCGGGCAAGGCCCCACTCAAGCGCCTCAGCCAGACACAGAACAAGTCCTCCTCGTCTGCGTCGCCGTGGTTCTGCGTGGTCACCTGGATCGCTCCCTGCAAGCAGGCCATTGCGACATAGTCGCCAATGTCGGACCGGCCAGAGGGGGGGGCGGGCAGGATGGAAGGAGCAGTGGGCGTGCCGGAGCAGGAGGGCAGAGGGAGGTGGGGCAAGGCTGGGAGCATGGGACTACCAACTACGGTAGCGTGGGAATGGGAGGGCAGGAGGATATGTTTTGGCTGAAGCACACCTGCAAGAGAGGGGAGTGAAAGGAAGTGGCCAGAGTGGGGTGCGCGAAGGGGAATCAGCACAGCAGGCTGAGTCTACGCTACGACTGAGGGGAGATGGGCGAGAGCCTCCATGCTGGCGGAAGGACCTACGGCCGGCCGTTGATCGGACGGCGGCGACTCCGGACACTTCATTCCAGACGTCGAATGTGACGTATGACTTCTCCCAGGGCCACCTCCAGAGCGTGGAGACGCCATGCCTTTTGGGCCCTCTGCCTTCTGCGGATGGCACGGCGGAGGGAGCGTAGTTTCCCTGGGAGGCGAGAACAGAAGGGGGGAGAGGAGGGGGGATAGTCATCAGTGACATGGAGGCCACAGCAACACCAATGCATCCCGCCCAACTGCCCCGTAACTAACCTCGACGCCGAAGGGTCCTTCGGCGTCGGACAATGTGGCCTACTTGGAGCCCCTCGAACCTGTAGGGTGATGCCATCTTGACTGGCGTCGCCTGCAATGAGGGGAGATGAGGGGAGATGGGGCCGGGAATGAGAGGCATCCAGGGTGTGCAACAATGTTGCAAAGGGATGCTGATGGACATAGCCTTGAGCTTCTAGAACGGTTCTACAACTGTATACCCCTATGGTCCCTTGGCGGTTGGGCCTAGGGACCCGTAGGACGACCGTGGCTTAGGCCATGTCTTTCCGCCCCCTCGTCGTCCTCCTCCTCTGCCTCCTCCCCCTCCTCCTCTCCCTCTTCGTCGGAGTCTGGTGGGATGTCGCGGCCCCTCTTCGGCCGGCTGCTTTCTTGGGGGGTTCGGCCGCTGCCTTCACGGCTTTCTTGGGGGGTTCGGCCACTGCCTTCATGGCTGTCTTGGTGGGGGGGTGTTGGGCATGGGGCGTCCCTCCGTGGCGGCGGCTGTGATTTCTGTGCAGTGGGGCCCTCCTCCCATTGCGCCCCTTGGTCCAGCCGTGCTCATTGTCGTGCACGCAGTGGCTCGTTGGTGGCGACCCCGCTGCCTGCCGTGTGTCCCGGGACGATGTCGTGGCACTCCAACAGCAGGCGTGCCAGTTCGTCATAGAAGGGCATGGTGCATGGCTGGATGCCGCTTCTTTTATTGTGGGTGACGATCTCCTTGAACTTTCTCTTGAGTCCGTGCAGCTTGTCCTTGCATTGCTTACCGCTGCGGTCGTGTCCCCGTTCCTGCATGTGCTTGGCGAGCCAGGGGTAAAGGTGATCGTGCCTGGCTGTGGCCATGATCCTCCTGGCTTCCAGGCTTCCCCAGAGCTCTATGAAGTGCCCGATCTCTGCCTCGGACCATCGCTGCGCTCTGTGTCTTTCCTGGGGTTCCTGGCTGCTCCCCTCTCCAGGGGTTTGTGAGCCAGAGTCCTTGGCCGGGTCGTCCCAAGCCCCCTCTCCCTCTGGCTCCATGTTGCCAGCGGGTGTGTGTTTCGGTGATGACGGTGGTCTGTGCCCTGGGCTGGCTTTCCCCATCCCATGTGTTTGTGTGATGGTGGGTGTTGGTGTGCCATTGTGTTTGCTGTGATTGTGCCCTGTGCGTAGGCGTTGTTGTCGTTGCTGGCCAGGGCCGCTTCGTGTCCTTGGGATTGTTGTGCATACCTCTGGCTGTTTCCCACAACATCCGCAGGTGGCTGGCTGTCACCCACGGGCACCCTTTGCCTGGGCATTTCGTGTGTCTTGGGGATGTGCGTGGCCTTAGCTCACTGTCCAGCCGTGTTGGGCAGATGAGAGGGGGCTCTCTGGTCGCCGCTTCCCCGGCCCTCGTGCTTCTGGGTGAGATGACAATAGAGGTGGCGGTGCTATGGGGGTCTGCTTCGGGTGGGTTGCTGTTCTCCCTGTTGGAGTGGGGGGGGCTGCCCCTTGCTCCAGGGAGCCTGGGGGTGTTGCTCATTCCGTTTCCTCTTCCCCCCCCTTTGCCGTGGTTCCCTTCTGTTGCGCTTCCCTTTCCATTTGGGTGGCTGCCTGAGCACCCTGCGTGCGTGTTTGCAGAAGCTGGCCCCTTGTTTCGCTCCATGCCGGCTGCCTGGTGGGGGAGGCGGGTGTCCTTGGTTGCTATGGCGGCGATGCCGGGAATCTGTTGCGAGCGTGCCTGAGCGGCCGCCCACATTCTGCTGCTCTTGCCGCTCTCCTCTCTGATCTTTTGTGTTAACGTACTCAACACAGTTGTTTAACCCATGCACCGCTCCAGATGACATGTTAGTCAGTTGACTAATCCCTAACCAACTCGCAACTCCGTTGTTTCTCTCCGTTGTTTCTCTCCGTTGTTTAATTCTCCCACTTAGCGTACTGTGGGTTGTGTGTGCATTGTGTGCCTCCCTCCAGATGACACATTAACCAACTCAACTGACGGTTGTTTAATTAACCCACCATTGCTTAACGTCTTGTCCGAATTCAGCCATTAAGTTTTAGGGATGTTTATACTAGCCTTGCATGACTTCTGTACTACCAACTAGCTGTGGAAGAGAGCAAAATACAATAACATAAAAGGGTATATTTTTATTGAAAAGTTCTGATTCTTTGGACAGTTGCACACAAAATAGCCACCACATTCATTTTTTATATTTGTATCCCAACCTTCCCCCAACAAGGAGTTCAGATTGGCGCCAGGCAGGCCTCTGTGGGGAGCTCATTCCACAGTTGAGCCACCACTGAGAAGGCCCTCTTTTCATTTCCACCCCCCACAAACATTTGGAGTGTCATAAAGGCACTCTCCCCCCCAACCCATACCACCACCACCACCAACTTGATTAACACAGCAAATTGCTGCACAGGAAAAGCTTACTGCAAGGAGACAACTGGTAATGGGGAACAACTTAGAGAGGCACCCACATGAAGGGGGTTCCTGGTGTGGCCTCACTGTGTCGTACTACTGAGAGGCAGGCCGCGAAGCCTGTTTCTCAGCAGAAGGGACCAGGGGGTGGCAGCAGGCGGCCCCGGCAGATAAGGAGCACAAGTGAGGGGAGGGGAAGGGTGCCACTTATCTGCCAGGGTGCCCGCTTCCGTCTGCTTCCGTCCGCTGATCCAATCTACTGAGAAACAGGGTTCACGGCCTAGTTTTCAGTAGAGCATCAGGTCACCTGGTGCTCTACTGAGAACTAAGCCGCAAAGCCTGTTTCTCAGTAGATTGGAACAGCGGATGGAAGTGGATGGAAGCGGGCACCCCGGCAGGTAAGGAGCATGAGTGGGGGGGAGGGACAGGGAGGGGGGAGGGGAAGTTATACATATACATCTGCACTTCATGTTTGTTAGCAACTGATAACCATATTTTCTTTATATTTAATCCTTTTTGAAGGTACACATGAGAGGGGTCAGTCCTCCCTCCTCATAATCCTGATGAAAATCCACCCCACCCCAAAGCTGCTATTTATCCATCAAAGAGCTCTCTTCTCTGCTAAATTATTCTGTAACAGGAGTTCTATTTACATAGGAAAAATGTTTTAGGTTTGCATTCTGTTTCTATGGATCAAGCCAATTCTGAAGCTGTTGCTGGCTGGAATTTGTCTTGATTAAACTATACACAAACAACAAGGTGCTAACCTTAACCAAAATCCTCAAAACAAAAAAAGAAAGTTAAGGGGAAAATATGTAATGAATTTTAATACTTAATAAAATAATATATTTATCACCAAAAAAACTATTTAAAATACATATGTATAATAACAAAGTAAAAACAAGGCTCTTATGATTCTGGCCAAACGCGTTTCGACAAAAGTGTCTTCTTCAGTGGCCCAGTCACTAAATGGTTTGAGTACCAGGCAAAAGTTTTTTCCAACAGGGCTGATTTAGATATTTCTCAAATGATGGGATTGTGTCACTCCCCACATTGGTGTGTATAGTACACCAAATGAAATTCACTGGCTTTGCTGCTTGCAAATGGTATGCTACTGCCTGTTTCTCAGTAGATTGGAACAGCGGATGGAAGTGGATGGAAGCGGGCACTCCGGCAGGTAAGGAGCATGAGTGGGGGGGAGGGACAGGGAGGGGGGAGGAGAAGTTAGGTCCCCCCTCACCTGCCCCCATGTTTTCGCCATAGGTTTGCATTGGGGGAAAGCTTTCTTTCCCCCAGTGTAAGCCTATGGCAAAAACACCTAAAATGGTGTCCGATCTGAAAATCGGACATTCAATTTTCAGATCGGAATCAGATCCGATCCGAACCGGGAAGCCTGCAATCCGATCCGATCTGAGGCACCGGTTCCGATCTGAGTTTTTGGGTCCATGCACACCCCCAATTTAAACTGTCCAAGGGTCAGTTAACAAAGCCTTTTATAGCTGAATCCACCAAGTTTACACATTGTTTTAACTGTTTCAAATTGGTTTTTTACTGCTTTTAAATTCTATCCTGGTTATAGCTCGATTAATGGTTTGATTTGTTTTTAGCTGTGTATAGTTACTGTTTTATATTGTTTGTATAATTTTATCTGTATGCTGCCCTGAGATCCTCGTGATATAGGGTGGGATGCAAATGATTTAATAAATAAATAAATAAATAAATAAATAGGTGCCCAGTAGTCCAGTGAAAAACGGATGATGAAGATAATCCTCTGTTTTCTTGGTTATTATGTATTCCTTGCAGCCTCCCCAGCTGCGTGCATCACCTTAAGCAACTCTGAAGCCATAGCTTCCAAAATAGAGTGCTAGGGGTTGTTGGGGCCCAGCAGTCACACCCATTTGCTCTCAAAATCTTAGCCTGCACAGGCTCTGTGCCTCCCATCCCCTACCCTTTTGATAGGGTGTCTGAGGTAGCACCTGCTGTTTCTTCTATTTCCTCTGTGGCTGTGATGCTGTACCAGCAGCCTCCAACCAACCTTCTTGCCCTGAGCCCTGAACATTCCATGGACACCCCTTTAAATGTAGAAAAATAAGATCACTGACGACTCCTGAGGGAAGTTTGGGGATGCTTGACAAGGAATCTGCACTAAAGATGCCTCCAACCTCTATTTGTACTTTGTCCCTTTCCCCTTCAGAATCTGGCTTTCTATTTATCCTTTATTTATTTAAACAGTCTCGAGCAGGGCTCTGCGCGGCTATTTTGGTCACTTCCTTTAGAGAGTTCCTCCAATTGTTTGGCTAGCATTGTATGAGTCATTGAGTCATCAAACCACATTTCCTGTAGAGCTCACTGGCAGCTGAGAAAATTGCCTTCTGTTGATTTCTCTTTGTTCACCAAAACACCTTGAAGCACACCAGACTTTACCTGCTATCACAAAATGCCAGCCATGCAGTAATGTCTCTTTGGACAGGTATCTCAAATCTGCAATGAGGCAAGAGTCCATAATGCAAGAAATGAGCCAGACATTCCTGCTGTTGAAGCCATCATTTCAAGGAGGCCAACCTCTCACTGATGAAATGGGCTGAATGTTTCTGGAAATCTGCCCAGAGCTGATAAGGATTGCCATGGTGAGCTAGACCAATAGTCCACAGTATTTAACCTCCCAACTAAGGCCAGATCTACACCAAGCAGGATATGACACTTTGAAAATGTATATGGAGGCCCCAACAGTTGTCATTACTGTTAAAAACCATTTTAAGATGTTTTTAATAATGTAATAGTTTTATTTGTTTTAATGTTTTATTTATTCTTTTTTATGCTCTCTGTATTTATATTTATTGTTGTTCCCTCCCTCGATCCAGAGGGAGAGGTGGGTTAGAAATAAATTTCTTCTTCTTCTTCTTCTTCTTCTTCTTCTTCTTCTTCTTCTTCTTCTTCTTCTTCAGCAGTAGTGTAGATCCTGCCTAAATGTCCTACAATAGGTTTTCAATGAGGATTTAGCTGTTACAGGTATACTGTCTCCAGATATGGAGCTTGCACATCTGCCCTTCATGTTTGTTAGCAACTGATAACCATATTTTCTTTATATTTAATCCTTTTTGAAGGTACACATGAGATGGGTCAGTCCTCCCTCCTCATAATCCTGATGAAAATCCACCCCACCCCAAAGCTGCTGGCTGGAATTTGTCTTGATTAAACTATGACACATTTTCCTCTAGAAAGGCACTAAAACCATCACTCATTTGGAAGGGGTAATTATCAATTCTATTAAAGCAACCCTGATGCTTGTTAGCTTCAACAATATACTTGTACGAACTTGGATTTTAAAAAAGCAGATGGTAAAAGAGACTCTGGGGTGAAATAGAGCTTGGATGTGTTTGCCATACTCATCTATTCCTTTTCCAAAGATGGCATGAATGTATCAAGTTTTGGCTATGCAGAAAAGGAGAAAACTAAGTAGGGTGACCATATGGAAAGGAGGACAGGGCTCCTGTATCTTTAACAGTTGTATAGAAAAGGGAATTTCAGCAGGTGTCATTTGTATGCATGCAGCACTTGGTGAAATTCCCTATTCATCACAACAGTTAAAGCTGCAGGAGCCCTGCCCTCTTGACCAGATACAAAAGAGGGTAGGACATTTCACCTCATCCTAAATAGGTATGACTTGTTGCTGTGCCTATTCAGTGTTGGAAGGAAGAAACTCTGCACGTTCTCAGATCACCTCTCCTCTTATTTCACAAGTTCAAGGTCTGAGACCTAGTATTAAAATTAGCACAGGTGAGCCTTTTCTCAGATTACTTACTTTTGGACAAACTAAACATGGGGGGGGGGGGGTTTACATTTTCTCTTCAAAGCAAAACTTCTTCTTTCATTATTGCCCTACCCTACAAAGTATAGAGCTTTTCTATCTGAGGCGGTTAATCTGCTGTATCTATTTTCAGATTCATGACAGAATTGAGATCCAGGCACTACACGAAGAACATTTCCTTTGCTCTTTTCTGCTACATAACCTCTAGGTGGCACTGTGATATAGTGGAATAGCACAAATATACAAGTTTTTTTTAAAAAGGATTTTCTTTCACTTTCACAAATATCACACTTTCCTGCTCTAAAAAAAACCTCACCAAAAGTGATCTTTAAGACACAGAAACAAAACTGGAGGGTAAAGAAGCAGTAAACAACCATGAGTAGGGAATGACAAGTGCAGAATAAATGCCTTGTGTAGAAAAGCCCATACAGAATTTTGTAAAGAAGAGTAGGGGAGGCAATGAAATGGATGCCATAAAAATATTTATTACTTTTTTATCCCATCTTTCTTCCAAGGAGCTGAGGGTTGCATATATATGGGCTGGATGATGGGAAAAAATTGAAGTTGAATCCAGACAAGACGGAGGTGCTTGCTGTCAAAAGCCACAACCTGGGTTTGGAGGTGTGTCAACCAGTTCTGGATGGGGTTACACTCCCCCTGAAAGACTGTGTTTGCAGCTTGGGGGTACTCCTGGATCTGTCGCTCCAAATGACAGCTGAGATAGATGTGACGGACAGGAGTGCCTACTATCAGCTTCGGCTAATATGCCAGCTGCGTCCCTTCCTAGAGTTGGAAGACCTAAAAACGGTAGTGCACCCACCAGTAACTTCAAGGCGCGACTTCTGCAATGCTCTGTACATAGGGCTACCTTTGTGCCTAGTCCAGAAACTTCAACTAGTTCAAAATATGGCAGCCAGGTTGGTCACCGGTACACCTAGGGGTGACCATGTTACACCAGTCTTAAAATCGCTCCACAGGCTGCCAGTTAGTTTCCAGGAGAAGTATAAAGTGTTGGTTATTACCTTTAAAGCCCTACATGATTTGGGTCCAGGTTACCTGCGGGATCGCCTTCTCCCATATAATCTGCCCCGCACACTCAGGTCCTCTGGGAAGAATTTACTTCAATCAGCCAGAAATAGACTGACGAGCGTTACCCAGAGGACCTTCTCTTCTGCCGCTCCCAGACTGTGGAGTGGCCTGCCAGGAGAGATTCGACAATTTAGCAGTCTTCTTGAATTTAAGAGAGCTGTGAAAACTGATCTCTTCCGGCAGGCCTACCTAGCTGAACTTCAAGATGTTTTTAATAAAGTATTAGCTTTATCTGTTTTTAATGTTTTATCTATTTTATGGTCTCTGTATTTATATTTATTGTTGTTCCCTGCCTCGATCCAGAGGGAGAGGCGGGTAAGAAATAATAATAATAATAATAATAATAATAATAATAATAATAATAATAATAATATATTCTTTCCTACTATCCTTACAACAGCTCTGTGAGATAGGTTGGGCTGAGATATAGCAACTGGCCCAAGGTCACCTGTGAGTTTTATGGCTGAACACGGATTTGAACTTGTATCTCTGTGACCCAATCCAACACTATCCACTATGCCCCACTGCACCATGAAAATGTTGATGTTTATACACCAGTTTATTCTATCTCTACAAGATCATACTCAAAGACTCTTTTCTGCATAGTCTCCTATATTCGCTAACTGTAACGAGGCAGTATTTTATATACAAAGAACATACCATTCCCTTATAAAATCATTCCTGCATCAATGATGTTATATATTACTCTCTCACAAAAACAAACTCGAGCATCTGGCTGAAGCTCACCAAACCCAGGAAATGTGAGGCTGAAATTACATCTGTGTGCCTTCTCTTAAATGGACCACTGTATCAAAAGGCTGAGGATGTGGGAGGTATATATTATTTCTTCAAAAAGTTCACACAATTTTGGGGAGATGAAAATAGGGAAGTGTTATTTTATAGTACCACAACTATATTTCTACTGGACTTTCTGTATGCTTGTGGTAATCTTGATGGTCTCAAATATACTCTATACTTCTCTCCATGTACTTCACAACTGTAGTTACCATACTTGCAAAGGAACAGTATTTTGGAGGGTCCGCTTTGAAATTCAGTATCTTCACCACTTAGGGTGATATCTCATACAAAAGCTTAGTCAACCAGTTACTGTTAAATTTTTGCGAACCACCCAGAGAGCTTCAGCTATTGGGTGGTATATAAATGCAATAAATAAATAAATAAATAAATAAATAAATAAAATTGTGCATCATAATCTATTCTGAATTAGAAATTTTCTGGGTGACTTTTCATGTGTCCTAATCTAAAGCTTTCTAGAAGTTATGTAGCAGAAAAGCAGGAAAGAAATGCTCCTTATGTAGTGCTCGGATCTCAATTCTGCAACAAAACAGAAAATAGATACAGTGGATTACCAGCCAATTAACAGCCTTGTGTAGAAATGTTCTGTGTTTGATTTGTGGCCTAAATAGAGATGCAGTTCAACTGTCCTGAAACCTTCTCTCCAAAGTTGCTTTTCTTTGAGAAATACTGCATTTCAAAGGACTGCACACTGCACGGAACTAGAAACTGACTAGTACCGGGTATTCCTGTGCATCCCTGGGTGCCTCCACATGAGAAGTTTAAAGCTCTTTGAAGGCTCATTAAAAATTTTACCTCCACACCAGCGGAGCGCAAAACGGGCGTACAGGCGCGTTATCTCCCCGATAATGCGCATTTTTGAATGCGCGTTAAATCGCGACTTTTATTTTGCTCCGGCCGTTAAAGCGCATTTTCGCAGTGTGAACAAGCGATTATGCGCATTAACTTCTTGTAAAGCGCTTTTTTGACATATATTAATGCGCTTCGTCGCCTCTCGCCGCCTCCCGTGCAGAGGGATTAGGAGTAAATGCGCGTCAGCGATAATGCGCATAATCGCCGAACCGGGCGCAAAAGCGCATCCTTGTGGAGGGGGCCCCTGACAGATACATGCTTTTGCTCTTCTCTCCAGGGGTTTCATAATGTGTTACTTGCACATTTGATAGAGAAACACTTTCTTTTTCAGTCACACTGATCTACTTTATTGAAAGTCAGGGAGACAGCAATCCTACGGTCCCTTGGCAAGTGTCCCAGGGACCATAGGATGGCTTGGAAAATCCTTCCAAGGTCAGAGACACTGCACAGACCTCAGAGGGGGAGTTGGCAATCTGCTCAGCAGCTCCCCCTCAACACTGGTGTGGAGAAAACCACATTGGTTGACTCTCTAAGGTTGGAAAATCGACCTTGGATGTGGGAAAAGGGACGTTTCAGTGGGAAGGGAGGGGAGGAGACTGGAGAGGCCAGGATACAATTTATCCTGAGCCTCCTCCAGCCTCCTTCCCTCCTCCTGCAGAGTGCCCTTGCTGAAAAGCCCGTCTAGCAAAACCAGCACAGAACGGAGGACTAAGTGGCAAACAAAACCTCCGTCTCTCCTCCTGCCTTGCCGGCTTCAGCCCAGCAGGACATAGGAATCTCAAAAGCCTCCAAGTGCAGGGGCTTCTGATCAGCGAGCTCGCAATCCTTAGAACCCTGAGTTTGCTTGAAAATACTGGGGTTTGTTCCTAGATCTTGGTCTCAAGAACACAAAATGCACACATTTTACCTCATATAACTGGCATCATTGGAGTATATTTAATTTACAGATTAAATTGGTGGTCTGATGCCTTATTATTATTATTACCATTATAAGTATTTGTGAGATTTGCTAGATCGCTATCTTCTGGTACGAACACAATTTTTTAAAGCCCACCACCTTCTGAAAGTACATTCATTCATACTATAGGACTTCACATAGTGATTGTAATTACGTGATAGCCTAGTTAGCTGAAGATAAATGCATGCATTTATTATGGGATGCCTTGCTGTGCATATTACAGCTTTGCCAATAAACATCCAAAACAATTAATTGAAATGTGTTAGTGATGAAATGCTCACCATGATGATGATGATGATGAAAGTTCATGGTTTTCTGAATAAATTCTTTCCTTATGTCTAGACCAAACAACCAATGTTTGGGAGAAGATGCAATGAAGGTTCAATATGTTCCTTTTTTCCCTCATTACCCCCTTTTTTTGAGGGGTATACGCATTCAGTTTGTGTTTTTTTCCCTTAGCACGTGTAAGCAATTGAGGCTGTGGTACTGTTTTAATCAGCTAAAATAATGGGGTTCAGACATTTTTTCTGTATACACGTAACAATGTTAAAATTTAACACTGTTATCTCAAATGAAAAACTAATTGATGTTTGGCCATTTCTCTTCCACATGAATATGCCCAAGAGAGCACTCATTTGAGGTAGGTATAAATATTCTACGCAAAGAAATATTCCTCTTCTCACAATCTTGAAATGGACCAGGCATGAACTCTGGAAAGCTCATCCGTATTAATAAACTTGGCGGTTCGGTAATGTCCAGAGATGCGGCAGCTTTCCCACTGAGGATAACAAAGTACACAGACTGGCAAAGTATGTCTTCACCACTACTTTGTAGAATTAGGTTATGGTTCACAAAGCTCCATAAAGTTCCTTTAGCTATGCAGAGAGAGTAATTTATATATTTATGTAGTTCCATTTCTAATCTACCCTGTTCCTAAGGCTCAGAGTGGGTTACAGTTTTAAATAACAACGTCAGATAAAAATCAACCTAAAAGAAAACAAAAAACAATTTGTGATAAAAGATTAATCCGGCTCACCAAAAGGCAAATAAGAAGTTTTTATGCTACTTCTGATAAATGCACAGCTTAGCCTTGCTATGTCAAATGTTATGCATTCACACTTCTGTGTAGGAAAAAGGGTGAAAATTCTGTGAACTCAAGATGGCCGCCATGGTTTCAATTATGAAATGCAGAGCAACCAAGAGAATTCTGAGGAAGAGAATTCTCCTGTTTGAAGTACATGTTCCTCCACAACTGTATAAGGTTGGTACATTTGTGCTAGAAATGAAACTGAGGACTCATTCACACATTACAGGGAGTGACAAAAAATGGGGTCTTGGTATTTTACTAGGCTGACCATATGAAAAGGAGGACAGGGCTCATGTAACTTTAACAGTTGTAGAGAAAAGGGAATTTCCGCCAGTGTCGTTTGTATGCAATTAGTTCCTGGTGAAATTCCCTCTTCATCACAACAGTTCAAGGTGCAGGGGTCCTGCCTTCTTTTGTATATGGTCACTCTAGTATAGTGCATGCACCTTTAACTGTTGTGATGAAGAGGCAATATCACCAGGAACTAATTGCATACAAATGATGCCGGCTGAAATTCCCTTTTCTCTACAACTGTTAAAGTTACATGAGCCCTGACCTGGATTTTATCTGGTCACCCTAATCTAGCACACTGAATTGTGCCCAGAAATGTATCAGCAGCCGGTATTGTAACAGTGGAGTTGCATGTTCCTAATAACTTGCTCCAGTCAACAATCTGGCCACAGTGTTCTGGACCAACTGACGTTTCCAAACTATTTTCAAAGACAGCCCCACACTGTAGTGGGTAATCCAACTGAAATATAACTAAGGTGTGCATCACCATGGCCAGATCTGACATTTCAAGGAATTAGAAAGAACCTTACATGTGCAGAGATCAGGGCCAGCAGGTGCAACCCCAAACCCATCTCCCAAGTTTTTAGCTATACACAGATTAAGCATCTGCAAAGGACTTTGGCAGAAGTAGACTTTGCTCATTCCAACTGGGCTCATTGACACTACAAATGGAGATTAGTTTGAGATCTCTCATTGCTCACCACAAGTGATGGAGTTGACATTTTGTGCAAACACTAAGAATTCTTTCTTGGAGATCCTTAATCTTTTTCTACAATTACCCGAATGTTGTGGAGGAAAAGTCTGATTAACAATACGATCCTGCCAATGTCTGATGTAGGTATGCTCATACTGTCACTGACACTATCTTTGAGGCATGATAAATCATTTTGAAACACAGGTAAGGCAGCATTCTTCAAGCTGAGAGGTTTAAGCGATCCAACTGTGCTGCGATGAAACCCAAGACAATGCGGAACTTGCCACGGTGTCTGTTAGCAGGTATTCATTAAAGAAGTACTGCACAATTTGTTAGGGTTCCAGTGGTTCCTGAAAAAAAGATGGGACTTTGTGACTATGGGTGCTTCCAGACAGGCGATACCTAGAACTACCAATCAAACGACAGCTCTTCTGTCTTTCCCTCAACAGATTTTCTGTGGTAAGAAAAAAGATGGCAGAAGTGGCGGGGAAACATGGGAGCATTGCAATAGTAAAATGTCATCTGGACCCTCTTGTGAATGAAGCGGTTGCATAATAAAAGCCTCCTATGGAAGCACCCTAGCTCTGCTATGATGTTCTTGAAAGTTAGGTACTCTGTAGCTCCCTTCATGTGTTACTCACACATAGGGGACTTCATGGATTGCAGAGGAAATGGGGTAGCTCTGTTATCTCCACTCTTAGGCCTTTTCCGCACCAGCCATTTCCCTCGTGGCTGCCCCTGCCTGCTCGCGGAGAGTCCGCATGACGCACAGGGCATCCCGTGAGCAGGCAGGGACCAGCCCTCCATTTTCCCCGGAGTTCAGGGAATGCAATTATCCTGATTCGTTCCCTGCTTGCGGGAGGGAAGCAAGATGGGCGGCTGGTGTGGCCACCCATCCCGGCTACAGCCGCGCTTACCTGCGAGTAAGCACTGCTTCAAAAAGGGCATGGAGTGCACAAAGTGGCTCTGTGCCCAGCAGGGGAGGGGAGTGGCAGTCTAAGGTGACCAGATCGCCCTGGATTTCCCCGTCCTAACCGGGAAAACTGGGGCAATCCGGGCCGACAGGGAGGTGGCGGGGGCAAACCGGGGAAAGGATCAGCTCTCCTCCTGCCCTAAAATGCCCGCATTGCTCCCAGGCCTGGGCAAGAAAGAAGTGCTCAGCGTTAGGGAGCGTCAACAAATTCCTTGTCTGGTGGCTAACTGCTTTAGCCACCAGACAAGGAATTTGTTGACGCTCCCTAACGCTGAGCACTTGTTTCCTGCTGAGGCCGGGGACCAGCGCTGGCATTTTAAAGCAGGCTCTTCCTCCTCCTTTGCCTGCTGCTGCTGTTGCTGTTCCTCAGGTACCTCCAGGGAGCCCAGGAGCAGGGCAAGAAGGGTGAGGGGCTGCAGGGGGTCACGTGGCAGTGGAGGAGATCGGCGGTGGCAGCGGAGGACCTGGTAGGTCTGGGCTGGGTTTTTTGGGGAGTGGGTGGCTTGGTGGGGGGGGGGTTGTTTCGGGTGGCGGGGGTGGCGGGGGGTATCTGCTTGTTGGCCGCATGGCGGGTGGCCTTTTTAATTTTTTTATTTTATGTTCGGGGGGGGGCTTCTTTGGTGGGGTGGCCATTTTGGACCAGGATTTTGCTTTCCAAAATCTGGTCACCCTAGGTGGCACCAGTTTTGCCACCCCCAGGAGGGCAGGGAGGGGGTGGGGGCCCACGCAGGGGTTGTTTTGTTTAAAAAACTCACCTTTTGCGCACAAGCGATTGTGCCCTCCTCTTTGTTTTAAAAAGAAAAAAATAGCGGGTGTGAGTAGCGACAGGCCGGGAGAAGCCAAGCCCGTCGCATACTGGTGCGGCCTCTTCGCAGCAAACCCGGAAGTGCCCCTTTGGTGCGAAAAGGGCCTTAATCTCATGCAGTTTCCTTACCTCCATCCGCAATGTCCACGCAGTGGGCCTGTTCAGACAACATGCTAAGCCATGGTTAGGTCACTAACCCTTTTGCAGCAAATTGTTAGTGACTGAGGTTTAAACTGTGGTTATGTAGCCACCATGGTTAGAAATGGTTCACACAACATGCTAAATCATGGTTCACACAACTTACTAAGCCATAATAACCCTGTTCAGACAACACACTAAGCCATGGTGGTTAAGCATTTTGAGTTAAACATTATGGCTTAGCGTGTTGTGTGAACCATCACTTAGTGTGTCTTGTGAACCATTCCTAACCATTCCTCTAGTGGGTGCTTTGGAGTGCAACTTCCCCTGCACAAGGTAGGATATCCCGAGATATTTCAGAAGAATCGGGATTCCAGATTTTTTTATAGAACAGAATTACCGGGAGAAGGTGCAGTAGCCGTGCAGGAGGTTAACGACATCATCAAAAGGACCTGCGAACTTCCGTGAGTGGCCTGTCGTGAGCGTGCCTTATTTCACTCGTGTGAAGAAGCTTGATATAGAGCCATCATGATTAGTAGCCTTTGATAATCTTATCCTCTATGAATTTGTCTGATTCCCCTTTAAAGCTGTTCAAGTTGCTGGCCATCAAACATAGACCATTTCTGAAATACATCCAAATAAATGCAGCGCTTATTTATCAGCATTTACTAATGTGTGAAACATCAGAAATTGCAGGGGGAAATGTGACTTTAAAAGGAGGGAATATGGAGGAGGTTTGTACTGCTGAGTCAAAAACATATTTAAAGCAGACACTCACCTGCATGGAAAACTGCAGCCCACCTCGGAACAGGGCTCCCCCCCCCCTTTCACCCCAGAATTTCCTAGTGATGAATTAAAAAGACCGAATGTCAGAGTCCAAAATTCCTCTCTAAAGGTCTCGCATAAAATAAAAATATTTTCATTCTGCGGAAGGGAGATATTTAATAGCAGGCTTATCAAAATAGATACCCGAAACCTGTCTCTAAATTAAGCAAAACACACTGGGTGGTTTCTTATTCTTTAAGTATGGGTTGAGAAGACCAGAAGGCGGAATGTTTTTGTTTGGTATTCATTTCATTTCATTTCATTTCATTTCGTGGTTGTTGTTTTACATTAGTTTGTAGTTAAATATTGGAAGGGAATCTACATTATATCCCATGGAAGGGGACCACTGTGGTAGAGGCGAGTTTGGCTTAGAAGCTGGGTAAGTCAATCCAAGACTGTGAAGACTGGGAGAGGATCACTACCAAGATCGCATTAGAAGTTCAGAAATGTAGGGCATGATCCACAAACTCTGATATTCACACAACCAGTGTGATGCTCTGGCTTGAACACCCCCAGGGACCATACAACAGCCACACAACACCAAGGCCCTTTCCACACCAGGCTGTTTGCCTGGGATGGTCCCTGGCTCGTTCCTGTGCACCGATGGTGTGTATTAGGTACCTCCAGGATCGCCCTTCCTCCCTCCCTCTACACCTCTATGGTGTAGAAATGGCCCAACACAGGCAGTTTAGTCCTGTCAAACACCAGGTGTACAAGAATCCATATAGTATTGTCCACCATGGCTCTCTGACCTGTCAGAGCACTCACAGCAACCCCCATAATGAGTCACAACTCTGTGATGTCATTCCTCCAATAATTGCATAAACCAATGGCAACTGCTGTTGATGGGCCAGGAGATGAATCTATTGTGCAGGAATTGTGTGTGTTGTGTGTGTGTGTATTTGCAAGAAATAGGGAGAGAACTACAGAGTTTCAGGAACACACTCTTAAGTGTTATGTTGAATCAGTAAGGATCTCAAACTTGTCTCTTTGTCAAGAAAAACAACCCTCTTCACAGTTCCCTAAGAATCTTTCAGGGCTTGTGTCCAACAACTGCTTAACATCTTGTTCACTTGAAGATAGATCGGTAGTTTCCAAATCGTGTTTCCAAATCACCAGGGGCTGCCAAGAAACCTATCAGGTTCTTCTTTTACAAGATTAGTAATGGCAGACACATTTCCCAGAATGACAACTTGCCTGCCATTTCCAATCTCTCCTTGCAATGTGTAGCCACAGATAGGAACATAGGGACTGGGGAAGCTGCCTTGTGCTGAGTCAGGATATTGCTCCACCTAGTCCAATGTTGTCTACACCAGGGATACAGAACCTCTTTCAGCCCAAAGGCGAAGTTCCCGAGAAGCTCTTGGGAGGGCTGCATTCCTGTGGGTGGGACCAAAGGCAAAACTGGGCAGGGCCATTCATTCCAGAAATGCCAGCATATATTAGCTTAAAGTTCTTACTGCCAGTAAGCATTTCAGCCTTTTAGGGCGCAATCCTGTGGTCATTACCATCAGCCTCCAAACTCCTATGCAAAGCAACCTTCACCTCTGTGCTCCAGCCCTCCCTGCATTCTGCTAGATGGGTGATTTCTCCCCTCTAGCAGCAGTGCCTCAGAGAGGGAGGGAAGGAGGTGGGGTTAGCCATTGGAAAGAACATACGGCAGCCGACCTGATAACCCCCTCTCTCCGCCCCCGGGAATGCCTCTTTTTCTCCATCTCTGCACTCTTAGGCTGACCATATGAAAAGGAGGACAGGGCTCATGTAACTTTAACAGTTGTAGAGAAAAGGGAATTTCAGCCAGGGTCATTTGTATGCAATTAGTTCCTGGTGAAATTCCCTCTTCATCACAACAGTTAAAGTTGCAGGGGCCCTGCCTTCTTTTGTATAGGGTCACTCTAGTATAGTGCATGCACCTTTAACTGTTGTGATCAAGAAAGAATTTCACCAGGAACTAATTGCATACAAATGATGCCGGCTGAAATTCCCTTTTCTCTACAACTCTTAAAGTGACATGAGCCCTGTCCTCCTTTTCATATGGTCAGCCTATGCACTCTGCTATGCAAGTGTGGAGAGGTAGCCAGTGCGGTTCTCTCTGCACCAGCTACGAGGGGGAGGGAGAGGGGAGTGTGGTTTCTTGGTTCCAGCTCAGAGCTCTGTCTACAAATTTGGAGCCAGGAAACTAAACAATCCTATGTCCCTCCAGATGCCGTCTAGGGGAAATAGGATTGCTGTCTTAGAACGAGGAGGGAAATGGCACAAGAGCTGGAAAACCACTGAACGATCGGTGGTCTGGGGAAAGGGGTGGGGTCCCCAGAGCACCAGAAAAAAAGAAAACATTAGAAAGGGCACAGGTAGGGTGATGTGGGGAGAACCATGTGAAAATGCCTTTCCTTCAAGTAACCACTGGGATCCTGCAATGGGGACCTGAGTGAGCTACTTGTCAGGGGTCCTCCCTGCCTCCCTGCCTCCCTCTAGTGCTACCTATGTTTCTAGCAGCAGCAGGCTTGAACTCAGCATGCTATGTTCACCACATCAGAGGTGATAATAGGAACTGGCCCCCAGAAAGAAACTTTTGTATTTTAGTTTCATCTTCACACAGTGTTGTTTTTAAAGGTTTTTTGCACATTTATTATTATTTCCAGCTGTAGTTTTAAATTATCTGGAAACCTATGGATAAGTAATCTGTTTTTCAGGAATGCTTCCTCCCATCTGAGTCATGAGAAGAGGGGGAATAAGCATTGAGTAAGTCTTTAGCTTGGTTTTCTTTCATCAGCCTGATAGGGACAAGCACCACATTTGTCTATTCCTGAGGCAATGATATAACTTCCTTCATGGCTCTGGAAAGAGTCAAGATTGATTTGCAACCTCAGGCACTTTGGAGCGCTGCTCTGTCTTAGTAGTACCAGTTTTCAGTGTCCAGGCCTAGCTGCAGAACTTGCAAAGTATCACTAAAGAAAGCTGCCTTTTGTCATGTGCAGAGTGTTTTTTAGGGGTGTGCGTCGGATTGGGTCCGATCCGCGATCTGGAGCCAATCTGACCAAAATCAGATAAAATTATCCGATTCCGATCCCGGCTTCTGGATCGTCCGATCTCATCCGAACCGGCCCGAAAGGACTCGATCCAGTTTGGATAAGATTGGAGGATCGGACCTCCTCCTCCCCCTCGCGCTCCTTACTAGCCAGGGCCATCTGCTGCCGTCCGCGGCCCTCTTCTACTGAGAAACAGGTTTTGCGGCCTGCCTCTCAGTAGCATGCCGGGTGATGGCGGCACCTGGCTCACTACTGAGAGGCAGGCCACGAAGCCTGTTTCTCAGTAGAAGAGGGCAGTGGATGGCAGCGGACAGCAGCAAATGGCCCCAGCAGGTAAGGAGCGGGCTTACCTGCTGGGGCCGTCCACTACCATTTGTTGCTGCAGTGGACGCCAGCGGATGGCAGCGGATGGCTCTGGCAGGTAAGGAGCGCGAGAGGGAGGAGGGGGCTTACCTGCCAGCGCCATCCGCTGCCGTCCGCTGGCGCCTGTGGGTGGCAGCGGATGGCAGTGGACGGCCCCGGCAGGTAAGGAGCACGACGGGGAGGAGGGGGAGGGTCTTACCTGCCAGGGTGCCCACTTCTGTCCGCTGCTGCGATCTACTGAGAAACAGGCTTCGCAGCCTAGTTCTCAGTAGACCGCCGGGTGATGGCACTCTACTGAGAACTAGGCTGTGAAGCCTGTTTCTCAGTAGATCGCAGCACCGGAGCGAAGCGGCCGCCCCGGCAGGTAAGGAGCACTAGAGAGGAGGCAGGAGGGGGGCCCCACTTATTTGCCGGGGCGGCTGCTTCCCTCCTGTGCTGTGATCTACTGAGAAACAGGTTTTGCGGCCTAGTTGTCAGTACAGCGCTGGGTGATGACATCATCACCCGACGCTCTACTGAGAACTAGGCAGTGAAGCCTGTTTCTTAGTAGAATGGAGCAGCAGATGGCAGTGGATGGCCCCGGCAGGTAAGGAGCGCGAAGGGGTGGGGGCTAACCTGCTGGGGCTGTCCACTGCCACCTGCAGGCGCCCGCGGGCACCAGTGGACAGCAGCAGATGGCCCCGGCAGGTATGGAGCACAAGTGGGGGGGAGAGGCAGGGAGGGAGGAGTTAGGCCCCCACTCACCCACCCACCGCCATGTTTTCGCCATAGGCTTGCATTGGGAAAAAGCTTTCTTTCCCCCAATGCAAGCCTATGGTGAAAACACCCAAAATGGGGGCCGATCCAAGGGACCTCCGATTTTATCCGAACCAATCCAGGACAACATTGGAGGTCCCAATCTGGGTCCCGATCCAATCTGGGGGGTCCCTGCACATCCTTAGCGTTTTTCTCTTGGTGGCTTAAGGATGGGCGGACTCCGCTGCGCTTTGTTTGCACTCTGCTTGTTGGACTCCCCCTGGCGTGCATGTGGGGCAAACTGCCAGATGGTCCATGGGTGCCCAGCAGGGGCTTGCATCTTTTTCCTTTTTATCTATGCACCACAATTTACGCAAATTTGTGGTTGGGAACATTTACAGAAATTGGGATTTGCACAAAATCACGGCCATAAATAACACAATTTGCATAGAAATACAGGCAGAAAAGACCATTTATGTCTGCAGTTTTTGCACAAATTGTGCTATTTATGGGTGCATGTTGAGTTCAGCCAGCGCAGGTATCTGTGCGCTGGCATCCGGAGCTCTGAGCTGGCAAAAACTCACCTAGCTCCAGCCCCAAAACAGATTCTTCCAACATCCTTAGTGCTGAGTAATTATACTGAACTTCCACCCACACACGTTGCTTCCAGAATCCAACCCTTGAGCACCTGGCCAGCCCCACCACTTCCGTTCCACAAGCAGCCCCTACTGCTTGTGGAAGGAAGATTTAGCTAGATTGACCATATGGAAAGGAAAACAGAGCTCCTATATCTTTAACAGTTGTATAGAAAAGAGAATTTCAGCAGGAGTTATTTGTATGCATGCAGCACCTGGTGAAATTCCCTCTTCATCACAATAGTTAAAGCTTCAGGAGCCCTGCCCTCTTTTGTATCTGCAAAGGATCCCAGAATGCACCTGTTAGATCACACATTGTTCTGTTGGCACTGTAGTTGTGTTACATGTACAATAGGATGCTGACTTCATGTTGGAACAGTCAAATCCTGGCTTCATAAGCCAATATACTCACAAGCTTTCTGCATTCACATGTAGCTCCTTTGTTCTCACTTTGCTCCTCTTTTTGCACAAGTGGGGAAACAAGACAAGTAGCTGCAGTTAACCAAACTTTCCTTTTTTGTCCAAACCAGAAAATGATGGTTAATGGCATTGAAACAAGCCTGGATATGAAGCAACACATTGAAGCTGACTTCTGAATCCTGGCTGATCTGGAAGCCTTTAACCATATTTCCTAGTTCGGCATAATGGAAAGCTATGGTTCTGTGGTTTCCTGGTTTGTATTTCTGCTTACACAAAGGAAGGAGTGAAGTGGGAACAAAGAGATGGCATTCAGGCACACAAAATGCATGAATATCCTAGCTTCTTAAGCCAGGATTTTATCATTCAAATGGTGCTGATATGGTGTTATGTATGGCTGACATAAACCTGACTTTCCCCCACTGGTCTTTCCAATCATGTCAGTAAAAGGAACACATGGCATGACATCATGAGCTTCTTTACATGAGTGATTTATTGCACACTCATAATTGGCCACCCATGGAAGTTTGCGGGTCCTTTACATGACACCATCAACCTCCAGGACATCTTCCATCTCTTCCCCCAGGAATCTTGCTTTTAAAAAGATCATGTGGATAATGCACTATTTAAAATTATCACACAATATCACGGGCAACTAGATGGCACTGTTTTGTTTAACTTTATGGAGCATTTTGAAGGGGGGGGGAGTTTTCAATTACAAATCATGTGGTCGCCATCTTAAGGAGACCATAGTCAACATAGAAAGCCCCCAGCAGAAGAAGAAATGGTGAGGTTGTGGGGGGTTGCCTTACTGTAGAAATGCTACATAATGTTAAGCCACCCCAATCCAATTCATTGGCAGCAGGGAAATACTGCATATGAGACGCCATGTGTTTGTTTTGTAAGACATTGCTTGGAAATGGAGATGTAGATTAATAGCCACTTAATGTCTCCAGTAATATCTACGTGTCTCTAAGCCTGCACTCTTATACACGCAGGATGCAATCCTATGAATATTTAGGCAGAAAAAATCCTACAACTCCCAGCATTCCTCATACATAACATACATACATAAGAATGTGGTCTTATGTATGTTTAAGACAGACTTTTTTCTGTCTAAACATACATAAGATCACGCTCTTAAACTCAATGGGACTTACTGAGTAGACATGCATACAGTTATGCTATGTCTTCAAGAGACTGAGAATCGATCAGGTTGTGTCTAACATCCAGTTCAATGTTAGGGAAAGCAAGGCCTACTAGTAGTTCAGCAGAGACAACATTTTTTGTAAAGTTCAGATGACATTTGTATTATTTAAAGGCAATGGTGGTTGGATGATAGCGTTTGAGTTAGCCCAGTTTCTTGGTTATTCTTTGATCTGAAATGCTGATGTATCAAATATTCTACTGGAGCAGAGAAGGAAGGAAGAAAGAAAGAAAGGAGGCATAAAAATAAACTCCAGCTAATGGAGGAGAATAAAAGAATTTTGGATAATGAGTAGCCTTGAGCAAGTTATTCAGCTTTTCTGTGCCTTCGTTCATTATCTGCAAAACTGGGATATTGACATGAACATGTGGATAAATTCACTGATGGCTGTGAAATTTCATATATTTTGAGTATTGGGGTCAAGAAAATAAGATGACTAGAATTGTGCTGATGAGCATAGAATGTGGCATCTAATGCAGAATGATAGTTGTGGTGGAACTATAAGAATCAGAGCTTCCAGATTAGCATTGAACATATTTCTAACTCCATCAATTAATCAAAGGCCTGGCAAAGATAGTCTTCTTTTTCTTTAATAAATGTTAATGGTTGTACAATATCAATCAATGAGTTGGGGATTTCTCTAGAACAGGGGTGGGCAACTTTCAGTCCTCCAGATGTTTTGGCCTACAATTCCCATCATCCGCCGTGCTGACTAGGGCTGATGGGAGTTGTCAACAAGTTGCCCACCTCTGCTGGGTCTAGGAGTGCTTTAACTCATCTCATTCCTGCTAGATAGTAATGACAAATTCTCCCAGAAGGTGGTGGTGAGACAGTTCCAACTCCTTCCTTGATACTGTTCTGCTGATTAATCCTGCTAGCCCAGAAGCTGAGGAATAATATATATTAGGTTTCAAGTTCCACTCTGTTCCTCATTCTAGGCAGGAAAGTTCCTACCAGTGGGAGACAGGTCTCTAATAGTTCCCTGCTGACTTCATTTCACCTTAGCAAACTGATATCTGGCTTTTCATTTTCCATCTTGAAAACATGTCTAGGGATTCCATGCTGAAAGGAAATCATTATTAAAAACTGTCACTGCAGTACAGGATCTTTGATACTCATCTTGCATTCCTGTCCAAGTTGCTTGTTGAAAAGGTGCCTCTAGTTAACTCTGTTGAAGAAGTGTTCAAAATGACCTGAGCCAGGAGAAACATTGGACATCTATGACCAAAATCATCATCTTCTTCTTCTTCTTCTTCTTCTTCTTCTTCTTCTTCTTCTTCTTCTTCTTCTTCTGGAGTTTAATGGTGAAACAAGGCCTGAAGGCCCTATTACCACCACCTACTACTGTCTGCTTTCCCTGGTAAATGAATTACAAATTACCAACTAGCTTACTAGAGTGCAAACATTGCCATAAAGCAGAAATTACACAGGAACGATACTCTGGGATCTTAAAGAGAACACACCCCTTATCTTCCTTAAGAAATGACCAAAATCTTCTGACTTTTCCAAGGCTTTTAAATACACGTCTATGTGAAAGAAATGGAATCGTGGCCTACAGGACTTTTCTTTTTTTTCTTTAACACACACATATCCTCGTTGGGCCATTTTTCCAATCTAAATGGCTCCCCCAAGTGGCTATTTGCCTTGATAAGGACAACACATGGGTTCCTATGTGTTTCCCCTAAAAGAGCAAATAGCAGCTTCTGAGGGGCTATTAGGACTGAGGAAACGGCACTAGGAGAAAGGGTAACACTTTTCTCCAGCATGGGGACCCTAATCTATTTTGAGGGCTAGTTGGAAAAGTCAGGAGATTATGGATTGATTATGGATCCCCAACATCTCTTCTAGTTTAGCTTCCAAACACCAGCTGAAATAAGCTGGAAGTGCTCCTTTGCCCATGAAGAGATCACTCAACAAATTCCTCTGGCCACTAGGTGGAGAAAAGGGGCAAAAGGAGGTTGGGGCTGAAATGTTTAATGGTTTTTCTGATGATCATTAAACAGATCTGGGCCCTGCCCTTAATTGGAGTATGCTGCATGGAGACACAAAGGAGCTGTATATATTAGGCTGATGCTAGCTGAGGACTGGCTCTTCTCCACCATGTCATTTTCACAAGAGTAAGGGTATTAGTCTTGACATGCTGGCCCAGTTCCAGGGTAGATAATTACAGTCCCTTCAGCCTCCTTAAATCCTCCTTGTGGTTTCAGCTGGATTTGCTCTCCACTGCTTCTTGTCACTAAAGAGATGCCTACATTTTAGGGGTGGGTGAAATTATGCCTCTCCAGGAGCGGTTTTCATATGACCGTTATTTATAGATCTGGGTTTTGCTCTAAACGGAACTAAACCCTGGTGCTTTTGTTTCAAAGAATGGATTTCTGTCTCAATTTCATGGGCATGTTTTATTTTCCAAAAGTGGCATTCGTCTTAGGAAAACAGATGGCTATTAATTATTGTGGTTTTAAACTATTGCTTCTGAGGTCTATATGGAAGCCAAAAGCAACATCTCCATGAAATATGGTGACATCAGGGGCATATATTATCAACTAATACAGATGTTCCAAACCAGTTCTGCAGGCATGATTTCATCCTTGGGTTTAATTATTATGGATATGTATCGTATCAGGTCCGATGTCCGATAACAAACCAATAAGGTTGTTATTGGACAGCTGATGACCGATAACGATAATTTCCTTAGGTGGCCCTATCTGATCGGATCCAATATCCATATGTCCGATAACTATCGGACATATCGGATTTTCAGACTGCCATTTCTGGTGTTTCCCCATAGGCTTGCATTGGGGAAAAGAAAGCTTTCCCCCAATGCAAGTCTATGGGGAAAAACACTGGGCCGGCACTCCCTCCCCCCACTCGCACTCCTTACCTGCTGCTGCCACTGGGGCTGGTCTGTACTACTGCGTGCGTCTCTGTACTGAGGAACAAGCTGTACTACTCGGCGCGTCTCTGTACTGAGGAACAAGCTGGAAAGCCTGTTTCGCAGTAATAAAGACCAGCACCAGTGGTGGGGAAGGCCACAGGTAAGGAGCGCAAGTGGGGGGGAAGGGAGGAAGGGGTTCCCCTTACCTGCGGCCTTCCCCGCTGCCGCAGCCGGTCCATACAACTGCTAAAGAGCCTTTCCAGCCTGTTCCTCAATACAGAAATGCGCTGAGTGATGACGTCATCACTCAATGCGTCTCTGTACTGAGGAACAGGCCAGAAAGCCTGTTTTGCAGTAGTAAGGACTGCTGCTGCCGCCGCCAGGTAAGGAGGGTAAGTGGGGGGAGGGAGCGCGAGTGGGGGGAGAGAAGGAATGCTGGCCCAGTGTTTTTCCCCATAGGTGTGCATTGGGGGAAAGCTTTCTTTCCCCCAATGCAAGCTTATGGGGAAAACACCTGAAATGGCGGTCAGTAATAGGATCCGAACTTCCGATATTTATCGGATATCAGATCCAATCAAATCAGGGTACCCCCGATATGATCGGATCCAATATTTTTAATATCGGATCCAATATTTCTGGCCGTGCACATCCCTTTTAATTATGTCTGTAATTATTTCTAGTGCACATGCCTATGTTAAGACATATTAGATGCTTCCTCGTTCTTGCAAGGCAAGGCAGAGATCGTACCTACATTCTAGCATCCGAATGTGGAAGCCTAATTGGTCCTTTTAAACTTTGGTACTTTTTGGATCCAGCTCACAGAACCAGTTGCCAGATGACAGAAAGATTGAATCCTTTGGCTGAACTTTATTGGACCTATTATGTTCTAATGGCCCATCCCCACCTGTTCCATGTTAACCAGTTACAGTATGATTGGCTACCGTAAGTCTCCCAGGGAAATTATGCACGTTTTGAACCAGATGTCCATGTGATAGGAGGGTGTGCTGGTTTAGATTTGTCTCCTGGTGTCTTGTTTAACTCACCTGTTTCCTTCTATGTTTTACTGTACAGGAAGTTAGAGTTGTATCCCAGCAACCTACTTGGAGCTCCAGTCTTGAATGTCCTGCCATCCCACCCCCATTCTTGGCAACTGCAAAGGGGGTTGCTACATATGAGCAGCTCCCCATGTACAGGCACTCCATGTGATTGGGACCCCTGATAGCTCCAGAGATCCAAGGCCAGATCTGCACCTTGTGTCAAATCATTACAAATGTGAAATAAAAAGCAGGATATAATACTATGAACGCAGTATATGGAATGTGGACTGTGCCCCAACAGTTATCATTGCACTTCAATACCACTATAAAGAAGTGGTGTAGATCTAGCCCAAATGTGTAGGACTACCCATTTGGAAATGCCAATGTGGCTGTGCCAGTGGGGCATGAGTGGAATGCAACACCTGGGCACATTTCCATCTTGTTACCTGGCATATGGACAGTTGAGCCATTCAAAATGAGTAAGACATCAAGGTACCTTCTTCTAACCCCTAGTGCTACCAGAAGGCATTTTGCAATCTTCTGTGTCTGCATTACACAATGGGAGAGAGGGACATCATCGGATCTGCTGCATTATTGTGTGGGATCCTGTGTGCTGAGCACTGTCTGAACCACACACTGCTTCATTGGTGCCACTACAAATGTCATCATCCCCCAAGCAACCACTGGGGTTGCTTGTGCTGTCTTGCCAGTCCGATTGATTAAAATATAGCCATGAATAATCACATAATTTCTATTAAGTACAGACTGGGGAAACGGTTCGCTGACATAACATCATTATCACTCAAGGTCATATCAACAATGGGGCGAATCCAGCATCTGCGTACTGTCCTACTTCACATTCGTATTTCATTTTTTAAGAAATTACCTAAAACTGATGGATGGCACCTGCCCGTAAAAACACACTGACTATTGTCAGAAGCTGCTCAGACTCGAACCAGGAATCTTCAGTTCTCTGGGCAGCTGTTCCATGTAGTGAGCCATCAAGAACCATAGCTCAGAACAACTTTCCTGGCAATGAAGTCTTTGCCAGCTCTTCTTGACTGGTCTCACTCACCTCAATTGGCTTTCTTGGACAGGAAAGGCTATCAAACGCTTCCTGTTTGGGCTGGGACCTTGCCTGGCTTTAGTTTTCAGCTCGCCTCTGACAGCTGCCTATCACTCAGTCTTGACAAATATGAACAAGCCAGAGGTTGTGTTAGCGGCGGCACCTGGTGCTTCCTGTCATGTGTTTCTATACTGCTGAGCTGAAAGCGCAAGAAGCAGTCATGCGGACATGCCCAAAGTGTGATGCATCCAGTGGATTTCATGACTGCTGAAACCCACCTTAGCAGGTGCTGGAGATACTTTTCTGTAAGGTATGCTCTGCTCTCTCTGTACAGGTTGGCCCCCATGGTGTCCATCTGCTCAGCCTCCCTGGTGTCAGTCTCTGGCAAGAAATTCCACACATGCCTTCTATTTAGGAAAGAACACAAGCACATGTTATCTTACGCCTCTGGAATTTTACAGTTCTTTAGCATGTTAGTTTAGGCATAATTGGCTCGCGGGGTCGCTTGAAATGTGTCTCTTGACACAAACTTCTTTAAATTGAGCTTTGGGCTGTTCAGTGAATGCGAAGCATTAGATTGCAAACGTACCTAATCCATTCCTCCTCCCCCATGACTAGAAATCCTGTGGTTAAAATAACACAGCCTCTATTCAGAGCACAAACTTAGAGCCGCCAGCCGAAGCAGGATTGAGGGAACTCTCGGCAGATGAGTCCATTTGGGTGGCTTTTTTTGTTTTAATTCTGTTTTAAAGTCCTGCTTCTTCTGTTCCATGAGAGGAAAGCAAGGTGTCTCCCATTTGCAGTCAAGGTAATGATTTGCCACTCTCTCTCTCTCTCTCTCTCTCTCTGTGTGTGTGTGTGTGTGTGTGTGAATGAATGTGAATGTGTCTGCAAAAAAATGTGACCATGAATATCATGATTCATACTGTGAGAAGCCGAATTAAAATAAAGCGCTTCTTTTATGGAAAAGTCATCAGGACTTGGAGCTGTTCTGATGCTCTTATGAATCTTTCTGTATGTGCAAAGTCAGTGCACGGAGTGGATAGTAATTCTGGACCGGTCATTCTGGGTCACATCGAGAAGAGTCTCTGTGTTAGGAAACGAACAGGACAGTGTCCTGGGTGTTGTTACGATGAAGTCCGTCTAATGCTCCACTACAGCCTGCTTTTTCTTGGTTGCATAGGAAGGGTAGTCCCTCTCCAGGTCTGCCTGACCAGTGTAATCCTTGTGCCAAAGGCGAAAGCTGTGCCTGACTTGATCACACTAGCTGTGTTTACAGTGTATGTCTTAATGCTGTTATAGTAACAAGACAGCCCTGTGTTCTGGAGTGTTTCTTTAATAGAGCCTTGCCAGATAATTAAGCCCCTCTCTGTCCATGGGGCTGCTTTCAAAGACACAGTGAGGGTTCGCTTCTGATGAAAACCTCTTTTATACTGAAATGCAAATAACAAAACCGCGTTGCAAATGCCATTCAAAAAGAACTCTATACATAGCACTCAGCTATGCAAACACTACCTGCTCCTGACTTCTCTCCATGCTGTGCAGAAAATGAGAGGGAAATCTTGAAGCCCTTTCTGGTTCGTGACTGGAAATCAGTGGCTACAATCTTCAAATGTATTTATACAGGAAAACAAAGGAATTGCTTCACTAACTTTTGAAGGCGGCTTCCCCATAGTTGTCACATCTTCCGACACTTCCGCGTGTGTTTGCCCAAATGATATCTGTGTGGTATGACACAATGCTGTTGCGGATAAAAGCGTCATCTACGAGGGCTTACTGAGCTTCCCACCCCCTCTGTAAATATGTAGATATTATCCACCTCACCCCCCAAGAGATCCAAACACCTCCCTTCAAAGAATAGCATTTCTGTAGTGGGCAAATCGCATTATTTCACCACTCACATTATTCGATGCAGAGAACATGCAATTCTTCCACCAGACTATGCTAATGTTACTAATGTAATTGCCATGCATCATGTGGCTCTGCAACATGCACCCACCGCAAGTTCCTCATAAACTGTGTTGTTGAACAAATGATGTACCGATTTGTGAACATTTTAGCCGCCTCTCCATTTTGCTCCATGTTCAGAGGTAAGTGGATACCATTCTAAAGATGAACAAGAGGGAAAGGAGGTTGCCTTCATGCTCTGTTTTTAACATCTGGCTGGCCACTGTTGGAAAGATAATCCTGGACCAAATGTTTATGCAGCAGAGGCAACATAAGATCCATCTCTTCTAACGGTATTATTTTATTGCTAGACGAATGCAATTCTCTCCGTGCTTTCATTTGGTGTGGAATATGCTTTTTAGTTTGTTGCATATTACAAGCACTCACTGGCTAGTGCCTGTTACATCGTTCTGATGAGCAACATTTTGTTTTTGTTTTTCAAACCAACTTCTTTAGAGGTTGAACACTGAACTTCGTATGACTTCAGCACTGGACTGTTTGTGTAGCCTTATAAAGAAAAAGCTGTGAACCACCACCAGCACTCTTGTCCTCAATATCACGAATGTCGGTTTAATGAATTTTCTCTCTGTACTCCACTTTTTATGTTTTGTTTTAAAATTTAATTCTAGAATGTGCACTCCATTCATCTCACATTTCCAAAATAAATAGGCGGTTGGCAGGGTATTTCCCTTTCATTGATCCCACCCCACCCCACCCCCCACACACATGCATCATGGTTTTATCCTGTATAGCAACATTTGCCTCCTCCCCTCCCTATCCATTGCATGAAGACACATTATCACACTCAAAGTATTTGACTGGAGCTAAGAGCCCATATATTTTAAAATGCAGTGGGTTGGATCTAGCTTCAGTGAGTTGATCTCTGCTCCCATTGAAATCAATGGGACATATCCCTTTAAGTGGAAACTAAGAGATAATTTAGTCTGGATCCTACATATTGCTTTTGAGCACCTGGCATCAGTGGGTTCTTATTAGATCCAGTCAGTGTTGGTATTTGTGGCTGCTTCTTTGGTTCCTTTTTTGGGGAAAGCTTGATGTGGCTGCACCATATAAACAATGCAGCGCCACTGCGTAGCCACAATGGCATCTTCAGAGCACATAGGCAAGCCCCAGGGGTGACACTGAAGGCCTACAACAGATATGCCCATAAAGGAGCTCCCAATCACGGGTTCCTTCAGGATAGCAATTCAGGGGTTTCAGGAGGGAGAAAAGAGGTACCTTGCTCCATTTCTTCCCACTTCCTGTGTGTGCTTGCTGCTCTGTCCACTGTCCATTTGCAGATTTCCCCCTCTGCCTCCTCCAAGTCCATGTTTTCCCTTTTGCTCCCCAATTCCATTCCCTATATGGGAATTCTTGGTATGCACACAAACCCACATCTGTGTGGTATCGCACGTTCCTGGTGACATGATTGCACATACAGCTAGCAAGAGCTAAAATGGTTTTAAAAAATCTCACCTCTCCTCCACACAGTTACTTTGTATGTGTGGAGAAGTTTCAACTATCTTCAACTTCACAAGTGTTTTGTGAATGGCCACTCTTCATAAAGGCACAAACCAATACATATTTAGATAGAAAAAAGCCCTACAATGCTGAGCTTTCCCCAGCCAGCAAGGAATGCTGGGAGTTGTAGGACTTTTCTCTCTCTAAGCATGCATAGGATTGCGCAACATGATGATCACCATCTGTACTTCATGTATTTCATTTCCCTCACAGTTTATAATTCCCTTTCCCCAACCGTGTGTGCATAAATACCTGTGCTTCAGTCTAATAAATACATCATGAATCCGCAGGAGTCAACTACAGTCTACGAATGCTATAATAAATGTGTTCGCCTTTGTGATGCCACCAAACTCTTTGTTGCTTTCGCTATTTTGATGAGGTGTCACTATTTTGATAAGGATGCAAGGTGTTCTCGTGCCAGCCAGTGGGCCATGGCAGGGAGTACACACAGCCTTAATGCCAACAGTACTTCTTCGTCTGTTGAGAGAAATGCTGCTTTCCCACTTTTGTGGTACAGAAATCGGATTGACCCTGAATACGGATCACCACTTTGCAATCATGCCCTGTATGTGGTAAGGGCTGTATGAGAGATGCAACACCAAGCAGATGTGTTCAGAACAAAGAAATGTGGTTTAGTTTCAGTATAGAAAGTCAAGCTGATGTCATTTTAGCTCCACGCAACAGTGCCAAGAATTTTCTAAGTTCCATATCAAGAGTAAGTTTAAAATACACACACACACAGAGAGAGAGAGAGAGAGAGAGAGAGAGAATTTGCTCATGTGGAAAAATGAACTTTTGTGGAAAATATTTATGAGAACCTGCCAGAGAAGTATGTTAGTCTTTTAAAAATGGCTTTGGATTACATATATAGACAAACAAGAGCCTTGTGTAAGTTTGTTTGCAAAACCTCCTGGTTTTTAAAAGTATCTTGCTGCCTTAATTAGTCCTCCTCCTCCTCCTCCTCCTAGGAAAATGGTACATTTGAGTTATGTTCCAGGCATTAATTCTTTAGGAACTGTGGAGTAGTTCTTCATAAGTGAGACCTTTCTTAGAAAGCACATTTTGGGGGGTTGGGTCAGGCAAATACGAGCTCTGTAGCTTTGAGCTTTGAGATTAGCTCATAGTGAGATTTGAGATTAGCTCATAGTGTTATTCAAGAGTCTCAAGGAATAGGAGTATGCTACCATCCCATCCACAAGGCTACTGCGCCCTTTACAGAAGAGTTTATGGTGGTTACTCTGGTAAAAGCAAAGGCAGATTGCCTACTCCTTGCCTGTTTTATTTCTTATTTATTTAAAAGATGACTAACCTACCTTTCAGAGCAAAGCCCTCCCAAAGCAGTTCGTAACAAAACTTGAATAAAATCACATATTTATTTCCAACCTTTTAATGAGAAGTAACAAATAGTACTTTATTTTTATTTACTACATGTCTTTATTATCCGATAACTAAAGTAATCTGGGTGATTAAGAGCCTCTTCACATAAGCGAAATAAGGCATGTGGGTCCTTTTGACATTGTCATTAACCTCCTGCATGTCTCCCACGCTTTCCCCTAGTAATTCCATTTTAAAAAAAAGATTATGCTGAAATATCTTGGAATGTCCTACCGTGTGCAGGGGAAGTTGCACCACAAAGCACCAACTAGAGGGTACTGTCCCTTTCAGGGCTATGAGCACCAAGAGGAGGGGAAGTTTTCCATTATAAATCACATGGGTCGGATCTACACACGAGGTTTTTGACGTTTTATAAGGGTTATGAAAACTCTTTGGGCCACATGACGCACTCCCTATAACGTTGTATATCTGAGGTTTTTTAAAACTCACTTCAGTTATATACAACGGTTTCACTTTTAATAAATCATTTTAAGTAAAATAATGTGTCCTTCCTTACCGTTTGTGATTCATGGGGGCAGAGCTTCCTTTACTGGTGCCCAAATGCTTAGCAGTTGATTGGTGGGGAAGAAAGAGGAAGTGGACCAGTGAACTACAACACCCACAATTCTTAGCCCTATACTCGCTAGGGAATGACAGAGGAACTAAGAAGGAAGTGGGTAACTGAACTACAACCCCCACAATTCCTTGCCCTAAACTCATTGAAAAACGAAAGAGGAAGAGACAGGGCAGAACAGTGTGTGACCGTACACACCGCTTTAAAGACAGAAGACTGTTCTCCTGTAATGTGAGTACTCAGTAATGTGGCCTAAGACGTTTTAGAACGCACCTATTTGGAACGTTTTAAAATACAATTTAAAAGGTTCCAAAGGAGTGTGTAGATTCCCCCATGGTCACCCCTCTCTGCCCATGTAATGTAGCCCATTACAATTGCGTGAGAGAAGCAGGAAGCAAAGCCTCGGTAAGAAAGCACGGTTTCCCCTTAATCTAAAGAAGCCCTTACAATAAAGGACTTCACTGGCTTTAGATGATGTCATATTGACAATACTATTTTTGACTATGTGTAAAATAGCTGTGGGAGGATCTAAAAAAATAATAATTCAAGAACCAGCATTTCTGAAACAGAAAACTATTCAAGATTCCTTTAAAAGTCAGTGCTGGTAGCTTTATATAGATTTCCCTGGGGAGAGAATTCCAAAGATGTGGGAGCACTTTCAAAAAGACCCTGTCTCTTGTATCTGCCAATCAAGAAGGGCCTTTAGTGTGGTGGCCCCTTTTCTTTGGAACTCCCTGCCCCTGGAGGCCAGACAGGTGCCAACACTGTGCTGCTTCCAGCGCCTCCTGAAAACAACTCTTTTCCAGGAAGCATTCCTTAACTGACCAGTCACGGTTTTTATAGGTATTTAAAATGAACAATTTAAATATGCAGTTTTAATCTTTTTACTCTTTTTTTCTTACGTTCACCACTCCAGAATCTATTTTAGATATGTATATAAATATTTTAAATAAAAATAAATAAATAAATAAATAAGGAGGAGCCATACAACTGTAGAAGGTACAGACTATCTGCATTAGTGCTTAGCTTGCTTACACTTGATAGCCTGTTCATGATAAAACCTAGGGCACAATCCTATGCCTATTTAGACAGGAAAACATCCTACAACCTCAGCATTCCCCAGACAGCCATGCTGGCTGGGCAATGCTGGGAGTTGTGAGACTTTTTCCTGTCTAAACAGGCATAGGATTGCACCCCTAGTCACCTTTGCATTTCTCTTCTGGAGATTAGAGGCTTGCAACTGGAACATTTTGTCTAAGCCACAGCAAGGGCAGTTCACCCATTTCTAGGGAGATGCCTAGCTTTTCAAAGATGCTGTGTGAAAGTCTTCTTTGGTTTCTGCCTTCACGTCTTTCAGGCACCATTATTGATCTAGGTCTGAATTAGTATTTCTAATGCCCCCTTCAGACATTTTCTGATGTGGTATTTAAACATAGTTTCCTCTAAAGATTTTCCTCCTTGGAGGAAAGAGTTGCATACAAACTGGCAATTAGATCCAAGCCAAAAGGAATCCATGGGCCACCCACCAGTTTAAATTGAAAGACTTTGATAATAAAAGAGTTGCAGGTTGGGCTGGCTGACACATTTTTCCACAATTTAATTTCTGATAAAGAAAAGGTTCGTCATCTGAACTGACTACATAAGCACATTATCCTCGTAGGAATGGTTGAAGCCACTGCCTAGTCATCCCTCATGTTCAGCCAAGCATCTTGTGATTATGTCAGTGTTGATTATTCTAGCTTTCCATCTCTCCATTTGCAGCATCCACTAGAAGACCTGGAAGAATAATCTGGCTAAACAAAGGGGATGTCCAGGGTAAAGGGCTTCAAGCTTTATACAGTTGCGACTGTGTGTTCTCCTCTAGATGTGTGCAAAAGGTGTCGATGAGAGTACACTTGGAGATATGCTCAGGAGTCATTTAATACGAGGCATGTTTAGGCACCACAAGGCTCAAAACAGGAGCTCTACATGTCTGCCATTCCCTACACCACCAGGGCTGCTGGCTGGAAGAGGCAACGAGACACAGTTACACAGGCTGGTGGCTCCGATTTGGGGGAAGGGGGCTGTGAATCCAATGCAAGTTTCAGTCAGAACCAGCCAGACCTCTCAAGGGTCTATCCAAGTGCCCTATCCCCCAAAGAGGTTCAACACCTTGGATAGCCCCTTCAGAGTTCTGGCTGGTTCTGCCTGAACCTCAGATTGAACTCAAAGCTCTACCAAAATGAGAGCCACCAGCCTCCACTGAAACTTACCACTACATCCCAGCATCTTCCTGGTAATCTGCCTGGGTATGTCTATTCTCTGTATGTACTCCATCGTATCTGCGAAGTGGCAAACCTTTGTTTACATGACGCAGCTGCCAGTCTGCACCAATCGTAGTTTCCGTCACAAAACTACGCATTTTCAAGGTCTCGTTTGACCATGTATTTTTACTTTGCTCCTCTGTCACCATAGTTGTTTGTGTGTGTGTTGGTGGTGGCTTGAGTGCAGCTTAGGATGCTTCACTTGGACACATGTCTGCACATGTGTGAAGCATCGTGAGACTGCAAGTAGAGGGCGTGATCCAGGTGAGTGTTTACGAATTGTCACCATGGCAACATTACACTACGATTTTGGGATGAAAGCAAGGACGGTAAATGTGCATAATGCAAAGAATCAATGAGCTGTAGCTGTGCAGTTGTGCAGATAAGGCTTTCAATGCTACAAAGTTGCGCAGAATTTTAAATTAAAATTACTTAGATAGTTCCACTGTCACTCAATCTTTGCTGTGCATTACCATCATGTAACAACCAGGCTGTGGATTTTCAGGGCAGAATAGTCTGTGTTGAATCCTGCCTTGTATTGCTGTTGTTGCCGCTTCACAACTGCAATACTGTGGGGTTTTGGGGTGAACAGCAGTAAAAGTGGCGCCATATAGACTGTCCCGCAGCCTCAGAGAGCCAATCCTACACACCTGCCTACTATAAGCCTTCCAAATTTGCTGCACTCCCTCAATCTGGTTTTTTATTTTACTGTGAGAGGCCACTTGGCTATCCATCTGTGCTGCCTGCCTACCTGCCTGCTCACCTGCTCAGTCCTAGGAGCTCAGTGTCTGACAAAGAATTTTTTGTCAGAGAGTCAAGATGTGTCATTCTCATTAATGTTCACCACGCAAAAGCCACTAAGTTATGATCCTGAGCAAACCCCACTGAAAAGACCAGAAGCTACATAGCTTTGGTGCTTTATACTCTACTTTGAAACTCTCTGGTTATAGTCATGAATCACTTTTTTTTTAAAGTGTGTAATAAGGACTACTAAAAGAGTTATCTTGTTCTGTAGAAATGAAAATAAACGGGGGAAATAATTTTACATGTATGTGTGACGTCATCAACATGGTTCTCCTTCTCCGCTCACGACACAAGAATGAGTCAAAATAACATCTACCCACAAAACTGCTGTTACTTTAGCCACATAACTGAATGCTATGATAAGTTCCCAAATTCATTTTTAACTCATGAAATGCCATGCTGACAGCTATTCTAATTAAGTGTTTTGTTACCTGGATGATAGAGTCAAAGAAGACCATGAATTTTTCTCAACAAATAGTTCTTCAGCCAGACTCCAAAGATTCGGTTTGTTATAGGGTCAAAGCTTTTTAATAGTTAAGAATGCTTTCAAACCAACAAGGACTAATCAAAAAAGGAGGCTAAGGGGAGACATGATAGAGGTGTACAAAATTATGCATAGTGTGGAGAATGTGGATAGGGAGACATTTTTCTCCCTCTCCCATAATACTAGAACTGGAGTCATCCCATGAAGCTGATTGGAGGGAGATTCAGGACAGAGAAAAGGAAGGACTTCTTCACACAGCACACAGTTAAACTATGGAATTCAGTACCACAAGATGTGGTGATGGCCACCAATTTGGATGGCTTTAAAAAGGGTTGGATAAATTCCTGGAGGAGAAAGCTATCAATGGCTACTAGTCCTGATAAGTGCAACCTCCAGTATCAGAGGCAGTAAGCCTGTATACACTAGTTGTCAGGAGAAATGGGTGGGAGCATGCTGTTGCATCATGTCCTGCTTGTAGGTCCCTGGTCGACAGCTGGTTGGCCACTGTGTGAACAGAGTGCTGGAGTAGATGCACCCTTGGTCTGATCCAGTATGGCTCTTCTTATGTTCTTATGACGTTACATTTCGCTGATGTGATAAATACTCCCACATCAGTACGCACATGAGAGCTTGATCCACAGCCAACAGAGTTATGTAATTCTGAGTCATTTTCTGGGTGCCGTTTCTCTAGTCTGGTGGACGAACCGGCCATTCCCAATTCACATATATATAGACATGGGGATGACTTCTGTATCCACAAATGCCTCTGTCTTTTCACTCTTGTTTGAACTCTGTCATTTGTCTTCTCCCCTCCACCTTGTTTCCTGACTGAGCCCACCATCAGGACTATGAAAGTGTGACATTCCTTTCAAGGAGTTCTTATCTATTGCTCCAGAAATGGGTTATCTCAAGACTAGCTTGCCCTGGTGCCCTGCCTACATTTATTAGCTAAAGCTTTAAATAATCAGGGGTCGGCTGACCTTTCTCAGACCCAAATGACCCCAATCAGTTCTCCAGCACCAAATTTCCACCGTCTGAAAGTGGCTGGAGAAAAGCGTAGCAAAAGGAATTATTGGCCTTTGAAGGATTAATTTACCTGATACAGGATCACTCACCTTACAATTAATCTTGTTTGTTTGTTTGTTTACAAAAGCTCAAAATTCAGCTCATCATAGCTGACATTAGGGATGTTCACGCCCGAAAATATCGTATTTTATCGTTATCGGAATTTCAGACCAAAAAAATTATTGCCTCCAATAATATCGTAGGTTAATCGTATCGTCTTCACAATAATGATCAGAAATCCGATATTTAATTTGCAGCCCCATTGTGCCCTATAGAGTTGAATATTTTTAGAAAAAAATGCCTATAACTTCTGTATTTTCAAAGTTACAGGTTTGAAACTTGGTCACAATGCTTATGGGGTATGCCTAAGTAAGTGTATGAAATTTGAGATCGATCCCTCCAACCCTCCATTTTATATGAATTTATTAAGGAACATTTAAGTTCTGACAGGTCAAAAGTTGCACGATCTTTCAAAAATCCATATAAAATACAAGGGTGGAGGGATTGATCTGAAATTTGGCACATATGTGTAGTAACATGTGCTAGACATGTTTTAAAGATCCTGCAACTTTTTGACAGGTCTGAATGAACGCACGTGGCGAGCTGTCATTCTGACCTGTCAGAACTTAAACGATCTTTAATAAATTCATATAAAATTGAGGGTTGGAAGGATCGATCTCAAATTTCATACACATACCTAGGCATACCCCATAAGCACTGTGACCAGGTTTCAAGCTTCTAACTTTTAAAATACAGAAGTTATCATTTTATTTATATGGCAGTCCGATAATCCAATATAATCGGGCTGAAAATTATCGGATCGGATATTTATCGGAGGTTTTTCTATCGTATCGTTATGTTAAATGCATGCACAATAAAGAGCATATCGTATCATTATCGTACATTTTAACGATACGATACACATCTCTAGCTGACATCATAAACATATATAAAGTCATCAGAAACCTGGAAGAGCCATAAGCAGTTGAAAAACCAACAAACAGAAATGGATAGCACAGAGGATTCCCCATATGTGAGGTTTGTGTTTAACCTGTTACCTTCAGATTAATGGCATTAAAAAGAAAGCCAATTTAAAATCGTTACGATTAAAACGACATCTCTTCATCTCAATCCAGTGTGTTTTCTTCTCTACCTTGTTCTACACAGTGATTCTCTTCTCCACTTCCCTTTCCTAGGTAACAGGGGACGGGGGTGGGGGGTTCCCAAGTGTGCTCAATCAGAAGTGCAGTTCAGAGAGATAAAACAAGAAGGTCTGAACAGAGCATCTGCCTGACTGTTGATTGCCCTGCACAGTGGAGGCCGAGTTCTGTCAGCTGTATGGTATCACCTGTTCATGGAGGAAGAAAGCTATAGGTCACAGAGAGCCAAAGGAAACCAGCTGGGAACTCCATTATCCTTCTGTCTTGACAGGCCTGTGTGCTTTAATGTAAGGAGACTCTGCAAAGGGGAAGAGTCCTATGCCCTGGCTAGCTTTTTCTATTGCCACATTTCGATCCACGGCATGGCTTTCCGTGTTATTGCTCTGAACAATCTTGGATACCTCCTAGTATTCTTTTTTTTTTCACCTTCAAGGTTCATTTCCCTGGGAAGGAGGGAATCATATTACAGTGAGGAAAGCTAAAGTAAACTTGATTGAGCTTTTCCAACTGCTGTTTGTTTTGAAATTGAATGGGGGAGGCTGGCGGAGAAGAATAAGAATAAGACCACCAAGACTGTATTCATATTGACTCATTAGCTTTTCAAAGCAGCTTACAGGAAAAAACATTTTTTTAAAAAAAAATCAGCATAAAAATGCAAGTCCAAGACATTAAAAATATACACTGCCAATAAAACAAAAGTAACAGCATCCCTGGTAAAGTGAGTTTCCATCAACTCGCAAGGAAGTGTTTGTTCTGGTGGTTGAAGCTACTGAGAGAGATTGTCTAGACATTCTCTTTTGATTAGGGAATCTCATAGTGTGAGTGCCATGACAGAGAAGGCTCTGCTCTGTGCAGTCTTGCTTCTTGTAGGGCTCCAGGGTTTTGCAGCAGCTCCATCAGAAAACCAATAGAAAATGGGCAGTGTGGAATGTACTATGTGCTGCATTTCCTAATATGCAATACTAGGCATATGCTTAAAATGTCCTTGTGCTAGAACATGGTCAGTAGGCACATGCTCCTAAGCAGGTCTTGGTATGGTCAGTGTCTGGATGGGAAATCACTACAAATCTGATGTTTTCTCTCTTGTGTTGCATGATTGAAGAAAGACTGACTGACTGACTGACTAAATAAATATATAATGTCTCAAGTATCCAGTATGTAGCTACATTAATATGGGCTTTATTGTTAATGATCATAACTTCAACTGTACCATTCCCTTTCTCCAAAGAACTGAAGGCTACATTCGAGGGATTATCTCCTATGAAAGAGGTTAGGCTTGGAAATAATGACTGGCTCAAGGTCACCTATGGATGGTTCATGGCTGATCAGGAATTAAATCCCAGGCTTCCCTGGTTGGTCCACAATGAGCCCTCTATTCCCACTATCCCAGTTTATATATCTACTTTTACTATACGTATACAAATCAATTGTGGATCACATTTTGCTAAGTATTGTAACTTTATTTGCTGTATACTAGTGTTCCTAAACCCCACGGCTTTAGTGGGCTGCCCATCACAGACAGACTAATAGAGCGTTATATTTCATATTGCAGTGAAGGTGTGCAAATCCATCCCTCTCACCACCTTTTGGAACTCCAATGTTCTTTGTTTGCTTTGCTAAGGGAGATGGGGATTCGCTTTTGACCTTAAAGGTAATTTGTCAGGGCTGGCCTTACCATGAAGCGTTAGGCACAGCAGCAGGGTCTACTGCTTCTTGATCCTGCTGGCAGGTTGCATGGCCCGCAGAAGCATGAAGCATCCGCTCACCTGCCTCCCGTCTGCTCGCATGTCCATCCCACTCATGCACCTCCCAACCCAGCTGGCCCTGCTCACCTGACTGCTGCCCAGCCGGTTTACATTATCTAGTGTGGATACGTGCACCTGCTCCACCAGCATGTTTCTGCCTTCAGGAGCAATGCAGCAGCTGCGACAGGTCGGGCTCTGTATCACAAGAAGTCCTGGAAGTTCGAGGATCCCTCGTGATACTTTGCTGGACACACAGGCGCTGCGTGGCTCCTGAATGCAGAGACACGCTGGTGAGGTGGCAGGAAAAATAAGCTAGCTGGCAGCGAGCAGGTGTACAGATCAGGAGAGAGAGAGTGGTGGGTTTCTAACTTCAGGTGGTGACTTGCCTTGGGCTGGGCCTGTAATTTGTACAAGTTTTACCTTTTTCCTCCCCAAAGCAAACACAGTCCATTGGAATCAAGTTGAAATTCTCCTTGTGAAATTTTGCAGTTGAAAAATGATTCACATCTACTTGGGGAGGGTGGGGGGAGACTATGAACTACTACCCCTACTTATCTTATTCAATGAGATTCGCAAACAACAACTGCAACTCACTTTCAGTGAAGGGTGCAGAGTCTTACAGATTTATTTTACATGACATCATGACACAACCCATTTTTGGAGGGGGCAGGAGGAGGAGGGATACTGAAGAAAAGGAGGGTGTGGGAGGGTGTGGGAGGGAGGTGACCATTCCCCCCTCTCTTTTCTCCAAGTATCCCTCCTCCTCCTGACCCCATCCAAAAGTAGGTTGTGTCTTGATCTTATTTGCATAAAGTGGAAGGTGTTTTGGTGATGCTCAATCTAAAGGTAGTTTTCTTAGCTTTCACTTTCTAAATGCCACATCATCACTCAACCTAGAAAGGCTTAGCCTATTATTGCCAATGAACAGACAATACAGCTCTCTGATTGGCTGCAAGGCATGCTGGGAATTGTAGGACTTTTCTTTCTCCTCACACTAGGGCTATGCACAAAATGGCAGATTCTACACAAAATGGCTGTCATGCTTCAGAATTCCAAACCTGAAGCTTGCACAGCCCTCCCCCCCCCTTTTTTTGCACACTGCCAGTGACTGTGGCAGAAGCTGAAAATACATTTTGGCAAGCTGGTGCTTATCAAGAACTTGGAAAGAATAGTTAGGCCACCTGACGATTTATTTTGTCTATCAGGTGTGAACTTGCAAAAGAATTTACTTTGGGGAAATAAATCATGATTTTTCCATGAAAAAGGCCAGAAAAATAAAGCTTTAAAGTGTATTGGTCAACTTATAAAATGTTTGAAGCCATATTGGCCCATTAGAATAATAACAAACCAAAAGATTGAGAGGGTAATATTAATAGAACCAACCAAAAAGCTACCAAATAGTCAAATGGTTTTGTAGAACTCATCTTCAGGCTGGAGGTTATGTTAAACAAAAAATAGTTTAAGGGTGGGCTTGGCAGCAGAAAAGCTCCAGCATGAATGTGCCACCACACCACCTATATACTAGGCCCAGTCATGAGCACCCCTCTCAAGACAAGCGCCATCACTTGAATAAGCCTGAGGGAAAGGCAAGATAACACTACCTTTCCCCTCTCTGTGAGAGAACAAGGCGAAGACTTTGGGAAATAGGTTCTGCTTGTGGATGTTGTGAGCTAATGTTTTGTTTAGCTGTATCTCATTAATACCTATGTTGAAGCTGGAGAGGAATCCGAGCGAACATGTGGTTTTGTGGTAACAAACCAAAGAAAAGTTTATTGTACATGAACAGAACTTTGTTATTGTCAATGTAAACCAAACCTGTTTATTTTATTTAATATCACAACCATTCTAGTCCCCTAGTAATATAACTCCTTTCACTCCACATGTAACTCCTGTACCCTTTACTCTCCACACTCCCCTCCAACGAACTCCACTCTACTCCCTACCAACGGTTTTTATCTTTTATAACTCCTCCCCCTCTTTCCCACAGCATCATCAGCCACACCCAACTAGGCATGCTCTAGACTCACACATTCAGACATACTTAGGGAACAGAATGTGGGGTATCGCCACAGTGAGCTATGACAAAAATATTTTTTAAATGTAATTTCAGAATTAAAGTGGAAGTGTCTTTCATGACTCATGAGATTGTGTGCATATGGGATAAGATTGTCATATGTGTGTGGAAGGGAGGCCCACGTTATAAGTTTCTACTGGGACCCCAAAATTATGTTCGGGCCCTGCTCTCTAAACCCTATGGTCCTGATCCAAATTTTGCCCTTCGGTTGCTTTTTATATAATGAGACCGGACATCCAGTCACGGTTTTCCAACATTTCATCTAAATTGGTCCTGTCTAGTGTGAACTGGATGGATCAAGGAATGCATGTTTGAAAAAGCAGAATCTCTTTGAAGGCCATTTAATACATTATGCAGAGTAAATATGAGTTTTCAATTGAGTGTACACTAAACAAGGAAGTGCAGCTAATTGGAGATTCCTGCTGAATATACCTGTGTGATATACATGTTTTATTCTGTTTAGGTGTGCATTCAAAACATTACACTTGTAGTTCTTTCTAAGTAGTCCTTAGAAATATGATTTTAGCCTATAAGCATTTCCCCCCTCAAATTCTGGATAATCCCATGCATGCAGAAGATAAAATGTTTAGGGTTGAATTTTTTTTAAAAAAAAAAATCCAGATCAATGAGCCACATATTATTAATGCATTGTAAAACTAATATATTATAATGTATACAGTAGTAAAGATAATTGCTTTGCCCACAGCTGCATGACAAAGATTTACAAAGCTGCAATGATTGTTCTGTACCAGATATGTATTATCTCCTCACATACCCATGCTGTAGAAAAATGCTTGGGCATGACTAGTACCACCAGTGTGTGCTGACATAAATAATAACCTGTCCAACCAACTCCCATGTCAAGCTGTGGGAGGGATGGAAGAGAACATATGTTTCAGGTAGAAGCATAGACAGAGCCCACTCCTCTGGCATTTCAGTTATGCAACTAATCCCTTTGCAGATGTACCAACTCTTCTGAGTCTACTTGCATTCCTACTTTTACATGGCTCATACATATACAGTTGTAAAGAGGCTTAGAGTATCCAGTGGCGTCTTTCCCACTTCAGCTGCCAGCCCACTGTGCATGGCTTTGTAGAGCCTGTGGGATCTTCCATTCCACGCACACAGCAGTTGTGCCTAGACAGAGTGGGAAGTCTTGTGCAGGTGTAGTCTGGAATGTCATCTGCAAATGGAAGGAAGCAAGTGTAAAGCCAGACTCTCTAGCCAGTGTTTAGCTGCAGAGAGAGGTTTACTAGAAGGAAAACAGAGAAGGAATAGCTACTCAGTGCTGTAATACCTCCTGGCCTTCTCTCCCATCAGTTCCTTGTGTCTCTGTCTCCATACACCTTTTCTAGGCTATTTCACTGTTAAGGTTATTATGAAGAACTTGGCTAGATCTACACTAGTGCTTTTTATCGGCATTGAAGTATGTTGATAACTGTTGGGGCACATTAGGCTTTTCTAGCATTATTTCCTGCTTTACAGTCCCTATTTGTCCAAAATACCATAACAGATGTCATTGGGGGCTATGAGGAATGTGCAAGAGAGATATAGCGTTGCCATGATGGAATCGTATCGATATGACATGAGGTGGAGATCTCTGGCCCAGTTAACAAATAACCAGAGCAGACTGTCATGAACTCAACTCTGCTCCATCTACATCTAAAGTGAGAAAGGTCCATGCAGCAGATAGCGGTCCTCAAGATACAGGAGTGGCCCTACAATTAGACAGGGTGAGACAGCCGCCCCAGACAGGGTGAGACAGCTGCCTCAGGCAGCTGAATTTGGTTGTCATGAAAAGGCGATAAATTGTTAGTTATATAATTCATTATTGTTGTATTTTTTATTCCCAGGGAAAGGATTATAAGATTTTCCAACTCATGTGCAGATAACTTGGCTAGCCTTGCCAAGGGTGGGGGGGGGGGGGCACATTTGTTGTTCTACCTCAGGCAGAAAAGTATCTTGGGCCGGGCCTGTTAAGCTACCTTAGTCACAAGTCTTTAGGACTATTTAAAGTACCACACAAGACTTTTCTGCCCTTGCATCACCTAAATAGCTTGCTCTGTCTTAGCACTTTTGCTGGTTCTGAAAAGAATTTGTACTTGGATTCAAAACCTTTGAACCATTTCTTTATTTATTACTAACATTTCTGCTGTGCTTCGTCTTGCGCAAAAGGCTTTAGAATTCTTCGGTTCTTTGTCCTCAAAATATGTTCTCATCTCGTGTTTTGCAACAGTCCTGTTTCAAGAGAAGTCTAATCGCTTCATTTTGCTTTTGCTTTTTGGGCCAGGAGCACATACCTCAGTGCCTTTCTTTATTAACCTCCATGATTAAGCCCTAGGAGGTTATGTGCTTTTCGTGTGGAAATGTTGTCCTACACAGGAACATTTTAAGAGCTCCTTTGGCTAAAAAACTGGGGGGCAGGTTCAAATGGCTTGCTCATTATCACATCCACCTGACCTCAGTTAATAAAGAGCTGGATTTGGAGGAAAACCTGACTGTGGGGGCCATTACTGAGTAGGACACAGCGGGGACCATTACTGAGTAGGACACAGCAGAAGCTGGTGACAGTGGGGTGGTGAATCTGCTGTGGGTTTCTGTCAGAGCCAGTCAGAATTCTAAAGAAGCTATCCAAAGTGCTACCCAAGACATTTTGCTACCTGAGGCAGAGCAGCAAATGGTGCCCCCAACCCAAGTCAAGTTGCATAGTGTGAATAATCCATAGCAGATAGCATCTACATGTAGTCACCCATCCCACTGTTGTCTGCTATGGATTATTCACAATTGGAACCAAAGTGAGCTGAATTATTTTGATACACATGGCAGAAATGCCATAAGCATCTCTCCCCCTCCATTGCAGTAGAAATACAATAACACGGTAAATAAATAACAATTTGCTGCCCTTTTATGACACCCAAAATTTGCTGCCTGTGGTGACTCCCTCAGGATGGCAGGGCCGGCCCTGCCATCCTGAGTTCCTCGGAGAGGGATAGTAATGAAATAAATAAAATGGGCATGTGCTTGGGAGAAACCAAATTTGTGCCAAAGTGAAAGTGGTGATAATTGTGTGAATGCAATTAACTAGGGTTGTACGCGGATATGGATACGGATCCCGAATCCGGAGCGAATTGGGCTGATCTGGGCCCGAACCAGAGAGGATCAGGCCCGGATTGGGCTGGATCAGATCCATGATCCGGATCTGCTCTGGGTCCATGCAGAGCCCTCCCTCCCGCTCTCCCTGCTCCCTCCCTCCCCCAACTGCCCTCCTTAACTGCAGCCTCCTCCGCGTCCTCCGAGGCACCCAGCCTCCTCGATGTTGGCCGGCCACTTTCCCGCTCGTGCCAGGTGACGTCATCACCTGGCGCGAGTGGGAAAGCTGCTGGCCGACACTGAGGAGGCTGGCCGCCATGGAGGACTCTGCAGAGGAGGCTGCAGGTAAGGAGGGCGGTTGCGGGGCGGGAGGGAGCAGGTTGAACAGGAGGGAGGGCTCTGCACAGACCCAGAGTGGATCTGGATTCAGAACCGAGACGGATCGAGCCCGATCCAACACAGGTTGGATTGGGCCCAATTTGGACCTCCCAGATCAGGATCCAGATTGGATCGGGGGTCAGTGCACAGCCCTACAATTAACATTCAGGGGATTTATTTGTTTTATATATATGGGCATGAGCAGCAGTGGGAGTGCAGAGGGGAGAAGGGGGGACTCAGAGGCGTCTCTATATCTGAGCTGAATAGGGCAGGGACTCTTTAATTTCCCCCCACCCACTTGTGGCAGAGAAATCCCACCACCACCAGGTACATTTGCTGCAATGAACAGCATCCAGCTGCTGATTGCCATGTATGATCTTCTCCTGCCCTTCTCTGAGAATCTCAGTAGAATATTGAGTATCTGTCTGGCCCTCTGCCCCACCAGTCCCAGTTAGCACCAGTTGCCACTGGGGAGAGTTCAACCCTCCCTCCAACCCCATCTTGGTCCTGATGAAAATCTGCCTCCCTCAAGCCATTATTTGCATTGACAGGCAAGTCTCCATTGGTCCCTGTTAAGCAGGTCAATGAAAGAAATACTCCTCTGAGAAGATCACTCACAGGTTCAGAGGCAAGTCATGGTATTATGTGGAGTCTTGTGTGAACCAACCCTCCAAAACAGCAAGGCCTACAGGTGTCCAAATTTTCTATCCATGCAGCATAACATCTTATTCATCGATCACTCTTCATGGTGCAAGAATCTTGATCTTGGCTATTAGAAGCTGCATGGTTTCACATAGATGATATATTTAAAAGATGAGTCTATTCATTTCGGGGATATTTTTTTAAAAAAAACCCTCTTGCCTAGCAGCTCTGACTTAGTACTACTATTCCAATTAGATGCTGTGTACTGTATTTTAGAGACCACTGAAAGGTGAAATCCCTGCAGGGAAGGATTTGTGAGATTCTGCAGGAAATTGGTATTACATGTAATTGTTTCCTGCTGAGAAAAGATCTAAGAGAAAGTTGGAAAATAGCTCTTATACTTTTCAGCAATCACCTCTCAAATATAGATTGAAAGTGAGTTTAACTCGCTATATCCCTACTGCAGGGCCCCCTAAAGTATATTTCGCTAGAGCCTTGGCTTGTTACATAATACGGGTGAACTGCAAAATCATGGTATGTCACAAATCCACTGCTTCTCCAGTAAGCAAGGAGTCAGTTAACATTAACACGTAAGATCTGTGGCTTGGAGTATTTGCCTGGAAAGAAAAGGGAAAAAAGGCTAATAAAAAAATATAACCTTGAGAAACGAGTCCTAATTACAGCTTCCAGAAGGATTGCCACATTAGTCAAATGAAGTCAAAAACAGCAGAGTCCAATGGCTCCTTAAAGCTTAACGCAGCAATCTGATGCGCCGGGGCGTTGAGGAGATCTATAGCAGAACTAAAATGGATCCAGAGGTCTGCTGGATCACATTGAGCAAGGTGGGAGGGGTGTCTCTGTGTGTGTTGTGAGGAGGGGAGGTCTCTTTTCTGCCTGCTATTGTTTTTAAAAATGCCCTCCCACTGTATTCAATGGAAGAGAAAACACCTACATACAGCAGCTTCAGGTTGGTGTAGGTAAATGGCCCAATACAGGTGCCCATTAGAAGAGTAAGGGGCTTGGGATCCAGTGGATCTAAGGTCCTATTTTGGAGCCTACGGCTGGCAATATTTACAGCTTTCCAGGAACATTTCAAGTACCTCTGGGGCAGATATACTGCCCTGTTATCATAGAGCGATTTTGGCTCCATCCTGGCTCCCAAAGCCGTCCAACTGGGGGGGGGGGGGTAAGAATTTGTTTGCCCCAGAGTGATTATGGCAGCCATTTTTGTGGAATAGTGTCCGCTTCATCAGATGCATGACGTGTTATCCTCAGTTGGCATGTATACTCGCCTAAATACATACAGATCTGGTCTGGTTCCCTCACAATATGGGCTGCATCATGCCTATTTCCCCTCCCCCTGGTTTGCCTCCGTGCTTTTTACCTCCATTTCATAAGTGCATCAAGCTAATACTCCCTTTCACATGGGTTTGTGGTATTGCGCTGCACCGTGAAACCTCCCTTTCGCTTGTTTGCGCTTCCACTCCACTCCACCCCTTCTCTCAAAGCACATGCCCCCAGCAAGGGAAAAAACGAGAGGACAGCAATACACAGAGGCTTAAGGGTGCATTAAATCTGCTTGTGGAAAATAATCCAGACTTCCCCTCACCAAAATAATATGCAAACTGGAGGAAAAGATGCAGGATGGGTGCAGGACAGGGACGATGTCATGTGAGTCCTGCATTGCAAAACCAGATACCAGGCATGGCGAGAGTGTGTTAAACCGCTGGTGTGATGGAGCTCTGTATGGAACTGTTTATTACAATTAATTAAATTGGTGTTTTACATTTATTAAATATGTTCTTTCTCAGCCCTCATGCCCTTGGGATACAAATGATTGTATCCTGTACATTTGGGACATAAGAGATTTGATTACTTTTTTAAAAAAAACCCTGCTTCCTTTTGGTGAGGGTGGGTGTGTCATGGTGCTGTTCTCTTTTGATGTGGTCTCATCATATACGCACATTTCTCTCACTGACACTAATTGGGTTGAGTTGAAATGCATTTGGATCTTGCATGTTTTACCTTTATGTTTCTTCTTCTTCTTCTTCTTCTTCTTCTTCTTCTTCTTCTTCTTCTTCTTCCTCTTCCTCTTCCTCTTCCTCTTCTTTTCAAAGACCAGTTTTGTTTCCACTGAAATGCTTAGGCTCTCCATAAGGGCCAAAGAATACATTCCACCACACATTGCTGGCTCCAGGTTTTGAAGGCCCCTGCGCCAAACTCCCTCAACAGTCCCTTCCTCAGGGACTCCACCTTCTCACTGCCATTGTCACCAGCGGTTCTTGGTCCTCCTCCTCTTTCTTATCACTGCTACCACTTGCTTGCTTGACAGGCAGAGAGCCAGTGAGCAAGTGGGCTGTGGCATCTACTGCTCCTCTTTCTCACCTAGGCTGACCATATGAAAAGGAGGACAGGGCTCATGTAACTTTAACAGTTGTAGAGAAAAGGGAATTTCAGCCAGTGTCATTTGTATGCAATTAGTTCCTGGTGAAATTCCCTCTTCATCACAGCAGTTAAAGTTGCAGGGGCCCTGTCTTCTTTTGTATATGGTCGCTCTAGTATAGTGCCTGCAACTTTAACTGTTGTGATGAAGAGGGAATATCACCAGGAACGAATTGCATACAAATGACACCGGCTGAAATTCCCTTTTCTCTACAACTGTTAAAGTTACATGAGCCCTGTCCTCCTTTTCATATGATCAGCCTATTCTCACCCCCACCATCATCTGGACCAGAGTGAGAGGCAGGTAAACAAACAGGTTGCCATGGTGAAGTGGAGCAGCAACTACAGGGGGCTCTTGTCAGTAGGTGCCTGCTGGGATGTGGTAGGCTGACCAGGTGGCTCGGGATTTCCCGGTCCTAACCGGGAATCCAGAGGCCAACCGGGCCAACCGGGCCAACCGGGGGAAAACCGGGGTGGCGGGGGGTCACGCGGCGGTGGCAGCAAGACCCGGAGGCGGTGGAGGAGCTCGGGAAGCGGACGCCCCTGCAGGTAAGCACAAAGGGGGGCTCTTACCTGCTGGGGCGGCCGCTTCCCGGGCTCCTCCGCCGCCTTTGCCACCGCTGCCGGGCTCGTAAGGCCAGAGGCCGCGCGGAACAGGCAGGAGAGGGCCGGATCCGGAAGTGACGTAACCGGCCCTCTCCCGCCTCTTCCGCGCAGCCTCTGGCCTCCTTGGGGCTCAATCGCGATGGCGATGAGCCCTGAGGAGCCCGGACGCCCACGCCCGCCTCTTCCGCGCGGGCGTCCGGGCTCCTCGAGGCTCGTCGCCATTGCGACGAGCCCCAGAAAGGCCAGAGGCCGCGCGGAAGAGACGGGAGAGGGCCGGTTACGTCACTTCCGGATCCGGCCCTCTCCCGCCTCTTCCGCACGGGCGGCGACAGAGGACCCCGCGCGGCTGCGCGGGAGGCAGCGGAGGACCCCGCGCGGCTGCGCGGGCGATGGAGGACCCGGCGCAGCCGCGCGGGCAGCGACAGAGGACCCCGCGCGGCCGCGCGGGCGACGGAGGAACCCAGCGGTAGGTCCAGGCTGGGTTTTTTTGGGGGGGGGTGGCTTCGTGGGGGGGTTGTTTTGGGTGGGGGGGCGGGGGGGACCGGGATTTTGACTTTTAAAATCTGGTCAGCCTAGATGTGGGCCCTCAGCAGCTGCCCAAGCATGTCTAACATCGATGCCAGCCCTGACACTACAGTTCAACAACTAGAATTCCCGACACAATTTTGTTCTCCCAAAAACCATTTCAAAGCCCCCTGATTTGGGTCACGAGTGTGGCATGAGGGTGGTGGTGCTGATCCCCCAACTTTAATCACCCTCCCTGAAGATGGTATTAGCCACTGAGGGGAAAATAGGCAAGCCTAATTTTTGAATTAGGGTTGAAGTACAGGAACCCCTCATCCAACCTGCATATGGAAATGCTTTTTTAATAGTACTGCTTAATATTTATTAGCACTTGGGAGTCTTCAGTGCTCTTTATATACAACTACCCTGCAAGGTAAGTCAGTATTATGATCTCCGTATGAAGCTGAGGTTGAAAGACTTGCCAAATACTATCTATTCTACTGGGTTTACGACAGAGGCGAGATTTTTAACTGGGGACTTCCTGATTTGTAGCTCGGTCTCTTAGCCAATGTGCTGCAAAATAAAATGAAACAATTAAAACTGAACTGCAGAGCAAATCATAATGTTTTGCAAGATGCCACAGAAGCAATGAGACAAAAATAAAACAAACAACCCCGCAACTGTACTAAGTTCCTAGGTATGCTGCAAAAAAGATCGGCTCTCCTTGTCATGAAAACCTGCTATTTAATTAACTCGGATTTCCAGCTAAAAGGTATCTTGCCCTTTCTTATAGAGAAGAGCCACAATGCATAACTGCTTTCCCCCAATCGAGGTAAATACATTCAGAGGCTGCCGTCTTATTACCCAGTTGCTTGCCGCTTCTTTCAGTCTGTGTTGCTGCTGCTGCTACTGCTCGTGTATTACTGCAAAAGAGGCAGAGCGTTTTTCACCAGGGCCATGTCCTGGGGTACACTGGATGACTTCCACATCTCCCTGTAGATCTGCAAAAGTAGGCCATTCCCAACCAGCTGCTGGTTAGGGTGCCCCCTCCTTGTTGAATGCAAGCTCTGTATTATTTATCTGCCCGCATGACTGTTCTAAACTTGAAGACTTTGAACTTAACCAAAAAAGGGGGGAGAATAGCATATCATTATTGCAAACAACAGAATTCAAAAAATGTACCATAATTATTTTTGTTAACAATACGATTTGCTTTCTCGCTTCCAACCGATGCCAGATCTGTGTCCTTAGATCTTAAAGAAAATTGCTACTTGGATCTCTTTCATTTGGACACAAAGATACATTTGCTTCCCAAAGCATGTTTGCTGGCTCCACAACTCCTAGTAATTTTAGGAGGGATGATGGTCTCTTAGAAACAGGGATGGTAATATCACAGTGGTACAGTTGCCGCCAGCTACAGGAAATCAGCTGTATAACAAATACAGAGGACTACAAGACTTCAGAATTCTTCTCTGCCACGCTTGTCCTTTTCATTCTGTTTCCCTGTCGTGTGTCCATGCGCGTGCATACTTTAAGCAGGATGCATTTATATGGCAGCTGGCAGAGAAGACACCGCATCTGAGCATGACCACGCAAGAGGGAACATAATTTCGTTCCCCATCAAGCCGCAAGTGCATTGACATGCGGATAGTGTTGTCGTTGTTCTTGTTTTAATAAAAACGATTGTGTCCGAAATGTGCCCACCCACCATTTCCCAGCCTGTTTGGCTGGCTAGGGAAGCCATTTGTTGAAGAAGCATTGCAAGAGGACAATACTGAAATCCATGGTGTTCCTATGTATTTGCATTGGCAGCAGGATGAAACTAAAGAGGTGTGTGCGTGTGTGTGTGATTGTGAAGGGCCTTTGAAGACAAGGCAATGAATCCAGACTTAATCATGCTTCTTGAAATCAGTGGGTCTAAGAACATAAGAAGAGCCAAGCTGGTTTAGACCAAGGGTCCATCTAGTCCAACGTTCTGTTCTCACACTGGCCAACCATCTCCCTGTTGGAAACCCACAAGTAGGACGTGAATGCAACAGCACCCACCTGCTCATGTTCCCCAGCAACTGGAGTACATAGGCATACTACCTCTGATACTGGAGGTGGATTTCATAGTTTATCTATGTGCTGTGTGAAGAACTCCTTCCTTTTATCTGTCCTGAATCTCCCACGCAACTGGTGTACATAGGCATCCTGCCTCTGATACTGGAGGTAGCATAGAGCCATTAGGACTACTAGCCATGGGAAGCCTTCTCCTCCAGGAATTTGTCTAACCCTTTTTAAAGCCAACCAAATTCATAGGGAAGATAGCCTCATTTTATCATGTTCATACCAGTTCATTGAGCGTGATTCCCATGTAAACCTTTATCATTTGTTGACTGAGACATCGAGTCATGAATTGCACGTGGCATATTCTTTGCTGGCAACTCAAATGCAATTCTTTCCAATAAAGGCAATTCACACAGAGTGTCTCTATATTAAGGAGGGGGAACCCTGCATCCTTACCAGAATTTCTTCTTCTGGAGTCTTTCCGCATTCACTATGTGCTCCTTTAGATGGCAACCACGTGATCTTGAATGGAAAACTTCCCTTCTCTGCAAAGCTATTAAGTTCAATGAAACAGTGGCATCTAGTGGGGGAATTATAATGCTATGACAGCTTTAGAGGCTAGGGGGCATCCCATGAATGTTTAAATACTGCATCATCTGTGTGTGTGTTTTAAATAAACGAGATTACTGGGGAAAAGCATGGGAGATGTCCTGGAGGTTGACAGTGTCATGTAAAGGACCCACAAACTTCCATGAGTGGCCAATCATAAGCATGCAATAAATCACTCATGTAGAGAAGCTCACAGTTAATGGAGAGTAATTCAGTTGGGCCACACTCTCACATACATGTGCACCATTTGAAAGCTATATGCACATATGAACTTATGAGTCAGCCCATCTAGCTCAGCCTTGCTTACTCTGGCAGAGGCTCTCCAAGGTCTCGGGCAGAGGTCATCTCCTGCTCCTTGATCATTTCCCTGGAAATGCCTGGAAGTGAACTGGGGATCCTCCCCATGCAAGGCATGTGCTTTATCACCAGGCTATGTCTCTTCTAACTTTTTGCATTTCTCACAGACTGCACCATCAGATGATGTGTGAATTGCCCCTTCACAAACACAACACAGACAGAACCTTTGTAGCTCTTCACACCATCTCAAAATCTGTTTCCACATTCAGCGCATTGATGGTGCTCCAGGCACGCAGTGGCTCATTCAAGGCCCGACTTTGGGGCAAGGGGTCCAGGGGTCCACTCAGTAGAATGAGCACACTACCACCACCACTAAACGCAGCAGGGCTGGCTTACCACATTTTGAAATAGGTGAAGTAATACACATTACTATCTCAAGGAAGGGTGGGGGCTGTAAGACAATTGAATCCCAGAGTCTAAAGTTACCTATCTTCAGCCACGACATGCATGTATGAACCAGGGCCAAGTTTTGAGTAATCTAGTGATGACAGATATAATGAGGGAGCTACATGTGAGAATGAGTCCGTTGCTGCTAAATCGGCCAGGCTTCTCTATAGTGTGGAGTGTGTTGGAGAATGCGCTGAAAGATCTCCAGGCTGCAGGACTTAATGAATAAAGCATATTGTTCACACAGGGTCTTACCAGAGGCAAATCTTTGAAAAGTGCAAGAGTCGCCGTTTCATGGACCCCTAACTGCTTTATCATATGGGCAGAGAAATCTGGAAGTTCTCATGTGGCAGGCAGCAGCCTACATGAACTCATTGGAAAGGTTGCTCTCAGATCACCCAACCAGATAGTCAAATTCCTGCTACGAGGCATGGACAGTGCATCAAATGAGTTCCCTGCATCAATTCCTCAACCATTCCTTTGTGAGGCTCACATTAAGGGGAATCAGTTTTCCCACTATGTAGTGAGAAAGCGAGGGCGTCCCTGACTTTGAGCCATGCTCAGGAAAGCTGGCAGCCCCCCTGGAATGCTGCATAACATTATCGAAGTTCAGACTATGACTAGGGTGACCAGATAAAATCCAGGTCAGGGCTCATGTAACTTTAACAGTTGTAGAGAAAAGGGAATTTCAGCCAGTGTCATTTGTATGCAATTAGTTCCTGCTGCAATTCCTTCTTCATCACAACAGTTAAAGGTGCAGGGGCCCTGCCTTCTTTTGTATAGGGTCACTCTAGTATAGTGCCTGCACCTTTAGTATAGGTGCCTGCGCCAGCTGCGCCCCTTCCTAGAGTTGGAAGACCTAAAGACGGTAGTGCACGCACTGGTAACTTCAAGGCTCGACTTCTGCAATGAGCTGTACATAGGGCTACCTTTGTGCCTAGTCCGGAAACTTCAACTTGTTCAAAATATGGCAGCCAGGTTGGTCACCGGTACACCTAGGGGTGATCACATCACACCAGTTTTAAAATCGCTTCACTGGCTGCCAATCAGTTTCCGGGCGAAGTATAAAGTGTTGGTTATTACCTTTAAAGCCCTACATGGTTTGGGTCCAGGGTACCTACGGGATCGCCTTCTCCCGTACAATCCGCCCCGCACACTTAGGTCCTCTGGGAAGAACTTACTCAAGCCAGCCAGAACTAGGCTGGCGAGTGTTACCCAGAGGACCTTCTCTTCTGCCGCTCCCAGACTATGGAATGGTCTGTCGGAGGAGGTTAGACAAATTGACAATCTTCATGAATTTAAGAGAGTCATGAAGACTGTCCTCTTCCGACAGGCCTATCCAGATGAATTTTAAGATGTTTTTAATGTTGTATTTTTTCTCTTGTTTTTTTTTTTTTAATTTTTTTTAACTGTTGTGATTTTTATGTTTTATATTGTTGTTGTTCCCCGCCTCGATCCGGAGGGAGAGGCGGGCTACAAATAATAACAATAATAATAATAATAATAATAATTATTATTATTATTATTATTATTTTGATGAAGAGGGAATTTCACCAGGAACTAGTTGCATACAAATGACACTGGCTGAAATTCCCTTTGCTCTACAACTGTTAAAGTTACATGAGCCCTGACCTGGATTTTATCTGGTCAGCCTAACTATGACCTGAGCATGAAGTACAAAAGCAGGTGAGTTCCGTTACAGTAATACCCTACAGCCCTTTGCCGGAATCACATTAGAACTTTCAGTGTGTCTATCTAAGGCAGGGTAGGAAATCTCTTTCAACCGAAGGGTGGGGTTCTGTTTTGGTGAAGCTCTCGCCGGCCATATTTCAGTGGTGGGCGGGGCCAAAGACGAAGGTGTGGGGCCAAAAATACAAAGAAGAAGAAACAACCCCAGCCTATTGTAGCTTAAAGCTCTTACTGCCAGCAACGAAGCCATTCTAAAAGGCATTCCAGCCTTTTAAAATGGAGGCAAAATGGCACAAAAGCTGGGTAATCAAATGATTGGTGGTTGGGGCAAAAGGGGCAGAACCAAGGAAATTGGGCAGGGCTGGAGAAAGGGGTGGGACCCTCTGGGAAACCTCAGAAGGTGAGATTTGGTCCCTGGGCCTGAGATTCCCTAACCTTGATCTAAGGATAAGTGCTCCTCTTACATATAATATAAGGCACAGTGATTGAGATGTGTTTAGCGTAATGTATGACCAGCAAAAATAGCATTATATGTTACCCTGGCTCTCTATGGCAAAAGGATTGTCTGTTGTCATTTCAGATGTGAGGTGATATTTATGGAATATACATCAAGGGGGATATCTGTGAATGCTAATAGAGCTGATGTGTGAATCTTGTTGAATAATCGTGAGAAACGTATGTGGATTGGTTCGCACATACATGCTCATTAGCTAAGGGCTCCAAAATCCAGAGGTGATGCATGTGTGACTAGGCAATCGCAGGTATGATAGCACAGACAGATTTTTTTTTATGTCACCTGGTATCAAGTGAAATGGGATGCTTTTCAATAGAGTTAGCTTGCACATTCAGGTGTTAGTATCTAGTGATGAGAAATTAAGTGATACATGTTCATGGATGAATTAGTCCCAATATGTGATCTCACTGGGAAAGTCTAATAATATTGATGTTACAATATCCCTACATGGATGAACTGAAAGTCCGTAGGTGCTGGTAGAAGGATACTTTGGGAAGATAATCTAAACCTTGCTCAAATGTTACAGGTTAAGTTTTATTTGGGCTGATAGCTTTGGAGCCAGAATTAAGGTGCTGTGGGTAGAAAATTGTTTGGGGCTGGTTTATTTTTCCCTCCCCCCAACTTTCATTATTAACTGGCTAATATAAGATGGGTTGTCAAACTTCTGTCACAAACCCCAAGGTGTCATGTTAGATAGGGCACCAACCCAAATGAATGAATAGCCTATTGCCTTCTGGTGCCTGGGTTGCTACTCCCCTTTTCAGTTATTGGTAGACAGCATTCACATACATTGGCTGAATTCGGATGACACAATAAGCAACTAGGTGGGGGGAAACAATCGTCAGTTGTATTGACTATCGTGTCATCCAAATGCTGCCATAGTCAACTCAGCGCTGATTCTAATCCACACCACGGTTGATTATTTATTACCATGTTGTGTGGGGAGTACCCCCTAGATGAACAACTGTAAAGTTGATTATTACCCCACCATTGACTATCGTGTTGTCCGAATTCAGCCATTCTGTTGTTAAAGCCAAGGATAAAATTACTATGAACAGGTCAGTATAATATAATGTGCAATTAAAGGAACTAAAAATTCTGTAGCACAGAAGCGAAGGTACCTTCCTTTCCACCATTAAATGCAAATGGCATTAATGCAACGAAAAAAGCCTTGAATGTATCTGTTGATCATCTTGTTGCAATATTGGCATATCTGCCAACATTTGAAAATCAGAAGAATATAGGGTTAACTTTATAGGCCAGTGAGGATTAGGAATCTCCTCCAAGCAACCAAGAAAGGAAGCATTTCAAAAATTTGGGATTTTCTTGTTTTAGGACATAAATGACTAAGATAGATGTATAGATAGATAGATAGATAGATAGATAGATAGATAGATAGATAGATAGAGGGAAGGCAGGCTAGGAAGATTTTTTGTGGGCTAATGTTGACTTATATTTGTGAGGATTACTTTGGGTCCTCCCTTACCCCATGCTTCCTGAATGGAAAGTAAGATCAATAAAGTTCGGGTATTTTGATTAATTCAGAAAACATTCCAAAGCATTTGTGTAAACACTAAAAGAGACTTTGTCTATGAGGTGTTTAAGAAATTAAATAATATAAAATAAAAAATAAAGACATTACAGAGTGCTATATTTTGAACGGGTAGATATATAGATATAGATATATATTACATAATCAGTTCTCCAGTAAGTAAGCCCAAATTGACTTGCAGCTGACCTCTTGTTAAAATTATCTGCTGCATCTTAATTGAAATACAATGGACCTGAGAACTTGCCCCTTTGATCTAGCAGATCAGCTTTTACAAAGCTTATCTTAATTGCCAATGCCTTTGTTCAGGGTGTCTCAAGGAAGACCCCCTAAGGAGCTTAAGGATCCATTTGGATGACAGAAGCACAGTTTGGGGATGGGGGAGAATACATTCATGACTATTTGCTAAAATTCAAAATGGGTGGAGAGGTAGTTCAGCCCTCTATTTTACCAGCTAAAAGCATAGTTGATAGGTATGTATTAGATTCAGGCAACATCTGCAGCTATCCCTAGAAATATGTAGTCTCCTATATGTCATTCTTTGTTTAGATCAGCAAAAATGTGAAGTAACAACAGGACCTCAGTGCCCTCCTGAGAAGTAAACATTTCTAGAACTCCAGATTATCTTCTAACTGGGGGTGGAAAGTGGGATACCCAGTTTATTATTAAAGAAGTGATTACATTTCATTATTATTATATTTATATTCCTCCTTTTTTCCTCTTGCAAGGAACCTAAAGCGGTTTACATAGTCCTCCTACTCTTCATTTTATCCTCACAACAACCCTGTGAGGTAGGTTAAGCTGCGAGTCAGTGACTAGCCCAAAGTCACCCAGTGAGCTTCATGGCCAAGCGGGGATTGGAACCCAGATCTTTTGAGTCCCAGTCCAACACTCTAACCACTACACCACACTGCTCTCAATCCAATATGGCTTGGATCCTAAGATAATTTAACTTAAGGAAGCTCATAGAAAATTATTTATTATATTCCTCTACTGCCCAATAGCCAAAGCTCTTTGGGTGGCTCACAACAATTCAAGCCATGAAATACAAGAATTTTAGAAAAGAGTTATCAGTGAGTTAGTATTTATGTTATTAAAAAACCCCTATATCCCACTTATCTCTCAGAAAAGAGACCTGGCAGCGAAAAGAATCCAGTAAAAAAGCCAATACAAATCACTGCAGAATTAACCAAGACATATTTAATGCAAACGCTAAGCTGTTGTAGGCTCCACAGCAGGAAAATCAAGAAAAACAGCAGTAAATCCACTAGTAACATGATAATCCCCAATAGTGCTCCTAAGGTTCTGTTTTTCACAACTGAAGTAATACACATGGATGGCCAAAGGGCCTCACATAAGACTATAAACCCAGGCTCGGAAATTATTTAGCAACACCACTGGGTCCAGCTGACCAGCTTCCACTTACGACCTTCCCGGCTTTTCCTACTCCTTCGTCCATCTTTTTTCTTTTCACAGAAAATCCACTTAGGAAGGAATGGCAGAATAGCTGCTCGGTGTCTTTGGATTGGTAGGGCTAGGCGCCATCTGTCTGGAATCAGCTCTGGCCTCTCTCTTTTTCTTTAATAGCAATCACTTCCCCCCTGCCCCCCCCCGCCGCCGCCCCATTTTCTGTTTGCCAAGATGTGATCTGAGCATGTGCTACATGTTCCAGTGGATTCCCAATTTCTGGTGACCTCGGGCATTTCCAATGAACATCGGAACAAGTTGGAACATGTAGAAAAAAGACAGATCATATTCTGGCTTGCCTCTGAGCTCAGAGCAACCTCAGGCATAGTAGGTTGGCACGTTATTGCACTGTGCTTTGTAAGGATGGCAACTGTTGATGGTGGCTTCCATTTTGGGATGGTATCTGGAAGTGAAATGTAGACAGAGGCAGTAAGGGGTTCCTTTGAAACCACAACTAACAGCAACAGAAGTGCTGTGCCTTGTATGAGCGGCGAATGTTATTTATGACTATATATATATTCAAAATTGGTAAGAATCACATTTTGGCCACTTTGCCTTTGAGCCCATTCATTGCTGCAATGTGGCCCGGAGACCTTTCCCAGATTGGAATGCATCTCCTATGCCGAAAAGGGTTCCCTGTCCTGGTCATAAGGTGTTGATATTAGTCTACAAAAATAGCAGCAAACTATAGAATGTTTTATCCCACTGTTTTATGATGTCTAGCTTTGCAAATGATTTTTAATGTTTTATTGTCTTATTTTTTAATGTTGTTAGCCACCTTGGACTATTTTCTAGGAAAGGTGGAGTACAAGTCTTTTAGATAAATAACATAACTTAAGTGTGCCTTTGATGATAACCTGAGCCACTAGGCTAAAGCAGCATTCCTTTAAGGATTACTAAACAGACACATGTGGGACTGTTCTGGAGTAAATGATCCAAGGATTGTGACGCAAATACACCTGCTGCATGTGTGAGGAGCAGTAAATAAGCCTGTGTAATATGTAGAGGAGCATAATTCTGAAAAGAATTCTGAAAAGAATTCCTGCCACCCAGAAGCCCTCATGCTCTACACGTGAAAGAATGTTTAGGAAGCTGTTAAAGCTGTTGAGAAATTCAGTCACTGCATCACCAGGGTCAATAATGCTGCTAAAAAGGAAGCAAAGAGTTACCCTGGAACCTTCTTTTCACAGCAGTTCCTGGGACTTCACACTGCTGCAGTAAGATATTGAACACTCCCCTATTTCAGATGGGAAAAATGGAGTGTACATTTTTCTAAACAGGTAGTGAGCAATCTTTGGGCATTTTTTCTTTGGAAGGGATAACAGCAATTATGTTTTTGAACAGCATCTCTTGAGCATGTGATATATCAACAGCTCCCAGATGGTCTGCCATATTAGGATAGATGGGGAGGGGGTAGAGCACTTAATCTACATATGTGACAAGTTAGTTATGGTAGCCTTCAGGTACTCTGTGGTTTCGATATATGCTCTCAAACGCAAACCAGGCCTCAAGTGCCTTTGGAGAAAACTGTAAAAAGATTTGAATGAAAAATTAACACACTTATTAACTCTACAAAGTGAAACCAGCTGTGCAAGTCCACCAGTAATTATTTAGGCTGCAATCCTATACCCATTTACCAGGGCGTAAGCTCCAGTGAATGCAAAGACACTTATGCCTGAGTAGACATGCATAGGGCTGAACTATTACTCTCCTTCTCATTCCCTGCCCTGTGACTTGTTGGAATTATATAAACACAAGGTCATTTCCAGAAATGAGGTGCTATAGGGTTAGTTATGAGGTTAGCCACAACCATAGCTTATAACAATTTATATAGCACAACAGCTAGGTTCTGTTTGACGGTTCATAATCTAAAGACACAACATACAGTATATAGGGAAATGGAAAGTGAAGAAATAGAGAGTATAAAAACCCAAGTCAGCTCTGTCCTCTAGAGACAGAGGGAAATCACTGACCCAAGTCAAACAAAGCTGAAGATGGGACAGCATCCATAAATCTAGGTGCCTGCATCGCAGGGAACAATTGCAAGGAGCCAGGCTTTGATCCCAGTTGCAGACAATGGCATTAGCTCATCCTGCCCCCTTTCTCTGACCACTGAACTTTTAGGGGCTTCCCAGCTTTTGCACTGGGGTTGCCTTTGAAGATGGTTCAGAAGCTGCAGCTTGTGCAAAATGCAGTAAACAGATTGATAACTGAGACCAGGAGGTTTGAACGTATAAGACTGACTCTGGCCCGCTTCCATTGGCTGCCATTTCTACTCCCAATTCAAAGTGCTGATTCTAACCTATAAAGTCTTACATGGCTTGGGACCACAACACCTGACAGAACGCCTCTCCCAACATGAACCTACCCATCCACTACGTTTAATGTCCTCCTCCGGGTGCCTACTCTGAGGGAGGCCCGGGACCCAGCAACAAGGGAGAGGGCCTTCTCAGTGGTGGTCCACCCAATTATGGAATGATCTCCTTGAGTCCCACCTGGCATCAATATTGTTATCTTTTCGGCACCAGGTCAAGAATTTTCTCCCAGGCATTTAGCAGCAGTTTTTAATCAATCCCAGATGTATTTTTAGGTTTGGCCAAGAGCTCAATGTTGTTTTTAAAGGTATGTTTTCTTTGTATGCTGTCTGTTTTACATTTTTATGGTTTTGTATATTGATTTTTAATGTTTTAATATTTTATAAACTGCCAAGACAGCTTTGGCTATGGGGCAGTATTGAAATGTAGATGATAATAATAATAATAATAATAATAATAATAATAATAATAATAGTATTTTTTAGCCCATTCTAAGGAGTTGGGATTCCTCTCTTAAGGCTAAGAACCCTCAACCTGAAATTTGCTGGGGTTTTGTATATTTTTTTTTTGCCTGCCCCTTTTGCCTTCAGCTCCTCCCACCCTTGGAATGTGGCCCCGCTTCTCTGAAATACAATTCAGAGGTTCAATACCCCTGCACTATATCCAAATGTTTCATGGTGAGGGAGGAGATTTACATGTAATTTGAAGAGAAGCATCATGGCCTAGTGGTGCTGTTCTCTGTCTTATTTGGCACTGGATAGATATGAGATGGAAAGGTTTTCTCTTGCACAGAAAAATAGCCATCTCCTTCTGCCAGCATCTTGGCTCCCAGAGAATCCCCTGAAGCAAATTTCTGAACTGACAGGGGATCCTCTTTACTGTGTTGTCCTGGATACCAAACCAAAACTATAATCCGTGGTCAATTTTGCCAATGTGTCCTCTCCTCTTCCCTTTGCTCTACTATAATGCTTAATCAGCTTTTCTCAGAGACATACACTGGACAGCTTTTACTTCCCTTTGGGTCTTAACGATTTTGGCTCTCCCCTGAGGGAGATGGAAGTATTTGTTCAAAAACTTTCATAAGCTGCCCTCTTACCCTTGCTCACAAGTTCTGTTGTTATAACTGGTGGCTGGTGGTGGTGGTTCAGGCTTGGGGGGGGTGTTTGGGTGTGTGTGACTTGACCTGTGTTGCTTTTCTGGGGAGGATGGCCGCTGGTCCCTGCCTGCTTTAGCTCCTGAAGAGCCAGATGTCGATATATCAAGTTTTTGAACATGCAGCTGTTACTGCTGGAGAGATCGATGCTTGAAGCTAACCAGGCCACATAGTTGTTCCATTTTATTTAGAAGTTCTGGCTGGATTCCCCTCCTGGTACAAGCCTGAGCCTTTTGTTGAAGTAACTGTTCTCTGGGAAGCTGATTGGAGCAAAATCAATGTGGTTGGTGGCTGACAGGAAACCCAGAAACCTCTGCCAGAGGGTTTGCTCTTGCTCTGCATAGATAACACAAATCAAGATGGGAGAGTGAGGGCAGAGACTCCATTCACAGGAAATGAATCTGTCAGAGGCAGGAAATAAAAAGGATACAGGGAAATGTAAGATAGCAATACGAGGGGATGGAGGGATGCATTCTGCTTTGCGAAGTTGACAATGAGGGCATGAAAGCATCAGCCCTTCTGTACATAGAAAGCTTCTCCTAAGGGATCAGGTCATCTAGCCTGTGGTGTCGTGGAGCCAGGGCTCGTAGGGATGCAGCACCAGCACTTTTTGACCAGCAGGGATGCTGACATCACCTGTCACCCCCTCTCCTCCTGAACTTCCTGTTCCCTCTGAGCTTAGCTGCAATCCTTACAGTAGCAACAATATCGTGTTCCCTACTGCTTTAAAATGGTTTATAACGGTATTGACAACTGCTGGGGCCCATGACACACTCCATATACAGTTTTCAAACCATTTTCAAAGTGTTATATCCTGCTTGGTGTAGATCTGGTCTTGGTCTTGGCGATTAAGACCTGATCCTGCTGGAGATGAAAAATGCTAGTATGGGTTGTTGATTTGGATCAACACAGCTGCCTGCATTTTTTACTTTCCTTTGGCGTGTGGCCATGAGGAGGACTGCCGTAATGACCGTCTGCACTTCAAAATGTAATGCTACATACACCACTGCATCTAACCCAGTACTCTGACAGGCAGCAGTGGCTGTCTAAGGTCTCAGATCCAGGCCTTCCCTTGTCCCCCACTCCTTTTAACTGGAGATGCCAAGATTTAATATGAAATCTTTTGCATGTAGTGCCAGAGCCATAATCCTCTCCAACCCTGTTGGTTCTTTCCTGTTGCTTCCCTGGCATTTGGTCTCTTGTCTCTGAACACTGAAATTCCATCTAGCTATCATGGCCTAATAGACATTGACAATTGGGACCTGCAAAATGAAAAATCGGAAGTGGAGCATTTCTGTTTAGCATTCCAGCCAGCTATGCCTTTTCCTGGATACTCTGTTTCATTCTCTCCTCCTGCCTGGTTTTCCGTCGATCTCACCCATTACTTAGTCAGCAATATGTATTCACTGAACATGCTCAGTCCTCATTCTACTGTTTTCAGGTATTATCTCCCCCTTGTCACCTTTTTTGGGGGGGTCCTAAAAGCTTTTTCTACTCCTGCACAACTTTGGCTTCCCCAAAGCCTGCTGTTCCTTCCCTTTTGTATGTGGGTGCTGCCATTTTGGCTAAAGATCCACACTTGAACAATGGGCTTCTCCACATTTAGCAAAAATCCCGCAGCCTTACCAGGACTTTGTCTTCCAGAGTTTTCATGGGTATAACGATCGGCACAATACATGCACTCCCCCTCCTTGTTTTTACCAGTTCCTTCACATATGTTTCATTTAGACCGCCAGCACATGGTGCTACTTTATTGAGCAATTCTAATTTATTATGGCATTTTTAGGGTCTTATAAAATGGTGGATTCCCACTTGAAAATGGCAGGAGAGGCACTGAAGGTTGGCGATGTCATGAAAAGGACCCGGAAACTTCAGTAAGTGACCAATCATGAGCATGAAATGAATTGTTCGTGTAGAGAAGCTCAATAACTTTGCACTTTGTATATATCAGGGATGTTGAACCGCTTTCAGAAATTTCAATTTTGGAGAAGTTCCTGGGAGCCAGATTCCATTGCTCCTCCCTTCCTATTTTGTATACAAAAGCTGACCAGAATGACAGTTGAATCCTACTTCAGCACTGACAATGGGACAGTATCTTCCACTGCATCACAATGGCTGTGGGCTAGCTTAAGAAGATAGGGCTGGTTGCATGGAACCCACGGCTTTATCCTCCAACAGCTCCCCACTGCTTCCTACCTCCCAGCATCTGTTGCCTGAAGCAGCTGCCTCACTGTGCCTAATGGTAGAACTGACCCACTTTGGACTGCGGGTGGGAACTGCCTGTTTGAGGATGATGTTAGTACCAATAGAGTGGCAGAAGAAGGATCAAGAAGAGCGCTGTTGTGATTCTAAGTCCTCCTGCCAAGATGTGAAACAATAAAAAGGTCTGCTGTGCAATCTATAAAGCTTTATTCAGTAAATAGACACACCTGAAGGGAGTGTGAATGCTAGGAGCTATACTTTAAGCTTTATTAGCTTCACAAAGGAAGACCATTGCCTATCAACTAAAGGGATAGTTTCCCAATGGGCCCGACAGGCTTTTACCAGACTCTTCCTTCAGGGAGGGTCTTCAAGCTGTAACATCAGGCATGTGGTTAGTCTAGCAGATCACCTCCGACCTAAGAACATAAGAAACACCATGCTGAATCAGAACAAGGGTCCATCTTGTCCAGTACTCTATTCACACCGTGGTCAACCAGCTGTCAACCAGGAACCCACAAGCAGAACATGGTGCAAAAGCACCCTCCCACCCATGTTCCCCAGCAACTAGTATATACAGGCTTACTGCCTCGGATACTGGAGGTTGCACTTAGCCATCACCTCTCAACTCTGCTTGCTTGACCCAGCGGCAGACTCTGGGATCTGTTAATTCCAATGCTCCCTCCTTCTCCATCTCCGACAGAGACTGCCTCTACAAGAGATGTTTAAAGCTCTTTGAAGTCTCATTAAAAATTTTACCTCTATAAGAGCGGAGTGTAAATCGGGAGTTGAGGCGCTTTATCTCTCCGATTATGCGCATTATCGAATGCATGTTAAATAGCGAGTTTTATTTTGCTCCGGCCGTTAAAGCGCATTTTGCCTATGTGAACAAGCGATTCTCCGCATTAACTATTTGTAAAGCGCATTTCAAACAACCGGTAGGGCCACCAGTTGTGCGCTCAATTACCTCTTGCTACAAGCATTTACGATAAAGCGCTTCAGCGATTATGCACATAATCGGCTAACCAGGCATCAAACAGAATCCATCTAGAGGGGGTCAAAGACTGAGTTCCCAGGGAGGGGGCGAGATGATATCTGAGCCTGAGCCTCCTGTTCGATAAGCTCCTGGGAAGATTCTTCCTTGACTCCTGGGGAGCCTTGGATAATTTTCTCTCCCGCTTCCTGTCTTAGCTGGTCTACTTCTTCAGGCTCCAAGACCAGGCCTGATCCTGACAGGTGCCTTATTTGACAAAGTGCAACACAATCCAGATGACATTGACAAACTGAATCACATCCAGAGGAGAGTGACTGGGATGGTTGAGGGGTCTGGAAACAGTATTGAAGCAGTATTGAAGTGCACTGATAACTGTTGGGGCACAATCCACATTCCCTATACCGCTTTCATAGTGCAATATCCTACTTTTTATTCCACATTCATAATGATTTGACACAAGGTGTAGATCTGGCCCAAATCCTCCAAGGGATGGTTGAAAAAGTTCGTGTTTGGACTGAAGATGAAGGAAGACATGACAGAGCTATCTTCAAACATCTGCAGGGCTGCCAGAAAGAAGGTGGAGCAGACTCATGCCCAGTTGATGAAGAGCTAGAACTAATGGGTGGAAATTGCAGGGAAACTGATTTTGACTAAACTGTAGAAGAAACTTTCTAGATGAGAGCTGTTTGCCGGTTTGGAATGGTGGGGTAGGCTCTCTGGAAGTATTGACCTCCAAGATCCTTTCCAGCCCTACAATTCTATAATTCAATGCTGCATGCTTCCCCCTGCCCCCAATTCTGATGGGTACAGTGCTGATTATCCCAAGTGGTACATGTGATTTTTTTCCATGGGAAACATTATCACCTTCTTGCAGCACACATTTACAGCACAATTCTATGTATGTTGACTCAGAAATAATTCCCAATGTGTTCAATGGGGCTTGCTCCTTAGAAAGCACATTTAGGATTAGGGCACAACCCTATTCATGTTTAGACAGGGGTGAACCTACAACTCCCAGCATGCCCCAGCCATGTCCCTTGGTATTTCAAAAGTTATTCTATTTCAACAAGACCATCCAAATTTGCCTTGAATTTTGCTGTAGAGACCATGTGTTTGATTACCATATTTTAATATGCAGAACAGAAGGTCTCGGCCTTTCAGGCCTGAATGAGAGGCAGAAACCTAACAAGTACATTTTTGTACAGTACAGATGCAGGGACAAAAGCAGCTACTTCCCTGCAGTTCTCAAAGGAAAAGAGCCTCCGTCCATTTAAAAAGTTGGCAACGCTAGAGGTGTGAGCCTCTCTTACCCCAAGGAATTTCACTAATTGTTTCAAAATAAAATGGAGAGGAGTGGATTACATAAGCCATCTTGGGTTCTTTCCAAGAGGAAAAAAAGCAGAATATAAATGTAATCATCATCATCCTAGAAACATTGCCCTCTGTATTTGTCTCAAAATGTGAAATTTGATGGCATCTTTCACATGCAGGCTGGAAACAGACAATTATTTAAGTGAATTGGAAGTGGTTGGAGATGCCTTCTCCTGGGCCCTGACCACCAATCATTTTGGTGTTTCCTGACTTTTGCACACTTTCCTAAAACTTAATTACTGGCAGTAAGCCCTTTAATCTAAACTATGCTGGTATTTTTAGTATTTTGGTCCCATCCCCATTTTGCCTTGGATCCTGCGCACCAGTGGAATATAGCCCCAGAGAACTTCTCTGCAACTGAATTTGCCCCCAGGCTAAAAGAGGTTCAACATCCCTGGTCCACACATGTGTGTATCTCTGTGTACATACACACACTCCTTTTCTCCCATCACTGTTTCTGGTTAAATAGGTTTGATAGGTTTTGAAAGTACAAAAACTTGTTACTAGATGCCCCAAAAGGGACACTTTAAAAGTTTAGTAGGGTTGCCAACTTTTCATCTGGCTTCTCTTGCTATTCTTTTAACAGCAGCTTGCTTTACAGAGGTTGAACCTATGATGGCACTTATCTCCATTCTGTAAAAAAAAAGCCTTGCCTGCTGTGATTTCTGCAGATCAAGCTGTTGTTAAAGGCACAGGAGCCTTTTTTTTAAAATACACACATGCACACATATAATGTTGTCAGCTGGCAATAGTTTTAAAAACAAACAAATCCCTGAACAAGCTATCACTCTCTGGCTGCATTCGGACAACACATTAGTCAATAGTGGGTTGAGTAGCCAACTCACAGTTGGTTATTTTGTAGTTACTCCCTACACAACATATTCCTACACAACTGTGGGTGGTTGGGACTGGCGTTGAGTGGACTAATAGTCAACCCAGCATTTGACTGACACAGCCCCCGCCCCTCTCCCCACCCTCCTCCCTCAGTCCTCCCAGTTCTATCCCAGCAGCCTCTGCAAGTTGCACCAGTTATAGCAGAGTGGCAGCTGCCGCTTTGGTCGCTCTTGCCGCCTGCCTCTATGGGCTGGTGTTTTAACCGACTCAACACACGCCATTAACACACTCACCCCTCCACACAACACTTTAAACAACTGGCTTCGAGCTAAACAACTTGCAAGCCAGTTGTTTCTCTCAGTTGCTTATTTGGGTGGAATAGCATACCGTCAGTAGTTTGTGAGCAGCGTGTTACCCTCCACACAACACAATAAGCAACACAACTGACAATTGTTCCCCCCCCCCCCCCCCCGTTGCTTAATGTGTTGTCTGTCAAAAACTCTGGTAGGGACATGCCTGTAAAGATGTGATGGCCACCAATTTGAATGGCTTTAAATGGGGGTTGGATAAATTCCTGGAAGAGAAGGCTATCAATGCCTACTAAACCTGGTGGCTGTGTGCTACCTCCAGGATCAGAAAGTCTATGTCCACCAGTTGCTGGGGAACATGGGAAGGAGGGTGCTGTTGCACCCATGTCTTGCTTGTCGACAGCTGGTTGCCCATTGTGTGAAGAGAATGCTGGACTAGATGGACCCTTGGTCTGATCCAGCATAGCTCTCCTTATATTCTGATGTCAACAAGGATACATCATCTAATAAGGATGCTGTTCCACGATTTCATGGGGTAAACAAACACGTTCTCAGGGGCTGGGGAACATAAAGGGGAATTATACAACAGCACGGCTATCTAGGTTTCAGGAACAACCGCAAGAGGTTTTGTTTCCTCTTGAAAGAAGCGGAAAACCGAAGGAAACCCACAAGGTGCTCAGGGAGGAGGGCGTGTGCGTATGCGCGTGTGTGAAGAGGAGGCTTCTAGCTCACTTCAAAGTCATGCTGGCGCTGGAGAGGCGAGGCTCTCCACCCCCCACCCATGCTCAGCCGAGATCCCTTCACGCCCGGTTCCCAACCTCAGAATGCAGAGGCGACCATGGGGGACGATCCAGCGGGTGAGTTCGCCGGGCGCGTGTGTTGATACTTCTTAGGGCGCGATCCTACGCATGTTTCGACAGGGGAGGGGAAAGCCCTACAACAGCTTTGCTGGCTGGGGAATGCTGGGAGTTGTAGGACTTTTTCCCGTCTAGACATGCATAGGATCGCGCCCTTAACGGCTGGTTCTGCTGTACAAATCCCCCCCCCCCCCCCCCCGTTGGAATTGTTGTAAATTCTGTCGATCTACCTCGATTAGAATGAACCCTTTAAATCTACCTCGGTTGGAATTGTAGCAGCGGGAGGGATACTGCCTGATTCCTAGCCGGCCTGGCTGCCCAACAATTCTTGCAAAGTTTCGACTTTTCCCGAACAGAACCCGGAGTTTGTCTTTTCTTTTCTTTTCTTGCTCCCTCCGCCTTGGAGATGCGAGGGAGGGTGCGGTTCTTGGACGCACGTGCTCTCTTGAAACCAGGACCGAGGGCATTCTGGAAGATTTGGGGTTGCTGCTGCCGAGATGAGGGGCATTTAGTCCCTCGCCCACCGCTCTACCTCTCTTCGATCTCGTGGTATTTATACATTTGGGTGCCAGATCGGCCGGTTCTGCAGTCTGGTTGGCGCTTGAACTGTCTCTCACTCAGGATTTTTGGGTGGTGGTGGAGATCCGATTGTTACTGCTGTTCAGTCGGGGACTACCGCAGGCAATTCTTTTCTTCCCTCCTTTTTGGGGTGGGGATGGGTGGTTGTGAAATCAAAGAGATAGGTTTGCCCACAAGGAGGTCTTAAGTTCTGGGTTCTACTACCCAGCAAAAGAAATAAGGAGCCGCGTGGTTTTGAGCATGTGCGGAGCGCCCGTTCCTCCACCTCAAACAGCCCCCCACCACAGAGCAAAAAGGTAATCTCTTTCAAAAGGTTTTAAGGCCCTTGGATTCCTCATCTTGAAAGAAAGAAAGTTCCCACCCGACCCCACTCCGTGAGTGCAAGGAGGATCCTGTGAGAATTTGGAGGAATTTAGATCTTAGATTAGATTTTTATGTATATCCTACACTTCTCTGCCATGGAGATCAGGGTTGGTTACATGGTCCTCTCAAACCCCCGCCAGCCGGCCGGCCGCGCGCCCACCTACCCACCCACACATTTTATCCTCACAACAACCCTGTGAAGTAGAGAGAGTGCCAGAAGCTTAACGAGGAAGAGAAGGAGGAGTTTTCTCTTCTTAAAGAGGATATTGGCCTGTACTAACCAAAGATACTGGCTTTTAAAAGAAGCTTGAAGACTATTTTTACTTTCAGTCCCGCACCCTTCCTCCCTGGAGTTTAGGGTTGCATACATGGTATTTTTTCTCCCTGCCCCCATCTTTTGTTTGATGTACTTTTTCCTGAATGATATTTGTTGCTGTTCGTTAATTAGGGGACTGCTTGGTAATTCTTTTTTTAATGTCATTCAATATGAAAACTAGCGATATATATATTTGTGAACTGCTTTGGGAGTGCTGTGCCCTGAAAGGGGGGGTTAGACACCCTAATAATAATAATAATGGTTAAGTGGACACTCCTAGCCCAACACACTACATGGCAGAGATCAATCAGTTTGTGCATCCAAGTTAAGAAGGGTGTGTGTGCTATCAATGCATTAAAATAAAATACTCAAAAATTGAAGAAGTGGAGGGGGCACCGAAGATACTTCTTGTCTGCCTTATGATCCAGGGCTGGCCTGGGTTCTCCAACTTGATGAACTGGTATTAGCCATTTGCTCATTAGTGATGAGCCTGGTGGTAGATCCCATCTTGGGGTGGTAAGAAGAGCCATCCAGTAATTGTCTTTTTCTAGGGTTCTGCCAATCCACTGGTAAGTGGGTGAGCAGAAAGTAGCTCTCCAGATGTTTTGGACTTCAACACCCAGAATTCTTGACCAATCGCCATGCTGGCAGAGGTTTCTGGGAGCTGAAGTCCAAAACATCTGGAGATCTATCTTCTGCCCACTCTGGGGCTAAAAGAAGAGAAACACTTCATCCTAAAGGTATGACTTAGGAACGCAGAAAAAGCCTGTTAATTCAGTGGCACTTATTCTGTGTAAGGGGTTTAGGATTAGGATGTCAGTGTAGCCTAGCAGGGTATTTTGGAAGACATATATGTAGGGTGACCATATGAAAAGGAGGACAGGGCTCCTGTATCTTTAACAGTTGAATAGAAAAGGGAATTTCAGCTGGTGTCGTTTGTATGCATGCAGCACCTGGTGAAATTCCCTCGTCATCACAACAGTTAAAGCTGCAGGTACTATACTAGAGTGACCAGATACAAAAGAGGGCAGGGTTTTTGCACAAGGCCGTCCTCACTCATGACCTATCAAGTGCCACACTCCCATTTTTTGCGTTTGTGATTCAGATCAAACACTTGGTTTTGAAACCTTGTAAAAGTATTCCATGCTGAAATGCCTTTAGAACTGTTTGTGAAATATTCAGAGACAGCGAACTTTGCACGCTTAAACTTGGCTTAACTAAACTTATGATTTAATTCTAAGTAAGCAAGCATGAGAGTAAACTGTTAGTCTTATTATCCAAAGTGACTTTTGAATTGTCTGTATATGTCTATAAAAGTCAAGCTGGCATTTTTGCTCATTTTTGTGCCACCCCTTTTGGCTTTGGCCCCGCCCACCACAGGAATGTAGCCTCCAGGAGCTTCTCTGAAATCGAATTCGGCCCTGGGGCTAAAAATGTTCTTCACCCTTGTGTTAGACACTAACATCAACAGAATCCAGGAATCCTGTGGAACCGTACAGGCTGGGGTTGACACCATAATGCTTTCTGCTTGTTGTTCTGTATTTTGAGGCAGCCTAGACCCTCCTGAGTAACTCAGGGGAAAGTGAACCTGTATCTTCTGCAAACTTGCTTCCAACCATCTGGGTCAGGTGTGGTCTTTTCTTTTCTCATTTTCGCCTCTTTTATAGAAGTGAAAATGTTTTGTTTCTGAAACTTTAGATTTGAATGGTGAGATAGTTCTTGTATTGAGCAGTGATTACTAGGGGTGTGCACGGACCCCCCGGATCGGATCAGGACCCGGATCAGGACCTCCAATTTTGTCACGGATCGGTTCGGACAAAATCGGAGGCCCCCCGGACCGGATCGAGTACGATCTCGATCCAAAAATCGGAAATTTTTGGATCGGCCGCCATTTTTTTCCCCATAGACTTGCATTGCAATGCAAGTCTATGAGGAAAAAATGGCCGCGGGTGGGTGAGGGGGGGCCTAACTCCCTCCCCCCCCAGGGCCGTCCGCTGTGGACGGCCCCAGCAGGTAAGCCCCCTCCCCCGCGCTCCCTACCCCCCCTGGGGCCGTCCGCTTCTATCCGCTGGCGCCCCCTTCCCCGCCACTGCTTACCTTTTAGGGCCGTTCGCTCCCGTCCGGCGCTGGCGGCTACCGCCAGCCGGCTTTGTGGCTTGCTGTCGAGTAGCGCGCAGGGTGATCACCCAGCGCGCCACCCTGGAGCAGGCCGCGGAGCCCGCTGGTAGTAGCCGCCGGCGCCGGACGGGAGCGGACGGGCCGGGAAGGTAAGGGCCCCCCTCCTCCCCCTCCCCCGCTGTCCACTTTCATCGGCGGGCGCCCGCTGGCGCCCGCCAATAGAAGCGGCGGTGGGCGCCAGTGGGCGCCCGCCGATCCGCCGAACCGGTTCGGACCCTTTTCGGATCGGTTCGGACTGGATCGGCGGATCCAGCTGTTGGATCGGAAATCGGATAATTTATCCGATTTCCCACTGGACCGGACTTGGATCGTGGATCGGGTCTGATCCAGTGCACATCCCTAGTGATTACAAAGAACAACAGAAGACTTAAACTTGAGTCTGATAGCTTCTCCACATTTTTTTTTAAAACCACGTGCTGCCTTACCATGGCTTTCTGCGTCTGCTTTCTTTCTGGGATGTGATTGGCATCATTACACAGGTGCCCACGTGGTTTGGAATGGAATACTTCCTCTCTCAGCTTGCTCCATGTCCTCAATTGACTTTACTGAGACAGCACCCTCTAGTGGCATAATTATAGTGCACCGACAAGATTACATACTGGGAGATGGTGTGATTTCCTGAATATTCCACATTATCCTTTTTTGTAAACCTGCAATTTCCAGGGGATAGCGCGGGAGGGCGCCTGGATGCTGACAACGTTGTGTAATGAATCCAGAAACTTCCATGTGTGGCCAGTCATGAGTGTGCTAAAAATCGCTCATTTAGAGAAGCTTTGAGTTTGCGAGTGCTCCAATCTAGAACCTATTTGAATGCTAGGGGCTTAAATCATAACATGCCAAGCCATCACGAAGGAGAGTGCCTCTGACCATATGCAGAGCATCCTCCCCTGGATCCTTAAAAATAAGTAATCATAGCCAGCCCAGCCCAAGTGAGCAGGGGAGCGGGGACTTTCAATATAGCTTGAATGCTGATACCTTACACAGTTAAAAATGGCATATTCTGTTTTCATTTTACAGTTTAGCCATATAAAGTCCCAAAGACCATTAAGTCTAGAGTCTAAAATTACCTAGCTGCACTATTGAGCTGTAGTCTTGAATGGATCCACTGTTCATAAATTGGGACCCTGTATCACTGACCCCTTTCCCACATTGTTCTGGGTTGCTTCCATGTGCTCTGCAGATGCTATTAACCTGCGACATGTGATGCAGCAAGCTCTAGCAATTAATTCTTAGTCATCTTACACTTAAAAGGGTGCTGAGTGTACACAATTGTCTGTGCTAGGTCCCTGCTGCCGCTACAACCCCAGGGTGTCTGTTGTGTTCAGGTAAAGCTTTGTGCTGGGCTCCCTGCTGTAAATCTATGGAATCAGGTGCTTGTTGAAGTCTGCAGCAAGACCCAGGTCTCTTTCTCTGGACCTCTCTCCACACACTTTTCTGCTATTTTCAGCACTTTTATGATAGGGAGGGTGAATATGTGGGCTCCTCAGTAACGTTAATGAGGCCAGCTTTAGTTAAAAAATAATAATATTAAAATTAAATTACAGATTCAAGTGAGTATAGGTAAAGTTTAAAAACTGCCAGACTCCAGTGGGAAGAATTTAATGAAAGGTACGTTCCCTATGATTGGTGCATGCAGTCAATTTGCTTGGGTGGAGGGTCGCCTGCTGAAACGGATCTTGCTCTTCACCACTCTTTAACAACCTGTTTTAAGATTGCATTCGTTCCAGGGACAGCCTGAGACAATTTGGTGTAGAAAATCAGAAATGCACGGCCTTCCCACTAATGAGCATGGGGCTCAGTCCCCCACAAGCCTCAGAAATGGAAGCTACTCTGTTACCTTGAGAGAGGGAGATCTTGGGAATTTCGTAAATCTACTAAGATCTGATTTACAAATGAGCTCAGCCATGGACTGCACCATTTCAGAACCCTGGTGGATGGTTCATGTCTCAACAAAAACTCTCTCTATGGAGAAACCTAGAGTATCACGGAGAAGATTGGGGTAGGGCCCTTTTTCTTTAAATGATAGTGTTTCACAAATGGCAGGCACTTTTAGCAAGGCAAGCACTCAATCATGCAGTTTCTCTCCCTACCCGCATTCTCAAGTAGTACAGTCCCAGCTGAACTGTACCACATTATTTCCCTAAAAATGTAGCTCATTCCCAAGATCTAAGTACTTGGGTGGAGTGCCTCAGGATTTAATTCTCAGGATTAAATAAGGTTGACAGTTGCATCCTGTGAATGCAGCTTAAAACAGTTTTAAATGTGGTGCTGGAATGGTAACCACAACGTGAATAGAATGACAATTCGAAGATATCTGTGCTCAGTCTCAAAATGTAGCAACTGAGCACTAGCGATCTTATAATTTATTGCATTTTGGCATTGTTGCCATATCCATGTCCAACATTTTAGATACGATGCTGGTCTTTGTATAGAAAAGACTCTGGGAGATCTCCTGTGTTCATTCGGCTCATATGGATAACCCAAAGACTGGGTTCAGATGACATGGTAACCAACGGTGGGTTAAATAGTGAACAGTTGGCTATTGTGTTGTTGGGACTTTTTCACACCACGGTTGGTTATTTGGCTAAAATAGGCATCACAAATAACCAATGCTGTGCAGAGTTGATTATTTGAACAACAGGTGGTTATCGTATCGTGTGTCGGGCCCTATTGACTACTTTGTCACACACAGTTGATTATTTTCAGTGACTATAGAGTCCCCTGGCAAGAGCGACCAAAGCGCCAGATGCCATATAGTTCAGCCGGCAGAACTCGCAATGACTGAGAGGATACCCAGTGGAAGGACTGAAGGGGGAGAGGCCAGGGCATGTATCAATTAAACACACCGTTGACTATTAGTCAACTCGACGCTGGTCTTAATCCACACCACAATTGATTATAATCATGCCATGTTGGGAGCAACCCCTTGATAATTAACTATCTATTGACTATTATCTATTGACTATTAACCCTTCATTGACTATTGTGTTGTCCGAACTCAGCCAAACTCTACATGATGGTAATGAAATGGCAGTCGTGATATATTCTTCTTCTCCATTGGTCGGGTATATATTTCTGAATTTGTGATGGAAGTTGCAAGTGTAGTTGTACAGTAGTAAGTAAAACTTGGAACTGATGGTGCATCACCAGTGGTGATAAACAGTGCTTTTCCGTTTTAAACACTTGAGTCGTTGCAGAACGTGCTGTGTTTATGTGATGCCGTTCCTTGCCAGTGGTCATAAATAGGTGCTCGTTGGTCTTTGCCCATAGCATGCTGTCACTTTCTCTGCTACTAAATCCTTTAGTTGGAGATGCTGGGTTTGAACCTGGGACCTGCAAAGCACGTGCCTATCTCTCAGCAAAGCTCTTACATTCTCCAATGAGCTGTTCCATGCTTATTTTATTCATGGGTTGGTCTGTGCTGAACTGATCCAGAGTCGATATGAATTGCATGCCATCCAGGGCACAAAGCTTTATTAACCCCTTTGCCCCTCTGCTCTAGATTTGCAGATTTTCTGCCTGTGTCATGCTACTGCTGACAGTAGTGTGTGTGTGTGTGTGTGTGGTGCAGGAGGAGGAAATAACTCGGCATTCCAGGAAGAACTTCGTGTTTAAGGCTTAGACTCACTGTTCTCTGGCTCCTTGCTTTCAAATAGCTAATGGGGCTAAAATGATTTGAAGACTGCCACCTTCCCTTCTCCCGTTTTTGACAGATTACAGTAGTATATTGTTCTGTAGATACATAATTAGACATTTCTCTCATGATCTAAGGAACACAACGATGGGTGGGGGGAATAAACAAAGGACTTCTTGTTCTATGGAGGGTAAAGCAAATAATTTCTGCAAAACATTTCTTAATTAAGGCAAGATCGTTGTACAAATAATTTGGGGGCCGGGGACTGTCAAAGGGACCACTTGCACAGCAGCAAGTGTCCTTTTGGCCAGAGTATATTTAGGAGGATGTTTATCTTCAGGGTGATGGTTTCTGAAGTTCTTTGGAGATTTGACCTGCTCATTGTTAAATGTTGCCTAAGTTTCCCATGTTAACAGATCTGGCTGGAGTCCACCTTAATTAATTTTGAGCAGAACTCAGTGAGTTCTCAGTGTGTGTGTGTGTGTGTGTGTGTGTTTGGTGCTTAGTTATTACGTTTAAACTTTTCTTTTCTGAACTCTGTTAACTTACCAAGAGCTGTGCCTCCAAAATCCTTAGGGTGTCTTAGCAAAGCCATGGATTTGGATGTTTAACAGATGTTGTTTTCCACTCCGTTAGTGGAAAAGGTTATCTTGATAGCTATTGTGCATTGTTTCAAAGGTCCGTGGCTGAGTGGAATGCTGGGAGAAGCTTGCTCGCTTGTTCCAGCTACAAAGAAAAGCGTAGGTCATTTTTCAGTGATGGGATTAATTAATATTGTCCCAAGAGCACGTTAGTGTAAAATGCATAATAATAGGCCGAATAGTAGGTTATGTTAATATGTATGCTGTTGACATGTTTTAGAACCAACAGTTTACTGTTGCATCGCAGCATCCAAGCATACCCAGCACACGTTGTTGGGCTGGTTTCACTTTGATTTGTGTTGTAATGGCTTTTTTTTAAATTAATGGCTAACTGAGAATTAAAAACGAGAAAGGAATAAAAGGACTAACCACACTGGACGTCCTGGAGAAATCATTCATAACATCTGTAGGACTTTCAGTATGAGTAGTGCTTTTAAACTTTCTGGATAGTCCTCATAGGACAGGGAGGGGAACCTCAGGCCTGGACCCTAAATCCAGTTCTCCTGAGGCTTCAATCTGGACCTCCAGAGTTGCCCATATGACCACACCCTTTTCCCCTGACCAACCATTATTTCTTGGTTTCCTGGCTCACCCCCCATCCCCGTTTTTCTCCATTCTAAAAGGTTGACATTTTTGCAAAGTCTGGTGTGACTTGCAGCAGAGTTGTCTTAGGCCCCCTCTACAAGATTTCGGTTTGACGCCCGGTTGCCCGATTATGCGCATATACGGAGAAGCGCATTTACTCCTAATACCAATTCACGAGAGGCGGCGAAGCGCATTACGGGCTATATGAAACACACTTTAAAGCTGATTACATGTGGAGAATCACATGTTTGCATGACCATAAGGTGCTTTAACTCCCATGGCAAATTAAAACTCGCTATTTAACACACATTCAAAAATGCGAATAATCGGGGGCGTGGCTATGATCGAGTCAGAGTAGAGTCGCAGATCTTCTGAGCTCCCTATAAAAGCTATGAAATAAGCACTAATTCCTTATCGTAAAGATTAATAAAAGGCATGAAATATTGTCTGGAAGTGAATGATTGCTCAGGGTGAGTTGGAAACGAGCGAGAGCTGGCTGGAGCTGGATTGCTGAACGCTGCCTAAAAGTGAAAGTGAATTCCTTTGGACAAAGGAGGAGAGACGCCATGAATGAGGTAATTTATGGACTTATAATAACACAGCTTGCTTGACTTAAAGTATTAAAAGGCATTATATATAGACTGGAAATGAACAATCTTAGAAGGGGGATTTGAGAGCAGCAAGAAATTGTTGATTGCTGGCTGTTCCGGCTGGATGCAAAAGGGAGACTAAGGAGCGAGACGCCATTATTGGACTGATTTATGGACTATAATTGGCAGATAGCCTGTTTAAGGGCACATTTGGAGGGAGTTTGAGAAGAAATTGAGTTAACTCCCAGTGAACTTGAAGTATTGGCTGCAACGCAGAGACATAAGTGAGGGGCCTCCAGGTGAAAGAGGGAGGGAATTTTATGAAGAAGCAGAGACGGCAGAAGCCCTCTATTCCCACCCCCGCCTGGGTAAGACCCGTAAGAGAGAGAGGATCAGATCGATTGTGGCACAGACTGACCCGGGTGGATCTTCAAGAAATGCCGGATAAGAAAAAATCTCCCGTTAAGGGCTCTGTTTCGCAATCTTCAGAGCCAGCTGCAATACCGAAGATACCCAGAGGAGGGCAGCCAGACCCAATGGATGAATTGAAGGATGACATAAAAAACATGCTTATTGGATTGGAACAACGTTTAGCGAAGCGCATTTCAGATACGCAGACTGAACTCATGACGGGTTTAAAGCAAGTGGTGATGGATGTTGGAGTGCTTCAGGCAGATACTAAAGTTCTGGCGGGAGTTTGTAAGAAACAGGATGACCAGCTATCTCAACATGAACTACGCCTTATCGCTATGGAGGATCGCGATAGACGGGCTAATATTCGCATTAGAAAATATCCAGAACAAGAAGGAGAGACTTTAAAAGATTTAAGAGATACTATTTTGACATGGATAAAAGTACAACTTCCAGATGAGGCCTGGCAGGAAGCTGATCTCGAACGGGTGCATAGAGTTGGTTCTAAGCGTAAAGGAGTGCTTCCAAGGGACATAATTGTTAAATTTGCAAATTATTATAAAAAAGAAAAATTTATGCAGGCAATCAGACGACAAGCTCAACCAAAGATTCAAGCAACAGCAATAGAAATCTATCAGGATTTATCGGCGCATACCGTCCAGTGGAGGAAGAGTGTCAAAATTTGTACAGCAGCATTGAGGAAGAAATCGATAACCTACAACTGGGGATACCCAGTATTTTTGAGATTCTTCTGGCAAGGGAAGCAAGAAAGAATAACATCGTGCGAGCAGGGAATCGAGTTGTTGGAGAAGTTGGGCATAATCGATGCCAAGGATCTGGGAGAAATAGTCCAAGTGGAAGGAGCGGTTGGAGGTTCCACAGATCAGCTAGAAGGAGCGGTCGGAGGTTCCAGTCAATGAAAAGGGATTAGAGGGGAAAGAGTAAAAAAGGAGGGGAGGATCGGACTTTGCTCTGTGGGTTGGGCCGTGTTCCCCCCCCCTGAAGAGTTCTAAAATAATTGGGACCAGAGCCCAGATGACTGGTGAGGAGGGGGGTAAAAATGGGTGTGTGTGTGGGGGGGGGAAAGGGTGGGGGGGTATGTGTTTCACTGACCGAGACCAATTTAATGACGTGGTTGAAAGTAAGAAATGGAGAATAGATTGAGATGTGCAACTCTAAATGTTAAGGGGCTAGGAACGGTGGTTAAAAGACGAAGAATTGAAACATTATTGAAAAGAGAAAAAATAGATATAATTTTTTTGCAGGAAACTCATCAGATAAAGGATGGGGCTAATGAGTTACGAATGAGGGAAGTAGGAGTGTATGAAAAGTCATTTGGTACTTCTAAAGCGAGAGGTGTGGCAATAATAATATCGAAGAAATGTGGTGTTAATATTCAAAATATAAAGAAAGATAAGAATGGAAGGATCCTTATAATTTACTGTACGTTGGAAGAGGAAGAATTTGTGCTGATAAACGTCTATGCTCCAAATGGGAAACAAATTGATTTTATTAAAGAAGTATTTAATATGGTGGGAGATTTAGGGAAAAAGAATATTGTGATGGCTGGAGATTTTAATATGGTACTAGATAAAGGGAAAGATAGAGATAATATAACAAGAGATAGTAGAGGAGAGGGTAAGACAGAATTAGCTAAATTAATGGAGAGGAAAGAATTAATGGATGTATGGAGAGTTCTAAAAGGGCAAGAAAGAAAATATACATTTTATTCACCTAGATTTAAGAGCTACTCAAGGATTGATTATATTTTTATATCAAAGAATATGGTACCTAAATTAACAGATTGTGATATTGGAGTAATTAAGATCACAGACCATGCTCTAATGATGATGGACATCAAGTTAAAGAAGGATTATAAACAAGCAAAGAGATGGAGAATGGACGGAAGAATTTTTAAAAATAAAAACATAGTGGATAAATTAAAAAAGGAACTGCAGGAAATATGGCAGATAAATGAAAAAGGAGCTAATTCGCAAGGATTATTATGGGATACGATGAAAGCAGTAATAAGAGGGATCTGTATTAGGGAAATGTCCACACTTAAAAAGCAACAGGAAGTACTTAATAAAAAGGTTGAAGAAGAGATAAGGAGTTTAGAGGAGAGACTGAGACAGTCAAAAGATAAGCGATTATATGCCCTAATTCAGGCTAAAAAAAAGGAATTGGAGAAAGAAGAAATAGAACAGGTCCAAAAGAATTTATTATATTTAAAGAGAGATTTTTTTGAATTTAGTAATAGAAATTCCAGATTGCTGGCTAGATCCACGCAGTCAGAGAAGGCTAAGAATATGATAGGGACAATAAGAGATAAGTTAGGGAATAGATGTAATGTAATGAAAGATAAATTAAGGATTTTTCAGGATTTTTATAAAGATTTATATACTTCAGAGGCGCTTTCACAAGAAAAGATTCGGGAATATGTAGAAAGGAATTGGAAAATAAGACTGGAGGATCAAGATAGGGAGTGTATGGAAGCCTTGGTTACTGATAAAGAAATTGAGGGAATTATTGGAAAACTAAAAGGAGGTAAGTCTCCGGGGATTGATGGTCTGGGGCCGGAATTTTATAAAATATTTAAAGATATTTTAATACCTAGATTAAAAAAATTATTCAATAATATAATAGAAGGAGGAATGACCCCGCCATCGTGGGACCAGTCCCTGGTTGTATTAATACAGAAGCCAGGCAAGGACTTGACAGATCCAGCGTCATATAGACCAATATCTTTAATAAATCAGGATGCAAAAATATTTTCAGCAATTATGGCTAAAAGAATGGGTACATTTATATTTAAATATATTAAAAATGATCAATGCGGATTTATTTTAGGTAGGAAAATGCCGAATTTAATTGGGAGAGTTATAAATATAATAAATATTATAAAAAAAAGAAAACTAAAAGCAGGATTATTGGCTCTGGATATTTTTAAAGCCTTTGATTGCGTGGAATGGCCAGCGTTAAAAATAATATTAAAAACATTTGGGTTTGGACATAAATTTATGGGAGTGATAAATCAGATGTATAAAAATAATAAAGCGGAAATAATGGTTAATGATGGGTTAACGCAACAAATAATACTAGCCCGAGGAACTAGGCAAGGATGTCCACTTTCACCGATTTTATTTGCAATAGTTATAGAAATTTTAGCAAATGTAATTAGGGAAGATGAAAGATTAAAGGGGATAGGAAGAAAAAACAAGATTAAAGTAAATATGTTTGCGGATGATACGTTATTGACAATACAAGACCCCCTAGAAAGTGGGGAGATGATTCAGAAACATTTGAGAGAATTTGGGGAAATTACAGGATTACAAGTTAATTGGGGGAAGTCAGAAATGATGTTGTATAACTATAACAAGGAAGAGATGGAGAAATGTAAAGTTAAGTTAGGATTAAGACATAAAAATATAATAAGATATTTAGGAGTTAATATAGATAAAGAATTAGAAAGAATAGAGGAACTTAATTTTGTAAGCTTAAGAAAAGAGGTAGGGGAGAAATTACAGATTTATAGAAAATTAAAACATTCTTGGTTTGGTAGAATAGCGGTTATTAAAATGAAGATATTACCTAAGGTTAATTTTTTGTTTAGAATGCTACCTATTAGAATTTCAGCAGCTGAGCTTAAAAATTGGCAAAATATGATTAATGCATATTGTAATGGGGATAAAAGAGCTAGGATAAATAAGGGGTTATGGTATAAGACTCAAAAGAAAGGAGGTTTAGGACTTCCTAACATTAAGAATTATTATATTGCTAATCAGTTAAGATATGTTATTCATGCTATTTTAGGGGAGCAAGATTTGGAATGGCTGGAATCGCAAACAGTAGAGATAGAATGTAAACTGCGAAATATATTTTTTACCAAAATGCAGAAGAAAGAATGGAAGGTACTGGACAACCCATTATTGGAAAATATAATGTCGATATGGGAGAAGTATAGGGGGAAGTTGATACCAGGAGATTCTCCGCTAGCCCCAGTTGTAGTAGTGGGAAACTTCCCAAGAGCATTAAAATCAGAGATGGAAGTGAGACTGAAAGAACAAGATATTTTTAAGCTAAGGAATTGGATGGGAAAGATGAAAGATAGTGAGTCTATTAAAGATTTGTTTAAAGGACAGAAGATAGCGTGGTTTAAGTCTCTGCAACTGGTAAAATGGACAGAGGAATGGAGGAAAAAAAATAAGAAATGTAGAAATAATACCAGATTTGAAGATTTAATTGAACAAATAGAAAAAAAAGAGGAAGCCAGAGCTAAAAAAGGACTCACTAGCGAGATATATAAAATTTTAATAGAGGGGGAAAGTCAGGACTCACTTAAGATTATAAAAGAGGTATGGGAAGAAGATATTAGGGAAAAAATTAATGAAGATAATTGGGGAAGGATGTGGAATGTAAGAATGTTGAAATTACTGTCGATTAGAATTAAGGAGAACTATTATAAGATAGTTTGGAGATGGTATCTAACACCTGTAAGATTTCATCAGATTGATAAAAAAGTGTCTAAGAATTGTTGGAGGGGATGTCAGGAGGTTGGGACCTATTTTCACATGTGGTGGAGCTGTGAACAAATACAAAAATTCTGGGAAAAGGTATTTAAAGAAATAAGTGATATAATTGGAAGTAAATTGGAATTAAACCCGAAGCTAGCTCTACTAGCAATATGGGATAGCAGGAATAAGCATATAATTAATAGAGAATTGGTAAACAACCTCCTGGCACCCGTTAGAATAATGATTGCTAAAAATTGGAAAGGGCAACGAAGTTATAAAATAGAAGATTGGTATAAAGAAATTTGGGATATAGCATTGAATGATATGTTGACATGTAAAATGAAAATAATGAGGGGAATGTCCAGTAAGAGTGATTTTGGAGATATATGGAATCCCTTTTTGGAATATGTTTTAAGATCGGGAAAGGGACAGTCGCCTTCAAAAGAGTCATTAAAATTCTGGAAGGAAGATGAATGAATGGGAGTAGGTCTCGGGGGGGGTGCACGGGGGTAGTCGAGGGAGTTAGTTGTTTTACATTATGTATTATGTGTATGTTTGTTTGTTTTGTTGAAAAATGAATAAAAATTATACTAAAAAAAAAAAAAAAAAAAAAAATGCGAATAATCGGAGATAAAAAGCGCCTCGACCTCTAATTTGCGCTCCGCTCTTGTAGAGGTCAAATTTGTAATGCGCCTTGAAAGAGCTTTAAATCACTCTTGTAGAGGCAACATTTGGTATTGGAAGCAAGAGCCAGTTTAAAAGAAGTTCAAATTAACTTTTGTACACATCCCCAGAGAAGGCTATCTAACACTGTTTAACAACAAGCACCCCCTAAAGCTAGGTGCCTGAGGGTAAGCAAGTGAACGCATGAGGTATGGTTACTTGCTTCCTCTCTGGAGAGATTGCATAGTGCTGGTTGCAGAGGCAGAGGAAAAGGAGAAGGAAGGAAGAGGAAAGGGAGAGAGCAGGAAATAGGAATGGATCAAGCTACAGCACATTCTCTGTTGCTCCCATAGTGTTTGGAAGAATGCGGAGTTGTTCCTGCTATCCAACAGAAATCCCTTTCTTAAAACTTAGCTACTGGTAGCAAGAGCTTTAAGCTAAAATATGCTGGTAGTTTTGGCCTCACCCACCACTGGAATGGGCTCCCCCGGGAACTTCTCCAAGATGGAATTTGGCCCTTGGTTTGAAAGAGGTTCAACATCACTACCTGAGGTAAGTTGCTCTTACGTCTGTTTACAGCTGGAGAGCAACTGCCGAGAGAAAATGACTTCTCAAAAGCCCCCAAACGAGTAGGGGTTTGAGCACAGGTCTTGGATCTAGTCCTCTTATCGGCAGATGGCCCTGGCTTTGTCTTCTCCTTTCCTTCTTTCGTAGACTGTGTTCAGACCTACACTCCTAAGCTTCCATGGGCCAGGTTCCACGTGGATCAGGTGCATGTATCATTCTCAGCTCGCAAGTATGGATGTGTGCTTGAGTGAGGGTGAGTGAGCGTATGTATTTTTATTGTATTGTTGATCTATTTTTAAATTGTGTCATCAAAGCACCCTAGGTGCCCTTGGCAGGAAGAGCACTAAATCATCATCATCTTGGCAAAGTCCATCATGTCCATCTAGAAAAACCGCCACGAGTGAGAAAGAGATGAAATAATAATAATAATGTGTGTAAACACACATATGAGAAAAGGACATTGAAAACAGTGCGCAATGTAATTCCAAAGTACAATCTGTGACAATTCCATTAAAACTTAGTGGACAATTCCATTAAAAACCAGCCTCCCCCAACCCTGGTGCTGTCCAGATGTTTTAGATTTCAACTCCTCATCAGCCCCCAGCCAGCATGGATAATAGTAAGGAATTATGGAAGTCGTAGTGCAAAACATCACGAGGACACCAGGTTGGGGAAGATATAAGAGATGCAACATCTACTGAAATACTCTTTGCTATGCAAGTAAGGAAAGTTTATGACCATGAGCCTGTGTCTTTCTTTGCACCTGTTCATTCTCTTTAGCCCTGCCCCCTTGCCCTTTTAAAAGGAGAAACTACAGGTGACTCTTGACCTGTCAGCAAATGTTTTGCACTGTGGTGGCCTACCAGTAAACACATTAGATCCTTTTTTGCCCTTCCAAAGAGATCCTGGTACGTGAAGCACACTGGACTTGTTTTTATCATGTTCATTGCGTTTAGAGCAAGCTGCCTTTGTGAGGGGTTTCCCCAATGCAAATAATTCTCAATAACTAGGAATGCCAGGGATGGGGGATAGGTTTAGCTCATAAGAACATAAGAAGAGCCCTACTGGATCACACCATCTAGTCCAGCATTCCGTTCACACGGTGGCCAACCAGCTGTTGACGGGAAACCCATAAGCAGGGCATGAGTTCAACAGTACCCTCTTGCCCATGTTCCCCAACAACTGGTGTACATAAGCATACTGCCTCTGATTTTAGAGGTAGCATGGAGCCATCAGGACTAGTAGCCATTGATAGCCCTCTCCTCTAGGAATTTCTGTAACCCAGTTTTAAAGCCATCCAAAGTGGTGGTCATCACGACATCTTGGGGTAAATACTCAGCTCACATCCCAACAATGTCCTTTAGAGCACCTCTTTAGATACTATTCACTCTTGTGGGGGTAAAGTACTTGCAGGGCATGGGGAGAAAGCTGAGGTGATAAGAGCAAAAGCTACCCTCCAATCCTGTCCTAGGGTGGAGGTGAGGATTGCGCCTCCTGATGGGGATCCCACAGGCTGTTGTGGTGTGTGTGTCTGTGTATACAATATGCCAAGATTCATGACTATATCCCATTAGAGATCCTTGCAATAGACAAGCCTTCTGCAACTTCCTGCCCATCACAGTGATGGGCAAAAAGCACTGTGTATGATCTCCCGCAGCACATGTATAACATCAGGGTAGGATGTATTGCCCTCACTTTAGACTAGTGAATCCTTGGGAGTCCCATCCCTAACCAAATTGGGAGGTTAGTAGAGCATGGATCACAGTAGCCAAGCTATCTCTGCCCAGAAAGCGCACCAGTTGGCTAACTAGTGGAAGCTGATCAGAAGTTCCTCTGTGCCATCACAGCCACCTGAGTCTCCAGTGACAATACTAGATCAAGGAGCATCCTCAAACTGCATACCTGTTCTCTGGGTCTGAGAACCATCTACCCACAGTGTCTCTATCTTGTCCGAATTCAGCTCCAGTTTCTTAGCTCCCATCCAGTCCATTACTGCATCCAGGCAACAATTCAGCACCTGCAAAGACTCATCTGTCTCAGATGATAAAGAGAAATAAAGCTGGATGTCATCAGAATACAGATTGTATTTTATTATCCCTTTGCTCTTTCAATATGTGTATGAATTTTGTATTTATTGATAGATTAATGTTTAAGTTCTGAGTTGAAAGTTTGCTTATAGGTTTATTGTAGTATTCTTGATAATTTTTCCCTTTTTTCCATTTTTAAATATGTTATTTGATATTATTGTATTCTGTAGAATGTTGTTAGTGGTGTTGGGGTTCCTTTTAGAGGAATAGATATATAATATCAATAGATGATACTGACTGAGGCAGAGAGAGGCCTGCGCACATACTGCCATACACACATAGGTCCTGTGCAGCTGTGCAGCTAAATTCATGTACTTTGTAACATGTGAAAAAGTCTATAATCGTGCAGTTAAAGAAATGGATAGGACAGATGCATGGGGGTTTACTATAGAAGTGAACGATCACATTCCAGGAAATGAACAATTAGAAAAGATCTAATAGTCAACAAGATCATCCCTCATCCTTGCTTTGAGATAGGCTGTTTGGTATCAGTCGTGTCCCTGAAGTATTCAGAAGCAAAGCATCCAAAAAAGCATGGTGATAATTTTCTGCAGGTAACCCTTGATCATCTGTGCTGATGAGCTGGATGCACAGCAAACCTATTCATGTCAGTTCATGACTTTAATTCAAACCAGCTTGACAAAAACGAGCCCTCCCCCCCACTCCCACAAAAATGAGCCACCCAAAGGGGTATGTGAATTGGCTGAGAAGATGAAACAAGAAAAGCACTTGGGTGGAGAATGTGCTAGGCATAGAGTCCCACCAGTGTTTATGATCCGTATCTCTTCACCCAGTGAGTAATCGGTTTCAGCTCTGTCTACATCCCAATCAACAAGTGCCTTTGAAAGACAGCAGGAAAGTATTTGTTTTCAGCCGACCCCCCTTTAAATCCCAGCTGGAATGGCTGATCAATCCTGCTGTGATTTGGAGAATGCTAATGTGTCTGTTCCTTTTGATCATGGAGCTTTGTCTCCCATGCTGCTTGTGGAATAGGCTGCATGATGGATTCCTTATTGAGCTATTTCTCTGCCATCGATGACCATATATAGATATTATTATCTCATTCGTAGCTTGCAGAAACTGGACAGAACCTTACGTTCTTTTTAACACAGTTCACGTAAATAATTTGTTGAAGTGGAGCTTAACATGGTACGGGTGCTTCTGTTAGTTTTCAGGGTCTTGCAAGTTCATATTAGCTCACAACAACCTTTTAGAGACAGATAGTGTTACGTTCCAAAACCCATGTTAGGGCAATGCCTTTCTTAGGCCAACTCTGAGGTCGCCAAGGAAGTGCAAGCTTTCAAGATCTCCAGGCAGCTTAAGTCTTTGAGTTGGCCTAATAATTGGAATGCCCTAATATGGATTCTGGAACGTTTGCCCTAATATGGGTTTTGGAATTATACTTAGGGCCAGCACAGCTACCTTTTGATTTTTGAGTAACACGATAAATGCATCTTTGAATCCCATGCTTAGGATTTCCACTGTCTTTTTTTTTTTTTTAAACCCAGGTACAGCCATGGTTAAATGGTAGGGTTTTTCTAGACCTACCTGGAGATGCCGGAAATCAAACTTGGAACCTTTTGCATGCAAAGCAGGTGCTCTCCTACCACTGTGCCCCAGCCCCTTCCTAAGTGCAAGCCTAGCAGTAACTAGCAGGATAATTGCAAAATAATCTCTCTATCTGAAAATACCCAATACATTGGTTTGTAAGAGCCACCTAAAAAAAATGAGGTTCCCAGTACCTGAACATCTTATTCTCCGAAGAGTGGGGTGGGGGTGGCATCCCTCTAAGAAATGTTGCTTGCCTTTACCAAAACTCGTTTTGCTTCTGTTGACATTCCTCCTGATGTGTTTTTGAAGCAGAAACCTCCAAATTTGTCTCTAAACATTGCTTTGAGACAGCTTTCCCCAAATTGGTGCCCTCCAGATGTTTGGGATGACAACTCCCAGCATTCCTGACCATTGGCCATGCTGGCTGGGGCTGAAGGGAGTTGAAGTCCGAAATAACTGGAGGGTGTCAGTTTGGGGAAGGCTGGTTTAGGAGAAATTACGTCACCGTTCTACTCGGTATGAAAGAATAGCCTAGCTGTTCCATTTAGGTAAATCGACTGTATCTTTCCATTCTGATCGCTGTGCACTTCAGATTATTCATCAAAATCTGTGAAAGAGGAGTTGGGCTTTGAGGAAATGCATGCCTTGCTGTGCCAAGTACTAGAGGAGGCTGTGACATCCTCTATATGGAATGCCAGTGAATCCTGCTTAGAAATTCCTCCTTCTCCTCTCTCTCTATTGCAAGAGCAAGCTTAGCCCATTCTGTTAGTCAGAATGTAGTGCCTTGTCACCACCTGCAGCAATCAGTGTCATTAAAAATGAGTGGAATGGATTTGGCTGCAGATTGTGGTGGTTGTTTTTACTTTCAGAGTTGGTAAATACAGATCAGAAATAATGAGAAGATTTTCTTCCAAATTACTTTTTTTAATTGGATCTTTAAAGGGGGAGACAAAAGGAGTGTCCAACCATCCAAGTCAAGGATTTATTTATTTATTAAAACTTTTGTATCCTGCCCTATCTCAGGGCAGTGTACAGATAGAGGTACACCTAGAGGTGACCATATTACACCAATTTTAAAATCACTTCACTGGCTGCCAATTAGTTTTCGGGCGAAGTACAAAGTGTTGGTACTTCACTTTAAAGCCCTACATGGTTTGGGTCCAGGTTACCTGCAGGATCTCCTTCCCCCGTACAATCTGCCCCACACACTCAGGTCTTCTGGGACGAATTTACTTCAGTCAGCCAAAACTAGGCTGACAACCATTACCCAGAGGACCTTCTCTTCTGCTGCTCTGAGACTGCTGGGAGAGATTTGTCAATTTAACAGTCTCCTGACTTTAAGAAAGCCATAAAGACTGATATCTTCTGGCAGGCATATCTAGTTGAATTTTAAGACTTTTATTGTTATTTTAATAATGTATTAGTTTTATATGTTTTTAATCAGTTTTATGTATTTTATATTTGTATTTAATGTTGTTCCCTGCCTCGATCCAGAGGGAGAGGAGGGTAAGAAATAAATTTATTATTATTATTATTATTATTATTATTAAACCATAAAAAGAATATAAAACAACAAATATACACAGCTAAAAACAAATTAAACCCTAAAACCAGTATAGAATTTAAAAATAGTAAAACCAGTTAAAACAATACTATGTGCAGGCTTGGTGAATTTAGCCATCAAAGGCTTTGATAAAAAGCCATGTCTTAAGTTGGTGCCAAATTTAAGCTAGTTCCGGCGCCAGACAGGCCTCCAAGGTGAGGGCATTCCACAGCCAGGTTGCCACAACAGAGAAAGCCCTCTCCCATGTCCCACCATAGCATATGTCTCGTGTTGGTGGGATGTGGAGGAGGGATCCTCCAACAAGTCTCAGGCATATATAGGGAGAGGCGCTCCCTCAAGTATTGAGGTCCCAAGATGTTTAGGGCGTTAAACGTCATTACTAACACCTTGAATTCTGACCAGAAGTGTATAGGCAACCAGTGCAATTCCTTTAAGACTGGTGTTATGTTATGTTGAGAGATATACCGGTGAGCAGTCTGGCTGTTGCATTTTGCACTAGTTGCAACTTCCAAGTCATCTTCAAGGGCAGCCCCACGTAGAGTGCATTGCAGTAGTCTAATCAGAATGTTACCAGTACGTGCACTACTGTGGCTAGATTATCCCTGTCCAGGAAAGGCCATAGCAAGCAGTTCAGCCGAAGCTGGCCCAAAGTACTCCTGGTCACTAAGTCCACCTGCGCCTCCAGTGACAAGGATGGATCTAGGAGTACTCCCAAACTACACACTTGCTCCTTCAGAGGGAGTTCAACCCCATCCAGAACAGGTCGCTTACCCAATTCCCAGACTCAGGAACCACCAATCCACAGAGCTTCTGTTTTATCAGGATTCAGCTTTAGTTTATTCGCCCTCATCCAACCCTTTACAACCTCCAGGCACTAGTCCAGCACCTTCACCGCCCCAGCTGACTCCGACAATAAGGAGAAGTAGATCTGAGTATCATCAGCATACTGATGACACTGATGAAGTTAGCTGCATTATTTTGGTACACGTGGCAGAACTTGCCATAAGCATCTCCCCTCCTCTGTGGCAGTAAAAATACAATAACAAGGTAATAACAATTTGCCTTCGTTTTGTGACACCCAAAATTTGCTTCCTGAGGTGATTGCTTCACTCCGCCTCATGGTAGGGCCGGCCTTGCCATCCTGTGCTTTGAAAGCTCTTGACAGAACTTTATTGCAGGATGATATTTTAATGGGATGAGCAGGAAGAAGGGCTGAGGAAAGATGAGACTATGAAAGAGATGAGCTGTGGGAGCGGGGATGAGCGCAGACCTCACGGGAAAGAGGAGGTAAAATATTGGGAGGGGTTGTGAGTGTGGAGAGGGGGAGGGAAGGATGGGATACGTCAGCCTTCTAAAACCTAGTGCCCTCCAAAAGTGTTGGACTGCAATCCCCATAATTCCCAGTGGCCATGCTAATCACAACCTTTCTGTGTGAGAGAAATTACCTCATGGGTACGATAGTGGAGATGGTGGCTCACCTTTGGGAAAAGAAGAGGAGGCCAGATGGGACTTTAGTATTATGTAGGGATCTGGGTGGTGATGGTTGTGGTGGCAGCAGAGGCGGAAAGGGCTATAGAGACTGATAAATGACTTGGGGTCTAACTACACATGACCCTAAACCTGTTTCGTGTAGTTATGAAAAATGTTTTTCAAAAAATGGTAAACAGCAGCTGCTGAGCAGGATCAAGACTATGGTGCATGGGAGTAGTTAACCCTTTCCTCCTATGTCATGGTTCTGACAGGCATCTGGCCTGAGGGGTACCAGTACATCAATGCTTTGTGGCTTATGGCTATTGGTTGTGATGAATGAGCTTATTTGAGATTGTAAAACAACCCCTACTGCGCAACTGCTATTACCCATGGGAAGTAAGATCCCATTGGCAACAGGATGGGACATCATTTCACTTCCACTCATTGTGCCCATCAGCAGCTCCTGTTTCAAATTTAAACAAAAGTCATACATTTGCAAGTGATCCATCCAGCGTCTCATGCAGGTTGGCCCTCAAGCAAGAGGATATGATTGAAACAGTCTGGAACTCACTCCAGGTAGAAACAGGTTCATTGGAGATTCGAAAGTGGTTTGAAGGCAGCATCTTCCTGTGGGATGTACATGCGCACACTTACGTTGTCTCACTATACAGCTTCTGGCTAAATTGGACTTGCAGGTATTTGAAACAATCCAAAGACCTGTTACATTATGGAGAAAGTAATGGAAGCATGTGTACATAACAAGAAGCCAGGAATCCCGGTTTAATAAACAACAGTATAAATGAGCTGCATGGTGGTGCACAGCCTTCTCACAAGCAGGTAAACAACCTAAGAAGGGGATTGCTTCACATGACCTGAGGTTATGGTTAAGCATGCCCAAACAAGCCAACCAGGATTCATAAGTTATGTTTAAAGCAGGGTTTCTTGGTTGTTTATGAATCCTGGCTTGTTTGGGCACATTTAACCATAATCCTGGGATTGGATGCTGCACAAAGCTATCTATCCCCTTTCAGGTTTGATTAGCTGCTCACTCAAAGAGAAGAGGAAAACAGAAACAGGCTGTGTACATCAATGCAGTGTGTTCATGTTGTGGTTTATTAAGCCAATATTCCTGGTTTGTTATTATATGTGAACGCAGCCAGTGGGATAAGTGTTCACACCATGAGACTGAGGGGTATCAGTACATAGATACTTTGTGGTTTATGGCTTTCAGGTGTGACGAATGAGCTTATCTGAGATTGTAAGTCTAGATTCTTTCTGGATGCATCCCGAGTGTAAAGCTAATAATAATAATCATAATAATAATAATTTTATTTCTTCCCCGCCTCTTCATTTGGCTCAAAGCGGGGAACAACAGTAAATATAAAATATGATAAAATATGATAAAATGTATTTTTGTCTGCAAAATGTTGGAGTTTATAGTATGTATTAGTATTGGGGAAAGCTGCTAAATAATTTCTGGAAAAACTTCTGCTCAGGTATGATTTATAAGGCCCTTGGATTTTATCTGAAAGTAATGTGTAAAAATCCTGAGATTTTTAATTTTTTTTAAAAAAACAACTGCTTCCCCCACCGTCCCTCTGCCTGCAATGTTGGAGATGGGTGTGCCTTTGGTTTTTTTTATGGATATCAAAGAGGTTTCATTAGTTATCTTGGCTGCTGGTAACAGGTCTCTCCTAGGGCCATTGCCTGATGGATATCTGTGATTCATCACCTCAACTGTTTACCTCAGCTGTTCACCTCAGGTTGACATCACCTGGCTGTGCTTGTTACTACAGCATGTGTGGTTTCATGTGTCTTGTTCCTCATTATAAAAAACACCCTATTTATTGATGGAACTTTGTTCCAATGTTTTTGTTCCATTTTTGTTGTAGTTGTTCAGTATTAGAGACCACAACTGAATGTATGTTTTGTTATTCTCCCACATCTTCTCCTTCCCCCATCCTTTTAATAATAATTTTGTTATCTGTGAAAAAACAGAGGCTGGGTTTGGGGGATAGATGTTGCATTGTTTTCATTATATTTCCAGTTATTTATACAGCTCCAGGGACACATCAACAAAGCAAAACTTGTGGGTGGTTCTTTATAAATTAAACTTTTGTTCTATCATTCCAAAGAGGAGAAGGACATTTATTTTGCTTGCTTTTTGTCAGAAAGAATAAATCCGGGATGCATATGAGGAACACTTTCCTATGAGAAAAACTAGCTTGACTCTAGCGCATCGGTTGAAGCCTTTAATTCTTCACCAAGGTAATGCAAAGTCTGTACCACGAAAACCTGAATTCTGTGACCTGTATAAATCAAGGGTGGGCAGAAGGTAGATCTCCAGATTTTTGGGACTTCATCTCCCAGAAGCCCCTGCCAGAATGGCCAATGGTCAGTAAAACCAAAACATAATAATAATAATAATAATAATAATAATAATAATAATAATAATTTTATTTATTACCCGCCTCTCCCAACAGATCGAGGCGGGGAACAGCATCAAACACAATACAAAACTGATTAAAAGCACATAAAACCAATACATTATTAAAATACCAATAAAACACCAATAAAACACTTTAAAATTCATCTGGGTAGGCCTGCCGGAAGAGATCAGTCTTTATAGATCTTTTAAATTCCTGAAGACTGGTGAGTTGGCGAATCTCTCCCGGCAGGTCATTACACAATCTGGGAGCGGCAGAAGAGAAGGTCCTCTGGGTAACAGTTGTCAGTCTAGTTTTTGTTGACTGTAGTAAATTCTTCCCAGAGGACCTGAGCATGCGGGGCGGATTGTATGGGAGAAGGTGATCCCGTAAGTAACCTGGACCCAAACCATGTAGGGCTTTAAAGGTAATAACCAACACTTTGTACTTCACCCGGAAACTGATTGGCAGCCAGTGAAGAGATTTTAAAACTGGTGTAATGTGGTTACCCCTAGATGTACCGGTGATCAACCTGGCTGCCATATTTTGAACTAGTTGAAGTTTCCAGACTAGGCACAGAGGTAGCCCTATGTACAGCGCATTGCAGAAGTCGAGCCTCGAAGTTACCAGCGTGTGCACTACTGATTTTAGGTCTTCCAACTCTAGGAAGGGGCGCAGCTGGCGTATCAGCCGAAGCTGATAGTAGGCACTCCTGGCAGTCGCATCTATCTGAGCTGCCATTTGGAGCGACGGATCCAGGAGCACCCCCATGCTGCGAACACAGCCTTTCAGGGGGAGTGTAACCCCATCCAGAACTGGTTTGACACACCTCCAACCCCAGGTTGTGGCCCTTGACAGTAAGCACCTCCGTCTTGTCTGGATTCAGCTTCAGTTTGTTTTTCCTCATCCAGCCCATTACCGCCTCCAAGCATTCATTCAGAGGAGACACACTATCCTTAGCTGACGCTGTTGTCAAAGGCATAGAGAAATAAATTTGGGTGTCATCACCGTATTGATAGCACCCCGCCCCATGCCTCCGGATGATCTCTCCGAGCGGTTTCATGTAGATATTAAACAGCATTGGGGATAGGATGGCACCTTGTGGTACACCACATAGCTGCTCCTTCTTTGAAGAGCAACTATCCCCAAGCATCACCATCTAGAACCTGCCCGAGAGGTAGGACCGGAACCACTGAAGCACAGTGCCCCCGAGTCCCAATCCCCTCAAGCATTCCAGAAGGATACCATGGTCGATGGTATCGAAAGCCGCTGAGAGGTCCAGTAGTACCAACAGGGACACACTCCCCCTGTCAATACTTAAGCGTAGATCATCCACTAAGGTGACCATAACAGTCTCAACTCCATATCCTGCCCTGAAGCCAGTTTGAAATGGGTCTAGAAAATCTGTATCATCCAAAACTGCTTTCAGTTGGAAGGCAACCGCCCTCTCGATCACCTTGCCCAAAAATGGAAGATTTGATACTGGCCTGTAGTTATTAAAGTCCAGGGGATCCAGGGAGGGCTTTTTTAGAAGCGGCCGTACTATCGCTTCTTTTAAACATGATGGAAAACTCCCCTCCCTGAGAGATGTATTAATAATATATTGTAATTGTGATCTAACTGCATCTCCTCCCTGGACAACCAGCCAAGAAGGACAGGGATCGAGAGGGCAAGTCGTCATCCTCACACGACCAAGCAGCTTGTCCGTGTCCTCACCAACTGAAACTGATCCAGTGTAATTCTACTCGCGGATTTACTGGACACTCCATTGTCAGCATCTGCTATAACGATGGCATCTAAGTCGGCTCTTATCCGAGAGATTTTATCTGTGAAATGATCGTTAAAGGCATCACAGCGAACTACCGAAGGCTCTAAAATCGGGTTCAGGTGGGAGGGTGCCCGGGTTAGACCCCTCACCATCCTGAACAGTTCTGCTGGACGCGAATTCGCAGACGCAATGCGTGCAGCGAAGAAAGCTTTCTTCGCTGCACGTATTGCCACCCCATAGGAACGAAGATGTTTTCTATGTCATGTCTTATCGGATATAAGTCGAGTTTTCCGCCATCGGCGCTCCAGTCATTGTCCTTTCCGCTTCATCTCCCTGAGGTCTTTTGTATACCAGGGTGCCCTATTAGAAGCGGGTCAGAGAGGACGTTTGGGGGCGATCGTGTCGATAGCCCTAGTTAGGTCTTGATTCCATCTATTGACCAGGGCTTCTACAGGATCGTCGACAATACCAGCCATAGATCCCTCCAAGGCCTTCTGGAATCCAGAAGGATCCATCAGCCTTCAAGGGCGGACCATCTTAATAGGTCCGCCACCCCTGCAGGGCTGGGTGGTAACCGTGATACTAACCCTGACCAGAAAATGGTCTGTCCATGACAATGCAGAGGTATTTGTTACCTCCGCCCACAGATGTGACCTGCTGAATGTGTAGGTCCAGAGACCAATTGGGATAGGCCCATGGTTGTCATGGATGTCATGAACTCCCGAGCTGCACCTGACAAACCAGCCTCGAATGGAATGTTGAAATCGCCCAGGACCAAAAGCCTGGGCGAATCCAACACCAACTCCGAGAGCAGTTCCGTGAGCTCAGCAAGGGAGTCTGATAGGCAGCAGGGTGGCCGGTACACTAACAGAATCCCTAGTCTATCGCTGGCCTTCAGACTCAGGTACACACACTGGATGTGATTCAATTTCCGGACAGGAAGTCTGGTCAGGTTAAGATTGTCCTTGTAGACCACAGCTACTCCACCCCCCCGCCCACTTTCCCTCACCTGCTCACTAACACAGTATCCAGCTGGGAGAGCCTGGGCTCATGTCGGCCCACTATCATCTCCCAGCCAGGTTTCTGTGAAGCATGCCAGGTCAGCCTCCTCATCTATAAGGAGGTCATAGATGATATTTGATTTATTTTTAACCAACCTGGCATTGCATAGGAGCAAGGAGAGGTTCTGTGGGTGGCCTGGTTCGTTCTCCAAGATCCCCGGGGTAGCAGGGCGACTGGAAGGTAAGATGGGTGTTAAATATCTATCTCTCCTTCCCCTATAATGGCACATCGCCCTGCTATCGCCATATCTCCCCTTGCCCTGCACAACAGATATTGCCACTCCCAGACACATTTCAGTTCAGCTGCACTTCCAGCTACCTCGAGCGTCTCAGAGGGGTGGACTGGGCCAGTTTTCTAAGCCTCTCCGCAGGTGGGCTGGGGCTGTGCAGGAGGAGACGCAGGGAGCCCTTACGCGCACCTCTCTGTCTCTCTCCCGCCGGTGTTCTCAGCCTCTCCACAGGTGGGCTGGGGCTGCACTGGAGGAGACGCAGGGAGCTGTCTGGCGTTCCACTGGCATAAATTATACTAATTGAGTGGATTTGCTTGAGTATTGCTTAATTCTGTTCCTATTCATGAGGAGGTTCAAGGAACTATACAGAGCAATAAAATGGCTTCAAAGATGTCACTAGACATTCTGTAGCATTTTCAAGTCTTTCTTTGCAGTTATATGGGCTAGAAACTTTTTATTATTACATTTGTAACTTTAGGACAAATACAATCCAACACATACATCCTTTTCCCCACCTCCCAAGTGGCATTAAACACTTATTCAGCTTCCCCCCCTTGTCTTCTTCGTTATTATCAGCAGCATCACTTTATAAAGTGCCAACTATATTCATGATACTTTACAAAGAACAAGTAGGAGAGGTCTCTTACCCCAAGCTTACATTCTAAAATAGAGACAGGGAAACTACAGAGGAAAGGGGAAATAGAACCCTAGTGGGTAAGCAGCAGAAGGATATGCAATTACTTCATGCTCTCTTGTATTTTATGTCATTTTACCCACTATGCAAGGGAAGGGAGGAAGGCAAAAGACAAGCCACCATATATACACAGGCCCACTAAAAACATTAGACACACCAAAATCCCATTTAAACGAATGGGGCATGAATTAGTCAAAGATCATTTGTCCTCTTGATTTCAATGGGCCTAGCAAGGCTAATGTTCTCTGGATTTGGGCCATTTAACACCGAGGTTCTCGGGATACCGAATGATCAGCTTCAAAGCTTCTCAGCTGGCCTGCCTGTAGCGGCACCATTGCAGTACTGAGCATTTCTTGCAGGAAGTGAAGGAGCATCCAGACCCAGTCCTAACATCTCTTCTTGCCCCTAAAAGAACATGTTTTTATTTTATTTATTTGTTTCATTTCTCTACCGCCCCAATAGCTGAAGCTCTCTGGGGGGGGTTCACAAAATTTAAAACCGTAAGTACAGCATAAAATATAATACGAACGCTTAAAACCACAATATAAAACCACAATTCAAACATACATTAAAAATTAAACTGAGCAGCAATGCAGAGATTTAAAATACAATGCAGAGATTTAAAATGCAATTTTAAAACAGCAGAGTTGAAAGACTAGGAGAGGAAATTGCTAAAATACTGGGAACATAAAAAGGTCTTCACCTGGCACTGGAAAGAGTACAACGAAGGTGCCAGGCGAACAACTCTAGCTTGACAGCTGCTGCAGTCCTTGTACATAGGGTGACTGTGAAAGAGATAGTTGTCACACATGAGAAGTGGCACCCACCCACCCACACAGCCTCCTCTGTGAAAGGTGGTTTCCACTGAGGAATTTTCTTGTTACGGGGAAGCGGTCCCAACCTGCCGCCTTCTAGATGTGTTTGACTACAAATCCCATCATCCCCAGCTAGTGTAGCCATTTTTAGGCAAACACATCCAGAGGGCAGCAGGTTGGGAACACCTACCTTAAGGAATTAGCAATGCTTTGAGATGAATGCTCAAGGGAAGAAATGTTGGCATTTTGAGAACAACGTGCATTGTAATTGACTTTCCATTTTATTTTTTGCTTCTGTATTAGTTACTAGAAATTCCTAAGACGGCTGCATGCATGTGGCATTTTCCCCTCAACTGACATCCCTCCTAGAGGCCATAGCACAGAGGTAGAGCACATGCTTTGCATGCAAAAAGTCACAGGTTGGATTCCCTGCATCTCCAGGTAGGGCAGGAAAAACTCCAGTCAGTGTTGGCAATACTGGGCTAGATGGACCAGTGACTCAGTATAAGGAGCTTTCTACCATCTTAAGTGAGCGTTGTTCTGTGATACGAGGAGGAAAAAAGACTGGTACGAAGAGGATGATCTCACCATTTCCTCTTTTTCTGCAAGGGGGGGCTGTGTGTGAGCAAATAGTTTGAACGTCAGCCTGTCCAGTGAAGCTGTGAGATAGCCAAAGAGGGTCTGGCTCACGTTTCCACGGAGCTGCTCTGGCTAAACCTTGACAGGTCGGAAACTCTGGGGAGATAGTGAGCATCCTGAGGAAGCGAAATCTCTCCGAAATCTGTGATGTCATTGGGAAACAAAACAAAGGAGCTCCAGGAAGGCGCAGTGTTTTCCATCCTCTGGCGTGTGCTTTTTACTCTTAGGAAACCTGCACATTTGATCTCGGGCTGCTTCTGATGGGAAGGGGATTTGAAAGAAAGAAAGAAAGAAAGGCAGACTGTAGTCCAGTCATTTTGCTGCTCAGTGGTTATTGGCTAAAGGGGACAAGCAAGATCAGAAATATATATTGTTCCATGTGTTTCTCCCCTAGGGAGAATTTTGGTCAGTCCGCATTTTTAAGCAAACTAACCTAATCTGCACTTCTTGGACCAATACGTAAATTGGAAAGCAGTTATTCTTTCGATTGTGAATTTTGTCAAAATGCATATATTAGAACAAACGACACACAAGAAACATGTATTTTGAGGGAAATTAGGTATAAAATTCATATTTTAGAGAAAATCCATACAAATGTCCACGCGTTTCTTTAAAAAAAATGCAGTTTGACACAGAAACAGGATTGGATGGATTTATGATTTATTTATTGCATTTATATCCTGCCTTTTTTCCTCCAAGGAAGCCAAGGAATCCTCTTCTTCTCTATGTTGTCCTCACAACAACAACCCTGCGAGGTAGGTTGGGCTGAGAGTCTGTGACAGGCCCAAAGTCACCCAGTGGGTTTCCATGGCTGAGTGGGGACTAGAATCCAGATCTCCCGACGCTCAGTTCAACACTTTAGCCACATTTCTCGGCCACATTTCAGGGCAGAAGCCCTCACAAGGCGGCTTACAACAATAAAATACATAAAAATAGTTTAAAACATTAAAGCAATAGAAACATACCCAGTAAAATAGCAGTCAAAGCAATAAAAGCCAACAATAAAATCATCAAGAACAGCACTGGCAATAGCAGCACAACAGTACTCATCATGGGTGCCTCTACAAGAGCGATTTAAAGCTCTTTCAAGGCACATTACAAATTTTACCTCTACAAGAGCGGAGTGCAAATTGGGGGTCGAGGCGCTTTTTATCTCCAATTATTCGCATTTTCGAATGCGCATTAAATAGCGAGTTTTAATTTGCCGCAGGAGTTAAAGCGCCTTATGGCCATGTAAACATGCGATTCTCCGCATGTAAACAACTTTAAAGTGCGTTTCATATAGCCCATAATGCGCTTCACCGCCTCTCGTGAATTGGTATTGGGAATAAATGCGCTTCTCCGTATATGCGCATAATCAGGCAACCAGGCGTCAAACCGAAATCTTGTAGAGGGGGCCCTTGAGAAGGCTATGGTAAAATAAAACATTTTAAGGCCTTCGTAAAACCCTGCAAGGATGGTGCATGGCAGACCTCTGAGATCAGCCAGATATGGCTAAGAGTTTGTTTTTGTGCATATTGTCTGTGGTATGGTTTTATGGTTTTAAATTCGACATATAGTTTTATTGTTTTAATCATTTGTAAACTGCCCAGAGAGCTTTGGCTATGGGATGGGTATAGAAACGTAATAAATAATAATAATAATAATATTGGCACCAGTTGTGCTGACTGCACAGTTTTGCTTGTGATTGCTGTGTGCATGTTAGGGATGATTGAGGAATATCAACTGACCCAATCCTGATCTCCCAGGCTAAAGCTTGGATCAGAAGGCACTGGTATCTCTTCAGATTTCGCACGCTCTCCAAATTGTGCAGTGTGGTTCGCAGCTCAAAAAACCCCCTAGCAAGTGTGTATTTTACGACAAAATATGTTTAGAAATGCATACCTTGAGAGGGAATATGTGATTTTCTGAAACAAAAATGCTCAAAAATCCACAGTCAAATGTATTTAAATTTGAATTTCATGCCGATTTTGGGTTTTTGTTTTTGTTTTTTTAAAAAATAGCAGATTCATGTGGAAAATGGAATAGCCATGACTAAACATATGCAAAAATAACACAAGGAAGAAATAGATTCATCTGTCCATCGTGTGTGTGTGTGGGGGGGTGCCTGTGTCTGTGTGTGGGGGGGGAGGCAGCACCTTTGCTGAGGGATGCTTCCTGTGTCCTTTCCGTGTGTCACATGCTGGCATGCACTAACTGGAGTCTGCCTGCAAAACATGTAGATACATCCTTGATGTAGATATGTTGACTTTTAAGTGCTAGAACTGGATTTGGACACCATCCATGCCTGTAACACAGCTTTACCAAATATGTGTGCATGCCTGTGTGTGTTTCCCAATCCTGGAAAACACACGAACACTGAAAATCTAACATAAAGTGTCTATTTATCCTCCCCTGCCCCAATGGCAAAGAAAATATGCAGGGGGGAATAGACAGCCACCATGCTTGTGTGAAAATTCTCTGTCAGCATATCCTTCAAAGCTATACTTCCTAGATTTTGAAATATAACTGAAGGCTTAACTGTCATGGCTTCCCCCATCCCCCTTTCCCTTAGAACCTTGGGAATTTGAGTTCTGTGAGGAGGCGAGAGGTATCTAACAGAAAATTATCCTTATCCACACTGAACTGCAATTCCCAGTGGCTTCTTGTAGTAAACTGCAAAAATGAAGGCATTATTATTATCATTATCATTATTATTATTATTTATTAAGCATTATTTGAATGTTCAGAGCACTTAACATAAGTTCTCTCCTCTGTACTTACAATAACCCTGTGAAGTCATTCAGTAGTGTTTTCGCTGTGCTGTAGATGGAAGGGCTGAGGCTCCATGGAGAGAGGGAGAGATTGAGGTTTGACTATGGCTACCTAATGAGTTAATGGGAGAGGCAAGACTGGCTCCAGGTCTGAGGGGCATGGGCAGTGCCCTCTCTGGGCCCCCTCCTCTATAAGTTGGCCCTGGCAGCCTTCTCTGGCTGTGGGCCAGTGCTTCAACTACTGCTGGCAGCTGATTCTAGCTACCCTCGTAATTTCACCTGATGCCCCAAAGCAACACTAGATTGTGAGGCCTGGTGGCTAGATTCAAGGCTTCTTCACACGGAGCTCATGTAGTGCAATCAAAGTTGGTTACTCACTGAAGTTTTAGGGTACTTTTCACAACATCATCATCCTCTGATACCTCTCCCATTTTTTAGCTTTATTCCGCCGTGATTTAACTTGTCGAAAATGCAGTAACAAATATACATCGCCACCAAAGAGGTGGTGTATTTCCAAGATAGTGCAATATTTCTGCAGTGTTGCAGTGCCATCTGCTGGCTGTATAAATGGAACATATAGAACCCCACAAAGGAAACAGCCCCCAAAAAAGTGGGGGGAAGATTAGGGAAGGCACTTGTATCCCATCATAATCCCAGAAAGATTCCACAAGAAGAAAGCCTGGTAATGGCATGGAATGTTTGCTTTAATGTACAGAATCCCTCAGCCTCCTGGTGCTGTTCATAGTTCTGGCTACTGAAGGCCTTGAGGTCGGGAGAGGCAAGGTTTGAACTCGGGACTTCCTGATTTGTTGTTAATTCTCTTAGCTGCTATGTTACACTAAGGCTGCCTCTACAAGAGGCATTTAAAGCTCTTTCAAGGCGCATTAAAAATTTACCTCTACAAGAACGGAGCGCAAATCGGGCATAGAGGCGCTTTAAACATCCGATTATGCGCATTATCGAATGCGCGTTAAATAGCGAGTTTTATTTTCCTCCGGCCGTTAAAGCACATTTTGCCTATGTGAACAAGCGATTCTCCGCATTAACTACTTGTAAAGCGCATTTGAAACAACCGGTAAGGTCACCTGTTGAGTGCTCAAATACCTCCTGCATACAAGCATTTACAATAAAGCGCTTCAGCGAATATGCGCATAATCGGCTAACAAGGCGTAAAGCCGAATTCTTGTAGATGAGGCCTTAGTGTTGGCCTGTTTTTTTGTAGGGTTTGTTTGTTTCACCCCCCCCCCCCCCTTTGTGCTGTGGTGACTCCTTTTCCCTTGGTGGTATGAAATTCAGGGGACCATTTCCTACTTCCAAGATGTGGGTCTCTCCCGCTGCCTCATGAGATCACTGCCTTGGAGTTGTTTGTCCCTTTCCTCCCAAAATTAAAATGTGTCTCTACCTTTCCCAGCTAGAGAAGGAACGATTGGCTGACCAGCTTTTCAAGGGACATAACAAAAGTTTCTCTTGGGGCCGTTTTCCTCACCTTGCAGTTATTTGTCTCTAGTTATTTACTTCCGCAGCCAGTACACTTATATTAAAGGAACTGTCGAGAGATGTGCTATTTTTGTCAAGGCAGCAATGTGTCAATGGCCGGAAAATGGACACTGCACACAAAACCATTACCCCGAGTTTATTTACCACCAGGAAAAGCACATTTCTTCCTTGCACCTGTGACTTGTCAACTGCTGCTCTGTTGTTTACGGCAGTCACCGTGAATCTTCTTTTTTGAGGGTGAATTGTTCTAGCAACCAGCTGTTCCATGTTCTATGCTTACATGTTCCTCACACAGTCCCAGGTGTTCACGCTTGAAAAACAAATTAGGGATGGAAAAATAATTTTAAGTTGCCCAGAACCAACCTTACCATCTGTTATAAGACTGTTCCAGACATGGCCGTTCTTCCCACAAGAGCCATTTTGTTACATATGCTGCCTTTCACAACAGTCTGCACTATTTGGGTGCTTTCAGTATAGCCTCTCTTCTCCCTCCACCCCAGGAGTTTGTTGACAATGGTGGCAGTTACAATGATCATGCCTGTAAAGTATATCATGATAGACCAGGGGTGGGCAGTACATGGGCCACATGTGGCCCCCGTAACTCCCCAGGGCTGGTCCCCATTACCTCCCAAAATTGGCAGCAGCAGAAGATGAAGAAGAAGAAATAACATTGGTGGTTTGCCAGCAGAATCTGGTGGCAAAGTGCTATGGAGGCTTACTAAGGACACATTTAGCTTGTTTTCAAGCTAAATTTGGTCTTGGTAAGCCTCTGGGGGAGACCAATGCTTTCGTTTTGGTTTTTTGTTTTGTTTTTTTGTTTTTTAAAAAGCAGCCCACAGGGGGGAAATTGGCTCTTGGATTGCCCAAAGTTGCCCACCCTTTCATAGACTGATTAACCATCAAAGCACATTAAAAAGACAGTGCATCAGGGTTACGTGTTATTAGGCTCTCATCTCCCCAGTCAGACATTTCGTAGGGCATGTTCACTTATTTATGTTTGTTCCAAAATGGCTGTGAGTCATGGCCACCGTGGATCAAATTCTATAAAGCTAACCTAGCATACTAGGTTGCTTCAAATGCAAGTTCCCCTCCCCCAGCGGAGATGGTTTACATGTTCAGCTGTAAGTATTAACAGATGTACATGTAGGTGTGAATCTCCTTTTTAAAAAGCAAATGCATGTAGGAGTGAAGGGGAAGTATCCTTGGTTGCCTGTGATATCTGAATCATCATCTCATGTTTGTATGTCTGGTTAACTTTTCTCGACTACTATTTCCTCAACCCTGTCTCTCTTTTGTTGGTATAGTTCGGCTTATACATGACAAATTATGTGCACCTGGTGTCTCCGAAGCTAAGGTTGGCACCTAGGCATTTTGTAATTTTCTCCCCAGAGTTTCAGAGGATTCAAGAAACAGTGTAGTAAAACAAGCAAGTAGACTGAGCCACATGCGACAGGGCAAAGCACATAATTTATGCATGGGCCTTAAAGATAGTCATGCTGGGAAAGGCATTTGATGTGGTTGTCTTTCGACTTATTCAAGTGTATCGTTGCTTTTTTTGGGCTTTGAAATGTACTTACCAGTGTTCCTACATTATGCATGAGTAAAAGCTACAAAACTGAGTTAAATCTCTTATCTTTTATACCAGTCCAAGACTGTTGATCTCTCTTTACTTTTAACTACTTTTTCCCAAATGAATTGAATTAAAATTGAAATCCCATCCCAGCCAGGGACCGGATGGGCAAATAATTCGTTCCCAGCCTGAGGTCACTATGTATGTAATAGTGGCAACCTTCCTAGCATTGAGACTGAAAGGATTAACAAAATAAAGATTATAAAGCACATTTTGATATTTACTGCATTGTATAAGTAATTGTTGGAGAGGCTATTGAAATCTCGACATGTGCTCAGATTGTACGTTTTTATTGAACATAAGAAGAGCCGTGCTGAATCAGACCAAGAGTCCATCTAATCCAGTATTTTGTGGCCAACCATCTGCCTGCAGAAAGTGGGGCATAAGTGCAATAGCACCCTCCAGTTCATATTCCCCAGCAACTGGTATACTGCCTCTGCTACTGGAGGTAGCATACAGCCATCATGACTAGTAGCTACTGATAGCTTTATTCTCCATGGGTTGGTGTTTCATGTTAGAGTCGAATAAATAATTCTTTCCTTACTCGTTAAGTCCTTTGCCTTCTTTTTCAGTGATGGGCCCAGTTTATGAGTACCAAGGGTTCCGGGATGAATGAAGACAGTGCAATATGTTCAGCGTGGAGGATCTCCTAATTTCTCATGGATACAAATTGTCTAAAAATCCCACCAACGTGTATGAGAACAGAGGCAATGGATTCCAGCATGACGTTGCGGATAGAAGGTCCAGTCATGGAACTCTGAATGGCTTCCCGGCCAACTCTGGAGCCTGTCCCAGCAGCAAGAAGCCAGGAACCAAAAGTTACCCGAATGACAATGCAAGTAGTCATGTCATCCAAGGGAGGCAACTGGCCCCCAGTTACCACAGAGACTTCCCAGGTTTGGCCAATACTCATGCTTCGGAAGCAGGGTAAGTTTTTGTTTTCCCCAATGGGTTTTCTTAATATTTTCAAAGCAAAACCTGAGTTCAGATCTCGAGCACCCTTAATTTATTTCTTTTTTTTGGAGAGCATTAAAGGGAGGCTGCTTGCACATCATACCGAAAGAGGAAATCCATCACCAAAAAAAGAGGACAAAAGATTAACCAAATTTGCATCACATTTCATGCGCTAATTTATGTATAGAGAAGCAATGACCAGGTGACCAAGTGACCTGCTTGTTTCTTCAGTTTGTTGGCCATGTCTAACTTGATGGGAAACTTCAAGGCCCTGATTGCTCTCCCATTTTAAGGTTCTGCATGATTAAAGTGGACTCGGGTTCTTAGGGTTCTTTATGATGAAACCAACCTGGACACAAAAATTAGATTGCTGTCCAGGTTGGTTCTAGTGATGCCTTTCTATTAACAGGCTGTACCCAAGTTTGAAAGGGCACAAACCTTTTTTTTTATGAGAAGGAGTCCTAATGCAACTCAAACATGCCCTGCCATTAGAAGAGAGTGCTGAAAGACACTCTTAAATCTCAGCAGCTCTGACTTGTAGATCCAGAAAAAAAGATTGTCTAGATAAAAGCCTATCTGGCTTTGGAACCAGCAAGGTAGTTAACCACCCAACAGTGTTTTAAAAATCCATATTTTAAGTGGATGGATCGATAATTGTGATTGACTAGTTAATGCATTTAGTATGACACTGAGAGTTAAGGGAAACTATCGTTTTGAAAATATAATGGGTAAACAAGACCTTATGGGAAGAAAAGAAAAAAAAAGGACGTAGGCAACATATTGAAAAAGAAAAGGGCATCGACACAGTTTCGCTGGGAACAGGTCGTCTCGGGCCTTCATTGTACATGCATTCAGTAAGCCCCAGTGAACTTGGTGTGTGTGTCCCTATACAAAGAGGGCTCTTTTTCCTCGGGTGAAGCAAATATGGGGCTATTCCTGGAAGGTCTCATTAAACCAGCTGCAGCCCAGTTGGAAGGGCCTGTCGTCACTTCATAAACTGTGTTGCTGGAGCTTCACTTGCCTGCAGCCGACTGTCGGTGCACTTTTGAACTGGGACAAATTAGCTAGGAAGGATTGTGTGTTTTGGAGGGAGACACTTTGTAACCACGTTCCTGCAGCTTTTGATCTGCTAAACGCGAACAAAAAGAAAGGGTGTGTTTTTTTAAAGGCTTACGCAGAAAATACAGGTTGTTCTCAGTCAAAACCGGAAACATAAAACCATGTTCCAATCCCCACCTCCCCCTGCAACACCCGCACAGACACTCAGCCTTCACTGCTTCTGTATGTAAAGGACTTTGGAAGCATTTCAGTCCTGTGTATATAAATGGATCTAACTCCTGGTATCAGTGCAACTTTTTCAATTCCCCCCCCCCCCTTATTTTTTTACATGTATAGCAGCTCATGCAAAATAGCCCTGATGGAGAAAACGTAACACCTCATGACATCTGAGAAAGAGCTCATTTTTCAAGTCTTCAGTCTCATCTTGTCATTCTTTATACTAGGGTCATTTCAATATAATCACACAAAACTTTGAGATGCAGTATGGTCTTGAAGGTGCATGATGTGCAGCAGTCTTGCTGGAGTTCAGGTGCATGATGGGCAGTTAAGGCACATGAGGCGCATGATGGGGTTTGGGCGCATCATGTGCAGCAATCTTGCTGGAGTTAAGCAGGCCTGGGTCTGGTCAGCTGCTGGATGGTAGACCACCCAGGAACCTCCTATGGATATTTTCAGCTCGGCCAAGCAAAACGTAACAAATACATCATGTCCAAATAATTTCTCACATTGTTTTACCTGTTCGTTTCAATGGGCACAGCTCTCCAGTCTTATACTGTCACTTCGCAGGTCATGCAGTCACCTTTCTCTACATCGTTCGCCATGCTTTATTAGAACATCTCCATGTTTGTCATCCTGCCATCCATGAAAGTGACACAGATGTGATAGTTTTATAACGCTGGTGGCAGAGAACTACACACTTCACACGAGAAGAGAAGATGGCTCTCTCATCCTAACCGTGCTTAAACTTCCTTGCGTACAGTGTAACTGTATTGGTATCACCCAACCTAATCTTGTATGTTGTTGACGTGAGCGCTCTCTCATTTCTGGCCCCTGGAAAGAAGCAATTTTGCATCCTGGACATTTTGCCCAGCTTTATTTTAATCTTTCTGATGAAAAAAAAATGATTTCAGATTTTGTTATGAGCGGTTTTGCTTGATGCGATGAATCCATGTACGTAAATGGAAGTGATTTTAACAGTGCTCAGAATGTGGATTATTGGCGTGTGTGTTTCATTTCTTGAGTCTCACTATTTTTAAGAAGAGAGGGGTTCTTGGTCCCCCCCTTCCAGAATATCTCTCTCATCCAAGAACAAACTCTACGCATGAGGATGGAGGGGGAGGGAAGTAAATTCTCCTGTCTGATCTACATTCTTGTCCTCCTTCTGTCAAGTTTGATCTTTCTTTTGGCTCCTGCTCATAGCAATTACACACTTGAACCTTGTATCTGCAGGAACATGAACCATGCATCTTGATGTGCTGTGTGGAGAGCTGTCAGTTTTAGGAATTTGTATGGATTTCTCACAAAGAGCCGTTTCACACATTACACACTTTCAATGCAGAAAGCACTTCCATTGAAGAAATACCACGAAGTTCAGGAAATACCTTTTTCATATAGTCAGAGATGGCAATTCAGCACGCATGTGTGCTTCGTTGCATGTGCAAAGGCTAAGAAGCTGTGGACGATTGTATCTGCGTTGACACATGCCAGCGTAATCTTCTCAGGTGACGGCAAATGTTTTCTTCCTATTTCTTACACAGTCCTCTGGCTGGCATAACAGGGGAAGCTTCTGATTGCTGACTCTGGAGTAGCTCTTGTTTCAGCCTTGCAAAAAAAGATTACAAAAGCAAGTCACCTGGAAGATTTTATTAGCCCGCTTGCCCACATATTCCCATGTTAATCATTTGTGATACAAAAGAAGGTGGAGATCCTTCTCTTCCAGTTTACAAATTATTCCTTTCCTGGTCACCTGGCAATGATTTTTGCTCACTACAGGCAACCAGTGGAGTCACTATTTATAAGTCTGGCTCTATGAATTTCCTGCATTGGCCCAGGTGCAGCCAGGGTGTGAAGGTTTGAGGCCTATAGAAGCAAAGTAAAAAAGGTCAGGCCTATAGGGAGTCTGGGTTTTTTTTTGATTGGAGGGGTTATCCTTGAGAGGAGTAGTTTCATTTCTCCAGCTAAGATTCATTTCCCTGGTTTTGTTTTTCCAGTTAAGTTTCATTTCAAGGTTAAAACTGTACTTTCTGTTTTGAGGAAAGAGGGTATAAAAAGAGAGGAGAAAGCCTAATGGAGAGAGCAAGAGGAAGAAGCAGCTGGAAAAGCCTAAATGCAACTAGGGTAAAAGAACTTTTACCCTAACGTTTATTTTCTTTTAATGGCTTTGTATCACTCAGCTCTATTGACTAAATACCTTTATTTGTAATTTGGCTGTTTTAATATACTAGTAAACTGTTGTGTTAAACCTGAAGTGTCTATCAATCACCCCACACCCACAGCCTAAACCCCACATTACTGGGAAATGGAAAGCAAAGAAGGAAGGTGGGACTTTTGGGGAGGCAGGAGATCCAGGACACGGAAAGAACCCTGACAAGGGTCATGTCAAAGATATCCTGCAATGAGTTTGAGCTGTATCTGAAAATTTGAGTTACGTAGTCAGCAATCTTCCCCAGAGGAGGATAAAGTGTCACTGCACAGATTCTGCACTGTTGCTGAACTACTCCAGAAAACTGGAAACCACAAGGGATGGTGGTGGAATGTCTTTTACAGCTTACAGCTTACAGAATCCTGGAGGGGAGGAGCCCTGAACAGAAGCACTCCTATTAGGGGATGAAGATATTTTACAACCTTTTGTTGCAGGTCTACACTTGTAGCTCAGCTTCTTTTAAGAAAAATACACACAAGTTCTCTTCATGTGTGTATCGCAATGGAATGTTATGTATAATTTTTTTCCCCATTGACGTATGCATTGTAGTAAAAAATAAAAACCAATCAGTGCACTGTTAACAAAGTAACAACTACAGCCATAACTCTTCTGTGGTTCCTTTTAGAAAGTTTACATACGTATAACATTTGCAGAGACCTTGTGGGAGGGGGGACAAAGCTGGGCGATTCATGATTTTAACTGGCTCAGATTGTTTGCTACATTTAATTTTGGAGAAGAAAAAAGCATGTTTCTTCGTACGGGCCTCTCCATTAATGCCTCCTTTCTTTTGCAGGTGTTATGAGCGGCCGCAGTTAGGCTGGTCTTCACACTCCAAGAAGGATAAAGATCTTGCCTACTGGAGAAGAAGAGGCCAGGATTTTAGTGTATTGTTGGGTTATACTGACAGAGGAGACTCCGAAATGAAAGGAATGGCAGCGCCCTGTGCCTCTTATGGACATGAGAAGGAAAGTCAGTGGGAGGTGGGAGGAGGGGTGGAGAATGGGAGGCGAACTGGCATGCCGGAGAATTGGAACCCCCCCAGTGACTACAAGTGGCAAAGTTTAAGGACAGAAGGTTGGAACCAACCAACCAAGTTTGGAGGACTTATGTCTGATGGTGACAGAGAGCGGCTGCTTCAAGATATGTATTCGACAAGACAAGGAGGTCCTGCCAGTGCCTCCTGTGTTAAGGGGAAAACACAGTCCTTGCCAAGAGTCCTTTTACAAGAGAGCATGAGAGCCACTGAAATGCCTGCCTTGGTCAACCATAAGCATTCGCTCAGCGGAATGAAGGCAACCTCTTGCCCCCCAACTGGATTGGGCCTGGAAGCCTCCAAGCACCCTGATCCAGCCGCCCACTTCTTTCCTTTGCCCAAGCCCAAGTATGGCAGACCTCTGAAGCCTCCCTCATATGAACTTCATCAGCAAACCAGGGGAAGCCTGGAAGCCAACTCACTTCAGGATGACCTGCGAAAAGATGAAGCCATCTCCTATTTGACCAAAGTTAATGAGCAGATCCAGGACTCCTGTGTTCAAGACCCAGGCTTGGAGCCCCCTCTGTACATACCCCCTCCATGTTATAAATCTCCTACTCAGCAAAGTATGAATCGGCAATTGCCCGGTGAAGTGCCTGACTATGATGTATGCTTTAATAATAGTGTGCAGAGTCCAGTGGAGAGAGCCATCCTTGGTTACCCACCAACTGCTGGTACTAGGGGTGAGCGCTGGAAAGACGAACTGATTCCTCATGACCAGAGAAGCCATCCTAGGCATGTGGAGGGCTACCTGTCTTCTGTCCAGTACATTCCTTTCAATGACCCTCGGATACGGCATATTAAAATAGCACCCCCAGATGGTCTTCAGGAGGAGGACAGAGCTGCTGGGGATGCCAATCGGATACCTTCCTATGCCTTCCGAGAGAATTCTCTGGAACTAGAGTACAACAGTGCCTTTTCAGATATGCCAGGCTCTCCAAATACTGCTATGAAAGGTGACCAGGTCCCTAGCAGCTCTATGCAAGGCAGCAGATGGGTGGCAGAGTCCAGTGTAGACCAGGACAGTTGTGCCTTGTCAATCCAAAGAGATGCAAGTTGTGACGCAGGTATTGACTTGAATTGTACATTCCCCCAAGGCCGGCTGTCTGCACGAAGCCCGCATACAGAAGCCCCCTGTGAGACTGTGACAAAAGTGAAAGCCTTTGAACCTGGAACAGAGATCCTGAACAAGAAAAGTTCAAAGAAAAAAATGAATGAGATGATATTTTGCTTGGTCTCCGTCCCAGTGAAATCTGAATTGAACCTGCCAGATACCGATAGGAACAACAATGTAACGCAAGGAGCCAATGAGAAGAATGGGCTTGATAACAGTGGGGTTCTGCAGGAACAAAGTCTCCTAAGTACGTCTTCCACAGACTTGGAGCTCCAGGCCCTTACAGGAAGCATGATAAATAAGAACGAGTTACAAAAACAAGAGTGGTGGAGACCAGAGTTCAAACAAATGAATGACCTCAGAGTCCTGCAGTCTGCAAAGCACAAGGAGCTCCAGTACTCTGGCTCATGGCCAGGTGATCAGTACAAGGACCAGCAAACGCAGACCAGTTTTACAGAAGAACCCAAAAACCTGCGGCATCTCCATGACTTAGAACTCAGGGGATCAAATACAGTGACAACTTCCCAGTTGTTAAGATATGGAATGTCTGCTGCAGAGCCAACTCTGGCTGTATTACCTGCTGATGGCAGAAAATGTAGACCAGTTCCATCCAGTGTGAAAGGTCAGGGGTGTCTTGAGAAACCCAGCAATAGTGTGTGTACTAGGGTTGGAGTACTTGGTCCAAAGGCATGCCCAAACCTGCCTTGTGCTTCCTGTACAGGTCTTCCTGGGCAAGAAAGGGAAACAGGTTCCATCCTCAAAGAGGAAGGAAGCTCGCCTTGCAGCAGTAAGGAGCTGTTTGGGCAATTCCTCTTGAAACCTGTGAGCCGCCGTCCTTGGGATATAATCAGTGAGCTAGAAAGTTTTAATAAGGAGCTTCAAGAACAGGAAGAAAGTAGTGAAGATGGTGTAGAGAATGAGGACAAGAAGGAGAGAGAAGAGGAAGGGCAGGAAGGAAAGAAAGAGAGGGGAACCTGCATGACTGATGGACCAAGCCAGGACCATAGTCCCAGCATGCAATCTGAAACTGTTACCCCACTCGCTCCTTTATTTAAACAGGGAAAGGATAAAAGCAAGTCTGAAAGTTTAGGTGCATCTGAAAGTTCAAGTGGAAGGGACATACCTAGTGACCTTCACGTACATGCTAGGTTGCAAGGCGGCTTGCAGGCCAAAGAGAGGGGTGAATCAGTTAGGGCAACAAATGGATATCTTACTGTAGAATCAAGACAAGAGGAGGTTGGGAAAAGGATAATAAAGCAGACTACTAGTCCGCAGCCAACCAAAAAGGCTCTGTCAGGTAGCTACAGCTATGCGAGTCACTACAATCCTTTCAACAGCATCAATTTCAGGGAAAAGTGCCAAGTTAAAAACCACAAAATCAGTGTCATTGACTTTGATACACCGAAGAAGAATGTGGCAGCCAGGAATAACCTAGCTATGGAAAGAGGGTCTTTAGCACGCTTATCTTTAACAAATAGGAATCAAGGTCTCTCTGAGCCAGATTTGAGATCTGTGGGGCTTGATGAAGGTCCGGGGCCTGGCATGCTTGATTGTTATGGGCAGCCCGATGTCGCTGAGATTCCCCCAAATGAATCGCTTCAGGCAAGAGCAGCCAGGATCCTGGGCATAGATGTAGCTGTGGAGTCCCTCTTACCTGGTAACAGAACACTTTGGGACAAACATTCTCACTCCACCAGCATGCCCCAGAGCCCCGAATTATCAGCCGAAGAGGTAGTGGGGGGCATGATGGAAGCAAAAGCGGCTTCTTATGAAGGAAGACGAAAGTGCGGCTGGACAGAAAGCTCCTTCTTTGTTGGAGATAGAAACATCTCATTGGGCTCTTTTGAAGACCAGAGCTCTGGTCCAGAGACATTGATAGCTGAACAACATTTTGAGCACCATAAAGATCTTAGTAGACACCAAGAAGACCAAGCTCCCCCTCTTGAGTCTGTTGCGTTTCCACTTGAAGAAAGGAATTTGGTTCCACCCAGCCTAGAAAGGAGAGCTAGAAGTACTTCGAAGGTGATTGAGACCTTGCAAGGCAAACTTGCAGCTCCCCCTAGCCGAGCTGCCATGGATCGTCTGGTGAGGATGAAAGAAGTCGACTCGGTTTCTCGCATGAGGCGCCTCAGCATAAAAAATGCAGATTTGGGTGAGGATGGAGATGAGGACAAACTGCTCAAGGGGTCAGAAGAAAGAGGAAGCGATGCCTCCTTCAGCCGTAATGAGCTGCCCCGCAAACTGTCCCACGGGAGTTCTGTTTCCAAGCGCATCATCTCGCTAGCTGAAAATGGACTCTCGGACAATAGGAATGAGAAGAAAACTGAGAAAGATTTCTTTTGTTTCGGTAAGCTGTACATTTCCTCAGGGTTTGTGTGGTCTGCGCTTCAGTGGGAAAGGAGTAGACACTTCCTCTAAAGGGGAAGGGTATTTTCCTGTTTCCATCTTGGGTATATTTAATTCCAAGCAAGTAAACAAAAAAAAATAAAAATAAACCAGTCAGTGGTTGAGGCATTTCCTCCAACGTGCCACACAGATTTGCAGACACAAGAAAAATAGCATCCCTTTGCCAGTTGTCTCAGTGTTCCCTGTTCTTTGAAATATTTTTTAAAGTTAAATGCCAATATCAATACCAGGGATGGAAGGGTTAATTCTCCCACCACCACGTGCTGTGTTCCTGAAGAAAATCGTGCCCTTTCCTCCCTTCTCCACACTTGGTATTGAACTTTTAAAAACCTAGACATGGTTCCTAACCAAATATTAAAAGTAACATCTGAATTGGCTCTCACTGTTCATCCACCACGCTTTCAGGTGGGGGGGGGAGGGAGAGAGAGAGAGAGAGACCTGGTTTGCACTTAGCACTAACCCATTGGTTTAAAAACCATGGGTTTGTATGCACGAGTAGGAGCACACGTCACACTACATAGTCTACGAAGGAGCCGATCGTGGGTTGTGCACTAAAGTGGAAGAGGCAGACACACATCCCTGACAACCCATTGGGTTTATGTGCAAACGGCCCCAGAGAAAGATGGTTGGGTTCCTATCAAGGCACCCGGGAGTCCATTCAAAGTAAAAGTAGCTGTCCCACCAATGAATGGATCACCATAAGACTGCCTCCTCCTCCTATTGCTAAGTCCATAGCAGAAGTTCCATGGATGAATCTATGATTCTTTGCAGGAGGAAGTGTCTAATCAATATGGACTTTTTTCACCTTCTTGTCTTTGAGGTTCAGCTGTATGCAGAAATGCAGTGGGCATGTTAAGAACACACAAACTTAAGAAGAACACTGCTGGTTCAGACCAAGGATCCATCTAGTCCAGTACTATATTTGCAAAGTGGCCAACCAGCTGTCAACCAGGAACTCACTAACAGAACATGGTGCAGCAGGACCTTTCACCCATTTTCCCCAGCAATATAGGCTTACTGCCTCGGATACTGGAGGTAGCACATAACCATCAGGGCTAGTAGCCATTGATAGCCTTCTCCTCCAGGAATTTATCCAACCTCCTTTTAAAGCCATCCAAATTGGTGGCCATCACCACATGTTGTGGTAGTAAATTCTATAATTTATGCATTGTATGAAGAAGTACTTCTTTTATTTATCCTCAGTCTCCCACCAATCAGCTTCATGGAATGACCCTAGGTTCTAGTATTATGGGAGAGGGAGAAAAATGTCTCCCTATCCACATTCTCTACACCATGCATAATTTTGTACACCTCTATCATGTCTTTCCTTTTTTCCAATCTAACCTTTTAGTGTGTACCTAAAACCTTGCTTCCTTATGTGGAAGCGTGGGAAATCCATTACATATAAGCATCCCTTATTGGAATGGAACAGAAACGCTTCAGTTCCAGATCAGCCTGGTGCTCCTCCAGATATGTTGGACTACAGCTCATATCATCCCCATCAAGCATGGTCAATGGCTATGCTGGTTGGAAATGATAGGACATGTGGTCCAACACATCTGGAGGAGTGCCTGGTTGAGTGAAGACTGTTCTAGAAAGTTCTCCTGTACTTCAACAGGACCGCCATTTTGGCTCTGAACTGTGGAAAGAGACTTGAGTAGCAGATGTGAGGAAAGAATCATAGCAATCTTCAAAGCCCTGCCCAAAAGCCGTGCATTGTAACTGCATGTATTGTGGGTGATCTTTTAAATACCTTATAATAGCCAGTTATATAGGTACTGCTGAGGAATCACCACATGTAATTTGAAATAAGGGTTGGGTCTCTCCCCCCACCCCCCACCCCGCCTCAGTAGCGCTTCAAAGACATTTACCATTTTGCAGAGTAATTTCTAAGGTAACTATAAAAAGTAGCTGTAATTTTAAAATGAGAGAGTTGGCCTTCCAGAAAACCCACATTGGGGAGGCCATGCTTATTTACTCAGCCGGTGGTCAAAACGCCTTTCTGTTTTGCCGCCCTTATCAGCAGGCAACCTACACATAACTGGTCTTTACTAATCTCCCTCACTGGTCGAAATGAAGCACATATCATGATTTATTTTGATTCAAAAAAAAAAACCCCGTTAATATCTCCTCCAGTGATTTTAAATTGGGTAGTTAACAAGTTCACTGGTCCTCTGACGCAGCGCTAGGAAAGAGTTTTAATAAATTGATTCTGAATGCAGAAGAGAGAAGTATGCAGTAAACCAGGGTTGGGGAACCTGGGCCCCTTCAGATGTTTTGAGACTGCATTTCCCATCTTTCCTGCTGATTCCCATTGCTGCCTGGACTGATGGTAGCTGGAGTCAAACAGCATTGTGGGGGTGCCGTTTCCTCACTGAAGCCAGGGTTCTAGAAGTGTCCAAAATAAAACTGGGGCCTCATCTACACCAAGCAGGATACAGTGCTATGAAAGCAGTATGAAAGCGGTATACAAAAGGCAGGAGCCACACTACTGCTTCATAGCAGTATTGAAGCGCACTGACAACTGTTGGGACCCACTGACACATACCATATACTACTTTCATACCACTGTATCCTGCTTTGTGTGGCTCCTGCCTTTTATATACCGCTTTCATACTGAAATATCCTGATTGGTGTAAATGAGGCCTGGGACACTTGATCTCTTGCGTTGTGTTATATTATAAGCCCACCAGGTCTCTTTGTGGCAGTTTTACTGCTGGATACCCACCTGGTTCTCAAGAAATGGGTCTACAATCTCTAACCAGCATTGGGATACATGAAGGTCACAGGCCACATGTGCCCCCCCCCAGAAGTCTTTTGTGGGCCCCACTGCCCCATTCCTCTGAAATTTGGTGGTGCAGCAGCCAAAAATTTGCAAGCTGCCACCAAAACGTGGTGACATGGCAACAGCAAAAAAAGGGGAAAGCTCCCCAGAGTGTGATTTTTCCTTTAAAACAATTAACACACTCCACCAGCCTTGCTGCTAACATGCCAACACAATCTTAGAGCTAGGGAGGACCTTTTCCTTCTGATGATCTAAAACAATGTGCCACAAAATAGTGAATGGACAGGTGGCATCTCTTCCCACCTTTCAAACAAAGTATCTGTTCCTATAGCCAGAGTGTAAGCGTCTTACGGAAAAGTGTCCTCAGTGTCAGTAGTTTCAGATGCATCAAGCCAAGTTAACCCACATGATAACGGGAAGTCAGTACCCCCCAATTCTACCCTCCATATACAAACCTCCCCACTCACCCCAGGTATACAGGAAACTTCCTTATACTAAGTCAGGCCATTGGTCCATCTAGCCCAATATTGTTGGCACTGACTGGCAGCCACTCTCCAGAGTTTGGGGCCAGATTCCTTCCTCACACTACCTACCTGGAGAAGCCAGGGATTGAACTTGGGACTTCTGCATGCAAAGCAGGTGCTCTACCACTGAGCTATGCTCACCCCTACCCCCCCTCAGCCTGGGGTGGGCTTGTCAATATGCTCGAAATGCCCCATTGTGGCTGCATGGTTGCGCCCCATCGTTCACATGACGCAGCCGCCAAGTTGCAGCCACATTGGGCTTTCCCTGTGAAACTGCAGTTTTTCTAAATGTCGATTTACTGCAACTTTTACTCTTGCTCTGATGTCACCACTGTTGTTTCTTCGTCTGTCAGTGGTGGCTTCAGTTCGGGTTTAGAACGTGGGCGTATCGGGGCGAACTCCAATGCAGAGTAGGCGCAGGAATGTAGGGCAGGGGTCAGACTTGACAAGCCTAGAGGAATGGCTGTCATGATGATGTGAAACTCCAGGGAAAGTAAGGGCAGTAATGAATAAACTAAGTAAAGTAATGAAGGAATTAAATGAACTGTAGCAGCACATCTGCACTGCTACAGGCTTTCAGAGTTTCATGGAGTTGCCAAAACAAACAAACAAACAAACAAACAAACAAACAGGTTTTTGCGGTTTTCCACCCCCTCCATTTCCTTCCCATTCCCACCATTTGACAACAGCGGATAGCCTGTTTTTCAGGCCGGATAGCCTGTGGTCCCTCCTACCGTGTAAGTTTGGGTGTCTCTACAAGAGGCATTTAAAGCTCTTTCAAGGCGCATTAAAAAAATTACCTCTACAAGAACGGAGCGCAAATCGGGCGTAGAGGCGCGTTATCTCCCCGATTATGCGCATTATCGAATGCGCGTTAAATCGCGAGTTTTATTTTGCTCCGTCCATTAAAGCGCATTTTGACTGTGTGAATAAGCGCTTATGCACATTAACTACTTATAAAGCGCATTTTGGACATCTGTTATAGAGGGGACCTTTATCAATGGGGGAATCAGCAGGCAAAGCAGTGGTGTATAGCTGCCCCCACAAGGCCTCCATCCTTCTATCTTCTATCATCCTTCTATCTCAAAGACAGGTGTCTATCTGATAGGACCTGAGAAGAATTCCTTCCCAGTCCCAAATATATGCAAATATACATATGTGTATTAGGGGAAATATGCCCAAAAATGTATGTGAATTTTAATAGGAATTTTAAAATCTCAAAAATGGGTCAACCAAATTTAAGATTGGGAAAATGAGAAACTGAGTAAAACTGAAATTGACAGATTTTTCCATCCCTGTTGCTGCCGCTCTAGGGCCCAGCTCACCAGATGTGGCCTGGCTGAAATCCTAGCACATTGCCTTGCTCTTTTAATGCATCAGAATTGCTGCTTATATTTTGGGCAATCTGTCACATGTTCTGTTTCTCCTATGATAAGGGCAGCTATTATGTTAGCCCAAAGATTGCCTAACATGGTGGTAATAATTTATTTATTTATTTATTTATTACTCACCTCTCTCTCTGGATTGAGGCATGGAACAACTTTAATACAAAACAGCATAAAATACATAACGCTGATTAAAACATATAAAACTAATGAATTATTAAAAACTTACAACTAATACATTATTAAAAAGCATCTTAAAATTCAACTGGGTAGGCCTGCCAGAAGAGATCAGTCTTTATAGCTTTCTTAAATTCCAGAAGACTGTTAAATTGGCGAATCTCTCCCGGCAGGCCATTCCACAGTCTGGGAGCTGCAGAAGACAAAGTCCTCTGGATAACAGTTGTCAGCCTAGTTTTTGCTGACTGGAGTAAGTTCTTCCCAGAGGACCTGAGTGTGCGTGGCGGATTGTACGGGAGAAGGTGATCCCACAGGTAACCTGGACCCAAACCATGTAGGACTTTAAAGGTAATAACCAACACTTTTTACTTCGCCCGGAAATTAATTGGCAGCCAGTGAAGTGATTTTAAAATTGATGTTATATGGTCACCTCTAGGTGTATTGGTGACCATCCTGGCTGCCATATTTCGAACTAATTGTAGTTTCCGGGCTAGGCACAAAGGTAGCCCTAGGTACAGCGCATTGCAGAAGTCGAGCCTCGAAGTTGCCAGCATGTGCACTACCATCTTTAGGTCTTCCAACTCTAGGAAGGGGCGCAGCTGGCGTATTCTCCAGATGTGTTGCAACTCCCAGCATGTCTGACTGGAGGATACCAGAAGCTGTAATCCAACATATCTGGAGGGTACCAGGTTGGGGAAGGCTGTATTAGCCTGATTTGTGTGAAATGGTTCACATAGATCAGCCATGTCAGAGTTTTCCAACTTAGCCAGCCGTGCGTTTCTCTTGCTGAAGATATCTCCACCATGCGGTTAGAGAGCTTCCCTTTTCAATGGCCATGCTCCAGTCTAGGTGGACTCTCCCACTACAGTCAACCTGCAGGGCACACGGGTCTGCTTTGCTGTCAATCAGAGTGCCGCCATGGCTCTCGCTGTGTTTATTTGACAATGAACTTTTTGCATCAAGAGTTAGACGCGCTGAAAATATAGCATCGTGGGAGGTAGACAGCCAGTCCCCTGTTTCTAAAACGTTATGAATTTATGAAGTTCCTTTTTTTGTAGTGGTTGCATCTGAGAACAAAATAATTTTGTGGTGAGTGAGGAAGGGAGAGAAAATGTAACTGAACTGCTTATGAAAGCTGCAGGTTGCCCTCTCTCAAAGCTTGCTATCCAAACAATGGACCGAATCTGGAAATCTTTACTTAGGTAAATTTCCCCCTTATAAGGCTGTCTTAATTGGCGGGGAAATGGAAGTCATTAACCTCAAAAAGAGTACATTGAATGGTTTCATTTATCTGTTTACATGGTTTTGTTGGCAGCTGTGTGGATGGGAAGTAGTGACTTCAGATTTGGATAACTATCTATCTATTCCTTAAAACATACCCTAGTATTAAATAAGCAGGAACGTTGGTTAAAGCCAGATCCCCACACTTGACTCTGCTTGAAAAAGAATGCTGTGCAACTCTAAAGCTTGCTGCCTTTGTCAAATAACTGATAAGGCTTCAACCAAAGCTGACTCATCTTGAATCCTTAGAAACCATCTGGCAATCGCCCTCAACACTCCACATTATCTTTAACGTACTGGTAATGTTACCGTGTCTAAATATCCTTAAAGCTTCATACACACAAGAAGCAGTTGCTTGTAACATCGAGGTAACGCCCTGGAAGTGTATACTATATGCACTGTAGCGAGACTTAGGCCCAATTCTCACATCACAGCTACTCGGAGTTTAAAGAAACTCTGGGTACTTGTGAATGAGCAGCAATAAGCGAGCATGCTGGCTCCTGGCCAGCCCCATTCCTAGTGAGCTAAACAACCCAAGGAAACTTTGTCCCTAGGGTTTTGTCTGTGATGTCCAAACCCCAAACTGTCGGTTGTTAAGGGAGGAAGAGCAACCCAGACTTGTAACCCGCGGTTTGTTCTTGGGCTGCATGTTTGGGTTGTTTCTCCCCCAACAATCTCGCAATTCTAGGTTCAAATGTCCTGATAAACAACTCAGGGATGGAGCTCAGTGGGAGCAGGCAGGCGACTGGAAGCCAGCACACTTGCTCACTCCTGCTTCATTCTCAACAGCACACATTTTAAGAAACAGTATGTTTTGCAGCGTGCAAACTGGGTATTAGCTTTGTCCTTGCTTCACTTTAAGTGAGGGGGTGACTAATAGCCTTTGCTTTGCCTTTCTAAGGCCCAGCATAATAGCACATCATGAATAATACTGAGCATTAGTGTGGTCCGTTGGGTCTGGGTTCAAGTTGGACAGTAGCATTTAAGTCGCCAGGTAGCCTTGGACAAGTTATTAGTCTCTGTGACCTATCTGTCAAATGGGATCACCATGCAAGGCTGTTGTGAGAATGACCGATGTAAAGACTGCCAAGCACTCTGTTTAGACAAGTTACCAGTGGACTGTGGTTTACACATAACTCTAGCCCATGGTTTATTTAATCCATGGTGTATTGCCCTATAGAGGGTTTGTCTGGCAGACAACTGAACAGACAATTGATTTGCTTTATGTTCTCAATCCCCAGGTTGTTTGTTTCCTTCATCTTTTGCCCACTCCTTCCCTATATCCAAAATGTTTTTGTGGCATTATACTACTGGCATGTGTCTCAGTGAAAGGGTTTGGCTCAGTGATAGAGCACAGGCTTTGCATGTAAAAGGTCCCAGGTTCAATCCCCAGCATCTCCAGGTAGGGGAAGAAAAAAAAAACCTGCCGGAAACCTTGGGGAGCCATGCTGCCAGTCAGTGTTGACATTTCTGGGCTAGATGGACCAAAGGTCTGACTTGGTAGAAGGCAGTTTCCAGTGTTCCTATATGTCCCATGTAGAGTGGCTGGGTCTTTTTTTTTTTTACCACTCTTGCCCACCACCTATGTAGCCTGGCAAAACAACGCACGTGTGGTTCTGGGTTCACACGTAATGACAACCCAACCCAGAGTTCACAACCTATTGGTTCTTGCCCTGGGATGTTTGTGGTTAACAAGCCATAGTTTGTTAGCGTGGCCATGTACAGGATCAAGGCAATCCAGAATCCAACAACCCATATCATGGCTTACTATTATGTGCGAACCAGGCTAACGTGTCACTCCCACTGAAATCAGAGGTACCTGCATTAGCAAAGATGAAAGAGGAGAACTATTATAAATTAGTTGTACTCATAATAATGGCTGCCTTTCCTATTTTACAGATGCATATGATCCCACCAGAGTTGAAAGGGTGTGATACAAAAAGACACGGGTCGTGGGCGATTTTGACCCTCCATGGAGCATTTGGCTGGGTTCCAACACATGGAAATAGCTTTAAGCCTTGGTGTTTCGAGTGTACTGACAAAGCCTTTGCCTTTGCCAGTGGGGGAAATCAGTGCTTCATATTCCCCTGCTTGATGGAGCTTGCATGAAAGAGAGCGAGAGCGGGGGGTGGGGGAACCTCTCACTTTGGAACCATCTGTTTTTTGTAGCATTAAGACTTTAATGCCTCTACTTGGCATGGATTGGTCATTTTTAAACCGCACTGAGCAACATTCAGCCAGGATGGTAAACAGGATGAAGATGGGAGGGGCACAAGGGAGAGGTTGGCGTGTTCCTCTGTGTAAAATGTAAACAGGGGAGATTAGCAAAATGATTTTTTGAAAGAATGTGAATTTCTAAGCTAAACATCCGAACCTCTGAACCTTAAGCTTTGTTTAACTTACGCCATGAAGCAGGCAGCGCGAGAAAAGCTGCCGCCACCGCCTTCTCAGCTCAGGGGAACGCAAGCCAACGGGAATGAAGTCTGATTGACTGTCTGTGAAATCAGCTTGGACTTCAGCCGGTTGAAGGGGCTTGGATTTAAGTTTCTTACTTGCCACGTGCAAAGGAAAGGCAAGCAAAGGCAAGCAAAACAAAACAGAACCAAGGCCAAGCCATTGTCCGACACGTAATTACAGCCTGTAAGGACGGACGTGGCTACTAGCTTACCAGTACCAACACGATCCTGGCTTCTGTTTTGTACTCCCTGTTGTCTAGCGAGCTCTACTCCCCTCCCTTTTTGACACTTGGACTAGAAATTCTTTATAAGACAGAATTGCTAGTTTAATACAAGCAGACCCTTTAAAGGAAGCAACTTTTTAACAGAACACGATCTATTTTTCTATGTTAAAGCAACTTGCTAACTGTTGTTAAGTTGTTAAAAGGCGTCATTTTATTTTAAATTGTTAAGCAAGACCGGCTTTTCAGCGAAGCTAGCCAAGAAGGGTTTGTGAATCCTGTGCACATTCCACACCATCCTCCTCTCCACCACCGCCCCCTTGTCTAGTGTAACAAGAGGTATGTGTGTATGTGTATATATTCTATAAAACCAATTTCTATGTATTTAGACAGGCGCACGTCTTCATTTTCTTACTGCTTAGACCGCTGCTTTTAGAGGAGAACATGGCTGAAAATGGTCTGGGATGCTCTTCCGCTTGTAACATTCCACAGATATAATTACCAAAAAGTAGGAGTGGCTTAAATCTAGCACAGCTTTCCCCAACTTGGTGCCCTTCAGACACGTTGGACTTCAATGCCCTTATTTCCAGCCAACATAGCCACTGATCCTAAGAAATCTGCAGTGGCACAAATATTAGAGACTGGAAGAAGTCCAAATTGATCAGCGGACTATGGGTTCTTCCATAGTTCTTGGGAGCATCCCGTACCATCCATACCTAGTAGTAAAGGCTGGTGTCTCTTTACACCAGTCTTCAAGCCTCACAAGGAGCTACAGCTTCATCTTAGCTGTCATTGTGATCCTGCAAGGGGTGAAGGGGAGCACCAAAGGTCAATTCCTAGTGTAATTGGCATGGTGAAAGTGGTTTCACCCCTTTGTACCAGACCTTCCGGGCACATGGCACCAGATCTTATAATCAGCCAGTTTGGCAGAGGAAGCCACAGGATTGGATTGTTGCTGGGCTTTTATATATACACTAATTTTTTATAATGATAATCCTATGTCAGATCCACCCCTGTGACCATAACAAAGAGCTATTTTTGTCACTTCTTTTTAAAGCATTCCTTTTTAAAATAAATAAAAATAAATAAAATCCAAATGTGTTTTATATAGACTTAAAAACAAATCATGGGTGTCCTTCTGTGTTTTTGCTTGCTAACATACTTCTGAAAATTTATTTCTGTTTGCTTGCATTGGCTTTTTTATGCGTTGTTCTTTTTTCCCTCTCTCTTAAAGCCATGTTATCTGTTAAGCATTTCAAATTCCTAAAGTCTTATTCTGGGGGATGGTCCTATTATTCAGCCAAATATAAAAATAATCCACCTTTTGTGCTCTGGCAACCACAATTGCTTATCTGTAACCCGTGATTCTGTTACATAGAATCGTTATTAAATATTTAAAGTTTGTTATACATTAAACAAAGCAGTTGTACGGCTTCCTTTATTGGAACAGGCGGATTTTCTTTCTTCTGGAAAGTTTGTACCTCTTCCTCATTTTGCGCCCTCAAAAACACTGCTATCATAGTTGGTAAGCATAAGAGGACAGAATACTCAGCAGCAGCAAGTAATGATTCCTGAATAAAAGTAGTTTTAGATGAACAATTTTATTTATTTTTGTATTATGTATAAGCGGTTCTTTTGCATAAAGATACATTCAAAGTGGCCAGTGGAGCACTTAGACAATTTTAGACTCTAGAATTAAGGCACTATCCTATGCATGTTTAGACAGAAAAAAGGCCTACAACTCCCAGCATGCCCCAGCCAGCTATGCTATGTTTGGGACCCTTCCTGCTCATATTGTTGAACAGGGCCCTGGAATTCTTCCCCCAGAAATCCTGCCCTGAGTGCACTACTGAAAGCAGCCTATAAAATAAGTAATAAAAACACAGTAACAACACAGTTAAAAAGAATAAAAACATGTGTACATAATTCTGGCTCTAGTGCAGAAGTGATGGAACCAAGGCCCCTCCAGGTGTTGTTGGATTGCAGTTTCCATTAGCCAGCCAGTCAGGAGTGATAGGAGTTACAGTCTTATCAGCATCCCTACCCCTGTTCTATCTGCAGGGTGTGTCAATCACATCATTACATAGTTTAGTCACCACGTGGCATTGGAGTTAGTTGGATCTGGATGAAGTCTGGAGTTTCCTGTGTCTGCTGTTGTTGTCGAGAGACAATAAAGTTGTCTTGCTTCCAGACTGGTATGTCCTCTAAGCCTTTCGTGACAGGACATTTGTTATATGTAAAACCACAACAATATATATCAAATCACCATATTTCAATGCCACCCTCTCCTCCAGAGGAAACTAATACTTTATAGCAGGGATGGGCAATTGCCAGAACTCTGGTAGCCCTCCAGTCACCCCACCCCACATGGGCCATATCTCCTGATACAGGCACCGGAGGTTAAAAAATATATATTAAAATGTTAAAAATGGTGTTTGTAGCAGTACAAAGCACCAAACGGATCAAAATTAGCTTGTTGGCAAGCTAAATTTGACCTTTTGGGCACTCTGTAGTCACGACAGATGCCATTTTTAACAAATATCCAAAATGCAAGGGGCAGCATATAGCTCACCCCTGTTTTAGAGACACTCCTAATTTTTCTACTATTCAGGGAATGTGGAGGGAAAAGGAACAGTGGACTTGTTTTCCCATCATGGATAGCTCTCCTCTCTGTCACACTCTTATCGTGTTAATAATTTGATCCATGAGTGACAACAGATCAAGCTAGTAGGAGACGGATTGACAGTTCATGCCCACTTAGTCCACAGATATTAGCAAATCTCCTGGAGCCATTGAAGAAAACCAAATACAGCTTATTGCTAATTGGTTATGTACGTGCAATTATCCACTAAATCTCTGTAGGAGAGTGGAACAACTGCTACATACCAGGATCTTTCATTTTCATCGTGCTAGGAAAGTCCAGTCCTCATACAAGGCACCCTCCCACCTAAGCTTGAGCAATGTGCTGGCAACGTGGTTTGGAGAATTGCATGCGTACACATGGGCGAAGAAGCGTTGGGGTCTGATTAGACAAACTCCACAGTCATATTGACCGACACAAGGCAAAGATGAGAAATAAAAATGAGATCCCCCAGCCAAGAAAACCACAATAACATACTGTTTATGAAACAAATGAGGAACTTTCCACCCTAGACAGCAGAAAACCTAGTCTCTGTACTGGAGCCTTGTTGGTGAGAAAAACCAGATCCATCCCCGGAGCAATGGCTGAACTCAGGGAAGATGAGTGCATGGAAACACCAGACGGTCTCTGACAGTCCCTGTACCTCTGCATTTTTAAGCAAAGCAGGTAATTTTTCCGGAGAGACCTTCCACATATTTGTGACTATTTTCCACTGCCAAAACTAAGTAATTGCTGGAGACCTTGATTCAAGGCAGACCATTCCAAGGTCAGGAGGTAGGAAAGTAAAGGCTAAGCAATCACAGTAACATTTGGAGAATATCATACAATAATACCTTCTGTGCCTTCTTGGGTTTCTCATGTAGTGGGGATACGACTGAAAAGCGTTTTTGTTCATCTGTTCATTCCGAGCTGTAAACATGTTGCAGTACAAATAAGCAAAACATAACGGGGGAATAATAGTCCCCTGCCTCAATGACTTTGCAGGTGATACTATGAAAATGCAGAGAACAGAGAGGATGGAACGAATAGCAAGATAAGCAAGGAATGAATGATGTAATTATTTGGCACCATCAGTAAGTGCTGTAAAAATTGGTCTAAGACAACAGGCTGGAAGAGCAAAGGATCATGGGTGCATTGGGATTTGAGAGTGGATAGAAATTTAAATACTCTTAAAATAAAATATATGGGACAGGGTACCTTGGAGGTTTCATTATCCAATTGAAAGGATAGGGGAGAGATAGGGCTGGCTGAAATGTTGCTGCCAGTGGTGAAGAATAAGAGAGCTTGTACAAAAGCCACCTGGATTGGCAGTTGAAATTTGCTTCAACACTGATAATGGGATAGCATCCACCACCATCCCTGAAGGTGATGGGACAGGTTAGGGGGTAGAGAGCTGGCCATGTGACACTCAGCTTTCTTCTCCAAGACCTCACTGCCGCCTCCCAAGATCTGCCGCCTGAGGTGACAGCCTCGCTTTGCCTAATGGTAAGTCCGGCTCTGGCAAGAGGTCTGAAAAGCCCTTCTGAAAAGAAGTGCCTGGATGGGGTGGGGGTGAGGGCAGGAATCCTCTCAAAATAATAATGGAAGCTGAGGGCTATGTGCAATGCCCCAAGGGAAAGGTATAATCTTGATGTGGCAAGAATGGGCAGCCTATTCTACAGGCCTTCAAACAGGCCCAAGTACATCTCATGAAGGGAAAAGAAAAAGGAGACTATGGGCTATTTGTCAAAGACAATGGTGCAGCTGGGGCTGGGCCATGGGGCCAAAATTCAGGATCCTGCAGTGTGAGGGGGGAGCTAATGACCACCCAAAGAGCGGCAGGCAACGAGGGCAGCAGAAGCAAACTCCATTTTATTCCTGGGGTCGTGATAGTGCTGTGACGTAAGTGACGTTAAAATGCAACATTGCCCATGCTCAGAGTATTATTATTTTTAAGAAAAATAAAGGCACGTTTAGACAGGATTAAAAGCCTACAACTCCCAGCATGCCCCAGCCAGCCATGGAGATCATTAAGTCTTGAGTCTAAAACACAGGTGTGCACACAGGGATTTTTTTTAAAGGCGAACATTTATTGAATACTCAGTCATAAAGGACATTATTTTTATTCATTTAAATAATGACACTGATGCCCTACTCCACGTTCAGCTTGCCTGATCACAGGAGGGCTGTTGCAGGGGGGGGGGGGAATGAGGAGACGCTCCTCAAGCCCCAGCATTGGTGGGGCTTTGTGATGACACTGACCAGAGGGTGGGCTTACGAGGCAATATTAGCCTTCGGGATCCCTCCTCCTGGGCTCTTAGAAGTGTGGCTCCCGGCAGAGAGGCTTTTAGCTAACACAGTGATTCCTTTTCACTCCTACTGCTGGGAGCAATGGCACTCTGTCAGGGGCATCGGAGCAGCTGGAGGACAGTTCTTGCTGTACTGGATCCCCCTCTGGATCCCTACTCAATGCCCCCCTTAATTTGGCGCTTATTGCTTGAGATATTAGGATATGCCTGGGCACACCTGGCATACCCCTTGTGCATGCCTATGGTCTACTTAGCTGCACCACTGGTTAAAGAACAGAAGTATCTAGTTACCTGGTCTCTACTCTGACAAGGACAGGCACCTCTGCTGGAGAACAGAACAGGGCGATTTCCAAGCCCCAAATTTGGTCATGGACACAACCTGCCTCCTGACCATGGAGAGAACAGTGCCTCCCCTCCCCGCAAGAAATAAGGGCTGAGGCGGGTAAGTCCCAGTTTCCTTGGTGCTATGGTTTATCATGACCCAGCCAAGCATATGCTTCTGTGTATCAGTCATAAGAAGCAAAGCAATACTTGCCCCAGAAACAGAGCTCACTGTCCAGTCAGACCCATAACCAGAAAGACCCCTGCTATTCTTTATGGTTATCTTTAAACTAGACTTGGACTGGACAGTCTTTCAAATAGAGAATGTCTTGAAACAGAGGACTGTCTTCTTATGAGTGTCTAAATAGAGGATTGTTCTCTGCAAAGTAGGCCATAACAAGCAGTTTTGTTCATTCATGTCCACCCCATGCAAATGTGAGATGCTCCACAGCATGTGCCCAAGTCTTGTGCGTACTAATTTTTTGGCAAGGAGACATTCTAAATGGGTGGTGCTCTCAGGCGGAGATAATACACCATGGGATTATTTACTCATTCAGATTCTTGTCTCTCTCTCTCTTCTATCCATGTCAGGGAGTCATATTTGTATAAACTCTCTCTAAACTAAGATTAAAGGGAACATAAATAGTGCAGTTTAGCTTTATTGTTCCCTTACTACATAATTGCATAGATAAGATACGATTGACTATATAAAATGGTATAATCACAATGGAGTTTATAAAAGATGCAATGCAGGCGTAGATAAGGTAAACACGCAAACGACACCAGCCTCCAAGAACTAATTGTGCTTTTTTAAAGGCCCTCATAAGTGCCAGTTAAAATGTGCTGTTGATACCCCATTCACTGGAACAGACAGCCCAAGCTTTTCTGGGTTTTATTTTCTCTCTCTCTCTCTCTCTCTCTCTCTCAGACTGAGCACTTATAGAGCAATATACTGTATTTGGTGGCTTCAAGGATATTGGAAGAAGTAAAAGCACGAGAATAGCAGTGTCTCTACACTAATCGCGTTGCCTTCCTGGGGCTTTGTGCTTCCTGCTTCTTTTGCGTGATTTTTATGGGCTGCATTACAGAGAGGGGTGACCAAATGGTTTGAATTGAATACTTCCCCTCTAAGCATGCTTTGTTCATTTCCATTGAAACAGCGCCATCTACCGGCAAAAGATCACAATTTTTTCTGGATATTACCACATTATTTTTCTTTTAATAGTAGTATTTTCAGGGGATAACACAGGAGACCTCCTAGTCGTTGACGACATTGTGTAATAGACCCGCAAACTTCCATGATACACCAATCACGAGCATGCAATAAATCACTTGTTTAGAAGAGCCCTAGGAGAACTAAATGATTCAGGATTTATTTATCAGTCCTTGCTCGTCCTCCAAGTTGCCCATGGTTTTGTGGATGGAATCAATCTCATTTTATCCTTGCAACATCCATGTGAAGAAGGTACGTACAGCTGAGAACTAGCCACTTGCTAATTGTGCCTGGTGAGCTTCATGGCTGAGAGCAGGAGCTCGGCTCTGGTGACCAAATACAAGATACTGAGGACACAGTCCTATGTTTAGCCAGAAAAAAGTTCTACAACTCCCAGCATTAGCAAGATCTCAAGAACAACCACTCACCCCACTTGCCACATGTTCACTGATGCTTCTACGTAGGCCACACTTGCATGGACTCCATGCTGAAGAGGCAAACAATGTGTGGAAGTGGGGGAGGGGCTGCCACTACTCCCTCCTCCTCCACCACCTCCATGCATTTAGTATCTCATTTGATCATGTGAACAGGGCTACAGACATTACAAAACATCAGAGCTGCCTCCTCATTGCACTACAGTTGCTGTGTCAACATGTAACACTAAGCCACATGCTATATGCACGAGCATCGAACCCCTGCACCCCCCTCTTCCCTCTCCGTCATGGCACAAGGAGGAGATCAGAAGCTTTCATTTTCATCTAACATTGGTCACTCACTATGTTTAAATCCAGACAAATTGGTTAGTGTTAACTATGGTTTAGGGAAACAAGCCAACTTCAAATCATGGTTCGTTTCTCTAAATCGTAGTTAAGTCTGACAACAGTTGCCAGTTTGGACATAAGAACTACCCGTGTTTAACTGAAAACAGCAGCTGAACTTCCAGCCCAGACAGAGGAAGAGGGGGGGAAAACATATGAGCTCGAGGCGTGGGCACGTAATTGATGAAACACTAAATTATGATTTAACATTAGGTGTAATCCAGATGAGTGTGTCTCAGAAAGCCCCCGACAAATGAAAGTTGGAACATACACCTGATATCCACTCTCTTGTCTTTTTGATTCCTGACGATATTCTTCTTCTTCCTGTGAAATGTGGGAAATTATTCCAATGGAGTAAAGGTTTTGCAACAGCACCACCTACTGGATGGTTAATAGAAACACTCAGGTATAATCTCCCAATGCCGGTAAGAGCATAACTGCAAACGGCCCAAAAGTTTTCAATGAAAAACATGTGGGTTCTACTCTGTATATGAGTTGTAGACAAACCACTTCAAAGAGGCATCATAATTTGCACATGGGGCGCGATGGGGTAAGGGGGAAAAGCCGTAGGAGGATTTCCAAACTTTGTCTTACCTGTCATTACCTGATACCTCTCATTTATTCTAGATGAGCCCTTTCGCCAATAAGCTAGATTGACTAACAGGAGCTGGGGCAATTCCACAAAACACAGATGTTGTTGTGAACAAACAAAGCGTCTTTGTCTGACTCTTGCCCTATGATAGGTTCCTTTAAGCTACTGCCAAGGCCGCAATTAAAAGCAGCTGGAGGTAGCTTGCGTACCCTGCCTTAGTTACAATATACATCAAGTTGTTAAAAGCCAGGAAAACTCTGGGCCAGGCGAGCAACAGAAGAAATCTAATCTTTGCAAAGTATTGCCATGTATAGAATTTACTGTAGCAGCTCCAGACTTTCAGATATGGCTAGGGAATATTTTTTGCAATATGTCGTTATTGCGCTTCAGGCTTTTAACAAATGGCTGACCGTGGAAATGTTCAAGATGTAGAGCCCGTGTGGTTGCCAAAAAGAGAAAGACATATCCCAGATACAGGAGTATGAGGAAAGTAGTAATAGAAAGTAATCATTATGCCGTGGTGGAGTTTGCTTTGTGCTGTGTTTCCTTCAAGAGCTTGGAGCAAAGCAAGTTACACATTTGATGGGGACCAATTCCTGAGGAGTAGGCGCGTTAATCTGTTACCATAAAAGCAAAGAGGAGTATTCTGGTTTAACACCCCATGGAGTAGAGGATGTTCCTCATGGACACTTGTCACAACTCTGATCCATGAAAGCGTATGCTACATTCGATCGGCTGGCCTTGAAGGTGCCACAAGACCTTTTGATGGGCCACTCTACCACAAGAGGCCGGTGTACCTTGGATGTTCTTCCTGGGTGGAGCTCGGAGGTTGAATATGATGGTTGTAGTCCAAAACATGGAGGGCACCAGATTAGAGTAACAGCAATGAGCTTTCTTTGACTAGAGCTCCAAGAGCTCAAGGCTGATTGGAAGCTGAGTCAGCCTCAGCTAAAGACACTATAAATAATGGTTTCAGCAGTATATTCAGCAGGGATGGATATACCATTATCTTTACTTATTTATTTACTGCATTTTTATAACCCCCCAATAGCCTAAACTCTCCGGGCAGTTCACAAAAATTAATAATAAAATATTAAAGCACAATATAAAACCACAATAGAAACGTACAACCAGAACATTTCCCTGAATCAAAAAAAGAAAAAAAGATTCTAAAGCTAGAAGGTTTGTGGAGAGGACATACATTCATTTTGACTCTTTGCTTCACATGTGTAACTTTTCAACAGAACAAAGGAATAGGTTCAAAAGTTTCTTAGGGCACAATCCCATGCATGTTTAGCCACAAAAAGGTCCTACAACTCCCAGCATACCCCATGCCCTGGGCTGGCTGGGGCATGCTGGGAGTTGTAGGACTTTTTTCAGTGGAAACATGCATAGGATTGCACCCTTTTAAAAATTCTACTGAGAGTACTAACTCAACCTGGAACCTGAATGTGTATATCTAGGTAGACACCCAAAGATAAATAAATGAATGAATAAATAAATAGTTTGTCTTGTAGTTTTGCTTTAAAGTGATGGGTAATCGGAGTCTGGGATTTGGCAGAAGAATGTCCATGTTCCTTAATGATGAGCTGATCGCCTTCGGGAGAGCCATGAGGCTTTTAACCCTCTACTTTACCAAAGCTTCAGTTCCTGGATTCTTTGAAGGATTAAGACTGTCTCCTTTACACATGGCTTTTCTTCTGGGGATTTTTGTTGTCTCACTTTTTTTATATTCCATTACAAAAACACTAGGTGGTGCTGTGGTATAGTGGAATTGCACAATTACACAGGGGCTTTATAATACTTTTTCAAAATAATAACAGATTTTTCTTGTTAGGAAAAAAATGTGATAATGGTTGCAAAGAGAGAGGCCCTGGAAGATAATGATGTCATGTTGTAAAGGACCCACAAACTACTGTAAATGATGAATCACAAGCCCACGATAAAGGCCTTTTGCAGAGAGGGTCCTAATGGTTAGAAGATGCTTTCTTGATCTGCAGGGCTGCAGATCAGATCAGATACAAAAGCTTTAACTGTTGTGATGATGATCAGATACAAAAGCTTTAACTGTTGTGATGATGAGGGAATTTCACCAGGTGCTGCATGCATACAAATAATACCTGCTGTAATTCCCCTTTCTATGCAACTGTTAAAGATACAGGGGACTTGACCTCCTTTCCATATGGTCACCCTAGGCTGGGAGGGAGGGGGAAATAGAAAGCGCTCCTTCCTGGCCCGCCCAATCGTCTTCTCTTCCCTCTCTCTCTCTCCACTCCCAGCCTCTGGCCTTGATCTTTCTCGCCTCCGACCACCCCCTTACCTTGTTGTTTCTCCCCACTCCTAGTCTCTGGCCTCGCTCTTTCTCTCCCATCTACTTCTTAGCCTTGCTTTCTCTTCCTGCTTCCTGCTGAACAGCGGCAGGTTTAGGAACAGGAAGGAGAGCCTGGTGCCCTTAGGGTTTTTTTTAAAAAAAATATTTAATTAATTTGTTTTTTGAAGGGGGCAGGGAGTGAAGAGCCCTGCAGGCTCCAGTAGAGGCTGTTACAAAATGCCAAGAAAGCTTCCATGCTGAGTGTTCCAAAACCCAGATATATATAGTGCTGCTCCCCGAAACTTCTCATCATCACGGGCATCTGTCTCCCTCTTTTGCCTCGTTCTTCGCTCCCCGCTGTGTGCATCGCAAGAGTGAGTGCTCTACAAAGCCCGTCTCATGAAAACAAGCTCTATAAGAAAAACCCTCTAACACCCATAAATCTCCTTTTAATGAAACAGGCCTCTCTATTTGGGTTTTCCAATCTGAAGCTGAGCTGGGCCGGCTGCTGTCTGGTCCCAGCCAAGAACAATACTGGGGCTAATCATTGTCATGAGAATATCGGGGGAGTTTTAGGGAAGGACGGGGTCCTTCTTCCACGCTCCCACATCTGCAATGAATTACAAGCCCATCCAGAGGATTCTGCTAAGATCAGCAGTGTTCTCGGGCGTATTTACTTTATCAGACAAGAAACCACTAATTTATTTGCTCAATCTTCAGCATAAATAGATTTGAGATCCCCAATGTGGAAACGCCTTGGGGGCTTCCCCTCCCAACATCACTTTTTCCCCCCATTTCATTTTACTGCTTTAGGCCAGATTTTAAGTTTTACAAGATGTATCAAAGTTAAATTCTTAAGTTAGCCTTTGAAATGCATCAGTTCATCTTCCAACGCCTCCCCTAACTTTGAATCCTCCAGATGTGTGGAGCTGCAACTCCCTTCATTCCTACCCATGCTGGCTGGGAATGATGGGCACTGCAATCCAACACATCTGGAGGTTGCCATGTTGGGGAAGGCTGAACGTTCACTTCTCTCTTGAACGACACCCGACACCAGCAGAAAGATGAACATGTGGACCTGTCTTAAACGTAGCCAGGCTGTTGGTCCATGTAGACCTGTATGGTTTCAGAGAGAGGCCTTTATCACCACCACCATCACCTGGAATCCATTAACTGGAGATGGTGGGGATTAAATCTGGAGCCTTCTGCTTTCTACCATGCACCTTCCAAAGGCCTGAAAATGCTTGGGAAGACATCCTAAATCAAGCCCCCTCTTATCACACAAACATTTACACCAAGATTCCCTGGATATTTTATCCAAATGATAGTTATTTACACCCTGGAAGTGATGGAAGCAAACAAAATAGAAAAGTGAGTACTCTTTGTATGTTGGGAGGGGGGGGGGGTCAGCATAGATTTTGTTATGCACGTTTCCATGTTTATTTATTATTTATATCCCACCTTTTTTCCACTTGCAAGGAACCCAGGGTGACTTATATGGTTCTCTTCTCCATTTTTATCCTCACAACAGCCCTGTGAGGTAGGTTAGTCTGAGAGTCAGTGACTGCCTAAAGTCACCCAGTGAGCATCATGGCTGAGTGGGGACTAGAACCTGGATCTTCCGAGTTCCAATTCAACACTCTAACCACTACACTACACTGACTCTCAGTGTTGTTCTTGCTGGTAGTTTGAAGTGGTCCATTTGGACAGATTAAGTACCAGCGTAGGCTGAATGTGCACTGAAGGACTTTGAGATTTAGAGCAATCCATTAACCGGGGACGAGGGAAATAACCCTTTATTACTTTTGATTGCAGCTGCGGAATATATTAAATTGGGGTGGGGGCTGCAGGGAAACCACTTCATTCCAGAGAGGCTTATGAGCATTTCACTGAGATATTACTGCTAAAATGTTCATGAGCAAACCTGGAAAATATTGTGTCAATTGTGGGGACCCAGCTGAATTCATAAGAGGAAGACTAGCAGGTGGGCAGTGTAGGTATAATGTTCAACTTAATATATAGGCCACTTTGATATAGAGAAGGAACTGTTTCTAAGTTAGAAAGAATCCAACCTGGGAACATGTGAAGCGAATGCTATTTCAATTTGTCGCAGAACTGCCCCAAGCAGAAAATTGATCTCTTGCACTTTCTTAAGGGAAAAACATTTTGGTGAACCGAAATGAGGTGAAAGTTTCTGCCTCTTGGAAGGTTCTCTGTTACTGATGATCTTGTGTCTGGTTCTGAGCACCACAGTTCAATATGTTTGCCAACAACTGGGAAGAAAAGATGAAGTGAAGAGCTAAGGTGACGATGATGATGGGTCTAAAGACTAAATCAGATGAGGTAAGGCAGAGAAACGGGATATGTTGAAGTCTAGGCAAAATACGAGGGGATAACAATTTTCATATACTTAAAAGAAAAAACAAACACAGGGAGAACAATTCAATAATTGTAGATGGCATTAGTTACTTCTTCATCTTGGGCTGGGTAGCCAAATGCAAAAGAGGACACACTTAGGGTGACCATAGGAAAAGGAGGACAGGGCTCCTGTATCTTAAACAGTTGCATAGAAAAGGGAATTTCAGCAGGTGTTATTTGTAGGCATGCAGCACCTGGTGAAATTCCCTCTTCACCACAGTTAAAGCTTTTGTATCTGGTCAAGAGGGCAGGGCTCCTGCAACTTTAACTGTGGTGATGAAGAGGGAATTTCACCAGGTACTGCATGCGTATAAATGACACCTGCTGAAATTCCCTTTTTCAATACTACTGTTAAAGATACAGGAACCCTGTCCTCCTTTCCATATGGTCACCCTAACTTCGGGAGGACTGCTCTGCTTATCCTCAGACTATGTGCCCTTAACCCAGGCGTAAGCAAGGCAAGCCTGGCCCTCCTTGCCATGGTCCACAGAGCATTATTGTGGGAGGGGAGGAAGAGACTTTAGTTGGAGTTTCAATCTAGGCCTCTGAGGGAGAAGTTTTGCTCACCCTCCGTGGGAACATTTGGGCTTTTTAAATAAAATTAAGACATGCAATCATTGGAAATCCTTCCATGAAGGCCAGATTCCAAAACACTGAGGTACAGAAACCAAATCGGCTTCAAAAGTCCAACATAAACAAAACTCCTCACACTTGCGGCTCGCGGTACACTCTGGGCATGGCATTTCTCTCCTGCCAGAAAACAAGGAAGGAAGCTGCCAACAAAGAGAATCTGAGCTGGAACTGTCATCTCCATTATAAACAAAATACCCGTTGCCTGCAAGCCGATTTCCCAAGGGGATGACTCTGCTTTTATGGAAACAAGCAGGAATGGCCTAGCGTTCATTTGGGTCATCTCTGGGGAATCATCAAATCCATCGTTAAGGCAAACATGCCTGCGGCAAATTTTGTTTCTTTACTACCCTTTCCTGAAAGTACTGGGAGAAGGAGTCACCTCCCCAACCCAATCGGTGCCAATTGCTCTTCGTTTTGTTTGTGTGTACACGTTCCCATCTTTCTACTTCATGTTGTTGCTTTTAAAAGAAATGCAGAGGTTGTGGTTTAAAATACCTGCTTAACAACGAGCCAGGAGGAGCCACCATTCAATGCAGCCAAGATGTTTGATCTGTTGTTCAGGATGCTGGGTTTGCTCTCTATGTTGATGGACCAGAGGGCTGGACACCTGTTAGTGACATGCATGTACAGTCCACGTACATTAACATAGAGCAGGTCTGTGTCCACTCGATGCTTCCCATCCCCTATACCTATTTGTCATAATCATACAGACACAGTTCGTGTACATACACAGTTTTGCTGAACTGGTGTGTGGCTGTGTATGTGACAGATCTCATGTGTGTTTAATCCTGGTTTCCCCTCCACGTATTTTGACTGTGCACACGTATACTTTTGTATGCAGTCCCATAGAACAGATTGGGCCATCATGCGTTTTCAGATGATAGTCTTTAAAAACGATGCCATTTGCTTTTTGTTTTTCTTTTACAGACCTTGAAACCCGCTGAACAGCAAAGGTAGAAACTGGCAGCAAGGTCAGATATTTTAATCCCAAAATAACCCTTTACAAATGTGACTTAGAGCAAGGAGATGTGAATGTGAAGCACACTGGGTGAATTTGCTCACGCTACCCTCAGTCCAACCTACCGCACAGTACTAATGCGAAATTAAGTCAATGCTCTGAGCCCTCTGGAGTTGGGGTGGAATTGAAATATAACATATGAATGAATAAAACACATGGAAAAAAGGAACCCAAGTCCTTTCACATTTGCCACTTCTACGTCTTTTAAAGGGAAAAAGCTTAGTTTGAATATGTCAGCAGCACTCTTCATTATGGGTGCAATGGGTGCTTAGATGTGTATTTGAGAGGAGAGACCCACGTGCATAGTAAAATGAGTGGAGTTAGAGGGTCAAGGGAAATGCCGCGTAGCTGGAGAGCAGATGGCAGAGCCAGACAGACATAGACACAAAAATGAATTTAAAACACTGAACTGTTTTAAACACACACAGCACATCCCCATACTCTATGTAGTTTGCAGATGAACCAACACATTTTCCAGCAGGTTATTGGGCGGCTCATATGCTTGAATGACGTGAGGCTGGGGGAGTTTTGATATAAGGATGAGAAATCTATTTCCTGTCCAGACACAGCCTCCATCTATCACCAAGTCATGATTTTAATTTGCTATACAGATGTGCTAACATCCATTCAGTAAATCAGGTAGCAAGGAACAGCCAACCCCATGAGGAGCTTGGTAGCAGTCCTCTGAGACTGTAAACCAATTGAAGGACTGTCGTTGGCTAATCATCAGCCTTTTAACTGAGGAACCAACTCAAAGTGACTATAGGTGTGTGCGAATATGTGCAAAGGTGGAACCTTCCCTTCCCATCTGCCCTGCTCCAGAATTTTTATTTGATTTTAAAGGAAGCACTTTGGACTGACTTGCCCAAAGCTAAAAAAAACACAGAATGTAAGAAAGCCTTTCTAAGAACGCAATTCGTCCTACACGCAGGGAAAGTTTTGATTAAGAAATTCCCTGTTAAAACAGCACAGCCAAATGTTCAAAAATCAAAAGGAGTTTAATTCAGGGAAAAGAGGAAGAACCAGAGAAGGCAACAATCACGCACACAGAATTCCAAATAAAATCATTAATGTCAATCTAACTTGTTACATGTTACCTACATGACAAGATTACTGCTGTCAGAGCATATGCAGAGTTCCTTGCAGAGAGGATGGTCTGAGAGAGAACATCGTTGGTCATCTGATTAGGTGGTGTTAGAAAAACCCAGACTGAGAGTAAAGTCACATATTTATGGGAATCAGTGAAAGCCAGACTCTTAGAGCATCATCAGACAAGAGTTTTATAGCATGCTCGTTACTGGCCTATTATTATTATTATTATTATTATTATCATTATTTATTACACTTATGTACCGCCCCATAGCCAAAGCTCTTTGGGGGGTTTACAAAAATTAAAAAGACTGAACATTAAAAAGACAATATACAAAATTTAAAACCATAAACATAAAACAGCTGTCATTAAAACACTTTAAAACATTTTAACTGTTAAGCCTGGCCACAATGTCAATCAAAACCTCAACTTGAGCTGTTAAAATGCCTGGGAGAAAGGAAAAGTTTTGACCTGGTGCCGAAAAGATAACAGTGTTGGCGCCAGGCGGGCCTTATCGGGGAGATCATTCCGTAATTGAGGGGCCACCACATAGAAGGCTCTCTCCCTTGTTGCCATCCTCCGAGCTTCCCTCGGAATAGACACCCGGAGGAGGACCTTTGATGTTGAGCATAGTGTACGTGTAGGTTCATGTCGGGAAAGATGTTCCATCAGGTATTGTGGTCCCAAACCGTGTAAGGCTTTATAGGTTAAAACCAGCACCTTGAATCAGGTGCTGGTTTTAACCCGATGTTCGCGGGTCATTTTGATGCACCCGCCTCCCATGCATCTCCTGCTCCTTCTGCCCTATTTTCCGTGACAAAATAAGACCCAGAAAATCTGATTTTTTGATTTAAGCGAAACTCGCTGCTATTTCCTGCTGTGTGCAGGAAAAGCAGCTTGATAAAAACGGCCACTGAGCAGGCCACGTGGTTGTTGCTTGCTTCATCTTTCTTCCCCGTGTGAAGAAGGGGAAGCTGCTCATCCCTATTGTGGGACAGAAAAGCGATGGTAGGGAAATGCGATTCCCACCCCCTCCGGTCTGATGAAGCTTTTAGTATAGACTGATGCCAGATCTACACCAAGCAGGCTATAAATATGAAAGTGGTTTGAAAATGGTATATGGAATGTGTCATGGGCCCTAACAGTTGTCAGTGCACTTCAATACCGTTATAAATCAGTAGTATAGATCCTGCCTGAGTATTTTTTTTTGTCCAGTAGTGTGATACTTTTCTTTTCTGATGGCAATGGTCTAGCCAGCCAATGGGAAAATTCCTTAGTAGCAGAACCCACCTTCTTAACAACACCATATATTTCAAAAGAGCCAGCCAGTGCCAACCGGACAAAGAACCGTACAAAAGAGCTTAAGTATTGGATGCGTAATCACGGCCAAAGCATGGGGCATATGCTTATTGAGGCTTTCCAGCATGGTGCCAACTTCCCCAGTGACCTTGGGGATACCTGCTTATCTACATCATCATATAGGGCAGCCTTCCCCAACCTGGTATCCTTCAGATGTCTTGCTACCACAACTTCAATCATCACACCCCACCCTGGACCAGATGAAATTCTCTCTTCTTCACAGATTAAAAGTACAGGAGAATGTGTGTAGGGTGACCATATGGAAAGAGGGACAGGGCTCCTGTATCTTTAACAGTTGTATAGAAAAGAGAATTTTAGCAGGTGTCATTTGTATGCATGCAGCACCTGGTGAAATTCCCTCTTCATCACAACAGTTAAAGCTGCAGGACCCCTGCCCTCTTTTGTATCTGGTTACTCTAGTATGACTCATGCAGCTTTAACTGTTGTGAAGAAGAGGGAATTTCACCAGGGGTTGCAAGCATACAAATGAAACCTGCTGAAATTCCCCTTATGATTACACTGTTGCTTCCAAATCCAACCCTTGTGCACCTGGCCAGCCCCTCCACTTCTATTCCACAATACAGATACAAAAGAGAGTAGAGTTCATCTGTGAAGGCTACTTCCTACATGTAATGTAACACAGGATGATGAACATGTGAACTGAAATATATAAAACTGAAATGAGTGACTTGTTCAGTCTCTACAGAAAAGAAAAGATTATAAGGACAATACTTTGAATCTATACTCACATTGACACTATCATATGTGTTGCTTTTAATATATGTGCCTTCAAGCTAAAGATCAGACTTATACCTCGTGTGAGAAGTCTTCAAAACAACATGGCATGAGCTGACAATAGCAGCACACCCATCCCTTGTAGCAAAGGGGAGAAAGAGAGTCAACATGATCCTTAGCTATCATCACCACCAGCATCACCATCAAAAGTCCCCAGATTTTACCCAGGAACAACTTCCACATGCGGAAACCTGGGTTCTAGTCTGCATTCTGCCATGAAGCTCGCTGGGTGACGTTGGGCCAGTCATTGATTCTCAGCCTAACCTACCTCACAGGGTTGTTGTGAGGATAAAATGGAGAGCAGGAGAAGCATGACCATTTAGGTTCCTCGGATGAAAGATGGGAAATAAATATAATGGATAAATCAATATGTGAGCAAGAGTGTGTTCAACAAGGAGCCATTCAAATATTTTTATTACTTTTAAATTAATTGTTGGTTTGGTTTTAGTTCAGTTTAGGATCATTTGAATATATATATATATATATATATATATATATATTTGTCATGAATGCTGGCTGAGCCTTGATTGGCTAAAATGAGCTGTCACTTGAGACAAGGCCAATAATTAACTATTCAACTTTTACTGATGAAAAATGGTTTCTTGTGATTCTGTTTGGAAAATGCAAAACAATACTCAAAGACTTATTAATTTTGTCTCATCCTGTTGTGTGTGTTCCCTCCCTTCTCCCCCACCCTCTCTCCATACTTAAAGGGTTGTTGGATCCTCTCATTTGCCTGGCAGGCTGCTGAGAAGCTATTCATGGATTGGCAATTTAAAATAAAAGGAACTATTGTTGTGTGAACCATATACAGTAGATTATCAGGACGGAGACCAACAAAAGTTCAGTAATTTAAGGTCATGAAGTTCACAATTTTTCCCAAGTCTCTGGTTTTGCTCAAATACACATCGTCGTATGAGTGAACTGGTAAGGAATTAAGGCCTTCTTCTGGCTTGTTCACAGAGCACAGGCAACCTACCTAACTCTTTGATCTTCATTCAACACATAATAATAATTATTTATTTATTTGTCACATTTTTATACTGCCCAATAGCTGAGACTCGCTGGGCAGTTTACAATTAAAACCATAACATATAACAAGTCAAGATTCAACCAGAATAAGTTATAGTCCAGGGAAAACCTGCCTAAAAAGATATGTTTTCAGGGGGCATTGAAGGATGCTATATTTTCTGCCTCCCGAACCGCATGAGAGAGGGTTTTCCAGAGGGTGGATGCTGCTATAGCGAAGGCACTTACAAAATGATTTGCCACAAGATGTGCTGATGGCGACAGTGTTAGACAGCTGTTTGTTTGCAACACATTTCAGTCCTAACAAAGCCGCCTAAAGCACTTTACATATTAAAACAACAATTTGACAACCTCAATTAAAACCAGAGCCTTAAAATAAATAAGAATGGAATTAAAACCTTCAGTTAAACCTGAGCTGAATAATACTGTTTTCAGTGTGCATCTAAATGCCTGGGGCTACTCTCGCTTCCTTTGAGAGGGAATTCCATAACCTGGGTACTGCCACCAAAAAGTCCCTGTCTTGTGTTCCCACCACCTAAACTTATTTGGGTGAGGGGACATAAAACAGGGCCTCCGAAGATGATCTCAACCTATGGCAGGTTCATATAGGAGGAGGTGATCCTTCAGATTACCCTGGCTTTTTGCCACCTAGGTAAGCCCCAACACCTTGGCCTCAGAAATAAACTCGAAGACAGTGCAGTTGACATAAGACCAGGATAAGATGGACTGAAAAGCATGCACCGGAGAGCAATCTGGCAGCCTCATTTTGCACTAGCTGCGGTTACTGAATGTTTTTCAAGAGCAGCAGCCCCATGTAGAGTAGGGTAACCAACCCTACAGAAAGGAGGACAGGGCTCCTGTATCTTTAACAGTTGCATAGAAAAGGGAATTTCAGCAGGTGTCATTTATACACAGCACCTAGTGAAATTCCCTGTCCATCACAGCAGTTAAAGCTGCAGGAGCCCTGCCCTCTTTTTTGTCTGCTCATGCTAGGCAGGACCCTGCCCTGTCTAGCGTGAGCAGATACAAAGGAGGGCAGGGCTCCTGCAGCTTTAACTGTTGTGATGGAGAGGGAATTTCACTGCATGCATACAAATAGCACCTGCTGAAATTCCCTTTTCTATGCAATTGTTAAAGATACAGGAGCCCTGTCCTCCTTTTCATATGGTCACCCTAATGTAGAGTGCATTGCAGTGATCTAATTGGGGAATGGCCAAGACATGTATTACTGCAGCCAGGTTTGCCTTTTCCAGGAAAGGGCAAAGCTGGCACATCAGCCAAAGCAGGGCAAAGACTCTTCTGGATACAGCAGCTACCTGAGCATTCAGGAGAACCCTCAAACTGCAAACCCAACCCTTCAAAGGGAGTACAACCTCATCTGGAACAGGCTGGATTTACTGACCAACAGTAGCTCCATCTTGTTGGACTGAGCTTCAACTTGTTAGCCCACATGCAATCCATCCCTCTGTTTTGATAACAGTTTAGAATTTCCACAGCTTCTTTGGCGGTGGTGGAAAAGAAGAGATAGAGCTGGGTATCGCCTGTGTACTGATGGAACCCACTTCCAAAATTCTGGATAAGCTCTCCCAGTGGCTTTATGTAGATATTAAAGAGCGTGGGGGATAAGATGGATCCCTGAGGCACCTCAAGGGACAAGGGGCTGAATATCGGTCCCCGCAGCACAAGCTTCTGAGTCTGTTGAGCCGGATGAGATTGGAACCACTGTAAAAAAAATGTCCCCATGTCCCATAGTGGACATACATCCCAGAAAGATACCATGATTACTTGTATCATAAGAGCATCAGAAGATAAGAAGAGCCATGCTGGATCAGACCATAGGTTCATCTAGTCCAGCATTCTCTTTCCACCATGGCCAGCCAGCTGCCTATTGGAAACCTGCAAGTAGAACAGGAGTGCAACAGTACCCTCTCGCTCGTATTCCCCAGCAACTGGTGTACACAGACATACTGCCTCTGATACTGGAGTAAATTCCATAGTTTAACCATGTGCTGTGTGAAGAATTCCTTCCTTTCATCTGTCCTGAATCTTCCACCAACCAGCTTCATCAGATTCTGTCTGGAATCTCCCACCATTCAATTCTAGTATTGTGAGAGGAGAGAAAAATGTCTCTCTATCCTGTTTCTCCACACCATGCATAATTCCTATACCTCTATCATGTCTCCTCTTATTTACTTTTTCCTCTGAGCTAAACAGTCCCAGATGTTGTAACCTTTCCTCATAGGGGAGTTGCTCCAGCCTTTCCATCATTTTAGTTGCCTTTGCTGCACTGCTTCCAATATCCTTTTTTATGTGCAGTGACCAGAACTGTACATGGCATTCCAAGTGTCATCACATCATCGATTTGTATAAGGCGAGTATGGACTTGGCAGTTTTATTTCTTCTTCGTGGTCTCTGGGCATCACACATACAGACTTTGTGCCTGTGCAGAGCCTCAATTCGGGAACCTTCTGTAGCTAGGGAAAAAACAGGTGGGAACCTTTCCCCCAGCATCCTAGTGCGCATGTCCACCACAGGTTCCCACCTATTCGCTCAGTTCTTCTTCAACTCCATTGTGCAAAAGCCTCGTTGAGAACACAGTCCATTGAGACCTCGCTAGTTTGAATTGCCGAGTGGTGTTTTTTTTAAAAATCATTCTAATCTTCTCATTATCAATTTTCCCTCTCTTTCCATTATTGTTTTCGCTTTATTTCTTTTCATTAGCGATCTTGTCATGATTGCGGGATCCCATGGGGTGTATGGCCCTCAAAGGCCCCTTTCGTAAATGGGTGAAGTACAAGGAGAAATCCCCTCATACTGACAGCCACCGCCTCTGCTTGTGTGTTTAGGAGAAAAACACGTTGTGGAGACCTGTTCACACTGCCAGTCGTTCACAGAAGGAAGAATTGTGTGTGGACAGACTCTGGGCTGATCTATGGAAAAGGGCTTTAGAAGCAATGAACAAGCCAAAAGAGAACAAGCCACCAATCAGGACCCTCCACTAAGGATGCCACAAGCACCTGACTGGGTCCAGAGTCTGGTGAACCACCATCCCTGGATCTACCTGCTGTACCTCCCAGGATCCACCCCCTTGGACGCAGTTGGGCGCTCGCCCTATCGACAGAATTGCGCACCTTCCCTTCTTGCATCAATGGCAGCTGCCATTGACACAGGAAGGGGTAGGGTGCAATTTCAGCAGACAGGTAGTTGATGATGCTTGCCGGGCAAAGCCAAGTTTCAGAAGTGGCTCACATAGCCCGGTGAGCGGTACCTTGGCAGGTAGTGGGACAAGTACCTGCCAAGGTTAGCACTGGCAACTTCGCCCACCCCTACCCCCCGTAGGAGCTCATGCTGCTTTTTAAAGTGGCATGCAACAAACTGTTGCAATGTCACCTTCCCAGTCCCCTCGGTCTGTGCACACTAATCCACTAACCCCTGGGGGATGGTTAGCAGTTACAGCGGCTAAGAAGTTGGCGAAGAAAGTTGGCCTTTCCCAACCTGGTGGCCTCTGTAAGTTTAGGACTGCATCTCCCAACAGTCCTAGCCAGCATGGCCAATGGACAGGGTAGAGAAAGTTGTAGGCCAACATGTCTGGAGGGCATCAGATTGGGGAAGGCTGCTCCTAATGGACCTTTGGTTTGATCCAGCAGGGCTCTTCGTATGTTCATGTAGTTCTCTCTTGAAAATGTCCTACCTGCTGACTCAATCCATATTGGAAGCTGACCTATGTTCCATCCATGAAATGATCTGAGGTCGCTATACCGTCAGTTGTGCCATTTTTGTATGAAAACGCTCACCCATGGCTTGCTACATGTCTGAAGCCTACAAACCACCAGCTCCTTAGGTGACAATGGAAGGTTTTCACACATCAGCTTCAGGGGAAAAGGTCATTTGTTTTTTTCACTCCTAAATTGGACAAAGAAGGGTTGCATCGTCTTGAAATCATGCCATCCTGCTTTTAATCTGGTTTTAAGAAGTTGTAACAATTTTATTCTTTATTGCTGGTTTGATTGATGATAAGGAGTGTGTGTGTTTGGAGCTCCGTAGCTGCTAACTAACTAACTATTGGTCTTCTGGTTAAGAAGAATATATTTTTAGAAGTCACATATATTTCCTTTGCTTATGGTCTTCTTTTTACATTCTACATCAGAACTGCTTCTCCTCTCTCCCTCTTTTTCCTGCATAATCATTGGTGACTATCAGCCTTCTGAGTATTTTTCTTTTTACTCCTTATTATACATCTGTGAATTACTCCTGTTTCCATTTGTAGTCACAACAGAGGAAAGGAGGAGATCTGGAAAGTTTAACAAATACAGAGAAGAGAAAAGAGATAAGGCTTTTGATGGGAGACGGAAGAGAGTTTTGTGAAACCCTGAAGAGAGATCTGTGAAGCCAGGTGGGCTGGAAGTATAAAGTATTTGAGAGAGGCTCGCCGGGGCCTCTCTCAAACTACTAGAACCCGGGGTCATCCCACGAAGCTGATTGGTGGGAGATTCAGGACAGATAAAAGGAAGTACTTCTTCACACAGCATATAGTCAAACTATGGAATTTGCTGCCACAAGATGTCCTAATGGCCACCAATTTGGATTGCTTTAAATGGCTGCTAGTCCTGATGCCTATATGCTACCTCCCTAGGGTGACCATATGAAAAGGAGGACAGGGCTCATGTAACTTTAACAGTTGTAGAGAAAAGGGAATTTCAGCCAGTGTCATTTGTATGCAATTAGTTCCTGGTGAAATTCCCTCTTCATCACAACAGTTAAAGTTGCAGGGGCCCTGCCTTCTTTTGTATATGGTCATTCTACTATAGTGCCTGCAACTTTAACTGTTGTGATGAAGAGGGAATTTCACCAGGAACTAACTGCATACAAATGACCCTGGCTGAAATTCCCTTTTCTCTACAACTGTTAAAGTTACATGAGCCCTGTCCTCCGTTTCATATGGTCAGCCTATACCTCCCATAGCAGAGGCAATAAGCCTATATATACCAGTTGCTGGGGAACATGGGTGGGAAGGTGCTGTTGTACCGTGCTCTGCTTGTGGGCCCCTGTTGACAGCTGTTTGGCCACTGTGTGAACAGAATGCTGGATTAAATGGACCTTCTGCCTGATTCAGCATGGCACTTCTTATGTTCTTAAGTACAAACTCCCAGAAGCTGAGAGTTTCTGTGTAAATTACTGGGAGTTAGTATTAATGGGAGTCAGTATTTTTACTTTACCCAGTATTATATATAAACTGGCCGGTTTGATCTTGTTTTTTCTTCTTCTGTGAAATTAATTTATATATATGTATATATATATATACACACACACACACCACACACACACACACTATTTGTACTGTATGCTTATTAATGTATTGCACACCACCCAAAGATCTTCGGTTATTTGGCAGTCTAAAAGTACCATCAATAATTAATAAATCCTGTAAAACTGCAATAAGATGCCAAAAGATTCACAGGACTGTCTTTACTGGAACTTCCATACACTGGTAGAATTGTTCAACAGGACTTACCATAGGCCCTCACAAGAATTCCCTGCAAATCTTGTGAGTCCTTATGTAGAAACTGTGACATTCTTTGTTTCTGCATTTCTAAGACAAATACAATAGGCGTCCTGTTCTGTGAAGCAGTGAAACGTCGCTTGGTTTATTTAATCTGTAAATTGTGATCCACCATGAAGCTAGAGATGTGCAAGTATGAAAAGTTAGCAATATCTCCCCCTCACCCTTTTGTCCCCTGCCCCCCACCCCTCCTTGCCAAACTTTACTTTGAAAAGCAAGAATTTGTGTATCCTGCAGGACCAGTCCTCTCCCAGACACCAAGCTATCTTAATTCTGCTAATCTGTACTGTAGACAACATTGCTGGCCAGTGCAGTGGTTATGGCTGGTGTATTTTGAAAGAATGGCTGTGATGCGGCTCAATCCCTGTGAGTGTTTACTTGGAGGTAAATTCCACAGCTCCATAGGAATTGCTCCCAGAACCTAATCTACACCAAGCAGGATAATGCACTATGAAAGCAGTATGAAAGTGGTATATAAGAGGCAGGAGCCACACTACTGCTTTATAGCAGTATTGAAGTGCATTGACAACTGTTGGGGCCCATAAGACATGTACCATATACTGCTTTCATATTGCTATATCCTGCTTGGTGTGGCTCCTGCCTTTTATATACTGTTTTCATACTGCTTTTATTGTGCAATATCCTGCTTGGTGTAGATTAGGCCAATGACTAGGGATGGGGGAGAAATTCCTTCAGTTCACATTTTACTGAGAATTTACCTAATTTCTCACTTCCAAGCCAATACACGGGCATCCTTCAAAATGTGCACTTCTCACATTTTTACAATGGAGTTTTCCAATCAAAAATGTGTACTAGCATGAGCATTTTAGAGGGAAATGCATGCAATACTGTGCATATTAGCTATGAGCTATGGCTTCTCTTCTACATCCGTGTTGAAAGTAGATTTTCTGACACTCCCATGATAAAAAAAAATGAAATAAAATTTAATAAAATATAAATAAAACTCCCAGAACATTAAACACATTGATGAAAGTAGATATACCATTTGCTGTATTTCCATACCTGTCTCGGGAGAACTTTTATGACTGATTGTTCTAAGATTTTGTCCTTGACACTAGAGGCATCTAATCCTCCCACTCAGTCACAAAGAAATCATATGGTAAGGAAATCGTACGGTTTTGTTCAGAATTACTGTACGTTAAATTGCTTAGAAATGTAGCATTGTGTCACTGTAACATGTGAAATAGGCTATTATGGTGGGGTGGGGGGACCTGATCAACACCGCCAGAGAACATGGCCTTTGGATCTAAAACAGTTTATACAGAATGGGCTGAGGCACTTCAAATCCATGTCTTTGTTTACTAAAGTGTATTACCTGGCATTGTTCTCCCAGCGGTAGAAGCCAACGTTGTGATTATCCACATAATGTGATAATGGCAGAAGCAGATGTTCATGTTTCCCTGTTATTTTTGTTAATCTCCATTTAAGTGTCCTCCTTTGTCTCAGACTGTCACTGTCACTCTCTCTACACCCCCTCCCTTTCTCTTTCTTTCTTTTCTCTTATCTGGCCCTTGAGAAAGAAGGATGAGGCACAGTCCCTGAGATTGGGCACCAGGCAGAAGGGCAGACTGGAAAGAGGAAATGCAGCTTACAGTGTATTTAGTACTTCCTTCAGTGGATTAGGTTAAATTAATATTCCTTGAAGGAGAAGAAAATAAATTATCTAGACAGATCTCAGAGGATGTGATTAAATAGAAATAAAAAAGATTTGCTATGAATTTTAGACTGGACAAATACTGGGGGTAGGATGGGGTGGGTCTTAAAATCAAAATTAAAACCAAAACCAAAACCAGGACTGAGGTTAATGGCTTTAGCAGGGATGGGGAAACTCTGGATCTGTTACACACACATGTTGGTCTCTGTGTGTTTCCTCCAAGGCCTCTTTTAGTTTTTCTACACCTTGTTTTTGACATGTTCTCTGTTCCACCACTGTTCATCATCAGCCAGATATGGAGAATCTGACAGGGTTTTGTCCATGGGAGTCATCTAGAGGTGAAAGTAGTTTAGGAAACCATCAGGAGTGCCTTTCTCTCTCCATTCTTTACCCAGTTTCTCCTTGGAGTTGATTTTCAGAGGTCCCAGCTGGCCAGTTTCTGATGGGGGTAGGGAGGCAGGATCGTGCCTGTGAGAGAATATTATCATCATCATCATCATCATCATCATCATCTACATAGCACCTAATATAATAAAATTCCTAAGTGGTTTGCATGTAACAATGGGTATATTTTTCTGCATCCACTACTGAGAAACCACAATCCAACACAGAATCAAGTATATTAAAACCTGTTGATATGAATAGGTTTAAGCGTGCTTAAGTGTTGGATTATGGCTAGTGTGTGTTTACAAAGCCTGTTTATGTTTGAGAGTGTCCAATTTTGAGCTGCCAACTACTAATTATTTATTACATCTCCATCTTGCCCTTCCTCCAAGAACAGCTCATTGTCCCCACACTGAGCATTCAAGGTAGGCATGGTTGGGCTCTTGCCAAAGGGCCCACACCTCAGCAGGGGCCCACTGACAGGAGGCCCCTGGACTTGCGCCTCCTCTACATCGTTGCAGCCTGCTGGTTCACCAGCCTCTCACTCTGGCCCGGACAATGGTGATGGTGAGAACAAGGAGCAGTAGATGCCACGGCCTACTTGCTCACTGCCTCTCAGCCTGTCAAAGAAGCAAGCAGTAACAATGATGAGGATGAGGAGCAATTGCAGTTGATGGCAGTGGTGGTGAAACTCATCAAATGGAGCCATTTTGAATATTTTGCCCAAGAATCCTCAAAAACCTGGAGCTGGCACTGCTGCCATTTGTATCATCTCAACCAGCCTGTGATGCTGAGAGACAATCACTGCCCCAAGATCAACCAGTGACCTGTTTCACCAAGCAGGGATAATAATAATAATAATAATAATAATAATAATAATAATAATAATATATTTATTTATTTATTACCCGCCTCTCCCAACGGATCTTTCTGGTCCAGTATGAGTCTTTCTGGTCCATGTTCAACACTCCATCCTACAGTTTTCTAGTATTGGGGCGTGTGTGTGTTTGAAAGCGAGTGGATAACCCTTCATGTGTTCTTGGGTGCAGACTTTGACAGAATTATATATGGCTCCCAGTTATTCACACGTATCTGGGTTGGATCCAGATTTAGACGTATTTAGAGTAGATCCATTAAAATAAATGGGACTTAAATGAGTAATGACTCCCTTCAGTCCCATTTATTTTATTATTTATTTTTATTTAAACTATTCTTGGCCAACTATAAGGGCAGAAGCCCCCATAGTACAGCAATAAAACACATAAAACTGATACAATATTAATAGCAATAAAAGCACAATAAAAACAGAAAGAACACAATAAAAACAACAGTAAAAGCAGCAGTGGAAAGAGCAACAAAAGCAAGCAACAAAAGCAATCATAGCAGGAGAAGGCCAGAATAAAATAATATGTTCTCAAGGCTTTCTTGGTGGTGGACCTCCAATGGCAAATTAATCTAGAAATGTGGGGCCACTACAGAGAAGGACCTCTCACGTGTGATCACCCACCTAAATGCTCTTACAGGTGGCAAAGGCCTCTTTTGCTGATCTTAAAGTTAAGGCGGGCTGATACAGGTGAAGGTAGTCCTTTAAGTAATTTATTTCAAAGGGTCTTCTCTAAGTATGACTAAAACTGGATCGAACATATTATTATTATTATTAAAAAATATGCCCTTCTCTTACTTTTTTCTATTCCCAGGATGGTTTACAAGAAAATTTAATTTTCCATCACATTTGTATTTGTATGTGCTTTAAAAAAAATGAGTGAAAAGCTGTTGGGAGTACACAGGAGGGTGACAGACTAATAAGGATTAATGTTCTAATGTTTTACTGGTTATAATGTTCTTGTTTTTATTGTTTGGAGGTTTTATTGTTTCACATTGCTTGCACTGCCTTGATGGTTTCTAGCAAAAAAGATGGAATAATAATAATAATAATAGGTCGTACTTTAAGTGCTCTTGTAACCTACACACTGACTCAACACACTGTGTGGCTGAATTCTGTCCCCATTCTAAAATGGTGCTCCTGGTTGTTTAATCTGTAATAAATTTGTAAAGGTTTAACAAAAGTGTGTGTGTGTGTGCGTACACATCTGTGTGTGTGCGCAATCCTAAACACACTTTTAGTCTTACTGAAGTCAGTGAGACTTCCTTCTGAGTAAACACATTTTGGATCACACTGCACATGTTCAAAATATTGTATCGTATCGTTATCGGAATTTCCAATATTAAAATTTTTCGGATCCGATATTATCATATGCTTTTGTATCGTATTGTTTCGGATTTCCGATAATTAATTGGAAATCCGATCATTATCGTATGACGCCATTTTCGCCATACGCTTGCCTTGAAGAACTTAATAAATGGGTGTAACTTTTTTATTTTAAAAGATAGAGTCATAAAACTTTTTGGACTTTGCAGATGGGATGTTGCTAGTCCTGGCTCCCTGAGTTTCATGTCTCTATCTTTTAAAATGAAAAAGCTATAGGGAGTCCCCAAAAGCCCCACCCCCCACTGTAAGAGTGTTATTTTAAAAGTTTGAAACTTGAAATTCGGTCACAGTGCAGACTGTTTGTTGGTAGTCATGTGTGCAAAATATCAGAACAATCCCTCCACCCCTGTATTTTATATGAATTTTTGAAAGATCATGCAACTTTTGACAGCTCTGAATGACAGCTAAAGCCACGTGCATTCAGAGCTGTCAAAAGTTGCACGATCTTTCAAAAATTCATATAAAATACAGGGGTGGAGGGATTGTTCTGAAATTTAACATACATGCCTAACATCCTTCCAACTCCACTGTCAGGGATTTTCAAGTCTCTTCCGTTTACTAGCAAATAAATTTGGAACATTTCCAATGTTCCAATCCTTATTGGTCCATTGCAGAAAAACAACGAAGGGTCTTGTGTCTAATCTTAAAGATGAACCGATCAATTGGATAAAAAGCTTTGCTGATGCATATGATGACACTGGCTCTCTTTATATATATAAAATAATTTATAACTCTTGCTGTCCAAAACTCACCAAAGAAAAAATAGCACAGATAAATCCCTGTATCAGTAGATAAATCTGAGATGGATATAAACCATCTTTAGCAACTCTTACAACCTTCCTTCTGGTACTTTTTGGCCTCAATTAGAAAAGTCAACCAATGCTTTATTTATTGAGACCATGATCTGAGCCCTACAACTCCATCATCAAATGAGAAGAAAGGTCATATTAATACACTGTGGATCATCCATGGCTGAGCTGGACATTTTCCTCAGAATGTACTGCAAATAGTTATTATAAGTCATGGCCTGTCGGAGGATCCAAAAGGTCATCAGCAATCCAATTCCACAACACTTATTTTCAAATGTTCTCTGCTTATTGCCTCTTAGTCAACAACAGCAAAATGATATGTTGACAAACATTAAATGTCAATGCCCAAAGTGTGCCACATTACTACTACAGTTAAAGCTGCAGGAGCCCTGCCCTCTTTTGTATCTGGTCAAGAGGGCAGGGCTCCTGCAGCTTTAACTATTGTGATGAAGAGGGAATTTTACCAGGTGCTGCAAGCATACAAATGACACCTGCTGAAATTCACTTTTCTATGCAATTGTTAAAGCGTCAGGAGCCCGGTCCTCCTTTCCATATGGTCACCCTTCAGATACAGTACAGTCCTCTCAACCAATTACCACGAATGCTCCTCACTGTCCTGTCCTATGCAAAGCAATGGCTACAACAATTTGTCGATAGACTGCATTTTAAGAACAATGGGCGAGTTCACACGTTATGTTAAGCCACCCAGAGAATAAGCCACAATGGGTTAGTTGTTGCTCGCTAATGTGGCTTACAGATGCTTATTTTCTCCCTCAGTCCCCCTATCAGAACCCAGTATGTATCCCAAGTCCCTTTGCAGCAAAACTCTTCATTTCCTTGGTCCCTACATCAGATCCCTTTTTCTAATTGGTCTACTGGGGTTGCGACTCCCAAGGGAAACCACACACACACACACATCAGATTGCCAAATGGAATTAATTTTCTGAGCCTTTATGAATGCAATAACATGTTCACAATTTGGGGGGGGGGGGAGGCGTGCACAAGACCACAAGCCTGTCTGTCCACTATTTAGCCAAGCATACCGAATAGTAACTCGGAGGGGGAAATTACGCCATCTGTGCACTTGTGTAAGACCGAAAATCAAAAATAAAAGGTGGCAAACACATTCAGGACACTCTCCGGTGACCTTTCTTCTTGATGTTTGGGAGCATCAGAGCAGGGAGGGAAGGCGGTGGCACTAGTGAGATCTTGAGGAGCAGTAGGGGTTTTCACCACTCTTGCTGTGCAGCTCTCTAGCCTTTCCTGACAACCCACTATGAAGTTGCCCTGCCAGGTTCGGACGTCACAACAAGCCACCCTAAACAACCCAACAACAAGCCATGGGTTCCCAGGGTGGCTTGTTCGTGAAAAATCAATAATTTGTGACAACTATGGTGGGTTTTGTGTTGTGCAAACCAGGTCAGAGTAGGCAAACTGTCAGAGGGGAGGGTCTGGAATCCAAGTACTGTGAGGAATGCCTGAAAGTGCTGGGTATGCTTAGCCTGGAGAAGAAAAAAGTGGGGGACATGAGATCTCTCTTCCAAAACTGAATTGCCATCATGCAGAAGATGGAGGAGACATGTTTTCCGCTGGACTAGAATCAGTTGATAGAAATGGCAGAGAAGCCACAGAAATCAGCTAAATCCCAGTGGAAATATCCTAACAGTATGAGCTGCTCCACAGTTGAACAGACTGCCTGAAGAATGGTGGGGGGTTCTCTGTCTTTCCCTGGAGGTATTTAAACAGAAGCTGGACAACCATTTCTCAGGGATGCTGCATTTTGCAGTCCAGATCCAGCATAAGCAGGACATTCATCTAGAGGAGGAGGACCTCCAAAGTTCTTCAAGCTCTAAAGGTCTATCTCAGCTAATGGGGAGCACCAACAAAATTCTTAATCAGAGAATAATTGCATGTAAAATTATACATATAGGGAAACTGTCAGCACATTACTCAGAAGTAGTCCCCATTGTGTTCAACGGGGCTCATTCGTGGTTACGTGTGCATTGGACTATGGCCTGTAACTCATATGAGTATTAGTTTTTTTATTTGGAGAAAGTGAAGCTAAAAACAGAACAAATAATAAAGAATCAGAGGGGAAAGGAGGGTAGTATTCTGTCTTCCACCACACAAGCATAAGTTCTGCTTAGCTTTCTCCAAACACTTCATTTTCATTAAATCCTTTCCATGGTTTACAACATTATTGCTTGTAATGAAGCATTAAGAAAATGTTGGGAAAATGGGAAATCTTGCAAAAACACCCTCAAGTCTGTTTACAGTTGGGGAGACTGAATTTATTGTTGCTTTCTTTAAGATAAGAAAAGGGGGATTTCTAGAAAAATTAATGAAAATATAAGCTTATAAGGATCCAAATAGGATTAGGCATAGATGAAAACATAAGAAGAAACTATTCAAACTTGAAATGCCATCTTAAAAATATTGTTACAACACAGAAAACGGTTGTTGTAACTTCACATACAATAGTTTAGTGATTATGTCTAGCAGCTGTTATCTGATAGTTTCCCCCACACTTTATTACTTAGTTTCAAAGAATATTAGTCACGACTCATTAAGGGTGCAGTCCTATGAGATCCACTCTTGGTACTTATAAGCCTCTCAATTCAGAGGCTTACGAGTAGCCAGTGCAGAGTGGGAAGTGCATTTTAGCTAGATGGGCACTTTTACCTATCTAGCGGAGGCTTCAGAGAGGAGGAGGGAAGGAGGCTGGGGTGACCATAGGATATTATATCATATCGCTACACCCTGGTGTCCTCCCCTCCCATCTCCATGCTCTGTTTTCCGAGCAAGGAGTGGTGGCTGGCATAGTTCTCTCTGCACCAGCTATGAAGGGGAGGGGGCAAGGTGGGGAGCCAGAAACCCAAATAACCCTATGCACCCCCCTCCAGCCTGTCTAATGGCCATAGCATTGCCCTCTAAACTGCTTTTGAGGTGGGGTAGGGGCAGATATATTTTACCAATGCCAGTGTCCAAGGGAGACTGACCTGGTCCACAAGGCCTTTATTACCTTCTGTCTACATGGGAGGTTAAGTCCTTATCATGCTGGTTGGGAAATGCTGGGCGTTGTGGGACTTTTTCCTGTCTAAGCATGCAAAGGATTGTTCCCTAAAGTGATTCCGTGAGTAAAAGAATGGTGCTTTTGTTTCCTTCTACTGCAGGGGGGTTGCATTGCGTAGGTACCAATACATGTTTTTAGCACAGCAATATTTTTGTATTATCGCCGTCTCATTTAACACTTTAAAAATTGTACCATTCACATGCATGTTTCAACACAGGCCAATTCTATAGTCAGGCTATAAATCTCTCAAAAGAAAGGATTTACAATCAAGATGCTGGAAATAAGGAGAGGCAGGGAATGCCTCCAGCCATGCTTTAAGACTTTACAAGAAGTCCCCAAATCAAAGCATGCATTCACACTGGCAGCTTACCACTGATTTACTGCTAGAACTGCTGCTGGTTGTCTCCATGTGCTACGGGGTTCCAACTTAACCATAGGTTTGTTGGTGTTAAATTACTGCCAAACAATTCTGAAGTGTATAATTGGCACTTTGCCTAGAATACTTGAAAGACCATGATTCCTTCCATCTTCCTGCAGATCATAGAATCATAGACTAGTCGAGTTGGAAGGGGTCTATAAGGCGATCAAGTTCAACCCCTGTTCAATGCAGGAATCCACCTTAAAGCATACCTGTCCAGCTGCCTCTTGAATGCCTCTAGTGTGGGAGAGCCCACAACCTCCCTAGGTAATTGGTTCCATTACCATACTGCTCTAACAGTCAGGAAGTCTTTCCTGATGTCCAGCCGGAATCTGGCTTCCTGTAACTTGAGCCCATTATTCCATGTTCTGCACTCAGGGATGATCGAGAAGATATCCTGGCCCTCCTCCATGTGACAACCTTTCAAGTCTTTGAAGAGTGCTATCATGTTTCCCCTCAGTCTTCTCTTCTCAAGGTTAAATATGCCCAGTTCTTTCAGTCTCTCCTTATAGGGCTTTGTTTTCAGACCCCTAATCATCCTCATTGCCCTCCTCTGAACCCCCTGCAGCTTGTCTGCATCCTTCTTGAAGTGTGGTGCCCAGAACTGGGCACAATACTCAGGATGAGGCCTAACCAGTGCCAAATAGAGGGGAACCAGTACCTTGAGCGATTTGGAAGCTATACTTCTATTAATGCATCCCAAAATAGCATTTGTGATCTGGTACAGAGAAAGCCTCTGCTTCCTGGTTCTCTTCCATCACCAAATGGAGCATCTTCTCAGAGGGTTTTATTATGATTTCTCTTGTCATGCTGGTGCCAAGATGGTTTTTCTGGTGGCACAGAGATGAGTTTCAGAGCCTTCCATAGAAATAAAAAGGCAAAAAAATATGACCAAAGGCTGGGTGGGGTCATACTAGACAAATTATGCTTGGTGTGGAGAAAGTAGATAGAGAGTTGTTTTCTCTTTCATAGGGATGAATGAATCTGTCATTTTCACTTTCTCCCTCATTCAGATGCATAAATCTCAAATTCTTTCTCTCCTGAATATAAAGAACTTTGTGAATTTAATTCCCACACAGCCAAATTCAAAAGGGACAGCTATTCCAGCATGGAGATGGTGATAATTAGGGATGTGCACTGGATCAGGTCCGATCCACGATCCAGATCCGATCCAGGGGAAATCGGATACAATTATCTGATTTCCGATCACCCCGCTGGATCGTTCGATCCAATCCGATCTGATCTGGAAAGGACCTGATCCAGATCGGAATGGATTGGAGGATTGGCGGGCACCCGCTGGCGCCAGCCGCCGCTTCCATTGGTGGGCACCAGTGGGCGCCCGCCAATGGAAGCAGACAGCCCGGCCAGGTGAGGATTGCGGGGGGGGAGGGAGGGAGGGAAGGGGGCCCACTTACCCTCTGGGGACGTCCGCTCCCCTCCGCTGCTGGCCACTACTGCAAGCAGGCTTTGCGGCCTGCCCCTAGGTAGCGCGCCAGGTGATGTCATCACCTGGCGCACTACTCAGGAGCAGGCTGCGAAGCCTGCTCGCAGTAGCGGCCAGCGGCGGAGGGGAGCGGACGTCCCCGGAAGGTAAGCAGGGGGGGAGGGGGGAGGGGGGCCGATGGCCCGCTTACCTTCCGGGGCCGTCCGCTCCCCTCCGCCGCTACCCGCTACTGCGAGCAGGCTTCGCGGCCTGCTCCTGAGTAGCGCGCCAGGTGATGACATCACCTGGCGCGCTACCTAGGGGCAAGCTGTGAAGCCTGCTCTTAGTAGCGGCCAGCGGCGGAGGGGAGTGGACGGTCCCGGCAGGTAAGCAGGAGGAGGGGGAGGGGTTTTACCCCCCTGGGGCCATCTGCTTCCATTCGCTGGCGCCCGCTGGGTGGTAAGGAACGTGGGGGAGGGGTCTTACCTGCCAGGGCCGTCCACAGCAGACGGCCCCGGGAGGTAAGAACCGCAAGGGGGGAGTTAGCCCCCCCTCACCCACCCGCTGCCATTTTTTCCCCATAGACTTGCATTGGGGGAAAGCTTTCTTTCCCCCAATGCAAGTCTATGGAGAAAACAAAAATGGCGGCCGATCCAAAAATCGGATGTCTGATTTTTTAATCGGGATTGGGTCCGATCTGATCTGAGGGACATCCGATTTTGTCCTGAATGATCCAGGACAATCTCAGAGGTCCCGATCCGGGTCCCGATCCAATCCAGGGGGTCCGTGCACACCCCTAGTGATAACATACCTCTCTGCCATATCGCTATTAAAGATGTGGAGCCCTCTCAGAAAAAAAACAAGGTGGTAACCCTGATTTAGCACAAACATCGCTGAATACACAGAGAATCAAACCCAGACATTTTAAGAGTAAAGCACTCAAGGCCCTGGGCCTATAGAAACAAAGCAGTCCATTTCAGTTAATCTTCAGTTCTTTTTGTCTCTAAATGAAAATTTCCCCCATCCCTACTCTCTCAGATAGTGCTAAACACCAGGGTCCAGAAAGTATTTCTGCACATGATGCATAATCAATGCACAGAACTCATTGCCATATTATTGGCGATGGTCCATGCTGCACAGCTCCAATAAGTGTCATTTATTAGGGCTATGCAGCACTTTGACTCCAGATCTGATTCGGTCTGGAACCAAAACGGGTTGGCTCCAGGCTGATTTGGTCCAAATTGGGTCAGATCAGGTCTGACACATTTTGGACCAATTCAGACCTCCTCCCCACAACACACTAGCCCCCTGCTCCTTACCGGGACCTATCTTGAGCACCCACAGCTGTCCATGCCTCTTCAAGGGAGTCACCATTTTTAATTCGGACATCCAAATTTAGCTCCAGATCCAAAGTAGGTTGGATCCAGGCAGAGGCAGGCCAAGCCAGATCTGGACTGATTCAGAAGCTCTGAATCGGCCTCTGAAGTGTGTAGGGGAGTCCATGCACACCCCTGCCAATTATACACTTCAGAAGGAAGATTAGACTCATTCATGGAGGATAAGACTAGCCAATGGCTATTTGCTATGGGAACTTCTGTGATCTGATACAGTATGCCATGGAATACCAGTTGTGGACAATAGGGTGGACTATTCCTTCACTACTTGCTTGTGGACTTCCAAGAAGTATCTGGTTGGCCATTGTCAGAAACAGGATGATAGACTAGATGGAAGTAGATGGTATGCCAGGGTGGAGTAGACGTTAGAGTGTTGGGCTGGGATTTTGGAGATTCAAGTCACGATCCCTACCAGCTATGAAGCTCACAGGTCAACTTTGGGCCAGTCACAGACTCTCAGCCTAACCTACCTCACAGGGCTGCTGTGAGGATAAAATGGAGAGGAAGAGGACTATGTAAGCCGCCTTGGGTTCCTTGCAAGAGGAAAAAAGATGGGATCTAAATATAATAATAAATTAAATAAACTTTGAACTGATCTAGCAGGACTCTTATGTTTTTATGACTTGACTAGCAACTCCAAATTCCACAGAGCCCAAATTTCCACAGCATTTCCAGGATTACAATTTGTGTCTGTTTTAGTTCTCCTCCTCTTCTTCTATTTTTCAATGGGATGAGAAGCTCCCTACTGCAAAACTCAAGTGCACTGTAGTTTACACTAGAACACCACTCCCACTCTCAAATATCTGCTAGAGCGAATGCATTGGAAATGGACCAAAAATGGCACCCATGGTCTCTTTCTAGGCTTACTATTATCAGTGCTTGCTCAAAATGCTTCATGCACACGATCTTATGATCCTAGGGTGACCATATGGAAAGGAAGCAAGGCTCCTGTATCTTTAACAGTTGTATTGAAAAGGGAATTTCAGCAGGAGTCATTTGTATGCATGCAGCTCCTGGTGAAATTCCCTCTTCCTTACAACAGTTAAAGCTGCAGGAGCCCTGCCCTCTTTTGGATCTGCCTGCATACAAATGACACCTGATGAAATTCCCTGTTCTATACAATGTTAAGATACAAGAGCCCTGTCCTCCTTTCCATATGGTCACCCTAACCACATATGATGGTAGGTCAGCATGGTTATCCACATATTGCATTTCAGGCAGGATTTCTTTCCTAACCTCAATTGGTAATGCCAGGGATTGAACTGATAACCTTCTGCATGCAAAGTATATGCTCAACCCCTGAACCACGGCCCTTAGAAATTGACTGCTGTTCACAAATAGTATTCATCAGGCAGAAACCATGATGTGGCCCATATGTTATGAAGATGTAAAGAAATAAAATCTTGTAATGATTATTAATGAAATAAAATGAAATGAGGTGAAAGGCCCAATAAATGACTTTCACTTCAGGCGTTTGCCACCCACCCTGTCCTGTCCATTGAGATCTGTCATGACTTACAGCAGTTGCATATCTGATGGGATATTACAATCGAAAGCCCACCACTGACTATATATATATATTATATATATATATATATATATATATATATATATACACACACACACAGAGAGTAACCATTGCTAAAACTTTCATCTGGGACTAGGGACACATCTGGAGATCATTAAGGCCGTAAAATATTCCTTTAAGTACTTGTTGCCAAAGTGAAAAACCAGCCACCCAGAAATGATAGCACTTGGAACAACTCAATATTATTTTTCATTAAAAATTACTTAAAGAGATTTACATTTTCTTCCCCCAGCTGACGTTACATTGTGTTTCCCTTGTCACAGCTGATAGTCCCACCAAATTGGTACAAATGGTTGCGTGTTTGTCCGCCCTCCAACCAACCCCCCCTCCCTGCCCCCTTCTCTTATCAGTTACAGGCCGTGTCTGTAAAACCAGCATATTATTTTCCAACATTACTGTCTTATGAGTACCATATGCCATGTTACTGCTTTGTATATGATATATCTGGAGGGACAAGATAAGTAACAGATATTGATGGGCATACACAGAAGCAAACTGGCATACCAGACACTCAAGGGAAAAAACACAGCTCAGTGAAAGAAAAATGGTGACTATTTCTGCCCAATGACATGGCAAATCTAGCATATGAACACAACTTCTTAAGGAGGCTCTGTCCACACAGATAGCAGATGAGCTCTAGGCTGACCATATGAAAAGGAAGACAGGGCTCCTGTAACTTTAACAGTTGTAGAGAAAAGGGAATTTCAGCCAGTGTCATTTGTATGCAATTAGTTCCTGGTGAAATTCCCTCTTCATCACAACAGTTAAAGGTGCAGGGGCCCTATCTTCTTTTGTATATGGTCACTCTAGTATAGTGCCTGCACCTTTAACTGTTGTGATGAAGAGGGAATTTCACCAGGAACTAACTGCATACAAATGACACTGGCTGAAATTCCCTTTTCTCTACAACTGTTAAAGTTACATGAGCCCTGTCCTCCTTTTCATATGGTCAGCCTATACAATTCCTCCTGGACTGTAATACTTCAGACTTCAGATCTACACCAAGCAGGGTATAACACTTTGAAAACGGTTTGAAAACTGTATTTGGAGTGTGTCCTGGGCCTCAACAGTTGTCAATACCATTATAAACCGCTTTAAAGCAGTAGTGTAGATCCTGTCCAGGTAGGGGAACAACAGCAGCACCTGTGATCTGAAATGGTGGCATCCAGGAACAGTTTTGTCTCTCCCACCATCTGCTGAGAATGTCAGGGCCAAAACAGCCATTACTTGAAATTTGTAAATGTGTATGTTGCAGTGATGGTTTTTCTCCCCATTTTACTCTAGAGTAGGTCCAGGGGGCATTCAGGAGGCTTTTAAGATCCAGTTGGAGGCCCTGTAGAGTAGCAGCAGGGGAGGGAAGACAGAGCTGCTAGATACAGATTCAGTAAAGACTGGTGGCTCCAATGTCAATGGGGAAATGAATCCGCTCCAGTTTTCAGTCAAAACCAGTCAGAACTTCAATGGAGCTATCCAAGATGCTTCACAATGTACAGATTTAAAATAATGTCTGTTCTGCCTGGATGCAGATGTTAGATTCCATGTCCCAGGAAATCTTACCAGATTTCTTCCTGAGCTCAACCACGATGACTTTTATACACCTGTGGTTTAACTTTTCTATTCTTGTTGGTATCACTTTCCTAATATGCATCATTATTCTAAGAGCAGCTGCATGGAAGCAGGAGGATCCTGAGGCTAGCCCTGGATGTTTGTGTCATGTCTAATTCCTTGGCTGTGTCGCAGCCAAGGTAACTTAGAGCTGCTCTACATGAGGCTTCTATCCTGCAATTGAGATTGGTTACTCACAGAAATTTGTGGGTCCTATACATAATGTTGTCAGCCTCCAGGGCCTCTTCCGTGTCTTCTGACCATTATCCCCCTTTTTTTAAAAAGATCAGGGATAATGAGCCATTAAAATACACTATGTTGAATATCTCCATGAAAAGAGGAAGTCGCGCAATAATAAGGAGCTATACCACAGCACCATCTAGTGGTGGTAAAATGGAACATATAGAACTCACACATAAAGAAAAATGGGGGGAAGGGAAGCTCATGAAAAGGGCTGATCATAATCCCACAAAGAATCCAGAAGTAGGAGCCCTGGTAAAATTGCGGGAAAGCCTCTGTGTGGAAAGCCCATAATTGAAGGGGTCACTCTACTGCAGTACAAACAATTTGGAAACTCTGGATAATAGTTTAAATGCAGACAGCGCATGCCTTGAAGCTTGCAATCTTTTCCAAAATTAATAATGAATACGTAAGACAGCGAGCAACCCAAGCTTGCTACAAAGGTGGCTATTATGAACTCTAAAGTTTTGAGCAATGAGTCAACTAATTACAAATTTCAGTGGTATCACTAATTCCATTATCAATTATTTTGGAGTGATTTACCCTGTTTTCATGATCAAAAGCCTCTAGACTAGAGGGTAGCCGGTGCCCTCTGTGAGTTTCCAAGTATCCATTCCCCTGACATAACCCCAGAATGAGGGACAGGAAATACACATGTCCTGTTCTGGACTGAGCATAAGCCTATGGGGATCAATACCAGGCAGCAAGTGGCAGGGAACCAAGGAGTGAAGGCAGGAATCAAGGCAAAGCAGGCCAGAAGTTGCAACCCCCCAGGATTGCTCCTAGTGAGCAACTTGTTCCAATGAGGTCTGAGACCAAACTGAAGCCTTTTATGCTGCAGTCCCAGACTCCACCCTTTCCTTCAGAATGGAAGCCTTAAAGGGACAGGCCTCTCTGACTTGTAGCCTAGCCCTCCTCCATCTCTCCAAGAGCTGATGCCTGGCACACTTTCGGCATTGGCGCATTGGCTCCCTGGAAAGTGGGGCTCTCGTAGAAGAGGGTGATGGTCCGGTGCTGTCTCTAGGCTCTCTGGAAACTCACGTTCAGGGGGCTCTGGCAGTTCTGCAGCGGTGCTCAGACCTGGAGTTTCCTCTGTTGGCACACTGGGTCTTCTGCCTCAGAATCCATGTCACTGCTGGACTTCTGGGTCATGACGGTAAATGTACTTTCCCCCTTCCAGCTCCTCACCACAAATCCAGAGCTTTGGGTGTTCCTCCCTCATGATTCCTTCTCCTCCACCCTTTCTGGCTTGCTCTACCCAACTCATATGATTAATCCACTCAGATTTCTTTAATTCGATGACAGCCCTAATCTTTAGCGTTTCATTTCCTCTGAGGCTTAATTTAAATTAGGGTTTACTCAGGCCACATTCCAGGACCTTCAAACAAGCTCTCAGCCCAGGAACATGTGAAGAATTAATGGAGTGTGTGTAGCATGCCTGTCCTACCTAGCCTGCGATTAGGCCCAAGGACGTCCAGGGAAGAAAGCGTGACTCCCAGTCTGGCTTGAGCCCCAAAAAATCTCATTAGAGAAAATGAATTCAACGAACAAACTTATTGCTGCAATCGCTTTGAATACGGGCCAAATAATAATAATAATAATAATAATAATAATAATAATAACAGCTGTACTGGTTACTGTTATTTATCTGGCGTGGGGGGCAATCCAATTAGACTGCGAAGCAATACCAAGCATTGTCTATCTTTGTTGAACATGTGTTTGCATGTAACGTGCAGAAAATAATAGGTCACATAGTTATTTGTGAACAACAAAATATCCCACAAGTGCACTTCAAAATGGAAATTGGAAGCACATGTAGCAGAGAACAAAAAATAATATAAATACATTCCATACTGCTGAGTTTTATTTTAAAGCCAACTCATGTCTGTTTTCCCTAAGTACATAATATACCTCAATCATCCGTAAAAAAAAGTTAGTTTCTCTTACTTGCTTTGTGTTTTCTCACTCTTTCGCAGGAAAATGGCAGGTAGTTATGTGATTAGTCTCTAAGGGCTGAAGTGTTCAATGAACTCAGAACCAGGGCTGTCTCCAAACATTTTGTTGTGTGAGGTGAAGGACAAAATGGTGCCCCCCCCCTTCCCCATTCCATGTAGAGAAGCCAACCGAACTGGAAGTTGAATCTGATTTCAGTGTTGGAGGTGGGTTAGAGTTCTCCCCCACACCTGAAGACAGACGTCGTACAGTGGAGAATTTTGAAGTGCAGGTCCTCGCAATGAGAGTCCCAAAATGCCATCAGCTGTGTTGATCTGTATCAATAACCCAGTTCTAGTGGTCTTCAAGGGTCACTTTGCCAAGCCACCCCAAAATACTTTCCATTACAACAGGGAAGATATTGTTGCTGGGAAAATTCATTTCCCTCTCGCTACTGCAAGAGTTGCAGCTAAGCACAGAGGGATCAGGGAAGTCTGAGGGGGGTGACAGATGATGTCAGCATCCCTGCACGTAAAGAAGTGCCAGTGCCGCATCCATGTGTGCCCTGGCTCAACTACACCACTGGAAAGAAGCAGGCAGCTTGGGGGGTGGGGGACTGGGCAAGCTCTGTGACATACACAGTTCTGTCCTCCACACCTCACTGTTGCTCCCTGGCCACCAGTGTCTGTTGCAGTCACCTCACTCTGCCTTGTGGCGCTCACTCTTCTCAGAACCCATAACTGGATCAGGACCTTAGAAGGACTTATCTTCCTTCTTATCAAAAGGGCTCACTCAGTAGGCTGGATCCAGGATCTGCCTTCCATTGATGGAAGGGCTGGACTGACTCGCAGAAGCAGCCTCCACCTGATTTCCTTGGATCCCTTTGCCCTTCACACCATAGCTCACCTCATTCAATGGGGTCCCCTGATCCCACGTGCAGCTTTTTCACAGAGCTGGAGGGACTGATGCAGTGAGAAGGAGGTGGGAAAGAATGCTTCCAGCATCCCATTGGCATGACCCAAAACCTGGACCCAACCCACAGCGCTTCTGATGGCTCCTTCTTCACACACTTCACAGCACAGGCCAGGTACACACTTGACAGGGAGCTAGACCAATCCTATTCCTTGACTAGTGAACCTGTATGACAACTTTCCCCGGCCTGGTGTCGTTGCCACCTGGGAAAGATGGGACTTATAATCCAACACATCTGGAGGGCACCAGGTGACGGGATACCATGTGCTTGCAAACCCATTTCTTACAAAGTGCACAAAGTGCCTCAGGAGAACAATATTTAACAATGGCTCAATTCGGACGACACAATAAACAACTGGTGTGGGGGAAACAATTGTCAGTTGTTTTGACTATTGTGTCATTCCAATGCTGCCATAGTCAACTTAGCGCTGATCCTAATCCACACCACAGTTGATTATTTATTACCATGTTGTTTGGGGAGTACCCTCTAGGGTTAGGGTTAGGGTTAGGATTAGTCAACCCACCATTGACTATCGTGTCGTCCGAATTGAGCCAATGTGTAACCATTATTATTATTATTGTTGTTGTTGTTGTTGTTGTTATTATTATTAGGGATGTGCACTGGATCGGACCCGATCCACGATCCGAGTCCGGTCCAGTGGGAAATCGGATAAATTATCCGATTTCCGATCCCGCAGCTGGATCGGCCGATCCAATCCGAACCGGTCCGAAAAGGCTCCGAACCGGTTCAGCGGATCGGCGGATCGGCGGGCGCCCACTGGCGCCCACCGCCGCTTCCATTGGCGGGCGCCAGCGGGCGCCCGCCGATTAAAGTGGACAGCGGGGGGGGGAGGAGGGGGGCGCTTACCTTCTCGGCCCGTCCGCTCCCGTCCGGCACTAGCAGCTACTACCAGCGGGCTCCGCGGCCTGCTCTAGGGTGGCGCGCCGGGTGATGTCATCACCCGGCGCGCTACTCTAGAGCAGGCCGCGGAGCCTGCTGGTGGTAGCCGCCGGCCCCGGACGGGAGCGGACGGGCCGAGAAGGTAAGCAGGGGGTGCGTGGAGGGGAGGAGGGGGCGCGCGGAGGGGGGAGGGGGGCCCTTACCTTCCCGTCCCGGCGGCTCCCGTCCCGGCGCCGGCGCCTACTACTACCAGCAGGCTCCGCGGCCTGCTCTAGGGTGGCGCGCCGGGTGATGTCATCACCCGGCGCGCTACTCTAGAGCAGGCCGCGGAGCCTGCTGGTAGTAGTAGGCGCCGGCGCCGGACGGGAGCCGCCGGGCCGGGAAGGTAAGCAGGGGGTGCGTGGAGGGGAGGAGGGGGCGCGCGGAGGGGGGAGGGGGGCCCTTACCTTCCCGTCCCGGCAGCTCCCGTCCCGGCGCCGGCGCCTACTACTACCAGCAGGCTCCGCGGCCTGCTCTAGGGTGGCGCGCCGGGTGATGTCATCACCCGGCACGCTACTCTAGAGCAGGCCGTGGAGCCTGCTGGTAGTAGTAGGCGCCGGCGCCGGACGGGAGCCGCCGGGCCGGGAAGGTAAGCAGGGGGTGCGTGGAGGGGAGGAGGGGGCGCGCAGAGGGGGGAGGGGGGCCCTTACCTTCCCGTCCCGGAGGCTCCCGTCCTGGCGCCGGCGCCTACTACTACCAGCAGGCTCCGCGGCCTGCTCTAGGGTGGCGCGCCGGGTGATGTCATCACCCGGCGCGCTACTCTAGAGCAGGCCGCGGAGCCTGCTGGTAGTAGTAGGCGCCGGCGCCGGACGGGAGCCGCCGGGACGGGAAGGTAAGCAGGGGGTGCGTGGAGGGGAGGAGGGGGCGCGCGGAGGGGGGAGGGGGGCCCTTACCTTCCCGTCCCGGCGGCTCCCGTCCCGGCGCCGGCGCCTACTACTACCAGCAGGCTCCGCGGCCTACTCCAGGGTGGCGCGCCGGGTGATGTCATCACCCGGCGCACTACTCGAGAGTAGGCCGCGGAGCCCGCTGGTAGTAGCCGCCGGCGGCGGACGGGCCGAGAAGGTAAGCAGTGGCGGGGAAAGGGGCTTACCCCCCCCCCGGAGCCGTCCGCTTCTATCCGCTGGCGCCCGCGGGCGCCAGCGGATGGAAGCGGGCGGCCCCAGGGGGGGTAGGGAGCGCGGGGGAGGGGGCTTACCTGCCAGGGCCGTCCACAGCGGACGGCCCCGGGGGGGGAGGGAGTTAGGCCCCCCCTCAGCCACCCACCGCCATTTTTTCCTCATAGACTTGCATTGCAATGCAAGTCTATGGGGAAAAAAATGGCGGCCGATCCAAAAATTTACGATTTTTGGGTCGGGATCGGACTCGATCCGGTCCGGGGGGCCTCCGATTTTGTCCGAACCGGTCCGGGACAAAATTGGAGGTCCCGATCCGGGTCCCGATCCGATCCGGGGGGTCCGTGCACACCCCTAATTATTATTATTATGTATTACATTTATATACCACCCCATAGCCGAACTGGGGTGGGATGGGGCAGCTCAGGTAATGGCCCTATGAGGAGTGGGGTGTAACAAGTCTATGTGAAATATCGAGGGGGGTATGCAATCCTCTTTTCAAAGACATTTCATACTTTGCTTAGTTATGCACTCATCATCCATTAGTGTATTCACAAGACCACTTTCTCCACTAGCCCCCTGAATGAGACATGCCATATTAAACACCGGTCATGCCCAATTTGTCCTGCATTCCTTCCCGTTGTCCGGTTTGCTCCGGAGCAGTTTTTCTGTTTCATTTCTGGGTTGAGCTCTCGCCCACAGTTGTTCTGATATTCCCTCATATGGCTCTGCTTAAAAAATAAAGACCATGTGTGTCTGTCGGTGCTCGGTTTGAGCCACGTGAGGCTGCAAAAAAGGGAAACAAATGTTTGAGATGTTTGTGAAGGTGCTGTCATGAGCCACGCTCTGGCACTGAGGCAAATCCATTTGCTTCTATTCAGACATTCTGGAATCTGTTAAATTTCTCTGTGGCAACTCTCTCCTGCAAAGTTTCCAACCTATTCTTCCCGCCTCCTGTTTCCTCTCTGCTCATTCTCCTTTTTTAAAGAGATGGCTTTTGTCCCAGGACGGACAAAAGGAGCTTCCTCTCCCTTTGGAAGGCAAAACAGGGGTGACTCCATTTTGTCTTTAATTTGAGCTGTATGCTTGTGAGTTAGTTCTGTGTGTTCTAGGCTGACCATATGAAAAGGAGGAAAGGGCTCCTGTAACTTTAACAGTTGTAGAGAAAAAGGAATTTCAGCCAGGGTCATTTGTATGCAATTAGTTCCTGGTGAAATTCCCTCTTCATCACAACAGTTAAAGTTGCAGGGGCTTTGCCTTCTTTTGTATATGGTCACTCTAGTATAATGCCTACAACTTTAACTGTTGTGATGAAGAGGGAATTTCACCAGGAACTAATTGCATACGAATGACCCTGGCTGAAATTCCCTTTTCTCTACAACTGTTAAAGTTACAGGAGCCCTGTCCTCCTTTTCATATGGTCAGCCTACTAGAATCCAAAGGGCTCATCTGATTGGTGGTAGGGTGACCAGATAAAATCCAGGTCAGGGCTCATGTAACTTTAACAGTTGTAGAGAAAAGGGAATTTCAGCCAGTGTCATTTGTATGCAATTAGTTCCTGGTGAAATTCCCTCTTCATCTCAACAGTTAAAGTTGCGGGGGCCCTGCCTTCTTTTGTATATGGTCACTCTAGTATAGTGCCTGCACCTTTAACTGTTGTGATGAAGAGGGAATATCACCAGGAACTAATTGCATACAAATGACACTGGCTGAAATTCCCTTTGATCTACAACTGTTAAAGTTACATGAGCCCTGACCTGGATTTTATCTGGTCACCCTAATTGGTGGGAGATTCAGGACAGATAAAAGGAAGTATTTCCTGACACTGCACATAGTTAAACTATAGAATTCGCTACCACAAGATGTCCTAACGGCCACCCATTCGAATGACTTTAAATGGCTGCTGGTCCTGATGGCTATATGCTACGTCCCATATCAGAGGCAGTAAGCCTATATACACCAATTGCTGGGGAACATAGGTGGGAGGGTGATGTTTCACTGTGTCCTGTTTGTGAGTCCTGGTTGACAGCTGGTTGGCCACTGTGTGAACAGAGTGCCGGACCAGATAGACCCTTGGGCTGATCCAGCAGGGCTCTTTTTGTGTTCTTATATCTCTTCACGAAAGGAAAAAAGAATACAGGAGTAAAAGATCTCTGCCTTAGATCCTACAGCAGCCCTCTTCCCCAACCTGTTGCCCTCCAGAAATGTTGGACTTTTGCTCCCATCTTCTCTAGGTAGCATGGATGGGCATGATGGGTGTTGTAATCCAACACATCTGGAGTGCAGCAGGTTGGGGAAGAGGGCTCAAAAGGTTTGCTGTCAATCCCAATAGACAATACTGGATTAGGTGCACAAATAGACACTGCAGCTTCCTGTGTTGCCCCTTGTCTCCTCCCCCCCCCCCCACAGGTCCCCTCTACAAGGATTCGCTTTTGCGCCCGGTTAGGCGATTATGCGCATAATCGCTGAAGCGCATTTACACCTAATACCTATGCATGAGAAGCGGCGAGAGGCGGCTAAGCGCATTAACGGATGACCAAAATGCGCTTTACAAGTAGTTAATGCACATAAGTGTTTGTTCACATAGTCAAAATGCGCTTTAACGGCCGGAGCAAAATAAAACTCGCGATTTAACGTGCATTCGATAATGTGCATAATCGGAGAGATAACGCGCCTCTACGCCAGATTTGCGCTCCATTCTTGTAGAGGTAAAAAATTTTAAGCGCCTTGAAAGAGCTTTAAACCTCTCTTGTAGAGGCAGCCACACACACACTTTATACCTGGGCCGTTTCTACACTGTCCTTTTCCCCGGGAACATCCCTGGTTGCTTCCTGTGCATCCAAATGATGCACAGGGAATCCCAGGGGCAGGAGAGGCGGGCACAATTTTTCCCAGGGATGAAGAAACCCTGGGAAAACCCGATTTCTTCAACGGTCCCGGGGCTGTCCCAAGATTGTGGGAGGAGTTCGCATCCATCCCGCCTGGTACCCACTCCATGCCCATCAGGGGAGGGGGTGGCAGCAATTTCACCACCCCTGGGATGGCAGGGAGGGGGGTTGGGGCCCGATTTTGAGGGTGTTTTTTTTAACAAGTTTTTCGCTGGAGAGCAATTACGCCAGTTTCCTTCCGGGACATTGCACGCCACGTGTATACACTGGGGGAAGCTCTCACGAACAGGCTATCGCGAGAGCCTCCCCTCTCCCTCCCGGAACTCCTGGAGGTGTAGAAAGTAGGGGTGTGCACGGACCCCCCGGATCGGATCGGGACCCGGATCGGGACCTCCAATTTTGTCCCAGACCGGTTCGGACAAAATCGGAGGCCCCCCGGACCGGATCGAGTCCGATCCCGACCCAAAAATCGTAAATTTTTGGATCGGCCGCCATTTTTTTCCCCATAGACTTGCATTGCAATGCAAGTCTATGAGGAAAAAATGGCGGTGGGTGGGTGAGGGGAAGCCTAACTCCCTTCCCCCCCCCCGGGGCCGTCCGCTGTGGACGGCCCCGGCAGGTAAGCCCCCTCCCCCGCGCTCCCTACCCCCCCTGGGGCCGCCCGCTTCCATCCGCTGGCGCCCGCGGGCGCCAGCGGATAGAAGCGGACGGCTCCGGGAGGGGGGTAAGCCCCCTTCCCTGCCACTGCTTACCTTCTCGGCCCGTCCGCTCCCGTCCGGCGCCGGCGGCTACTACCAGCGGGCTCCGCGGCCTACTCTCGAGTAGTGCGCCGGGTGATGACATCACCCGGCGCGCCACCCTGGAGCAGGCCGCGGAGCCTGCTGGGAGTAGTAGGCACCGGCGCCGGACGGGAGCCGCCGGGCCGGGAAGGTAAGGGCCCCCCTCCCCCCTCCGCACGCCCCCTCCTCCCCTCCACGCACCCCCTCCTTACCTTCCCGGCCCGGCGGCTCCCGTCCGGCGCCGGCGCCTACTACTCCCAGCAGGCTCCACGGCCTGCTCTAGAGTAGCGCGCCGGGTGATGACATCACCCGGCGCGCCACCCTAGAGCAGGCCGCGGAGCCTGCTGGGAGTAGTAGGTGCCGGCGCCGGACGGGAGCCGCCGGGCCGGGAAGGTAAGGGCCCCCCTCCCCCCTCCGCGCGCCCCCTCCTCCCCTCCACGCACCCCCTGCTTACCTTCTCGGCCCGTCCGCTCCCGTCCGGGGCCGGCGGCTACCACCAGCAGGCTCCGCGGCCTGCTCTAGAGTAGCGCGCCGGGTGATGACATCACCCGGCGCGCCACCCTAGAGCAGGCCGCGGAGCCTGCTGGTAGTAGCTGCTAGTGCCGGACGGGAGCGGACGGGCCGAGAAGGTAAGCGCCCCCCTCCTCCCCCCCCCGCTGTCCACTTTCATCGGCGGGCGCCCGCTGGCGCCCGCCAATGGAAGCGGCGGTGGGCGCCAGTGGGCGCCCGCCGATCCGCCGATCCGCCGAACCGGTTCGGAGCCTTTTCGGACCGGTTCGGATTGGATCGGCCGATCCAGCTGCGGGATCGGAAATCGGATAATTTATCCGATTTCCCACTGGACCGGACTCGGATCGTGGATCGGGTCCGATCCAGTGCACATCCCTAGTAGAAAGGGCCCTGGTTGGGGCAGATTTGCAGTGGAAGGCAGAGGTCTGCTGCCATCACACTCTCTTTCTGTAGTAAATGTCATTCAGAGTATGTCTGAATGTCTTAACCCTCTTAACCTGGGTCAAAAATGAAAGTGTGCTGCAGCCTTCCTAACACCACCAGCAGGGGGAGCTGTTCTCATGCTACTCTAAGCAAGTTGCTTCTTTTCCTTCCTTCCACATGGGCTACTCAGATCCCTCAAGACGTACCATTTGTAACAAAGGACTGCTACAGAGATCATTTCATTTTATTTTATTTAGTAGATTTATATACCAACTAACATTTTTATAAATAAATAAATAAATCTCTAAGCCATTTACAAGGACATTAAAATACATTAAAATATAGAATGATTTACATTTCCTCGGCGACTTGCCCACCGTTTGCCATCTATACTAGAATGCAGCATTTCCCTTCCCGGGGGCAGTGGAGGCATTTATGTCATGGCTCCTGACAGGTTGACTTTGTTCTTTGGCCAACCCTGGCCCAGATCCTGGGAAACACCTGCCGTGTACTGAGTGACACATCTCCCTCTGGATGTGTGTGGGGGACCATCCAGGCAGAGGGAGGGGGGGGGCTCGACAAATCGGCCAATGAGCTTGCAGGCGCTTCGTGTTGCTGGCTGCTTAGCGAGCCCTGCTTGAATGCCTGACTTAAAAGCCTCATGCCTGCAAAACAAGGAGGGATATTTGTTATTAGTTACAGCAGTCAACACTGGGAGCTATATTCAGTCCAGAGGTGGGGAGAAAAAAGGCTCTTTCGAGCACCCATTGCAATCCTACCAATCTACTGGACTGCTGCAGCCATCACAGCAGTTAAAGCTGCAGGAGCCCTGCCCTTTTGACCAGATACAAAAGAGGGCAGGGCTCCTGCAGCTTTAACTGTTGTGATGAAGAGGGAATTTCACCAAGTGCTGCATGCCTACAAAGGACACCTGCTGAAATGCCCTTTTCTATACAACTGTTAAAGATACTGGAGCCCTGTCCTCCTTTCTATATGGTCACCCTACTGGAATCCACCAACTCTTCCCCCCTCCCCCTCAAAAAAATCAGGCAGGCGGTTGCCCAGGCTGCATTATAGTGCTTTATAGGTAGAATCATAGAAAAGTAGAGTTGAAAGGGGCCTATAAGGCCATTGAGTCCAACACCCTGCTGAATGGGTAGGGTGACTCTATGAAAAGGAGGACAGCGCTCGGGTATCTTTAACAGTTGTATAGAAAAGGGAATTTCAGCAGGTGTCCTTTGTATGCATAAAGCACTTGGTGAAATTCCCTTTTCCATACGAGTGTTAAAGATACAGGAGCCCTATCCTCTTTTTCATAGAGTCACCCTATGCACTAAAGCTTTTCTTTTTTTAAAAAAAAAGTCTCTGCTGGTGTGGAACTGAATGTGTGTGAGCGCATGTATTTATGTGTGCGAATGAGATCTGGGCAATCACATTGGACCACCTGCCGGCAGGATGTAGCCCTGCTCACTGCTTGCATATGGCCCCAACATATTTATTCAGAGCCAGTTTGGACCTGGATCCAAAAAGATTCCCCACCTCTGTCCTAGCCCAGGGGTGCAAAACATGTGGGCCACATGCAGCCCCCAAGTCCTTTCTGGCAGCTTCTGAGACTTCCGCCATCCGCTGCCACCAGGGAAAAAGATGGGGAAAATGTTCTAGGAATGGGCTCTGTGGTTCCCGACATAGAAGCCTTATTTGTAGAGTATCCTAGACAGCAGTGTTCAAAGATTCCTTCCTGCTTCCTGGGACATTCCTGGCCTGCTCTAGGAATTGGATCTTTATGGGAGGAACTATAGAAGCTAAGGGTTTTTTGGGATGCTCTAAGAATGGGATCTCTATGGCAGGAACTATAGAAGAGCAGTTTTGTTGTTGTTGTTGTTGTTTCTTTTTTCAGCAGCTGAGAGAAAGGAAGAGCTGCCCTTCTTCTGGACTGGCAATACGGTGCTTCTGATCTTTGCCTATCTTCTGAATTTGCTGAATGGATTTGCCCCAAGACTGAGCGTGACCAAGCCATAGCAGGGCACTGGCCTAGCCAATCAATAGTGTCGATGCCATTGAGCCAAAGGGAAGCACATTGAAGTGCCAGCTGTTTCAACAGGAAAGTGCTGCTGCAATGAATGGAAATGAAGAATGATTCCCTTTGACTGGATGGCGTCCTGCGTCTTTGGATGCTGGCGCGGAAAAAAGCTTCCAAGCTCGAGAGATTTTTTCTATACAGTTTGGATTCAACAATGCGGGATTGCTAGGGAGAAGCCAGCTTGGCGGGTGTGTTTGCAACTGAAATTATGTTCAGAGGGCCTGTTGGATACTGTTCAGAAGACCGTAAAGAGAGTTCAGTGGTGGGTCGATAATGAAAAGCAAAGGAAGGGAAAACCAACATACTTGACTGAAAACATAATACTGCTTGTGTTTGGCAACTTACAGCTGGGCACACCCAAAGCAATGAGCTGGTGAGCAGAGGGCCATTGTGTTTGACCTGCACTGATGCCAGGCGAGACGCATTATGGCTGCAGTGTTGATGAATGGATTCATTCCCGAGCCTCGCCAATGCACTAGACGAGCCCTGCTTGAATAGCTGCAGGCTAATCCAGCCCAGACTTCATCCCGGACTAGAAAAACAGGGTGTGCCGTGGGCAGGATTTGGCTTTCAGCAAGTCTCCTTTTTTCAGCATTTGCAGTGGCATGCCAAAGGTGGAATCTAGGGCAGACACACAGACATCTGGCCACAGGACAGAAGTCAGGATCTTCAGGCACCACACAATGCCCTGGCGTCCAGGCCACCGATCCTTATACTGCTGTAAGACCACAATTCCCAGCATTCCTGTCCATTGATCATGCTGGCTGAGGCTGATGGGAGTTGAAATCCAAAACATCTGGAGGACACCAAGCTGAGGAAGGCTGCTTTACTTAGGGAGGAAGAGAACTGTAGGCCATTAATATGCGATGGGATTATTTAGTAGTGATGCTTCCTGTTAGAAAGGCAGCTAGCAGAGAAAAAAAGGCAAAAGAGAATGAGCATTTACCAGTCCCACATGAACTCATGCTGTCTTTTAACAATAAAAAGGGCCCACACCTTTCTTGGGTGAAGAGAAGGTAAAATGGTTTAACTCACAAATGTCCTTGCATATAAAAAGTGGGTAGAGCATAGAGTTGTTGTTGTTGTTTAAAAAAAGTTTGTTCAGTCCATCTTGTGTTCCATTACACAGGCAGGAGTGAGAGCAAAACCAAGGCATGCTCCCAGTAATGGTAGAAATCAGAGAGAGGGAGAGGGAGAGGGAGAGAGAGAGAGAGAGAGAAGGAGGGAGGGAGGGAAGGAAGGAAGGAAGGAAGGGGAGGAGCAAAAGGAAGAAATCCCAAGAAACCAAATTGTAGGCCATAGATATCCTAAAGCTAATCATAGTCAAAATTCCCATGAATTATCTAACTGCTGCAGCTAAGTGCAAAGTAACTTGAAGACAATGTTGCAATATTCCCAACAACATGAACGTATGAGGCTAGCTGATATTGAACCATGACACTGGGCCATCCTAGGGTGACCATATGGAAAGGAGGATAGGGCTCCTGTATTTTTAACAGCTATACAGAAAAGGGAATTTCAGCAGGTGTCATGTGGTTGCATGCAGCACCTGGTGAAATTCCCCCTTCATCACAAGAGTGAAAGCTGCAGGAGCCCTACCCTCTTTTAGTATAGTATTCAGTGGGCAGTTTTGATCCCGTTGTTTCTCCTGCAAGCAGCAGGAAATAGCAGCAACTTCCATCTTTTTAAAAGTCAGACTTATTGGGGTGTTGTTGTTTTTGTGGCGCGAAGAAGGCTAGAAGGGGTGGGAGGTATTCGGGAGGCAGACGGCATTGCGAGAGTGCCCAGTAATGAGTGTGAAATAAAACGCTCATCTGATGGAGCTCTAGATGGGGATGACAGCACAGGGGAAGAGCCATCGCATCTTTTTCCAGCTGGAAATCCCCACCCCACCCTCACCCCACACAAAACTGTTATTTTGCCCACTTTATTTTTTAAAAAACACTTAGGGCAAATAGCAGATGGGGATAGCAGTTCTAGGGAGAAAATGGTGGGGGCAAGTTAACCCCTCTCCCCCTCTGCTGCCAGCCCAAACTGGAGTGACCACCACCACCCTGCAACTGCTTTTTGTAAACAGAGTTGTGGTCGGTTGGAAGTATGTGATTCGAAAATTGGTGTTTTGTTTTTTCCACTTCATTTTTAATTTTTTTGAAAAAATCTAACCCATCTTTCAGGCACAAGGCAGTTTCCAGAATTTAAAAACACGCAATACATAATGACACTGTTCAGACGACATGTTAAGCCATGCTGGTTAACTACGTTGGGCTAACCATGAACACTTAGTGTGTTGTGTGTAAGGCAGTTTCCCGATGGTTGCTACATAACCACATTGCTACATAACCCGTAGGTGGCACAGCCTCAACATGGCCAGCAGCCTCAGCCAGGAAATGGCTTCCCAGGGCCGTGCATGCTGCAAGGGGTACTGGGATGAAGAACGGACCAGAGGACTCCAGAGATTAGCGGAGAGGTACGTAGTTAGGGTGAGGTTAGGCAAACTGCACAACAGGCCATGGTTCCATAGTTGTGTGGCAGCAGCACTTGGTGTGGTTAGTGATAACCACAGTGGGCCTGTTCAGAATACACTAAGTCATGGTTAGGTTGCTAATCCTTTTGCAGCAAAGGGTTAGTGAGCATGTTGAAACTGTGGTTATGTAGCCACCATGGTTAGGAATGGTTCACACAGCATGCTGAGCCATAATGTTTAGCTCAAAATGCTTAACAACTGTGGCTGAGTATGTCGTCTGAACAGGGTCAGTGAGGCCCTTTCCACACCATAGGGGTGAAGAGGGAGGGAGGGAGGGAGGGCGATCCAGGAATTACCTAATACACACCATTGGCGACAGGGAGGGAAGGCGGGTAGGGTGCCCAGATGGCCTGGGGTTTCCCGGTCCTAACCGGGAAAAATGGGGCAATCCGGGACGACCGGGGGGGTGGGGTGGCGGGGGCAAACTGGGCCTTGAGGAGCCCAGATGGCAGGTCCTCCGCTGCCACCGGGTCCTCTGCCGCCGCCGCCACCGGGTCCTCTGCTGCTGCCGCTGCTGGGTCCGCTGCTACCACCGCCGAGTCCTCCACCAACGCCACTGGGTCCACTGCTGCAGTCGCTGCTGGGTCCTCCGCTGCCACCGCCGGATCCTCCACCGCCGCCACCGACAGGTACGCCACCGCCGGATCCTCCGCCGTCGCCGGGCTCGTGAGGCCAGAGGCCGCGCGGAAGAGGCGGGAGAGGGCCAAATCCGGAAGTGATGTAATCGGCCCTCTCCCGCCTCTTCTGTGTGGCCTCTGGCCTCCTCAGGGTTTGTTGCAATGGCGATGAGCCCCGGGGAGCCCGGATGCCCTCGCAGAAGAGGCGGGGGAGGCCGACATCACTTCTGGAATCAGCCCTCCCCCTCCTCTTCTGCGCAGGTATCTGGGCTCCTTGGGGCTCATCGCCATTGCAACAAACCCCGAGGAGGCCAGAGGCCACACAGAAGAGGCGGGAGAGGACCGATTACATCATTTCCAGATTCGGCCCTCTCCCGCCTCTTCCGCGCGGCCTCTGGCCTCACGAGCCTGGCGGCGGCGGCAGAGGACCCAATAGGTCCAGGGTTGTTTTTTTGTGGGGTGGGTGGCTTGGTGGTGGGGTTTGTTTCAGGTGGGGGGGGGGGGGTGGCGGCTGCTTGTTGGCCGCATGGCGGGCAGCCTTTTTAATTTTTGTAATTTTATGTTGGGGGGGTCTGCTTTGGTGGGCACGCCCCCTTTGGGTGGCCATTTTGAACCGGGATTTTGTTTTGCAAAATCTGGTCACCCTAAAGGAGGGCGATCCCGGAAGTACCTAATACACACCATTGGCACACAGGGACCAGCCTGGGGCCATCCCACACAAAAAACCTGGTGTGGAAAGGGCCTGAGACATGCTTAGCATAATCACATTCCCCAATTGAACAAGGTCAATAATATTTTTTTTAAAAAACAGCAGCAACAGCAAAACAAAATTTCAAAGCACAGCACCTTAAAAGCGACTAAGTTCTCTTAAAAACCAACAATGACAAGGCCAAAAGTATTTTCCTAGGAAAGGAATTCCAAAAGTGCAGCGGTGCCACTGACACAAGACACCAAGCAGGATATGACACGTTGAAAACGGTTTGGAAACTGTCTATGGAGTGTGTGTCCTGGGCCCCAACAGTGGTCACTAGGGATGTGCACTGACCCCCCGGATCGGATCGGATAGCGGATCGGAATCGGACCTGGGGGGTCGGATTGGATCAGATTGGATCAGAGGTTGGGCAGATCGGATCGGATCCCGACCCGCGGATCGGATGTCCGATCCGTGGATCGGACACCATTTTGAATGCTTTTTCCCATAGCCTAGTATTGTGTTACAAAAATGCCTATAACTTTTTCATTTTTAAAGATAGAAGGATGAAACTTGGGCACTTTGTAGATGGGTTAGGGGTAGTTATCTGTGAGAAATTTCAGAAAGATTGGTGCAGGCATTTTGTGGCAATTAATTTTTTAATAAAAAACCAGGAATGCCTATAACTTTTTCATTTTTAAAGTTCCACACATGAAACTTTGCCACATTGTAGGTGGTACATTGGGACCTATGTGTTTGAAATTTCAGTGTTGTTGTAACTTTTAATCTAAAAAAATCATAGCCACCAAATGCCTGGACCTATCATTCTGAAATTTCTGACAGACAACTACCCAAACCCATCTACAAAGTGAGCAACTTTCAGACTTCTAACTTTTAAAATAAAAACGTTATAGGCGTTTCATTCCTAATTGCTTCAAAAATACCTTGCCACTACACGCTTGAAGCTATGTTTCTGAAATTTCTCCACATTAGACATACCACTTTGGTTCACATGTGTGATGAATTTTAGAAGCTACGACTTTTGGTGGCTATGATTTTTTTAGATTAAAAGTTACAACAACAGGAGTTTTGACAGATAACAGAGGGAGCGGGAAGCAGGGGAGGGGGGGTGCAATTGACAGCCCAAGCCTCTGTGGAAAGACTTTTGTAACTTTTAATCTAAAAAATTCGTAGCCACTAAATGCCTGGACCTAACTTTCTGAAATTTCTGACAGACAACTACCCCTAACCCATCTATCAAGTGAGCAACTTTCAGACTTCTAACTTCTAAAATAAAAAAATTATAGGTGTTTCTTTCCTCATTGTTTCAAAAATACCTTGCCACCACATGCCTGGACCTAGCTTTCTGAAATTTCACACACATATCAAGCAAAGTGTTACCTGTAATGTGCCCAAGTTTCCTGTTTGTATCTTTAAAAATAAAAAAAGTTGGAGGCATAACTGTATTTACCCCCTACTACCCATTTTTCTAAAATTAATTGCCACACAAGGCAAGCACCTATGTTTCTGAAATTTCACACACTTAGGTCCCAATGTACCACCTACAATGTGGCAAAGTTTCATGTGTGGAACTTTAAAAATGAAAACGTTATAGGCATTCCTGGTTTTTTATTAAAAAATTAATTGCCACAAAATGCCTGCACCAATCTTTCTGAAATTTCTCACAGATAACTACCCCTAACCCATCTACAAAGTGCCCAAGTTTCATCCTTCTAGCTTTAAAAATGAAAAAGTTATAGGTGTTTTTGTAACACAATACTAGGCTATGGGAAAAAGCAATCAAAATGGCATCCGATCCGCCAATTTTTTCCGATCCGGATCGGACCTCGGCGGATCAGAGGGTTGGTCGGATCAGATCAGATCGGAATTTTCTGATTTTGGGGCGGATCGGATTCGGATCGTGGATCGGATTCGATCCGATGCACACCCCTAGTGGTCACTACTGTTATAAACCATTTCAAAGCAGTAGTGTAGATCCTGCCCCTGTTCCTGGTACCTGTCAATGTAACAGCTCTTACTTATGAGCCAGAGAGCAGGGCTTGTAGATCTTAAAGCCTGTGCAGGCTTAAAATCATATTTAGTTTCACCCAAACAATGTTTTCTTTCATGGCTGTGTGCAAAGGAAGAGAAATGGTATGTACTGATGGATGTAAACATGTCTTTTAACAGAGAAACCTTTTTGGCAAGTGTTTCACGTCAAGTTATTCAAAAAATGAGGAGTGCCATTTTTGTGTTGCTGAAAGTGCATGTATATCCAGCTAAGAATGGGTGAGAAAATTGTTCAGTTTGCAATGTAATGCCAGCTTATCTAATATTCACTCCCTGAATTAAAACACAAACCAAAACATAGTTACACTTTGACATTCACACGTTTCTGAATTCTGCAGTGCACTTCTCCAATCAAAGAACACGTGCAAAGAAAAAAAAATGCCTAGATTAGGGAACGTACACACAAAACTGCTTAGATGAGTGAAAAATAACATACAAAAATGCATTGTATTACGGACATTGCTTGCAAAAACATCTGTATATTAAGGGAAATTGCATACACATGGTATGCAAATATGGTTTTGGCTCCCCAGGGACAATGAGAAGCTAGCTTTAACTGGTATATATGCAAAGAGAAGTCACAAGAGATGGTTGCATCATTTGCTGCTTGAAATGATGAGTTGGTTTATTTATTTATTACATTTAAGTCCTACCTTTTTTCCTCCAAGGAACCGAAGGCGGCGTATATAATCCTCTCCATTTTATTCTCACAACAAGAACCCTGCAAGGTAGGCTGGACCGAGAGTCTGTGACTGGCCCAAAGTCACCCAGTGAGCTTCCATGGCCGAGTGGGGGCTAGACTCCCAGTCCAACACTCTCACCACTACACCACACTGTCTCCCACTACACCACACTGGTTCAACTTGTCTTTTCTTTTTATTTATGTCTTATTCTTTTTCTTGTGGTACGTTGTATTATCTATGTATTTAACAGCAGGGTTTAGTATTTTTGTATGTAACCCCCTTAGAGATTTTATTAACTGAAGTGGTATATAAATATACTTAATAAATAACAGCAAATAAATAGATACTCCAGAAAGCAGAGAGCCCTTAAAAGCGAAGCAAATGGCCGCTCTAGCACCCAGGACTGTCCAGCCATACCAAGTTTCTCCTAATGCTTTTCAGGAAGATGGCGCTCCCAACCAGCTGTGGAGGAAATAAAGAGTTTACATTCTTTGAGATGTTTATTAGCACCAATGCACACATTTCCTGTTGCGCTCCCCCCTGGCAAAGCGTTGGCAAAAGGCTGAACAGATTTCATTTAGCACAATTTAATTTTCTATTTCTCTGCACGGCTTTGTAAAGAAAACGTAGAGTGGTGAGAGAAGGAATAATTCAAACAGTGTGTTATAAAGCTATCTTTCTGCAAACCCCCTCCTGCCCAGGAAAGGATCTAAACAATGCCGGAAAGAACCTCCACCTTAATTCTTCCTTTCACTGAACACCACTTTTAAATTCGAGAGTATGTCAAGGAAGCATTTTGTTAAGGTGTATGTTTTACTTGGTACCTGTGGACGACTTACCTGATGCGCATTTCTGAATCTGTGCAGCCATATTTTACTTCTTCAAAGTTCTTCTTTGAGTGACAACAACATACACACACACCCATCATTTGACAGAATAGGTAAAGAAACAGCTCTTTTTTCTCTCCTAAGGGTTTGCTTGACAGATCTGGCTAAGCAGGGGGAAGAGACCACAAGCTTTAGAACTCCTTGGTCCATTGGAGGATGTTGAGTCATTCAATCAAGCTGTGGGCAGGAATGGGCTGCAAAGAACCTTTGAGCTTCAGGAACATCCTTTGCCCTGGCTGACAGCTGGAATTCGGACTGTTTTCCCAGCTGCTTCAAGGACTCCTGCTATCGCCAGTTCCAGATGTTCGGAGATCCTCATTCAGGCCACAAGAAAGGGTGGGATTTTGTGAGGGGAATTGACTATAGCCTCAGTCATCTGAATTGCCTTGGGATTCTCCAAAGTGGATGGGGACGCAGTTTGGCTCAGACATACGTGCGAGGCAGTGGGTGAGAAGACCTTCACATTAGCAAGATTTTAACTTGATTTTATACTTTAATTTTAAACTTTTTTATTTTATTTTATCATGTTGAGTTTTATGAACTGCCCAGAGAGCTTCGGCTACCCAGAGAGCTTCGGCTATGGGGCAATATAGAAATGTAAAACATAAATAAAGAGATTTTAATATTTCAGGGTCTGACTATGGTGCTTCTGCTGATATATATATATATATATATATATATATATATATATATATATATTTGCCTTCTGAATTGTTAAATAAAACAGAGCTTGCATTTATAAAATGATCTTGCGTTACTATGCAGCCTAGAAGCGTCATTACATTTAAGGAAACATTTTAAACAAAAGTTAAGGTTGCCAAAACAAAAGGGGGGGGGAAATGGCCTAAAGTTCGAACTAGTGGGTGGGAAGGAATTCGCATAACCAAGAGATTTCAGTATTTCAGATTTAGGCCATGATATTTCTGCTGTACCTCATTTTTAAAATTGCCTACTAGAGAGCCTAGAAGCATAGTCACATTCAAGGAAACATTTTAAACGGAAGTTCAAGGCGCCAAAACCAAGTGTGGTCCAAACCAAGTATGATGCTAGCTGCTCATCTTTCCACTCCCCACTTACAGTCAGTGGGGGCGGGTGGGGGCTCCAATGTCAATGGGGCGGAGAATCTGCTCTGAATAGCTCCTTTAGAGCCCTGGCAGGTTCTGACTGAAACCCAGAGTGGATTCACTGCCCCACTAACATCGGAGCCACCAACCTCCGCTGTTTACAATACAACATAGGAAGCTGTCCTACACCAACTCAGGCCATTGGTCAATATAACTCAGTATGGTCTACACTGACTGGCAGCATCTCTCCGGTCTTTACCAGCACTCCCACGGATTGAACCTGGGTCCTTCTGCATGTGAAGCAAGTGCTTGGCCACTAAGCTACAGACTTCCTTAACTTCAGCCCTCACGACATGAAATGTGATGGGGCCACGTGGAGTCCGTCATATACAACATGGGGACATGCTACTAGGCCTTATAGAGGGTGGAGTGGGAGCTAGACATGCAGCTGCCATTTCCTGTGGCAGACATGCTGCGGCATATCCGACTGGGCGTGATCAGGTCCAGTGTGGAAGCTCCAGCCGCACCAGCCTCCTTCCCCAGGCCCCAAACGGTGCAGCAACGCTGAGAAAATGGCTTATCGAGGACAACCAGGTGGAGCAGTGTTGAACAAGTCCAGCCCACCTAGCTATTATATGTTTGTGCTTCTTTTCAGGCCAAAAAAAGTCTCCCAAAATGGCCGACAACAATAAAAAGCTAATGCACAATGGCAGGCACTGTAAATCAAGGGAAATGAGACAAAGGTACTGTCTTCAGATTTACAAACTAAAAAGACAAGACCCACAAGGGGAAAGAGGTGGGGGAGAGAGAAGAGGGAAATCAATTTGACTAGGGATGTGCACTGACCCCCCGGATCGGATCGGATAGCGGATCGGAATCGGACCTGGGGGGTCGGATCGGATCGGATCGGAGGCTGGTCGGATCGGATCGGACCAGATGTCCGATCCGGATCGGACGCCATTTTGAATGCTTTTTCCCATAGCCAAGTATTGTTTTACAAAAACGCCTATAACTTTTTCATTTTTAAAGATAGAAGGATGAAACTTGGGCACATTGTAGACTGGTTAGGGGTAGTTATCTGTGAGAAATTTCAGAAAGATTGGTGCATGCATTTTGTGGCAATTAATTTTTTAATAAATACCCAGGAATGCCTATAACTTTGTCATTTTTAAAGTTACACACATGAAACTTTGCCACATTGTAGGGGGTACCTTGGGACCTATGTGTGTGAAATTTCAGAAACGTAGGTGCTTGTCTTGTGTGGCAATTAATTTTTAGAAAAATGGGTAGTAGTGGGGTAAATACAGTTACGCCTCCCATTTTTTTATTTTTGAAGATACAAACAGGAAACTTGGGCACATTACAGGTACCACTTGCCTTGATATGTGTGTGAAATTTCAGAAACATTGGAGCTTTCCTTGTGTGGCAATTAATTTTTGAAACAATGAGGAAAGAATCCAAATACAGTTCATTTCAGGGTCGATGGCCAAGGTCATCAGATGCCATTGGGTGAATGTCTGGAGACAGACATAGCAGCAGCAAGAATGTAAGAAGAGAAATGGAGGATCAGACCAAAGGCTGCTAGGCCAGCATTCTGTTCTCACACTGGCCAATCAGGTGCCTCTGGGAAGCCCACAGCAGGTCATGAACACGATACTGCCCAGTCAAGTTTCCCAGCATACTGCCTCTGATATTGAAGTTAATATGTAGCCATCATGACTAGTAGCCATGGATAGCTTTATCCCAGATAACTGTGTATTGGATTGCAGTCTTAGTGTTGTTGCCCAGGCAAAGGTCCAGCTTGACCAGGAAGCCTTTATAGGGTTCGATCTGGATTTACACTGCCCAGATGAAATTAAGAACATAAGAAGAGCCATGCCGGATCAGACCAAGGGTCCATCTAGTCCAGCACTCTGTTCACACAGTGGCCAACCAACTGTAGACCAGGGACCCACAAGTAGGACGCAGTGCAACAGCATCTTCTCACTCATGTCCCCCAGCAACTGGTGCATATAAGCTTACTGGCTCTGATACTGGAAGTAGCACATAGCTATCAGGACTCATAGCCACTGATAGCCTTCTCCTTCAGGAACGTATCCAACCCCCTTTTGAAGCCATCACTACATCTTGCCCAATCCTTCCTTGCCCAATCCTTCCCACTGCTACCAGTCCAGCCCCCTGAAAATGTGACACAGAGTCAGGAGAACCTGCAGAATGGGGTAAGCTGTGATGTGCAGAGGAGGGGGATCCCCATAAATTGGGCAGAAGGACCTTTTGGAAGGGGAGCCCTTCTTCTTGTGGAAGGCAGAACTTGCATTCGGCCCATAGTCTTTCATGTCAGGTGAAGCTCATGGGTGGCATGGGTGGGCAGTCATTCCAGATCTAGGAACATTGTACTGCTCAGGGAACTTCATGAGTTCTTTCTATGAGCACCTTCAAATTCTCCTATTCCTGGTAGTTCCATGTACCTGTTTTTCCGAGCCAACGACCATCATCCAGCTGGGTCAGCAAATCACTGGCATGCCACTATTTGCTAATTAGTGAGGGAAAGTAGTCAACCATTTTTCTGGACAGTGCCAGAGTTATGCCTGAAGTTCTTAGTTGTACATTAAACGCAACCCACAGCTTTTATGTTGGCAACCCAGGCTCCTTAGTGTTCACTTAAAAGAGCCCTCCAGGTGTTGATATGCCCTGCAGAAGTATGCATACTCCAAACTAGAGAAGACAACAGTCTGTGGACCCACACCACTGGCTTCTTTTTATTCACTGACCCATAAACACGGCGCACAGCTCCATAAGAAGAAAACCATTGAGGTTATTCACTTTCCCTATTCATGGAAGGGCATAGGTTCTGTCTTTCCTTTGAGAAAACCAACAGGAGCCAAGAATGAATTTGGATCCAAGCAAATTGCTTCAACCCCCACCCCACCCCAGCATCTTGGGGCCCTGTGCTTTCCTCTGCCCATCTCCTTTGTGCTCTGATCATGCGGGCTGCGATCAGGCCGACTCAGCACTTTTGACTGTGACTGATTAAATGAGGGCTGCAGAGCACTGGAGAAGGCTGCCAGAGCAACTCATGATTAATCAAAAAAACTCTCAAAAATGCAGGGAATCCGAGTGCTGTAGAATCTCACTCTACTTTTGATCTCTCAGGGAGCTGAACAAATGACTGGGCTTTGACATCAGGATTTATGAAGTTCAAACCCTGGAGAGCGGCTGCTAGTCAGTGTAGACCGGGGTATGCAACCCGGTGCCCTCCAGATGTGTGGGACTATGACTCCCACAATCCTTGACCATTGGCCATGCTGGCTGAGGATTATGGGATGTGTAGTTCAATGTTTTCTAGAATCTAGACAGTGATGGCCTGAGCAGGATTATAATGGTATCGAAGTACACTGACAACTGTTGGGGCCCACGACACATTCCATATAGAGTGTCATCAGATGGGAAAAATCATGTTTCCTTACCATCACTTCCCTCCCCACCCTGCTTCTGTCCCATAATTCAGTGGCCATTTTTATCCCGCTGCTTCCCCTGCACAGCAGGAAATGATGGAACGTTTCACTACAGCTGATGATGTCAGATTTTCCGGTCTTTTTTGCGACGGGAAAATGAGCAGAAGGGGTGGGAGATGGACGCAGTCAAAAGAACCTGCAAAAAACCTTGAGTGGGCAGTAATGAACGTGTGATATAAACCTTATCTGAGGATGCTCATACCGCTTTCATAATGTTATATCCTGCTTGGTGTAGATCTGGCCCTGGATGGATCAATGATTTCTCTTGGTGTAAGACAGCACTGTATGATCCTAACTCTGAATCCCTGGGACTACAGAAGCACTAGAAACTAATGACCTTGCTGACAGGGGATGATGGAGTTGTAATGCAACTCCTCTGGGGGGCACTAAGTTAGGGAAGGCTGCTCTAGTCTCTTCCATCAGGTTGTTGTGCCACTACTATCCAAGGAAAAAACAACAGCAAAAGAAGATCGGACCCAACTGGATATCAGGGCTTATCTACAACGTATCTCTTTCATGGTCAAATTTAGGGGTGTGCATCGGATCGGATCCGATCCACGATCCGAATCCGATCCGACCCAAAATCGGGAAAATCCGATCCGATCCGATCCGATCCGGCCAACCTCCGATCCGATCCGATCCGATGAGGTCCGATCCGGATCGGACGCCATTTTGAATGCTTTTTCCCATAGCCAAGTATTGTTTTACAAAAACGCCTATAACTTTTTCATTTTTAAAGATAGAAGGATGAAACTTGGGCACATTGTAGACTGGTTAGGGGTAGTTATCTGTGAGAAATTTCAGAAAGATTGGTGCATGAATTTTGTGGCAATTAATTTTTTAATAAATACCCAGGAATGCCTATAACTTTGTCATTTTTAAAGTTACACACATGAAACTTTGCCACATTGTAGGGGGTACCTTGGGACCTATGTGTGTGAAATTTCAGAAACGTAGGTGCTTGTCTTGCGTGGCAATTAATTTTTAGAAAAATGGGTAGTAGTGGGGTAAATACAGTTACGCCTCCCATTTTTTTATTTTTGAAGATACAAACAGGAAACTTGGGCACATTACAGGTACCACTTGCCTTGATATGTGTGTGAAATTTCAGAAACATTGGAGCTTTCCTTGTGTGGCAATTAATTTTTGAAACAATGAGGAAAGAAACACCTATAACTTTGTCATTTTTAAAGTTACACACATGAAACTTTGCCACATTGTAGGTGGTACCTTGGGACCCATGTGTGTGAAATTTCAGAAACATAGGTGCTTGCCTTGTGTGGCAATTAATTTTTTAATAAATACCCAGGAATGCCTATAACTTTGTCATTTTTAAAGTTACACACATGAAACTTTGCCACATTGTAGGCGGTACCTTGGGACCTATGTGTGTGAAATTTCGGAAACGTAGGTGCTTGCCTTGTGTGGCAATTAATTTTAGAAAAATGGGTAGTGGTGGGGTAAATACAGTTACGCCTCCCACTTTTTTATTTTTGAAGATACAAACAGGAAACATGGGCACATTACAGGTACCACTTGGCTTGATATGTGTGTAAAATTTCAGACAGCTGGGTCCAGGCATGTGGTGGCAAGGTATTTTTGAAACAATGAGGAAAGAAACGCCTATAACTTTTTTATTTTAAAAGTTAGAAGTCTGAACATTGCTCACTTTGTAGATGGGTTAGGGGTAGATATGTGTCAGAAATTTCAGAATTATAGGTCCAGGCATTTGATGGCTATGGAATTTTTAAATTACATGTTTCAAAAAAATTTCTACAGAGGCCAGGTCTTCCCCTCCCGCTTCCCGCGAAGAAAAGGAAACACTCTCTCGTCTCGATCCCTTTGATCCTTGCTAGTAGTATCCATTACAGGGCTCGTGTTTCCTTTCCTACTTTCACTTTTCAAGCAGAACGGCTGAGCCTAGCTGAGTTTTGCAGCCATGCGTGCAAGGAAGGATCACTCTGGTCTCGATCCCTTTGATCCTTGGTAGTATCCATTACAGGGCTCGTGTCTGCTTGAGTACAAAGTGAAAGCAGACACGAGCCCTGTAATGGATACTACCAAGGATCAAAGGGATCGAGACCAGAGTGATCCTTCCTTGCACGCATGGCTGCAAAACTCAGCTAGGCTCAGCCGTTCTGCTTGAAAAGTGAAAGTAGGAAAGGAAACACGAGCCCTGTAATGGATACTACTAGCAAGGATCAAAGGGATCGAGACGAGAGAGTGTTTCCTTTTCTTCGCGGGAAGCGGGAGGGGAAGACCTGGCCTCTGTAGAAATTTTTTTGAAACATGTAATTTAAAAATTCCATAGCCATCAAATGCCTGGACCTATAATTCTGAAATTTCTGACACATATCTACCCCTAACCCATCTACAAAGTGAGCAATGTTCAGACTTCTAACTTTTAAAATAAAAAAGTTATAGGCGTTTCTTTCCTCATTGTTTCAAAAATACCTTGCCACCACATGCCTGGACCCAGCTGTCTGAAATTTTACACACATATCAAGCCAAGTGGTACCTGTAATGTGCCCATGTTTCCTGTTTGTATCTTCAAAAATAAAAAAGTGGGAGGCGTAACTGTATTTACCCCACCACTACCCATTTTTCTAAAATTAATTGCCACACAAGGCAAGCACCTACGTTTCCGAAATTTCACACACATAGGTCCCAAGGTACCGCCTACAATGTGGCAAAGTTTCATGTGTGTAACTTTAAAAATGACAAAGTTATAGGCATTCCTGGGTATTTATTAAAAAATTAATTGCCACACAAGGCAAGCACCTATGTTTCTGAAATTTCACACACATGGGTCCCAAGGTACCACCTACAATGTGGCAAAGTTTCATGTGTGTAACTTTAAAAATGACAAAGTTATAGGTGTTTCTTTCCTCATTGTTTCAAAAATTAATTGCCACACAAGGAAAGCTCCAATGTTTCTGAAATTTCACACACATATCAAGGCAAGTGGTACCTGTAATGTGCCCAAGTTTCCTGTTTGTATCTTCAAAAATAAAAAAATGGGAGGCGTAACTGTATTTACCCCACTACTACCCATTTTTCTAAAAATTAATTGCCACGCAAGACAAGCACCTACGTTTCTGAAATTTCACACACATAGGTCCCAAGGTACCCCCTACAATGTGGCAAAGTTTCATGTGTGTAACTTTAAAAATGACAAAGTTATAGGCATTCCTGGGTATTTATTAAAAAATTAATTGCCACAAAATTCATGCACCAATCTTTCTGAAATTTCTCACAGATAACTACCCCTAACCAGTCTACAATGTGCCCAAGTTTCATCCTTCTATCTTTAAAAATGAAAAAGTTATAGGCGTTTTTGTAAAACAATACTTGGCTATGGGAAAAAGCATTCAAAATGGCGTCCGATCCGGATCGGACCTCATCGGATCGGATCGGATCGGAGGTTGGCCGGATCGGATCGGATCGGATCGGATTTTCCCGATTTTGGGTCGGATCGGATTCGGATCGTGGATCGGATCCGATCCGATGCACACCCCTAAATTTGACCATGAAAGAGATACGTTGTAGATAAGCCCTGATATCCAGTTGGGTCCGATCTTCTTTTGCTGTTGTTTTTTCCTTGGATAGTAGTGGCACAACAACCTGATGGAAGAGACTAGAGCAGCCTTCCCTAACTTAGTGCCCCCCAGAGGAGTTGCATTACAACTCCATCATCCCCTGTCAGCAAGGTCATTAGTTTCTAGTGCTTCTGTAGTCCCAGGGATTCAGAGTTAGGATCATACAGTGCTGTCTTACACCAAGAGAAATCATTGATCCATCCAGGGCCAGATCTACACCAAGCAGGATATAACATTATGAAAGCGGTATGAGCATCCTCAGATAAGGTTTATATCACACGTTCATTACTGCCCACTCAAGGTTTTTTGCAGGTTCTTTTGACTGCGTCCATCTCCCACCCCTTCTGCTCATTTTCCCGTCGCAAAAAAGACCGGAAAATCTGACATCATCAGCTGTAGTGAAACGTTCCATCATTTCCTGCTGTGCAGGGGAAGCAGCGGGATAAAAATGGCCACTGAATTATGGGACAGAAGCAGGGTGGGGAGGGAAGTGATGGTAAGGAAACATGATTTTTCCCATCTGATGACACTCTATATGGAATGTGTCGTGGGCCCCAACAGTTGTCAGTGTACTTCGATACCATTATAATCCTGCTCAGGCCATCACTGTCTAGATTCTAGAAAACATTGAACTACACATCCCATAATCCTCAGCCAGCATGGCCAATGGTCAAGGATTGTGGGAGTCATAGTCCCACACATCTGGAGGGCACCGGGTTGCATACCCCGGTCTACACTGACTAGCAGCCGCTCTCCAGGGTTTGAACTTCATAAATCCTGATGTCAAAGCCCAGTCATTTGTTCAGCTCCCTGAGAGATCAAAAGTAGAGTGAGATTCTACAGCACTCGGATTCCCTGCATTTTTGAGAGTTTTTTTGATTAATCATGAGTTGCTCTGGCAGCCTTCTCCAGTGCTCTGCAGCCCTCATTTAATCAGTCACAGTCAAAAGTGCTGAGTCGGCCTGATCGCAGCCCGCATGATCAGAGCACAAAGGAGATGGGCAGAGGAAAGCACAGGGCCCCAAGATGCTGGGGTGGGGTGGGGGTTGAAGCAATTTGCTTGGATCCAAATTCATTCTTGGCTCCTGTTGGTTTTCTCAAAGGAAAGACAGAACCTATGCCCTTCCATGAATAGGGAAAGTGAATAACCTCAATGGTTTTCTTCTTATGGAGCTGTGCGCCGTGTTTATGGGTCAGTGAATAAAAAGAAGCCAGTGGTGTGGGTCCACAGACTGTTGTCTTCTCTAGTTTGGAGTATGCATACTTCTGCAGGGCATATCAACACCTGGAGGGCTCTTTTAAGTGAACACTAAGGAGCCTGGGTTGCCAACATAAAAGCTGTGGGTTGCGTTTAATGTACAACTAAGAACTTCAGGCATAACTCTGGCACTGTCCAGAAAAATGGTTGACTACTTTCCCTCACTAATTAGCAAATAGTGGCATGCCAGTGATTTGCTGACCCAGCTGGATGATGGTCGTTGGCTCGGAAAAACAGGTACATGGAACTACCAGGAATAGGAGAATTTGAAGGTGCTCATAGAAAGAACTCATGAAGTTCCCTGAGCAGTACAATGTTCCTAGATCTGGAATGACTGCCCACCCATGCCACCCATGAGCTTCACCTGACATGAAAGACTATGGGCCGAATGCAAGTTCTGCCTTCCACAAGAAGAAGGGCTCCCCTTCCAAAAGGTCCTTCTGCCCAATTTATGGGGATCCCCCTCCTCTGCACATCACAGCTTACCCCATTCTGCAGGTTCTCCTGACTCTGTGTCACATTTTCAGGGGGCTGGACTGGTAGCAGTGGGAAGGATTGGGCAAGGAAGGATTGGGCAAGATGTAGTGATGGCTTCAAAAGGGGGTTGGATACGTTCCTGAAGGAGAAGGCTATCAGTGGCTATGAGTCCTGATAGCTATGTGCTACTTCCAGTATCAGAGCCAGTAAGCTTATATGCACCAGTTGCTGGGGGACATGAGTGAGAAGATGCTGTTGCACTGCGTCCTACTTGTGGGTCCCTGGTCTACAGTTGGTTGGCCACTGTGTGAACAGAGTGCTGGACTAGATGGACCCTTGGTCTGATCCGGCATGGCTCTTCTTATGTTCTTAATTTCATCTGGGCAGTGTAAATCCAGATCGAACCCTATAAAGGCTTCCTGGTCAAGCTGGACCTTTGCCTGGGCAACAACACTAAGACTGCAATCCAATACACAGTTATCTGGGATAAAGCTATCCATGGCTACTAGTCATGATGGCTACATATTAACTTCAATATCAGAGGCAGTATGCTGGGAAACTTGACTGGGCAGTATCGTGTTCATGACCTGCTGTGGGCTTCCCAGAGGCACCTGATTGGCCAGTGTGAGAACAGAATGCTGGCCTAGCAGCCTTTGGTCTGATCCTCCATTTCTCTTCTTACATTCTTGCTGCTGCTATGTCTGTCTCCAGACATTCACCCAATGGCATCTGATGACCTTGGCCATCGACCCTGAAATGAACTGTATTTGGATCTGGTTGTTAAGCTTTGTTCTTGGCAGAATTACAGGAGTCCAAAATTATAGATTTCTACTGACAAACTTCCAAATTGTCTCAACTTACTGAGTGAATGCAGTTTGAAGAACTCAGATGGAATCAATTCCCATGACTAGTTTTTTAACCTGATGCAGTAATCTTGAGTATAGATCATAATCAGTGAATTTTGTTGCATTGATCTGGACTTGTGCATTCTCTCACGCATGACATGTAAGATTCACCATGCTTTAGAAAATATTTCATGTGGTGTTTATGGCAACACACCAGGTCTTTCACAAGACCTGTTCAACATACCAACATCAACATTGACTTCACGGTATAAATCACAGTTGTGCGAATCAGTGTCCAGAGACCCTCTTTCTCTGTGGGTCTCCCTGTAGCACAAAACTATGTCGATCTATCCCTGAAGAAGTGTGTCTTGTGGGAAGCTCATCCACTGAATGACTCCATATGCTTAGCCTTGTAGTCTTTGCTAATTAAACTAGAACTATCATCCCGTAGTTCTATATTGACAGTCACTGGATAGACATTCACATGGTGATGCAGTCAGGCCATTTTAGTCACTGGACTTAGAATCACAGAATCATAGAATAGTTGAGTTGGAAGGAGCCTACAAGGCCATAGAGTCCAACCCCCTGCTCAATGCCAGAATCCATCTTAAAGCATAGTTGACAGATGGCTGCCCAGCTGCCTCTTCAATGCCTCCAATGTGGGAGAGCCCACAACCACAGGGGGCTTTAGATTACTTAAGTTATGAAGCCTTTCTCTCTGCTACCCAACTGACATTCCATGCTTTACAACTGTTTCTGCTTTCGTAATATGTTTGAGCAACCTCAACAAAACTGTTTGCCGATATACTCTGAACACATACAGCTTTAAACTCACTTCAGTGCAATCCTATGCATGTTTAGACAGGAAAAAGTCCTACAACTCCCAACATGCCCCAGCCAGGACTCTTTTTCTGTCTAAACATGCACAGGATCACATCTTTAATCATAGCACCATCAAGACTAGAGGAATACAAGGGAGTTTGCCTCTGCTGCCCTCATCCACTGCTGCTCTCTGGGTAGTCATTTGGGGGATCCCTGGGCTGCAGGGCTTTGAACTTTAGCCCCAAGGTCCAACTCTGGCTATACCACTGCATTCACAGTCACTAATACACTGCATTTGTTGTTCAAAAACTTGCAGTAAATCCACATTACTTTTTAAAACCACCCAAATTTCAAATACTTTGGAATCTTGAAACAACAGGTTATACTGTCTAACCCCCATGAAATCATGGATGTATTGTGTCTTAGGTCCCATGTCATGTTCTATTCTTGAAATTTACTCCTTATATGTGTTTTAAATTTGCTTGGGTGGATGCAGTAGGATGATTAACATTGCCCTTGGATTGGGTTTGGAGTTGCTTCATACAGATGTGTACAGTGCATAGTCTATAATCATAACCAAAAGATACATTATTGGCAAAGACTTCTCTCGTAGGATTCTCCAGTGATTGGATGGGAAGACATCCTCATAGTCTAATCCAATAACTGCAGATGAGTAACATGTTCCACTTGCCTTGTCTGTTGTCATCCACGCTATCTTGGAAACATTTCTCAATTCCCTTGGACAGGGTGCTGCTCGTTATATCCACAAACACACAAATGGTGCTCCTCTAATGCTCATTTTAACAGAATGACAACAATCATTTATTAAGCCACTAACCGCACCATCCAGTACATGTCTATTCAGATGTAACTCCCATTGAGTTCAATGGGAATTACTCCCAGGTAATACATTTGTTCCATCCAAGAAATGTAGAAGCACCTTTCAGGTGTTCAAAATGCAAGGATCATGAATGGGGGGGGGAACTCCACCCCCACCCCCAATCCGCACGTGTTCATTAGAATTTGGGAAGTTGGAGAAAACTGCAATGGAATCAAATGAGTTCAGATTTCTATGAATGCGACCCATAGATTCCACAGTGAAGCGGCTTCTACCACAGACTTCCAGACCAGATTTTTTTTTTAACTTTCCTGAATTTTACTCAAATATAGACATAAAAAATATGTAAACTAAAAAAAAAACACTGGCTGAAAATGTACATTTCCCCTATAAGCTGAAGCATGAAAATGCGCATTTTGTGGAGGATCATTTTGGGGGATTTGCACATTTGCAGAAGTGCGAATTTAATACAAATTTACGCAAAATCAGGGAATGGGGAAAATCCAATTCCATCAATGAGCAGATGATGGAAAGAATGGCACCTGGCAATCTGGGAAATGCAGACAAAATTTTACAAGATTCATACATCCCTAATTAGAATATCTGAAGAGGGCTCTCTATACACGATCAGGAGGAGCCCTGCAAAAAAACAACACCCATGAGCTTCTCAGGGACATCTGGCTAGCAGTCCAGAACTGTGGAGTGACTTGCTTGGTCCCAAGGAGAAAAACTGACATGGGACTGGTACAAATTGCATCAACCACATGTTTGATTCCAGAACTCGCTCAGCACTCAATGGGCTCACAGTCTGGCCAGAGCAGGACTCTTTACGATGAAAGTGTTTGGAGTAGCCAACCTCACATGACGGTTTTCATGTGCATTTACTCAGGTGCATTTTACTCTTTGTTTTAAACCAAAAAGAAAGAAAACCATGAAGATGGTTCCAGTGGAAAAGGGCACATTTGACTCATGTAGTTGCTTGTTAGTTTGTTTTGAAGTAAAACAACAACAACGAAAGTTCAAAGGATCCATTACTGTTATATCTTGCCATTCTTCAGCAGAGCTCAAGCGGGCACATTTGGGTTTCCCATTCATGTACTCACCATATTCAGACCTGCTTAGGTTCCTAGGGATGTTGCAAGGTCGGAACCTTAGGGCCTATCTACACAGTACCTTGGAACATTTTAAATAGTATTTTAAAACATTCCAAATAGGTGCATTCTAAAACATCTTAGGCCACATTAACGAGTACTTACGTTACAGGAGAAAAAAATCTTCAGTCTTCAAAGCGGTGTGGGAGGTCTCACACACTCTTCTGTCCGTCTCTTTCTCTTTCATTTTTACAATGAGTTTAGGGCAAAGAATTGTGGGTGTTGTAGTTCACTCACCCACTTCCTCTTTCTTCCCCACCAATCAACTACTAAACATTTGGGTGCCGGTCAACGAAACACTGCCCCCACGAATCACAAACGGTAAGGAAGGACACATTATTTTACTTAAAACGATTTATTAAAAGTAAAAACCGTTGTATATTGCTGAAGTGAGTTTTTAAAAAACTCAGGTGTACATCGTTAAAGGGAGTACGTCATGTGGCCCAAAGAGTTTTCATTACCCTTATGAAACGTTACAAACCTTAGCGTCCATGTGCATGCATTTACTGGCATGTGCCCTAGAGACAAGATGCATCTCTTCACATACTCAGAGATGTAAGTTGTAGAAACCATGAGGCAGGATCAGAGCCCTGAAGAATGACAATGCTAGTAACTGACGCTAACTGAATTTAAATGAGCCACCCCCAAAATCCAACATAGGGACAGTGATTTATCAGGACCAGAGACCAGAAAATAGAGACAGGCAAATTGGGACATATGAGGTTGTTGCATCACTCCATCATCCACATCGCTCCAGGTATTAAATCTGCAGGTTCCTTGTTTCAGAATCTGTAAATGGAAAGTTATGTGGCACAGAAGGGAGACCCAGGAGGATACAACAGTGGCATTTTCAGAGCTTAGTTTTACAGCACTGATAAATCGTTCTCGGGTAGGTGAAAATGTTCATTTCGACAAACTCTCCCCCTTGGGGTGGTTATAGACTGAATTGTCTCAAAATTATTATCAGTTGTTGCATCCTCTCCCCTCTCCTCCCCATTTTGCTTTGGGCAACTTGTATGTATTGTTTTTCTTTCCAGTCCGCTAATTATATACTTTGGCAAACTACCATGTGTGACATCAAAGGCAATGTGATGTGTACCTAAGCTAAATCAAATATAATCTGCAGCAGCAAAGGACAGCCAAGCCAGTGGCTCTACAAAGATAGCTAACAAAAGCAGAGTTTTTTCCAGGACTCATTGGTACATACAGGACTCACAAAGGAGAGGAAACATCCATCCAACGTTCCCTGTTCAATTTTTTTAAAATGCCTAAATCAGGCAAAACTCCAGATAATCTGAAAAATGGTAAGTACTTTAGGATTTAGATTATTCATTTAATGGGCAAATTTAATCCAACACCAAGTCATGAACCCAACATTTGGATGAAATCTCATCATTATTTCGAGAATTCAAAGTATCTCTGAATTTTCATACGTGCACATGGACCAATGTGCAACTTGAGAATGTGGTGTGTGTAATATGCCATTGCTTTCCAAATATGTGCATCCTGTTGCCATGCATCACAATGTAGCCTACTCTGATTGGCTGTTGCCACATATGCTTTGCTTATTATAGACAAGCGATATAGAGATGGAGGCTGTGACCCAAGCAGAAGAAGTTTTCAGCTGATTGGTTTTCAGCTGATTGCATTTAGCAAATGCAAATGGGATATTTCCATTTCCTTTGAAAAGTAAAGAGTTACAGCAGCCAACATCTGAACATATGCAAGAAATAGTGGACCGTGCAATCAGAGAAAAGTGAAATTCAATTTTAGTCAATCTTGGTTTGAATTGTGAAAATATTAACATTTGATGGGTTGAAGTTCAAGCTTGTTACGCCTTCAGGAATTACAAAGCCACTAGATTCAACCTAGAAACTGACCAGTTTTGAGTTTCAACAGCGTCCCTACTTTAATACGCAAATACAGCAGGACCTATAATTGCCTCCACTACAAACCTATCACTACCCAGTATTGACACCAATGAGACATTATGAAATGAGTAAGTAAGTGTTAATGTTTAAGGGACAGATATTTTAGTAGAGAAAGTTGACCTGCCACCGCTGCTGCCCCAGCGCAGAGAGACCCAAGTGTCGCTCTGCCTGCCTCTCTCTCTCTCCCCCCTTGTTCCATGCAGTGGCGGGAAACAAGTGGCGGATGGGGCCTGTGGCTGGACCTCCTCCTGCTGCTGCTGCTGTGGCTCTTCAGGTGCCTCCAGGCCACGAGCAAGAAGGGTGAGGGGGCTGCGGGGGTCATGCGTTGGTGGCGGAGATCGGCGGCGGCAGCAGAGGACCCGGTAGGTCCGGGCTGGGTTTTGGGGGGGGGGTGGCTTGGTGATGGGGTTTGTTTTGGGGGTGGGGGTGGCAGGAGTGTTTTAGGGCTGGAGGAGAGCGTGACCGTTTCCCCGGAGGTTTGCCCCTGGGGCTGGTTGGCCTAGATCGGCCCAGCTTTCCTGGCGATCTGGTCACCCTAGGAGTCGCGGGGGGCATGCAGAGCTCTCCCGCCTTCTGCAAAAGCAGGAGAAATCCCGCGTTTCTAAGTCGCCGTCGATTCTAAGCTGCACCCCATTTTTACAGATGTAAACATGGGAGAAAAAGTGCGGCTTAGAATTGATGAAATATGGTATCTGCTTCCGCAGTCCTCCCCCAGCATCTAGAAGGCTGTGCGATGTCCCGGAAGGGAAGACGGACATCACAGCCACCATTTTTTTTAGGAAGAGGAGCTGCATGTGGCAAAAAATATAAGGACCTCCCCCACCAAACCCCGTGCCCACCCACCCCTGCCATCCCAGGGATGATAAAATTACTTCCCCCACCCCACCCCCATGTGCATGGAGCCACCCTGTGCAGCTCCATGCACATTTTAGAACCCAGGATGCCATGCCACACCAGCTGCAGTCCTCGGGATTGTCCCAGGACCTTGGAAAAACTGGGATATCCCCAGTTACTCTTATCCCTAGGTCATCCCTAGGTTGTCCCCAGTTGATCCCAGGATTCCCTGTGCATCATATGGACACACAGGGATGACCTAGAAACTATCCCGGGATAAATGGCTGGTGTAGACATGGCCTTCCTCTCCCTTGATCTTTCTGTTTTGCCAGGCATTTCAGGTTATTTTAGGGCACAATCCTATGCATGTTTAGACAGAAGAAAAGTCCTATCCATACCAGCTGGGGAATGCTGGGAGTTGTAGGAAGTTTCTCTCTCTAAACATGCATAGAAGTGTGCTCTTAGTAATTATTTTCCCGTGCTGTTAGAGGTGATATGTTGCTTTAGGTATTTTTAAGGTCTCTGTTATTATTTGTATTCAACTGGTATGGTTTTATTTATTCATTTATTTATTCATTTGAAACAGATCTGTACTGCCCTTCATCGCATGAGATTCCAGGATGGTTACAATATAAATAAAATAATAAATTATTTTAAAACCAAAGATTCAACACTAATCATTAAAGACATCAAATAAACATTTCAATGACAAAGGAAAATTGAGAATTTATACACATTTAAATGCCTGGGTAAGAAGATTTGTCTTAATCTGGTTCTGAAACATTAAGTAAATTTGGTGGGGTGTTCACCTCTTTAGGGAGGGCATTCCAAGTTTGGGACACTGCCACAGAGAAAACTTTCTCCTTAGCAATAACATAGCATACTCCCAATAAGGAAGTCACTTTGAGTCAGGCTTCAGTGGTAAGACCCACTGAATGCTCGTAGTGAGTTACAATAAAACTGTAAACTCGATAAAATACTTATTGCTACCTTCTTGTGAGCTGCCATGGGGTGTGGGTGGTGGCATTGGTATCAAAAGACAGGATAGAAATTCCTAACTCGAACAAATAAAAAGAAGTAATTCGCCCAAGCACCACACAGTATATGGTTGCAGCTAAATGTGGTGGTTCCACATGGCCCTGTGGCCCTACTGGAGTCTACCAGGAGAAGAGCCTTCAGAGTGGTGGCCTCCTTTGTCTGGAACTCCCTGCCCCTGAAGGTCAGTCAGGCGCCAACACTGTGCTTCCAGTGTCTCCTGAAAACAGTTTTGTTCCAATAAGCATTCCTTCATTGACAACCACATATTTCTTGGCATTCTGTTTTTTTAAAATAATAATAATAATAATAATAATAATAATAATAATAATAACAATAATAATAATAATAATATAATTTTAATGGTATTTTAATCTTTATATCATTTACTCTTTTGCTTCTTATGTTCATCACTCAAGAATTTGTTTCAGCTATGGAGCGGTATACAAATTTTGTAAATAAATAAATGGTAGCCAACCATGTTGAACTTAACAGCAGCATCCTATGTTAGGGTGACCAGATAAAATCCGGGTCAGGGCTCATGTAACTTTAACAGTTGTAGAGAAAAGGGAATTTCAGCCAGTGTCATTTGTATGCAATTAGGTCCTGGTGAAATTCCCTCTTCATCACAACAGTTAAAGTTGCAGGGGCCCTGCCTTCTTTTGTATATGGTCACTCTAGTATAGTGCCTGCACCTTTAACTGTTGTGATGAAGAGGGAATATCACCAGGAACTAATTGCATACAAATGACACTGGCTGAAATCCCCTTTTCTCTACAACTGTTAAAGTTACATGAGCCCTGACCTGGATTTTATCTGGTCAGCCTATCCTGTGTAGGAGATTCCTTCTGACACTAGCACCCTGCAACCCTCCCCTTCTTAGTGTTTCTGTAAACCAAACAAAGTTGTGATGTTCGTTGCTTGGGTACCTTTTATAGATCTGGGAACAGGGCCTATTTGTGGGCAGCAGGCCTTCATATTCAAAGCTCCATTGGTGATGGAAGGATAAGCTCATAAGAACATAAGAAGAACCATGCTGCATCAGATCAAGGGTCCATCTAGTCCAACACTCTGTTCACACAGTGGCCAACCAGCTGTCAGGCAGGGACCAACAAAGCAGAACATGATGCAACAGTACCCTCGCACCCATGTTCCCCAGCAACCAGTGCATATAGGCTTACTGCCTCAGATACTGGAGGTAGCACATAGCCATCATGGCTAGTAGCCTTTGATAGCCTTCTCCTCCAGGAATTTATCCAACCCCCTTTTAAAGCCATCCAAATTGGCGACCATCACTACAAGTCATGGTAGTGAATTCCATAGTTTAACTATGCATTGTGTGAAGAAGTCCTTCCTTTTATTTGTCCTGAATCTCCCACTAATCAGCTTCATGAGATGACCCTGGGTTCTAGTATTATGGGAGAGGGAGAAAAACGTCTCCCTAGCCACATTCTCCAGACCATGCATAATTTTGTATCTCCTTACTGTGGGATCTGCATCTTCTTACTCTCAGGTTTAGACTGCATTAAAGGGTGCAGTGAATGGTCTGTAGCCTCTTGGTGCAGCAGTATTTGCTGCAACTCAAGGGAGATTTCCTATCCCCAGGCCTTAATGGACTCCATTACATTTTCATAACAGTGTTACTGTAGCTCCCCACCGTGAACTTGGCCATAAAAATTCTTTGCTTGAAGCAAGGGCTCCCCAATTGCTTTCAGAGGAAAAGGAAAAGCTGTTCTCCTCAAACCATTCACTTGATACAAGACAGATTTTGTGTTGACTTGGCAAACTCCAAGAGAGAAGCAGAGATGAAAGAGATGACAGACGTGTCAGCATTTCTGAGACTCCCCACCTCTCTTGCCAAATGAATCAAAATCAGCAGCGTCGCTGCTGGGGGATGAAAATAATAGGAAGAAAATCCACAAGATAACATCTGTTCAAGTGTCAGAATTCATTCATGGGAAGAAGGGGGGAAACGGCAGGCACACTTGGGGTAATAGGAAAGTCTGTGATTCTAAGCAAATGGTCAACTCAAGATCATGCTATTATTATTTTCTTTCTTCCTCAGATGCAATTGCCTCCATCAGATCAAAAGAATTCTGGGTCAGCTAAGGGAGCATATGAAAAGCTTAAGTGTATCTTGTTGCCCCTGATCCTGGATGCTCTCTGCTCACAAAATGGACTGTGAAAGCAATAAATGTTGGAGATGCTGAATAATGGCAATAGTTTGGGATGATGACGCCATGTATAAAGTAAACAAATGTGGAGGCGAGGCTGTATGTGATCTTTTTATAGTGTGCTCAATCCGATCGGTTACCAGATGTACACACCTTTTGTGGGGAATGTCTACGGCTTTGAAGAAAAAGGAATAATTGACAAGATAAATTTATAGGGACCTCTTTCCTTGTGCACAGTGGCCAAATATAAGCGATTGGGTGAAACAATCACTGCCAGGATCTAGTTTTCCCTCCAAACATCCTCTGAACCTTACCCAGCAAAATGTGGCATGTGGAATCCTGTCCATCCTATTGATTTAAAGCAAAACAGGTGGGAATGTTCCTATGGGTGGCAACTGTCCTTATCTAAGCTGAAAACAAAGAGGACTATCATAGAGCAGCCCCTGAAGAGGACCAATGGCCATTGGCCAACACCCCACCCCCGGATCAGCAGAGCCACGGATCTTCTTGTAAAAGGGAATAAGCAATGCATAGGGAAGGTGGCTTCCAAGTCAGGTCTGATTTCCTGATCAAGATCAAACAGAAGCCAGCATCCTGTTTCCACAGTGGCCAACCAGATGCTTCTTGGAAGCCCACAAGCACTTCTCTCCACAGCAGCTAACATTCAGGGTCTCTGAACCTGGAGGTAGCCATCATTAGTAGCCACTGTTAGCCTGATCCTCCATAAATGCCTAATCCATCTTCAAAACTTCCTAAGCTAGTGGACGGTGGAACCAGGGCTCACAGGGAGGCAGTGCTGGTATAACTTCTAATTGTGAGGGTTTTATGCAAATCAAATCCTAACATTTTGCAAACATCTATTGCAGTGATCTATGTTTACAAGTTCATTTCCCACATTTGGTGCCAATTTTTATAACTCCTACTTGTATGGGTTCTATAGGGCTTCATTAGAATAAACTTGCAAATAATAATAATAACTTGAACAAAATATGCCTTAGTACACATCAATTTACAGAAACATGCTACAATTAGGCTTTCTATGTCCAAACAAAAAATATGGATCTCTTGTTTGTAGCCCAGTCCCACATGTTTTTGTATCTCCAGATGCTGAGTACTTTGTAGATTTTCTTCACAGGGCAATCCCCAATTTGTAACTCAACATTGTTGTTCAACGTATTAGCCTTTATACAAGGTGAGAAGAGCTCATAATTATACAGCAATCTTCTAACATTCAGCTTTCAGTAGAACAAACCAACTCTCTCTCTCTCTCTTTTTAGTTCATTCTTTTCTTTGCTCTTCTTCTGAGTGAAGACTCCACCCATGTGACTAAACTATCTACTCTATAGGGGGTTCATTGGCACTTTTAAATTAGCAAGGTCACTGGTGTCATCTGCCACCCACCCCTTCTCCAGACTTTCCTGATCCCTCTGAGCTTAACTGCAATCCTCACAGTAGTTGGAGGGAAATGGATTTTCCTGGCAACAATAGGTTGATTCTTGTTGCAATGCAGAGTATTTTGGGGTGGCATGGTCTTGAATGGACAACTAAGACCCCTTAGTTCTACAAAAGCCCAGCCCCTGATGGAAATGAAAACTCTTAGAACTGGTTTGTTGATATGGATCAACCCAGCAGCTTCTCCTTGGAGGCATAGCTTTGGGTACTGCCATCATGAGCGCCTGCACTTCAAAATTTACCAGTTCACTACTGGTGACTACAGTTCTCTCTTAACATTTTAGCTCATGTTTTACCTTGTGCTCCCAATATTTATAAGATTAACAGACTGTGACACAGGTCCCCTCTACAAGAGTTCACTTTGACGCTTGATTCTCCTATTATGTGCATCTCCTGACAATTGCGTGTATGCCTAATACCTACACACGAGAGCTGTCGAAGTGCAGGATGGGCTCTATGCAAGGCGATTTAAAAGTTGTTTACATGCGGAGAATTGCATGCAAATGTTGTTGAAAGTAATGCGCTTTGTCCCAGAGGAACTTCCCAAACAGGTTCTCTCCCTTTATTCTCCCCACCCACCAGAATCTCCCGCCTTTGGTTACCTGGGTTACCTGCCGGTAATGACCTGGTTAACCTGTTCAGCTACCTCTCTCCCCTTCCATTTTGCCCGAAGTTGTCCCCCCTCCCAGAACTGCTCAGAAGTAAATGGGAATGTGCCTCATATGTTTTCTCCTCCAGCACCCTTTGAAAATTTATTTTTAGTCAGGGCTGCCTCTCTCCCCCCCCCCCCCACCCCTTCACCCGATTGCCATTTCAAGTGAACTGCTCAGGAGTAAATGGGAATGTGCCTCACACACATGCATGCCAAAACAAACAGGGGGATGCTGCTTCATTCCTTCCCCTTCCTCTTCCCAGCAAGCTCAACTGCTGTAAAACACACACACACACACACACACACACACACACACACAGCTCATGTCAGGAACCCAACAAGAAGTGAGGGGACAATATGTCTAAGCTGATCGCTAATTATGCACACATCTGCACATCCTTCCTACCCCCTTTGCTTCTCATGAAACCACCTCCATCTGGCCCCGTGTCTCCATGTAAAAAATATTCCATCAGGGTACTTAAAAGAAACTTTATTTTCAGTTCACGTTGGGTCTCCTCTTCCTGGAGCTTCCATCCAGAGAGATGGAGAACAAGGAGGAAGTTGCCAGGAGGAGACAGGAAATAAAACTAAATGAAAAAGTGGGAGGTTTTCCCAGCGAAGGGGCAGTTCTATGCATGACATCACGACCACAGTCCGCCCACTCTGATCGTTAATGTGCTTGAACAGCAATTGTTTACACGGACATAAGGTGCTTTTACTCCCGCGGTAAATAAAAGTCGCTATTTAATGCGAATTTGAAAATGCGCATAATAGGAGATGAAAAGTGCCTGTACTCCTCATTTGCTCCACTTTTGTAGAGGGGGAAATCGGTAATGCACCTTGAAAGAGCTTTAAATCGCTCTTGTAGAGGCAGCGAGGAGGCTCATGTGGTGTCAGAAAGTATCGCTTGCTTGCTACAGTTGCATACTACCTTTCTGTCTCCTGTCTCGCTTGGCAGGGTGTTCTGCCCTTTGAGGAACTAGGAGAGGGGAACACATTTTCTGCTGTGGTATATGGTATCTATGAACGATGCCATAAATTCCCCAAAATTACAGGAAACAATTAGGAAAGAGATGCATAAACCCTAATCTCCTTTGACTTCTCCCAGGGTTGCTGTAGACTTAGCTCTTTATTCATGCCAACATCAATGGCCACCAACTGTTTGTGGAATTCTGCTGCTGCAGCACAGTGACTCTGTTTAGAATGGGTCACAGGATATAGTTTTAGCAGAGTTTGCAACCTAAGCAGTTTCGGTTGACATATGTCAGTGTGGATACTTAGGGTCAGCCCTGCCATCGGGCAAAGAAGAATCTTTCCCAGGGCACAGCTCCAACCTCAACTCTGATGGGCTAGAAGCAGAGCCCGGCCCAAGCACAGTTGCCACCTCAAGTGAGACAAGATCCCCTCCGTCACACCCCACTTCTTCTCCCTGCGCCTTCCCTTTGCCAGTTGGGGAAGGGAGGAGGAACCACTGCTGGGCAGCCGCAAGTTGTTGGCCAGCTGGCTAAGCGAGCAGGCAGCTAGAGAGGGAGGCGACAGGGAGATAGTGGCCAGCCAAGCAGCAGTGGGCTCTTTTTGCTACTCTTCCCAGCCCGTGCCACCTGCTGCACCTGCTTCTTGCTGCTTACTTGTAGGGCCGGCCCTGGCTAGAAGAGGTCTACTCCAGCTGGCTTCCAGAAGAGAGACTGGCACAAAACGCATGAAATGACTCTCTTTTTCCAGCATCTCTGCTTCCTCTGAAGAAATGGCTTCACCTTCTCCCTCCCCTGTGGCAAAGCAACAATGGGAATGAACACTTTTTTGTCTAGGTGTGTGAGTGATTCGTCAGAGGCTTTATATGCCTTGGGTATTGAACTAGTTAGGCTTGGCTCTGATAAACACAGACCCCATGAATTCCCATTGGCTCACTGCAAAATAGGGACTCAGTTTCTCATTTGTCCCATCATCAGTTCGTTCCATTCCATTCCTGCATCTGTTCGTGACTTTTTAAAAGAAATTAGGCACAAACGTTCAAACGCATTTTTGTCTATATTTCTCCCATTTTTGTATGCAATTTTGCATAACGGATGTATTTTTGTACACACTTTCTCCTAATATACAGCTTTTTTATTCTTTGGTGGGGGGACTGTATTGCAAAATTCCAAGAAGTGGAAAGGCTGAAGGAAAATCATTGTAATTCGATTTTGATTCAGGAAATGCACATTTCACGAATCAATCCCTTCTCTAGAAGTGCTTGCTTTGTCTTGATTTATAAACGAACTGCACACTGTAATATTTTTCAAGCTAATTCTCATCCCTGATTCATTTCTTTAGAAGTTTAGGCATCCCAAAGACTGCAGGACAGGCTCAGACTTTCCATAAATGGTTGCTTGGTGACTTGCCTACTCCTAATATTTCTTGGATTGATGCTTGACTCAGCATCAAATCACACAACCATGTTTCACTTGCTAAACTCAATGTGAGTTGACTTTTACCAATGGATTGGTGTGTGTCAGAACTGATCTTCTGAATGTTTCGAAAGGTGTCCAATCTTGCCATGTCTTCAGGCATTTCCAAGAAGTGAACTTGATGTACACTCCAGATTTTAGCCATTGAAGTATTCATATAGCAGTGGGTGGGGTCAGCACAAAGGTTCCTGAAAAGTCACCTTGTGTTGCCTTTGCTTATAACACAGTCACATGAAAGGCTTTTAGGACTGGTTGTCATTACATGCATTAAGATCCCCATGAAGAACATATTCCAAAATTTCTGCATGGGAGACCCCTTTAAAAATATATATATTTATTAGGGATGTGCACTGGATCGGACCCGATCCACGATCCGAGTCCGGTCCAGTGGGAAATCGGATAAATTATCCGATTTCCGATCCAACAGCTGGATTGGCCGATCCAGTCCGAACCGATCCAAAAAGGCTCCGAACCGGTTCGGCGGATCGGCGGGCGCTCACTGGCGCCCACCGCCGCTTCCATTGGCGGGCGCCATCAGGCGCCCGCCGATGAAAGTTGACAGCGGGGGGGGGAGGGGGGCGCTTACCTTTCCGGCCCGTCCGCTCTCGTCCGGCGCCGGCGCCTACTACCAGCGGGCTCCGCGGCCAGCTCCAGGGTGGCACGCCAGGTGATGTCATCACCCAGCGCGCTACTCTAGAGCAGGCCGCGGAGCCCGCTGGTAGTAGCCGCCGGCGCCGGACGGGAGCGGACGGGCCGGGAAGGTAAGCAGGGGGGACGCAGAGGGGAGGAGGGGGCGCGCGGAGGGGAGGAGGGGGGCCTTTACCTTTCCGGCCCGTCCGCTCCCGTCCGGCGCTGGCAGCTACTACCAGCGGGCTCCGTGGCCTGCTCCAGGGTGGCGCGCCGGGTGATCACCTGGCGCGCTACTCTAGAGCAAGCCGCAAAGCTGGCTGGCGGTAGCCGCCGGCGCCGGACGGGAGCGAACGGCCCTAAAAGGTAAGCAGTGGCGGGGAAGGGGGCTTACCCCCCCCGGAGCCGTCCGCTTCTATCCGCGGGCTCCCACGGGTGCCCGCGGATGGAAGCGGACGGCCCCAGGGGGGGTAGGGAGCACGGGGGAGGGGGCTTACCTGCCGGGGCCGTCCACAGCGGACGGCCCTGGGGGGGAGGGAGTTTGGCCCCCCCTCACCCACCCGCCGCCATTTTTTCCTCATAGACTTGCATTGCAATGCAAGTCTATGGGGGAAAAAATGGCGGCCGATCCAAAAATTTATGATTTTTGGATCGGGATCAGACTCGATCCGGTCCAGGGGGCCTCCGATTTTGTCCGAACCGATCCATGACAAAATTGGAGGTCCCGATCCGGGTCCCGATCCGATCCGGGGGGTCCGTGCACATCCCTAATATTTATTGCATATTATAAAATGAAAACATATCGTGATAAATTTTGTAAGCTAACTAAAATTGTAAAATTGTAAGATTAGTAAATATTCCAAGATATACAAATTATAAAATGACTAGATCTTCTATATAATGCATTAAAATCTATATATTATATAATTACTATTGATACATAAATTCAATCCTATTTTACCACATATCTAATCTTTAAATCTTACCATTCTTTAATTCGGTTTCTATTAACGAATATCCAAATTGTATTTTTGACTCATAAACTCTAAAAAGAGTTTCCAGTTACTGGGGGGAAAGTTACTTCTTTCTTCTTCCCGTCTCTAATTTGTAGACAGCACTTTTGTATAATGTACACCACCGATATATGTAGATTGCAGCATATATGACAAATTATGCAGGGTTGTGAGTTATTTCCTACATGGTATTAGCTTCCTAATAGAGATTTTGGAATTGTGAAGAGGCCAGGTGGAGAGACCATTCTCCTGACTGCTGTTAAACATAACATAAGGAAAGTAGGTGCCCCATTCCTCCAGTATTGGGAAAAAGGTGGGATATGAAGAAGAAGAAGAAGAAGAAGAAGAAGAAGAAGAAGAAGAAGAAGAAGAAGAAGAAGAAGTATTGTAGTGCACTCTGGCCTAATCTATACCAAGCAGGATATTGCACTATGAAAGTGGTATGAAAGTGGTATATAAAAGGCAGGAGCCACACTACTGCTTTATAGCGGGAACAATGGGAGTGCTCAGTGGTAGATCCCATGCTTTGCATGTTCAGTCCTGACCCCTTCAGTAAAAGGCATCTCAGATCGCAGGTGATGGAAATGGCAAGGTCTGAAGAGGACTTCTACTCACGTTCGCCTGAACACGAGTAGAGCTTTTCATGTATCCAAAGCCCTGCTTTATCAGGGTCTTGATTTGCAGAGAGAGTTCTACTTGCGTTCAAGCGAACATGAGCAGGACTCCTCTTCAGACCTTCCTGCACAATCTATGGAGCTGGGAACTGAGGGGGCAGGGCCCAGCAGACACAGGGATATTGGGGCAGGGCTATCATGTGACCCATCCCTCAACATATTGGTGTCCCTCACAAGTTATGGCAGATGTCTGAACAGGGTAACTCTGAGTCTAAAATGTGAAACTGCACTGATGATGATGATGATCATGGTTAGCAGATTTTTGTGTTATGTTTTGTCCTATTATACCAGCAACAATGTAGCAGTTGCAAAGCATAGAAATGTGGGGAGGGCCCACTACCCTGGCTTTGTGTGTTTTGTTTCTCATCGCCCATATCTTTGTGTCCATGAAAACTAGGGGCTTCTCTAGGGTGACCAGATAAAATCCAGGTCAGGGCTCATGTAACTTTAACAGCTGCAGAGAAAAGGGAATTTCAGCCAGTGTCATTTGTAGGCAATTAGGTCCTGGTGAAATTCCCTCTTCATCACAACAGTTAAAGGTGCAGGGGCCCTGCCTTCTTTTGTATATGGTCACTCTAGTATTGTGCCTGCACCTTTAACTGTTGTGATGAAGAGGGAATTTCACCAGGAACTAATTGCATACAAATGACACTGGCTGAAATTTCCTTTTCTCTACAACTGTTAAAGTTACAGGAGCCCTGACCTGGATTTTATCTGGTCACCCTACTAGATGTGTCATACTACAACTTCCCATCATGCTGGCTGGTGCATGCTGGGAGTTTTGGTCTGACACATCTGGAGGGCACTATGTTGGGTAAGAGTGATATATGCTTATCTGTAGGGTGGGGTGGGATGATGAAGCAAGCTTGAAGTGGATGGGCTGCTATTGTTCTTGGAAGATGATCGACACAAGGATACTTGATGCTGGTTGAGATAGAGAAAAGGTTGGCTATTCCTCCTCTGAGACTGTGCTTGCTATCTCTTCTTTATCCCACAGATACTTTTATTATGTCAAGTGAGACATGATACCCAAGTGGGGCTATGAAAAGAAAGTTAGCTAGATCTCGTCATGAGGATATTTTTCAGAAGCTTTTGTACATACTTCCCCAACCAGGGGGCTGCCTGTACGGCGGTGGATTGCTGCCACAATCAGCTAAACCCCACGCTTTTGCTGCACCAAAAGCGCGGGGTTTCTGGTGGCTGGGCCCTCCCCCTGCCTTTTGCTCAATCATGGGTTACCATATTCCTAGCCATGCCCTCGCATCAAGGATGGAGCGAAGTTAGACGACCGAAGGGCTGTGTTCACTGCACTCCATCCTGAAAAGTCAGGGTAAGTCCCTGACTTTCAAAAAATGGGGCTTCTCTGGAAAGCCCTGCAATGACTTCAAGGTGGCTGCTGCATTGTATAATCAATGCAGTGCCAGCACAGGCCACCTCGGGGCTTCCAGAATGTTTAGACAGCCCCCAGGTGTCCTCCAGAAGTGTTGGACTAAAACTCCCATTCTCCCCACCCAGCAGCGCCCCTTGTAAATCAAGTGACTTTGGGTACCAGCCTGTGCGATTTAAGTGTCCATCTCTGGGTGAGGCTTTTCCCTGCAGTGCAACACCCACACGTTCCCAAACCAAAGGCACGTGGGATCTTTTAATGTCTGAACTGCTTCTTGATGGCATCTCTAGGCACACTCCTGCAAAAAGGTTTTGTTCAGCCTTCCCCAATCTGCTGTCGTTCCAATTTATTGGACCTCAACTTCCACCATCCCCAGCAACCACAGCATCGGGCATACACCCTGTGGATGGTGGGACTTGTCGGAAAGCTGCCACAACATAACAGTTGTGGAAGACAGAGGGAAGAACAATCCAACAACTGCTCATTTCACAATTTCCAAATTTATAGCATCAAAGCAGTAACTCACACAGCCAGTACGAATGCCAGTTAGATGTCCTTTTTACACCATCAGGCCTTTGCCTGAACACATAGCTAGAAAAGATACATGTAGTTTCAAATATGTAGCCCATTCAAAAGAATGCTTAATTTGGGAGGGGAAAGGATGCAGACTATTCTTAATAACAGCCCTGCTCAGTCTTAAAATCTTCCCCCATTGCTTCCTATTTCCCTCCCAGCTGTGTGGGAGGAAACAGGCCTGGATTCTGTCATGTCGCATACATGGATGCCGGAATCTTGCAGTGCTGAAACCAAACAAACCTGGAGAATCAGTGTTGATCAATGCTCACCATTTATGGTTTCCCAGCTTGGATGGGGGGGGGGGGGGAACCCATTTACCAATACCAATCTGAGGTGCACCCATGTAAAAATAGCAGGCACTGTTTTTCCAATGGCAATGACTCAAACTATACGAACACCATCCCGTTTACAAAAGAGGGGCCTGTTGTGTCCCTTGGCAGGCAGAAGAGCTAAGCATACAGTCGGGATGGATTACACCCCTTGGGTCATTATCTAAAACACTAAGCTTTGGACTACAGTGATTCATAACCGATATCTCTAGAGTGCATGGACTTTGACCTCTCTCTCTCTCTCTCTCTCTCTCTCTCTCTTTCCCTCTCTCTGTGCACATATTTGAGGCGTGTAAACATGGGGCTTCTTCTCTGGAGCTGGATATGCTGAGTTGGCACATCTGCTCCTCAGCATGCACAACTATCTCACTGTCAAAATCTTCCTCGTCTCAGGGCTTTAAGTCCTTACGGGTTTGGACTACTGGCACTCTTGACAATTTCCCAAGATGGCTTATTAATATGCTTCTTGTCTGAGATTTGACAGTGTACGGAAATTGACGTAATTTGGAATAGTGGGGAAAGAATGTAGAAAGCCAGAACTGCACACTTATTAGCCCCGTTGTTGCTCTTGACAGATAACATCAAGCTTTGTTCAGCCTTCCCCAACATGGTGCCCTCCAGATGTGTTGGACTGCAATTTTCATCATGGCCAGCCAGCATGGCTGAGAAAGATGGGAGGAGTAGTCCAACACATCCAGAGGGCACCAGCTGGTGAAAGCTAGCTTAGGGTAAAATCCAACATAAGTCCTATTTAGAATAGTCCCATTGAAATGAATGGGACTTAGTCATAAGTAACTTAAATTCCATTTATTTTAATAGGTCTACTCTCAGTAGGACTTAGGTTGGATTTTACCTTTAGTCTACACAAGCACATTCAAGTTTAGTGTCCATATTATGGAGTTATATGAAGGACATTCTATGGCTTCCCCATTTTCCCCCTAAAACTAAAATATATGTTTGCATTGCATTGCATTAAATTGCATTATATTTTATTCTTTTCTATATTTGTATTGTATTTTATATTTTAACTGTTCTGTGGCATTTTAGTATTTTAATTGTTTGTAATCCAGCCAAAGAATGTTAGTTATTGGGTGGATTAGAAATAATAATAATAATAATTAATAATAATAATAATAATAATAATAAATGTATTGTGTATATTTTTCAAATAGCAGCATCTCTGATCTAGCTATTGGGCAGAGGCAGTGTTATCTTTCCTCTGAGAATTGCTTGGTGGGAGCCTAATAACTTCTCCGCAAAGCTTACTAAAGAAGGTGAGGCACAAGATTGCCCAATAATGAAATACATGGTAACAATAAAAGAATGATAGCAGTGATCTACCAGGGGAGGCTGGTGGCTCCAATTTCAGCGGGGATATGAATTCATTTCAGTTAGAACCAGCCAGAACCCTGAAGGAGGTATCGAAGGTGCTGACCCCTATCCCCCAAAATAGTTTTGCCACCTTGGATAGTTCCCTTGGAATTCTGCTTGGTTCTAGCTGAAACCCAGAATGGATTTGCAGCCCCACCAAAATTGAAGCCATCAGCCTCCACTGGGATCCAACCGTGTGTATAGATGGGTGATATCTACACATTGCATCATGGTGGGGTGGGAATTGTTTTCTTGCTGCTCCATTAGCAACAGCTGGATATTGAATGAAATGGGCTATACAGCTCACAAAAGCTTGTGCTGCAGTGCATTTTGGGTGGCACACGACTGGGTTGTTTTTGCTGTAGCAGGCTAACATGGCTAACCCTTTGGCAGAATCGGCCCAAGATATTTTGCTGCCTAAGACAGAGGAGCAAGTGGCAACCCCATCACATCCAAGGCCAGTCAAGTTAATTTGCCAACCAGAAAATACCACAAGTGCCTCTCCTGACCCCTGGCAGTAAAAACTCCAAAAACAATAAATTAAATTTGCTGTCCTTTTAATACAGACCCAAATCAGCTGCCTGGGGTGGCTCGCTCACTCTGCCTAGCGGTAGGCCCTTTGGAAATGGTCCCCTGTGCCACTCATTCCTTCAAAACTCCACAGCATCGCAGCTGTGGGGTGCGAGCTCAAATCCCCATGATAGGAGGGAGCGAGGGCTTTCAGGGCAATGCTGGCAGCCATTCAGCTTATTGAGCCTGCCCCCTGCCCGGCCTTCCCGCACGTCCCCCAGACCTACCATAGGCCTCAATCCACCCCCAGAACACCCACAGTCTTGATGCGAAGCAAGGTCATCACTGACAGATGGGCAAAGAAGGTGGCGACCTTGGAGTAAATGTAAAAGTCGCAGTAAGTTAGTGACTTTTGAAGTGCGCAGTTTTTGGGGGAAAGCCCACGGTGGGTTCAAGTTGGCAGCTGCATTGTATAAACTATGCAGCACCACTGCGCAGCCACCACAGGGTATACAGGGGCATATAGACAGCCCCCTGGTTGCCACATAGCAGCAGCTCTTCTCTACATATTAGTCATGCTCTGTATTATCTCTCCTGGGAAAATGCCTTCTGAAAGACTCATCACTTCACCACGAGGCTTCCTAAAGTGGGTAGAGCACAGGAATGCCAAATTGTGACCTGCCGTCAAATGAATGGTGCCCATGGGGTCAGCATGCCACAAATGCAATTCTGCTAGAGATTTAAAAGAAAAACCCACAACAGAAAGAGTTCGCTGTGCACACAGTGATTGTGTGAATTCACCATACATTGTAGGCTGTTTTTAAACTGTGTTTTGGAATGTTCAAGTTATGTGCCTTTTAATGCACGCACGGAGCGCACAACCCAATTCTTTCCTATAAATAAAAACATGTGCATGTTTTGCATGTTCATGTCTTTTATGGCCAACCAATACAAATGTTAAAAATTACAAACATGCCCACATCATAAAAGAGCCTGAATGTATCCTTGTGCTGCTGCGGCTGGTGGACAGAGGATGTTTTCTTTTGCTGACACTGTATTTCAAGCCCCATGGAAGCTATTTCCTCCCTCATGATTTCTGTTTGAATAACATTTCCACAACTTCAAATGTGCACTGCAAGCATACAGGATGGTTTCAAGAGCTGGATTGAACAGAGGAAAAACTTGGCCACACTTGGAAGGAACTCTGAACAGATGTTTCCATGCAAAGATACCAGCATTTTCTTGCCTGAAGGGCATTCCCTCGAGTGAGAGAAGGACAAAGACAAGTGGGGAGATTCTGCATGATGACATGGAAGAAGCACTCTGTTATTGCAGATATAAATGAATATTGCTATGACTTAGCATTTCTGTTTGTTTGTTTGTTTTGTTTGTTTGTCTGTTACATTGGTGGAGGCTGCAGAAGCCTTGGGGGACCACACGGCAGTGCAGGGATGCTGGTGGGTGAGCAGTGGTGTCGTGTAGAGCCAGGACTCTCGCGTGCGCGCACACACACACTCTCACTCACTCACTCACTCACTCACTCACGCATACAGCCCTTGCCCGCAGGGATCAATGGGGGAAAAGACAAGGTTAAAGCCTTCTCCCCTACCCCAGCCATTCTTGTCAAGATGGTTGTTTCCCTGCTGCCATGGCAATGGGCAAGCCACCATCTTGATCCCTGCCGCCAAGGTGATGTCTGATCAGCTGAGCAGTGGGGAAAAGGGCCAGGGTTGTACAGGTGCAGAAGTCTGCCTCAGATAGTTGGTGGGAAGATAGTTGGTGGGAAGATATTTTATGGGAAATAGTTTACAGCTGCAGAGGAGGGAGTGGGAATAGAACTGTTGAAACAGTTGCCTGTGTTTTTTCTAACTTATACACACACACTAACACACACTCACACACACTCCTTTTATATGCTAGATAAATTGTGTTTTTACTCTTTCATTAGGTATTCAGCTCCTTCTTAGGCCATTTTACTGTAGGTCTTCCATAAACATATCAGTTATAGACTAAGAAATATAATTCATGAATTCCTTTGTTTCTTTAATAATATTGAATTGAGTTATATGTATATTCTTTTTTTTTCTTGCCTTCATTAGTTAACTATATGTGTGGTGTTGTGGTTAGATTGTTGGACTGGGAGTCAGGAGATCAGGGTTCTAGTCCCCACTCAGCCATGGAAGCTCACTGGGAGACTTTGGGCCAATCACAGACTCTCAACGCAATCACAGGGTTGTTGTACTTAGGATAACGTGGAGAGGAGGAGAACTGTGTATGCTGCCTTGGGTTCCTTAGAGGAAAAAAGGCAGGCTATAAATGTAATAATAAATAAACTTTATTTTGGAATAAAATAAAATTTCATGATGAAAACAAAAACAGTGACTAAGGCAGGAGGCAAGTGCCAAACTGCGGAATAGTGTAAAGTGCATATTGTTCTTAATATTGTTTTAAAACTACAATTTAATGTGAGGGCAAGGAACCAATCATTCCTTGCAATGTTCAGGAAAGGAACTACAAATATTATGGGGGTGCGAAATAATTGAAACCAGGCCAGTGCACAGCTGCAGGGATATCATTTGTGCTTGAACCAAAAAAGAATATACTAAAACAACCACATCTCCTCTGGTTGCTCAATTGTAGGAAAGAGGTGGGAAGAAAGAGCTGAAGTCCATTTCAAGAAATATCTGAAAGACCTCAATGAATATAGATAGTTGATCTTTGAAAACAAACAGCCTGCTGTTGACGCACACGGATGCGACTGAGTGTGCCCACCCATCCCCACAGAAATTGCTTTTCAAAAGGGAAAATGTACTCATGCGTTTCCCCCTCCGCAGCTAATATCTTGAGGGGGACACTGTGGGTTGGGGCTGTGGCACATTGGACTCCCTTCCACACAAGCACGCAGACGCAGTTGTCATGGCGCTGATTCAAATCAGGTCCCTGCACAGCCCGTATTTTAACATAAACGTTGAAACACTGCTGAGTATTCCAGTCACAGGACTCCAACTTCACATTGGCAGGAGAGAAGATGCACGTGCTGCGAAGATTTGGTGTTTGGGAGGTCTGAGGAACAACTTCTCCAGTCCACCGGACAGGCAGGTGGGCTCTGTGGAGTTGAGGTGGCAAAAAGGGGAGAAGAAGCTGACACAGCCTGTTGTTTGGCTGCACTGAAGGCTTGGAAATGAGACGCTCGGTCTTCCTCCTCCAGTGGCTGACTTGCTGAGGTCCCGATGACGATTCCTGGCCTTTTCCCTACCCATTCGCCTTGTCCGCTCCCACCCTTACCAGGATGGGGGGGGGGGGTGGATGCTTGAGTGTCAGGACTCAGAAGGGTCATGCTCCAAATTCGCTTGCCACAAATTGGTCTCCACTGGAACAGTTGGACTTAGAGCTTCATCACACCTAATCCCCCCAACCTAGTTTGCCTCCACATTTTTTTTTAACTCTGAGGCAAATGCGAGTCAAGCTTATGACCCCTTCCACCTGAATAGCTGCTCTTTCGCTCCTATGCTCCTTAGCTCTTCCGCTCTGCTCCGCTCCGCTCCACTCCCTCCCCTTCTCATTCTCCTTCCAGGCAGGTCCTGGCAGATGAGCACTTCAACCAGACTGGCTTTCTCCCGGGCAAAAATGCAACGAACATTTATTCTGGCTCTTTGGGGGCATCGAGGGAGCACAATCCTGTCTCTGCAGAGATTCAGGCATTGTATGATTTTTAAAAAATGCTTTGGAGCCTGGGATGCAAGGTTTGGGTTTTATATTGAGGCTTGGAGCTGGCTGCTGGGAGAGATTGCTTTTCCCTGCCAGGACCTGATGCAACCCATTCAAGCCCCCAGTTCCTTTAAAACTACACCGAGGTTTACTGCGGATATAATGCACTTAGGGAAAATAATCCATACTTTTAGCGTTCCAGGAAAGGCTGGGAAAGAGGCGGGGTATCAGCAGGACTGGCATGGCATCATGTGAGTACTGTGCTGCACATCCACACACCAGACATGGCGAGAGTGCAGTAAAACTGTTAAAGTTGCAGGGTCCCTGCCTTCTTTTGTATATGGTCACTCTAGTATAGTGCCTGCATCTTTAACTGTGTTGTGATGAAGAGGGAATATCACCAGGAACTAATTGTATACAAATGACACTGGCTGAAATTCCCTTTTCTCTACAACTGTTAAAGTTACATGAGCCCTGACCTGGATTTTATCTGGTCAGCCTAGATAAAAATATATATTTAGAAGATAGTTGTGAGGCCAGGGCTCCATAAAACCTTGTGTTCCATAAGGGATTGGCCCTGGCCTATCGGGGTCAGCTGCCTGCTGATATTGCAGGCCAGATGGCACCATTGAAGCCCAGAGCATAGTTTCCCCAGCTTAAGAGAACAGAGTTCTGGTGGTGCAGAGAAGGGAGAATACTGGAAATGTGATTGTCAAGAGTCCAGTTGGGAAAGGAGGTGCTTCAACATGTGTAGGTATGGATCTCTCCCAGGGTACAGGTCTGTATGCTTCCACTGAAGGTGTCAACCCCTTCTGCACATGCGCACCTGAGGTGTCTGCCTTGCAGTCTGAGAACATAGTTCTTATTTTAAGCACCTAAAATTATCCCTCCACCCAAGTCCAGCCCAGTGAGTCAACCACCTCAGGTAGCTGATTTTGGGTGCCTTAAAAGGGTAGCAAATTGTTAGTGATTTAATTTATTATTATTGTGGTTTACTGCCCGGGATAGAGAGAGGCACCTGATTGCCTCGGGTAGCAAAATCACATGACTGGCCTTGAGTACTATGAACCTTGACTTGGAGGGTGCCATTTTCTTCTCCACTTCAGACAGCAAAATGTCTTGGGAATCAAGCCACTTCAAATGCTACGAAACCCCCTGTATTTATGTATATGCATGTGTACACTCACACACAGTTTATTTTGCTTGTAAGTTTGACTGAAAGTTCACATATCAGGATAATGTCCAAGAGCTTTGTTTATTTGTAGGTCCTGGTGCAAATGATTAAGTGTCGGGTAAACACAGTTATCTCTGAAATTTATAAATATAGATGTGTATCTCCTTGCCTTGCATTCCATCCCCTGAAGACATGGGTTTACTTATGCAGAGTCAACCCGTGTGGACAACCTTATTAGGGCAGGAAGGCAAGCTGGAGCAACCATGTGCTCAGGATTTCATCAGCACTTTAGGGTTGTTGTCTGGAAAGTAGATCTTTAAAAGGAAAAAAAAAACATTGTGTCATACCCCTAAAGTAGGATTTGTGGGGACTAATGCTTTCAAGGAACAAAACTAATTGGAATAGCAGCATCTGAAAGAACATTCTGGGCTTGCTATGGGTTTATTAAAATAAATAGCAAACTGCCACCCAGTTCTGTGGGGACAGAATCCAGCAACATTACCAATTTTGGTGCCACCTTTGTTTGATACATTTTTGAGGATCTTTCAGATGCCTCAGACTTCACATTTATTGTCAGAGGGAGGCTTGGAAGGGGAAGAGGGAGGTTGTAAACCCCCTCCCCAGGAGACCTCACCAGCAGCTGTGGATAAGACTTCTGAATAGTCTTCAAAAGTAGGTTGTCTCAAAAAATCCAACTGCAAAATGACTGAGGCTGCAATCTTCTTACTCAGCTGTGAGTAAGCCTCGTTGAACTCTATGGGTCCCCCAATGGGCCTGCTGAGGCAATTGCCTCACTCTGCCTAAAGGTAAGGCCTGCCCAAATCAGCCCTGATGTTCTTTCTGCCATGTATTCCTCTACTTCACCTGCTTCTCATCCTACCTTAGGGGTGGACAGCAGACATCTTGGAGACTGGTGACAGCTGTAGTTTAGCAGTCACAAAAGGGATCCTGGGAAAGGTTTGCAGCAAAGACATTTCGGAACCGTCTTTCTGATGGGTTGACACATTGGCTCAGTTCGGATGACACGATACTCAATGGAGGGGGGAAGAGACAACCATCAGTTGTGTTGCTTATTGTGTCATGTGGAGGGCAACACACAACACACACACAACTGATGGTATGCTATTTTGGGCAATTAAATAACGGAGAAAAACAACGGGCTTACACGTTGTTTATCCCGAAATCTGTCATTTGAAGTGTAGTGTGGAGGGAACCCCCATCTCTCCATGTATTATTCCACTCAGTCATAGAGTTTGCTGGCCAGAGCAGCCGAAAAACCCCAGCTGCCCCGATACAGCCGGCAGAACTTGCAGTGAATGATGGGATATGGCCGGAGGACTGAGGGAGGAGACGCAGCAGCCCAGAAGAATGCCAGGACTTTCAGCCGCATGACGGGGGAGGGGCAACATGTCGTGTGGCGGGCACTGCAAAAATAACGCACCGTGAGCATGCTATTCCCCCTTCTGTTGCCTAAAATGTCATCTTTGTGTGGTCTCCTAGGTGTGTGTGGTCTGCTTTGGATAGAGGAGGAGCTTACTCAAACCTTAGCTCAGGTATAGGACTGGATGGCTGGGCTTGGACAAGTTGATACCTTTTGGCTCCTACATCCACATACCCACACCTGTTAAAAAGAAATAAAAATGGCTTGACCTGCCTGACAGAGCTATTCAGTGGATTAAAGAGAAAATGGCCAGGAAGATCTATATATAAGGCACAAGTAGTACAAGCGCCTTGCAGGAGCCAGTTCAGTCCTTGATTCTTCCCAAGATGAAAGGAAGTGGCACAGAGGAATGGTTTCAAGCCCATAGGGTCTGAGTTGTGCCAAACTTATGCTTATCTGTGATGGTTGGCCCAGCACTCATTGTGGGAAAGGAAAGGACAGATTCCAAAACGCCTTTGAATGCAAATTTCGGCCTGAGTGTCTTGGAACGGGAGTTGCTTTTTCTGTCAGACAGCGGAAGAGTACAAGTTAGACCGCAGAAGCTGGAACATGAATTATTATTTTTCTCTCTCAGGATAAAAGTGAACAGCTGTAGGAAGTAAGAATATGTGGTTATATTTAGAAGACTAGAGACATCCTCCCTTTTTCTAAAGCATTGCTTGCACTCTGCCTGTAAGGTCTTTCTGCTTTTAGAAGCCGCATGGCGCCTGCGCATCTGGCACAGTATCACGAGAGACCCTGGAACTTCTGGGACTTCTCACAATTGCCAGGCCTCACGCAGGTGCCATGTGGCTTCTAAAGACAGAAGGACCTTACAGGTTGCATGCTGGCAATGTGGGCGCATGTTCCCATGTCAGGAAAAGTAAACCAGCCATCCTCCAAGGTTGGTGGGTGGGTGGGGGCAGGAGGCAAGGTGAGGTGTGAGGTGCGCAGGCAAGTGAGCAGCTGCTTCTTGGGCCTGCTGGCGGCCTGCATGGCTGGCCAGCAGGACAAAGAAGCGGCAGACCCTTTGGAGGGGGAAAGCACCACTTTTCCCATATTCCACTACCTGCTGAGCTGCTTCCTACCACTTCATGGTAGGGATGGCCCTGGTTACAGAGGACTTTTGGCCATGTTACTTATTAGAAAGCTAGTCTCCATGTATCTTTTAAAACTAATTTTCTCAAATACTTTGGAATAAAGTCTTGATGATTTTCAAAGTGAAAATAACCATTTCCATTTTTGGAAATGTTGTGATGAACTCTTGTTGTTGTTGTTGTTGTTGTTGTTGTTGTTCTTCTTCTTCTTCTTCTTCTTCTTCTTCTTCTTCTTCTTCTCCTTCTCCCCCTCCCCCTCCTCTCCTCCTCCTCCTCCTCCTCCTCCTCCTCCTCTTGCCCTGCTTTTCCTTTCTCCACCCATGTCAAATACAAATAATGATTTAGGGGATTCTCACTTTGCACAGCTAGAACAACCGGAGAGGGGAAATTGTGATTGTTTTTCAGAAATCTGCTTCGAAGTTTAACTTTCAAAAAGTATCTGCTCCCAGAAAGGGGTTCTGAAAAGTATTTCAAGAAAGCTGTCTTGTTCATTACCTTTAAAATTGTGCACTGCTAATTTGGGTTCTGATACCTACCTTGGCTTACATTTGAATGGAATAAAAAATGAAAGTGTTGTGGTATAATGGCTGCTTTTGATATGGCTGCTAAACTTGGTCCGTTTCCATCTTAAATTTGGCCATTCCACAGTCCAGATGACTAGAAAAGCTGGTTGCATTTTGAAGCCATTCAAGATGTTTTCCTCTTGGCCTGATCAAGTTACAGAAAATAGACTGTCAATTTTACAGATTAAAATGTCAGCCAAGCTCTGGGGCTTGAACGCTCCAGAGAGAGATCTAATGCTGAAAAATGAACATAAATGTGAAGAAGAATGGCAGTATTTCAAATTGAAAAGCTAACAAACCAAATGAAAAGTGGCTGATATATTTGCATAAGGGATAATGGTCACGAACAATTCTTCGTCATTGATTCCAAAAGCATCTAGAAGATAGCATAAAGATTAACTACCTTCTTGACCTTTTAAGGTCACCATCAGCCCTCCACTGATGCCCTCTGTGAACTGCATTATACATGGTTGATAGCTTAAGTACTGTCTCTCATCACATTTTGTAGTCCACTGAATAGAATCATAGAATAGTAGAGTTGGAAGGGGCCTATAAGGCCATTGAGTCCAAGCCCCTGCTGAATGCAGGAATCCACCTCAAAGCATACCTGCACCCCTACCTAATCCAGCAAGGGTGACCTATGCACTGAAGCAGGCTTCCACATGCAAATCTCATATTCATTGACCGTGAAATAGCCCTGCCCTACCCTCCACAGTGAGGGTACAGTGTGTGTGGGCTACATGCAGCCAACATTTTGAATATGCAACCCCCACTCAGGGGGTGTAATGTTGTGCGAACCTGGTGAGCATGGTAATTTGAGGGTTAAACAACCCTTGCATAACCCATGGTTTGTTTTACCCATGGTTTGTTTACCCCAACAAGTGATGATGTCTTGTTCAAACCCAGTCTTTGTGTAGCATTTTGGGGGGTGGGAGATGGAGAGACTGCCATGGGAAGGAGAGGATATGGAAGTCCACTTCCACCAGCACTGTTGATCCAGCATAAATCTGGATCCAACTCAAACATTTTAACGAAATAGGGAGTAGTGATTTACCAAGGACAGATGCTGAAATATAGGGGGCGTCTTTGGTAAATACGGTCAGTCAGAAAGCCTGTTTAATTCTGAAATTAATTTAAAATGTAATTGTGCCTTCTTACGCTTAGACTCTGCATAGATAATCCATTGCTTGTGCTCCTGAGCTTATTCAAAATTAAGCAATCTCATTTGTTACAGTGCCTCCTTATTTGTCTCTCTTCCCTCAAGTCAGTGGGCAGAAATGGACAGAAGCTGGTGGAGGTGCTTTCTGAAATTAAAAGTGATTTGGTTGGATGGCATGAATTAACCATGGCTGCCTTAGAGAAGTTCAATCTCATTAAGACAGAGGGCATTACATCCTCTTTGGATGTCCCGTCTTTTAATCTTCTGAAAGGGGATTTACATCAGATGGGAAAGCACTTGTTAAATTTACTTGAGCAGGGTGTGGGGCGGAATGGCAGGGGGAGAAGGGCTCAGATGGAAGAATAAATTACAGACTCATGGATCAGGAAGGGGATTGACGTTTCCTGGTTCTGGCTGATAATGCCAATATCAAGGGGGTGGGCCAGTGGAGCAGAACAGAGAATGTCTTAAGTCTGTAGGTCCTTGAGGGGAAACACACACTGAAAGTGGGAACTTTATCTCTTCAAGAATGGACACACCTCCACCACCAACACCTGCCCATGGCCTTCCTAGAGTGAAGTGAGTTGACATGGCATGTGACTCTGCTGCCATCTCCCTTCCTGAGGAGATGCTGTTGTAAGAAACTGGACAAAAGTCACTTTCCACTTTGCAACGTTGGCTCCGGGATGCCTCTATGGATGGGACCACTTCTCTTCTCCAAATAAAAGGGGGCTATGGCAGGAGCTATCCCTCAAGTGTGTATGTGTGTGGACTTTTGTTAGCAAATTAACTAATGAATTAAAAATATTTATAGGACATCTTTAAGGGTGGCACACTCTCAAGGTAGCATACCAGATGAAAACCCTATGTAACACTGGGCAGTGGAATGCCAGCAGGTCAACACTTTCTGATCCAGATGAGTCACTGTAGCGACCGTGAAGAGAGAGGTTCAGAAGAAAGGACACAGACAGACGGACGGACGGACAGACAGGCAGAGGTTTTTGAAAGGAAGGGTCTGAAGAAGGAACTATCTTATTCTTTGCCTCAGGCAGCAAAATGTCTTGGGCAGCCCAGCTGGCCAGCACCTCCTTGCGGGGTGGCTTTGGTGACAGCAGATGGAGGGCGCAGAGCCATCTCGTCATCTCTTTAATGGCTTGTTAAATTTTTATCCCACTCTTCTAAGCGTTCAGAGAGAACAGTATACATGGGATCCAGCCTGAAGGGAGTATACATTTTGCACTAGGGGAAAGAAAGCCTTGTTGGATCTCCTGCCAGGCCCCTCTCTGGGCTGCAAGTAAATTAATTATGCTGTTCCATTTTACTGCATTTTATTTTACTGTTCTTGGAAGTGTTTTTAATACTGTTTTTAATGTGGTGTTTTTAATATTACATTCTAATATTGTGAACCACTGAGAGATTTTACAATACTCAGTGGACTATAAGTGCCACAAATAAACAACATAAAATAAATAAAAAATAAACAGTCCCTTTTCAAAGCTAAAAATCTTCAGCTACTTAGGCATTTCCTTTGTAAGGGAGGCGACCCATCTCCTGATTATTTTGATTGTCTTTTCTTGTGTCAGTTTATTCCACCACCACCTTCTTCTTCTTCTTCTTCTTCTTCTTCTTCTTCTTCTTCTTCTTCTTCCCTTTTTTCTTTTCATTGTGAATTTAACAAAACAAAACAAAAAACAAACCGTGAAAAGAAAAAAAAGAACAAGAAATTACATGTATAGAATTATCAATATTCCATCAAGTACAACTTCCTAAAAAAGGGGGGGAAGATGATGCCTAAGTTTCAAGAAAAGCAGACCAACTATCCACATATTTATCCATTCGCAAGTGGCACCTATATACCACCTGTTCAAATGTTGATAGTGTTGTTAGGTCCTCAATCCATTGCATTATGGGAGGTGAACATTTATCCTTCCAATGTTGGAATATCAGTCTTTTGGGCTCGGAAAACCCGTTTGCACTAACCATACATTAACTTCCTTTCTTCTTGCAGGAAAGACTGGATTCCTCCTGTGCTTCCCATTCCTGTCATTGTATGGGATTACCTGTAATACTGACCATGTTCCAAGCAGCGGAGGATCAAGTCTTCTGTGAATCTAGTAGTACAGTGTGTACATCCAAGGGTGCCAAAAATATCAGGCAGGGGTGATGGCAGCTCAGTGTTTACTGCCATGGTCTTGGGTAACTTGCATCACATTTATAGTCTCTTCATAGCTCGACTGTAATGTAATGAAAAACAATTCTGAGCTTCTGTTATTTGATACTGGAAATTTTCATATTTTGTTTCCACATGTCGAATATTTGGAAAGAATGGCATACTCTCTGATGGTCCCTGTTTACCAGGAGCATGTTCCTATTTTCAGGGACGTGTCCCTGGTAAATCAGAGCTCTGGGTTTGTCCCCTATTTTTGTCTTTTGAAAAAGCTGTATTCAAATGTCTGTGTCCGTTGCTAGAGTTCTTCAGGGTTCCACTTCTTCTCTGGGCTTTCTAGGAGTTAAAACTTGGACTGGGATCTGGTTACATTTGGCCTCTAGTGCACATGAGGAGACTGGTCTTTCAGATATCCTGTCCCTAAACTGGTTATTACTTTCTTCTTTTTTTAGGTAAGCCCCAGCATCTTTTTTTGGCTTCCAATTTGGCTGGATGAACGATCCCCTCGTCCGATATGAACTCAAACTTTCTTGGAGGTCCTCTTATGTCCCACCACCAAAAGAGGTTAGGTTGATTGGAATGGAACACAGGTTTTTTTTTTCTCCTATGGTAGCAACCCCATTGTGAAATAGCTTCTGCAAAGGGGATGAGACTAGCCCAATCCCAGATGGCATTCAGGTGAGCACTGAAAACATTTTTCTCTTCTGCCTGGCTGTTAATGGCTTTTAATATTAAAGGATTTAACTGCTCCTTTTAATTTTAAGATTTGTTATCTGATGCTGCTTTTCTTTTCCTTCTTTTTTTTGAGGGGAGGTCCATAAACTTGTTTGAATGCCCTTGTAAGACCCCAAAAGTGGTGTGTGTATACATTTTATACATTTTAATAAAGGATGTAATGCTCACACATGAACACCAAGGCATTATGTAGTGTGTCATTTCACATGCTTCAGATGGCAAAGTTTATTCCTAGCATATATTTATGCTAAAGAACAAACCATCCTTTTGGCTAATAAATCCGTGAAGGTCAGGTTACTAGAGTATAATGGGGTCAGAGGAGAGCTGAGGCAGTAGCCTTTAGTTTGAGAATAGTGTGTCCCTATTTTCACCTGTGACATGTTGCAGGGCATGGAACTATTGGTAGAGGTTGCCAGAAACTAAAATTAACAAACAAGTTCCAGTAAACTGTATTCTAATCTAAGCCGAAGGTTTATTTAGCTGCTAACCAAAGTTACACCATAGCTCTCTGCTGCCTTCCGAAAAGAAATATTCATATTCGCTCAGTGTGGCTCTTGCCAGCCTTATACTCTGGCTTTAGTTTTAATGAGAACATTTGGAAAGTGTTCCAGGGGCCATAGGATTTTGCGTATCTCTCTTTCTTTCTTGGAAAGGGACGTCCACCCTCAGAAGCCTCATCCTACCCTCTGTAGAAAGGTCCAACACTGTTGCTCTTCTGCCATTGATGCTCTGGTGGAAAGAGCAAAAAGGAGGCATGTTGGAGGCAGATCAGAGGAGGCTTTAGATCCCCCAGATCCAAAGCCCTCTCAATTTCTAGAAATGTCCCTGAAATGGGGAGGAAGTATATACACTTGGGGCAGGCATATTCATTTCCCCTCCTGTTGGCATCAATGATAGGGGGAAATCTAAAAGAGAAAAAAGGGATAGCCAATAGAAGAGGGAAATGGAAAAAAATACTCCTCACTTCTGCCCTTTCAGTGTGACCCTGGCATGTCTTTGGATTTGGTCGCTTGTCTGCTATGGATTCTCCCTACCAAGTCCCTAAATCTATAGAATGACACAATGGCATGTGTTTTGCTAGTGTTGTCCATGAAGCTTTGATCCCAGCTGCTTCTGGAGTGTGCTGCTCCCGAGCCTTGTAGGTCCATAGCAGCAAAGGGCCTCCTTGTTAAATCCCACCAGTATTTCCCCTGACTGGGCTCTCCAGATAATAAAAGCTTCCCAATAAGAGACAGGCCCTCACCAGAATGGTATTTTGCATTGTTGCTCAGACTCTCATGGGTTGAAGTTGGTGTCCCAACACAGCCATAGTTACCTGTGGTTCTTCATTGTACCTGGCTACCTGTGATCAGTGAAGGAGTGGTAAATTTTGGGGTACAAGTATTCATCATGACAAGTACCCACACAGGAGGAGGGTCCATGTATTCAGGCAGCTGTGTTGATCCATATCAACAAACCAGTTTTAGTAGTTTTCATCTCCACCAGGAGGCAAATGGCCCTTAATTGCCCATTCAAGACCAAACCACTCCAAAACACTTTGCATCAAAATGGGGAACAATATATCATTGCTGGGGAAATCTGTTTTCCTCCCATCTTCTGTGAGGATTACAGCTAAATTCAGAGGGAAGAGAAGTTGGGGGGGGGGGGGCAGATGACATCAGTGTCCCTGCTAATCAAAAAATGCTTGTGCTGTATCCCTCTGGGCCCTGGCTCCATAACACCACTACGTGTCAGAACCTGACTTCCCAGAGACGAGGCACAAGTCACAATAAATCTTTTTATTGCAGCAATTTCAGTAATTACCTATCAGCTTTTACAGTCCCAATACAGATCCACAGTTAATGGTTCACAACCTAAGTCTTTGAGCAGAAGCAGCCCTTGAAGATCACAAGCAAAGAGCCAAACAGCTCTGGGTACAGCTCACAAAATAAAATCACACAGACCCAGAGTTCCAGTGAAAGCGGGAAGAGTTTCAGGTGAAGCGTTGCTTCCAAGAAAGTCTACTTCTGGTTGCTCTGGTTTAAATACAGGGAAGTGGCCACTAAAGATCAATATCGGACATTCGATCCTGGCAGGGAAACCTGGATCTTAGGTGGTTGCTATGCCTCACGGGTTACCTCTGCTCCCCCCTCTTTAGTCAACACTGGACTAAGAGAGACACCCCAGAACTCCTCCTGCCGAGACGTCCTTCGTCTTCCCTGTGCCCTTATCTCTGGTTGAGAAGCAGGGGCTTCCATCAAGGTCATGTCTCCCAGCAGTGGGAGATAGGCCATATCAGAGTCCTGCATATCACTTTTTCCTGGCTTGTAAGCCAGTGGGAAGCCTGATAGAACTGAGTTCTCAGGTGCCTCTCTACCCACAGCTGGGTCTGACACTATAGTGTCCCCTTCTGACCCAGAATTTGTATCAGAGGCTCTAGCTCCCCCTGATCTTGGACAAGGTCTCCCACTACCTATGGCTCTTTTTACAGCTGGTTTTGCTTCTTTGCCTAAAACACCAGCCCGACAAAGGGGATCGGATGGATGAAGCTTGACTAGTGTGCCTTTTTAACTTGTGGCAACTGATATATTGCCTCTGGATGTTCCATTTGGCCATTATGACTAGTAGCCATTGATACTTGCCTTGTCCTTCATTAATTGCTGTAATCCCAATTTTTAAAAAAACTTGAACTAACGGCCATCATCACATCTTGTAGCAGAGAATTCCGTGAATAAGTTGTGTGTTGAGTGAAGATTCTTTTTTCTAATTGTCCAGAAAGTTATCTCTTCCTGTTGGCTTTCCTGCCAATATTCACAAAACCAGGGTCGTCCACTAACAATAGAGCTGGATCTGGATCAGGACAGTTGTCTCAAAGGCCAGCTTGCTATGGTTTCAGTGAGAAGAATCCTTGAGTCATAGTCAAATATAAGCAAATATTTATGGATCTTATACATGGGTGATTTTGATTTATAAAAATTCAGTGCAAGTATAATATAAATGTATAAATGAGTAAATACTTAGTACTCCATAAGTGAACTTTAGGACATTCTTTTAAATGTTTCAGAATAAACTTTAGTGTAGATATAAGTAGTTTGGAAAGCATTTTTCCCATATTTAACCAGATAAAATCAATTGCTACAAAATTGGGATCTGATTTTAGCTGTAGCCAGTGCCTGTCATCACCGTGTGTAGCTTACTGGCATCTTTATGATTCCTTAAATATATAGTTTTGAGATGAGTAATTGCATCTGTAAAAGGAGAAGAACTGTATTTGTGAGAAAGAACATGCAAGTAATACAATACCATCTGTATGGTGAATGTAGTCTCAGCTCTGTCTTTAAAATGACCTGGCAATGATCAATCCTACCCTAAGCCTTCTGTATCTAATGCTTTGCACCCAACCTATATTTCCAATATACTTTGTAAGCTACCTACAAGACTTCCACAATCTACTGGTGGAATGTGAGCCGCTGCTTGGAAATCACCGACTACAAGGAACTAGCACTGCTACTATTTATAATTTACGTACAGGCTTTATTTGCAAAGTGTTTAATAGTCTAGAATTGTGTTTACCCTCATGACAGTAAAAGGTAATGGCAAAAGAGCAATCTTACCAGTGGGTGCACGTGAGCTCTGTCATCAGAGTAACTGAACTCCTGCAGCTTTAACTGTTGTGATGAAGAGGGAATTTTACCAGGTGCTGCATGCATACAAATGACACCTGCTGAAATCCCCCTTTTTATGCCACTGTTAAAGATACGGAAGCCCTGTCCTCCTTTTCATATGGCCCCCCTAGTGCTACCTCCAGTATTAGAGGCAGTATGCCTATGTATACCAGTCGCTGGGGCACATCAGTGGGAAGGTGCTGTTGCACTCATGTCTTGCTTGTGGGACTCCCGTTTACAGCTGGTCAACCACTTTGTGAACAGATTGCGGGACTAAATGGACCCTTGGTATGGTCCAGTATGGCTCTTTTTATGCTCCTATGTTGAGGGTTTTTGTTGTTGTTGTTTGACCCAGAATAGTTGTTTTAAATGGATTATGTATTTATAATCTGTTTTTATGCTTTTTAAGTTTTGTATATTGGTTTTTTAATGTTCAATGTTTTTAATTTTTGTAAACCGCCCAGAGAGCTTCGGCTATGGGGCGGTATATAAATGCAATAAATAAATGGTCCATTTCTCTTTGTGAATTCCCTCCCACTGCCCCTCTTGGCATGCCCTGAACGCATCCTGAGAACACCTCCTTCTCCTCCCCGTCCGTACCATTGGAGCTCCAATGTCAGTTAAGCATTGCCATGGGGTTTCCATAGCAGCCAGGTTGGGGTGTTTGTTCTGAGGTCAGATCCACCTTTTGAAATGGAAAGAGAGCTCTCAGAGTCTCAGAGGGGGAGATCCAATATTTCATATGACCCCCTGGATGCTGTCCCAGGCGTCATAGGATTGCAGCCTAAAACATGTTTTCAGAATCCAACCTCTTTTTAAATAAAACAAAGCTAAAAAATATATCTGATACTGGCCCATTAAAAAAACAGCCCAGAAGGGTCATAATACTGAAATAAGACAAATTTCCTTTGCAGTTCCCTGTAGCTCAGTTCAAAACTCTATAAAAACACCTATTTAAAAGAAAAAACAGAAACTTCAAAACCCTCTTTCAGCGACAAATCAATTGCAGAAGATTGTTCTTATTTGTGCCCTACTCTGCTTATTGCTAGTGTGTTATTACTGTTTTTCTTGAGGCTTTCCCACTGGTCATGTGAATCTGGTATTCAGTTCCATACCTGGACTGACTCTGGGTAGTCATGCATTAATTAGTGGTTGCTTAGACTGAGAGCTCTGCTTCCACTTCTGTTGTTCCAAAGGTGGATGGAATCTCTGGCTTTTTTCTGACATCTCATAGCAGAATTTTCGGACTTCTTTGGGTTTCCCAGAAGGGAGTGGGGGAAGAGAAAGATAATTAAATAATGTAATGAAAACATGGAAGTGGGAGACAAGGGGGTTGATTGCCTTACTTAACAGCCTCCCTAAGCTAAAGAGTGTCATTACATAGGGGAAAAATCGTGTTTGCTTACCGTCGCTTCTCTGCCCACACGTTTGTCCCGCATTACTTCCTCTTTTGAAAGAGAAAGTAAACAACGTGCACGTGGCCCGTTCAATGGGCTGTTTTGATTGTGCAACTTCTCCTGCACACAGCAGGAGAGAGCGGCAACTTGTCTTTAAAAATAAGTCAGACTTACTGGGGTGTTTTTTTGTCACACAGAAGGGGCGGGAGGCGGGCGGGAGGCAAGGGAGGCAGACGACCTTGTGAGAGGGACTCGAGAAAATCCATGAGCATCCACTAAAACGCTTGTCTGATGGAGCTCAAAATCGCCTCTCCAGTACATAGGGCTGTCTTTTCTACCCACTGCTGTATGTGTTGCTCTTGCTTGTCATTGCCCTGCCTCATGAAGAATTGCATGGCTTGTGGAGGGTTCCTAGTAGGCATCATAAAGAGTGTCTGAGAATCCAGAGTTTGCAAAGTCTCGTTGAGTTGGCACTGTCAGCCATGGTCTTCTGCCTTCTACAGGCTTTCAATTTTGCTGATTTCTAAAATGAATTTGTAACACTTTTGTAGTTTGAATTTGGAGAAGAGAAAGAGGGTGGTAACCAGCGAATCCGTTTCTGTCAGCAGAATGGGGAGGGGGTGATTTCCCCTTGCCCTGAAGCCCCTGCTCCCCCTCAAAACTGCTCCATAGGGTCTCAATGTGAAGTCTGATCATGCAACACTGGATTTCGCTCAAACGGAGGGAGAGACTTGAGAGTGTAGCAGCAGTGTAATTGGAGTTCATCTTTGGACCATACTACAATAGTGTAGTGAGAGGCAGTGTGGTGTGGTGTCTGAGCTAGCAGTGACTGACCAAGAAAGAGTTCTTGCGTTGTGGTGGACGGTTCAATGAAAAGGTCAAGCCAATGTGTGACTGCTGTGAAAAAGGCAAATTCCATGTTAGGCACCATTAGGAAAGCAATTGAAAATAAAACTGCCATGATCATACTGCTTTTATACAGATCTATGGTGCAACCACAATTAGAATACTGTGTATAGTTCTAGTTACTGCACCTAAAAACGGACATTGTCGAGTTGGAAAAAGTGCAGAAAAAAGCAACTAAAATGATAAAGTGGCTGGAGCATCTCCTCTATGAGGAAAGGTTACAACATCTGGGATTGTTTAATTTAGAAAAAAGGAGGCTAAGGGGAGACATAATAGAGGTGTATATTATGCATGGTGTGGAGAAAATAGATAGGGAAACATTTTTCTTGTTCTCTCATAATATCAGAACTCTGGATCATCCCATGGAATGAATGGTGCAAGATTCAGGACAGATAAAAAAAAGTGGTTCTTCACATAGCACATAGTTAAGCTATGGAATTTGCAATCACAAGATGTAGCAATGGCCACCAATTTGGATGGCTTTAAAAGGGAATTAGAGAAATTTATGGAAGATAAAGCTATCAGTGGCTACTGATATTGGAGGAATGCTTCCTCCAATATCAGAAGTTGTATGCCTATGTCTACCAGTTGCTAGGGAACATGGGTGAGAGGGTACAGTTACACACATGTCCTGCTAGTGGGTTTCCCCAGAAGGTTGGCCGCTGTGTGAACTAAATGCTGGAATAGATGGACCATGGTCTGATCCAGCATGGTTCTTCTTGTGTTCTTAAGGATTGAGGAGATCCACTTTCAGATCTTCATTCATCAATGAAGCTCACCTTGAGCCAGTCATCAACTCTCAGCCTAACTTACACAGCCCTTGTGAGGAAATGAATTAAGTACTATATACAGTACCTTAAGCTCTTTGGAGGAAAGGTGTGATATAATAATAATAATAATAATAATAACAATTTATTTCTTACCCGCCTCTCCGTCTGGATCGAGGCGGGGAACAACAACATGATAAAATACATAAAACTGATTAAAACATAACACATATTATTAAAACTGCATAAAAAATCCTAAAACATCCTTAAAAAACCCTTAAAACATTCTAAAATTCCACTGGATATGCCTGCCGGAAGAGAACAGTCTTTATAGCTTTCTTAAATTCTAAAAGACTGTTAAGTTGACGAGTCTCCTCCGGCAGGTCATTCCACAGTCTGGGAGCGGCAGAAGAGAAGGTCCTCTGGGTAACGGTTGTCAGCCTAGTCTTGGCCGACTGCAGTAAGTTCTTCCCAGAGGACCTGAGCGTGCGGGGCGGATTGTACGGGAGAAGGCGATCCCGCAGGTAACCTGGACCCAAACCATGTAGGGCTTTAAAGGTAATAACCAACACTTTATACTTCGCCCGGAAACTAATTGGCAGCCAGTGGAGCGATTTTAAAGCTGGCGTAATATGGTCACCCCTAGATGTACCGGTGACCAACCTGGCTGCCATATTTTGAACTAGTTGAAGTTTCCGGACTAGGCACAGAGGTAGCCCTATGTACAGCGCATTGCAGAAGTCGAGCCTCGAAGTTACCAGCGCGTGCACTACCATCTTTAGGTCTTCCAACTCTAGGAAGGGGCGCAGCTGGCGTATCAGCCGAAGCTGATAGTAGGCACTCCTGGCCATCGCATCTATCTGGGCTGTCATTTGGAGCAACGGATCCAGGAGCACCCCCAAGCTGCGAACACAGTCTTTCAGGGGGAGTGTAACCCCATCCAGAACCGGTTGACACACCTCCAAACCCAGGTTGCGGCCTTTGACAGCAAGCACCTCCGTCTTGTCTGGATTCAGCTTCAGTTTGTTTTTCCTCATCCAGCCCATTACCACCTCCAAGCATTCATTCAGAGGAGACACACTATCCTTAGCTGGCGCTGTTACCAAAGGCATAGAGAAATATATTTGGGTGTCATCAGCATACTGATAGCACCCCGCCCCATGCCTCCGGATGATCTCTCCCAACGGTTTCATATAAATGTTAAACAGCATTGGGGAAAGGATGGCACCTTGCGGTATGCCACACAGCAGCTCCTTCTTTGCAGAGCAGCTATCCCCAAGCATCACCATCTGGAACCTGCCCGAGAGGTAGGACCGGAACCACTGAAGCACAGTGCCCCCGATTCCCAATCCCCTGAGGCGTTCCAGAAGGATACCATGGTCGATGGTATCGAAAGCCGCTGAGAGGTCCAGAAGTACCAACAAGGACACACTCCCCCTGTCAATACTAAGGCATAGATCATCCTCTAAGGCGACCATAGCAGTCTCAGCTCCATATCCCGCCCTGAAGCCGGTTTGAAATGGGTCGGTTTGAAAATAGTAACTAAATGAAAACAGTGGCTGTCTGGGAATCCAATGCAGGATTAGTGCCTGTGATGTCTGCTTATACATCTTATTTACTTTCCCTTATGCTCTGTACTTCTACAAGTAAGGAAGATATTAGAAAAGTGCTCCAGTGTGCTGTCATCCAGAGGAAACTAAGCCCTAGAGCATTGTCCGTGGAACTTCTAATTGCTTGGGGAAGTAGTACAGGCGAGTAACAGTGCTCGCGTAGGATGTCAGTCTGTGCACTGACCTATCCGCATGCAGTGTCTCATGGCACAGCCACCACGGCCAGTGCCACACATGCCTGGCCCACAAAATTGATGCAGATAGGCTTGTTCATGGAGTCTTTCAAACAGTGGTGGGGAGCATGTGCCCCTCCATACATTGTTGGGCTGCAATTCCCATCATCCTTCACCACTGGCTATACTGGCTAGGGCTGATGGGAGTTGCAGTCTAGCAACATCTGGAAGGCCACGTGTTCCCCACCACTGTTTTAAAAGGTTAGACAGGCTGTGCACAATGTCTACACTGGTAAGTGCTGCCTGGCAGTCTGCACATGTTTGCTATCACATTTAAATTGGTCCTTATTTGGTGCAGAATGGGCATGCAGTAAACTTTGATACTTAAATGCCTTTCAAATGTTTTGGTTGGCTGGAATAAAGGTTACAGCCACAAGTGGCATCCAACTGGTAATATGATCATAGCTGTAAGATTTGTTATTCGTTAAGCTTTATGCATGTAATACATTCCAGAGCAAATAGTGGCAAAGATTTTTGAAAAGTGGGGGAGGGATTTTGGGCTGCAGGACTGATATAATAGGTGGGGCTTGTAAGTAACTGGGTTTTGATTGTGGCCTCTATGATTTTCTTCCTTCTTCACCATGTTGACATATTTATTTGCAGCTCTCACTAATAAAGGCAAGGGGCAGCAATGCTCATAATTCTTCCCTCTCATTAATGACAACCCAACACCACTGCAAGCAAGTTTAAGGAGAAAATCTGACTATGGCATTTTAATAAAAAGAAAATTAGAAATGTCTGCTTCCTCCAGCACTTTAAATCCAACCTTTTGGAGCAGAGGAGGCTGTATATTCACATAATCATTACATTACACAGCCTCCCCAACCTGGAAACCCTCCAGATGTGCTGGACTACGAATGTTGACTGGGGAAGATGGACTTTATAGTCCAACACATCTTGAGGATGCCCAGTTGGGTAAGGCTGCTTTACAGTTCCAGCGACCCCTCTGCCACTCAGAGCACATCCTGAGGTGCAGCCTAAGGACACTGAAGAAGCTAAATCAAACCAAAACAGGTGCAGGCTGGTCCAAATCATGTTTCCGGTCACACTAGATTTAGTAGGGCTCATGCCCAAGTAAATGTGCATGATGTGTTGTATCCAGACAGAGTGAATTAACGGTACACTGTCCCCTTAAGTACAACTTAACCTCAACCCTCCCCATTCCCCTCTTTCCTTGGCCTGGGGGTTTGGGGTGGAATCCTGCTGCAGGCATGTATTAAGAGCCTTGCCAAACAGCTACATTAAAAGCTCTGTTAGCATATCAACCCTTGTGTGGAGCTTCAGTTCAACAGCCACTATTCAACCCACAACACTCATGGGATTGCAGTTTTAGTAGTATATTTTGCTAGTGGGTATTCCGCTGAACGTATTTCTTTGAAAGCAAGCATTATAGATTCCAACTGAACTTACATCCAAGTAAGACTGCATTCAAAGGGACTTTCCTGACACAGAGTGAATGTTGTGACCTTAAAAAAGATATTATATAGCTGGAAAAAGTGCACAAAAGGGCAGCTAAAATGTTCAAGGGGCTGGAGCATCTCCCCTATGAGTGAAGGTTACAATGGCTGGGATTGTTTAGCTTGCAAAAAAGGTGAGTAAAGGGAGACATGATAGAGGTCTACAAAATTATGCATGGCATAGAGAATATGGATAGGAAGACATTTTTCTCATAATAGTAGAACCCGGGGTCATTCCATGAAGCTGATGGGTGGGAGATTCGGGACAGATCAAAGGAAGAACTGCTTCACATAGCGCAGAGTTAAGCTATGGAATTTGCAACCACAAGATGTATTTGATGGCCACCAATTTGAGTGGCTTTAAAAGGGGGTTGGGTAAATTCCTGGAGAAGAAGGCTGTCAATGGCTACTAGTCCTGATAGCTATGTGCAACCTCCAGTATCAGAGGTAGTAAGCCCATGTCCATCATGGGTGGGAGAGAGCTGTTGCATTCACACCATGCTTGTGGGTTCCTGGTTCACAGCTGGTTGGCCACTGTGTGAACAGAATGCTGGACTAGATGAACCCTTGGGCTGATCCAGCAAGGTTCTTCATAAGTTCTTTGCCGAAGCTTTCTCGATGGGAGAGACCACCACCTGGGAATCTACGGACGCTGCCTGGAGAAGGCATTAGACAACGAGATAGCATTATACAGTAGTTAAAGAGATATTAATATATATATTTCCCTGCTGAGGGGACGGGGAATTTTAGAATACGACGCGGCCCCTTTAAGAAGGAAAAAGCCCAGGAGCGACTGCGCGCCACGGACACCAGGCCAGGCCAGGTGAAACAGGCCGCCAGTCAGCCAGACAGGCGCTGCGCTCGGCGGCGGTTTGCGAGCAGCTGCAGGAGCGCAATTAATAAGGCCCAGGCGAGCTTAGAACGCGCGGGGCGCGGAGGAAGGAAAGTGGCCGCTTTGCTCTGAGGAAAAGGCACAGACCAAGCCGGGAAACGTCTCCCTTTTTCCCTTCTCTCTAATGTTCTGTTTCAGTTGTGGAAGGCAGGAAACCTCTCTCGGGACGTCGCCCTGTCTCCGGTTGAGCCCTACGCACGCAGTACATTTATTTTGCAATTACTTCGCAAGGGGGGCAATGGGCTTCCTCTCACACACGCACCCGAACGCGGCTCCCTCTAGCCATGCTTCGCCGGCAGGACGCTGCAAGGACTTCCTTCCACAGTATTGTCCCTGCGGACACTTATGTTGAGATGTTTTTGTCGCTCTCCACCCACCACTCCAAGTCATTCCCCGCCCCCCGCTTTCCTTCTGAAAGGGAAGCAATTAGAGCGGCCGCTCACTCGTCGCCCACAAGAGAGAGAAAGGAAAGGAAATGTATCACCGAGAGAGAGCACGCAGACTTGCATAGGTTGATTTATAGGTGCATAGGTGCAACTTTTGAAATAATAGCTGTCATTTAAATAGAAATACCGTACCTCCCGCCATAGTGGGGGAGACGGACCAGGTGACCTGTGTGCCTGTTCGGTCTCCTGTCCTGGTACTAACTGGGGATGGGCAACTTCAAGGCCCCTGCTGCTCTCCCTTCTTAGCATTCTTTATTTTTAAACCAGACTTAGACTGGACAATCCTTTAAATCATGGACACCTTCAAAAAGAGGACTGCCCTTTGACAGCCCATCAAATAGAGTACTGTTCTCTGTAAATTAGAACACCCGGCCATCCTAAAAGCTAACTAACTAGTGATGGGAAACAGTCCTTACGGTTCTTTCACTTTAAATTGGATTTGAATTGACCAGCCCTTCAAACAGAGGATACCTTCAAATGGAGGACTGTCCTCTGTAAAGTAGGACACGTGGCCACCCTCAAAGTAATAGTTTTCCCTAGTAAAGCTCTACTTGAACCTCCACTCATTTTTTTCTTCACATATAATTCTGTGTGGTGGGTCAGACCCTGCCCTCTTCTAAACACTTCATTGCTGCTGGGTAACAGGATCTGTGCCTCCTCCAAACATGCAGCTCTGCTGGTTGCAGGAAAACCCTGAATTTAGTGCCTAATTAAGTCATGCATTTAATTTTTTAAAAAAAAAAATTACATGAAATTAATTCCCTTGGGGAGAATTCTCCCTTGTTGCAGGTCTTCAAGCGAAGCTGGAGAGCCCTCTGTTGGAGATACACTAGCTCTGAATTTCCAGCATATAGCAGGTGGTTAGCCTAGATCAGTCTTCGTAAAGCTGGTACTGTCCATATGTGTGGACTACAATTCCCATATCCCAGACAGCATGGACATTGGTTGTATTCCTACACATCTGGAGCGCACCAGATTGGGGAAGGCCGGCCTGGATGGCCTACAGCAGAGGTGGGCAGAAAGTAGATCTCCAGATGTTTTGGACTTCAATTCCCAGAAGCCTTTGCCAACATGGCCAATGGCCAGGAATGCTGGAAGTTGAAGTCCAAAACATCTGGCGATTTACTTTCTGCACACCCCCAGGTCTACAAGATGCCCTCCAACTCTATCCCTCCTTGTGACTGTATATTCCCCAAGGAGGTTTGTAACTCATCATTTTAAAGAATATTATAAGATAACCATAATTATCAATATTTAAAATAAAAATATTGTACACAGAGTACAAAGAAAGTCAATTAATATATAAAAGAAACAGCATAAGAGCAACGCAATTCATTTTTTGTAAACGTCCCAGAGATATTCGGGTCTGGGGTGGTATAGAAATGTAAGAAATGAAATGAAATTCAATGAAGGAATTCTGTTAATCCAGTGCTCAGGCAAAAATAAACTTTAGCTGGTGCCTAAAAATGCAAATAAAATAGGTGCCTGTCAAATTGATATAGGTCCTTCTCCTACAAAGGACGACCTGTTTCCAACAGTCACTCACTTCAGCTGCAAGAAAGCACCATTACAAAGAAGGCAGAACACCACTACAAGTGGAGCACCACTGTAAAAAAGCCACCCATTTCAGCTTTAAGAAAGTTGGGGGAATCCAGAGCAAGGGCTCTACTAAAGATCTTTATGTAAAGGCAGATTTATATAGAAGTAGGTGGTCCTTCCTAGTCAAAGAATTTGAGCTAAGTATATGACGCTTATTATTATTATTATTATTATTATTATTATTATCCCAGCCTTCCTGCATTGAGCTCAAACTGGCATACACAAAAGTGGATTGTATATTTGTTTATAGAATTAATAAGCACAAGTTCCCATGATGGGCATACAGTTGAAAGAGAATAAAATGAAAACCAACAGCAACATAACATAAAAACACATGCAGAGCAGAAGCAACCCAATAAGCCATACTGAACGCACAACAAACTATGAGGTAGCATAGGCCAAGAGAGATTCACTAGTCCAATGTCAACTAGTGAGTTTTATGGTTGAACAGGGACTTAGACCTGGATTTCAATGATCCAAGTCTAATTCTAACCACTATACTACACTAGTTATTTGTACAGTACCCAACGGCCATGAAATTATTCATATAAGACCATCTAGTGGGTTCAAGACAGAGATGAGATTTGAACCAGAGACTAATCATAGCTTACAGCTAGGTCCCTTTGTATATCTACTCAGAGAGATCCATTGTGCTCAATAGGACTTACTCCCAGGTAAGTATGCATAAAATTGCATTTGAAACCCTGTTTGTTTTTATGATGGTGTGGTTTTAATGTCATTATTGCATCGTGTATTATTTGAATTATATTTGTGTAGTTACCACGCTAGTATTCGTAAGGATGAGGACAGTTTTACAATGTTTTAATAAAATAATGAATTGCAACTTTACAACACAATCCTATTCCTCTCTATTCAGAAGTCAAGTGTCACTGTGATCAATGGGAAATACTCCCTAGTGTGTTTCGGATTGCAGCCTCAGAGTGCAATCTTATGCATGTTTAGATAGAAAAAAGTCTTACTTGTTGGGAATGGTAGGCCTATTTTCTATCTAAACATGAATAGGATTGTGCCTTCAGTCTCTTAGAATGCTATATAATATATATACTAAGTCCCACTGTGATCAACAGGACTTATTCCCAGGTAACTGCATATAGGATTGCAGCCGTATCCATTACACTAGCTCTCAGTAATTAAACAGCACTCCTATATATAATAGTTATTAATTTAGGGACTAATCCTGTCCTACAACTCCCCGTGTTCCTCAACCAGCCATGTACTTGGTGTTGTAGTACTTTTTTCTGTTTAAATATGTACAGGATTGTGCCCTTAAGTGTTTATACCTTGCTTTTCAAGTCAAAACATCTTCAAGAAGCAATTTACAATATATCTAAAATGATATAAATACAGCCTTAAAACAAAAAAAGATCCACCAAAACGAACTATCAAGTGTTTTAAAGACAAGCGGGCCTAGTAAAAAAGCAATCAATTGTTTTAAAAAGCCTTCCATAAGAGAAAAGTCTTCAGAGTGCCCCTAAAACAGGAAAACAGGAATGTGGCAATGCTCCTTTGGGAGTGAGTTCTACAAACACAGGGCTATCACTAAGAAGGGCCTGTTTTAAGTTCCTTCCTGTCAGGCAAGAGCAGGACTTCCATAGCATTCTCAAGGAATGGGTGGGTTCATGTGGATGTAGGCAGCCCTGGGCATAACCTGGTCCCAACGTGTAAGGGGCTTTAAAGATCAGCACTAGCACATTATATATATATATATATATATATATATATCCTAGAAACAAACTGATAACGAATGCAACTAAAGTAAAATAGGTGCAGGCAGCTACTGCCTCATTCATGCCACCAACTTGGCAATTACATTCTGACCCAAATGCTGTCCGTAAATTAATAATGGCAAAGAAGCCCTTTTTCCTACTTTGGCATTTGCAGCACTAGTTCTGCCTCAGGGGGGCTGGAACAAGTCTCCCTCAAGAACCCTCACCCACCCACCCCACACAACAGTCCTATCTAGCCTGAGGAATCACAAATCTGGGCACCCCTGTAATTCCCAAAGGAAAAGGTTCTTTTTCCTTTCTTTATTATTATTTTTAAAATAAAACCCTTACCCTAAAGTCCTTTCCGTGTAAGAAGTCGTGCGCCTCCAGCTTGAGGGAAAAGCACTCGGTATATGCTCAAAGGCACTATCTTCATTATTTTCAAGGAAACGCTGGCAAGGGGCTGATTTCTAATTTACCCCCAGGCTTGGCGACAGCTGGGAACACCTCCCATTTGGGACTCGCCCCCTCTTTTCTTCCCAGCTCTGCCCCGAGGAGGGGGGATTGACCGCCCCTCGTCCCGCCCTCGCCGGGAGGGAGTGTTTCTGCCTCGCCGCCTCCACACACCCAGTCCTGTGTCGCCGGCAGCGCTGAGGGCGGCAGCAGGAGCAGCAGCTGCCCTCCCCTTCCGTCCCGGCCGGGAGTCGCTTCACGGCGCTCCTTCCCGTCCAGGGTCACACGGACGGCCTCGGGGCTGCTGCTGGTGGCCGGTCAGTCGCCCGACCAAGCCGCCTCCCGCCCTCGAGCGAGACTAGGCCGGCAGCCGCGGCTCTTGCACAAGGCGAACTTTCCCATTGGGCGCCCGCGCGCCTTCCCCGCCCCCGCCAGCTGCTCGCTCTCCTCGCCTGCTTAGCAGCAGCGCCGCGCAAGAGAAGGAGGAGGAGAACTTTCTCCTTTGTTGGGAAGTTCTGCTCTGCCTTCCCTCAGTCAAGCCGGTCTCGTGAAAGGGGGAAGCTGAGGGAAAGACAGGTGGCGGCGCCCGCGCCACCAACCGGGGCACCCAAGCCAGAGAGGTAAGAAGCCATTCCCGGCGGAGAGGCGGCCCGCCTGCTCTCCCTCGCTGCGGGCGTCATGGGAGTGAAACGGTAAATATCTGGCTGCGGGGAAAGGGGGGCAGCAGCCAGGTTGTCCTCTTGAGAAGCGTGTGGTGCGCGTGTGTGAGAGACACAAGGTGGGTTGGGGGAAGGGGCGCCGAGAGTCTTTTTCTGTTTCTTTTTGTGCCACACAAACACACGAGCGCGCGCGCAGAGGCGTTTTGCAAAGTCGGAAAAGCGAGTCTTTCAGAAGCGCTACTAGCGCCCATTGAGAAGCCGCAACAAGGGGTCGGGGGCTTCTTTGCCTGGTCGTGTAACCTCCCCAGCTGCGGTTGAAAGTGCTCTGGAGGAGACCCCGAGCTGGAAACGAAGTGGGGTTCCAGAGCACAGCCCGTTTAAAGTGAGCAGTAGCGTCGCTTCCGGGGACACGCACTCACTCGCACTCTCTCTGCCCCCTGCAGCGAGACTCCTCTCGAGTGATGTGTGCTCCTGGTACTTGTGGTTCAGCTCTCTACTTAATGACATTTGCAACAAGTTTCTCGTTAATCTAAGAACAGCGACGCGTACTTAGTAGCTCGTTGACAGTTGCGCTTTTCAGGGCGCACGACATTGTTTCTAGGAAGGCTGGTTTCAAGATACTGAGGCACACAGACAGACTTGAACGCCTGCTGCTGTTGCTTAATATGTTTGGTTATTAAAGGTTGAAGCCTTTAATAACCAAGCAGCCTCTTTCGCTGCCTGCTGAGTTTGGCTTAGAGCTACATTAGATGTCTGCTAATATTTCCATGCATACATAGCCTTGTGAGGTTTTACAAAGGATTTTCTTGTTTCTGCGAATGTCTAAGCCATGTAAGCATTCCTTTTGGAAGGATATCTGGAGAAAAGCAGGTCCACCGTTGCTTTTTGCCTGGTTTGACTGAATACCCCAAGGTTACTTCTAAATTGTCTTTAAGTATCTTGTCTCAATTCTGGTTTAATATGAGTGCTTCTCTCTATTCGTTCTGCACCCTGTATGTAGCAACTGCAAGGTAGGTTGTAGCTGTTGTCAGTGTTGAAAGTGGGTGGGGTTTAGCTCTGGGTACTGCTTTCCTGGGTTGGGTAATATTGCACTTGTACCATGTGATCTCCCAAAACTTGCCAGATTGAGTGTTTTCAGGGGTGCTTCCAGATGGGCTCAGAAGGGATTGTGCAACTCTTCTGTGTCTCTTTCCTTAACAATTTCCCCCCCTGGTAACAAAAAAGATGGAAGAAGCGATGGGAGACCTACAAATGGAAGACGTTATCATCCAGACCTCCCGTAAAATTCCGTGAAGGAGGCAGTGTAATTGCAGAGTAAAAGCCTAGTCTAGAAGCACCCCAAGTTTATAGGTGTTGTGACACTTTCAATTTATGTAGGGAATAGAGTGGGGGAGGGGAAATGGAATTTCGCATTATGAACAAAAGAGAGCTGTGCTGGAATAAAGTAAGGGTCCATCTAGTCCGGTACTCTGTTCACACAGTGGCCAACCAGCTGTTGATGAGGGACCCACAAGCAGGACACCCACCGGGCAACAGCATCCTTCTACTCATGTTCTTTGTGGTCTCAGTGCATTTCACATATGGGCTCTGTGCCTGTGCGGAGCTGCACCTCAGGAAACCTCTACAATTGAGGAGATTCTATCCTTCGTTTAGAATTAGTTCTTCTCAGTTGGCCGGTCACAGACGTAATATGGAGTTCCACTCATTTATGATGCAATCCAACATTCACTTACCTGGGAGCAAGTCCTGTTGAACACAATAGGACTTGCTTCTGAGTAGGCATGTATAGGATTTCCCTTGATTTCTGTCTTCAAGTCAACTTTCAGCAAACCTTCTTCCGTGGGAATGTCTGTGCAATCGTAGCTTTTTAGCCTGATCCTAACCATGTATATTTAGATGTAAGTTGCAGTGATTTCATTAGAAATTCCAAGTAAGGCTGCAGTCCTATACACACTTACCTGAGAGTAAGTACCATTGAATTCAATAGACTTCCAGAGAATTACAGTGAACATGTGCTTAGGACTGCAGTCTTAGGTGTGCTGGTAGAGACAGTCCAAAGATCCTGTGTCGTGGACTATATGCATTGTGCTTGCTTGACATCTTCCTCAGTTTGTTGAGATGTGTTTTGAGAGAAATAGGATGACAGTCTTCAGTTGTCTAAAACTACCGACTATCAAGCCACTCTGGACTTTCCTCCAGGCCAACTTCAAACTTGTGGTTGAGGCATGCTGGGAGTTGTAGGCCATTTCTGTCTAAACATGCGCAGGACTGTGCCTTGAAACTGAAATATGCTGTTATTTTAGCCCTACCTCTTTTGTCTTTGGCCTCACCCCTTTGCCTTCAGCACCCCCCCCCCCCCAATGCAATCCCCAAGGACTTCTGTGAAATTGAATTTGCCTCTCAGGCTGAAGGAGGTTCAGCTTGCTATAGGCAAATGTGTTCTGAGTAAAATGCATGACAAAATGAATTGTGAGTGGTTCTGTATTCAAGTGTGATATGCTATGATGGAGAGAATTCCTAAGGTAAGCTAAATTCCTTTCTCATCCATAAACTCCCAAATGCCATGCCTGTGTTGGTTTGAAAATATAATCAGTCTGATATTTTTTTCTCCTCCATTTGTGGCATAGATATATAGCATTCTTGTAAGGCAAGGAAACTGCTGTTAGTACAAATGTATATACATTCAAAAGAATCAAGTGGTAAAGTTATTTGAGACTTTGCCCTTTCAGGTTGTTGTTGTTATTTATTTATAACATTTCTATACCACCCCATAGCCAAAGCTCTAAAAATAGATTTGGGATTGATTAAAAACTTATAGGTGAAGATCTGAAACCTCCCCACATTAGGAAAATACAAAATCAGAGTGGAGACTAGTTTGAAACTCATCCACCTTATCCAGGATAGGATTCCAGAGCCATGGGGCAGTTCCAGTAAAGACCTTTCCTCTTTTGAACTGGTGATCTTATATTTTGCAGCAAAAATATTTGTAGCTGAGGGAGTCTCAATCTGCTTGCATGCTTGGGCAAAAGTATTCCAGCTTGCTTTGAGGGGTTCTGTGCTTATCAATGACCAACTTGCTGTAGATCTTCATATGAGTCTTTCTGATGTTACAGCTTGGGCAACAAACTGGCCTTGAAATATGTAGTATAAAGTGTTTTCATCTGAGACTGTTCAGACATCTGTATATGGTGGAGGTTGAGATGAAGAATGGCTTTGTTTTTGCAACCTTATTCCTACACAGGGATTAATTTTCTTCTCTTCAGTCCCCCCCTCCCCTGCCATGCTAGTGAGAAAGCATTCCTCATCCAAGAGAAGAAAGTAGCTTCCAGCCACTTAAAAAAATAAATTGGCTCCTAAGCTCTCATGAGCAATATTTTCAGCAGACTTTCCCACCTTATGCCAAACCTGTTTCCTAATGCTTTGATATCTAGATATCACTGTTGATTAGACTGGCGGTCACAGTTCCAAGCTTTGACATGAACTAATCTAAGGGCTGAAATGATTTTCTCCATGTGGTGAATGTTTGATTCTATAGATTTTGGACTTGAGCTGTATGCATCTCAGGGTGCAGCTTTTTATATGCTCACCTGAGAGTTATCCCCATTAAATGAGACTTTCATCTTCATAGACATGCATAAGATTGTTCTGTCAGCCTGATCCTAGCGTTGGCAAACTAGCACTCTTAAGGGAACCTCTTAAATTTCACTGATTTTTGTACATTAAAAACCAAGTGCAACAGGCTCAAATATTACTTCATGGTCTGCAGGCCCCATAATAGTCTAAATACACATGATGCCAACACATTGCTGGAGCTAAGCAGGTTAAGGTCCGGTCAGTACTTGGATGGAGAACTGCTTGTGAACCCCACGTATGCTGCCTTGGGCCCTATCAGGGAAGAAAGGTGGGATATAAATGAAATAAAGAAATGGATTTGATTTAATATTTAGCATTTATATGGCATTCTGAAAGTTCAAAGTGACTCATGAACAACAATAAAGCACGTGACTCTAATAAAAACACCTACCAGAATGCACAAACAAGCAGATAAAAACAGGCGCTTATCAAACACTTCAGCCAACCCTAGGAGATCACGATCAGCTCTTAACTGAACAAGAATGTCTTCACTAATGGAAGGCCATCAGGGAAGGGGGCTGCATGGACCTCCCTATAAAGGGTGTTCCAGAGGCTGTGCACGCCATCCCTGCCAGACTTTCCTCTTGGCCAAACAGAGAAGAGATCCGCTTGCATTTTACAGTGTTTATATCATTCTGTAAGGAAGACTTCCTGTGTGCCCTAGTTCTTGGGTCTCCACCATAATACCCGTGCCTGCAGACCTTTCCCTTGGTTCCCAATGATTAGGAATGTTAGGAGATTAGGTTGAAAACATTTGCCCAGCCCTGATTCAAAGAATTTTCTTCTGTGGTGTGAGAGCTCCACTCCATTTTTCTTATCTGTATTGGAAGACCATGCCTGTGTGGGAATAATCCACCCTACAGCTCTTCTCCATGTCAGTATCACCCTTCTTGGAAACTGGGCCAAAGGCTGTGATCAGAAGAAGCCTGCAAAATAGATTCTGACCACAATTTTTCTCACAATCAATTGCACTGATTAATCTGTTGAGCCTTGCGGCCCTAGTAATGTTAAACACTTAGTTACCCACACCCATGTGTGTGTGTGCGCACGTGATCTTATTCCAGGTTGTAATGTAACTGATATTTTGTTTGTGTTGATTGGTGGCCTTGTTACATGCAAAACAATAATCAGGATGATGGGAAATGAAACTTATTGGAGTCTTTGTAAATATCATTGAAATATGTGTTGTTATAACCTGCAAAGGAGATTTGCATCATGTGACATTTTGTTTGTTTCATATTTTGTCTTTGGAGGCTGTGTGGACACTTCCTGATTGCTTCATGTATTGGCGCTAGAATTTAGTCAAGGCTGAAACAGAACTGGGCGTCAGGTTACTGTTCTCTCCCATGTTAACATCCTGTTGGTTTTTAATGCCACAGTTATTTTGTAGTAGGAAGTTTGAACTTCTACAATTACTGTAGAGCTAAGCTTAGACCCAGGTGAAAATTAAATTACTCAAACTTGTATCGTAAGACAAAAGATTCTAAATAACTTGAATAGCATCTAAGAAGTAGTGTCTAATGAAGGAAAATGCAAGTGCTGTTATGTGACAGATATCACAAACTACAGGCATGTCTTTTTTCTCTCCATCCATATTTTTAAATATTGCTCTCAATTTCTTTACCATATGGAATTTTAATCTTAGGTCCCCTCTACAAGATTTCGGTTTGATGCCTGTTGCCGGATTATGTGCATCTCCTCACAATTGCTTTTACGCCTAATATCTATATACGAGTGTTGAAGCGCATTACTGGCTGTATGAAACTCGCTTTAAAGTTGTTGACATGCATGCAAATGTTGCTGAAAGTAATGCGCTTTGTCCCAGGAAACTGCCCAAACAGGTTTTGCACCCTTTATTCTCCCCACCTACCAGAATCTCCCACCTTTGGTTTCCTAGGTTACCTGTGGAATGATGTGGTTAACCTGTTTGGCTACCTCTCTCCCCTCCAATTTCACCGCCAGCTGAAGTTTGTTCCCTCTCCCAGAACTGCTCAGGAGTAAATGGGAATGTGCCTCAGAAGTTTCCCCCTCCAGCAACCTTTTACAAAGTATTTTCGGCTGCCTCTCTCTGCCCCCCACCATTTGCCGGAGAGAGAGGAAGAGAGCGAGAGACCAAAGAGAAGGAGCCGAGCGAGAGAGTAGAGATCTGCACAAACGCACGCCCAAACAGACAGGGGAAGCTGCTTCCTCCTCCTTATTTTCCTAGTGAGATCAATTGTTTTCCCTTCTCTCCTTCTCAATCCTCTGTTGTTGTTTTGGTGATGTAAAACATTCAGGCGCGCACGCACACACACACACAGCAAGCAAGCGAGGGGAGCAAGTATTTGTGTGTGTGTGTCTATGGACAGAGGCAGGCTTGCAGGCAAGCATGAAAACACCCTCCCCCTGTCCGCCCCCCTTTTCCCTGCTTCCTGTCTCTCAGGAACCCAGCAAGAAACGAGGGGAGGAGACGAGTTTTCTAAGCGGATCACTAATTATCTACACATATGCATGACAACAAGACCATCTAATCATTAATGCAGCTCCTCACAAAATTGTTTACACGGACATAAGGCGCTCCTACTCCTGCGGTAAATTAAAACTCGCTATTTAACATGCATTCGAAAATGCGAATAATCAGAGATTTAAAGCGCCTGGACCCCTGATTTGCGCTCCGTTCTTGTAGAGGTAAATTTGGTAATGCGCCTTGAAAAAGCTTTAAATCGCTCTTGTAGAGGCACCCTTACTTGTGCTGAAGATTTGCTTAATCTGCTGAGATACTATATATGGAAATACAATTTTAATTACACATCTTTAATTGTAGTTAGTAAATCATGCCTTTGGGAATTAAAATATCTTCCTATGAGCTGGAATCTGAGTAATATGTTCAAAGAAAGTAAAATGTTGAGGATTAAATGTTGGGAACAAATGAGGTAAGGCCGTCAGTTTCAGGCTAGGCTTGTGAACTTCTATAAACATCTGGCTGCCCACTGTTGTTAACAGGATGTGGGTTAGATGGCTGCCTTGGCTTGATCCAGCAAAGCAATTCAAAAGTGAAGCAGAAATTAAGAATTTCATTAAGATGCACTAGTTCTTTTTCTTTTAAATGAACTTTGTCCCTCTTAAATTTTCTTTTTCTGATTGTTTATCTGTATTGGATTTTTTGATACCTTTCTAAAACAAAGACTCAAGGTCACTTACAACAGAATTAAGACATACAAAATTTAAAACCATTAAGTGTGCAATCCTATGCATGTTTAGGCAGGAAAAAAGTCCTATGATTGATTGATTGATTGATTGATTGATTTTCTATACTGCCCAATAGCCAAAGCTCTCTGGGCAGTTCACAAAAGTTAAAACCATAAGTGCAGCATAAAATATAATATGAAAGCTTAAAACCGGCAATATAAAACCACAATATAAAAATACAACCAGAATAAAACTGAGCAGCAATGCAGAGATTTAAAATTTCAGTTTAAATCAGCAAAGTTAAAGGGCTAGGACAGTAAATTGCTAAAATACTGGGAAAATAAAAAAGTCTTTGCCTAAGTCGAAAGGAGTACATGTAGGCGCCAGGCGAACTTCCCCAGGAAGCTCATTCCACAGCCAGGGTGCCACAGCAGAGAAGGCCCTCCTCCTGGTAGCCACCTGCCTCACTTCCTTTGGCAGGGGCTCATGAAGAAGGACCCCTGAGGATGATCTTAGGGTCTGGGAAGGTACTTATGGGAGGAGGTGACCCTTCAGATAACCTGGCCCTAATCCACTTAGGCCCCAAGTTATCGGAATGTTAATGCCAACACTTTGAATTGGGCCCTATTCTTAGCATTCCCAAGCCAGCATGATTTGCGGGGGACTGCTGGGAATTGTAGGATTCCCTCCCCCTGTCATGCTTAGGATTGTACCCTAAAGCAATTAACTTGGTGTTATGGCTTTTTAGCTGTGGGTTCAAGCACTTAGCTATGGGTTGTTGAAATCTTAGTAGAGTTAAATGTGTGGTGTATTATCTTACATTTGGTAATGCAGCTCTTGTTGCTTCTGAACCATTTTCCTGGTGCAGTTTCGTTAGAGGGCAAAGCTTAGCATCAAGTAAGGTCTTGCTAGGGCGACTGTATTTGAATACACAGCACAAGGTACTGTTTTGAAAATTCATGTCAAAAAGGTGACTTTATTCCAGTAGGATTTCAACTCAAACTGAACATGTTTCCTCAAATAAACAAAAAATAGTTTTAGCTCTAATCTCCCTGGATATTTCTGCTCCCTCTTATCACAATTATTGTGCAACAGATGTTCTGTTGAAAGCTATTTTTAAACCTTCCAAACGTTAATAAGAAAATATTACTGTTTCCGTGTGATGTCAACTAAGGTTGTCTGATTTGATTTGATTTTGAAAGGAAAAATATGCCCAAGAGCATTCTGTAAGAATTCAACATTTATTTATTTTTTTTAAAAAAACATGTATGTTCATCTCCCTTCCTTTCTTTTTTTCTTTGAAGGAATGAGATGACAGATATCTCTTCCACCCCAAGTCTTTAAGGCACAAAGACAGCATTGTAATTTTAGTTGGGATTTTGTGTGTGCAGGGATAAGATAAATTATTAGGCATTGTGGATCAGCATTCCGCAGCCGAGTGTCTTCCAGATGTTTTGAACCATCAGCCCCAATCAGCATTACCAATACTCAGGGATAATGGGAGTTATAGTCTTGCAATCTGGAGGGCAACTGTGTTGGAGAAGTCTGTGGTGGTTAGTTTGAGTGCATTTCCTGAACTGCATATACTGTATCAGTTCTAGGACTTTTTTGGGAGTTAAGTTGAGATCCATTCTCTTAATACAATGAAATCATACTTGCTTGTGAGCAAGAATGTATCCGGGAATGGAATGAAAGTTGAAGGTGTGTGCTTGGAAAAAGAAGTACAAGGATCCTGCATACCAGGGTGCAGTGTGTATTTGTAGATTAATTTGCAGCACTGAGAACAAGCAACAAAGATTCAGTAGAAATATATGTCCAATTCAAATATAAGCATTAATGATCTTTTTTAAAAAAAGAAGATGGAAACACTGCAAAAATTTACTCCTGTTACTTTTCAGTAAAATTTCCTGCAAATTAAAACACATGCTATCCATTTCCAAGGCCTGCTACCTGTCATCTTTTATTTGATTGATTACATTTTTATTCCACCCTTCCTTCAAGCAGCTCAAAGGCTGAGAGGTAGTGATTGGCCCAAGCTCACCCAGTGAACATTTTGACTGAGTGAAGATTTGAACCTGGGTTTCTTTGGCTCAGGTACAACACTCTGCACCATGGTGGTTCTCATTATGTAGCTGACAGTTTTAACTGGAGATGGAAGTGGTTGCACCTGGGATCTTAAATATGTAAAGCATAACATTTCCCCCCTGGCTAGTGGCTCCTCTCAAATACTTCTGGTTAGTACCAGTCAATAAATATCCAGGAACAGATCTCCAGGAAAATGGATTCAAAGGGAATTCTGAGGAGCTATCAATGCAGTATCTGAATTGCTTTCTTTGATGTTTTAAGATAAAGACAATTTGTTTTGCAAGCTCCCGTTGTAGCCACTTGTGTGTTTGGTCTGAAGAAAGAAACAGCTGCAAAGAATGTGCCAGGCTTGTGTTTGGCGGCTTGCTGCTCCTGCTTCATGGTGTGTGTGTCTGTAAATGTGTAGTATTATTCTGGATTACATTGCAGCCTGTTCAAAAGTGCCTTGCATTTCCCAGCTGTTTCACAATTTTTCTCCGCCTAGCCCTGTCAGCTGCTTTTGCACAGGCAATTGCAACTATGGTGGCTCTTCTGATTTCTGTATTAACTAGTTCTGTAATTCCTGAAGGTCAGGCTTACAGGTGACCAGTTCCTTTTTTTTCCTCCCTACTTTTTTTAAAGAGAGTAATTAATCATGGCAGTGCTTTGAGAATGTGCATATATAATAATGTTTAAAGTGGCACATTGTTCTGCGCAAAAGTGGTCTTTATATTGCCATATATGGTAAAATAGCTAATAGTGTTTATTTCGTTACAAAACTGTATGAGCCCCACTGATGGCCATCTTTTAAACTCCCAAACATGCAAAAAGTATTCAACAAAATTAATCTCCCATTTAGTTAATTAAGAATATTGGGCTCAGTCCAAGACTACATGTGCAGATTTCTGCTTGCGCAATGGGAGTTTCTCTGGCTTGCCTCCTCACTTCAGCACCATGCACAAAGGGGCTGCAGGGTGGGGGTAAATTCTCTCCTCCAGCACTGTTGGCATCTTTCTACTAATAGAACAGTTGCCTACAACCCACTGAATGCACACAGGATTGAATGAAATTGAATATACAGAACTATGTAGAAACTGTCTGTCAACATCTTCTTATGGAGGCTCTTGTTAGTGAGGCAATTGGATAATTCCTCAGAATAGTAGCTTTTGCAGTCTCATGGGGACCATTGACAGGAAGTTGCCAAATGCCAGGAAAGAGAAACTGAGAAGAAGTTACTTATTCCTAGGTGTCAGGCTAATACACAGCTGGTGTATAGAGGGAGATGCTGAGATGGTGGTCACACTAAAGGCTGACTCCTGCAGTGGAAAGGAGAAATCTACCTCTGTGGGAGATATGTATGGAACTTTGGAGCATTTAAATGGCACCACTGAAACAATTCAGGTGCTTCATATAGATAAAAAGATGGTACTGGAACACTGTGAAGCAGCAAGTACATTGGTTTTCTTAACCCTCACGGGTCTTTGGCAGTGGTGGCTTAGTCTGTAATAGCTGAAATACAATACTATGACTGGAATTGGGCCACAACCAGTCTGGAAATCTTATACCTTACTCAGGGAGTCTCAGAGTGTTGTGGAATGACTCAACATCAGGTTTCAAAGCCTTACCTACAGAAGAGTTCTGTACAACTTAGGGTGGCCACATGAAAAGGAGGACAGGACTCCTGTACCTTTTAACAGTTGTATAGAAAAGGGAATTTCAGCACTCTAGCTATACTAGAGTGACCAGATACAAAAGAGGGCAGGGCTCTGTCCTGCAGCTTTAACTGTTGTGATGAAGAGGGAATTTCACCAGGTGCTGCATGCTTACAAAAGACATCTGCTAAAATTCCCTTGTCTATACAACTGTTAAAGATACAGGAGTCCTGTCCTCCTTTTCATATGGTTACCCTAGTACAACTCAAACTTGCTGCCCCCCCCCCCCCACAAAGCAGGTGATGCAATAAAAGGATTTTTATTTCTGGTGCCAAAAACCTATACCATGAACTGTTTCTGTCCTTTAGTTTTGATCTCCCATGTATTGTTCTTTATTTGTATTAAATATTCAGTTAAACTATCTCCAACAAGTATCACTTATTGCAAATAAATTGTATTAGCATTTGCACTATTAGCCTGTTTCCAAAGAAATCTTGGTCAAAGTTTGTGTCTGCACTGGACCCCTGGGATTTTTCACTTCTGCTTGTTCCAAACTAGCACGAAACCAAGGAGTATTAGCTGGTTTTCCTACCGTCTCTCCAAAGATGAAAGGTGTTTGTGGGCTGCAGGGAATGAAGGAAATATCACTTGATCTATGTCTCTAGAATGCCCACTTATTTTGAATCAGCCTGCTCTGTAGTTTATTTTTTGGGATGGGGGCTACTGTGTGTGTTGATTTCCTCCCTTATTTCTTTTCAAACCTGCCTAACGCAGTGGGGAGGGGGGAGTTTCGGCATTAAAAGCATTAAAAAGCATTGCAGTAATACTTCCCTTCCCCCGAAAGAACAAGTTTTGATTAAGTAGCACTGATCATAAAGAAGATGTGGGGGAGCGAGTGAGCGAGCACTACATAGAAGAAGAAGAAGAAGAAGAAGAAGAAGAAGAAGAAGAAGAAGAAGAAGAAGCAGCAGCAGCAGCAGCAGCAGCAGCAGCAGCAGCAGCAGCAGCAGCAGCAGCAGCAAAGAAGGATGACAGTAACTGGGGCGGAAGCTTGTGTCCACACAACCTGCAGTTGCAGCTTGAAGGCCTCCAGGTATGGGTGTGAAAGAGGAAAAGGCAAGCAGAAATAACAGCAGTCTTCATGTGTTCTGTCTTTGGATGCCTTGTTTTTTTTTTTCTAGACCCTGAGCTTGACTCTCATATTTTGGCATGTGTGGGCAATGCTTGAAGATATTTTAGTGACAGATCATGACACCTTCTGTCAGATGGCACAACAGCACCATAGCTACAACAAACTAACACGTCAACAAACCATCTTCTAACGGTGACCCTCACTGTACGGTCTGAGTTTAAAGACTAGCTTAACGTTCCTTTTGATGAGTGTGGGTTGGTGTTTAAACTTTATCATTAGACAAGGTACAGCTTTTACTTGATTGAAAGATGCATTCATAGAAAGCCGCTTGGTTGCTATTCCATTCCCACTTTTATGCTTTCTGCTTTGCATGCAGACTGGAACTCCGACACATCCAGTTAAGAAGGTTGCAAGTGGTAGAGCTAGTAAAGAATCCTACCTCTGACTTTGGAGAGTCGTTGTTGGTCAGAATAAACAAGGCTGAACAAAATGGATCTGTCTGAACATGAAGTGGCTTTATGTAGTCATGCAAAATATTGCATCTGAACTGGACTTCACCAGCAATCTTTCCCATCAAGACCTCTTGCCCTCTTTGTATGAGCCCTCCATCCATGCCACAATGAATCTACCACCATCCTGTTGCAGTCTCTTAAGTCTGTGCTTGGATACTTTTGTCTACTGAACTATTTACAATGGCTGTCTTTATCCTCTTCTGGCGCTTGTTTGTACTTGTTCTTGATCTGACTTCCTGAGTACATTTCTTCCTATGTCCGATGCATCTAGTTTTTCTCTCTCTAGTACTTGCCCCCTCTTTTTTTAAAACAAAAAGGCCAAAGGGACAGCAGACACATTCTACAATTTAATAAAGCCTTCATCCAAAAGATTTAACGTTTCTGGTATCGCAACAGATTTGGTCTCAAAAATGACCTCAAACATGTGCTGTCTAGGTTAAGCATTGGCAATGAGAAGGGAGGGAACGTTTATCTGATCTTGTTTATCAAACAATAAATAATTACTGTTCTTATAGCGATGATGATTATGAAAATCGTAGGCATATAACTTTCCATTCCTACTAGTGTTACTTTTTAATGTTATTTGCTTATACCCATTTGGAGAGTATGTTGCTGCCCTTTTATGGATTGCAGAAAGGCCCTGAGACTGACTGGCTGACTCAGTGCTACAAATTAGAAATGTGAGGGCACACAGGTAACCTGTGTTGAAAGCAAAGTGTGGGGATAGGAAGTATTTGGTCCAGGGATTAAGGCTGCCCAGAGAGGAGGCAACAGGGGCAGTTTGCACTGGACTTCCATAAAGCAAAGTCGTCCCCACCCTGTCCTTTGTATCCTGTGCCTATCACTGACCTCTGCCCCATCTCTGCTAAATTGCTTACCAGAGCCCCATGTGCACATGGGTAGGGCATGGATGGGGAATATGTGGTCCTCCAGGTGTTGTTGGACTGCAACTGCCTGCATCCCTCACTGTTGGCTATGCTGGCTAGCACTGATGGAACTTGTAGTCTGACATCAGGAGGACACATATTCCCTATCTCCAGTGTAGGGGACGAGGAGCTGAAATCCTTATAGACCAAAGGTAACCCCCCTTTCCACCCCTGTAGCTGAGCTTCATGCTGCACAAGGAACCCTAGTGGGCACATTTGTGAAAGGTTAACCCATTCCCTTTCATCCAACAAGGTTTCAGTGACACAGGACAGATCGGCATGCTCTTCAGCTATCAGGTCAGAAATGATATGACGTTTCCCCACTAGCTGATCTGGCATTCATCATCAGCACTTTCAGACTGGAGGAGACTGCAGGCAAGCCACCAAGATTGCTGAGGTTGGGAGATGAACCAGAAGAGGGTAAAGCACACAGAATGTTTGAGTCGCCTTCCCCATAACCGGTATCATTGCCTTCTGCCACTATAACACTCTCTGCCCTGCACTATATTATATCCTGCATTTCTATGGGGATCCTGGTAGTCTCTCATCCAAATGATATCCCACTTTCACTTCAGCAGTACTGCAGCATCTGGTGCTCCCAGACATCGATACATAGGAAGCTGCCTTTATACCTGGTCAAAACATTTGTCAGTCTCTAGCCCAATATTGTCTGGAAGCTATCTGGGGCGTGGGGAGAGGAATCTCTTTGTTATCTCCAATTGTGCACATGGAGATAACAAGGGAATTTCCCTACATGCTCTTTCCTGTAAGTTGGGATCAGAGTTAACAAGGGGAGTGCCCTTACTCATCCTGCCCTACTTATCGTGCCAAGCAGTGCACTAAGAGCTATTTATTAATTAATTTATATTTATTTATTTATTTATTACATTTGTATCCCAGCTTTTTTCCTTTTGCAAGGAACCCAACACAACTTACATAGTCCACCTTCTCCCCATTTTGTCCCCATAAGAACCCTGTGATGTAGGTTAGGTTGAGGGTCAGTGACTGGCCCAAAATCACACTCTAAGCTTCATGGTCAAGTGGGGGCTAGAACCCAGATCTCCTGATTTCCAGTCCAACCACTATGCCCCCACTTCCTCCCCAATGGTGGAAGCTATGGGATGGGTGAAGCCTGTCCCCGGCCGAGTCCATTTGCATGCTTTGTACTGGCCCCATAGTCTATAACTCCCATCATTGGCCATGCTGGCTGGGGATGGTGAGAATTGCAGCAACACATTTGGAGGATCCCAGGTTTGGGAAGACAGCTCTACTCAGCTTCAGGCTGGCCTCTTTCCCTGCCTTGCTTGAAATTCCAAGGATTGAAACTGGGGTCATGCAGACCATATACTATACTACTTAGCCATGAGCTGATCACTTAACCCATATTAGTGAATATGGGGGATCTTTCCAATATCTACCCAAAGCGATCTTGTGGTGAAAAAGGTTGGTCAGTCCACCCTTTCAGCCTGTGATCCTACCTATTGCATTTAGAAATCTTATTGCATGAATTTAAAAGTAGGCCTTGTCAGTCTCTTGCTCAATTCCCTTTGTGTTTGGTCTCTCCACCATCCCTACCCAATTTCTACCTTTCTGTGATCGAACTGCTATGAATCAAACATCTCATCCTACTGAGCATGTGTGTTGGTTCCCCCACACAATACATCAATACAACAGTGCACTGATCAGAGCAAAGCTAAACATCTAGCACAAAGCAGATCTGTTTAGAGGTATCAAGTATTTAGTTACACCCATAAGCCAAGCAGGTGATGTGCTTCAACAAGCACAAATAACTTCTCCGGTCTTGTTGCTATATTTAACATTTTTGTTGCCGCTGGATATTGGTTGTGCTTTGAATGGTATCTGTTGAGAATTAGAAGAAGAAACTGTAGATTGCCTAATATATGCAATAGTTTTGAATCCTTATTCTAAGGTGCAAGTGATGCAGAGTTTATCAGGATTTTTCAAGATGAAGTAACCCCTGGTGATCAACCTCTTGGGTCAACTGTGCTATGTCCAGTCCAAGCTATGATGCAATGCAACTGTGATGCACCCTGCATTATATGTGTGGATTTGCATTGTTAAATGAGGTGGGTTTGCATCTAGTTTACTGAGCCAGTGAGCAAAGCAGAGAAGGAGTGCAAACCTAACTTTACACCATAGCCTGTAGATCACTGTTCCTGCCAAAGCATGCCACAAACTCCAACTTCCCTGTGCCATTCATGGCACATATAGCATACATTGGTCACCAGTGAAGCAAGCACTGTGGCACATACGCTTTTGTCGTGCTGTGCAGGAGAGCCTGCCAATAGTGAAACAAGAGGATGTCAGGGAGTATTTGTATGTTGGATTTCCAATGTGGTGCTCACGGGTGCAGTTGTGCTCACAAGCCAACCTGGGCCACCAACCAAGCTACTTTTCCCCTCTTCATGTGAATGGAGTGATTGCTCCATTCACTTGTATGGTGGGTGGAAGTCTTCACTGCTGAAAACTAACTGGAATGAGAGGCAAACTTCAGCCCCCACCAAGGACCTTGGGGCAACCTTCACCTCCTCCAGCTAACCTTCTCTTCCAGATGACTTTCAGCGCAGGGGCTTATCCTTTCCCTATTAAAGCCAATGGACTGATCCATTCATTAGCTTATATACTCAGGGCGAAAAGGCTTATTGTGCCAAAAAACAGCAGGAGATGGTGGGCAAAGTTCTCCAAGGGTCCTTGGCGGAGGGTGGACTTTTCCTTTTCCTTTTTGACAGCGAGGACTTTTCCTCCTTCCTAATTAAGCTAATGGAAGGAAGGAAAGAGAAAACAGAGCGAGAGAGAGAAAAGAGCCGGGGGAGGGGGGGAGCTAGAGTGAGTAGCACACACGCAAGACACACAATCACACACATACACACAAACACAGATAAGAAGGGTTCTCCCAACATTTTTGGGAGTGATGCCCAAGGCACTTCGTAGTGATGCCCAGGGCATTTTTTCAAAATGCCAAATGTGCCCACAGGCCAGAAAAGGTGGGGGACCTCTGACTTAGCCCGTCAGCTATGAGTGATGTAATTTTGCATTTTAGTACATTGACTAGAAAAATGCTTTGGGCCCCATATAAAATAAAGTGGAAAAGTAAACAAATATGGCTCAGCTGATGGCACTCTTTTATTAGCAGAACAGCAAGTATTTATTTATTTTTGTACATCCTGCCTTTCTTCCATCATGGCAGCTTATATGTGGTTCCCAGGTGGTCTCCCATCTAGCCACTGATGAGCCCCAGTCCTGCATAGCATCAGCAAGGTCGCTCTATCATATGTTATAAGACAGTGGTGGGAAACTTCTTTCTGCCTGAAGGCCAAATTCCATTTTGGAGAAACTCCTAGTGGTTACATTCCTGTGATGGGTGAGGCCAAAGTGGTGTGTGTGTGTGTGTGTGTGTGTGTGCAAAAATACAAAAAATAAAGTATATTGTGTTTAAAGCTCTTACTGCCAGTAACTCAGTCTTAGGAGAGGCATTTCAACCTATTAGAGTGAAGGAGGGGAGAGAGAAATTGCACAAAAGCTGGGGAACATCAAGCAATCACTGCTTAGGGAAAAGATGGGGCAGAGGAAGGGGGCATGGCTATTTGGAGAGGGCAGGATTTGCCCCCAAGTGGGCCAAATTTGCCCTGTGGGTCTTAGATTTCTCAACCCTAGTTTAAAATATCTGAGAAGGATAAGGAAGAAACTATTTCTCATTATATTATTATTATTATTATTATTTTGTGTATATTTTTTAATATGTACCTGGGGTTCTATGGGCAAAGTGTGTAATTTATAAATATTATAAAAAAAACAAATGGTATGCCCCAGCATGGTTCCATGAAGTGAATAAATAGCTTGACAGATGTATTTATTTTGTTACAACTTTGGCAACAGTCTCTTTTAAACCTAGTTCAATGCTAGACTTTAGGGTATGCAGAAAGTGGTTGTCGTACGTAGCCCAGAAGCCTCACGGTGTTGCCCATTAAGAATTTGGTTCACTTCTAAAAGGCGTGGCATATTTTTCCCTTTCAGGAAACTACATAATTCTTAATATGGAAAATTAAGTGATTTACCATGTGTTTGGGCCATAAGGGGGAGATCCAAAATCCCTATAAGGGCAATACCTTTATTAGGCCAACCGAAAGGTCACAAAATAGTGTGCAAGATTTGAGTTATGGAGAACTCTTCTTCAGGTGAGTTGGTAACAAAGCAAAAAAAGTGGGGAAAGGCAGAAATGGCCGACATTAAAGCGCTGGGATCTGCATTTAGTCACAGGGATGTCAGAGGAATTTGGTTAGGGGTGGAGGTTGGTGAGTTTTTGCTGGTGCTGACCCCCGGACTCAGGTTTGATCACCTGTGAGTTGGCCCAACTCAGCATGTGAGGAGTCAGGCCAACTCGCTGATTTTTTAGGGTTGCGCAAATTGCAGTTTTTGAAAAATAGCAGTGTAAATAGTTTTGCTGATGCAAATTAGACCATTTATGGCTTCCATTTTGCACAAACTGTGCTATTTACAGCCACCATGTTGCGCAACACAACCTGTCATTTTGCACAAAACCCCCCTTGGTAAAGTTTCCGGGTCTTGTGAACTGTCACATGACAGCTCATAAATGTAGCCCGAGCTGGGTCTGTTGTGGAGATCTATCAGGCCCCAAAAGTGCCAGATTTCCCTGCAATGGACAACCCTAGTCACAGGCTCAATTCGGACGATACAATAAACAACTGGGGTGGGGAAAACAATCGTCAGTTGTTTTGACTATTGTGTCGTCCGAATGCTGCCATAGTCAACTCAGCGCTGATCCTAATCCACACCACAGTTGGTTATTTATTACCATGTTGTGTGGAGAGTACACCCTAGATGAACAACTGTAAAGTTGATTATTACCCCACCATTGACTATCGTGTCGTCCGAATTGAGCCACAGTCTTAAGATGGAATGTGGGAGTGGTACAGTGATTGTTTCAGGTTGCTCCTAGAATTGTTGGGCTGAAGAAACAAACAGAGGACCTGTTCTGACAACATGCTAAGACATGGTTAGACTGCTCATCATTTTGCAGCAAAATCATGGTTATGTCGCCACCATAGTTAGGAATGGTTCACATGACACACTAAGACATAGTTCACATAGAATCATAGAATAGACCCACTAAGCCATAATGTTTAGCTCAAAATGCTTAACCATCATGGCTTAGCATGTTGTGCTAACAGGGTCAGTGGCTTAACCCCCATTTTTAAAATATAAAACCCATATACAACTTGTAGCCATCACAGCACCTGGCAGAGCCTCATTTGAATGTCCTCTTACATTCCATGTTAGGATTGCAACCAAGGATACTTCCAGATAAAGCTTTTATGGTGCTGTTGCCCGGCCTGTTCACGAAATTTTACAAGGGGTGCAGACATGTTTGTCTTCAGTTCATAACCGTCCTATGTTTTCCCACCAGTTCTTCCATCTTTTCTCTTACTACAGATAATCTGTTGAAAAAGAAAAATGGAATAATTGCACAGTGCCTTCTCACTTGTGGTGCTATGAGTTCTCCATTTGGATTCACACTAAATGTGGGCCCCATGGCTTCAAAATCAGCCATTTCCTGCCCCCTTTTCTTTTGCTTTGTTTACCAACTACTCTTATGATGAGTTCTGGAGAACTTGAATGTTTACACATTGTTTTGTGACCTTCAAATTGACCTAGTAAAGGTATTGCCCTCATATGGAGTTTGTAAGTATACTTTAGCTCTCTGTATAGGAACAATTTCTACATTTCAAAAGCTAGCTTATTGCCCCACTGGTTTTCCAGTTGTGACTGCACACTTTTCTGGTTTAGCCTTTTCTTTCACATTTACAATCATAATGGAGCAAACATTTGAAGGAGTTTGTCCTTCTCTCACTTCTTACAGCCTTTTGAATCCTTTCTCCTTGCTGTTTTATTCTCTGTTCTGTAATGCTTTGAAGATTGCCGGTTTCTGTCCCTCTGTTCACCATTATTCTTTTTGGACTTGTAAAAGAATCTCAGCATAAACTTTCTTTAGAGAAAGGGGCTCATCTACTTGATACTTTTAGAAAACACCTAGCCTTATTTAAAAACAGTTTTCAGATCCTTCTTAACTGATTAAGCTTGAAAGAATATGGCCTATGTGAAGAAACATATCCAAGGCTTATATTCAGTGGTAATGAAGATTTAGAGGTTGGATAAAACTCAGGAAAAAGATTTCCCACAATACAAAAAGAAACTGACTCTCTGCAGAGAATGTTTGACAGCTGAGTAAACAAATTTAAGAAAACCCACCCAGGTTTTCTTTTTCTTCCTTTTCTTTTTCTTCCTTTTTTTTTTTAACCTATTCTGGTCTCCCACTCATGGTAATTCTTGGCTAGATGTTAAATTTCAACAACAAGGGCTCAAGTAATTTTAAAGTTAAATAGATACAGCCTAAAGCTAGAATAGGAAAATACTTTGACCTCTCTCCTTCATCCAGTTAACAGATGGTGTTGTGTCTACATTGGCTTTTGGCTATGTTTTGTGTTGGGTTGGGACCAACTTGATGGTTGGTTCTTGCAACCTTTTTAACACTGCATGCTTTGTAGGAGGCCTAACCATGGGGACTATTCCAGTAATACATTAACATTTTTAAGCTAATATCTACCCTCCCTATAATTAATCCATCTCTGAAGTAGTTTAGATGAAAGAGATCCAGATTGCGGGAAGGCAGGCAAGAGAGAAATATGTGGTCTACTGAACTTGGTTAAGTATGTTCTTTGGGTCATCTTGTAGAGTTTTTTGCAAATCTTGTTGAATTTTTCAAAAGCATGGCACCATCTTTCTCTATTGAAATTTTATCCTGTGAGGAAAAACAGATGCACTGCCCCCATAGACAATAATGTAATTAAGTATTTATAGCAGCCTTACCCAACCTGTTGTTCTCCAGATGTTTTGGAGTACAGCACCCATCACCCCCAACCATTGTCCAACATCTGGAGGACACCAGGTTGGAGAAAGCAGATTCACCTGAATGGAAAATTCTTTAATTTCGAGATTCTATTACGTGCATGTCATGTTTTCCAAAACCTATCGCATTATTGGGAGACAATAAAGAGGTCTGCCACGTCATCCACAAAGCTTTATTCAGGCAATACACATCTCTTCCCACCTGAAGGAAGTCTAACCTCTAGGAACTTCCCTCTAGGCAAAACTATGTGAACTAGCAAGACAATTGTCCTTTCAAGAAAAAGGGAAAGCCTTTTCCCAGAACGTTTTAACTTCAAGGAGGCTGGTTCTGAAGAAGCCTTTGGCGAGAAGCTAGCTGGGCCAATCTTCTCTCGCCTTCTTTTAGCTCCGCCCATTTGAGTCTGCGGTGAACTCTAGGATCAGTTAGCCTTGACATGTCCTCCCCTTCTGAAGAATAATGCTTTCCCAGAGGCTGTGTGTTGTTAACGTTTTCAGTGATAAGGTCTGACGAAGGTTCATCCCCAGCTGGTGAAGAGCCCATGAGAATCCCCTCTCCCACTTCGTGTGTAGGCTGGTACATTTCCGGCATGGTCTCTTCTGCTTCAGAATCTGATTCTGATTGATCTCCAGAAACTCCTTCCCCCAGCCTAAGGGGAACAGGCCTAGTCATGACAGTGCATTTGAATGAGCCATAACTCATTGTTAGAGCAGATGCTTTGCATGCAGATGGTCCCATGTTCAGTCTGTGGCATCTTCAGGTAAGGCTAGAAAAACTCCTGCCTAAAACCCTGGGGAGCCGCTGCCAGTCAGTGTCGACAATACTGGGCTAGATGGACCAATGATCTGGCTCTGTACAAGGCAGCTTCCTATGTTCCTAATGAAATATTCAGCATGTGAAAATGATTTTGGAAAAGTCACCTTGTAGCACTTCTGAGTAAAAACAAAGAAGTATGTGAATTGGGCCTTATAGAGGACAAGATGGCAGCAAGTATAGCAGCAAAACTCAAATCAAATGTCTCCAGGAATTACATAGCAGGATACAGAAGGAGTGAAGGACTTGATTTGTCCCTGAGAGATAAGGGTCCAGTGTAGTGAAAGAGTGTGTGTGTGCTGTGGTGTGAGACATTTCAGCATTCATCCTTTGTTATGGCAGTAAGCTCTATATTTGTCATGAATAAGGGAGGTCTTTTCCTGCCTTATTACCTGAGAGCCTTTTAACTTAGGGATGTGGAACCTTTTTCACCCCAAGGGCCAAATTCAATTTCAGAGAAGCTCTTGGGACCCACATTCCAGTGGTGAGTGGGGCTAAAGTGGGCAGGGCCAAAGGCAAAAGAGGTAAGGACCCTCTCCCCAACTACCAGCATGTTCTAGCTTACTCCTGTGGGCCTAGACAGAGTCTGGGGGGTGGGCTACGATACTTCAGAATCCGGGATCTGAGGCTGGAGACTGCACTCTAACCTCAGAGCCAGGAGTCGGAACTCTCCTTCCTCTCCCCCACCACTTCATAGCTGGCATGGATAGAACTGCTGCACTGGCTGCGTCTATGAGCTTGCAAGCTCAGAGAGGAGGGAAAGGGGCTGTGTCCATGGGAGGGGAGGGGACTGGGGAAGCGGGTATATGAGCTATCCCCAGCCTTCCCCAGCTTCCAATCCTCCCCCTCCCCGACACCTCAGCAAGACAGGTGAAACCGCCCATCTAGCTAAATTGCACCTCTCATTCTAGCTTGGATACTCGTAAGCCCCCAGGTTCAGAGGCTTATGAGTATTGGGGACAGATTCAATAGGATTGTATCCTAGAGCTTTTACTGCCAGTAACTAAGATGCTTTTGTGCAAACCTCCCTCCCCATTCTAAAGGGTTGAAAAGCATTTGTGGTTGTGGAAAAGGGGGTGGGGTATGGGGAAGGTTGCATGGTCATCTGGGGAACCCTGGAGGGCTGGATTTGAGACTCCCGGGGCCTGATGTTCCCCACCCGTTTTAATCACTATACCAAGGATTGGATTTGGTACCTTTTGCATGCAAAGCATTTTGTTTGCCACTGAGCTCTGGCCCCTACTATAGATTAAGAACAATTGATTGAAGCCTTCCTCAACCTGGTGCCTTCCAGTTGTTTTGGGTTACAACTCCCAGGATATCTTGATCATTGGCCTTGCTACTGGGGCTAATGGGGAATTGAACTCCAAAAATATCCATAGGGCTGGTCTATTGCATAATACATAATAAAGAGGTCAGGTTTGGGAGCAAATGCCAAAAAAGCCAGAAGACATGGCAGAGGATACAACATCTCAAATGAGAGCAAAATAAATGTCCTAAGCGCAATTGGTGAAGGCCAACTGGTAGCCTCCATGGTAGATTGCTTTGCAAAGTTCATTTTTGTCCATGGCCTAGAGCAAAGAGATGAAGAAGAGGATCATAGCATTTTGCAAGGCAGCCAGAAGAAAGATTTAAGGAAATTGTCTAGTAGAGAAGTCCAAAAACTTAGTTTATGTTTTTGAGAGGTATAAAACTTATTGAATAGCACTTTTATATCCGCCCCCAAAGATCTCCCCTCCCCCTTCTGAATATCCTTACTGAAACCTTCATTTAGCTAGTATGGAAGAAAAAGCCTGATTTAGCTGCCAGAGATATCACTTTTTCAATATGGGCAAAGACCAAGTCTTCTCTTATTTCCTCTGCTTATTCATCACCCTGGAACTGCTTTGGGTCCTGAGCTCTTCAGAGTTACCCTCTGCAAAGTCCTCCAGCCATCTGTTCCAGACTTTTAACAGTCTTCCTCCCGCCCCATTTTTTATATTTATTTATTTATTTATTTATTTATTGCATTTCTGTACCGCCAAATTGCCGAAGTTCGCTGGGCGATTCACAGAAATTAAAACCATAAAGTTCAATTTAAAGTATAAAACTTAAACCACAATATAAAGCACAATATAGAAGTACAACCATAATAAAACTGAGCAGCAATGCAGAGATTTTAAATACAGATTTAAAACAGCAAAGTTAAAAGATTAAAAAGGTAAAATACTGGGAAATAGAAAGGTCTTCACCTGGCATCAAAAAGATTATAACATAGGTGCCATGCAAACCTCTCTAGGGATCTCATTTCCCTAGCTCCAAATTTTTAGGTATCCTAAAATCTTTCTCTTCTTGAAAGTGTGCGTATACTGGATGTCGAACAAACCTAGAGCCAACTGGAATTGTAAGGCCAGAATTCACTTATTCCTAGGTTTTACTATCCTGTGGTTCATGTCCCTGGTTTATTCATTTTAGTTCAAACCAAGGGTGGGCAACCTGTAGGCCAAAACATCTGGAGGGCCACAACTCCCATGATCCCTCACCATTGGCTATGCTGGCTAAGGCTGATGGGAGTTGTAGGCCAAAACATCTGGAGAGCCAGAAGTTGACCATCCCTGGTTTAGACTAGACATAGTTCTCTTGGTTTTGATACAAAGAGGAACTGTGGTTAGTTAAAAAGCGGAAGCAGATATCCTTGCAACTGCATCAGAAGCTCATAGCCTGTAGATTAATGTTAGGTCTAAACCAGGGTCGTGTACAGTGTATTCGAATAACAGGTTACAACTGTAGGCTTGAAATAAGTTCATTGTGCAGTTTAAACCTTTTGCAGAGGAAATTCACACAACTACTCTCTGTATGACTAAGCACTTATTTAGTCTGAAAGGCACAAATTACTTGGTTATATGAATCAATTTGTAGTGAAGCATGTTTTTGTCTGCTGCTGTTCATTCATCCCATATTAAGAAGGCGTTAGTGATGTATCAAACTGCATTGTTTGCTTGCACCCAACAAGTTTCTTTACCCTGGTTCCTAAACTGCTTAACTGTCTGGCCATATGCAGGACATCTGTATCGCTTGCTCCCTTAATGTAGCTGTGCCTAGAACTGACATAAGCACGTGTTTTTGATACTTTATGATGCTGAAAACCAGTGCTTCTGAGCTGTTTACCAGTGTTCTGCCAAAAGCGTTATAGCTAGCTGATGGGGTGCTTTTAACATCAATTTACTATTGTCCATTCCCAGAATAGAAACATTGCCTCCAGCATGTTAGTTGCATATTCTGTGTAAGTGAAGAAATGTTTTGCATCTAATTCATCGAAGCCAGTTTTTATTGTTTGGATAATTTCCAGAATGCTGATTCAGGGATGGGTACATGTGGTCCTCCAGATGTTGTACTGCATCTCCCATCAGTCCTAGCCAGCATAGCCAAGGGTGAGAGGGGATGGGAATTGTAGGCCAAAACATCTGGAGGGCCACATCCTTGGTTTATATGATATATGTACCAAGATGACCCATAACAATAGAGGACTCTCTTTTTGTATCCCATGGATAAGCGAAACTGGGCCTACCAAAATACATCCAGGACCTACTGAGATATGTATTCTAACTGTATCATAAGCTCTTACCGGAAGAGTTTCTTAGTGGAGAATAGAAGTTGAAAGGAAGGTTTCAAGAGCATCAAGCCAAATAGCATGAAAATACATTCCAAACAATATACTTTCTACTTATGTGCTTTGAGTTAATTTCATAAGAACATAAGAAGACTCATGCTGGATCAGACCAAGGGTCCATCTAGTCCAGCACTTGTTCATACAGTGGCCAACCAGCTGTTGTCCGAGAACCCACAAGCAGGACATGGTGCAACAGTGTCCTCCCACTGCTCTCTTCCGGCAGGCCTATCCAGTTTAATTTTAAGATGTTTTTAATAATGTATTTGTTTTTATCTGTTTTAATGGTTTATCTATTTTATTGTTTTTATATTTATATTTGGTGTTGTTCCCCGCCTCGATCTAGATGGAGGGGCGGGTTAGAAATGAAATAAATAAAATAAAAAAATAAAAATAAATGGTCCCCAGCAACTGGTGGATATAGGCTTACTGCCTTTGATACTAGATACATTGCTTATCCTTTAGGGCAGCGTTCTCCAACCTGGTGCCTTCCAGATGTGGTGGACTACAATTTCCACTATCCTCAGCTAGGGATGTTGGAAGTTGTAGTCCAATAGATCTGGAGTGCACCAAGTTGGGAAAGGTTGCTTTAGGATATCGACTCCAAGCTTGATCTTGTTTTGGGTCTAAACATAAACTAACAGGACATGAATATTTGATTTTCTCTGACTTGCTCCTATGTCCAGCATTTAAACTTAGATCACCTTGACTTGCCTCTTGGCCTGAATTTCAACCTCCATTAGATATTTAGCATGAGTTTGTTTGGACACTGGCCTAAAGATAGCATAACTCTGAACATGTACATAATTTTGAGCTGGAGTAGTGGGATTATGTTTGCAACCACGTAAGCATTTGAAGTGGATGTTGTGGGAGCAAGCAAAAGAGACACACTACCTTTCCTGTGCTCACCATGTAGCAGAGAGAAGTGTGTCACGTTCTACAACATCTCGAGGGCCACATGTTCCCAATCCCTGGTCTTACATGATATCTGTACCAAGATGAGCCAAACCTATAGTAGACTTACCGTTTGTATTTCATGGATATGTGAAAACTCCGTATGAGCGATGAAGTTAGGTGGAATAAGTAATCGCCTTACAACAGCTTCAATGGGTTAGTGCCAGTGACATTCTGCATGTTTACAAGCTAAGCTTTGTTTAAAAAACTGTTTATAAACAATCAGCAAAGTTTCTGAAACTTGAACAGCAGGCATTCCTGTTATCCATTGCTGGTCCATTGAAACACAGGTTGCTTCCAGATATTTATTTATTTATTTATTGCATTTCTATACCACCCAATAGCTGAAGCTCTCTGGGCGGTCCACAAAAGTTAAAACCATCAAACACGAATCAAAGTATAATACAAATAGTATAAAACAAACAGTATAAAAACACAATATAAAAGCACAACCAGGGTAAAACCAAGCAGCAATGCAGAAATTTATACAGATTTAAAATGAAGATTTAAAATACACATTTAAAACAGCAAAATTGAAAGACTAAGATGATAAACTGTTAAAATACTGGACGAATAAGAAGGTCTTCACCTGGCTTTGAAAAGAATATAACGTAGGTTCCAGGCGAACCTCTCTAGGATGCTCGTTCCAAAAATAGGGTGCCACAGCAAAGAAAGCCCTCCTCATGGTAGCCACCTTTTGGCAGGGGCTTATGGAGGAGGACCCTGAAGATGATTTTAAGGTCTGGGCAGGTGCATATGGGAGGAGGCATTCCTTCAGATGGAGGGCTCCTAGCACTACCAATCAGAAGGCATTGTGCAGCTATTCTTTTCTTTCATAGGGTGCAATCCTATGGGATGTGCCCTGGGTTCAAATAACCTTCCAAATTCTGAGTTTATGGGTATCCCATGCAAGAGTGGGAGGTGCCTTATGCCTCCTGCTCTGCATTTTAGCTAGATGGGTGATTTCGCCTGTCTAGTGGAGGTCTTGGGGAGGGGAAGGGAAGGAGGAGGGGAAGGGAAGGAGGCTGGGGACGGGGTTACATTCCCATGTCCCTAGTGTCCTCCCCACTACCTCCGGGATGCCCCCTTTCATCCTCTACAAGTTCGTGTTTCTCTCCACGCTGGCTGCGAGAGGGTGGGAACCGTGGTTTTCTAAAACTGAAATATCCTGTGTCCCCCAGATGTTATCTAAGGGGCATAGGATTGCTCTCCCCATGGATTTTCCCCAGTAAAATAAAAGATGGAAGAAGCAATGGGAAAACACAGGAGGATTAAGAGTGGAAAAGGCCAATATCATCTGGAGCCCCTGTAAAATCTGTGAATGATGGTGGGATAAAAGCATCATCTGGAAGTACCCACAGTTTTAACTACAAAAAGAATAAGTGACAGTGTGGTATAGTGGTTAGAGTGTAAAACAGGGACTCAGGAGATCCAGGTTCTAGTCCCCACTCAGCCATAAAGCTCACTGGATGACTCTCGGCCTGCCACTGACTCTCAGCCTAACCTACCTCACAAGGTTGTTGTGAGGATAAAATTGAGAGGAAGAGGAAGATCATGTAAGCCCCCTTGGGTTCTTTGCAAGAGGAAATGGCAGGATACAAATGTAATAATAAACACGGAATGCACATGAATCAGAATGCTATTGTAGTGTGCAGATATAACATTACAGCACCTCCACTGTGTAGATCAGCCTGTTCCACTCCTCAGTTACTGCTCAGTAATGTTGGGTAGGCTGACCATATGAAAAGGAGGACAGGACTCCTGTAACTTTAACAGTTGTAGAGAAAGGGGAATTTCAGCCAGAGTCATTTGTATCCAATTAGTTCCTGGTGAAATTCCCTCTTCATCACAACAGTTAAAGTTGCAGGGGCCCTGCCTTCCTTTGTATATGGTCACTCTAGTATAGTGCATGCAACTTTAACTGTTGTGATGAAGAGGGAATTTCACCAGGAACTAATTGCATACAAATGACTCTGGCTGAAATTCCCCTTTCTCTACAACTGTTAAAGTTACAGGAGCCCTGTCCTCCTTTTCATATGGTCAGCCTAATGTTGGGCAATGTGCATGAACCCATCCACCCCATCCTTGGCCATTGACATGTAACTGCTGGGTTTGGGTTCTATTTTTAAAAAAATAATAGCTGTATAGCTCCTAAAATATGCTTTCGAAGCATGAGGCTCAAAGCTGTTTCTTATGTTCTCTCTTCCCACCCACCCATTACTTTATGCATTTAATTGAATAATTTTTACATAAACAGTAGAACAACACACTATTTATTTATCGTATTTTTATCCCGTTCCTCAGCCAAAAAAAATGCTCTCGGAGTGGCTTGCGATCAATTAGCAAAGAAGACAGTCCCTGCCCTCAGGCTTACAATCTAAAAAAGACATGACGCGCAAGGAAAAGGAGTTGGGGAGGGAAGAGGGGGAAAAGAGAGAGAATTACGTAGACTGGCAACAGGGCTGATGGGATTGTCCTGCTCTGAAGGAGGGGAGCCGAACTGGAGCAGGCCATGATGTTTCCTCTGCCTGCTCCTTTCCCCCTTGCTCTTTTTTTTTCCCCACAGGGCCAAGATGTCAGTTAGCCATGTGAGGGAAGGGGGGGGGGAGGAAAGTCCAACTGGAGCAGGCCCTGCTCCTGTCCCTCCTGTAGATTTTTGACCCCCTTTTTTATTTCCTGTACAGGTTCTGGTGCCATTGGGAAACTGTTGCTTATCTTTTTTATGTAGTCGGTCCTGTCAAGCAGATCTCCTGATGATTCGGACTGTAATTCCCAGCATTCCTAACCATTGACCATGCTGGCAGGGGCTTCTGGGAGATGAAGTGCAAAGCAGCTGGATAACTTCCTGCTGCTCACCACTGTGCAAACAATAGTTGATATTTTCATACTTCAGCTTTCTAAAGTACTGTCATTTAAATAGTTTGGAACTCTATAGAGTACAAGAATGCTCTTTGCAGCCTCCTTTAGGTAAGATCGGAACTGCTATAAGTAAGCAAATGTTTGTTTCAATAGAAGTAATGTTTTGAGTTATTGCTGTCTGAGGATTATAGTAATGGATTTCCTGGGATAACTGCCATTCATACTCCCATCACAGCTCACCTTAGACCTTGTTTAAAATGTTCTTTTGTGCGGTTCAGCTGAGTTATTGAATTACAAGACTCCTGTTTTGCAAATGAAATTTGATAAATTACATCTAGGTATAGCTGATTTTCTGAGTTGCTCTAACAAGTTGATTGCAGTGTAATTTAAGTACTCTATCATCCTTTCAGCAGTAGAATATGGAATCTGTACACAAAGGCTTCTATTTACATATCTGAAGCACTGCAATTTACAGAAGCTTGGATATTGGGCTTAGATGACATCCTTCTTCATGGCACGTCGCTGTTGATTTGTGTGCACAAATAAGCCTTTGAAGCAAAAAGTAATAAATAAAGCTCTGACTACAGTGAACCTGGGCTATCAGAAATTGTTACTTTTTAGCTGAAGGGTGCTTCTCTGTTTCCACTGAAAACAACAAACCTTAACATTTCCACTTTGTTTTTGTTTTTTCCTTTTTAAAGTTTCATCTCTTGTTACTTCTGCAACATTTTTTTACCTTTGTGTTGTTCTAGGCCTATTGAGCCAAATCTGGTAAAAGTCCATGAAACTATTAATAATGGTGCAGTGGAGGACTGTACCTGTAAGTCATCACCTATCCTGTATAAACACATGACAGTTAGTTTGCTTGTCATCCATCTAAGTAAGGCTTTAATTGGTGGTGAGTTGTCTTAAATAAATGCTTAGTGCTTTGGGCAGAAAAGCAGAATATGATTCTCTGCTGTACTTCAGCCCACATAATCATGCACCTGAGACTTATTGTGTAACTAGGCAAATGAGAAATTGAGGCGGAGTGAAAACCATGCCTAAAGGTAGGTGTGTGTGTGCGTGCGCACACGTACATGCTTAGGTCTGATGGCAATAATACCTGTAGCAAGAAGGGATATTTGCAGAGAGAGAGATGTATATTACTATCTGTGTACCTCAGGAATCCCCAATCCTTTTGGGTTGGTGGGCCCAGGTAGAATTTTGAGGGACTTTCATGGGTGCTCTCACAAAATGGCTGCTGTAGGGGATTTTTCCATTCAAAAAAATGTGTGCCGTGGTGGTGGTGGAAGGCATGGCTGGTCACAAAACACTCCTTTCCCAGAAGGCAAACCGGTACGAGGAGGGGGCTGAGCTATGAAATGCAAAGCCACCCTCTTGAACCCAAATAGAGATGGTGCTGGACAGCAACCTTTCACTTTGTGGCATGCCAGCCTTCCATTTAAATAATTTAAAAAATCTAAAGAAATACAGTGAGAATAAGGAAATGCAGGGAGCTTGGTAGGTGACAAGAGAGGTGCTTTTGGGCACATTGGTGCTTGCAGGCAGCATGTTGGAGACCCCAGGTGTACATGGTGCTTCACATACTAAAAGAGGACATAAAACGTGATGCAGAGGAAGTGTAGGGAAGAAAAGGACGGGGTAAACAGGAAGAATAAATTGCACATACTTAGGCTTAGTAACAGGCAGTTCCTTATGAGGACTAGATTTGTTTCAGCATAAGCTTCCTCCAGTCTCTTAATCCTGTTGATATAATGGGTAATTCTGATGTAATGTGATTCTCTGTATAGTATTTGTGGCGCTGTCTTTTTTTTTTATTATTTTATTAATATCTCGTGCTTCTTCCATCATCCCCTGGAGCTTGGTTGCAAGATAGACGCACCTTGGTTCTTCATTTTGACATTTGTGTTCTAAAAAGTGCTGTTTCTCCCTGAGGCCTTTGCATTTAGCACAGATGTAGCAAACCATAATTGTGCCCTGGAGTTCAGTTTTTTTTCCCTAGGCTTTTTTGTTTGTTTTGTTCTTAAAGCTGAATGTGTGGGTGAAGAAAATCGTGCCTCCGTCAAACAACACAGCACATGTAGAAAGAACTTGGGCAGCTAATAGTCATAAATCAAATCATGCACATCTGGACGTCAGACTGATGTTCATAAAAGCAAAATCTGGTTCTGATTGTTATAATAATACTGACTTGAGGGATATGGAAACCAAAAACAAAACAAAACCCTTAAATTCTTGCTGTGCTCAGGCAATTGAAGCATCAGCTGCTGCCTGCAACAAGCACTATTTTCAGAAGCTCTTACCAGGTTTGTTGGCAGGGGGAAGCAAAAGGCTTGGACTATCCTTGACAGTGCCAGGATGTGACTTCTGCTTTGCTCCAGCTCACACTGTTTACCAGGTAGAGAAGTTGTCAAAATAGAGAATAATTCCTCATTGTTTTAGAATGACAGTATTGTGAAAAATTTTAATGCAGACGTGCCTGACTCTTGCAAACCCAGAACTTGATGAAGACACATGATCTACTGCAGCCAAGTTGTTGAAGCTAAGTTGGTCTGGGTCTGGTCAGTGTCTGAATGGGAGAGGCTCCCTTAAGCTCACTGCCTTATGTTGCATCATGGAAGAAAGGTGGCACAGTGTAAAAAGTACTGTGCGGTATCCTGTACTGCTGCTGTGCCTCTTGTTCTATTGTGCCTGGTGGATTCTGCAAGTCCAAGGGCTGTGTTGGATGCTGCCCACTATCTCCCATAGGGAAATACTCTGTTCCCTGGGCACTAGCTTTTGCAAGATTTGGCTGCCTTTGAAGAAGAAAGAAATATGCTGCTTTAAAAAGCAAATCATCTCTCTCTTGAATATATGAAACCTTTTTCTCTTTTTGAATCTTTAGATCAGAATCAGACTTTTTGTTGTTGATTCATTCTTATAGGCCTGGTAATTGTTGCATATGCCACCAAAATCACAGCAAATGAATGGCCTCTGTAAACGAATTACAGAATCTTTGGCGCCTTCTTCCCTCAGTGATGAACCAGCTGAGTGGGGTAGTTTCTGTACCAGCGTCTACAGTGTGGCAATGATTACATTTAACTCTCTTTCTCAAGTCTGGATACATCAGATGTGTAGAGTGTTTGACTACATTCTTACACATTCACCACAATAGAGAGAAAATTGTGGCGAATGTGTAAGAAATTCATCAAACACAATGCACTTTTCTGTTGTATATATTCATTTGTATATGCTTTGGATTAATACACTAATTATATGTCTGCCATCACCTCATCATTAGCTAACATATCAGCAAACTGTGTACCACTATTTTTTCTTTCTATTACATGGGTCCAAATTGCTTCTTGATTTGTCCAAGGTGTGGCCAGAATTTAGGCAGCTATTGATATCCAGTGGCCCAACCTTCCCCAAACTGGTGCACTCCAGAAGTCCACTCTACTAGGAAGGCACTAGATTGGCAAATTCTGCAGTAGCCCATGAAAAGAAGATTTTTCATGTTCCTCTGTTGTGAGTGAGGCAATACTTCATTTATGCAGTACACAATCATTGTATGTGTAGAAATTAGTCTCTTGCTAACGTGAATAAGCAGCCTATATTTCATGGCTATCAGTGGCTACTAGCTATGATGGCTATATACTACCTACAGTATGCCTCTGTAAGCCTGTTGCTGGGGAATATGAGTGGTAGTGTGCTATTGCATAAAAACATAAGAAGAGCTCTCCTGGATCAGACCAAGGCCCATTTAGTCCAGCATTCTGTTCACACAGTGGCCAACCAACTGCCCATGGGAAACCTACAAGCAGGATATGAGTGCAACAGCACCCTCCTGCCCATGTTCCCCAGCAACTTGTGTACATAGGCATAGTACCTCTGATATTGGAGGTAGCATATAGCAATCATGACTAGTAGTCCTTGATAGTCTTATCCTACAGGAATTTGTTTAACCCCCGTTAAAGCCATTGAAATTGGTGGCCATCACTACATCTTGTGGTAGTGAATTCTAAAGTTTAACTATGCGCTGTTTGAAGTAGAACTTCCTTTTATCTGTCCTGACTCTCCCACCACTCGGCTTCATGGGATGACTGCTTTGGGTTCTAGTATTATCAGAGAGGGTGAAAATGTCTCCCTATCCACTTTCTCCACACCATGGCCCATTGCACTCATGTCCTGTTGTAGTCTCCCGTAGGCGTCTGGATGGGCTCTCTGAGAACAGAATGTTGGCTTAGATAGGCATTTGGGCTGATCTTACATGGCTCATCTTATATTCTTATGATCTTATATATATTAAAACCTCACATGATAAAACAAAAGGGCAACTAAATATATTTGTTCTTTTTTGCAGACTGAACCCTCTCCCTGCTGTTGCTTCTGCATATGAATGTATGCCATTTAGTTTCAGGGATACCATTAGATTGCCTTCCAAACAATATGAAATAGTGTTGTTTGATCCAGGGTTGGTTTCCTACCCTTCTATAGCTGGGTCATTTACATGAAATTTTCCAGATAAGCCTTTATTTTTAAACTTCATCCTGTAACATGCAGCTGCTGGTCTAGATTAACTGGTGCACAATAGACTTTGTGCCATAATGATTTCCTGGCAAATACTTCTTTCTTGGGATGAAAATCATGTCATGTGAAAAATAAAAATGGCATCCTTTTTTGTGCTCAATTGTCTGAATCTCAGTTTCTCTAATTATGAAGTAGGTTATTAGGAAGCCTTGGTGTTTTAGTTTGAAGGGAATCGTTTTCTCCCGCTCTAAGAAATAGTCATATTTACCTTTTTCCAATATGGTAAATGGTTAAATTATATTTAAATAAATTGTGGCACTTTATATGTATAGGCTCTTATGTTCCACTGGGACATACAGACTACAAGTTAAAGGCTTAATTTTTTATAGAACTAATGAAGGAATGTGCTTTTGTTACCCATTGCATCATATCACAGGAAGAAAAATAGTTGATATAAAGATACTTTACAGTTCAGTGCCCCTTATCTTCAGGGAAGAATACCTTGTATGTTGTTTCCTAATAATAGACTTGGCTTTATCTATAATGTGATTTTAAACACATCTGTAGTGTGTTCCTAGCTTGTTGCTAGTATTAAGCAAAAGTTGAATATTGCTGAAAAGGCTGTGGAGGGGGAATGCAAGCCTTTGCTTGTTTCCTCAGATTTGTGGGAGTAAAGGGAAGTTGGGTGAAATTGCAAACTGTGCAGCACAATCCTACACATCTTTACTCGGAAATAAATCCCACTAATTTCAGTAGGATTTATTAGTAAATGTCCTTTAAGATTGCAGGATTAGAAAGCCTTGTTCCATTTTTCTCCCAGTGATGTAGTTGGAGACATTGCAGAAGAGACATGACGTAGTTCACATGTAACAAGAAGCTACCATGGGTGAATTTCCCTGTGAGGCTTCTCATTGTGGCACTGGCTTCTCGATATGTGTGAAACCAGTAAGGTTGGGTTGTTGGGGTGGATAACAAGCCACCCAGAATCCATTAGCTATTCTAGCATTGTGGGTGGCCTGTTAACCTTCCCAACAACCCACCCTTGCCGGGTTTGCACGTAACAACAAGCTATGGGATGTCCCTACCGCAGATTGAATATTAAAAGTGGCAACAACTGTCACAACAAAAAACTTCACAGGGAAATTCATCCATGGTGGCTTCTCATTACGTGTGGACTGGGCCACTATCAAATGCTCTTCCAAATATATGTGACTACTTGCATCCATACAGATTTTTGTATCTGAATCTGAACAAATGCTCCAAAACAGAGGTAAGCGACTTGATGCCCTCCAGATCTACAGCTCCTGTTATCCCTGACCATTGTCCATGCTGGCTACTATGGATGGAGTTATAATCCAAAACATCTGGAAGTCACCAAGTTGCCTTCTCCTGATCTAAAGTTCTTACTGCCATATCTTCACAATTGCTCATTGATCATGAGTGTGCTTCTTGATATACAGCATTTATATATGTCTATTGTTTGGCCTTTTAAAGTATGTCATCCAGATTTGTCCTCCCTGAAAGAATGTAACCCTTCTATCCAAAGATCACAATAAACATTCTGGTTTTTATCCAAACTCCTATCCTTTTCTTTTTTTATATTTCTTTTTTCTTTTTGCTATCTAGAGAATCACATAAATCACTCTGCGTAAAACTACACAGAAAATAATAAATAACTCAATGAACTGTGGATCAGGCAGGAGACTTGGAAAAATATTGATTACAAAGAATGCTGGTCGGTTTCTTTCCACATCTGATTTGGTCTGCTTAGGTTTCCCAGTTATATTTTAGAATTCCCTTTGAAGTTGAAACTGAAATAATCTACTCCACATTGCTACAATAAGTTAATGTTCAAGATGTACCCAGATGGTTATGTTTAAAGACATCCATATGGTTGGCAAATATCTATTTTACAAGCAAGCTTTGTGTTGAACAAGAACATGCAATTGGCACCTGGCACTTTGCTTAGGAAGCCTGCAGTTGCTTGAAGGAGGTCACCCAGTCATAATTTACCTTGCCATCTTTAATGAATGGAGCTTGGTAGCACACTCAGTCAAGGGCACCTGTAGCAAAGGCTTATAAAGGAATTGCTGTTAATGACTGAGCCAGCCTAGTTCAAGCAAAATATTCCTTGAAATCCATAGACACACCCTCTGGTCTACTATCAATGGAGAAAACATACTTATTAGTTGAATGGACAGAATTGGCATGTGCAGTACCCAGTTTTTCAAGTCATACCAATCTGAAAGGAAGTTGCGAACTGTAGTTTAACATTCAAAATGATAATGATAAAGTAACAAATGAAGCTGAAAAATCCAGAATACAATGTGGGTGGTTTGGGTGATGGTATATATTTTTAAAAGTTAAATGTTATGTATTGAGTAGTTGCAAAACAAAATGAGGCTTTTGGACCAAATATTTTTGATGGAAGAACGGGCAAAATTGGTCCTAAGGAATTTTTATGCAGGGGTAGATGGTTCTCCTTCCCAGTCCACTTTGTGATTTCTCTGCTCTCTAGATGATGTTGGACCAGTCCTAGTGAGCATGACAAATAATGGGGATGATGGGAATAATAATCCAAATCATCTGGAGAGCACCATGTTAAGGAAGACTGCTCTGTGTTAGAGTTAGGGTTGCATTCTGATCTGCCTATCTCTGGAGGGCCACAACTCCCATCATCCCTCACTATTGGCTAAGCTGACTAGTGCTAATGGGAGTTGTAGGTCAAAACATCTGGAGGGTCACAAGTTCCCAACCTTGATTCAGAAGCTCAAGAGACTTAAAAAATGTTAAGGGAAGCACTTGGGTGTGGGTGTGCGGGGTGGGTGGCGGGGTCTTTCATCACTTAGTAAAATAGAGACTGTTCTTGGAATCAGGCAGAAGGGAGAAATAGCTTAATTGTGCATGGTGCTTCAGTTAAAGACTACTCAGCCAATGCCCCTCTTATTCCCCATTTAAAACCCTTTATGACTTGTGATTCAACTGTACATTGTACTCTTCAGGTGTGTTTAATTTCTGATTGGTGGGGCACAGAAGTCACTTTCCAAACAAACTGACAGGATTTTAACATTTCAATTTACACTTTAAAGCACCGTCTTGTTACATTTGACTTCATGACTTATTAGTGGTAATTGGGCCGAGCTCAGGTTTGTACTGCAGGTAACCCTTCTCTGTCTAGGTTAAGAAGCTATCTAGTTAATTCTGGTTAGACATGAGCCAGTGTCATCATAGAATGCCATGTCATATATGCTTTGAGGTACAGGGTGAATGACAGGGTACTTGTCTGCTTTTCTGCCACTGAGGGCCACAAGTAGTAATGTGTGAATTGGGGCTGAATGTGTGAACTGATTCAATATGGAAGTCTGAGCAATGGCTCTGTCTGAGATAGCCCATTCCACTCATGCAAGTTATCAAGTGCTGACCAAACATGTGTAAACTAGCCTTAGTTCAAATAATTGTTTCTAAGCTGTTGTGCAACCTGTGTACAGTTCTCGAAGGTGTGTGTGTATCTATAAGTGTGTGTGTGTATAAATAAAGTATGATAAAGTATTGATATAGTTCATTTATTTATTATATTCCTATCCCACCATTTTTCCTCCATAAGGAACCCAAGGCAGCATACGTAATCCTCCTCTCCATTTTATCCTCACAACAACGCTGTGAAGTAGGTTGGGCTGAGAATCAGTGACTGGCCCAAAGTTACCCAGTGAGTTTCATGGCTGAGAGGGGACTAGAACTCGGATCTCCCGACTCCCAGTCCAACACTCTAACCACTACGCCACATTGGTTTTAGTTGGGTATATTGGCCAATTTCCTCTGGCTCTGGGTATTTATCTTCCTTTTAGCCAAATGTTTTGAAAAGCTGCCTACCTTTCAAACTGAAGTCATTATGTAGAATGCTTTCTCTAATTGCTCTGTTAAATGTTCTTTTTTCTTTTTTTAAAGAATTGGTCCCATGAATGTTCGCAACCTTCACAGTAATTTGATTTCAGTCTCCCACTAAATGAAACTTTTCTTCTTCTTCTGAGCATTAATATATTAAGGAGCCAATTCAGTGACAAATAGTGTGATACAGAAGTCAGTGGAACTATACTGCTGGAAGGAGGCACTCAGTCCATTTGCTCTTTTGTCCCAAATATTTCCACAAGCCTTTGGCGAAGGTTCCTTATAATCTTGATTCTTTCTTAGTACACTAGAGGTCAGTGTGTAATGATGGGAACTCATGCAAAGGTAGTAAAGTTTCTGTAGATTCTCCACTTGAATCTCAGACCTCAGTCAGAGAATCCTTTATCTATTTTAGCAAATGGTCATAAACTTGCTTTTTATCTATTTGCTTGGTTTATCTATTTTATTGTTTTTATATTTATATTTAGTGTTGTTCCCCGCCTCGATCTAGATGGAGAGGCGGGTTAGAAATGAAATGAAATAAATAAATAAATAATTGTTTGCTGATCAGGAATAGGGTAGGCAACTTTGGGGTAATAGTTTGCATGAGCAGCATAGTAAATTCTTCAGCAGGCTTGCCAAACATTCATGCTACACAGCGGAAGCAGCAGTATTACCCAGTACATGAGTATGCACAGTGCTATTTTGCAGGAGTCATCCTCTGCGTTCGTACTATATAATCCTGACCCATTCGGAAAGGGTTAGACATTCATGTCACTATTATTAGCGCAGACCCCAAACCATTCTTCAAGCCTCAAATGGTTAACCTTTTAAAATCACCAGCTTCACCCCTGAGCTTTGAGGATAGCAGCGTCATACATTCTTTGTTCTTGCATTCATAAGATTCCTCAGAGAGCTTTTCTTGGTTATGTTCCTTAAAATGTGTGCCTCCTTTCTTCCCCACCCCCGCCTGCAAAGAGTTTAGAACCAAGGAAATTGTGTTGGTTGATGACAGGGGTGGTGAACGTCAGGGCTTGGGAGCCAAATCCAACTTAGGGTTGTAGCAGGAATACCAGCCAATCTAGAGGTGGATAACCTGGGTACAGGGGATCTGTGCTCTCGTACCCTCTCATTTGGATTACACATGGGGCTGCCGTTGAAGACAGTCCAGAAATCTCAGCTAGTGCAAAACAGGGCTGCAAGGGTTTTAACTAGGACTAGGCAATTATGGAATGATCTCCCCAATGAGGCCCGCCTGGCTCCAATGTTGCTATCTTTTCAGCACCAGGTCAAGACTTTTCTCTTTTCCCAGGCATTTAGCAGCATGTGATGAGTTTTAATCGATCCCGGATCTGCTTTTTTAGGTTTGGCTGATAGCTCAAAGTTGGTTTTAGATATACGTTGTCTTTGTGAATACTATCTGTGGTATGCTTTTATGGTTTTAAATTTTGTGTATTGTTTTTACTGTTTTAAATCTTTTGTAAACTGCCCAGAGAGCTTCAGCTATGGGCAGTATAGCACTGTAGTAGTAGTAGTAGTAGTAGTAGTAATAATAATAATAATAATAATAATAATAATAATGGGTATTAGGGCTGATGTAATATGTTCAAATCTGGCCTTCCAGTTCATTCCTGGGCTCAATTCAGAGCACTAGTTTTGACCTGTAAAGTTCTACTGGCTTGGGAACTCGTATCTGATGGAATACCACCTGCTATAGGTACCTACCCATGTCCCTAGGTCACCTTTGGAAGTCCTTCTCCATGTGCCTCCTCAGCCAGAGGTTTTGAGGGTGGCTATGAGAGAAAGGTTTTTATCGGTGTTGGACCCCTGACTATGGTACACTCTCCCTGGGAAGCCTGCCTGGTGCCTAATTGTCTGCTTTTTCAGCTCCGGGTCATGTATTTTTTTTTCTCCTAGGATTTGCCTTTTAGTGGTTTTAACTCCTGTTGACTGTTTTAGCTTTTGTAATCTACATCACACTTTTGGATATTAAGCTGGTGCCTGTGTGTTCCAACTTTTTATCTGTACTGTACTTTAATTGTTTGTGGATTTTTACTGTAGTTTGTTGAGTTTTAACTTGTATCGCACCTGTATTCTAGATGGGCTTTGTCTATCAGGTGTATAAGAAATGTAATGAACTTCTGGCTGGCCCTTCCAAGAAGCACAATGTTGGATAAAATCAGGGTTGAGGAATCCCTAAACTCCTGATGTTGAACTCTAGCTCCCATCAGCCACAGCCAGGATTGGCAATACCTGGGGGATGGGATTTGTAGTCTAGCAGTATCTTGGGGATGTCATAGAGTCTTTCTACATGAGGCTTTTATTTTGTACTTGCGATTGCTAGCTCACAGTAGTGGCAGGTCTGTTATATGATGTCGTCATCCTCCAGGGCCTTTCTAGTGCTTTGCAAGCATTATTATGGTTTTCTTCCTAACAAGGAAAGTCTGGTAGTATGTAGAAATGGTGGAATAGGAGCCTTGTGTAATTGCGCAATTTTACTATACCACAGCACTATCTAGTGGATGTATACTGAAACATAAAAAAGACAGAGAAAGGCACCCCCCCCCCCGAAAAAAGCACACGAAGGAATCCAGAAACAAAAACCTCTATAAAGGTGTAGGAAAAAAGTCTCATGAGAAATGCTTCTACATTCCACACCCTTTGGCTAGATGGACCTTTGATCCAGCAGGGTGCCTCTGATATATGTTTGTTTGTTTATGTATTTATTAATTACATTTTGATTCCACCTAATCACCAAAGCTCTCTGGCCCATTCTCAAAACAAAGATACTGTGCACTTATGTGACAGAGCTCAATATTGCAAAAGGGACAGATGGTCAAGAAAAAAAATCATTATGATAAGTAATAGTTGCTGGTGAAACTTCTAGGAAGAAATGATTTATGTTATCACTTGGTTGCACTGTAAAATAAGCCCACTGAGTCTTGTAGGTTGTCTGCTGTGGCCTAGCAAGTTGATTTGATCCTCTCATGAGGGCTTCAGGTCCATAGAGGATTGGACGGCTGTTCCTCTTCTGATTTGTATCCTGCTGATCCTTGTAGCTATTCAAAGTTTTTGCTGAAGCTTGCTTCACTATCTTATATATACTGAAAACCCATTGGTGGAGTCATTTTCATGGCCGCCAAGTACAGATCTTTCTGTTTGCCCACCTGGCCTGCACCAGTAATGGTTTGTCTGCACATAAAATGGTCTCTTGCTCCCCCGCTAAAATGCCTGGGTATTGAATGTCAGGGCACCACCTTTCAACCTGACAAGTTTGCTACACACAGCCACTAAATGTGTTCTCCAAATAGATCCATTGAACCAGTGCATCCTTGACCTGGGTCTGCTCTACTGGCAGTTTGAGGAGGTAGAAAAGCAGGTCTTGCAAGTTGCTTTTGGAGATACCTTCTGATTAAAGAATTTTGAACGGAACAATAATTCACCACAAATATTGGAGATTCCCACTCTTCCCCAGTGGCTGACACTCCTCTTCAGAAGACTTCTACACTTGCAATGGGAGTTTCTGTTCCTCCCCTCCCTTCTGCAGCTTCCTGCATGCCCACAAATCTATTCCACCAAATCTCCTTTTGAGTAGATCTTGGGAACATGGGGCAGGGGGCAGGGGCTGCAGGAGAGACGGGAAATTCCAACAGTGGTGTCCATTTTGGTGGTGGAAGGACACAGTTGGATCCAACCTATAATTTCTGCTTTGATGGTGTATGTTGGTAACAGTTTTTAACACATTGGTCATTGATTCATCCCACACACTCACCCAGTTTGTATGACACATGACTTCACTGTTAGAGTGACTCCGTTCACACATCACATTATAACTTAATAAACTAGGATGTGAGTAAGCCACATGCTAACACATGTAGCCCATTTGCTCTTGCTTCACAATCAGGTAAAATTACCTGGAAGGGGATAGCTACTTATTACATTAAAACTCAAGATTATGATTTAGTGAGCCCAAACAAGCCAGAATTCATAAACCTGGTTTAATACTCACTCATAAATCCTGGCTTGTTTGGGTGCACTAAGCTATAATCCTGGGTTTTAATGTAACAAATTATATCCTCTTCCTGGTTAGTTTACCTTCTCTTATAAAAGAAGGGTGATGTGGGCTGTGTGAACTAGCATTCTGCTTATTCACATCCTGGTTTATTACACCATTTTTTTTTAGCTTAAAATGATGTAGGAACATAGCCACTGTATTGGGTTAGATGCTACATCTAGATGAACAAGCTACTGGATGCTTTTACACACTGCACTAGTGTTTTTCATATTCCCAAGGGGCAGTTCATATAGAACTCTCATAGTGCATTTATGGGCTGTTTACCATGACCACAACTGATTCAGCTGTGCTCTAGGTTAGTCTGATATTGCAAAGGTGAGTCTGGTTAGACCAGTAAATGTTGAGGTAGGCCTTAAATTTAACCAAGCAATGATGATTACAGTGGCTTGATGCTCCTTGTAATCTTAGCTGTGCTTTTTATTTCTTCCAGGGAAAAGTGCCTTCAAACTGAAGATCTCTACTAAACATCGGTGCTGGCAACCTGTCTTCCTGTGTAGTCATGGACAGTTATTAATGTAAGCAGTGCCTAATGAATGTTTCTTTCAAACAAAACAACAACCCAAGCTAATTTTTAGCTTGGGACATTGCCCATAGTTTTTATTCCTCTGTATAACAAGCAGTTTCATTGCACTGTTATTTTAACTTCCATTTGGCACTCTAAAGATCACCCTGCCTGTCACCTCACAACCATGACAACCCTACCTGCAAGCGACCTACTACTTGTGAGTCCAACAACCTTATGGATTTCCCCCCAGGTTACTCATGGACCAGTATAGGGTGTCAGAGGTGCCATGTGGCTTGCAGGGTGTTTAAATTCACATGGCAGAGAGAGATGCACTATATTGTCCGAGAATAAAAACTCGGATTTTGTCATGCTCTTCTGGTTTATGTGCTAAAGACGAAATGGCTTGTGCATACTTTCTCTTGATCTGAACACTTAATGTTTAAAGGTGAAATGTTTCTGGTATTGTATTATATGTATGTTTAACTGTGAGTTTTATGTTTTGGCATGCAAACTACTTAGAGATTTTACTATATTAAGCATATGATGATGAAGAGGAGGATGCTAGTACTAGCAGTAACGTTTATGTTCTCACTGCCTGACTTGCCTTTATCATAATCCGAGTCTTCGCTCCACGAACAGACGTGTGCACCACACAGCACACTGTCTTCAGTGACAATTGGTGTATGTATATGTGGTGTGCACATATTCTGGTGCAACTGGGATGATAGATCATCTTTTAAAATTTTCTTAGAACCTGTGCAGCTTCTAGCCTGTCGCACCTCATCTTGGCAGCTGAGTTTGTGAGCTCCATTCAGCTTGTTTAGAAGAAGTGAAGCCCAGCCTAGATCTGAGAATGCAAGAAGAGCTCTACACAATAGCATAATTTATTTTATTAATTTATTTATTGCATCTTTATACCACTCAATAGCTGAAGCTCTCTGGGCGGTTTACAAAAATTAAAACCATGACAAGTATTCAAAATATAAAACAACAGTATAAAAACAAAGCATAAAAATACAATATAAGAGCACAAGCAGGATAAAACCAAGCAGCAATGCAAAAATTAATACAGATTTAAAATACAAATTTAAAACAGCAAAGTTAAAAATTAAACTGATAAACTATTAAAATACTGAAAAAATAAAAAGGTCTTCACCTGGCGTCTAAAAGAGTATAATGTAGGTGCGAGGCAAACCTCTCTAGGCAGCTCATTCCACAGCCGGGGTGCCACAGCCGAGAAGGCCCTCCTCCTGGTAGCCACCTGCCTCGCTTCCTTTGGCAGGGGCTCACAGAGAAGGCCCCTGAATATGATCTTAGGGTCCAGGCAGGTACATATGGGAGGAGGTGTTCCTTCCGATAACCTGGCCCCAAGCCGTTTAGGGCTTTGTATGTTAATACCACCACTTTGAATCGGGCCTGGCCCGGAATCTAGGGAAGGATTAATCACAGCCCTGCTTCAAATGGTGTTGGTTCTGTGATTATGCAAAGTGTACTGCGAGCTGAAATTATGCAAGATTCCTTTTATGTCAAAAGATATGTCCTAATTCAGCTGTCTGAACTTGGTGAGCAGAAAACTCAAATGCCAGCTTTAGTTTAGTTTCCCTTTCCAGAGGTCTTCAGGACTCTGCCCCTTTCATGCAGAAAAATAAGTCACTTCTCTGCAGTAAAAATAAAGCACATGGTTTCTCATTCAGCCATTGTTTGGGCAGGGGGGAAGGAGAGAGAGGGAGAGAGAACACCTTCCTGCGCATTTTAAACAAACAAAAAAAATCCTCTGAGATTTTTACCCACTTAGATTTATTTGTAGATCTATTTACTTACTCTATTTTTTAAAAAAACACATAATAACCAACGTTTCTATGCAATGTATAATACATTAAAAACATAAAATACAGACATCAAAGCAAAAAATAAAACAGTCCAGAATAAAACCAAGACAAACCCAGCAGCAATGAATAAAGCATCTCAGCTATTTCTATTATTGCTCTATTATTGTTTTCCTCTGTCTGAAAAAGTCTGCATTTCCGTTTGGCATTATTCTGCTATTTAACTCAGAGCTGCTCAGAGAAGCTGCATGAGATTGTCTTAGCCAAAGGAACAAAAGGTTATCCAATAACCATTGGCTGCATGCCAAGTGTAGGAAGCCTTTGTTTTGAGGAAGAAAAATGTGTGCTGAATCTTGGCCCAGATGGGCCCTGTGTTTATACCCTTGGCATGGAGTGGAGAGGCAAAACCTGCACTCAGTTGGCCAGTCACAGCGCGAGGCTTCCTTAGCAGGCAGCGTGACCACCAAGCATGTTCCAGGCTGAGCAGCCATTGGCCACACCACTGTGCCTTCTTTACACATCCCATCTTTAGTTCTCTATGGCTGGTGGCCTGCATTCAGTGTTGATGGGACATACCATGCTGTCGTCAAGTCTTCTGGCAATTCTTATGGATGTGCCTCGCACTTTTGGGCAGCAAAGGATTAAGTCCAGCAGTGGTTAGTTGTTGCTGACTGTGATGAAAAGTGAAAGAGGGCTCTCTGACCCAAAGTAATCTGCCCCCTCCTAACAGAGAACATGCTTTAGTTCTTGGATTGCTGGCCTTAAGTCTCTAGTCACAAAAGCGTAATGCAGTTTGCAGTATAGTTTGTCTGTAAACCCAGTACCAGGAACAGATTATCCTCAAGTCTCATACGAATCTCTGATTTCGTTTGGTACTAGACCAAATGAAATCAGAAATGTTGTTGTTTTGTGTTTGTGTGTAAATTAGAGGAAAAACTGAAGAATTCCATGGTAAATGTCTTGTTATTCAGTAATGTTGCTTGAACAAGTTCTCTTTGAATTCTGGCTTCCAGTGTTCTTGGACAACCTCTCTTTTGATAGCCTGCTTCCCCTCTCTTTGTCCTTCCTTCTTTCCTTCCTGTTCTCTCCACCCACTGCTGAAATGTAAATAGCAATCACCCTGGGGCAGGGAGCTGGGTTTGTTTTGGGTTTGTTTGTTTTTTTGCTTACAATTTTCTGTAAAGCACAACATCGCATACAGAGCCAGTTCACATATCGTGAAGGAGAGAGATCAAGCAAGCATGCTGGCTTCCACCAATCCACTCCCGCTGAGCTAAGCGACCCTGGGACACCCCATCTCTGCATTGTTGTCTGTGACATCCAAACCCAGAATTGTGGGTTGTTGGGGCAGAGACAACCCACAGTTAGAACACATGGTTTGTTTACGGGTTCTAACTCTGGGTGGTCTCACCCTCAACAACCCACAATTCTGGGTCTGGATGTCACAGACAACAATGCAGAGATGGAGCGCCCCTAAGTTATTTACATACACCTGGCTGCAGCCCAAGTGATCAAGTGGTGAGAGCCAGCATGATCACATGCCCTGCTTCCTTCACAACAACTCAAGCTTCAAACAACCCTGGGTTGTTGGGCTTCTTTAAACAAGCGATTTATAGCATGCTCATGACTGGCCACTCACGGAAGTTAGTGGGTCATTTTGATGATATCGTGAGCCTCTTGCATGTCTCCTGCTCCTTTCCTCCATTATTCTATTTAAAAATAAACCTCAGAAAACCTGATTCTTCTGAAATATGTTGAGATTTCCTGCCATTTGCAGTCACAGTTGTGCTATAAAATGCCCACTAGAGGGTGCTGCCTCATTGAACTTTATGGGCTGGGAGGTTTTGTATTACCGGTCACTTGGTCACTGCTCTCTTCCCATGTAATTCAGCTCATTTCAAATGCGGAAGAGAAGCAGGAAGCAGAGCAATGATAAGGAAACATGATTTCCCTTTAATCTAAAGGGCTTCGTTGTGATGTGCGAACAGAGTAGTCCTATAAAAATGTATTTATTAAATTTAAGGAATTATTGCTGGTGAGAAGGACTCCCCACTTGCTATGACAAATGAGAGTACTACTCCTGTGACTCCATTCATTGGCTTTCTGCTGGCAAAAGATAGAGCTCCCAGCAGAAGTAATCATTGCAAATGTGTTGAGTAGCAGCCCAGTCTCCTCCACTTTATTTGGAACGAAACGATGTTGCAGTTGGTCTTGTCATAGGACAGATAAAGGAAGGCAGCATTTCGTTCCCTGATCATGTAGCCTCCAAGAATAGATATGAACTGATGACTGTTTGGGCTAATGAGGTGCACTTGATTGGCACTAGAAATCTGAGTTGCATATGAATAACCACAAATCATTCCACCTCCTGCATTTCACTTATTATGAATGGAGAATCTTAACATCCTGTAAGGAGCTTTTTCCTAGTTGCATTATCCAGTAAGAACGCTAGTGTTGAGTTTCAAGAGTTTCCTGTGCAGCGTACAGTGTCAAGTTTGCTTATGTACCGGCTATGGGGTGCTTTGTAGTTGTTTGTCTCCTTTTAAGAGTTGTCCAAGAAGGCCTTGTTGTTAGTGGTTGTTTGAGAGAATTGACTGCGCATAATCGAATAGATAACGCGCCTCAACTCCTGATTTGCGCTCCGCTCATGTAGAGGTAAAAATTTTAATGAAAGAGCTTTAAACCTCTCGTGTAGAGGCAGCCAGAGAGAGAGAGAGAGAGAGAGAGAGAGAGAGAGAAAAGTCTAAGGCATCCACACACTTCATTGCTGAGCAGGGACTGAAGCTAAGTCTCTGAGGCATGCTGGCTGGAGATTATGGGAACTTCAGTCTATATCTGGAGAGCAATGGGTTGGGGAAGGCTGCTTTATCTATTACACCAAACATTCTCAAGGGCAGTTTTATTATGGCTTCATGTGCTCTAGTGCTGAGCCCCACATGGAGAACTGGTATTGGGTCTGGCTCTGGCTCTGGGTCTGGGCCCAAACTCAAACTGAGCCCCTGTGATGCCCTATTATGAAGTACTTCCTGTGCAAGTCCTAGCATCAAACCACAGTGTGAGTAGGGAGAGAATGGCAACCCGCCCACATCTTGGAGTGACTGTGCATATATTCCTACTCCCTAGGGAGTGGGAGCCTGTTTTCTCAAAACACTTTGTGTTAAGGAAGAGATTTGGTCCATCGGAAAGAAACAGCTTTAAAGATAGCTTTTGGCAATGGAAGTTTGAACTTTAAGTTCTCCCGGTGCGAGTCACAATCCGGGCAGGCCAAAAATGTCTCTCTGGGTCATTTCAAGCTCTCAGGGAAACTTGAATATGCTAAATAGAATTGTTTGTGAATGAGCCAATAGCAATGGCTAGGCAGGCAGGGTATGGGCAATGTGTGCGTTTTTCCCACAAGTGGGAGGAGGGGGTGAGTGAGCCAGAAGATATAAGCTCAAACAAAGCTAAGCTGTGTCTCTGAATCGTTCACATACACTGGATAAGTGAGGCCAGAGAGAGAGAGAGAGAGAAAGAGAGAGAGAGAGAGAGAGAGAGAAGTAGCGTCATGATTCTAACAATGGAAACTGGTATGGTTTTATTTTTTTGGTGTGGGAGACAGCAAAGCAAGAAATGTGCATGTTTAGAATTATTATATTCTTTAAAGAACTGTGCTGTCTATTTATGGGTTCTTATTGAGTGTGCACCTTGTCATGTACACTCTTTCAGTGGAGTCTAATTCTCTCTGAAGAAGAGAGCACACTATGGGAAAATACGTCCCTTCGTATCAGCTACTCAGATTGGTATCAAGGGCACTTTAGAAACGGGAGGCGTAATGAACATGGGAGGAGCTGAGGAATCGGAAGGGGCAATCTTTCATTTCAGGACAAGCCATGGCATTTATCCATTGTAGAGAGTCATCGGTGCTTAATATTGAGATATGTCAAGGAAGAAAGCCTGTGGCAAAAAGCAAAGCTCAACAACATAAACTGAAGCCTTGTGGCATTTGCAGAGTCCTTTGCCATCTGTACTTTTTGTGTGACTAGCAACAATGTCCTTTGTTTTTATGCTTCGTCAGTTCTTCACTTTTGGAATGGGAGAAGACCCTGAAATGTTTTTCTTGGTTTGCTGAAGAATTTCAGTTGTGCTGTGCAAAGCTGGTAGTATAAGCTTTAAATAGGAGTTTGTTTGTTACTGGTACAGTCTGTTTTGGTAAAATGGACATGAAGCATTCAAGGAACGGCTGGTTCTTGCACTCCAACTATGTAGAAAGGGATGTTTTTGAGGTTGTATTAGTACTGACTGTTTTGGCTGTGGTGGGTTCACCCTAAACACAATGCTCAGTTTTAATGTACATGTTTTGTTTCCTAGTCTTGGAATAGATCTGAGCTGGAAATCCCAATATGTTCATTGGAGGTTACTCCAAAGTAAATCAGTATAGGATTGTACTTCTAAGTACACTTACTAGAGAGCCAGTGTGGTGTAATGGCTAAAGTGTTGGACTGGGAGTCGGGAGATCTGGGTTCTAGTCCCCACTCAGCCATGGATACCCACTGGGTGACTTAGGGCTAGTCACAGACTCTCAGCCCAACCTACCTCACAGGGTTGTTGTTGTGAGGATAAAATGGAAAAGAGGAGGAGAATTAAGTACACCGCCTTGGGTTCCTTGGAGGAAAAAAGGTGGGATATAAATGCAATAAATAAATAATTCCCAATGAGATTTACTTTTGAGTAAACATGTTTAGGATTGCAGTGTTAACAGGTGTAACCAATTTCCATCTCCCCAGGGAAACCTGGGAACTGTAGTTTGGGTGGGTGTGTTGGTATTGGGGTGGGGGGTAATGTTATCTGTCAGCAGCCTCCTCAAGATTGTTTAATGGTAGCCATCACTGTTATGAAAGATGCGTTCAGTAAAGACATGCCTTGCATTGTACCTAGACTTGCCATGGAAAACAGAAGATTAACTTTAAATACAAGTGTGACACAGTGATGTTTTCCAAAAGAGTACAGTAATTAAGGGGATTCTAGCATCCTAACAATCTGTGTCAACTACAAGAGGACAGCGGTAGCATGACCCTGTCATTTATGTAGAGTTTGAAGATGTCCATTACCTGCAAATAGCTGTCTTATCCTGTGAAAAACTCAGGTTAACTACAAGTGGTTCCAGAAATGGAACTTGTTCCCAGGAAGCTGAATACTATTTATAAACCATAAATTGGAAACAATATTTTCTTGTATGTAGTTATTTACTATACCTTTAAACCACCCAATACCCGAATTTCCCTGGGTGTGTACAATAGATATAATGTATTGTTATCCTGTTTGCATTTATTATATATAGCTTGCAGGTGCTAGCTGACTTTTTTGTTTAGACACATTTGAATTATTGCTACTGATTTCCTGCCATTTGTCTGGCTTCAAAAGCATGCTTATTGCTATGTAAGATGTAGAATTCATGTGATTGATGGCCAAAGAGATGGCTGCATTTGACCCATGTCATTAAGGGCACAATCCTATTGCGATGTTCATAAGCCTCCGAACTTGGAGGCTTACGATCATCCTATGCAGGGTGGGTGCAGAGGTGATCTTTGGCTCCCTATCTTCCTGCCCTGCATTTTTGCTAGAGGGACTTTTTGCCCATTTAGAGAAGCACCTTAAAAAGGGAGGGGTAGAGGCATCAGGACAGCTCATATCCCAGCTTCTTCAGTCTCCTCTCCCTGTCCCTTCCCCTCTCCGAGGTCATGTTCCCAACTTCGGAGAAGCAGCCATCATGTTTCTGTCCATCCTGGCTGCAAGTAGGAGGAGAGTTGGGAGCTCTGTTTTCTAGCTTAGATCTCAGAATCCAAACTATCCTATGGCCCCTCAGACCCTGTCTAGGGACCATAGGATCATTTCCTAAGTTGAGTGGACACAGCACAAAAGCAGTGGTGGTGGACCATTTTCAGAAAATGCATCATTGTTGAGTTTTGGTTTCTGCAACCATCTATTGTAGAAGGAGAATAAAGATGAACATTGCTTGAGAACATTGCCAGAAATCATGTCTGGACCCGACAAGAATTCACTATTGCCTGATGCCTGTGATGAAGACCTTCATAGTAGCTGTTTAATATCCAGGAATAAGAGAATACAGTCTTGTGAGTGGCACTTTGGAAGAGCTCCAGGCTCCCATGCTGTCCCAGTATATTCTTTCAGCAGGCAACACAGCTTCCCTCCTCTACGCACTCAGTTAACGGCCTGCCCACCAATCAGCAGGCAAGGGGTGTGGTGTCTATTGACCACTTCCTATACGCCTGACTTTCAGTAACAGTATTAGAATCTCTAAACCTGGCTGTTCCTGAGTAGCTTTAGAAGACAGCAAATATCCCCTGCTGACTGGCATCCACCCACCCATATATATATATTTTTAAGAGCACCTTGCGCACAGCAGTTGAGCTTTATAAACCGGGAAGTCCTAAACTGGGTGGTATCCAGTGTGACACCACCGCTATTACGCTCGCATAAACAACCTCTAGTGCAATGCCAACAGCACTTGCTGGCATAACGGGTTTTCTCGGGAAATCTGTCGTGCCAGCGGGCACTATTGGCCTTGTTCTAGAGGTTGTTTACACTAAAGCAAAGTAATTTATGTTAGTAGTAGTGTTGCATTGGATACTGCCTAGGGAATCTAAAACTAGATCTCCAGAATCTCAGTTCTATGCACTTTAGCTCCTTGGGATGACTGAAGATGCTTCATACTTCCAAGGGTCGATTTGAAGGACTGTAGAAACCTGAGACACAATCAGTGTGCATGTGAAGAGTTTCCCAATATGAATGACATGGAGAACCCCCTGGCCCCCTGTGACAGAACTCTGTGAAGCTTTGGGACACACCAATCATATGAAACATTGTATTCCCTCTAACTTCCTTGATTTCAGCCTAGTTTGCCATATCCTTTGAAGTAAGGAATTTTTTTTATACTGATGGTTTTTTTCAAACCATTATTCCTTTATTTTTTTTTTGTGGTTGCTCTAGTGTTGATATGTTTAATATGCTGCACTGTAGTGCCTTTATAAGGAGCAAACAGCAATCTGCCAAGGTCTTCTATTGTGACAGGAGCTCTAAATTACAATGCTGATTTTTACTGGGACAAACATATTTGTCCAATGCCTTGAGGATCTACAAACAGGTGCTGTTGGCATTTTATCTTAAATGTTGGCATTTTATCTTAAACATGAGTGCATCAAGGCTTTTTATAGCTTTCTCAGCAAACATATTCTTCCCCCTTTAACTCCACATAGTAATTAACAATGATTATATTTAAATTTTACAACTGTATCTCTCAGTACTTATCACCTTGTTTCCCATAATATAATTTACTTGTAGAGTGTGAAGTGGCAAGGACAGCCTGTCCTGTGAATTGGGTAACAGTATCAAATTATTAACTTACTAAAATGATTATGACCTTACTGTGCATCTTTTTTTCTTTGCTAGAAGTATCTTCCTCTTTCCTTTCACCCTGTCACTCCAAGGCTTTCCTCTTCCATATGACTGACTGTTTTTTCTTTCCTTTGGGGTTTTATTTTTGCATGCCTTTTGTTTTCTTCGGAAAATTCAGAAAATTTGAAAAGTAGAATTGAAAATTTTGACAGTGGAATAGGATTTGAAGGAGCTGCAGGCCGGGCCTGTTGTAACAGCTGAACTGATCCTTCTGCATTTCAAGAGCTATTTATGGTAGATTAGCTGGCATCAAAGCTCCACTGTTCAGCCCATAAAAGGTTGGTCCTGTGTGAAGTTACCACACTGCATTTGGCTTAGTCCTCTAAGGCTGAAGAGTCTATAGTTGTCTGTGAAGGAATTCCAATGATGGATCGAAATGCTGAACCGAGGAATTGTTCTCTTGCGGATTTCAGGTGTTGGAGAACATTTAAAGGGATTTTTTTGCTAGTAAGGCTTTGGTCCAGTCTTTCAGTCCCTGGAATATAGCTTTTGCATATACATACGCTGCTGGTGCGCGCGCGCGCACACACACACACACACTCTGTTGGAAAGCACCGTTCTAAATTCATTCGGCTCTGAATCATCCTGGCCACAGATGTACTTGTGAAGCCTGCATGCTAGTAACTTGTGTGATGTGTCACTCATGTTTTCTTAGTACCTGAATGGTTTGTTTTGGAGATATTTTTTTAGCTGAAGCAAAGAGCCTCTTCTGCAGCCTAGCTTCTACTGTTGGATAAAATAAGTAGGACAGATTTTTTTATTATTATTATTGTGTGAAAACTTTGTTTTCCCCTGCACTAAAAAACCCAGACGAGGATTAAAAACACACTCACACTCACACACACGCGCACACACACGCACACACACCAACCGCAGGACTTTGAAGTAAGTAACATATCTTTTCCTAAAATGTTTGAGTGCAAAACCTTTCAAAGCCAGTTGCTTGAGAATGTTTGAGGCTTTGTCAGGTTGAAATGCAAGTGAGTTTTTTTTCCTTCTGGAGCCTGTGCATGTTAGTCATTGAAGGCATTTTACATCGCTTTTCTTATTTTTGCCTATGGGGTGAGTTAATTTCACTGTAGATGGAAAGTTTGCCAATTAATGTCTTCTTGTGTGAAGTGTGTGAAAATTAAATGCAAATGGTTTGGCTTGTACTACCTGTGTGATACACCAGAGTACAAATGCTATGGAAAATATTTCCTGTATAATGGGACATCTTACAGTGTTTACTGAATGGTATAAAAGCTGTTTTCGAACTGCAAAGTAAGTTCTGCTAGTTTAATGTTAGGCCACTTCTCATGTTCTGTCTATGCTTAATCTTTTTCTTTTTCTTTTTTTAAACTTTTAAAATTATTTTTGAATTGACAACTGGATGTACTGGCACTTCTTTTCACAAAATTAAGGATCAGCATCCGTTTGGGGAGTTAATAATTTTGGAAAATAAAATCCCTGTATCTTCTATGGAATAAAATCCTTAATACACCACAGGATGGTTTCCTAGTCATTGTTGTCCACAACCTAGTCTTACCACCTTTTCTAGGGCGTGGGGGAAGGAGGATCATTGCCTATATTCACTTAAATGCAATATATTATTAACCTATGCTAATTTGCTTATTGTAGTAGCTAAAAATGAGCTCAACAACAAGCCCACTAGATTGCCTTAGGCAATCTATTATTATCTTATCTTCAGCTCTGTCCACAGACCTTGCAATATGGTGGTAATACTGGCCTACCTTGCAGGGCTGTTGTACAGATGTGAAGCACTTCAAACATTTCAAATGTACTCTAGAAATACTAAGTATTATTCAATGTGTGCAAATTGCCTATTGTCACAAAGTGATACCAGTTTTTAAACGTATTAACTGGATGGGAAATGAAAACGGGCCTTAGAAAAGGAAAAGGCTAGTCAATGCGACAGTCTCCTTGTAAGCAAGGGAATGACATTCCTGAGCAGAAACTGTATTGTGAAGATGAGGAAAGTGAGGCAAAGAGAATGTAGAATTTGGGCAGTTTCTTTTAGGGATCTTGCATGTCAGTACTATATTTAATATGCATCAGTAGAGCCTTCACTTTCATAAATAAAAGCAGATTTGATCACATTAAAACAATCCACACAAGTTCATTTAGTGAGGAACATTACACATGAGGAAAACAACTTCCCTGGCAGTCATGTGCCCTTGACATACATGCCTACTAGCATGAAAAACAAAGAGAACCATGCTGGTCCCTGAATAGAATATCCAAGGCAATTCATTTACTCGGACCACCCAAAACACCACAAGTTTTCAATTCCTACAGAACTCTTCATCATGCTAAATGGTATCAGAGGCAGGGGACAGGGAAAGAAATTGAAATGTTAAAAAGTTAGGCCAGATCTTGTAGCCACGAGATTTGCAGTGTAGATTCATTGTCAAAATGATGAGTGCAGGTATCAGATAACAGGCCTGTTCAGACGACATAACAAGCCATGATTAAGCTGCTAACTCTTTTGCAGCAAATGCTTAGTGAATGTGTTTAAACCGTGGTTATGTAGCCACCAGGGTTAGGAATGGTTCACATGACACTAAGACCCTGTTCAGATGACACGCTAAGCCACGGTGGTTAAGCATTTTGAGATAAACATTATCGCTTAGTATGTCATGTGAACTGTGACTTAGCGTGTTGGATGAACCATGTTAGCTACATAAGAACATAAGAAGTGCCATGCTGGATAGAAGTGCCATGTTGGATCAGACTGAAGGTCCATCTAGTCCAGCTCTCTGTTCACACAGTGGTCAACCAGCTGTCGGCCAGGGACCAACAAAGCAGGACACGATGCAACAGCACCCTCCCACCCATGTTCCCCAGCACTTGGTGCATGCAGGCTCACTGCTTTGGATACTGGAGGTACCACATAGCCATTAGGGCTAGTAGTCATTGATAGCCTTCTCCTCCAGGAATTTATTTAACCCCCTTTTAAAGCCATCCAAATTGGTGGTCATCAATACATCATGTGGTAGTGAATTCTATAGTTTAACTATGCACTGTGTGAAGAAGTACTTAAACTATGGTTTAAACACGCTCCCTAACCATTTGCTGCAAAAGGGTTAGTGGCTCAACCATGACTTAGTCCTGCTAAGTCATGGTTGACTTAGTCAAGCCCTTTGTCATGCTCACACAATGTGCTAAGCCATAACGTTTAGCTCAAAATGCTTAACCACCAAGGCTTAGTGTGTCGTCTGAACAGGGTTAACACCTCATATTCTGGGGCAAAGAAGCAATGGCTGACCCCCATTTCTGGAAACATAAAGGTTGGCTGTAACTCAGCGCTGTCTCTTGCAATGGCCAACACACACAGATCTCTAGTAGCATGAAAGCACCACTTCAGTGGTGTTAATCCCTGTGTGCATGCAAAGGGCATTTTAATTTTACCAGAAACTGTCACTTCATGTCGATAAAGAAATTGCATTGGCTACAACTTTTGCATTCTCTAGTCCAGGAACTTTAAAAAAGGCTTTGTCTATGGACATATGCCCTCTTTCTTACATTGTGGTTCTTAGGTTGACTGGTGTCACTACAGCTGTCATTTTAATATGTGTTTTTTTTTCTTTTGGCCTTGTTTTAATAGTATACTTCTATTCTGATTTATTAAAAGGTAGACCCCCTAGGTAGTCTCTTAATTATCCTGGATCAAGACCATTTGTAAAAGCAACAAGGGTAATCTCTGTGGCCTGTGTAGTGTGTTATGACTGGACAAAGGATACGAGAGGTTAAGTCTTCGTTTCCTCAGGAAATGATCGCTTAACCTGTACAGCAGCCTTTTCCAACCTAGTGTCCTCCAGATGTTTTATACTGAAACTCCCAGAATTCCTGACCATTGGCCATGCTAGCTGGAGCTGATGGAACCTGAAGTCCAAAACATCTGGAATGCACCAGTATGGAGGTTGCTATACTGCACTAATGTATTAGCCCTTCCCAAATACATAGTGCTCTTGTGTAAGATATAGATACTATGAATACGTCCCAAGAACAAAAATTCTATAAATTAAAGTTGTTCTTCCAGGACCAAATAGTAGTTGGCTGTTTTTAAATAGTGGCAAGTAATGATAAAAAGCCCTTCCTCCATGACACATGTCTTCAAAGCGAAAGAAGAAATGGCAATTACTGAACCTGCCAGAGAAAAATAAAAAGCAATTTGTCAAGCATGAGTAATTCTTATCCACCCCCTCCCAGCACGGACTTGTTTCTCTGAGTTTAATCATACATATGGCAGAGACTTGCTCATGGCAGGAATATTCTCAATAACACCCAAAGGAGTTGCAGTGTGTTATACTAATCAAAGAGATACAGTAACAATTAATAGGCCAATAGTAGTGCTAAATCTTTAACCCAGTTTAGGGACGGGGGGAGGGGAATAACACCAGGTCATTCCATCCCACATCCTTTGTAGACCAGTGTATATATGAACAGCATTGAAGTCAAGCATTTGGAATTCCCTTTGCAGGAAAAAAGCAGCTATGTGGTTAGGTATTACTGCAGACTTTCGAAACCACCAGATATGTTAGACTACAAGTCCCATCATTGTCAGCCATTGGGCATGATGGTAGGTGTAGTCTGATGCATCTGGAGGGCACCAGATTTGGGAAAGAAGGCCAGTGTGGTGGGCTCACTCACGTATCACTGGTAATGGCCCAAGATAGAAAAAATGAAATGGTGCACCTCTGACAGTGGTAAAAATATCTAATAATAAACTAAATCAACAATTTGCAATCTTCAGTGGTAGTTCAGTATTTTCCTGATTCTATGAATAGCCTTGCATGATACTGTCAGACCTGGCAACAGGTACAATGCCAGCATGGGAATGTTGCCAGTCCATTGGCCTTTGCCACATGAATTTGGGCATCTGACATTGCCTTGGTAGTATGTCAGGGAGTCAAACTAAACCGTTTTCACACCAGATGGGAACATCTACTTTGATGAGATGGTGGAGAATGCAGTTCATGAACCGTATGTTAAACAGATCCAGGCCACTGAAGGTTCATTCTACCCTGGAAATAAACTTAACTGTGAACAACAGGTCAACATATTTAGGGTCCTACATAGCATGTTCTTTTACTATGCAGTTTTGCTGACTGGGTTTATCATCCAAGTAAAATGGGAAGAACTAAGGAATGTCAGCATTTCTTACATTCTTCTGTAGGATGTATTCTAGTTTGTCTCATTGGTCATCTCTATATATGTAAAGTACTTACAGTTGGTATTAATTATAATTATTGATGAGATACAGCTTTGAGAATGTACCAGTGTAGAAGGATCTCTGACTGCTCAACTTCCAGATGCATTGCTGGTGATGAAGAAAGCTTATCTTAAGTTTCTACATTTCCTCCCTGGGAAAGAGTCTACCCTCTTGTCAGACGGAAGGGCATAATTTCGTCCTCTTATCAGGAGTAGTAGGTAAGCATTTTTAAAGACCCCAAAACCATTTAAACAAATACAATAATCACATGTCTGGATTTGAAAGTTTTTGAATGAAGCGAGAATTTGTTGACGTCTATAACTTGAATGACGAGACTGTGTTCCCGCTGAAATTTGGCATAAGCAAATTAGAATTGGTACTTTTAGCATGATAATATTGCCATACATACAAATATTGATAGGGAAAATAGAGAAGTACAAATTAAAGCTTTACTATGGGACTTGAATAAATATTAGCAGGGCTCACATTCAAGTAGGAATGCCATATTTGCTATATTAAATAATGATACAACTTGAAATTAAAATCAAGAGAACGTATTTAGAGTGCAAATAAGACACAATCACATTTGTTTTACCAAGAACAGGCAGATGAATTGCAGCAGCAAACCCCAACTCCTATCTGAAATTGGGAGACAGCATGAGTTAGAGGCTCATAACCATGAGTGATCCTAGTAACAGGCCGTCACCATTTTGCTACAAACAAATCTTTCCTGACTTGGGTGTCCTCCAGATGTTTTGGCCTACAACTCCCAGCAACCCCAAGTAGAATGACCACTGTTCAGGGGTGATGGGAGTTGTAGTACAGAACATCTGGAGGACACCAGGTTAGAGAAAACTGCTATAAACCTTGTGCCCCACGAGCTGCAAATTAGAGTTGGCAGCCTCACAACCTTAGGTCACGTGGCCTCTAAATCACAGGTAAATCTAGGGCTTCTCAGAACTGAAAAGTTGGTGGCAGGATGCAGTGGGATGCAGTGTGACAAGTACTGTGCTGCATTTATAGATCACAGCCTGCTTTCCTGCATAGTATGAATCTTTTTTAAAGTGTTTTTAAGTCTATATAATGTTTATTAGTTTGAAGAGTGAGCCTATGATATCTGCTATGAGCTTGGAGTATGAAATAACACGATGCAAATTATATCATGGATGCTGTTGGCTGTGCAACTGTTTGGGAAGGTAGAGCAGTCGGTGAATTAATGCTGTTTTCTGGAAATAGAAATTATTTGGCTGCCTCATGAATTATTCAGTTCTGTTCTTTTGATTACAGATGGAAACTTGAAAGTATTTGTGGTGTTACTAAGATGGGTCGTGATATTGAACTTCACAGAATAATGTGTCACAGACTTTATATAGATGCTGCAGTTGTGCCAGTTTTTGACAGGCTTTGAGTCTGTGGATATGTTGTAAGTTGTAACACAGAAAGCTTAGACCTCAAATGCTAACCAATGAAAAAGGCTTGAGACCCTGTGCTCTTCCAAGGGATAGTCTTGAGAATGCTGTTGTTGATTTAACCCAGAAAACATGAAAGAGAGTGAAACAGGAGTAGATAAGCAAACAGCTCTTGTGGGGGGCGGGGGAAGAGCCACTAGACATATTAGCATGTTAAGCATCCTGACATCCAACAGGGGCATTAAGAGGCATGTTATACAGGACTCGGCATTTCAGTGGCTGGAGTTAAATCTGTGCAAGTGACCTGAATGGAGGGACCAGGTGCAGCCTGGTTTCAGATTGATAACATTAAATTGCAATTGCAATGCAGGGAGAAAGATAGTAATCAGCAAATGCAAATGAAAGAACTAAAAGCTGTTTCAGCACTGAATACACTCTGGAATTGTCTCAGCCCCAGGATTTTATGCACATAATACTGCAATATAAGAAGATAGACATGACTCGAGCTTCCACACATACAAATCCACCCTTCTTGTTCCCTTTTGGAGGAGAGGGTTATGGAAAATAGGTGGATCGCACTTGTGAACTTACTCACATTATACCCTCTGTGCACAGGTAGTGAGCACATGAAATCCAATAGAGCACCACAACATCTAGGCAGTTAATGCTTCAAACATCAAGACTTGTTTAGTTGATAATTCTTCCAGTTTACTCAGTGGAGCCCCATTGGCTCAATCAGCAGTGTCTTTGCCTGGAGCATATTAGGGCCAATAAGTTGGATCCAAATTTAGGTGTGTGTAATTGGGCTGGTGGAAATCCTCCTCCTCATGGTAGCACCTCCAGCCATCTGAAAATGTTACACAAAGGGCCAGGGGACCTGGCTGAATGGGGTGAGCTCTTATGTGGAGGCAGTGTGGTGGGGTGGGGAGCAGAACCTCCCAGAATTGGGTGGAGACAGCTTCTGTGAGTGGATCCATTCCATCAGCAAAAAGCAAACCCTGGCTCAAACTCATGAATTGTTGTTTGGAAAAACTTGCACCTGTGGACTGACTTGCAGAATTTTCAGCATCTGTTGCATGGGATTTGCAAATTGGGAAGCAGCAGCACAACATGCCTTGTGTTTTTTTTCTTGTTTACATGTGATTAGTGGACCATTTCCCAGTGCAGAAGGATGTCATTATCTGTTGTCAAGTATGATGGTGCTATAGTTGGAGCAACTCCTGTCAATGAAAAAAAAAGGGTTAAAAAAATATCTTCAAGCCAAATGAGAAGAAAAGATTACCAGTCTATAAATGTTGAGAATTTTGCAGTATTGAATTCTCTTCAGCAGAAGTGTGTCACATTTATTTCCCTACTGTCTTGGTTTGTGTGTACCCTTTCCTTGAAAAGGAAAAGTTAAAATCTGATCTGTTTTAAGAGAACCTTTCATTTCCTTCATGTAAAAAATGTTATTAATATTATTCCAGAACAACTTTCCTTCCACAAATGCTAGAGCAGCATTACTGTACTGTAATGCCAGCCCATTAGGGGGGTCAGTAAATCTTCTGCTTTCACCATGTGCCTGGGGATATGAAAAGAGGAGGTTTGTCAAGCACCTGAGATGGCTGGTAGGGCCACATTCAGTTCAGCAATTCAACTTGCATTGCGAAATGTTGTTGTGATGGTCTTTGTTCCTGGGAAGACAAATACGTATCTGTAACCTTGATAAACGTTTGGAGCATGAATCATCTCCTGGTTTAAACAATGGATTTAGAGTTCGCAGCTAGTGAGAAATGAAAGATGTCTTGTGCTAGAGATTCAAATGAGGGCAAAACTGAATGCTGTCTGATTTCAGATAACTACTTTCACATGTGGTATAAATTACCTTTGGAAGCAAACTGAGACTATCATTGGCTTTGGGTTCGGAAAGAATCTGAGCGACGGACTGTCCCATTTTCTTCTTCCAGGGTGCGTAATTTAAGAAGCATTATAAACACAGATGAAGTGCTTCTGTAATCCTGGCAGTTAAAAAAAGAAAGAAAGAAAGAAAGAAAGAAAGAAAGAAAAGAGATGAGTGTACTTGTAGAGAGAGCCCCACAAATTATAAAATAATCCAAAATGTTTATTTAGACTGAGGTCCATTCCAAAAATTGTATTCAATTTTAACATTCCAAATAGATAAAACTTTAGCCACTGTGTGCACAGAGCAGCAAGATATGGACACTAAGATTTCAATTTTCCTTCTGATTAATTTGGCAAATATAGCATTTATTATCCATCAAGATTATTGCTGCTGCTATTATCCAGCTGCAATCCAGCTGGTAGAATGCAGCTGAAACCTTCTGGCAGCAGCTGGATAATGTCCCTGCATGATTAGGGCACATAGCAGATGCTAGTTTATCTGTCAGTGAAGAGCCAGAGAGTAAAGGCAAACATTTTTTACTTCTGGGATATCTGCTTGTTTTAGATTTCACTCCAATCTAACTCTGAAAACCTCTCATGTAGAAACCCAGCCAGAAAGTAAAGTAAATTATGTTGTTTAACATAATTTAATGTTAAACAAAATGTACATGCAGACATCTGATGTTAGTGCAGAAACATGCAAGCTGTTGACTTAATGCAAAACCGTCTCCAAGTATATCTATGGTTGAAATGAAATAAACCTTTCTTTGGGCTTCTCCGGAAGTTAGCTTTAATAAGGACCAAATAGGGTGGGGTGGAGAACGAAACTGCTAATTTCCCCCCTATTTTTGCTTAGTTTTATTAGCAAAATGGTGAAATAGAGCAATTGCAATTGATGGGGATATTAAAAAGGCGGCAGTCCTGAAAATACTTGGTAGGTGGCAAAAAGCAACCCACCATTGCTAGTGGAGGAGGGGAAAATAAAGAGATGAGACATGTAGGTATGGTGTAAAATTGGGCCACATTTATTCAAATTAGATCTGCAAAGAACTAACTGGGCAGGCAACTAAACTCAGCCAGCAACTAGCTAGGCTGTTATTGGGCAAAAACGTTCTGTTCTTATTGAGTGGCATCAGCTGATCGCTACTGACAGGACTGCCCCTTTTGGGGAGGGGAGGCCTTGCCGTGTCACCTCCTCCAGTGTCGTGAAACACTGGGTGGGTGAAGTGAATTGGCCTCACAGTTAACCTTTATCCCTCCACTGGGCCTGTAAAACCCTCAGCAGGAAGCCCTCAGGGACCACCTGTCACCGTCAGGTGCCTCAGAATGTGCACCATCCCTGAATTCCCTCATCGTGCCCACCCCCACCAGCCACAGGGCAACAACAAGCCTGTGGCTTGGCTGCAGTCCTGAAAATACTGGAAAGGTGGCAAAAAGCAACCCACCACTGCAGACCTTCTTGCCACCAAGGGCTTCAGTAGCTAGTTGTGTTTTGCTCCCCACCAGGCATTTTTAGGCTGAAATCTCATTACATCTCCCTTCAATTTCAGTGGAGATACCATTACACACACTGCACTACCATGTTTTATGTTTTTAAACATAAAGACCAAATTTAGCCTTGCTGGTCTTACTATCTGCTCTCGTGTCCACACCTGCCTCAAAGGAAGCTTCTTGCACTGAGTTGGTCCATTGGCCCATTTTTCCTACTATGTCCTCACTGACTGGCACTGCATCTCCAGGGTTTCAGACCAGAGTTTTTCTTAGTGCTACCTGGAGATGCTGGGGATTGAACCTGGGACATTTTGCAAGCAAAGCAGGTTGTCTACCACAGAGCTATAGCCTCAGTTGCCTGGACTGCCCTGCTCTGCATCTTTGTCAGGTAATTTTTCTCTTGCTCTTCATTTTGATTGCTCAGCCCTTGAGGAGATCACAGAAACATCTCCAGTTTCAGAGAGAAGCTTAGAAATTCACTCTGTTTGAAGATTTTTGAGCGAATGTAAGCTTCTAAGGCTTAAGCCTGCTCTTCTTATGATCTTTGAATTTTCCTCTCTCTCTCTCTCTCTCTCTCTCTCTCTCTCTCTCTCTCTCTCTTCTGAAACTCCAGTTGTTAAATCTGTCAAAACTGCCCCTTTATTGTGCAAAATACTTCTGCTTAGTGCTAGAGTTGAGTAGGAGAGATACATTTAAATCCCTCGCTCAGCCGAATAACTGCTGACAAGTGTGTGTTGTGTGTGTATGCATGCAAAGATCATCTGGAAACTTCCTTTGAGTGCTCCTGGAAGTCTTCATGGAAAAAAGACTTCTGCGATTGGGACATACTCTGAATAAACAAGGCAGCCAGTTGAATGCCTTGGTCTTAGTAAGGAATGAGTAAATCTTCCAATTTTGGGTTCTCTCAGTTTCTCATTTTTCCTATCTTAAAATCAGTTCATCCTGAATGAATTTTTCCAGTCTTAAATTCAGCTTGTCCGAATCTTTGAGGGGAAAGTTTGCATGAAAATTCATACTATTTTGTTTTGTGCATTTTTCCTAATACATGCATTTATGTTCATATTTTTTTCTAATTTACACATTCTATGCAACATTTTTCCTGCTATAATGCATTTTAATGTTATCCTAATTTTTGTGGATTTTCCTGTAATATACAAATTTATGTATGCATGTTTTGATTGAACTCAGTTGCAAAATTCAGCGAACAGCAAATTCTGAAGAATAATGGCGTTTCAATTCATATATTACTTTGAAAGTGAAAAATTAATTACATTTGTATTAAAATGTAAACCAAATGAATCCTCCCACTCTCTAGTCTTAATTGTACCCTCATTCAATCTTAACCACTGTTTCTTCTTTTTCGGCCACTTGAAAGTCCCAATGAACAAGCCAAGTCTAAATAAATATTTAGCAGATTGTACCATTTTTACTGTAAGCACAGAGCCTAGTTTCCTTTTATTACAGCATCAGAAGATTTCATTTTGCACAGAAACAGGCTTGCAGGGAGCTGTGTTTATTTTAAAAGTAAAAAAATGTAATTTTTTAAAAAATATATTATGTTGACAAGAGGAATGGAGACAGCAGCAGCAGCAGCATATGGCTGTGCCTGCTGATGCCAACGGAAGTTGTCATTCATTTTGCCAAGCTGTTGCACATTTGTAGGTGGCCAAATGCCATTGATAAAAACAGCCAGGCACACAGATTGCTTTTATTTTGTTTCCAAATAAAGGCAGAGCTGAATCCGGCCTTGAGAGGACGAATCTCCTTAATTACGGGCTGAATGAAGGTGACTTGCTGGCTATAAGCTCTTGTGTTGTCTTCGTCGTCGTAGTAAATTACAAAACCTAGGAATCTTAATTTTTTTAAAAAAATACCCTCAAGCTACGGGAAAATAAATGATTGCAGCACTCAGTTTTGTAGTCCTTGACATGACCATGCAACAGAGACATTCTTTGGAAAGGTATTTTAAGTGCTGAAGTGAATGTTTGCATTATGGAGGAACTCTAATGTGATAAGGAAGAGTTGGCTCCAAATGAAATGTGGTCTACATTGTGCCTTTGTACTGACCAGAGCATGCCCCATCACTTTGCTGAACAGTCTAAGAAAGCTTCCTCAAGATGCAGCTTAAGGTAAAAGCACTGCAACGTCCAGGTTGTGAAGTTCTTTTTAAAGCAGAATCGTTCTTGAGCAAAGTTGGCTGGTAGGAAAGACCTGCGCTGTTTCAGATCCACTTCACTCAAAACACTTTTCCTGAATTTGTAGAAAGGATGTTTCTTAAGTGGCAATATTATAGCTTTAGGAGCAAGTCACACTGAGTTTAATGGGACTCTTTGGAGTAATATGCATATGTTTTATCCTGAGGCCTTGAGGACCTACTGCCAGCTGGTGTAGACTAGGGGCAGGCAACTTGGTGTCCTCCGACATTTTGGACTACATTTCCCATAATCCTTTACCATTGTTCATGCTGGTTGGGGCTCATGGGAATTATAGTCCAAAACTTTTGGAGGGCACCAGGTTGCTTCACTCTGTTGTAGAAAGTATTGGGCTTGGTCGACCATTGGAGTGACTTGTTATAAAATAATTTAATGTATTTAGCTGTGATGGCATTTCAACTTATCATTAATTTCAGTAATTGGTTCAGAAGATGGAAAATGCTGTCTTTTCTGTTTAATAAGCTGTGGCAGTGCAAAAAATATTTTGCAATTGAAATTTTTCTGATACATAAAGAGGCACAGTCTCCCCTTCTTTCTTTCTCTAAAACAATCCTTAAAAGATCACCAGATGATGTCCAGACATCATCAATAGTACTAAACATTAAAAGAGCTCAGAAAGCAGGGGATTTAGAACTATAAACTATGGCTAAAGTTCAGATGGGGAAATTTACATTGAAAGACCCTAGAGATTAAAAAGCAGCTTGGGAATTTGGCAAAGAGCTTTCCAAAGGGGCTTTCTGCTAGTGAAAAGAGCAATGTTTTCCCCACAGTTGTCCATTTAAAAAGTGCTTGTATCAAATCTCCAAACCACTTTTTGAACTCAGGAGAGTTGAAAGGAAAATCTTGAGGTCTTCCAATCAGAAACGTATAATAGAGGTACTGATGCACAAGAACAACTGCCCCTCTGGATGTTGGCTTATGAATGAGATCATAGCATATTCAAATACATGAACGCATCATAAAGTAAACAAGTCAATGCCTTGCTTATATGAGAAAGCTGCTGAATAAGAGATTTCAGAAGAATTGGAAATTTGTACATGCAAGAATTAGATACCTTTAAACTTACTAGTGTGCTCTATTTGAATAATTAAGTGTCTGGAGCAAAAACACATAAATGGGGTGTATGTTTACAGCCCCCCACCCCCCAGTGTGCTGAAGTTAGACATGTGGATTTTGGGATTTTAGTGACTCAGTCAATGTTCCATTTCTAACCCTGGAACTATGAGGATTGTAGGGTTAAGGGGCAGCCATATGCTATATGAAAGTCTTGGCATGTCACTTACTTGAGAGTCCCATAGAGGACTTTATTATTACATTCCTCTTGGTAAGTTACAACTAATTGAAATAGGTCTTGGCAGAAAAACCAAATTCAAAAGGGATTATTTGCACACATGGTAAATCACTTAAATGTGTTTTATTGTCCAAAGATGAAGATGAAATTGAAGCATCTGTCCAATAACATTATTTGGGTGAGATCATTCCTCTTCAGTCATCCGCTCCAGTTTTTCTTCGTTATTCAGGCTGCTTTATTCAGACTGCTTCACATGCAATTATTTTTCTACACTGAATTGATATCCACGGAAGAACATTTGTAATGTGCGAAACAGCCCTTATATTTCACTATGTTCCAACTGTCCTTACAGTGCACCCTATGCAGATTTATTCAGAAGTAAGTCTTACTAGAAATCGTGTTCACTGATGTTTACTCTCTGGAAAGTATGCATAGGATTGCAACCATAGACATGCTAGCCTTTAAAAAAAAAGATGCTGCAAATAAGCAATGTTGCTGCTCTTTTTGTTGTAACTAAGTTTGTTTTCAGGAAACAATCTTTATATTAAAAGACAAAAAAAATGTTGGTTTCTTTGGAGCACAGTCCTAACTGTAATGGATTGTTGGCTTTCCAGAATCTATCTAAAGATGGACACTGGATCTAATGTAAGCAGGATCCCAGAACACAAACTTAGTGAAACTTAATGAAACTTGGTCGTGTGGGGGATGGTGTTGTTGTTCATTTCATTTTTACCCTCCCTTCCTTCCATAGAATTCAAGCTTGTATACTTATTCCATGGCAGACTCCAGTTCACACACTGATCAGATTCAGAACGGCTTAGCTTCAGCAACATTGCTGCATCATGTGTCTTCAGGATGTTAGACCATAACAGCACAATTGTAGCTTTTTGTGCAGATAGCCACACTCACACATAATGATAAGCGAGGAATCCTGGCTTGTTAAACCACAATGTGAACTAGTGGTGTGCTTGTGAACACAGCTTGTTCACTTCTCCCTTCACACAAACAGTTATATAAACGAGATGGGGATAGTTTAGCATCGTGCCTGAACCAGGGTGTGTTGTTTGTTGTGGCCAAACAAGCCAGGATTATAAACTAGTTTTAAACTAGTGTTTTTTGTTTATGAAACCTGGCTTAGTTGGGTGCAGTAAATGGTAATCCTAGGTTTGGATATCATGCTAAGCTATCCCCGCCTTGGAAAAAGGCGGGATATAAATGAATGAATGAATAAATAAATAAATATAATTTGTTTAGCTGCTCATGCAAGTGAAAGAAGCAAAACAGGAGCAAATGGGCTGGGTGCAATAACTTAATAAACCAGGGCTCCTGGCTTTCTCATAGGCAAGAAAGTGGCCAGTGTGTTGCCTATGACCTGAAGATTTACATGGTGAAGGTAAATAAGCCCCTATTAATCAAGCCTTACCACTGAGCTTCTTCTGGATTGCTTCCAGGTAGGTTGTTCAAGAAACAAAAGTCATTATGAAGAGAAAAAGAAATAGATTTTCCATATGATAGTTTTGCAAATGTGTTACTAGTTCAGCCCAAAATGTTATCTGGAGTTCCACTGGCATAGGAATTCCATAGGAAGGAGGCCACTGTACTAAAAGCTCTTCTTCTGGTGGACTCCACTCAGACCATAGGTTCATGTGGAACTACCAGGATTTTATGATGGTGGTTCCACTTACTTTCCCCAAAGTAAGAGGTGTGTATAAGTCAAAGTAGAGAGAATGGCTCAGTTCGGACAACATATTAAGCAACGGAGGGGTAAATAACGTACTGACCGTGCGTTAGGCAGGAGGAGCTCCACAGACGACACACTGCAGCCGGCGCTGCTCGGAACGGGCAAACGCCCCGACTGCAAGGAACTTGCGGCGGCCATTTTGGTTGTAGCCTGTCCTCCATGTGTCCCCCAGCCGTATCCCAACGTGCACCGTGAGTTCTGCCGGCTGCATAGAGCGGCTGGGTTTTTTTGGCTGCTCTAGACAGCAGAACTCTATTCTGAAACGGAATAGTCCACGGAGAGAGGGGGGGCTGAATTCGGACGACACTTTAAACAATGGGGCTTCGGGCTAAACAAAGGGCAAGCCCGTTGTTTCGCTCCGTTGTTTAAAGTGCCTGATTAACGTTCTGTCAGTTGCGTGTGCGTTGTGTGCTGCCCTCCAGACGACACGATAAGCAACACAACTGACGATTGTTCCTCCCCTCCTCCGTTGCCTAATGTGTCGTTCGAACTGAGCCTATGTGTGTTTTCAACACATCTGGCATTTGTAGTTATTCATTTGGTGGGATCTTTATGGACAATTACTCTGCATTTTGATCCTCATCTGTGACCTGTTTGAAATAGTAGCCTAATGGTGGCAGAGTGCAATGCAAAATTCTAGTTGTCAAATGTAATCAGCTGAACTCCCTTCGGACTGGTCAGGTCACCTGAAAAAAGTATATAATCTGAACTCCCTGTTTCATTTTATTTGGCTAATTGATAGTTTCGTGGGGTCAAAGCACAAAGTTTGTATTGGTAGTTTTGCAGCTAAACTTCCTTTTTATAGCATGCTTTGACTTTCATCATCAGCTTATGGTCTTCGTGGCTTTATACTTGAGAACATTGGAAGTTGCCTTATGCCAAATCAGACCATTGTTCCATCTAGTCCAGTATTGCTTGCTCTGACTAACAGCAGCTCTCCAGGGTCTCAGCAGAGAGGACTTTTTCCATTACCTGCTCTGTGGTTATTTTCACTGGGGATGCCACTTAGCTACAGTCACTTTGTCACAATATAGTATGGATTTATATAACCCATTTGGGAAATACTTTGGCGTTGCACAGTGCAAAAGTATTCTGTTGTTCCTCACTTGAAGGCTCGCCACCTTTGTTCCATCTACATTTGGTTGACTTTGTGTTCTATGGTCATCTTCATAGGGGGCTGCTTGATTCACTTCTAACCACTGGTGGATTCTGATTGTTGTGCTGAGCCAGCAGATGGTTGGCTTGGATGAGTTTCCAGTGGTGCTAACTGGCCATGATGTGCTGTGCTTAAAGTTGTGCAAAGTTTGTGCCAAAAAGAGATTCCAAAGGCCAGCAAGTTTGAAAAGCAAGGATTAGAATGGGAATGGCAGCCTTTGCTACCAAATACCTTGTGCTGCTATTCATCTTTGTAATGTTATGAAAACCTTTTAAACATTCAATCTTTTTTTATGGGAATTCCTACATTCATTGGCTCAGGCTATCGTAGAGTGTAAGCACTTCAGTTGCACTATGGGGAGAGCGTCTGTTTCCAATTACTTCAGCTAACAGGAGAAGCACGAGGTTTGGTCAAGTCAAACATATTTTAGAGAGCCCAAGTACAGTCAAGAAGAAGATGATCCTTAGAGACTGAGTGGGTATATGTATTGCAGGGATGTGGACTTGAATACATAGGCCTTAAACAAATTGCTTTTCATAGGGAACCCTTTGAATATTGTTCTGCCCATATAGGAGCTGCTTTTCCATGAGTAGTTCCTACTTGGCTGAAGTAACCTTTAAATCCACTTTCCATAACCAGGCACCCTCCAGGTTTTGTTGGACTGCAATGTGCATAATTCCTTGCCCACATTGGACAACCATGTCTATGAGAAGCCCACTTCTCATAGACATGGTCGTGAATGCAACAACACCCTGGAATATTGAATGTATCTTTGAGGACCTGTAATGGAACAGTCCAGCTTCCCCTCTGTAATGGAACAGTCCAGTTCTGTTTTGTGCCATCTCTTTGTGCATACATTGGAGAATGTGGAACTCTGCATAAACTGCTTTGCTTTGCTTCCAGAAGGCCATGCTTCTTAACAAGGAAGCTGTATTATTATTATTATTATTATTATTATTATTATTAAACATTTATATACCGTTGAATATAATAGAATATCTCAGCGGTTCACAACATTGAAATACAATAATAAAACACAGCATTATTTATCATCCTATGTTTGCTGAGTGCTGACCTGAGAGCAGAGCCTATTGGGGCATGGGAGCTTGAGTAAGCAATCCAACCCTGGAACCCACAGGCAAAGAGGAAATATTCTAAACCCACCCCCATCTGAACTCAGCTTAGTTTCTGCCACTACTCAATTCCAGCATTAACCATGCACTCCACATTTAAGCATGTTTGCATGTGTACAAGCTACTAGTGCGCACATGGATTTCTGAACTGAGACATCAACTTTACATAAGCATTAGAAAAGCAATAGAAAAGGACATCTTTGGCATCCTCTTTGAAAGCACTTGCAGGGGGACATTAGAACCAGACCCACAGCTTTTCTTGGGATTCTGTAATTTTAGGTCAGTAGGAGAAGGTGGGGCAGGGGATGGGTGGACAGCCCCCCCCAAGAAAGCAATGTGAATCAATAAGGATCTTTGTCCGCCCATCTAGTGTGTCTGCACCCTCTCTGGGTTTTCATCTCTTACTCACCCTAGAGCTGTTTTGCCAAAGCTTGCCCCAGCCTTTGGATAACATGCCAACTAGGACTGTAAGGAAACTTTGTGGGCACATGACTCTGAAGCTGTGTTGAACCCAGTGCTGGCTAACCTTCACCTGATGGATGAAAAAGATGTTGAGATCAGTACCTTGTAATTGTTAGGCAGCTAGTGTATTTCCTACTAAAACTGAGAGCAAAATAGCTTGTTGGCATCTGAAATATGGGAATAGCAGAACTAGGGATCAGTTGACCCCCTCCTAAAGGAAAAGAGAGAAGCAGGAGATGGGGTGGGTGTGAAAGAGATGTAACCCTGTTCCTTAACAACTAGGGCAGGATGTGCTACTGACCAATATAGGAAGCTACTTCAGTCATAAGCCTGGCAGAAGAGGGTGAACTGTTTTTACCATTACTCCATCCTAAATATACTGAGTGTTCTCATTGCTGATCTTGCATAGAGGCATTATTAGTAATCTTTAGGATGACAGCAGCTAGCAGTTTTAAAATGACTTTGTGAGCTGTCAGATTCTAGATGAGCTGATGAATAGAAGTTGGAGTGACAGCTGGAACACCACGCAGTGGATGGGAAGAAATGAAACAGGCTTGGGATGTAGCAAAAGGGCACGTAGTTGACCCCACTGGCCAGTAGTAGGACCTTTCTCTCCCCCATCTTGGATGAGCCACAGTTACTTAAATATTTGTATGATTATTGTATTTAAAATTATATTTAGACCACCTGTAAGGGTAGAACCTTAACTCCCTAACTAAAGATAGAGTTTATTTATTTATTTATTTATTACATATTTATTCTGCCCAACAGTCATGATTCTCTGGGCAGTTAACAATTAAAACAATTAAAACCACAATATACAAAGGTCAGAATTTAAAACTTTATTTTTTTAAAAAAAAAATCATATAAAACTAGGGGTGAGCAACTGGTCACCCTCCATATGTTGTTGAACTTCAGTTACCTAGCCAGCATAGCCAATGGTCTGAGCTGATGGGAGTTGTAGTCTGAACTTGTAATCCAACACCATCTAGAGGGATGCAGGTTATGTTTTCTACCGCTCTACTAGAGCTGTGACCATAGTATGGAATCCCGAGACCGCAAGAGCTATTTGCCCTGACAAATAAGTAAAGAAGTGGACTCAGGCCAACAACACCATCAGTTGGCTTATGCCTGAGCTGGGCAAGGCCCCTTTTGCCATCCTGGACCACAAAAATGAAAGTAGTCCCACAGAGGGAATTTAGTGACTGCTAAACTCCCATTGTTCTTTAAAAGTTTCATATTTTACATGTAAACTGTAAGTTAATCTTGTAAATCGCTTTGAACAGGATCTGGAAAACCAGGACAGAAACCATTAAGAGTTTTGCCACAGCAGATTAGGGAAAGATTTGAGCAACTTTAATATTAGTGTTCAACATAATTGTTTCTTCTTCCTGACTTTCACCTCGTTAACTTTGAGCTAAGTGTATATTTGGCAGGTATGTTCTATTTATAACTCGTACATCTACAACCATTTGATCCATTTTGAAGTAAGTAACAAAATCATTTGTGTGCAAACTAGTAACTCTATTTAAAATTGGAAATATTTTGAACAGGAAAACAATTATTCTTGGAAAGGGAGCTTCTGTACAGTACAGGAAATTATTTTATCATATATTTAATGCTACGTAGAATGTGGTCTGGAGTTTAGAAACGTGATTTATCTTCTTAAGTAATTTGTGTTACTTCACAATATTATTGTACAGTGCATCCTTCCCCCCCACCCCAACACCCACAATACACATTGTTGATCTGAAGATTTCCTATGACTTGACAGAAAACCTTCTACAGCTGTTGAGAAGGGAGAGCTGAGCACCCTCTGTCTGCCAAAAGGTAGGCTGTCAGTTGCTTTCAAGGTAAACACTGCATGACCTATAAGCCAGCCAGTCAACTTGCACATTACCTTATTAGGTAAGCTGCTGGGAATGGTGTCTGGGGACAGAATTTACTGGATGGCAAACTGAGCATCCATCTGAGAGAGAGAGATACAGCCCAACCCCCTAAGGGATGTGGCCCGGTAGATAGTCACTGTGCTGAAATTACTCTTCACTTGTATTTTCATTAAACGTGAAATTTCATTTTGCAGGCATTCAAGAACTAGGGTGAAAAGATCCATCCAAACAGCTCATGAATTAGGAGATGAGTTAAATGTATTGTTTTCTTCCTCTGTATGTACAGCAATAAATTCTATATTATATACAGTTTCAACTAATGTTAATGTATTCTTTTCCATTAATGGTCTTTATTCATTCTTGGTTCTTCTCACATATTTATAATATAAGAACTAGTCTTGGAAATAATGCACTTCTTCATATTCTGCTATTTTTTCTTGCTCACCACAGTGTTTGCGGCTTTAAAATATTAGCATGGAAACCAATCTTTTGGTGTGGTTAACATTGACTGATGACCTGATAATTTTGTCTGCTGTGCAAAACCTAAAGCAGATAGAGTTAGGTGTAAATAACCTTGTAAGAGTGCAGGATTCAATTGGTGCAGCATCTTAAGCCCTGGATTAGATGTGAGAGGAGAGGGAAGTATCAGTAAGTGTGATCAGTTTGTTCTCACCAGATCCCCCTATGCATTGGTGAAATGGTGTCTCCACAAAACATTAGTATTAACTTGGGAAACATGAGTCACATTGCCCAATCGGATTACAGGATGCTGATTGCACCTCACACTGATGTAATGCTGTGGGCGCACAATAGATCTCTACATGAGGCTGCCAGTCCATGTTCTTAATTTGTATAGAAGGTGCTTCTAAGTAGTTATGGTCAAGTCAGGCTATAGGTCTATGTAGCTCAGTATTGTCTATGCTGACGTGGCAGTGGCTCTCCAGCATTTCAGAAAGGGTCTTTCCAAGCCCCCCACCTGGAGATGCCAGGGGTCAATTCCAGGACCTTTTGTATACCACTCAACTGTGGCCCATACTGTTAACAAAAAGTAGTCCTAAACACATGTAAACTAATCTAGCTGCAAGTAAAAGACATGTCTTAAGAGAGCGATCAGTAAAGAGTTTTGCATTATAGTTCACTTTTTAATAACGTATCTGGGTTATCTTTGGATAGTGCAGGATATAAATACTCATCAGTGACCAAAAATAAAATCTGACTTGAATGTGTCCCCTTCTACTATGCTTATAGGTAATGAGAAATAGGCAGCCAATTACCTGTAGGACATATTAGAAGAATCTTTACTTTCACAGCACTATAAATAGTGCTTTCACACAGGACTCAGTGCTAAAAAAACACACACAGACAGATCAACTCAAGTTTTTGAAGGCATTCTTGTTGACTCAGCTAGAGGAAATACATTTGCAGTTATCCAGTCAGGTGAATAATTCCTCCACCCACAGGGATCATGTTACATCAACACCATAGTTGGCTGTTCCACGTTGTATAATCACCCAGAGTAACTGAATCTAGGATGTTTGGGTTATCTAAAATACCCCTAATAAGAATTTAAGGCTGCAAGCCTATACACCAGGGATAGGGTAGGAAAGCCAGTGCCCTTCAGATTTTTTGACAACAGATCCCATAATTCTAATCATTAGCCATGGTGGCTGGGGCTGGTAGGAGTTGTAGACCAAAACATTGGAAGGGCACCATAACATTTTGGGAGTAAGCAATGGGAATTACTTCTGACTAGACAAGAATAGGTTTGCACTAAAAGATTCTATACATTGACCTTTTTCTAGTCTCATGACATTTGCCAGAAGTTGAATTGAACATAGCATCTTCATATCTTATTCTTAAAAAAAACCCAATTCAATCTTGGAAATGAACTTATGCCATTTTAAATTGGGAAGGAAAGCTTTGGGAGATGAAAACCATTTGTATATAAATTCCTACCTAAACTGGAGGCTGTTTGAGGTGGCAGGGGGGACCATCAGTTTTTCTTTAGCAGGGAGGAATACCCCTTTGACACAATGCTGGAGGCCAGCAAGGAATTTATTTATTTATTTGTTCATTTATTTACAATATTTATATACAGCTCCACATCCAAAGATTTCAGAGCAGTGAACAACAGATAGGATAATAAAAAAGCACCGTATTAAAAATTACTATTTTAAATAGAAGCCGAGTTCTGATAAAACCGAGTTCTGGTAAATTCGAGGCAGGTCACTCAAAGAAAAGCTTCCTGAAGCAACAACGTTTTCGAGAGGCACTAGAAGCAACACAATGTTGCTGCTTGCCTAACCTCCAAAGGTAGAGAATTCCATAGGACGGAGGCCACCACACTGAAGGCTCTTCTCCCAGTGGACTCCAGTCAGACCATAGGTTCACGTGGAACCACCAAATTTGATGATGGAGTACAGACTCCTTTCCCCGAAGTAAGAGTTGCGTGTAATTCAAAGGAGAGAGAACGTGTGCTTTCAACACATTTGACATTTGCAATTGTTCACTTGTTGTGCTACATGTGACTCTTTCTGGACAAATACTCTGCATTTTGATCCTTATCTGTGACCTGTTTAAAATAGTAGTCTAATGGTGGTGGAGTGCAATGCAAAATTCTAGTTGTACAAGGATGTGTCCAAACTTTCTGCACTCTCCAACACAGCCTTGAATTATTGCATAACAATAGATGTGACTGAAGGAAAGTGAAATGGATTAAACATGTTCCTCGCTAGGGGGATGATCTCATGTCAGGAAATTTTATACTAGATTGGAAGCTCACATAAATAACATCCACTAGCAAAACAGAGTACCACTTCCAAATCTTCCTTTGAGGGGGGAAAGCAGGAGGAAGCTCTCTGATGTTATCAACTCAATTTATGTTTTATTTTTAAAACTTTCCCTCTTAGAATTATGTGCGTTGGGTCAGGGTGTGACTCCCACCACCACTTAGGGGTGTAGCTGCTGTTGAAAGCTATCCAGCTCAGGCTGAGTTCCAACTTGACATCACAAGCTGAGTGGGGCTTGTTTGGCAGTATGTTTCTGAATACTATTTATGGCAGGGATGGGGAACCCATGGCCCTCCAGATATAGGACTACAACTCCCATCATCATAACAGTGGCCATGCTGGTTGATGGGAGTCCAGTGCCACAGGTTCCCCACCCCTGGGGGGGGGAATCAAAAGCAGGAAAGGGTTCTTGCTTTCATCTCCTGGTCCTGAGTCTTCTGGTTAGTATTTGTTTGGCCACTGAAGAACATAATGGTGGATGAAATGGATCTTTGATCAGATCTAGCAGGGTTCTTATGTTCGTATGACTGCTGTACCTGCTGAGTTCAGCATAGGAAGGCTTTTCACAACTGTGGATGTGAAATTTTACTGATGGGAAACCAGTAAATGCCCACTGGATGAGTTCCAAATATGATTTGGGGCATCTTTTGCTGTTCTGTAATTTGTATAGAAATCTAGGCATTTCTGTGCTTGACAGTCACAGCCTGCTGGTTGTGTTTGGCCATCACAGTAAGCCTGGATTTTTTTTAAAAAAAATCTGGCTTACCATGAACAAGCAAGTGTGCTAGTGCACACTTCTCAATTGCTCCTTTTCGGCTTCTCCTACCATCAGGAGCAGCTAAACAAGCCAGGGACTATTCATGCATAGTTTGCTAGCATGACTTCTGAACTAGAACTCTGGCTTGTTCCTCTTCTAACAAGCCAGAAAAATAAGCCATTTTTGTTGTTGGTTTATGATTCTGGCTTGTTCAGAGAGAAACAAGCTAGGATTCCCAGTTTGGAATCCCTGGCTTGTTTAGCCACTCCCACTGGAGGAGCAAGATGGAGCAATCGAGGCACATGCACCATCACACTTACCCATTCATGGTAAACCGTTTTTTAATTTAAAAAATCTCATTTACTGTGGTATCCACATGCGGGCATTGATAATGCAAATCTCAACCCAAAGAACACCCCCCCAATTGAAAAGATTTTAAAAATCTGGTTTTATATATTATTCTGTGCAAACTTCAGCGAAACAAATGCATTTGTTTTCAATGTAGCTTGCATAGAAGCAGTTCAAGTTAGACTGTTGTGTCCACCTGTTGGTAGAATTTGAGCATTTTCCAAGCTCCATTCTCCCCAAAATGCACAGCAATGAGTTTTCCTAAATAAAATGAGGACATCTTGTTACCCTTCCTCCTATGAATGGCAAGAATATCCGTCCATCGTATTTTTGTGTCCTCTTTATTGCATATCTGCACAATAACAAATGCTTCAACCAGACCACATAACCCTTGTTATGCTTTTTTCCTCTTGGATGGATTTGAGATAGAATATCTGTATTTTAATAATAGAAAATAGGGTTTTAGAGGTTCGCATAACCACACATAAAGGAAATTATTGATGTGTCGCTGAGCTAAATGTAGTTCATGTCTTGGAGGTAAGACTCTTCTGAAATACAGATTGGTCACATGGTGTAAGATTCATCAAGGTCTTGCCCTCTCTGTAAGGAACAATCCTATGCATGTTTAGATAGAAAAAAAGTCCTACAACTCCCAGCATTACCCAGCCAGCTGGCTGGGAAAAGCTGGCAGTTGTAAGACTTTTTTTCTGCCTAAACATACATGGGATTGCACTTTGCAATTGCACCTATTTTCCCCGTGTGATGATTCAGCCAAGTATTGCCCCGCTATACTTACCAAGAAGTAAGTTCTGTTGAACTTGGACCTACTACTGAGAACATATTTTAGAACTGAGCAGCCGGTGCACTTTTATGCATTTTGACGCCTTCGTGTTCTCCAGCTGATCTTGGTTTCAACACAGCATGGATGACTAGGATATACCAGTGACCTTCCTCTCCCTTTGAATGAGTGCAGTCAGGCTGGTATTATTTCTCACGTAGTGGGCACTCATTCACATTCACAGGATGATGTGTTGGGAAATGCTGTACTTATATGACTTCCTCCTCTCCCCTGTCATGCACTGTTTTTCAGGGGCGTGCACAGAAAACAAATATCCACTGTGGATATGGTATCTTCATGCGCCCTGTTTCTCTGCAGAATCAGTTATTCTGCTGGGGAACAATCTAGAATCTAGATCCCAATGAAGGCGTAGTGTCCCAAAAAATAAAAAATAAAAATGTGGATATTTTGTGATGCATTATAGGGTGACCAGATAAAATCCAGGTCAGGGCTCATATAACTTTAACAGTTGTAGAGAAAAGGGAATTTCAGCCAGTGTCATTTGTATGCAATTAGTTCCTGGTGAAATTCCCTCTTCATCACAACAATTAAAGTTGCGGGGGCCCTGCCTTCTTTTGTATATGGTCACTCTAGTATAGTGCCTGCAACTTTAACTGTTGTGATGAAGAGGGAATTTCACCAGGAACTAATTGCATACAAATGACACTGGCTGAAATTCCCTTTTCTCTACAACTGTTAAAGTTACATGAGCCCTGACCTGGATTTTATCTGGTCACCCTAATGCATTAGATCTGGCAAGCCCTGCCTACAGTCATGCACACTGTGTCATTGGGTAAACATGCTTTGCGCCCTGGTGCATTCTTGACATCATAGATCTGTATGAATAGAGGGAGTACTGCCCATACTACTGTCTCTCATAAGGTTTGCATTCCCTGGTGGAATTGGCAGCTGTTCAGGAATCTTGAAGTAGGTTTGAAATGCATATCAATCAAGCATTTTATATGCAAACATCATATTCACATTGTGCTATTTGGAAAGCCCTTTCATATTTGGAAGCCTGACCCATCTTCTTAAGGTCTGGGCAGGTAACAAGTAATTAAAATACCCCCATAAAACCAAAACAAAACAAAATTGAGAAGGTCTTTATGGTTCTCCTCCAGGGGAAGGGAGTGCCACAATTTGAATGCCTTATCAGGGCCTCTGTGTGCCTGTGACATCCAAGTCTGATACTTGGAAGGCAACCTCAGAAATCGGGCACCAGTACCTGAGAGACTCTAACTCAGTAGTAAGACAGTCGGCCTCCAGGTTGACAGAAGATGGAGAATCATGCTATGGATCACCAGCCACCTTTGGTCAAACATGGGAACTACAGAAAGGCTGTACCCGCAAGGAAGCTTATTGATATCAGTAGGCTTGAGTAGATCAGGCAGTGCCCCATGACCCCAGTATAAAGGCTTTTGATTTGATCACTCATCTGAGCAACTAGGAGACTCTTGCTGATTATCAGCTACCTTCATCTAATCCCTGTTTCATTTTGCCCTGCCCTCAGTCTAATAGGAGTCATGTCTTGACAGGCTGATTAAGTTTCTTGCAACAGAGGTGCAATAAACCTCCACTGTAAAATAATGTGGTGGCACAGTGTGCATATTCTTTTGGCTCACCTTCTTAAAGGCTTCAACCTACAGATCATTGCTGGGGGAATATCTAGAGCAGCCTTCTCAAGATTTCAACCACCACCCATCCCTGCCAGCGTGGCCGATGGTCAGGAATGCTGGGAGTTGTAGTCCAAAACATTAGGAGGGCACCATGTTGGGGAAGGTTGATTTAGACTAATATGTGAGTGGTAAACCTCATATTCCAGAAGATGTGAAAGAAAATGGTGTGCATAATAAGACTAACTTCTAAAATTCAGTGGTAACTTGCTTGTGGCAACATAGTACAGATGGATCTCGGCCTCCTAAAAAAAACAAATAAATGATTTCAAGAGATTATTTAGCTGCTGTATGAGAGGATTACCAGATGGCTGTATTCTGGAATTTTCATGTGGGCTACTTCCTTGCAAGAATCACAGGAAAATCATTATTTTAGCTACTTAATTCTAACACTTGAGAAGGGAGTGGATTTGAGTTAAGCACATGAGCTAGGAAGCTTAAAATTATGCATTTGCCCCTCCACCTAATATCAGTCCCCTTGCACTTCCAGCAGATCCCTCTTAAGGAACATGCACCAGTTGTTGATTTAAACGTGGGTCAAAGAAACAAGGCATCAGGCAATATCAAACTTCCTTAAACCCCCATTTTAATGCCTCCATTTTAATCCACTTGTATTGAAAATATACCTAGGCTTGCATTATAAAATGGTTCCTTTCCTAGAGTTGCCAAGTGGGAGTGTGTGTGTTTGTATGTATCTTATCTATCTATAGCATTATACAGAGTCAGACGATTGGTGTATCTAGTTCAATACTGTCTACACTGTTTGGCAGCAGTTACCTAGTTTTCAGGAAGGGGTCTTTGCCAGTCATGCATGAAGTTGGCAGAGATGGAACCTGAGACCTTTTGCCTGGAAAATGTACTCTTTACTACTAAGCTACAGTCTTTCCCTGTAGCTTATGAAATTGGAGCAGCTTTAATTAATTAATTAATTGGGGAAGGAGGAGTAATCTACACTTTTGGGTATCCAAAATAACTAAATATATTCACTATATTATTTTGAAATGTGTATGGTAGATGTAAAGACCAGAATCCAAAGCGACAAGTTCACAAATCCTCCATATCTCCCCATTTTTCTATCCGGAGTTAACCATTCTGAATTTGCCACCCCAAGCCATTATTCAAAAGTTCTCAAGTTCAAACATTTGGGAATTAGATGTGAAAGCTGTTCACACTGTTAAGTGCCACCACTGTATTCCTGCCACAGTTTCCCTTCTGAACAGCTGTTCAGTATAATACCTCAAAGCTCTCTTAGTACTCTGGATTTAAATATCTCTATGGGATCATCTCCTGAAAAGCTATCTCAGGGTGGAGGTTATGGGGTGCATGCATAATGTGTGTGTCTCCCTCTTTTGAATTGCTGCCACAGGGCATCAGTTACCTTTTATGGATCTGTGATGTCTGGAATAAGAACTGACCCTCAAAAATAAGATACCTGCAACATCTGCTCTCCGTTCATTGAACAAACCATATTTCTATCTCTTGTTCCAAAAAAATACAAATAAGTTGGGGGTGGGTGGTATAAGTCAAGTCCCTACTTAAATTTGAAGTCTGTTTGGAAAGCAGATTATAAATTTGAGTTGGAAATTAATGCAGCAGTTAGATTAATGGCATCCTTCCAATTTTTAAATGTGTACTCTTAACACCTTATCTCAGAAATTTAAAATACTTTGTGAATTGGTATCTGTTCCCTGCTCCTTAGTTACTTTCTTCTCTCACAACAACCATAAGCCATAAGTCCATAAATCTGAGCTGTTTCAATAGTTTGCTATTGGTTTGTAGTGAGGCAAATGTTTAGCATAATGAATATTATTTCCAGCATCAATCCTTCTAGAGAGGAAACTGTTTGGCTGTTTCTGCTTTTTGCTTAAATTATCGCTGCAGTACATTCTGTTAGAGCTACCAAATTTGTCCTTGCTTTATGGGAAACCACCCCCTGCAAAAAAGGTTTCGGCTATTTAATTTCTGGAATATAAATAGTCATTTAGCTAATACTTTGAATTGGTAATATTATGAACCTCCCAATCACTATTGCCTAGTCTGTTTTAGCATTCATGTGCCTAATTTCTGCTTGTAATCTGATTACTGCCTTGAGCTGCTCCAGTTTGCAGCCTATTGCTATGCATTTACTGTATTCCCTGGGATGCAATCGCCTGACAGCGCCAGTCCTGTGCTATGAAAAATCTCTACACAATATTGCTAAGACGGGCCTAGGGCCGTGGCTGGCTGAGAATTAGCTGCTATTGTAGTTTTGTCCTTTGCGGAATCCCTTTGTTTTGTGCAACCATGTTCCGAAACCCTTGGATAGCCAGCTATTTGCAAAATGTCAGATACTCTGAAGAGCAAGGTAAGAGGTCCAAGTACATTGAAAATGATGTAAATGATTGCAGTTGATTGTATTCTAAATTCTAAAATTTTACCAGGGTTTCTCTCCCCTCCCCCAATAATAATAATAATAATAATAATAATAATAATACCATTTGCCATTTTATTTATATGCATTCAGTTTGGCATGTAGTCTTATTGTTTCCTCAAAGGATGCTCTTAAAAATCCGATTAGATGAATCTTCTAATTAGCTTAGCTAGCAGTTGAATTAAGGCCTTGTAGATACTGCGATACTTAAGTTTTTTTAAAAAAAATGGGTAATGCTTATAGTATACATATGTTAAGGAAAGGCTTGGTCGCTTGCTTTAAAAAAAAATGAGTGATAACATAGTGAACAGTTCAAACTTGGAAGCAAGAAATAATTTAGAAAGAAATCTATGCCTGAATATGTACATTGTTTTCCATTAAGGAGTTTTATAAATACACTTGTAATCCTGTGGCCGTTCGAGGAGCAAATTATTGATACTTTTGCAGTGGCTGCTCAGTATTCTGGAGAGAATCCTGGACGTGCTTTTTGGACAAAGCTCTAGAATAGCAGCCAGACCTCTTGAGAGAGCCTAGAAATGCTTTAAACTCCATTCAACATTTGATGTTATTTAAGTGCTGAATGCATGACACCTAAGCAATAGTGTAAAAATGTGTAACATCACTAAGAGCTCCAGTTATGGAACTTATTGGGGCAAGGCATCAATTAGCATGTTAAAACGTTTTGGAATTTGTTCTAGAAAGTGTGCCTCCACAACCGTATGTGCCAATATTTTAAGATGCTCTGTGCATTGTAGGCATTAAAATGTGGTTTGGTACTTCATGGGCAATGTAGAGTCAAGTCATAATATCACACAGGTTTTTCCTTTTGGTTATTTCCCAGCCTCCTCCACCTCCTCCTTCGCCTCTCCTGTTTTGGCTTGGGACAGAGAGGAATGTTCTCTGTGGCCTACTTGAGGCTTTCATGGTGGAGTGAGGTTTCCATACCAAAAGCTGTGTTGGGTTATACACCATTTAGAATTACTATAAATTTTTATGCATGCCTGGCTTTAATTTAACCAAACTCATATACTCTTAGAGAATTAATAACATCTGCTGTTTCCAATAATACGAATTTATTCTTTTGAAAAGTCATTCTCCCTTCCTCCTCTTCTTTGTTGTTGCGGTTGTTGTTATTGTTAAGATACTGAGCTTTAAACAGAAAACAATATGTAATGTTTGACTTGAATATTGGATATGGGGCTTGTTTTTGAAAGAAACTGGAATCATCATAGTGAAAAAACAGAAAATGTAATGAAGCCAAGTTAGAGAATAATGTTTCCTTGCTGACAAGATTGTGATTGTTCGTTCCAGTTAACTTGAAACATTATTTTATTGACTACCTTTTTCCACCCCCTCTCTTTCCAGTCTTTCTATACTCATATTTGACAAGCTAAGAAGAGTCCCTGGATATTTGGGCTGGGGGGGGGGGGGGATGAGGGATCATATTTTTGTATAGCTTTATTAAAATATTTAGACAATTCCTTTTTTTAAGCCATTTGGCACTTCAGTATCTAAGGCACTTCTTATGGGTAGTGTGAATTCAAGGAGTTAGATGCAAAGAGGTTGTCATTGCTCAACAGCATCCTTCTAATTTCATCTCTGTGGTTTAAAGTAGCTACTGCTGACAAAACCTATGACATCGTTTCTCTCATATTCTTCCCATACAGACTATTCTATCAACTGCTTACCTTCTTAGGGTATCTCTGTATGGGAGACCTGATTGGGGCTCAGATACACTCATTCAATACATGTTGTGGCAACTCTGCTTGTCCCAGCTAGTCCACAAGGCCTACTGGGAGAAATTTTAGGTCAATTGAGGTACTGGGGTCCAGACAGAGGACTGCTGCTAAATTCTTGTGCCATCTGATACCTCCTCCCTTTTGTATAGCAATGTCTGCATTTCCAGCTTAGGGCCACTCCATACTTTAAACAGCAGTCATAGTTGCTGAAGCTACACTCTTGTTTGGAATGTTTTGTGCAAATGTGAAGTATAAATGATGTACCTATATGTGTCTCTCTCTTTTTGATGTTCACATGCCTGGGAAGTCTGGGTCAAAGATTCCCAACACTTGTACTTAGCCTTCTAAAACAAACACAAAGACACCTATGTTCATTATTTTCATGATTGCTGTTCTGGGAGTGTACCTTTGGGCTGGTGGCTGGTTGGAGATAATGGAAGTTCTGGTCAAGCACATCTAGAGGGCACCAGGTTAGGAGAGGCTGTTCTAAGTCATACTCGCTGATGTATCTTCCACCACCTCTGCCCACTGTCTACTTTGAACTTATGAACACTTAATCATTTGAACTTATGAACAATCAAAGTAGACCCATTCCACATTGTCTACTTTGAAGTTATGAAGACTTAGTCTGCTTTATTCAGTTTCAAACACAAGATTGACATTTCACTATTTATGCCATGAGGGAGGAACTTGCAGTTCTCCAGCTCCCATCATCCCTGCCTATCGGTCATGCTGACTGGAGTTGATGGACAGTGAAGTCCATCATATCTAGAGATCTACAGATTTCCTCTCCCTGATTTAAGCAGTGATCTACAACTTTGGTTAATGTGCTATATTTTCCCTTTTTTGTCTAGATTTTGACAAAGAAAATTCCATCAGGTATAAAACGCCAAGAATACTCCAAAGGAGGAGGGCACTAAGGTAAAACATGCTTAACTATTATTGAGTGTAACTGGTTATTACCTAGTGTGAATAAAGAACAACTGGTGACTTCATCTTCATTGTCACCATATTTATATAGCAAAAGAATAAAGAGTTTTGCAGCACCTGGGAGATAACCAGATATATAAGCGGCATAATGTTTTATACAGCAGAACCCAGTCTGTCAGATGCATGAAATGTTACTTTTAGTTGGCAGGAGGAGAAATGTTTTACAGAGGGACCAAAAGGCCATGAAATACAAGAGAATCAGGAGTTCTGTGATATTTCTATGCAAAGCTGAAATAGAAATGCAGCAAACTTCCTGCACTTTTCTGATGTCATGGCCATGTGGCCCCACTGTTAACAACGTTCTCCTGTGCCATGTGTGTGTATCTGCCAATGGAGGACAATCCTTCATAGATCTGGAAAGTGGCCTCTAGTCCACAAAATCTTATGATACAATAAACCTTTAAAACTTTAGGTTGCCACAAATCTGCTGCACCAAAACAACAAACATAGCTACCCATCTGGTTCTACCATTTTTGTTTGTAATGCTTGAATGTTAGGCTTTGAGAGATCCAACATCTGTGTCAGAACAACTTCTTGAAGGGTTATGTCAATTGGGATCCTAGCACAGCTCTTGGAATACCTCCTTGTTTGTGGGACAGCCAGTTTGCATTTCATGGCCATTGAGCAGGCTGAGGATAACCCTTCATGCATCTAAAAAGTGGCCTCTAGCCCAAAAATCTTTTGCTACAATACCTCTTTAAAATCATAATCATTTTGTATAAAAATATTGTAGTTCTGAAAACCTTTGGGGCTCTCCTAAGCCAGCTGAGATCATAGAATCATAGAATAGTATTTATTTATTTATTTATTACATTTGTATACCACCCCATAGCCGAAGCTCTCTGGGCGGTTTACGTAGGATTAAAAACAATTAAAAACAATATACAAAAATTAAAACAGCAAAAACATACAACATACATACAATCTGTAGATTTAAAACCTAAAAGCTACAAAAACAAACAAACAAACAAACAAACCCAGGCTCCTCAGATATTGCCAAATGCCTGAGAGAAGAGGAAAGTCTTGACCTGGCACCGAAAAGATAACAATGTTGGCGCCAGGTGGGCCTCGTCAGGGAGATCGTTCCACAATTGGGGGGCCACCATAGAGAAGGCCCTCTCTCTTGTTGCCAACCTCCGAGCTTCCCTCGGAGAAGGCACTCGGAGGAGAGCCTTAGATGCTGAACGTAGTGTTCGGGTAGGTTCATGTCGGGAAAGGCGTTCCATCAGGTATTGTGGTCCCAAGCCGTGTAAGGCTTTATAGGTTAAAACCAGCACCTTGAATCGGCCTCGGAAACATACAGGCAGCCAATGCAAGTGGGCCAGAGTAGGTCTTATATGCTCGAACCTACTGGTTCCGGTTATCAATCTGGCCGCTGCATTTTGCACAAGCTGCAGCTTCTGAACCACCTTCAAAGGCAGCCCCACATATAGTACATTGCAGTAATCTAACTTGGAGGTTACCAGAGCATGGACAACTGAAGCCAGGTTATCCCTGTCCAGATAGGGACGTAGCTGGGCCACCAACCGAAATTGGTAGAAGGCACTCCGTGCCACTGAGGCCACCTGCGCCTCAAGTGACAGAGATGGTTCTAGGAGAACCCCCAAGCTACGAACCCGCTCCTTCAAGGGGAGTGCAACCCCATCCAGAACAGGTTGAACACCCTCCATCCGGTCAGCAGAGCCACCCACTAACAGCGTCTCAGTCTTGTCTGGATTGAGTTTCAGTTTATTAGCCCTCATCCAGTCCATTGTCGCAGCCAGGCACTGGTTCAGCACATCCACAGCCTCACCTGATGAAGATGAAAATGAGAAATAGAGCTGCGTGTTATCAGCGTACTGATGACAACGCACTCTAAAACTCTGGATGACTGCACTCAACGGTTTCATGTAGATGTTGAACAGCATGGGGGACAAGACTGACCCCTGCGGAACCCCATACTGGAGAATCCACGGGGCCGAGCAATGTTCTCCAAGCACCACCTTCTGGAGCCGACCCCCCAAGTAGGAGCAGAACCACTGCAATGCAGTGCCTCCCACTCCCAACTCAGCCAGTCATCCCAGAAGGATACCATGGTCGATGGTATCGAAAGCTGCTGAGAGATCAAGGAGAATCAACAGAGTCACACTCCCCCTGTCTTTCTCCCGACATAGGTCATCATACAGGGCGACCAAGGCTGTTTCCGTACCAAAACCAGGCCTGAAACCCGACTGAAATGGATCCAGATAATCAGTCTCATCCAAGAGTGCCTGGAGCTGGCTCGCAACCACTCGCTCCAGGACCTTGCCCAGGAATGGAACATTTGCTACTGGCCTGTAGTTATTAAGTTTTTCAGGGTCCAGGGAAGATTTCTTTAGGAGTGGTCTCACTGCCGCCTGTTTCAGGAGGCCTGGGACCACTCCCTCTTGCAAAGAGGCATTAATCACTTCCCTGGCCCAGCCAGTTGTTCCATCCCTGCTAGCTTTTATTAGCCAAGAGGGGCAAGGATCCAATATGGAAGTGGTTGCACAAACCTGTCCAAGCACCTTGTCAACGTCCTCGAGCGGCACCAACTGAAACTCATCCAAGAAAACAGGACAAGCCTGTGCTCTGGATACCTCACTAGATTCATCTGCTATAACACTGGAGTCTAAGTCCTGACGGATGCCAAAGATTTTATTCTGGAAGTGCCCAGCAAATGTATTACAGCGGGCCTCAGATGGTTCTACCATGTCCTTGGGGCCAGCATGTAAAAGCCCCCGGACAACTCTGAAAAGCTCCGCTGGGCGGCAGGTTGATGATTGAATAATGGCAGCAAAGTATTGTTTTTTTGCTGCCCTCACTGCCCCTGAATACAGCTTACCATAAGCACTTACCAGTGTTTGATTGCATCCATCAGGAGTTCGTCTCCATCTGCCCTCAAGCCGTCTCCTGTTTTGTTTCATCACTCTCAGCACTGGGGTATACCATGGAGCTGTATGAGCTCTACACAGGAGAGGGCGCTCAGGAGCAATCATGTCAACTGCCCGGGTCATTTCTGCATTCCACAGATCAACCAGGGTTTCGACAGGAGAGCCAGCCCTATCAGCCGGAAAACTCCCCAGAGCCCTCTGGAAACCATCTGGATCCATTAGCCCCCGGGGGCGGACCATCTTAATGGGTCCCCCACCCTTGCAGAGGGGAAAAGCCGCTGTAAGTCTGAACCTCAGCAGGTGGTGGTCTGACCATGACAGAGGGGATGATGTAAAAAGAGTTGGAAGGGGCCTATAAGGCCATCGAGTCCAACCCCCTGCTCAATGCAGGAATCCACCTTAAAGTATACCTGACAGATGGCTTTCCAGCTGCCTCTTGAATGCCACAACCTCCCTAGGTAATTGGTTCCATTGTTGTACCACTCTAACAGTCAGGAAGTTTTTCCTGGTGTCCACCTGGAATCAGGCTTCCTGTAATTCCGTGTCCTGCACTGTGGGATGATCAAGAAGAGATCCTGGAACTCCTCTGTGTGACAACCTTTCAAGTGCTATAATGTCTTCCCTCTGTTCTAAGGCTAAACTTGCCCAGTTCTTTCAGTCTCTCCTCATAGCACTTTGGTTCCAGACCCCTGACCATCCTCATTGCCAACGTGATCTTCCTCTTGTGTTTGAATGATGGCTACATAAGGACTCAGACAATTACGTTTGCTATTAGTATAGATCAGCCTTTCTCAACACAGTGTCCTCCAGATGTTTTGGACTTCAACTCCCATCAGCTGAAGCCAGCATGACCAATGGTCAGGAATGCTGGGAATTGTAATCTACAAAATCTGGATGGCACCAGATTGGGGAAGACTGGTATGTATGATGGGAAAGGGAAAAAAGTATGCATATGTTTGTCTTTGGTTTTTAAAAAATGTACAGTGTGTTCATTTTTGCTACCTTTTCATGTAGGAGTTCAAGGTGATGGCTTCTTTGGATGTGAAGTATAATGAGTTATAATGACAAAGTGCAGTTTTCCTTGGGGTTTGAGTTAGCAGCGTTGCTGACTGTTGGGAGTGGTAATTAGGTTAATAGGAAAGATATTCATAGGCAGCATGTCAGAGCTGCAGAGAGCAATGCTTATCCTTTTCTTCTTAAAACATTCCCTCTTTGTCCAGAATTGTCAGGCATGTAATAAGAGCTCAGTCAGATAGCTTGGCAGTTTGTTAAAAGTATCTAGCTTTAAAACATTTTTAAAAAAATTGGAAGATTTTTTGAAAGCCTGATTCTGTGGGCCATGTTTTTATGACCATCTTATAAATACAAAAGTGCCATGGAAATATTTGCAGACTACGGGGAAGGCAGGCAGGCAGGCAGGCAGGCAGGCAGACTTTTAACTCCTGACACTCTTATTCTCAGTCGTTTTCATGAACATCAGTCACAAGATACTTTCCAGTTGAAAAAGCTACTGGAAGTGTTTGTGTATGTTTTCCCTGGCTGTTGTGAAGTATCTAGATCCTTAACAAATGATTTGCAGGAGTGAAAAGTAGGCTGTACAGAGAGAGAGAGATGAGAGATACAAAATAGGGTAAAAGAATAAAATACTATGTTAAAATATTACTTTTTAAAAAACAACAACAGAATTCTAATAAAACCATGGTTGGTCAATCAAGGAAGGCTTCCTGAAATAAAGATGTTTTCAGGAGGCACCAGAAACAGTGTTGGCACCTACCTGATCTTCAAAGGCAGGGAGTTCCATAAGAAGGGGACCATCACACTTAAGGCTCTTCTCTAGATGGACTCCAATCGGTCTACAGGTCCATGTGGAACCACCAGGAGTATGGCTCCATTAGGACACATACTCAAGGTTCTTTAATGTGGATGCCCCTAACCAACCTTTTTAAAAGTTACAAAAGTAATGCTAAGCAACCAAGAACCAAAATAACTAATGAGGACAGGACATGGGGTGAAGTATTGACTGTATTGGATAAAGTATTGGATAACTCCTATTCCGTTATTCAGGCCAATGCTATGAGCTATCCAAGTATCATTTAGCGATGGCATTGGTGTTCTTAGTAGTAAAGACTGTCGGTATGCCTTATCGTAACTTGATTAATAGCTTAAACTTCCACAGATGATTAAAACAAGATGGTGGTTGTGTTTCAGTTTTCAGAAAGAGTTTTCATTTGAGGATAAAGAAGAGCTTGCAAACAGTACTAAGGATATTGATGCCAGCCTTCTAGCAGTGCTGCCAAAAGGTAGGTATACAATTGTTTGTTCTATATAGGCTTTTAAAAACATCATAGATCTGCAGGATTGGTTCCAGGTTCTCCCTTCTCTTAACAGAAAGGCTCCACTCACAGAAGGGGACTCCACCTGATTTTGGGGATCTCCCCTCCAACCTGGGCTACAGCTTGTTCCATCAGCAGGGGGCACCTGACCCTCTGTGTGGCAGTTTCAGGGGCTATGAGGGACTGCCAAGGGGGAGAGGGGGTAGGAAGTCTACTTCTGCCTACATCTGGATCCAACCCACATTCTTTATACGCAACATTACAACTCTTTTCCTGAATGAAGGCAAAGGAGTCATTCTGAAATCAGAATGCTAATTCATGCGAAATGTGACATACCAATATAAATGTTTAACCTTATTCCAGTGTGTAAGATCTCCCAACAACGGCTGTTCATCTTTTGCCTAAAAACACTTCAGGACGTGAAGTGCACAAGGACTGTTCTAATTTGTCTATCTAATACATTGAAATTTTATATATAGAGCAGCGTTTGTGAATGTTCAATAACTTATGCCTTTAGGCTTCCATACGTAACTGCTGTCATCCATAGATCTTTTGTGAAGATCTCTCATTCAGCCACTTGCATAAAGGAGGACCATGCACCCACTTAGACCTCCCAAGACAAACTGCTTAATTCTATCCACAGTGTGCTATAATCACAGAGCAGCTGTACTGCAAGAACTCTGACAAAGGAATAGCACCAGATAACTCCCATGTGAGCTAAAGTGCATTCTACAGGAGAAGGCAGTGACACCCTTCCCCAGGGGTCAATACATAGAGGTTCATCAGATGAGCGTTTAATGCACGCTCGCTACTGACCGCTTACTGATGTGTGCGCTTCCTTTAGATGACGGCATCCACCTCCCGGGCGCCTCCTGCTCTTTCCACTCGTTTTTACATCACAAAATAGTCCCCTTTTAATCTGACTTTTTTAAAAAAAATGGAATATGCTGTGATCTGCTATGTGCAGGAAAAGCAGCGCAATTAAAATGGCCCCTGAATGAGCCATGTGGTCTTTGTTTACTTCCTCTTTCCCCTCGGGCAGAAGAGGAAGAAATGATGGACAAACACGGGGGCGGAGAAGCGACTGTAAGGAAACGCGATTTTCCCCGTGTGATGACACTCTTAGTCTGGCTTGGTGATAGGGGAGCCTCTTTTCTAACCCTATGGTCCTTTCCCTCATGGATAGCCATTTTACACCAAAATGTCCCCTACTCTTGTTCCTGAGGCTGTCATTGCCAGAGTGTTTCCCTGAAACTATCCACAGTCCAAGTCATTCAAATTCCCATAGCATTATGAAATAGTCACAGACAAAATGATGCACACACAAAAATATGTAAGAGTGTTTGCATGAAGTTATTGAGGGAATTAAGTGTTGTTTTGGAATTTAGTGATGTGGAATTCTCAAGGTATCAATTTAGATCTGCCTGTATCTTCCCCTTGTGGAAGGAGCTGCAAAAGCCTTTTAGTTTTCCCATTGAAATAGGCTATACAAGGCTGTCATGTGACTTATAGCTAAGTGTATCCTTTTTCCTGACTAAAGACGTTTGTGCCACTATGTGGGACATTTATTCGTATGATAGGGAGACTGTTACTTCCTGAAATGTAAGGCTTTTTGACAGGCACAAAATATAGACAAAAACATGTTCTGCATCTTTCTTTTCTTAATGTCCTTGTAGCGTATTTTAGGACACTCTTGGCTGGTGCATTTTTCATCTGTTGAACTGTAACTGGTGTCTTGGGTAAATATACTTTGAACAATATATAGCTTTCAAAACTTAAGATGATTTCTGATGGAATTTATTGCAAACTAACCTAGTTTATGTACTCTGAGCAACATTCTAAAATAGATTCTAAAGACCTTGACTGCTTCTGCCATGCTGCTAAATTGGAGAAGAGTTGGCATTTTTATCCATGTGACTAATCAACTTAAGCAAAGCTGGTGCAAATACATACCGGTTCACACATCTTAAAATTTTTGCTCCCCTCTCTTGTAAAAGTTCTGTAATTTGTAGCTGTGCTGGATAACTTATTGCAGCTCAGTTGTAGTTTTGATGTTCAAACATTTATACTGATGTGCAGAGTGGCCCAGCATGCCTGTGTGAAATTGTATACCTCTCAATGGAATCATGAAAACAGTGAACGTGCAGGTAGTTTGCACCGATAACATACATTACATGCTGAATGGGGAAAGCAACATAAAATTGACCATGTTTTTCAGGGATTTACTAGCATCTTTGGGAACAAGATGAACATAAGTGAACATGAATGTTGCTTACAAGCAGCACCTAGAGGCAACCTACCTGTCTGCTTGTTTTATACGGGGTTAGGGTCAAAGTCACTTTGGGAGAGTCTCCGGTCATGTTTTAACCTATGTAACTGATATGACTGTCTGGAATCTCAAGTGTGGAAAAAGTGTAATGCTGCACAGGCTAGGTCCGTGCTATTTTTGTCAGCCTTGCTTCGGAAGGTGTTGGGGAGATACTCCATCAGGCTGTTGCTTTTATTTAGGGCTGCATAGTTGAACTCCTAGCATTAGTAGTACCAACAGACGGGCATGGCATCCATACATTTTGGATTGTTTATTTTGACCTCTCAGCAAGCTATTGGCTGGGGTAGATGTCTTCTAGCACTACATGGCATGGAAGGGGAAAGCCTCGGGAGCGTCGGAAAGAAAACGTATGTCCGCCCCACCCCCCTGGCCGTGAACAGGAATGCTTCTCATAGGAGGTGGGAGATAAATTGCAACATTTTGTTGCAGATCTCGCTTGTAAGGAAACTATTAGAGATTTTGCTTCAGTGATGTGGGGACTGTAGACCAGGTTAAAAGGGGGAGGGACCCTGACTGTTTCTGTATATGAAGTACGATGATAGCTCCACTGATAGCAATATCAAATGTTCACCTAAATAACTGTTGGTTATGCATAGGTGTTACTTATGTAACTGAAGCCCTTGCCTTTTAAAAATGTACCTAAAAATTGTGGCCTGAAGGAAATGACTGCATATATGCTCAAAGGTCTTCTCCAAGACCTGTGTTATACTTAGCTTTACAGTTGCTAAGGAGCTATGGTGTTAGTGGTCCCAGCGGCAAAATTATGTACTGTCAAGTCCTGTAAGGGTTGGATTACTCAAGAGTCTGTAAAAGCCAGATGCTTGTCAGATTCTGAATGGTTCACCCCGACCCACAAGACCACTCTACCCTACAGCCAGCTATGATCTCAGCTTTTCTTCTGACTTGCCAGATGTGGACTTTGCATTGCCCCTGACCATGGTTGAGGAGTTGTGGGGGGGGGGGAGCACCATAGTGTTTTTGTTGTTTAAGCAAAAGTTATAACCCTGTTTCATCATAGTGTCAATGTAGCTATTACCTTAGGTTCAGTGACTCATGTTTGGCTCAGAGACATCCTCTAGGTGCCACCATTAGCAGAAGTGAGATGTGCGGCAGCTGTGGGCATTGCCTTTTCAATGGTGGCACCCCAATTGTGGAATTCTCTCCCTATGAACACACCAGCTGGCACAAATGTTACTATCTTTTTCTCTCTCTTTTTTTTAGGTGCCAGGTGAAGATGTTCCCCTTTTTTCAGGCTTTCATCATATGACTTTTACCTTGATGTTTTATTGCTCATATTGCTTCTGTTGTAACTTTTATTTTATTGTTACATAGGCTTTATTTGAAATGGGCCTGTTCAGACAACACGTTAAACCATGGTTAGGCTGCTAGCCCTTTTGCAGCAAATGGTTAGTGAGCATAGGAATGCTATGCTAAGTCATGGTTCACATGGCACACTAAGCCATAATGTTTAGCTCAAAATTCTTAACCACCGTGGCTTAGCATACCGTCTGAACAGGGTCATTGTCTTAAATTGTTATCTCCAAACCAGTTAGCTGAAAATCAACCTAAATGTGTATTAAAGAAATAACATTTAATTCAAAATATTCAAGCTAAATGGGGAGTTGTACTTCTGGAGATAAAGGGAGTTGATTTGCAGATCCTTCTAGTGTATGGTTTTCCTCTAAAAATTAAAGGTTGTATTAGATCAGGGAACTAGCAGCACAGTTGCATGCTTCTCTCTATAAAAAGGCATGTTTGAATTCCAAATTCATATGTGGTGGGAATGTAGAAATTTTGGGATAGGATTTTTCAAAGAATAGAAGAAATGACTGATGAAGAGATTTGTAGAATGCCAGAACTAGCTCTTCTGAATATGTATGTTAAAGAAAATAGAGGGATAAACAATAAAGTATTAATTGGTTTCATGTTAACAATGGTGAGGCAATTGATAGCAGCTAGTTGGAAGACAGCTTGGAAGTTGACAATAACTATGTGGGGGGGGGGGGGAACCTCTGGAATATAGTGATAAATTAAAAGTTGACACAGAAGTTAAGAGTCTACAGAGGGAAAAAGAAAAGAGATACCTTCAGAATGGACTGGCAAACATATATAGATTATATGAGAAAGGAACAGAACAGGAAAACCATGGTAGATGCTTATAAAAAGCTATGGAACTCATGAAAAAAGTATATACAACCGACTTAATATATCACTAGGGAAAAGAAAAATAAATAGAGATAATTTAGAAATAAATCAAGTGAGGGGAGGGATTGGGGAGGGAATATGTTAGGGTAGATTATAAACCTAAGTTTGTTATTATCGTTGTTGTTCTTCTGTGTGTTTAATGTGATGATTGTTTGTTATGAAAATTCAATAAAGATATAGATAGATAGATAGATAGATAGATAGATAGATAGCCTGTTTGCATGATCACAGAGTGGGAAATAAGTCATGGTGGTTTCCTTCCTCCACTGTGCGTGCCAGTCATATTCGCATAGTTACCCTCATTGACAAGGCTTGCCATGTTGTACGAACCCTGATTAACAAGCCAACCCAAAACCCTACAATAGCCCATGGAAACAAGACACCATCCATGGAATTGCATAGCACAGCAAGCTGTGCTGGTGAGGGTAATTATCAAATTCCCTGGCATGTGTGGTGGGGGAAATAAGCCACGATAGTCATTGCGCAAACCTGGTCATTATACAACATGTGGTTATGGTACAGGCTGAGCAGAAGGTAGAATACTAACAGTATTCCACTGGAGTGAAATCCTGTTCATAGTTTGCAAAGTTTTGAGTGCTATTAAAAGTTTGCTAAGAACTGTTTTGTAAAAATCCAAGTCCTTTCTCTTTGCAAAGTGCAGAGTTTCAGATTTCTAATCTTTTTGTGTGGGGTTTTGTTTCAGTTTCTGAATTAAGAAAACTCTTTGAACCAAGCAGGCAGGATACCTTGGAAATGAAAAGGTAATTCTAAAACTTCCTCTGTGTTTTATAGAATCATCTATACTTTAATAAACATTTTTCATTAACTTGTTACACCCTAGGATAAACTTCCTGTTCCTTAGCCAATATTTCCGGCATAACCTTTTCTTCCCTATTTCTCAGGAAAGAGAGGATAGCTAGGCGTTTAGAGGGAATTGAAAATGATGCTCAGCCCATCCTTTTACAAAACTGTCCTGGATTGGTTACCCATCGGTTGCTAGAAGAAGACACACCAAGATATATGCGTGCAACAGACCCATATAGTCCCCACTTTGGTAAGAAATATTTTTCTAATATATGCTGACATTGGCCAAGCCCTATGGTGGATTTGAGCTCGGAAAAGTTCTTCCTTTGTATCAGTGGATAGTGTACAATCCTTGAATTTTATCACTTTTTAAAGGCCGTCTGGTACAAAAAGAATCTTAGAACTATTTTCTTTTTAATTGCATGGGTTGGATCTCAGAATGCCCTTCCAGACTGTGATCCAACATAGGCTACCACTGGACGAAGGGGTGGAGACGATATTTGCCAATTCCCTTTGTCCACCTGCAGTCTTGAGCACCATCTCACACACCTTTCTAGAGGGTTTCTCCTCTGGAGTAGATTTTTGATAGGTAAGTGGATCTGCAGTGGGAAGGAGGAACCCGTGAAACCACCACCTAGAGCATTGTGTGAGCATAATTCCACTTGCTGTAAGACTGGATTCCACCCATAGTGTGTACTACCATATAGTACAAGTAGACGGCTTTAAAAGGGGCATGGACAAATTCATGTCTTTATCAGCTGCTATTAGCCACTAGAGCCGAATGTAGCCTGGCTGTTGAGAGGGAGTATGCCAGGGAATGCCATTTGGTGGAGACAGGTGGGTAATGCCTGTTACCTTCATTCCCTGTTTGTGGCTTCCAGGATACATATGGTTGGCCACTGCATAAACAGGATGCTGGAGTCCATGGCTTTGTGGCCCTGATGCAGCAGGTTGCTCTTATGTTTGAATGTGCTAGTTTTTAAAAAATACCTATTTTCCAACCTTAAGGATCTGTGGGAAACATGACTCTTTTTTCTCTCTCTTTAAAGCAGTCTGTAAAAAAAGTAGGTGAATAGAGAGGACGTTAAATTGCACTATTATTGAGGATTATATGTGAAGAGATTCCATTTATAAAGTAATGAAGCTGAAATAAAATGCACACCTTATAGGCAATGCAGGCTGGTGGCTCCAATTTCAGTGGGGCTGTGAATCCATTCTGGGTTTCAGTTAGATGCAGCCAGAACTCTAAAGGAGCTATACTGGGTGCTGAACCCTGTCCCCAAAATCAGGCTCAGCACCTCGGCTAGCTCCTTTAGAGTTCTGGCTGGCTCTGACTGAAAGCCAGAGTGGATTCATAGCCCCATGAAAATTGGAGCCACCAACCTCCACTGTATGTAAGTGATTTTACTGTATTTTGATATAATATAGCAACAGATGAACTCCCCTTAGTTTGAGTCGGAAATGAATAAGGAAATGCCCATCAGCGGGATATTTAAGAATCAGGAACTGGTGGGTAGACCAGTGATGCTCCTGAACCATGTGGGTAGGAGTGGGGGGAGAGGAAGAGAAGACATGTAACCCTAGACCATTTTTAACCAAGCGCCAGGAATCTTCTTATGCCAAAGCCTTTTGTTACAGGTTCTGTTGCCTATCCTGTAGCCTATATCTTCATGACTTCTCCCATATTCCATGGTGTCCAGTGCAAATATTGTCATTTGTACTGAATACTGAGGCATATGGAAGAAAGTCTTAGGGTGTTTCCAGATGGAAGGTTTCTAGCATTAATGATCAAAAGGCATCTGGAAGCACCTTGAGAGAGAAAAAGTGGATGATTGTGAGGGTAATACCTACCACTTTGTCATTTTGTTTTGTTTAAAACAACAACAACACAAGAGAACTATTAGAAAGAAATCAGGAGAAACTCTGAATTTTCTATATTGTTATAGGAAGGTCAAATGAAGAAGAAACTTCAGATTCTTCAGTAGAGAATCAGCCTAGATCCAGATACCAAGCAGAATCCACTGGAGGAAAAACAAAGCCATCTTCTTACAGTCCATTAGGCATGGATTCCCAGGGGCTTGAGTCCAAAGCAGAAAGGATAGCTAGGTACAAGGCAGAGAGACGACGCCAGTTGGCTGAAAAATATGGACTCTCAATAGATTCAGATGTGGACTCAGAATACTCATCCAAATATACCAGGACAAGAAAAGAACAGGATGTGGATGAGAAGAGGGTACAGACGGGTGAGAAAAAAGAGGACGAAGGTAAAGATTATGGTTCTCTGTACTTGACAAGAACTGAAAATAAGGAACTGAGGATTGCTGCTTCAGAGTTAAAGGAATATACTGAGCAGGAGAGAGAGAGTTCTCCAGAATGGGGAAAACTGCATTTGAATGAGGACAATGAAAGAAAAGCTCCAGAGCCCAGACATGATCTACCACCTGCATCAGAGAATTCCACATCCTTCTCATTTCCAGGCCATGAGTCCTCCCGAAGCGAAGTGCCAAGTTCGCCAAAGCAAACTCACAGGGCTTCCCTTACCTCACCAAAACAGCTAGTGTCACCAAGCCATTCCCTCAATGACACCAGATTAGGGTAAGTCCGGTACTGCTGTCACTGTTTACAGAGTGGTGCTAATGTATATTCTACCTACTCCGAGGATTTTACAGTATCATAACATTTTATGATGATGTTGATAATAAGGGGAAAGCTGAGTAGGCAAAAAGTAGCAAGAGGGTTCCTCATGAAGAGGTAAAGTGCAATCACACATTTTCTGTGCTTGGTTTTAGTATTACCAAAATAATAAGAAGAAGGTGGGGCGGGGGGCGGGAATGGAAGGCTTTTCCAAAATGAGTTTTGAAAGAGAATTTGAAATATGGCCCAGATCTCATGACATAGGTATTGTGCTTGGAAACCAAATCCACTGAGGAAGTAGAAGGTGTTTATACTAAATGTGTACTAGTACTATGAGATCAAAGGTGATAGTAAGATACAGGAGACCAAATAGGGATCTGTAGGTCTGAGAACAATTGTGAAATTTAGGAGGGCTTCTTATCCAGTGAAGAGCAAACCACTTGAAGGAAGGAGTTCTGGAAAGTCTGTCATAATCAAAATGACATATATGAATTTTGAAGGGAAATGCATTGTATTCATCTTGGAATGACCATGGGTAAAACACCATGTTAAATGTTGAATAATTCGGATATCATCAATTCAAATGAGTAAAGAATTTAAGAACTTCCTAGTTGGATTTTTCTATCCACCCACAATATAAGCCAGAAATACATGATACATTAAGTACTGCCCAGAGAGCTTTGGCTATTGGGTTGTATAGAAATGCAATAAAAAAAAAATTAAAAAAAACCATAATCATCACTAAAAATGACAAAAACCAGGCTTCCCCCTCTCAGGTAACATCCATGGCATCTCACTTAAACTTTATGGAGAGGGAGGGGGAATTTTAATTTGCAGTGGCCATTTTTGGATTGGATTGAATTGTATTTTCTATGGACTGAGAGAAACCGAAAACAAAGCTAAGTGCCACAGCAAATATGCTGAGTGGTAATGATGAGAGGAAGAAATGAGAGTTTTAAAGCACTTTGAACATTGAGGCAAGTTTTGAAGGACAAAGAGCAAGGGAAAGAGCTGTGATTGGCAGCAGGTTAATGCAACTGCAAAAGCCTGTGTTCAGAGAAGATTCCCACCTGGGTAGGCTGGCAAATGAAAGGCTGTTGCAGAGAAGTACAGCAGCTGAGAGAGACAGATTGCTTGAAGGGAGCTACTCTTTGCTTTATAGGCATCTTAACAGAGTTGGCTAATTAGGAATAACTATGCCAAAATGGTGCCCCAGTGGCAAAGGCAAGTAAACTAATGGAAAGAAGAAAATGAAGGAGAGACACACCAAAGTGGCCTCCAGTATCACACATTCAAATATATAGACTACTTGGAAGGATGCTGTAATGATTTCCACATTGTAGAGATTGCTTTCTCTTAACCCACTGTCCAATTTATGCACTTGTCCTCAGCTCAAATGGAACATTACCCCTCTCTTCTAAATAAAGCCCCCTCAGATAGTTATAAAGAGATAGAGGCTTAAGGCTGTGTAAGAAAAGCAAACTTGTTTGTACAATTCTCTGGGTTCTTTAGGTTTTTTTAAAAAAACAATTGATTATAAATAACACCATTGGCAACAGTGGGACAAACCATTAAGTGGATTTTGTATTGTAGCATTCATCATGTTCAATAAGAACTTTAAACTGGCTGCAGGCAAATGCAATCTTTGGCCTCTCTTTTATTCTTCAGTCACCTGATCTTCATTGCACAAGCTGCATTTAAACTCACCAGTGTTTTATTGTGCACTCTGAAATGAAGCAACAGTGATAATTGTTAATTGGTCATGGTTTTGGCTATGCTTCTTGCCATACAACTTGTCCAAATTTCTGAACCAATAAATAAAACAAGAAAATAAGATTCTCTTATGACCATTTTGGTTGTCGAGGTTTTACATATATCAGTGATAGGCAGCGTTACAGCTCTTCCAAATTTGCTCTCATGAGGTCAATTCTGTTTTATGTAATTGTGTAACTATCCAACCATGTGGGTAGAAGTTTTTATTGGGCTAAACCATTTCCGCCCCCCACCCCACCCCGGGGAGGGGAATTCCATGAATACTTTCAGCAGTACCAAAAGGTCCCTAGCTCCTCCAATCTTCTTAGCTACCCCCTCCAATCTTCTCAGCAATTTTTCAGGGGTTGCTATGAAAGCAGATGAAAGTGCTCATTTATTCAGGAAGCATTTCCCTTGCTCTTACTGGGCTTCATTTGGATGAGTAAAACTATGATGTTTTCAGGTTTTGTTTCCTGATGACTGGCTGAGATCACGGTAAACAGGAGAACAATCCCAAAAATGGAATCACAGCAACAGTAGTGCAGTAGCAATGGCGTTGAATAGCTTCAAAGAAAATATATGGAAGAGATATTCACCCTGTCAGTCTAGAATATAGTAAATGATGAGACGTCTTTAGTTACATCATTTAAAAAAAGATGTACAGCACCTCGAACCTTGAGTCATTTTATAAATAATAAACATGTTTAATATTTATTACTTATTTTAGTTCTCAACTTCTGGATCCAGAGAATGTATGTGTTCAATCACTCCCATCACTTATCTTTTTTTTTAAGTGCACCTGATCTCTTTGAATCCATTGCTCTCTAAAATGTATGTGTACGCACCCGCACCTTTAGCATAGATCAAAGTACATACAGGAAGCACATATAGACCAGGACGCTCTCAGTGAGATTCATTCGGTTAGTTTCCGTATTCTTTCCATTTGGGCTGCATATCAGGTCAGTGTGACTCCGTCTAAAACTCTTTTGTGAGAAAGATTAAGCTAGTTCACCCTGGCATCAAACTCTTTAGCTTCCATACCTGTCAAGATCTGTGAGCTCCTTGGGATAGGAGTGCTGACTATTGGAACTGAGCAAATGCGGTTGTCATTGCTCTACTTAAAATACAAAACAACATTTGGTCCAATTTGTGGGTGACTAAAAATTATCACAACTTGCCTTTTCCAAGTCAGAAAACTAGTATTTGTTAAGAGAACCTGGTCTGAAATAGTTAATTTTAAAGTAGATGATTAGTCAGTGGGGATCCATTGTTTGCAGTTTTGGATCATTGCTAAGTTAAGTACTTTTCTTGTACACATCCTACTGCTTTCTTTCTTTTTCAACTAAGGAAAAAAGTAAGTATTCATACTTGCTTATTCTTATGATTGTGAGTCCTCCTAAAGGCACATTTTGTTATTATCTGTTTTACTGCTAGCTCTTTAATATTTTACTTTTAAATATTTTCATCAGTGTTATTTGTGATTTTACTGCTTTGGGTTTCTGTGCGAATAAACTGAGGACATTTGTCAGTTGGGTTATACATAAATTGAATACACAAATAAATATTTGGCAAAACAGGGAACATTCTTCCTCTAGATCCAGGCTCTTCAAAGGCTATGAAAAGGTTCCTTTATTTTGAACAAAATACAAATAAAAAACCATCTGTCTCCACAGTAAAAGATTCCATTTAATTTCAATAATAAGTTAAAAGAAGAGTATAAGGAAGTGCTTATATTTTAGGTATATCTGATTTCTTTTTATCCCTTAGAACATTCCCTTTTCTCTCCGTTTAATTTCTCATCCTACTTTTAAAATGAAAATTCAGATTAAACTTCACTTTTTTAAAAAAAACCTTCTGAATTCATTTTATTAAGTCAAGATATAATTTGTTAATTTGAACGTGTTACTACCTAGTTTCTTGGGAATATCTTGCTCAGATTAAGTATCAAGCAAGAGAGAAAATAATTTCAGTATATAGTTTTAACAGAACACACACACACACATATCCAGGTGAAGTAGTCCACCTTGTGGGCGTCATTGTCTTAACAAAGGTTTAGATTTTCTATGTATATTGTAGATATGTTCCTAGTCAAATCCACATGCAGCTATACAAAAACTGCAAGTCTACATTTTACATTTTGTAAGCCGAAGTCTTATTATGTATCACAAGAAAATTGTTTTAAGCTTAAGGGCACAATCCTCTGCATGAAAAATGTCCTGCAATTCCCAGCATGCCCCAGACAGCGTGAGAATTGTAGGACTTCTCTCTATGTCTAAACGTGCATCAGGTTGCGCCCTAACTGTGTGGGGCGTGAGCAGGGGAATTGAGTGTGCATGCATTGATTGACATACTGCCAGGGGAAAAAAATTCTGAAGCTCTATTTTCTATAGTAGTGCAGGGAAAACAAAACTCGATTGGTTTCTTCAGAAAGATTCGGATGGGGACACAGCTTCACTTATCAACTGGCCCTCCAGGTATATTACCATGTAGCTGTGTGGCTTAAATAATAATGATTCGACTGTTAACTTTCCCTCTCCTTTTCCATTCCCCCACTATCATTTTAACAAATGTTATTGACACCCATTAATCGCATTGGATTAGAAAATATAGTTTCTGTTCACCTCCTTGGCTTGAAACTCCCTTCTCCCTCTGGGAATTCTTGCTCTTTCTCTTTTTGTCATTTACAACTAATTGATGTTTTGATAGGAAGCAACAGAAATGCACCTAATGTTTGCTCCACAGCTGTAAACATAGCGGAACTGGCTAAATCAAGGCCTTGTCTTTAGTCTGTCATTAACATGTTTCTCCATCTTGTAGTCTGCATTGGAACAGAACATTAGCTTGTGAAATGTTGCAAGCACTGAATGCAGGAGCTTCTTTGCCATACTGCGGGGTTTCCCTTAATGTAAAAATGCATAGGCGTGTATAGTTAATACATTTGCCTGTCTTTGGAGCTGTGAACACCTTGCATGTTTGCAGATACAGTTCTCGTAACGGCATATTATCCTCCCAAAGAGCAGATCTCCAATAAACAAACAGGTGAAGTATTCATAAACTGGGCTCCTAAACATGGTATAATAAAATTCCATTTGTTCACTGCTATGCAACATATGCACAATGAGCATTTATTTGTTAATAATGTAATGTGTGGACACTCCTAAGCTATAATAGTTCCTAAAGAAAGGAAATCTTGGAAATACCATGTAGGGTGGCTGCAACAAGAAGGATTTGAGCATGGATTCTATGTCCTAGTGAAACTCTCTTTTCTGATACATATATTTATTCTGACACATATATTTATTCTGACACATCGATTTCCACAACACTGCCTTAACCATAGTTAAGGCTAATCAGAGCTTGCTAACAAGCTTTAAACCATGGGTGAGACCACAATTAATGTTAATCATGGTTAAAGTCATTGTCCATCATTAAGGCCAGTGGAGGCATTTACACCTTGGAGTGTTACATCTGCACAGACTCATAGGTTCCTTCCCATCTCTAGGAGCTTCAGGTTCAACCTTTGTATTTGTTGACATGCACAGCTACTTCATTCTGTTAAGTAGACACGGGTGCATCAATAGCTGAAAAGCTCTGTTAACAAACTGAGATGGCATTCTAGGTTTGCAAATGTACACAAGAGTAGCTTCAATTAAACTCAGTGGCCCTTACAGCCGAGTAAATATGCATAGCACTGGACAGCAAATGGCATTATACTATACACATTCTGCAAAATTAAAGTTACATGATTCAGACATTATAGCTTCAGAATAATAACAATTCCAGTGAAACATTCTGCTTGAAATCCCAATATAACAAAAAGTTATTCCTGGTATCAACAAAAATTGTAACTTCTTTCTTTTTTCTGTTGCTTTCCAGAAGTAAGTAATTTTTACAAAATAATGGCCTTGCTCAGATGTATTACAGAAACCACAAGTTTCCACTAAATGAATGAGTCTGTCCAAACTTCTGCCTTGCACTGTTTCACCCAATTATCTGTTTCACACACTGAAAAAGGAGATTGAAAGAAAGCATGCACTTTCATTTTTAAACAAACTTCAGTTCCCCGTGACATTTGAACTTGGGGAATTCTGGCTTGTTTAATTTAAACTATAGTTAGTGTGAACAAGTCAGGATGAAACCATGATTTCATATCCTGGCTTGTTTTGAAGCTATAGTGTAAACCAAGTGTGAGTCTGGATAACACAGGGAACTGGTGAGTTTTGTTTAGAAGCAGAAGATTTCAATATCTTCCTGGTACACAAAAGAGGAGGGAAAAGTGGATGCAGGAGCTTGAAAATTCTAGCAGACTCACATAATGGGGGGAAATGGTTTCCCATTGACTCTGAAACTGACATAGTGCACAGTTACACTGAAATTCGCTACTGCAAAATGTAGTGATGGCCAACATGGACAGATGTAAAAGATTAGACAAATTCATGAAAGATAAGACTTTCAATGGCTACTAGTCATGATGTCTATAACCTACAGTATCAGAGGCACTATGCCTCTGAATACAAGTTGCAGGGGAACATGAGTGAGAGAATGCAATTTGGTTGGCCACTGTGTGAACAGAATGCTGGACTAGATAGGCCTTTGGTCTGATCCAGCATGGCCCTTCTTATGTTCTTATACTGTACTAAGGGTAGAAGTAATTTTCCTCCCTTGAGTTGTGAATGGCTTGCATGCTTTCAAATTGCTGCATTTCTCAGCATAATATATAGAATTGGGAACCTCATTTCCCTTCTCATGTATTTTGCTGCGGAAAAGAGCACGTTACATAGACATGTCTCATTCACACACAAAAAAAAGAAATATCTCTTCGAACTGGTTCTCAGTTTACATGCTAAGGTTAAGTTATGTCTCCTCTTAGAGAATTCTAACTCTGCTTTGAAAATTTTCTCAAATGGAGTCTTTCCCTTTTCCCACAATTCTTCTCAGAATAGTTATCGTGTGTGTGTGTGTGTGTGTGTGTGTGTGTGTGTGAACGAAAAGGCTAAGGCAGCCATCCCATTTTTTTCTACTGGAAACTTGAATAAATGCCAGTGTTCAAAACATTTCAGAATGAAGCAGCTATTTATGAATTTCAATGGTATAAGTGCCTAATGAAAAAAACAAAAACAAAAGTTTAGTTCTTCATTTGGCCATAATTAGTTCCATTTCCTCTTCAGCAAATTGGACACAGTGATCTATAAATTGTTCAGAACACTCTTGTGCAATGCATGAAAATAGACCTATATAGAAAAGTGGCTGAGTTATAATCAGTGTCCTGATCCTCACTGATGTCAGTGGGCTGGGATTTGGCAAAAGGCACTGGTGGGGAAGTTTCTCTAATATCCCCCACTAGTTCCCTAGTTTAACAATGCTTAATGCTTAATGTTGTGAGATCTTCCCAAAGTTAGTGCATGATTTTTTTTCTCTCTCTCCAAGTTAGTTACAGTTATGCCACATTTTTAATCCATTTTTCTTTCTTAAAGAGTAAAAGTTAGAGAAAAACTGGTGAAAGAGGAAAGTGCTCGTGGAAGCCCTGAACTTCTAACAGACACTGCGTCTCAAAGAAAGATTCGCCCAGTGCCTGTTAATTTCGTGCCTCTTCAGTCAGAAACATCCGCTTTCCATAGGGTTGCCAGTCAGCCACTTGGTTTGGTATCCCAACCAACACATGGCTATGTCCAACCTGCTGGAATTGCTCATACGGCTAAACTAGTGGCAGCTGAAGAACCAGCAAACATCCCTGGTAGCAGCCTCCCTGTGCCAGCAAATGCCAAGTTTATAATTAGGTCCCCACCAGATGCTGTGATGGACGATGAAAAAAGTGACTTGCTTCAGAATCATCAATCCTTGAAGCTTGAAGATTTGGAGGCTGAGCAGGAAAGACAACCAGCTTTATTGTCAGAGATCCATAGGCCGGAGAAGAGCAGAGAAAGCCGCTTCAGAGGAGATGGTTTTGAGAAACTTACGTTTGGCAAGCCAAAGTCTTTGGAAGCTGAGAGAGAGCTAGAGTATTTTAAGCAGTGGATGCCTGGACCTCAGGTGAAGACTCATGAGAACATTGAAAGAAGTGAAAGAATCATGTATCTACAGAGTGCTAAAGGGAATGTTCAGGCTCAGGAAGAGATACCAGTGAAGCATAAGCTCTTTACTCGATCGCTGTCTGATTATGCTGGTTCTCCCAAATTAGAAATTTTCAAAAGTAAGGAGCATGTTGCAAAGAGCACAATGGAATTTCAGAGCACTGAAGCAAAGACCCCAGAAACAAAGATCCCCAATGGTGAGATAACCATTGTTGACACAAAAGTCTCTGTAACCCAACTCCGTAATGCCTTTTTGGAAACTGCCAATTCCAGCAAGAAACCTGAACTGTAGGTGATGTTTTCTGAATTTTGTTTATTTGGTGTGACACTTGCACGTCCTTGGCATAAATGGTACTTAAAACTCAACATCAGTTGCATTCTGCAGCACTTCAAATACACAGTTCAACTCCCATCTACTGTGTCTTGGAGACGGAGTTGGCCTGAATCCTCTTGTGCGTTTGTGCTTCTGCTTGCTTAGTGCAAGTTCTGATGTTGGGTGGCTGGACTGGAATGACTTTGTTCTTTTTCTGTGCATGGTTTTCTAGGAGCATGCAGTGTGATCTATAATGGATTTAATAGATGGGATGCTTATATTTGTCCTTCATCTCTTTCTCTCTTTCTCTTCTCTCTCTCTCCCCCCTTCCCGCCCCAATCCTAATTCTTTGTTTCCTCTCTCTGACTTCCTGTCGTGGTAAAAAGTGAACCTCATTCTGAGATGCCAACATCAGGTACTGATTTGTCTGGCAGTGCTGAACACGAAAGAGGGTCACGCAGGCCGAGACGCTATTTTTCTCCTGGGGAAAGTAGAAAGACTTCTGAGAGATTTAGGACTCAGCCTATAACTTCAGCAGAGCGAAAAGAAACAGATAGGTAGGCATTTGTTATAGCTGAGCACACTGGGGTAGCATTATCCAGATTGACACTTTGCAGTAATGAAAGTCATCTAATCTAGGTTTTCCAAGGTCTTGAATTTTTCAATACTTTCCTCAATTAAGGCAGGGGTGGAGAACCTCAGACCTGGGAGCCTATCCTATTGTGGCCCACTAGGGCTCCCCACATGGCCACACACCCTTTCCCTGGTCCCACCTCCTTTCCCCTGACCACTGATCATTTGGTGGTTTCTCAGTGTTGGTGCAATCCCCCCCCCTTCTAAAAGGTTGAAATCTCTCTCCTAATGCTTAGTCACTGGCTGTAAGAACTTTAAGTGAAAGGATGCTTGTATTTTTGGCCACGCCCCTTTGGCCCCACCTACCAATGGAATACAGCCCCTGAGAGCTGCTTTGAAATGGAATTCGGCCCTCAGGCTGAAAGAGTTTCAACACCCTTGAGTTAAGATAATAATGCAGTTTGAGATGGCTGCTTTTCATTTTCTTTTAAAAAAATAATAATCAGTGTTTAAAGCAAAAGTAACAGTTGACGACTGTAATGGACCTAAATGTATCTTTATGCAGAAAATAGAGTGTTTTAAAAAAAATGCTTTATGCTAAGTTTTTTTAAAAAAAAAACAGTGTATAGACCTAAGCCACATGTTAGTGCTGTGTATAACACACGGCAGAGTATTTTAGATTTTGACTTTCTATGAGTTATCTAAGATCATTCTCCTTTATGCAACTTACACCTGGCTGGAACTGCTTGCCTTCCTGCTTTAATGGTAATTATAAGTGAAATATTATTGTAACTGAAAAACTTTCTCAATTGTGGCCTAGTTGCTGTCCCTCTTGACCATGATTGGGCATAGGTATTTGTGACTCAGTTCTAATTTCCAATTTATGCTTTCCTTTGTAAAATCTCCATAGGTCTGCATTCAGCCCAGAAATGTCAGCTCCTGATGGTAAGAGATTTTTTTTCTATTCATACTTTATCTGAGTTATTTCAGATTTCATGTCTTCAGGCCTTTGGTAGCAGCTGGTGACACCTTGGCCAAATCTGACTCTCTGGATGATATATCTGGCCCCCAGTTATCAACGCCAGAGTGAAAGACGCAGTGTGGATGAGCAACATCTATAGCAATAGATACAGGCAACAGCAGGTTCTGCCCCCTTCTACTTCCTTGTCAAAGTGCTCTTGAATAAGGATTTATATACATTGCCTTAATTTTTTTTTTTAAAAAAATGCATTTTTGTATATTTCATATTTTTTCATTTATTATTTTATTTATTTATTTATTTATTTCATTTCTAACCCGCCTCTCCATCTAGATCGAGGTGGGGAACAACAGTAACTATAAATATTAAAACAATAAAATAGATAAACCATTAAAACAGATAAAAACAAATACATTATTAAAAACATCTTAAAATTAAACTGGATAGGCCTGCCGGAAGAGAGCAGTCTTCACGGCTTTCTTAAATTCCAGAAGACTGCTAATTTGTCGAATCTCCTCCGGCAGGCCATTCCACAGCCTGGGAGCGGCAGAAGAGAAGGTCCTCTGGGTAACACTCGTCAGCCTAGTTCTGGCTGACTGGAGTAAATTCTTCCCAGAGGACCTGAGTGTGCGGGGTGGATTATACGGGAGAAGGCGATCCCGTAGGTAACCTGGACCCAAACCATGTAGGGCTTTAAAGGTAATAACCAACACTTTATACATCGCCCGGAAACTAATGGGCAGCCAGTGGAGTGATTTTAAGATTGGTGTTATGTGGTCACCCCTAGGTGTACCGGTGACCAACCTGGCTGCCATATTTTGAACTAATTGAAGTTTCTGGACTAGGCACAAAGGTAGCCCTATGTATAGCGCATTGCAGAAGTCGAGCCTCGAAGTTACCAGTGAGTGCACTACCATCTTTAGGTCTTCCAACTCTAGGAAGGGGCGCAGCTGGCATATCAGCCGAAGCTGATAGTAGGCACTCCTGGCCGTCGCATCTATCTGGGCTGTCATTTGGAGCGACGGATCCAGAAGTACCCCCAAGCTGCGAACACAGTCTTTCAGGGGGAGGTGTAACCCCATCCAGAACTGGTTGACACACCTCCAAACCCAGGTTGGGGCCTTTGACAGCAAGCACCTCCGTCTTGTCTGGATTCAGCTTCAGTTTGTTTTTCCTCATCCAGCCCACTACCGCCTCCAAACATTCATTCAGAGGAGACACACTATCCTTAGCTGACGATGTTGTCGAAGGCATAGAGAAATATATTTGGGTGTCATCAGCGTACTGATAGCACCCCGCTCCATGCCTCCGGATGATCTCTCCCAGCGGTTTCATATAAATGTTAAATAGCATTGGGGAAAGGATGGCACCTTGTGGTACACCACATAGCACCTCCTTCTTTGAAGAGCAGCTATCCCCAAGCATTACCATCTGGAACCTGCCCGAGAGATAGGACCGGAACCACTGAAGCACAGTGCCCCCGATTCCCAGTCCCCTCAGGCGATGGTATCGAAAGCTGCTGAGAGGTCCATGAGTATCAACAGGGACACACTCCCCTGTCAATACTCAGGCATAGATCATCCACTAAGGCGACCATAGCAGTCTCAACTCCGTATCCTGCCCTGAAGCCGGTTTGAAATGGGTCTAGAAAATCTGTATCATCCAAAACTGCTTGGAGTTGGGAGGCAACTGCTCTCTCGATCACCTTGCCCAAAAACGGAAGATTTGATACTGGCCTGTAGTTATTAAGGGCTAGAGGGTCCAGGGAGGGCTTTTTTAGAAGCGGCCGTACTACCGCCTCTTTTAAACATGTTGGAAAACTCCCCTCCCTGAGAGATGCATTAATAATACATTGTAGATGTGATCAAACTGCATCTCCTCCCTGGACAACCAGCCAAGAAGGACAGGGATCGAGAGGGCAAGTCGTCGTCCTCACTTGTCCAAGCAGCTTGTCCACGTCCTCAGTACTCACCAACTGAAACTGATCCAGTGTAATTCCACTCGCGGAGTTACTGGACACTCCATTGTCAGCTTCTGCTATAATGATGGAGTCGAAGCTGGCTCTTATCTGAGAGATTTTATCTGAGAAATGGTCAATAAAGGCATCATAGCGAACTGCCGAAGGCTGTAAAATCGGGTTCAGGGGGAAAGGTGCCTGAGTTAGACCCCTCACCAACCTGAACAGTTCTGCTGGACGTGAATTCGCAGACGCAATGCGTGCAGAGAAGAAAGCTTTCTTCGCTGCACGTATTGCCACTCCATAGGAACGAAGATGTTCTCTATGTTGTGTCTTGTCAGATACAAGTCGAGTTTTCCGCCATCGTCGCTCCAGTCGTCGTCCTTCCCGCTTCAACTCCCTGAGATCTTCAGTATACCAAGGTGCCCGATTAGGAGCGGGTCGGAGAGGACGTTTGGGGGCGATCGTGTCGATAGCCCTAGTTTGATCTTGATTCCAACTGTTAACCAGGGCTTCTACAGGATCGTCGATGATACCAGCCATAGAACCCTCTAAGGCTTTCTGGAATCCAAGAGGATCCATCAGCCTTCGAGGACGGACCATCTTAATCAGTCCGCCACCCCTGCAGGGGCGGGTGGTAGCCGTGATACTAACCCTGACCAGAAAATGGTCTGTCCATGACAACACGGAGGTATTTAGGACCTCCGCCCACAGATCTGTCTGTTCGGAACTGAAAACAGCATCGAGAGTGTGACCTGCTGAATGTGTAGGTCCAGAGACCAATTGGGATAGGCCCATGGTTGTCATGGATGCCATGAACTCCCGAGCTGCACCTGACAAACTGGTCCCGAATGGGATGTTGAAGTCGCCCAGGACCAAAAGCCTGGGCGAATCCAACACCAGCTCCGAGATCAGTTCCGTGAGCTCGGCCAGGGAGTCTGATAGGCAGCAGGGTGGCCGGTACACTAACAGAATCCCTAGTCTATCCCTGGTCTTCAGACTCAGGTACACACACTCGATGTGATTCAATTCACGGACAGGAAGTCTGGTCAGGTTAAGATTATCCTTGTAAACCACAGCTACTCCGCCCCCCCGCCCACTTTCCCTCACCTGCTCACTGACACAGTACCCAGCTGGGAGGGCCTGGACCCATGTCGGGCCACTGTCATCTCCCAGCCAGGTCTCTGTGAAACATGCCAGGTCGGCCTTCTCATCTAGAAGAAGATCATGGATGATGTTTGTTTTATTTTTAACCGACCTGGCATTACATAGGAGCAAGGAGAGGTTCTGTGGGTGGCCTGGTTCTTTCTCCAAGATCCCCGGGGTAGCAGGGCGACTGGAAGGTAAGATAGGTGTTAGATATCTATCTCTCCTTCCCCTGTAACGGCATTTCACCCTGCTATCGCTATATCTCCCTTTGCCCTGCACAACACAAATTGCCACTCCCTGACACATTCTAACTGTGTATACTTCCTAAAAGCCAACATCTGGGCGATTTAAAGATCTAAAAATGCAAAATAATATAATATAAAACCATTTTCATCAACAATAAAAAAAATCCCAGGATTCATTGAAAATCTTATCATATGCTGCCAAACGCCTGGAAGTAGAAGAAAGTCTTACCCTGGCACCGAAATGATGACAAGGGATGGCATTCTATACACAGATACATTATAATTTTTAATCAGTTTTCTGTTTTATAAATAGACAACATAAAATCAAATAATCTAAATACTGCACTAAGAAAAATAATTAATAGGTTTTCTTTCCTGTTCCTTTACATTCAAATGTATTCATAGCATATTGATCTAATTCATTGTTGGGATATCTATGCTGCAAACATATATGGACTGCCGTGTTGGATAAATGTTGACCAATTTCTCTGAAAAAAAATCTCTGTTGAGTCTTTTCTGTGTTCCCCTAAATGTTTTGAGCTTGTAATTTTGATCATAGCATTATTTTCCACATCCTCTTCCTCCACGTTCTAACAGTAGGCACAATAGCTGTCCTTCATTCCTTTGCCAATAATTGGAGTGCTAATATTAACAATTACACTACCATTGCATGTTCTCTCCTAACCTTATTTACCAAATAGCCCCAAAGCGCTGACGATGGGCGTAGATAGATGGATTCCGTATCCTAACACATATTTCTTAGCTTAAAAAAGTATCCTACCAATGTTGTTTAACAAAATTGTATTGCAACCTTTGCAATGTGAGGTGGAACAGAGTACTAGCGCAACAGGAAATAGCATTTCAAAAATGACTTATCTGTTCCAAATTTTCATTATTGATTTTCTGCTTTCATTTCAGTTTCCTTACACACTTGTTTAGTATCCCAGATTCACTTAGAGAGTGGATCTCACATTTTCCCAGTGTGCAAAGTCTTTATTCCTAGAACTATTGTGCCAATGCCACTAATACTGATTCTTGGTAATACAGACTAATATTTGAAACTGATAAACCACCCTGTGAGGTCTGGTGCTGAATGACCTGCGCTGTTATCTAGGCATCCTATAATTCCAAATATATTTATTGTTATCTGATTGAAATGTATTCAAAAAATGCTCTGGTATCTTAACTAGGAGTGTTAAAAACAAAACAAAAATGCTGGAGAGTACCTTAATTTTTGTAACCACTATGCACCCTAGCCATAATATTTGTAATTTACCTCATTTTACCATGTCTTGCTTAACTTTTATGGGGCTGCCCTTAAGGCCACTCCGGAAGCTGGAGCTAGTGCAGAACACAGCAGCTCAGCAGTTGTCAGGAGCTGCTCCTTTGCTAAGGGAACTGCACTGGGTCTCTGTTGGCTACCAGACCAGGTTTAAGGGTTTGGTACTAGTGTACAGAGCCCTAAACAAATTGAGACAAGGATACCTGAGAGAGCACCTTCTCTCTTTACCAACCTGCCCAGCCACTGAGGTCATTATAGGGCATACTCCTGGTGGTTCCACATGGATCTATGGGCCAATTGGAGTCCACCATGGGAAGAGCCTTTAGTGTGGTGGCCCCTTCTCTGTGGAATTCCCTGCCCCTGGAGGTCAGGAAGGTGCCAACAAGGGGCAGCTTTGCCTTTCCCATCACTGTAACCTAATTTTTGGAGATGTGGCCATTTATCAATATCCTTTCAGTAAGTGCCATATAAAAGCTTTATATTCACTTGTAAATACTTAACCAATCAGGTACTGGGCATTAATATTTGATAGATGATAGATAGATAGATAGATAGATAGATAGATAGATAGATAGACAGATAGATCACTTCCAGGCAGAGATCCTCCTCAAGGCACTGAAGGCATAGCTCTCCTTCTTATCCTGAAATATATACTCTTCAGAAACAATTCTGATGTCCTCGATACAGCTTAGTTGCCTTTTTCTCCACCCACCCCCACCACCAGTTTTGATTTATTTTTTGGTAGCTGGGGAATTGTGTGAGATGGGTCAACAGTGCATTTACTTTACATAACAATGTTGGCCATCTACCCTCTGTTCCTGTAATTTAGGAACTGACCCTCATTCTATCCATTTAGGAGCTTCTGGAATTAATACCACAAAGCATTCCAAATGTATTATGTGAACTATTCCTAACCCTGGTGGCTACATAACCACAGTTTAAACATGCTCACTAACCATTTGCTGCAAAGGGGTTAGTGGCCTAACCATGGTTTAGCTTGTTGTCTGAACAGGCCCATATTGTTGTTGTTCTTGTTATTTTTTTTAGGAATGGTTCACATGACACACTAAGCCATAACGTCTAGCTCCAACTGCTTAACCACCGTGGCTTAGCATGTCATCTGAACAGTGTCATAGAAAACATGTTTACTGTATCATGAGGCTATGTTAAGTCAGTGGTCTCCAGACCTGCTGGAAGCAAGTATGTCGTTTACCTTCAGTGTAAATTCCAGGCAAAAACTAGAAAATACTTTCTTTGTTTTAATAATTAGAATTGGAAACCCCATTTTCAAATTGGAGTTTACCTTATAACTGCCAGGAAGTGGATCCTGCCAGGAAAGGGGGGAATTCTTTGGATCTTTGAAAATTGTTTTATAGAACATACTGCAGCTAAGATTCTCATTAAAAAGTCATGCTTCCACCCTGCCCAGAGCTGAACAAATCTTCACTTGCTGATGTACTTCCTTGCCAATCATTCCCTGGCTTACTCGTGTGTCAAAAAAATAGTTTTGAGAGTCTTTCAGAAATATCTGTGGATCCTACAATGTTCTTTTCTTTGTTTCCTGTAGATGAGGAGAAATTGGATGAGAGAGCCAAGTTGAGCGTTGCTGCAAAGAGGTTACTTTTCAGGGTAAGTGTCCCACTTATCTCGATAGAGTGTTTCAGTTTCAGGTGCAGGGCCACAAATATATAGGGAGTAAAAGTGTGTGTGTGTGTGTGTGTACTAGTACAAAATATCATCTATGTGCTGAAATTTTCCTGTATGTCTCATTAGTTTCCTATTTCACAAAATATATAATCATGGCTCTTTAGGGCAAGGTGGGCAACACACAGGCCTCATGCGGTGCCCCTGACCTTTTTTACAACCACTCCTGCCCCCCACTGCTGCCGCTGGTTTGGTATCATTGCAGTGGCAGCAAAGACCCCAGTGAACATGTACAAGATGCCCGGAGAGCACGCGCTTTGTATAATTTTATTCTATTTATTAACTTGCAACATTTGGACACCGCTCCATGTCTAGACAGATTCTGGAGCAGTAAACAACAAGCAATAAAATGAACAAAAGATAACAAGAATGAAAAATGTTTTAAAACTAAGTTGCATTCCTGGAAGCCTCTCGGGCGGCAGTGGGTAAGGCTGCAGCCCCCACTGAGTTCTGGGGAAGAATTAGACCCTGGATATCGCCTACCCCAATTTACGGCACAATCCTATCAGGATGGCTATGTGTCTTTAAAACTTGTAGGCTTATGGCCATCCAGGCAGAGTGAGAGGAGTGGCAGAGGCAATTTTAGCCTTTTCGCTCCTGCCACCCTGCGGTTTGGCTAGATGGCCAGTGTAAGCTGGACTCCCCAGTCCCCTCCCTCCCCACCCTCTGGCATGCCTCCTTTCCCTCATCTCCGTGGTCTCTTTTGTGAACTCGAGGAGGCAGCCGGTGCAGTTCTGTTCATGCTGGTTGTGAGGGGGAAGGGGCGAGGAGCTAGGAGCTAGGATACATGGCTCTAAGGTTGGAGCACGGTCTGTGACCTTGGACTCAGGAATCCAAACTATCCTATGGTTCCCCAGATTCTTTCTAGGGGGCATAGATCGCTCCCTTCGAAGATTTGAAAAGGAAATGCTCAGTCTGTTTCCAGAGAGCTTCAGCTATTGGGTGGTATAGAAATGCAATAAATAAATAACAATAAAGCATGGGAGCATCTACTTAGTTCTGCGAAGACAAGGCAAGGGATGTCTAGCTGTCTCACATTTTTATTTCTAAGGGTTTGGGTTGTCACAGTATATCCCACTTTCCAGCTCTGAATTGAATGCCCACCCAAGATGGTCACCATTAAGGGATGCTCAGCTCTAGGTAATCCTTTTCCTGAGCCTGCTAATTTGTGTGCCTTTTGTTCTAGGAAATGGAAAAGTCATTTGATGAGAAAAGTATTCCAAAACCACGTTCAAGAAATTCTGCAGTGGAGAGAAGGTTGAGGCGAATGCAGGATAGATCACGCACACAACCAGTTACACCCGAGGAAGTGGTCATTGCAGCTACGTAAGTGCTAGAAGTGTGGTAGCTGTGATTGGCTAGTCGCTTGGCTTTTTAAAGAGAGGTTTACATTTTTTTATGGCTTGGCAGTTGCTAAGGGAGAACGTCCTTGACAAATGTATGGTAAGGTGAAAGTAACAGCTATATAGTTACTTTTAGAGGAAGGAGGTATAGAGCAATGGAATCTGCATGAAATTTAATCTGGAAAAATACTTATGAAACAATAGTTGGAGGATGGTAAGGGAAGAGTTAGTTGCAGTTTTGCATTTCAAGGGTGCAATCTTATGCATGATTAGACAAAATAATTTTAGACAGAAAAAAGTCCTACAACTCCCAGCATTCCCCAGCCATTTAGACTTTTTTCTGTCTAAACAGGCATAGGATTGCGCCTTAAAACAGATTTCTTGCCTTGAGGAACAATTCACTCATGGCATCTACTAGAACTGTAGAAACCTTGTAGACTTGTGTATCCTGACAATAAGGATTTCCTATACTGCATTTTTGTACATTTTGTAATGCTCCTGCAAATAAACCAGTATTGCCTTCTGCTCTACAGCCAAGATTTAAAAAGTAATAGGAGTATGAAAATTGATTTAAGCTTTATGGGAAACCAACAGGTCTTTGAACATCTTTATTGAAATATATTATGGGCTTGGCAAGGCAATTTTATCAAATAGCTTTAACTGGGGAAATTACTGTTTGTCTTCTTTATGCAGTTAATGCTGTTTGCTTTTCTTAATGCTGTTCTCTTCTCTCTCTTTGTGAATTTTTCCTTCCCTTGACTATTTTTTTAAAGTGAACCTATCCCTGCCTCATGTACTGTGAATACCCACACTGTAGTGGCAAGAATACCTAATTCCACTGTAGTTAAGAGCACTGTACATCCTACCAGGTACTGGGGGACGCAACTTGCATGTTACAGGGAGCACAAGGGTCATTGCTATCAAATGCATCTATAAATGCAAGTGCCTTAAGTGTACCAAGCAGTTTGATGGAACTTTTAGGATCGTTTTTCTTTCACCTCACCCTTGCTTGTTGAACATTTGATTCAGGAGCTATCTGGTTAGGCACAACGGCTTCTTCTAGAGGGTGCAATTCTCAAATACAGAAGACGGGGGGGAAATGCATGATAAGAACCTGAACAAAGCCATTTTTTGTATCACAAATGAAAATGAGAAAGCTAGGCATATCCTGAGATCACAACCTGCATCCTCCTCTGTTTCTCTCCAACTTCTAACAACTTGCAGAATTAATGGAAGGATGGGAAATTGCACCATCTATAGGTATAATAATAAAAAAAAACCTTTGCTTGCTTCAGTTGCAGTTAGCATATCTGATACGTATAACTGAAAGACAAGAGATTCAAAAGACAGTATCAGAAAATAATACTGGTGGGAAACAATGGAGAGCTGTGACTTCTTATGGCTATCTACTTTATTGTGGCCTCTGCTTTTGTTAACTATAGCCAACTTTGTTGAAGTTGCCAGGGGATACTTAGCTGTTGCTGGGTGGGTTTTAGGGGGGTTTTTGCTACAGAAGACAACACAGCCTATTCTTCTGAATCTGTAAACTATGAACACTAAAATACCACCACCTTCAGACCTTCAGGCAACAGTCACTTATTTTGGGATATTCCTGAAAGACAGATTGTGATCAAAGGGTCTTCCTTCTTTCTGTTCCACTGGTCTGCTTTGTAAACCCTCTGTATATTTCCTGGTCTCCTTTACCTCTTGGGAACCAACAAGGTGCTGCACCCTTATAGCTTGAGGGGAAAGAGGTGAAACCAAGCGAGAGGGTGCAAAGTTTGAAGATTAGAGAAACGTTTTGTGACATGTAATTCTAATACTCCCTGTCATCCCTCTAAAGCTCCTTAGGTTGCAAACTGGGATCAGGCAAATTGGGTAGTATCCAATGTTAGCCCTACACAAAGCAGACCCATTGAAATGACTAACTGAAATCTCATTTATTTAAAACCTTTCTTGTCTGCCTTTCAAAGCAGAAGCCCTCACAAGACAGCTTACATCAATAAAAAGCATAAAAAAGGTTAAAATTAAAAGCAGTACAAACATAAACACAATAAAATAGCAGTTAAAAACAACAAATGTCAACAATAAAACCAGCAAGAGTTTGTTCCAAAGGTGTCTCCTGTGTGATCACCCACGTAATTGCTCTCACAAGTGGGCAAATGAGAAGGGCCTTTCTGAGCTTAAAGTACGGGCAGGCTGATATGGGTGATACCAGTTGGGTCTATTTTGTGTAGGGCTAACATTGGATACTATCCACTGAGTATTTTGTTGAGAAGTCCCAACACAGGCATTTTCCATTTGATTCAGACCGTTTATCAATCTAGCTCAGTATGGTCTAGACTGACTGCCAGTGGCTCTCCAGGTTTTCAGACAGAGGCCCAGTCCTACTTAGAGGTACCAGGAATTGAACCTGGGACTTTCTGATGCTTTACTACAGGGCTATGGTCCTTTGCCAAAGTGTGAGGAACCCTGCTGTATTTCTTCTCTCTGTGTCCCCTACCTATATCCAGGAAGCAGAGAACTAGCACAGTGAGTGTAGAGCAACTTTCCCTAACCTGGTGCACTCCAAATGTTTTGGACTACAACTCCCAGCATTCCTGACCGTTGGCCATGCTGGCTGGGACTGATGGGGGGATGAAGTCCAAAACATCTAGAAGGCACCAGGTTGGGGATGTCTGCTGTAGAGGAGGGAGAAGAGAGGGACCACAGTGTTATTGTGTTGCTGTCATTACTGCTTGCTTTGCCTGCTGGGTCTATGATGCATGCAAAGCTCAATGTAGTTCTTATGGGAGCACTGCCTCCACCACTCCTGTGTTCTCCTGTATGAATTGGTGGTGCTTTACTGAGATGAATATTTCCTCTCCCTCCCACCCTCCATCTTTTGTGGATGGTACAAGCTAGACAAGGCTACATAGGCAGTAGCAACATGAGAGGCAAATGTGCTTCTGCCATCAGTGTTCATTCCTCCCCTGAGATTACGAAAGGTCCTATGGGCAGTAAGGAAAAGACCAGATAGGACAGAGACTGTCCCTAAGCCTAGAAACCAACACCTAAAAAGTGTGTGTGCAGGAGTTTGGACATTTTTCTTCCATGTGGGCCCCGTGACTCCTTTGGTGTGGAATCCCTGCAAACTGCGCACTGGCCTCCGTGTGACCCCTGGAGGATCAGAATAAGAGCCCCAAATAAAATGTGTGGACATGTATTTAGTGCAGGGGTGGACAACTTGTGGCCCTCCAGATGTTTTGGCCTACAGCTCCCATCAGCCTTAGCCAGTACAGCCAATGGTGGGGGGAAGTTGGGAATTGTCCACCCCCAGCTTAGTGGTTGTCCACAAGTTGTCTACCACCAGCTTAGTGGTTAGGTCAGGATGAAGAATTCAGAACAGATTGGCCTCCACAGTGTAGAATATGCCCTTAGTCCTGTGCTTATGTACAGCTGCATCACCCAGTATGGTGGAGTTAATATCATGCCTAAGCCTTGACAACTTTGGTGCCCTTGTGGCTCCTCCAAAGCAGGATATGTCCGTCTGCAAACACTGCTGTTGAGAGAGCATTTATAAAGAAGGTATGACTGCTATTTTATGCTGGTAGCTCTTCTGGCAGAATAGATAACATTGATTCATCTACACAAAGCCAAACTGACAACGCCTCTTTTTGCTAGCTTTTCTTATGCTTTGTTTGAAGCTTTCCTGATTTTTTGCTCCACTGTCTATCTAAAACTATGATGAAACTACTAGCTGCTTGGCAACACTATATATTAATTCCCAGTTCATCTTTTAAGGTTGCAGGCGACTGCACACCAAAAGACTTCAGCTAAAGAAGAAATAAAAGAAGCCAAAGATTCTGTCGAACAAGACCAGTCTGGGGAACCAGACTCCTCCACCCTGAGCTTGGCAGAAAAGATGGCCTTATTTAACAAATTATCCCAACCAATAACAAAGGCAGTCTTTACAAGGAGCAGAGGGGACATTAGACAAAGGAGATCGAAAGCTCGTTACCAGACCCAACCTGTCACGCTTGGAGAAGTTGAGCAAGTATGTGTGTAGAACGTTTTCTTCTAGCAGCACAGTCCTATGCATATTTACTCAATAAACATTGGTCGCACAGGTCTGGTTTGCACATAACGCTAACCCATGGTTTGTTGCCCTATGCAGGGTTTATCTGGCAGAAGATCAAACAAACCATGGTTTATTTTCTGAATTCCTGAGTTGTTTGTGTCCCTTCTCCTTCCCTTCTGCCATCCCTATATCCTAAATGTGGCATTATAGTACTGGCATGTAGAGTGGCTGGGTTTTGTTTTGTTTTTACTGTGCTTTCCCGCCACCTCTGTAGCCTGGTGAAAGAACCCACAGTTCTGGGTTTGCACATGACAACAACCTATGGTTTAATCAACCTGAAGTTTGCAACCCAACAAAAACTATGGATTCTCTTTCTGGGTTGTTTGTGGTTAACAAACCATAGTTTATTAGCATGGCTGTGTTCACACATCATGACAACCCCAAATTTAATGAGCCAAGGGTTAGCATTATGTGCAGACCAGGTCATTGAATTCAGTGGGGCTCATCTCTCAGGTAAGCTTGCATAGGAGTGTGGTCAAGTTGTCATCCAATGGAAGCACCATGCTCCTTGACATTAATATAGCAATGTAACTAGTGTCACAGCATGGATAAATACAAGTTTGTCAAGAAGCAAATTCCAAGAACCCGCAAGATACAGATTTCTAACACCAGAATTTTGTTCTTAGCTTAAAATCTCTTGATAATATGGAAGAAAATACTTGTTATATCCTTTATAAGGCAAGGAAGAGTTTGTGTTTGCCTTTGCTGAGAGAGGATAAAAGCTGAAATCTTAATTGCCATTAATATTTAAGATGCCCCTAGAATCCTCTGAATGTCTGATAATTGAATATCAGTTCCAGGCTTTTATCACTTGCACTGGGTATAGGTTTTAGTTTCTACTTTGGAAAATCATTTAAAGACATTCTTTTCAGCAATTTTGGTAATGACATCCTACCAGTAGATAAATAGTCATCCCCACCCTCCATCCCGGCCACCCAGGTTCAGAAAACAGCATCTTTACTGTCATCTTCTATTCTGTTACACATCACACATACTGATGGCACTATACAGACTAAATAAATATCAACAAAAATAATTTACCGACGGAAGCATCCCACCTTTCCTCCAAGGAGCCCAAGGCAGCCTACATGATCTTCATCTTCCTCCATATTATATCCTTACAACAACCCTGTATGGTAGGTTCGGCTGAGAGTCAGTGAGTGGCCCAAAGTTTACCCAGTGAGCTTCATGGCTGAGTGGGAACTAGAACCCGGGTCTCTTGAATCCCAGTCCAATACTCTAACAGCTACATCATGCTGGCTCTCTTACTATAGCACTAAAACAGAAATGTGTGGCAAGGAAGGAAGAGGCGTCAACTAAGCAATAAGGAAGAGATATCGATTAGCAACAAGTTTAACACTATGGTTGCAATACCATAGTGAACTGCAGTTCCGGTGCTGATCCTGCTAGTTTGCTTGGGCTGACTCAATACAGTGCCCTTATAGCTTGTGGGCACTGATTCAGCTTGCCTGAAATTTGCAAAGCCGTCCACCACATGAGCAAACCTTTAGAAAGGGGACACTCGCTACCCTTGGGTCAAAGTTCAAATTTGCAAGGTTACATTTGCTAAAGACAAAGTTTGCATCTGTTTCCTTTATTGGATGTTTTTTTTTCCAGATTGAAGTTTGCATGGCATTAATAAGATAATTTTTTTTCAGCTGTGCAACTCTTAATACTATGAAATAAAAACTCCAGAAATATATTTTGGTCTTTTAACTGGGTGTTCCAGAGCTCTGGTGCCACCACTGGGAAATTCCTCTCCCATGCATTCAACTATCTGCCCTCTTAAGGGGCCAGGATGTGGAGCAGGACCTCCCTGGCGATTGCACCATGTGGGTGGTATCTCCAAATGGCTTCCAAACCATTTGGAGATTTAAAGGATAAAATCAGCACTTGAAATGTGTTGTAAACCAGTGAAGTTAGCACAATATTGGTGCTACCTGATTTATATATATTTTTAAATTCTATTATTTATTTATTACATTTATATCCTGCCTTTACCCACCCACCCCCAAGGAACCCAAGGCAATGTACATAATCTCCCTCTTCTCCATTTTATCCTCACAACAACAACCCTGTGCAGTAGGTTGGGCTGAGAATCTGTGACTGGCCCAGATTCCATGGCTGAGTGAGGACTAGAACCCGGAACTTCTGAGTCCCAGTCCAACACTCTAGCCACTACACCACACTGGCTCTTCTGTCAGTAGCCTCCTACCAGTAGCCTCGTTGCTTTATTTTGCAGCGAATGAAGTTTCTCAACACTTTTCAAAGGCCATCTCATATAGAGCACATTATGGTCTCATTTGGATGGAGTCGAAGTGTGTAATACTGTGGCAAGAGCTGTATTTTCCAGCAAAGTATGTTGCTGCTGCTGCACCCTAAGCTGATCTAAGGCACTCCTTGGCTGCACCTTTATCCAGGAACATCACTGGGCCTTGAACTCCCAAGCTACATGCCTGCTCTTTATGGATGAACTTGTCTACTAGATTGAACCAACCCCATTGGTTTATACACCAACGGATTCTTTTCATATTGCAAATTCAAGCAAAGAGGCTCAGATGCAGCTCGGAGCATTAGAAATAGAGGAAAGCTTTGATGCTAACATTGTTTGAGATGCTCATTTTATAGTCAAGGGTTCCATATTGAGATATTCTCACCCACAATAATTCAATATATTTAACTGGTCTGCAGCATTAAAAATGGTACGAATGTGTTTTCATTTGATATCAGAACATTTTTCTACAGAGTTTTGTGCTGTTGTCTCATGATGACACAGTTATGGTTGGAAGACTTTCTTTACACCTATGAGAATGACTGTGTCATTTGTTAACCATTTAACTCCCACAGCACAACAAGGGAAGGGGGGTATGTAAGCTCCAAATATATTATGCATTCCCGATGTTTCGGACTATGAATCTCATAACCTCTGGCACTGATGGGGGTTATAGTCCAAAATATCTGGGGGACACCATGATAGGGAAAGCTGTCTTAAAACAAAACAGTAAATCGCACCAGTAGGTGAATTGTATAATTGGAATGTAAAGGAAAGACACCTTGATCACAATATATAAGTACTTGGAATGCGCTACAAAAATTTTTAAAAAAATGATATTGCCCAAAACATTTTATTATGTGTTACATTTTTATCCCATCTTCCTCCACATTGCCTACATGGCTCTCACCCTGTACATTGTATCTCACGACAACCCTGTAAGTTGATTCATAGAATCATTGAGCTGGAAGGGGCCTATAAGGCCATTGAGTCCAACCCCCTGCTCAATGCAGGAATCCACACTGAAGCATACCTGACAGGTAGCTGTCCAGCTGTATCTTGAATACCTCTAGTGTGGGCGACACACTACCTCCCTAGGTAATTGGTTCCACTGTTGTACTGCTCTTAACAGTCAGGAGGTTTTTCCTGATGTCCAGCCGGAATCTGGCTTCCTGTAACTTGAGCCCATTCTTCCGTGTCCTGCCTTCTGGGATGATCGAGAAGAGATCCTGGCTCTCCTCTGTGTGACAACTTTTCAAGTACTTGAAGAGTGCTATCATGTCTCCACTCAATCTTCCCTTCTCAAGGCTAAACATGCCCAGTTCTTTCAGTCTCTCTACATAGGGCTTTGTTTCCAGACCCCTGGATGCACGGAGAGAATGTGTCTGTCCTTCAGTAAGCTTCATGGCTGAATAGGGCTTTAAATCTGGGTCTCCCTGATACAAATGCAACCCTCTAACCCAGAGGTGGGGAACCTGTAGCCCTACAGATGTTGGACTTCAGTTCCCATTAGCCCCCGTCAGCATGGCCAATGGTCAGTGACGATGGCACTATTTGGAAGGGCACTGGTTCCCCCCCACTGCTCCACACTAACAACACACTGGCTCTCATCACTTTAGCTGCCATGTTTTGGTATGTTGTGGGGAAGAGGTGATTACAAAAATGTGCTTACCTACTGGTGAAAGGGTAAACCTCTGAAGTTTGCTTTGATTTGTGATGGTTTCCACAAGCATCTTGAGAAAATATGGGATTATGGGGGAGAAGAGGCAGGAAGCACTTCCTGCTCACTTCTATTCCCTTTTACTGGTCCTATGAAAGTTGAACCTTGTTCGTGTATTACACTATTACCCTATATTAATATTTGAAGGGATTTGCTAATTACATCTATGGTTATTAAGGCTGTGCTTGTGAATTACCAGTTTTAAGTCCCTGTGTTGCTCCATAGGTACAGAGTGAGAGCGGGAAGATTGCTCCTTTGTCTCCCACGATTGTAACGTCAGTATCAACCATGGTTTCTGCCTTGTCGCCAGTATATAGTAAGGATCTGCATGTGAAGGCAGCAGAAAATGAGACAGTCAGCGAGATTGGTAAATCTGATTTCAGATACCTCTCTTTAGTGGAAAACCTGGATAGTTCATTAAAAAATATCCTGAAAATGGAACGGTGGAAGCCCTCGGTGGAAGTGCGAGAGAGCAACCAACATTCGAGGGAGAATGAAGAGGCAGAGCTCAAGGGATTCATGAAACGTGAAGAGAATGGCATTAAAAAGCACAGTTCCTTTGAGGAAGAGCCCCCACATCCTGTTTCTGATAAAACAGAGGACTACAACAAAGAGATAAAATACGCATTCCCTAGGAAAAGCAGCATGGAATTGTTTAGCCCACAGCCTCTTTGTGAGCCTGCTGAACAAAAGGAATTGGTCACTGACATCCTGCAGGATAAACGAGAAGTCAAAGGCCAGTCCTTTGAGGATATGATGGAGTTCGAAGGAATCGCAACAAGATTGACCCCGCAGAGAGGTAAATGTCTCAGTTCTGACTGTTCATCCTATTTAAAGAAACAAAAGGCATAATGCTATGCATGGTTAGGCAGAAAAAAGTCCGACAACTCCCAGCATTCCCCAGCCAGCCAGCATGGGATTGTGCCTTTAGTCTCGTTATTTTATGATCTTTAATCAATTAATTAATTGATTTAATCTGTATTAATTTATAAATGAATGAAATGGTTATGAAGGAGGAAAAAATGAGTTATATATGTTGTTTTAGGATGTTTTTAGGATGTTTTAGGATGTTTTAATGCAGTTTTAATAATGTGTGTTATGTTTTAGTGAGTTTTATGTATTTTATTATATTGTTGTTCCCTGCCTCAATCCAAACGGAGAGGCGGGTAAGAAATAAATTATTATTATTACTATTATTGTTATTATTATTATTATTGTGTCATAGGAAGCTCCATCTTAAGAGGCATTCCCTCCTGTGTGAAAGGAGAGGGATGTGGAATGCCTCATCTATTATTCTGTATATGTACATATATTAATACACACACACACACACACTGCCTGATTAATCTGGATCCTGTCTTTAACTTTGTTGATTGATTAATTGACTGGTTAGTTCTTTCTTTTCTACTGTTGATGAAATTAGTTTGGGTGGATTTCCCCTCTCCCTTAATTTAAAATTGGGTGGTGATCTCATTTTAAGGTCAATTCCACAATAACTTTTCCAGAGTAAGTCCCATTGAAATTTGATATATGTGTATGGGCAGTGGGTGTCATGTTCTCTCAATAGGCTTTGTGCAGAATGAGTTCCTACACACCCAGTTTGTGCTTTTAAATTAGCTTTGCAAAGGGAGGGGTTGGGGGGATTAAAGGAAAACTGTGTACCTTTATTCAGAAACCAACGTGAGATTTCCCTAATGTGAAATTTGCTTAAAAGCTTTTAAATGTTCTGAATTCAGAAAGCTGCTTGATGATGATTCTTTACCCTATCGAAAATAGTGCTTCATTACCATGTAAGGCAGAGACGTTGAATGTCTCTCAGTCCAAGGGCCAAATTCAAGGTTTAAGCAGAAATTACTTCCCATAAGAGAAATCTAACAAGATCCAACATTTAATTGGCACCTATATAGCAGGATATGATAAACTGAATGGGTCTGTGACTGTATAATAAACTTTGATTGACTGATATGATAAATGTATGCCTCAGTGCACAAAGTAAGTGTTGGTTAAAATTACGTATAGAGCACCTTTTATCATAGAAAATATCAAGACTGTTTACAAAATAAAACAGGTTCAATAAAACCGCAATAAAACAAACAGTAAATAACAAAAATTCAAAAATTCTATAGGCCGGTACTAAAAACCAATGTCCAGGAATACCTGCATGGACAGATGCAATGTTACTAACTGTTGGAACATCTGCACCATAGGATCTCTAAGAGAAGGTCGCTCCACAAAATGGGAATTCCACCAATTGCTTGGCAATACAATGCAGCTAATGCTTCTTTAAAACATATGTTTTGACAGTATCCAGAAATTGCTTCTTTTCTGGAGGAGGTTATTATATGAATAAATTTTGTACTGGAACAGTCTTTAATATTCACTGACGTACACACTCTTTTAAATGATATGCCTGCTTCATAGAGATTAACAAATGATCAGTTTCAATGGATTCTCTACCCCCTTTTGACAGCAAGGACTGATATTATAACATTGAAAGGATAAACGTTCATCTCCTATAATGCAATGGATTGAGGACCTTGCAACACATTCAATATATGAATAGGTGGCATATAGATGCCACCTTCAAATGAATACTTACTTGGCTATCTGGTCTGCTTTTATTGAAGCCTGTGTATAATCGCTAAAAAGTTGTATTTTCATATATATGCATTTCATATGTATTCATTGCTATGGATATGTACAAACTCATGTATGTATATTGAAACAAACTTAACAAATTAAACACAGAAAAAATGGGTGGGGGCACCATGGAGAAAGTATAGCTACGTATAAACATGCAACATGCTCTTACATTGGAACCCCCCCCCCTTGCTCCCAATTTATTTCAGTATATTCTAATTAGTTCCTAAGCTGGTTTGCATTCAGTCCTAAATATTTGATGTTGTAAACTCTTTGCCTGCCTACACAAGGCCTTCTTGGCCACCACACTTTCATTTTCTGGCAACAAAATGAGTCTTACCATTGTGTTGTTATTGAGCAAATTCTTTTACCAAATTAGACTTGATTCCATCCTGAGCAAAGTTGGAGGCATAAATCTTAGGCCAGATTTCACTCATAAGTGTTTTTTTAAAACTTGTGAAATAAGTACAATGAAATCCACTGTACTCTAATATTCTTTTCACAGTTCACTTTTTAGATAGTGCAGGAAAGATGGTTTCTATTAATTCCTGTTCACCTAAGGCAACCTAGTAACTTTGCAGTCTCCTTGTGGAGAAAACTGATTTCCAGGCCTCCGCTAGAATAATTGCGTATTTATTTAAAACATACATGCCAGATCTGGGTGCTGGCAAGGTCCAGCCCCCATCATGAGGACCAGAAGGGACACTGGGCAGGTAGCGGGGTATACACTCTGGAAGCTGCAGCTTGGAAAGAATGTGGAAGCGCTGAAGAAGTGCCTGGTGATGTCCTTTTATTAAGAATTGCCCAGACTGAGGGAATGCAGCGCACCTTACATCTATATAGTGGGCGGTCGCTTGGGATTGGCTCTTTAAGATTACCTGATTCCAGGAACCAGGAAGTTTCTAGGCTGTTGTGTTTATATCCTGGCTTGAACTCTCTCTGATTCCCCTGTTCTGTTCAGAGATCTCTTGGTTCATGCCCTGCACTGCCCAACATCCATCTCTTCCAAGCCATATAACCCAGCACTGGTCCATGCAGCTGACAGCATCCTAGATAGAAACAGCTCAGGCAGGGCATGTTCCACAGGTGCTATCCAGCATAGGACTCTTTGGAGTGGGAGAACTAAAGGTGCTCCACTTTCCCCATAATGCTAGTAGTGCTGCTTTGGGGCGGGGGGGAGGGGGTTGAAAAACGAAAAGCTGTGGGATGATATGTCTTAAGATGCAATGCCTGAGCGTGCTCACGCATATACTTTGGCCTGGGAAGGGGACAGCGTAGTCTCCAGAAAAGAGTCTCTGGGGAAATTTAAATGAAGGGACTTGCTGCTCCATTGCAACCCAACCACCTACTTTTCCCCAGCACCACCAATCATTCCAAAAGGGACATCGCCTCTTAAATAAAATAATAAATAAATACATACATACATACTGTACCATTCAGGAACAAGTATGCTGCTACACTTCATCTGGGCTCAGTGAAAACTCTTAACGTGAAGGATCAGAAGTACTCTTTCCCCAAGCCCTATACGTGTGCGTTTGCAAAGTCACATTTCAGGCATCTCAGGAAATATGTGATAAACCCACCATTTCACACCATTGTCTTGGAGCATTATGAAAACTCCTGTGAATAAGTTCCTCTGATTAGGTTATCCAGCCACAAAGGATTAGCAACACTTAAGATGTGAAACATGTAATTTAGGTGATAAGCATCTAATTTGTAGCCCCGAACAGCATAATTGGTTATAAGAAATGAAAAGTTTCCTGTCAGTTTCAGCAATGTGCTAAGCTGAAATATTATTTTTGTTGTTGTTGTTGTTGCTGCAGTTAAGCACTAATTCTGAATTTCTCCTCCTCAGAGCATGATGAGCCAATTCCAGAATTTGTGGGAACAGCAGGAACAAGGAGTTTTTCTCAATCTGTGGCGGTGGTATCTTGTAGGCAGCAGGAAAACTCTGAGCTGTTAGAAGGAAAACTAGACTCCAGGGAAAGCAAAGCCGAAATTACAGAGGACACCCTTGATGCATCCAGCAAAACTATGTCAATTAAAGAAAGGTAAATAAACTCTTCCTCTTTTTGAAGTGTGTGTTTTTCTCTTCTTTTATAGTAGAAGGATTTGTTGTGGTGTGCAGGAACATCAGTTCCTTACTCTGTACTTTAAAACATTCTAAACTTGTTGACTGTTAAAAAAAATGAAAGTTTAGTTGGAGAGCAAAGCTATAAAGTGGGTGTTTGTTCAAAGGAAAGCATCCTTGTGAATTGGGGAAATCAAAATCACAGTTTAGAATACAGAATCTAAAGTTTATTTTCTAGGTCATATTCTTCTATCTGAACAAGTTGTTAAACTTTCAGAAGAGCTAATAAAGCAATAGTTTGTTTTAAGTATGGCTGTGGATATTCTATGTTCAAAATATTGTACTGAGAGCATAATTCAGTATTTTGAGTTTGCACTCTTTATTGTTAATTACAGAAATTGCCCTTAATGGCTTTAGAAATGGTCATGAAAGTGTGTGGACAATGCCTGGTTGAGCAAGATATTCTGGTATGCTTTGCCCTCCTGTCAATGACTAAGAGAGGCAGAATCAGTCATGCAAATCGACCAAATGTGTGTGAATTTATGCAAATTAAGCCACAATTCATTTTCTTCTGGTGTAAAATTTGGGCAATATTTAAGCACATAAAATGCAGTGTCATATCCAAAATACTAAGGAGATGCCAGTGTTGCATGTTGAATACAAAAGGTCATCTGAGGAGTGACATGCTGGCTACTCATCTGAGGAGGAATTGGAAACACAAATGACCCAGCAATGATTGGAGATTTTAACCACAGATCTCAATCTGCCACAAAACCTCTGGCTGTCCCCAGAGGCTGTTGAATAAGTACATTTTATACATCAAAGAGAACAAAGCAGAGCTGTCCTGGGTAAGAGGCCACAGGAGCAGGATTTTCCTTTGCAGTCACTTGCCTTATCTTACTGCTTTGCAGATGAGGATGAAGGATTACTCAGCTCCACATAACTTGGACATTTCCCCATTTCCCTAGGGAAAAAGAAATTCAAGAATCACTTCTACAGTGGAGAAGTGGTTGTTATTTTTATTACAGCATCAATATGCATGGTGCTTTACAGAGTGATAGGAAGGCCTCTGCCACCAGGTATATACAATCTGAAGCTGGACGGGGAGAGAGAATAGCTTAGTACGTCTGAATGGTTTTAATACATTGGCTGTTGGAGTGAGCCTATAAATGTGCAAAGTTTGGGCTAAAATATGGCTTGTATTTAATTATCCCCTTGTTTCTTGATTTATTTATGAATTTTGTATTCATTCAGTATATTGATTGAATTGGTGTTTTTTTAAGTATTGAATTGAAAAATTGTCGATTGTAGTGTTTTCCTGTTGTTAGATAATTTTTCATGTTGTTTGGTGTCTTTGATATTATTGTGTCTGTTTTTTGTGTTATGACGTTAGCCGCTCGGGGCTTTCCTTTTGAAGGGAAAAGCAGGATACAAATAAATGATCAGAAAGAAAGAAGCAGTGGTTAGGATAACTGGGGAAAGAATATACCCAAGTTCAGTTGCATGTACTTAGGGTTAGTTTCAGTAGGGGTAAAAGACTAAGGAGTTAAAGCTTCTCAAAAATGGTGGGGTTTCCCTTTTGAGAAGGGGGGAAGAGAGAGAGAGAGAGAGCATGGACTGGAGCAGTGCCTTCTGATGCTGAGCTCTGCATTTCCTCTGTAGGATTTCTTTGAAAGTGCCACCAACATAGTTCCTTTGCTTAGCAATACATTCAAGCAAGGTCAGCACAAGACATTTCACTGGCCTTCCTGCATTCCTACAAAATGCTGCTCTACCTGCCCATCAGAACACACACTATTGCCACTGGCATTGTACCTGCCCAAGGTCTCAGTGGTCATGCTGCTGGCTTTCTTCCACCCATGAGACTATCCCTAGAGGGATGGGGCCCAAAATACAAAAAGAAAAATACCAGCATGTTGTAGCTTCCTGTCTTAGGGGAAGCATTTCCACCTTTTAGAATGGGGATAAACTGCTGGGAAATCACCAAATGGTTGGTGTTTGGTGAAAGGGAATGGAGCCATCTGGGAACCTCGGGGAGCTGGATTTGGCCCATGGGCCTGAGGTTCCCCACCACACCCTAGGCATTAATGGGAGATGAGAGAGACACCAAAAGCTGAAGTAGGGCCAGAGACCTGGGGATCCTAACATCTAGTGCTGGGAAGTTAAAGGGACTTGCTCACCATCAGGAAAGTTAAGCCTGCTGTAGGCTACTGCAAAGATGTGCAGGTAGCAACCTCTTAGGCTCTTAAGAGCAAGTTAAAGAGCTAACAACTTCAAGCCAAGCTGCACAGTGAACTCTTTTATTTGTAATTTTTAAGGGTCATCAGTTGTTGTCCATATTTTGTATCACACCATCCCATTTTAGAACTAAGGAAAACTAAAGCTCAGAAATACACAATTTGTCAAATCAGGCAGCTGTGCATAGAATCCTCTGAGCACATTTTCAACAGTGCTACTTCAATAAAAGTAGCAGTCCAATCCTAGGCAGTTTTAGACAGAAAAAAGGCCTTCAACTCCCAGAATGTCTCACCCACTTACTTAAAACAACTGTGCATACAAATTGCAGTTTTAGAAGTTAATCCCAAATCCAGCACAATTAACTGTGAGGCTATTAAGAACTACACATTGTTACCAGTACCATGCCTTACCTTGCTGAAAAGTACTAAAACGTGGGGATTTTTTTTTTTTTTTTACAGGATATCTGACAGAATGGGTGCAAAGGCCAGTGATAAAGATTGGTGAGACTGGTCAATTTTAGGGGAAGGGAAAAATGTGACTGCAAAGATGGGAGATAGATTAGCAATGGCAGGAAAACCCCAAGGGTGGAATAGCATGTGTGATGGGAGGGGGGGTGAGATCATGGAAGGGACTAGAGACCCCCATGCCCTCCACAAAAGGACACCCTTTTGTGTATGAATACCTGTGTGGGCCAGAGACAGTTAATGGAGAAGAGAGTATGATCATTTTCAGCAGAGTGCATTTTGCTGGAAGCGCAGCTGTGCATAGAGGAGGCAATAGGCAAGTAAGAAATGGGAGCATTTGGCTGGCTCAAGAGCTACAGGCTGTGGCACACCGGAGCCCCAACCATCTACTGCACTGAAAGTTTCATCTGAGGTGGTTGCTTTAATTTGTCTCATGGTTAGACTGGTTTAGGGAGCACTGTTTTCCCCTAGTGCACAAATAATCATGGCCTTCACCATTGATCCGCTTCTCAATTCCTGCTCAACAGCCCCCACACCCAGCTGTGATGAAGTAGAAACTTGAGCTGTGTTAGCATTGGCATGTTTGTCCATCTGATTCCCTGCTTTCTAAATGTATTGTAACTCCACTTTCCTTACCAACAACTCCATCTTCTTGTGGTGGAAGGAGACTGTGGAACCTGGGTTCAATCATTAGTGGGATAGGTCAAGGCTCCGAGTGGTGTGTGCAGCCTCCAGCCCCTACATGCCCTGAAAGAGGATAGGAGAAACAACCAGTGGGCAACTTAATAGAATAGATGGGAGGGGGGAACCACTGGGATTTCTTTAATGGGGAGAATAGAGAGTGGAGGAAGCAAGAGGAACAACTCAGATGGGTATACAGTTTTAGAATCAGTCTCTAAGCAACACAATAAGAGGGGATGGACTCGAAGAACTGAGCTAGGCGCAGGTGAGTGTTCAAAGTCTCTCAGACCTTCCTTTGTCCCTGGTGTGGGCTTCAGGCTTTGCTCTGTGGGGGCAAAAGGCAGTGGCTTCTCTCTCCTCCATAGTCTCCTCTCTGAGTCCTTCTCACTCACTCCCTCTCTGTAATCTGTCTGTTCTCATTCCAGTCTTCTACTCTTCTCAGAATCTCCTCAGACCACCCTTTGTACACCTCAACAGCTCCTTAGAGTCAAAAGGGGTAGGGGTAGGGCTCCAGGCTTCCCTCAAGGGGCTAGAGTGCACAGCTGTTGCTGTTTGGATAGTAAGCATGGATGCCTATGTTTTTTTATAATACTCTGGAAAGCATGTACATTAAAAAGAAGAGGAGGATGAATAAGCATCATCATCTTTTTAATGTGCTTGCTTTCCAGAGTATTGTAAAAATATAGGCATTTATGCTTATTTTCCAAATTTTGACGGGGAGACGACAATGGAGGGGGAGGGAGAAAGGACAGAGTTAAAGGTGTCCCCAAATACACATGCACAAAGAATAAATAGGATTGAGAGGGTTCAGGCAAAGGTTTCATTTGAGCAAAGGGTCTATGTAAGAATGACTTAAGCAGATTTCTTGAACTGAGTTGATTTACTATCCAGTGCACTAATGGCTCAGATGTGACAGAGTTGGGAATTCTGAAAGAGAGTGAATCAAAACTCCATCTCTGTGGGCTATTGACTTGGTTCAACGTAATGACAGCCCATGCTTTAAACAGGAGTAGCCCACATGTAGAAGAGAGTGACTTTTGCTCAACAACCTACAGTCAGCTCATTCGTAGGTTCCTGAACACAACATGCAAACCCAGACTGATGGGTTGTTTAGGGTAACCCATGTTTCGTTGTTGGGGTAAGCTTTGGGTTGTATAGCAGTTCTTCTTTGACACCATCACCATGAGCAATGATTGGCTATCATTTTTTTCAGCTTGCTCTCTCCTTCCATTGCCTGGTAAATAAAACAGCTGCTTTCAACGCAGTTCCTTCTTATTTTGCCACTGCTTCCCTGAACCCAAGACCCTGCTTTCAGGCTTGCTTTGGCTTCTCTGTGTTCTGTTCTGCCAACCTTGTCTGCAACAAATTTCAGTGTTACTTTTCAGCTAGTGGTGCAGTGGCTTTTATGTGAATTGATGGGTTATCTGTTAGACAAAGTAGGGTGCCTTATTGGTATTTAAGAGCGATAGATAACAAAACGCTGCATATATATATATATATATATATATATATATATATTGAAGGAGAGTGAAAGATTTCTCATTTGTGGGCTTTTGGGTTTGCGTTTTGGTGTTTCCAACAATTCAAAACCCACCCTCTCTTTATTCCACATATTATTTTCTTTAAGGAGTCAAACTCACATTGTTCACCATGGTGGGTTGTTGTTGTTGTTTTAAAAAAGTATATACCTAAAATATAAAATGTGTACATGATAAACAGATGTTTGAAAACGTGCATCATACTGTTACATTTTCCAGAGGGCCAAGATTGGCTTTGACTCCTTTCCTGAGCAGCATACATGTTGGAACATGGGAAGCTGCCTTTTACAGAGTCAGACCATTGGTTTATCTGACAGTAGCTCTCCAAGGTTTCAGTTTGGATTCTTCTCCAGTTCTAACCGGAGATGCCAGGGATTGAAACAAGCCCCTTCTACGTGTAGAGCATATGCTCTATCACTAAGCTACAGTCCCTCTCCCAAACCCATTTGTTTACAGTATAAATGTGCGCAACAACCCCTTTTACAGAAGCTGATGTTGAATTCCATATACCCTGATTCAGTGTGGCGTGTTTTGGTTCTCTTTCCTCCTTCCTCATTTCAGGCTGGCACTCCTAAAGAAGAGCGGCGAAGAAGACTGGAAAAACAGGTTGAACAAAAAGCCGGAGTGTGGCCAAGTGTCCATCATTGAGCGTGGCCCTCAGCTGCAAGAGATGGAGCAGCTCTTTGCAAAGAAGGTAAAGTTTCCCATGTTTGGGGAAAGCATTCCACTTGAAAACACTTCAGCACCGCAGATGCACGTCTGCCTTGAGGTAATAGCCTCCGCTTGTAGCATGGCATCCACCTTCAGGGTTTGAACTTGAAACAGAACAAAGGTTATCTCTTTATGCAGCAAGGGCACTGAATGGAGTTGCTTTCAAGCTGAACAAAGGTATTTTTCTGGTCACCGTGACAAGAGGTTTACATCTAAGCCCAAGAGCGGTAAGCACGTCCTTTGCAGAAGTATTCAGTAATGTCAGACTCTCACAGTGAACTGATAGTTCATTAATCTCCATCTGATTTAAAGGAAACATTTTTGCTGTCCCAAGTTAAGATTCAAAAGATTTCCTAGTGAGGAAGAATTTCTGAAAGCACAAGGCGTTCTGCATACATGAAGATGACATAATTCTATCTGCCTGCATTTTTAGACTTTTTAAGCTTTACAGTTTTAGTTCAGTTTGCCATATAATCCCATGCATGTTTAAATATGCTTATAGTTTCTTCCAGAGAGGTAACTGTATGGTCTCTTTCAGCAAAAAAAAAAAAACAAGCAGTTTTGTGGCACTTTGAAGACTTATTTATGGTGGGATAAGTTTTTTGGGACTAGGCCATACAAGCTTATGCCACAATAAATCTGTCTTTAAGATCCTATAACATTCTAGTATTTTTATAGTTTGTGCAAGCCTTGGATGGGCATTTAACCACCAGACTGGTGATTTTATGGTTTTGTTATGAATGTAGGTTAGAAAAGTGAGACCAGCCAGCAGCCCTGGTAGGGGTGGGAGGGAGCAGTGCAATTCAAGACACCTCCTACTTTGCCGCATGATGCAAGCACCTCATCCTCCTTCATGGGGCAGCCAGCCCTGGACCCAGGGTTAACAAACTATTGCTTCTTCATCTCCAAGAACCAGGGCATAATGTTCTTTTAACCTAAACAATTTCTTCCTTTTACCTCTCCCTCCTTTTACTTCTCCATTTTATATGGTACAAAATAGGACTGGAAGCTTTAACTGACAGATCAATCAACTAAAGTTGCAATTCTTTGAACACTGACATCTGAATAGACATGCATAGGATTGTGCTGTAACTCTTAGTTGATTAAGGGGCAGAATTAAGGGCACATTTGGTTGTTTGGGTTTGTTGGTTTTGGTGTTAGTTGATATAGTATTAGTATTTACATTTACATACCGCCCCATAGCTGAAGCTGTCTGGGTGGTTTACAAATTATGATTATAATTATACAAATTATAATTATAGAGCAGGAAAAAGAATATGTCCTGTCCTTCAACCTATGCATAGCAGCTTTTGTTAAACAAGCTGTAATTGGTATTTCACTTCCTCCAGTATTCTTAAAAAGGAACTTGCACTAAGGTTCTGGTAATATGAAACTTCATTTAAATTTAATTGAGTAATTGGATTAGTTTAAAAGGCACATGATTAATCAACTAAAAATTCTTCAATCACTTGATCTACTGCAAACATATCCTGCCTCATTTTTATTCTAAGTTGAAACTGACCTCAATCTTCCATATTCTAGTTAAGAGGTTTTCAAACTGAGATCTGCAAACCACTAGTGAACCAGGAGCACTATTGAGGTGGTCCATGGAAAGATTGTAGAACAGTTAAACATATCTGTACTTTGCCTTGCACTTGATTTAGTTATTTTTAGATGACAAATATTGAAGCTGTTTTGACTAGAGCTGGATTATCAAAACAAGGCCCTAGCCTAGAGCGCATGATTTTCATACTAAAGTGTTGGTTTTGAAAAATGATGCCAGCAGTGAAGAAGAAAAAAGTTACGCATCTCTTTGATATGTAGAACAATTATAAAAGTGTATTAAGTGGTCTGCGAAGACCCTAAACATTCTCCAAATGACACACACACACACAAAGTTTGAGAATGTCTCAGTTCAGACAACACATTTCTCAACAGTGGTTTGAAAAACACTCCACCCTGAAAATCCACACTGTGCAGAGGAGAGTTCCTGCACAACTGTTGTGTTGTGTGGAGAGCTCCGTGGAGTTTCCTGCTGCATTGAGTGAAGTTTCCCCAGTGGCTATCAAATTCCCTGGCTAGAGCAGCGAAAGGCGAGAGTGCTGCTCTAGAAGAGCTGCCTGCATTGGGTTTTGGTTTTTTTGCAGCATTGGCTGATGGGATAGCATCAGGAGGATTGGGGGAGGAGAGAGGGTGGAGGAACTGTCAGTCAATGCTGCATTGACTTTTACTCAACTCCACAGGAGCTTGCAGTCACACAACGGTGGAGTTAGAACATGTTGTTTGGTGAGTACCCCCTACAATCTCCACTGTTGAGTGGAGTTTTCACACTGCGTAGAGAAAGGAGTTGTGTGAACTGAGCCAATCACTGGTCTAATTAGAATCTGCTGCTGAAATCTGTGCTTAGTTAAGAGATACCAATAGTGGAAGATGATTTCTTGTGTTGCACAGCCAAGATGGTGATGCATAAAGGCATGTCAAAATAAAATACTTTAGTGGAGATGCCAAGACTGCATGTATTTGGTAGAAGAGGTAACTTTCTCTTTCAAGGTCTCACAAAACAGATGTTACCTCAATTGGAATGTCCTCTCATTGCCATTTTGCTACCATAGGTAACTGGTCTTATGTTCCAAATGTCAATCGTTGGTGAAGCATCTTGTGTGGGAATGAGTTATTGCTTCATGTTAAGACATAGCATCCAACTCCTCAAAAGCCCTCTTTTACTGAGTACGTGCAGTCTGGCATCTCTTTGATATTTTATAAACGACTGTATTATTTCTAGTGCTGATGAAAATTGCAGTGGCTGCTAAATCCTGCATTCTTTTCTGATGCTATGCAGATATTTCATATTGGGAATTGTTCAGGAAATGAACAATACTAGGGATGGCCTTCTGCTTTCATGCAAATTATGTATGCCATTGATTAGCTGCTGGTGCATGCTGTTATGTGGTATTGGAGCCTTTGGCTGAGTTGTCTTGGTATGATTTGCATGTGTTCATATGTAACATACAACAGCAATCTGTAACACTCCTAAATATCAATGACATGTCAAATGGTCGAGAACAGCAATGCTTTTTGGCAATAATATTGCTCCAATCAAATGCTTAAATGAACTTTGGGCACTTTGCCTGTAGGCAAGATTTTCCATTTCCCAGTAATTAATAGCACCCCTGAAATATTTAGATATGTTAACTCTTTCAAACGAATGTAGGAAAATATAAAGCATTTTAAAAAGAGTTTTCCATAAAACAATTATTTCTGGAATGAGAATTTTTCAGAGTTTGATGGCCTTAAAATCTAGATGCATTTTGAAATGAAAAATCTTTTAATTGAAATTGAGATGTATTGTGCATACCGTATGCTGAATATTGAAAATATGTGCAAATTATTTTTTTCCACATAGAAGACAAATCATATGATGTGATTTGCTTACTTTTGAGGGAAATATGTTCAGAAGAATGTTATGCCTTTTGTTGTATATGCCAAACTTTATAGTGCCAACAATAGTTGTTAATAGTTTTGCAAATCAGGTTAAGAGGCACAATGTAACAGTAACAAGTTATTTCCATGTTACCTTATAGAGTACCCCAGCTGTGTCAGCATTCAAATCTATGGCATATAAAGATAAGGTTGCTTTGGTTCAGTGTGTTAAAGTCCCTGGATATAAATAAAATTGTAACTAGGGCGCAATGTGTATCCAATGCCCTGCCTCAGTCCTCCTTTTTGTAAAATTTCTACTAGGCAGGCCTCTGAGCATGTCTAGAGGAGTCATGCTACTAGGGACAGGGCTGGGACTGTGGCTAGAGAGACCATAGGATTTCTCATATCCTGGCCTCTCCTCTTCCCTCCACTCTCTGGCCACTCCTTAGACTTTTCCAAGCCTTGGGGGATCTTTCCAGGGTTCTTTCCGTGGTGGCTGTGAGGCAGCAGGCGAGGGGAAGGGATCAGATTCTGAGGTCATAGAATTATCTATAGCCTCAGACAGGGGACTCTGAAGAATCCTATAGTTTCTGGAACGCTCTCCCAGGACTAAAACCTGATCAGTTTTCATATCCCCGTTGCCTTTTGGACTCATTCCCCTTTCTCTCCACATTTTCATAATCAAACAAGAAAAAAGATAGAATCCTCTCTTTTAGCTTAGCTGCCTCATTACTGAAATGTGCACTCTTATTTTCTAGCCAGTTCGCTCTTCCAGATTATTTAGTGAGCTCTGGGTCATACCTCTTAAATAACTAATCAACAAAAGGGGTTTGAAATGTATTTCATGCCAGCAAAGAGCTCCTGCAAAAAAAAACTTTTTTAAAAAAAAAATCCCTTGCAGAGAGTTAAAAGTGATCTCTCAGCGTATGGTCAAGTGTTGATACTGAAAATAGGGGTGGCAAATGAAACATGGGTCTAAGCCACTAGTCGGCAGCCTGCTTTGCTATTTGAATTTGCAGCTTTTATTACATGCAGTGCACCCATTGTGAGCTTTAATCAGTCTGGGAGCAATGGCACTTGGAATGCAAGCTACTGCCTGTAGCTACTCCTTTCTATCGCTCTCTGCAATGTTTCCTGTTTGTTTTAACCTGTAGGAAGAAGGAGGAGTTACAGATGATAATGCCATGTCTAAGCTGCTTTGGGTAAGCCTGAATCTAATGTGTAGAGGTTATTCTAGGCAATAGGCTCAGTTCTTCTTTTCTGGGTGTGATCAGTATTCCCTTATGGCCGCATTTTCAAGTCTATTTATGGAGGTAGTTTATCAGGATCATGGGCAGTCCTTTGTTCCAGCAAGGGCTAAATATATTGCCAGGTGAAAGCATTGCTGTTGTGGCTAATGAGTTGCTGAACACGAACGGGGCTCTTCCCCGGGCTTGCTGCCTTCTTACAGAGCACTTCATTATCACTAATCCTTTTAATTATTGCATGGAGAACATACTATATCTGTGTATGGTTTTCTTATTTTAGAGCATATTGTCCAAGGAAAATTTCTGTATCATTATGATGAAAACTTCTATGAGTTTATTTTAACATGTAGTAATCATTCCTTCACACACACCTCTGCCCTTTAGCACATTGTTTCCATTTCTGATTCTCTCATATATGCTTCTGCCCCTGTCCATAGGAACCTGTCTATGCTTCTACTTATTCTCCTGCTATAGCTGCTGCCCATAAACTTCATCCCTTTGTACCTATTAATCAGGTGAGCAAATCTTGCACACTCTAAACAGGTCTTGCAATGATTTGTTGAGCGCTTGTTCATGTGGAGGATGTATCTTTCCCTCGTCCATGCCCCCATTTTTATCCCCATTTAGTTCTCTCCATCTCTCTCTCTCTCTCTCTCTCTTGTATATGCCTTGAAATCAGTAGTACAGAAATGTTGCATGCCATTATGTACTCTCTCCCAGTATAGACCAAAAACATTGTTTGTCTTCCCCTGCCAAAAAGGGGGGGAAAACAATTTAGGCTATATACAACATAATCACTTTTAGTATCTAAGGTTGCTTTCAAATAAGACCTTCAATTTGATTTTTTGAATTCTGAACTACGGTGCAATACAAATCTGTATCATGCACATTTGAATGTTCACATTTTCTTTGTTTTTGGAAACACACACTGTATTCTAATATAGATGTAATGTAGGTTGGGAAAGTTCCATAGAAGTGCAAAGAGTCGGTCGGTCATTAAGAGTTATATATATATATTGTTGAGCATAGAGTGAGACCCTCCCTTATTTGTCAGCTTCCTTCCTTCCTGCTGTTAAAATAACTGCTGCACATTCTGGGCTTTCCTCTGTGCTCAGCGAAAGGGGTCTCTGCACAAATGTGATTCCCTTTTTGGTGGGTGCCAATTTGTTTGGCTGCATTCTCTTTTCCATCCCGTTATGAAACTAAAAGAAAAGAACAGAAGCCAGAAATAGTAAAGTGTATGTATCAATTATTTGCTTGCATAACATCAATAACAGCAAGGCAGTCCTCAGGCTTGCAATCTAAGGGGCATAGCAAAGAAAAAAAAAGGGTGGGATGAGAAAAGAAGAAAACAAGCAAACTCAGGCACCAGCTCTTAAAGTTACAAAGTTCTTCTAAAGACCAGCTTGAATGGGAACAGATGAGGAGATAGCAAAAATGAAATCGAGCTGGTTTCACAGCAGAGCTGATGGAATGACCCTGCTTCCCATCTCTGTTTCTGTGGCAGCCTGATAGAATAATCATCTGTTCCGCTGTAAACATCATTTTCACCCATCCTGATACTTACCATTTCGGACTTTGTTTGCACATCTTTTTCTAAAACATAAACCCAAGAAATGCATCCAAGGCAGATTACAATATTAGTAAAGGGCACCCAACTTCTGAAGCAAACTTCTGTGCCATGGCTCACAAAGCGATGCTTTGCACTGTCTTGGGGAAATTATATTCTATAGATTAGGTGATCTAGGAGGCTGTTTCACACATGTGAACCATTGCTTGATGTTGTAGCTTTGAACTAGTCTCTCTCTGTTTTGCTTTAACAATTCAGCTATGGGGGCGGGGCGGGGTTCCTGCTTCTGTTCTGTTCCTGCTTCTCTGCTTTGCCTCCCTTTCTGATACTTCTGTTTCCTTTTTCCTTAAGGTCAGTAGTGCTAGTTTGAAAGAGCCAAGCCCCCTGGTCTTTGAGCATCACCCCTGGAGATGGAAGGTGAAATGTTGTCTATTCTGCCTGTTTCTTTAGCTTAGTGAGAAGTGAGCTGAAACTCAATTTTGAAACACATTGGCAAAGCAATAACTTTTAGGGACAATTGTATTTAGGAAGTTTGTCAGGATGCAAAGATGTAAGCATCTTTGCAGTAAAGTGCCACATAAACTTCTCTAAATGTGTGGAAATACTGCTTTAACATGTGTATGTATACTGAAAGGAACCTTGGAAGCAGACCTCAATCTACGCATGAATGCATTTATTTTAAATTTTCTTCTGTGTCTTTCGAATAACCTTTGGGAAATGTGCTACCAGCTCTAAAATCTCTTTTGGCCTTTGTTCTCTCTATGTTCATCTATGCAATCTTGCTGCATTGTTAATATAGTGTGTCCTTTGTAGGTACAGCAATAGATAAGTGTCCTTTCATAGAAAACTTTCCCTCTCTTTGGTTTAGTTCTGAACCAGATGTTCAAAGTTGGCTTGTTTTAGTGCTGAACTAATTGCTGTACAGTGCCTTAATGGCTCTTTAGCAGATAAGGTGGTATGTAAATAATATTAATACTAATAATAACAGGAGTAGTTTATGAAATGAAGCAATAGTGCTCTCTACTCACTTCAAGAGAAGACACTGGAAAAGATGCACAGACTAATAACGATAATGAGAAATAATGTGAATATATTCAAGTGAGAGAAGAAAGAGGTTTGTATTGCATAGTGTATCTTGCCTTTGGTTTAGGTAATTTGATCTAGATTACTTTGGGCTATGTTTCAGCCTCTATGACTGTGCAACATATTCTGTTGTTGTGGTTTGTTCGATGGAGGTAGAAATACACCTTAAGTGAGTTGAGGTCAGCAAACAAAATATAATCAGCCAGCACTAGTTGTAGCAGTATGTTTGATGTTTCATATTTGCACAGGTTCCTGGATCTTTCCTCTTGTTGCAATAACAAGCATGTACGCCATTGGCAGTCTGTTTTCCTTAGAACTTCATTAGTGATTTAGACCTGCACTAATATTTTTTTGTAAATCCCATCGCTCCTTTAGCAGTCAACAAAACAGGGGTGTTAGAGCAAAGTATTAGTACTTGGCAAAACCAGGTCTCTGCTGTTTAAGCTCTTTCAGTGATCCAGAGCACACATTTATTTTTATACATTCCAATTCTTTTAGCATTGACTTATATCCAAATGGACTGATAGCACAAGCACTCTGCATCTGTGTTATTACAAAACAGCTACAGTCATGTACAAAAGAAGGGTGAGAGTAGGAAGTATAAATTCTCTTCCAGATATGTCAAAATTGCTCTGAACTGACTTGGTTCTTTCAGGAGACCCTAACTTTATGCTTAAGTAAGGCAGTGCATTAGGAAGAGCCCTGGGCAATTACTTCAAAATAACCACCTTGGACCATTCACATAGCCGTTTGAAATACCTTGGGGGATGAATGCCTTCTGATAGATAGTCTCAAATCAGTCAAGAGTAGTTCAACCCCTACCCAAGGCAGTACTTCAGTCTCTACCCAAGGCAATACTTGCTAAATGTAGTTATTAACTTGGCTTGATCGGAAAGTGATTTCAGCAGCTAAAGAAGCAGAAGGGAACCTATGCTGTTGCGTTGCTTTTTCCTAACCTGTAGCTCAGGCTCCTGATGAAATCGTGGTGTTACTTTAGGTGAAATAGAGATGACTATTCACCAAGTAATAACTTGGCACAGTGTATCGTACAATTTATGGCAAACTGGTCATTGGGAACGTCTGCTCATTTTGTAAAAATCCTGCCCTGCTGCACTGGCTGCTAATGGAAAAGTTAGGAGAGCAGGGGAGTGCCAAAATTATCATAATATTGGCAAGCAATTTTGGAGAATGACTACCCAAAGGGCCATGAATTTCAAATTGACAGCGCCAGCCATATTTCCTATGCTGTGTATATTCATATAGAGAAATCAGGTGGGGAGAACAGGTAGTAAAGTTTGAATTGCATTCACACACATGAATTAAGGTTGAATCTCATTATAGGTATGTGAAAATAAAGTCAATGACAAGGACACAGTGGGTAAGCAGTCCTGTGGTGGTTGAGTGATTGAGAGGCTGTAGCTCTGTGGAACAGCATTTGTTGTCCGTGCAGAACATTGCAGATGCAATCCCTGGCATCTCAAGATAAAAGCACCAGGTAGCAAGTGATGGGGTGGGGTGGGGGGGAGAAATTGCTCTGCCTGCAATCCTGGGCAGCTGCTGCCAGTCAGCGTAGCCAATACTAGCTAGATGGACCAGTGATCTGACTCTGTAGAAAACAGCTTGACATGTTCATATGATTTGCCACTTGCCTCTGTAGCCATAATACTGTTGCCCCTAAATTGATCTTTTATCATGAAATAAATACAGACCAGTTTGGATTTTGTAAATTTAGCTAACCGAAATCTATTTGACTCTTCAAATTGAGCTAGCATATAAAAGTACAAATTGAGTTCCCTTTCCCCTTTTTATTATACCCTCTCCCAAGCCTTTCAGATAACAGTGACAGATCATGGGTTAGTTAACAACTAACAACTAATCATAGGTTCACTTTGAGTTGTTTTACCCATGAACAACCAAAGTGTCTGGGTTCGTACCTAATGGAGCAACTAGAGATCAGTCTGAACGCAGGTTGCACATTTAAAGAGACAGCGACACACTGCCTCTTTAATTAACCCACAGCTTGCTGCCATTGTGTGCAAACTGAGTCACACAATGAGTTAAACTGTGTTGTGTTTAAATGTTTCTATCTTTTAGCTCCTTTTCTCTACAGCTTTTGAAAATATTGGAATTTAAGAAAGCCGTGAAGACTGCTCTCTTCCGGCAGGCCTATCCAGTTTAATTTTAAGATGTTTTTAATAATGTATTTGTTTTTATCTGTTTTAATGGTTTATCTATTTTATGGTTTTTATATTTATATTTAGTGTTGTTCCCCACCTCGATCTAGATGGAGAGGCGGGTTAGAAATGAAATAAATAGTAATAATAATAATAATAATAATAATAATAATAATAAATGCAAGCATTTCTGGAGGGAGAGATAGCCCACAGCATACTAAGATCAGCTGGGGGGGGGGGGGGGGATACTTGAAATGGCAATATGATGCGTCCATGCTTCCTAGGATTGTATAGAAACGAATTTAATGATTTAAAAAAAATCACAAAACTATCTTCATTTTGCATGTCAATAGTGTTAACTATGAACTGGTGCATTTTGGAAGATTGTTGAAGAACATGTTATGCAGTCTACCCTGCTTTCTTGTTAACAAACTTCACAAAAAGCTGCATATAAAGTGTTGCACTGTACAAATTCTGCAACAAAAACAAACAAGATTAGGCCAAAGGTGTATCATGGATGGAAATGCCATCGAACAATAGCTTAAAAGGTACCAGAACAATAGCTGTGAGACACTGGAACATTTAAAGGGTTCCGGTGTGTGTGTGTGTGTTTCGTATCATTGTCCTGTTGCAGGCTTTTTTAAATTGTCTCCTCTTTCTGATTGAAAAAGCAGAGGATGTCAGATACTTGTGAAAGTCAAATGACAATTGAAGAAAGGAAACACTTGATAAGTGTTCGAGAAGAAGCTTGGAAAACGCGGGGGAAAGGAGCATCAAATGACTCCACCCAGTTCACTGTTGCTGGCAGAATGGTAAAGAAAGGTCAGTAATTTCTCCATTTCTTGTACTTCAATTTTTTTAAAAAGCTGTCAGTGAAAAGCAAGCATAGGCAGATGTGCCAAGGAACATTTGGTTACTTTATTTTCTGGAAGCTGCTCATTTTCATTTCCCCCTACATTATTTGTACAGCCATTTTCAATTATATTAAAAGCACAGTCGGATAATATAGCAGCAGTAGCAAATTATTTGCATTCTGAAGCTGACAGTATGTTTAATTCCTTGGTATATAAAAAAAGAATACATTGTAAACTAGAAATCAAAGTATGCCTCTCTAAGAACTGAGCAACCAAACTGTGTTCTGATCACATCTTGTTAGCATACTTAATCAATGTGTATCCTTCTTGTCAGTAGGAAATGCGCTTATCTTTTCTGACTGCTGAATCTTAATTTTTTTTCCTTGGATACATTTACAAATGGACCTTTATGTTCAGAACAAAGAAACAAGTCTTACGGGGTTGTGGGGGAATCTCATGTTGACCTAGATGAGAATGTGGCGGAAGAAACTAAGAATGGAAGAACATAAGAAGATCCATGCTGGATCAGACCAAAGGTCCATTTAGTCCAGCACTCTGCTTTGCCAACCAGCTGTTGGCTAGGAATCCACAATCAGGACACGGATGCAACAGCACTCTCCTGCCCGTGTTCCCCAGCAACAGGTGTATATAGGTTTACTGCTCCTGCTACAGGAGGTAGCAAATAGCCATCAGGAGTAGTAGCCATTGATAGCCCTCTCTGCCAGGAATTTGTCCAACCCCCTTTTAAAGCCATCCACATTGGTGGCCATCACTACATCTTATGGTAGTGAATTCCATAGTTTAAATAGTTGTCTGTGAAAATCCACTTTTAAAACTCTGGGACTGTATATAAGGGGCAGCTATTATTTCACAAATCGACCCTTTGTTTAGTTGGTTACAGCAATGACTATTTGTTCAAAGGGTGGTAGGTTATGAATTTCACTTTGCATGCTCTAGATAAAAGGCTAGTCAGAAAGTAGATATACAGATGTTTGGAACTTCAGCTTCCAGCACTCCTGACCATTGACCATTCTGGCAGAGGCTTCTTGGAGTGGAAGTCCGAAACATCTGGAGATCTACCTTCTGCCTACCCCTGCCCATAAGAACATAAAACGAGTCATGCTGAATCAGACCAAGGGTCCATCTAGTCCTGCATTCTGTTCACTCAGTGGGCAGCCAGCTGTCAACCATGAACACACAAGCAGGATACGGGTGCAACAGCTCATGTTCCCCAGCAACTGCTGTAGTTGGTTGCCTTCAGTCCACCAAATTGCTCTGCAAATGATAGAAATTGAATATGCCTGAAGATGAATAGTGTGGACAATTGTTTTCAGTCAAAGCACCAGGAAACCATGGTGTACACCAGGAAACCATGGAATTGGAAGTTTGCCTCTGTAATGGTAGGCAAACTTCCCTGAAAGACAATTTGCCTGCTGCTATTGTTTTTCCTGCACTGCACTACTGAAGGGGAGTGTTGGCAGTTCTGTAGTGAGAACCAATAGGCCTGTAAATAGTGATCCATGTGGATGGGCTGTGTGTTTTATCTAGAACTTGCCCCAGAATCCTTTGCAATACACTGGGGTTCCATGTCTGATATGTAGGGATTCCTTAACCCTGTTCAGGTGTTCTGTACCTGAATAGGGCAAACACGTGAGGAGAAAGAGCGCCCTTATCCTTTGTCGTGTCCATCATCCTCTACTTGCGGAAGTTGTTTGGCTGAAGAGAAGAGCCTCATGTATTCACGGAGGATTTCCATGCCAGCCAAAATGCTTAAAAATCTGCATTCTTGCTCATGTGGAGACTCTCCTCTTCAGGCAGCCCCCCTCCACAGGTAGATGGTGATGGATGCATTGAAGGAGAGGGGTGGGACTGTCTGTGCCCTATTCAGGTAGAGAACACCTGAATTGTCAGTCACGTTGAAGTGCAAACTGTTCCCTGAAGGAGCAAAGTTTTACTCAATTGCCCTAAGAAGAGAGCATGTCCATGAATATGTTTCTGAGGATTTATCACAATAAATCATCCCTTTAGCAAGGATTTCCTAATCTTTTACCCTGTGTCTGTGATTGACAAAATTGTAGTCTTATCCTTCCCCTGAAATTGCCTATTTCATCCCTCTATGCAAAAGCTACCCAAGTTATCTAATAAGTGTGGGTGGATGGAGGGAACAGAACTAGAATTGGAGACTTAATTTATCTAGCTCTCTTCAGGGACTTTGGCAAATGCAAAGTCTGGACAGAAAAGGGTCTTGACAAGTTTGTTGATCTCCTGCAAAATATGGACCTACACCAATCTTTTGGGATTGCCTGAAATGCTCCATACACATATTTGTTTGATAATGAGTACAGAGAGAGAGATTCCCAGGTAAAATATTCAGACATGTTAATTTGGTAGATGTTGAAGCATCCATTGTTTAATGTGAAACTGAAAATCTGCTTACCTTGCAGGTTTAGCATCACCTACAGCTATAACTCCAGTGGCATATCCTTTCTGCAACAGATTGAAGTCAACAGCACCCATCTCAAAGCCTCTGGAAGGTGGGCCATAAAAAACTGTGATGCCTAATGAGAACACTTACACTTATATATATATATATTTTAAAATCACGACGACTCTTTCTATTCTTATTTTGTTTAGAAATTGAAGCTAGACCAGATATGCAGTTAGAATCGGATATGAAGTTGGATAAACTGGAAACTTTCTTGGGAAGGCTGAACAACAAAGGTCTGTACCATTTTAAGAAGACAGTCTGTATTTTCATTTACCCTCCTCCTTCAATTACTTCTGTCATTTTAGCAATGGTTTTGCTTAGTTCAGGACATTGGCTGAATAACTTTGCTCCCCAATATATAAATAGTACAATTACAGCCTTTATTTACATGCTCTCTTTCTTCCATTTTTGAGCTCAAAGTAACATACCTGGCATGCTCAGGTAGACTCCAATACAGGCAGATACATATCTTCAGCAAAGTAGCTAACACATGTGTGTTCAAGGCCATGCTGTAGAACACACACACACCCATCATCTCCTAATCAGAGCTTCAGTGAGCCATGGGTAGATCAGAGTCTCAAAGAAGGGGGTGATTTTACAGTATGTGGCAGCAAAGGTATGACTGAGTTGGTCATCTCACCCATGCGGCAAAAAAGCAAGACAGCATCCAGCAATGGTGTACTGCAAAGGTTAATAATTCAGGTATCTGCACATTTCAGCCATACATACTCCTTCTCAAGGATAGAAGTTTAAAATTTAGACACTATCAGCAGCATACAATATCGTTCTAGATACAGGTTTGGTTTTGTTTTTTCCCTGTAGTTGGCGGAATGCAAGAAACAGTACTGACCGTCACGGGAAAATCTGTGAAAGAAGTGATGAAGTTAGACGATGAAGAAACATTTTCCAAATTTTATCGTTGCATGAATTACCCCGCTTCTTCCTTGCCTTTGGAGCTGGATGAGGACTTTGATGCCATATTTGACCCTGATGCACCAAAGTGAGCATTTTCACTTTCTTACGTTTAAAAACATGCAACTCAGGTCCAAGTTCTAAGACAGTGTCATTGTAGTGTGCATTATATAGATAATTCAGCTCTCACCACCACAGACCAGTTTTGCCTCTGGTCTTACTGAACAGAGGAACAGGCAGCAGAGCACTGGTACATAGTCTGACTCCATGCCATAGCCAAATCAATGCATAGCCTCTCCAAATATGTCAAAACATCCTGTCCCAATGCCACTTGTGGCTTCCATGCTTTAAGGCTGGGGTGCAGACCTGTTTTGAGGTGAAGGGCCAAATTGCCCCGCGGGGAGGAGGACATCAGAGGTTGTGGTCCTGCCCCTTGACATCACCCCTTTTTTCTTCCCTCATGGTCGCTCTTCCCCCATGCAGATGAATCCCAACCCCGCCACCTCTCATCCTTGCCGCTACCTCTAAAATTCTAGATAACAAGCCTTTTGTACATGAGGTTTTTATTATGTGCTTGTGATTGCTCACTCATGGTAGTTTGTGGGTCCTTTACATGACTTCATCTTCCTCTAGGGCCTCTCCTGTGCTTTGCAAGTATTGTCCCATTTTTTTTTCTAATGAGAGAAGTCTGGTATTATTTAGAAATGGCAGATAGAGAGTAGGGATGTTGGAGAAATCCGTAACGGAACCAAATCAGTTCAGATCTTTATAAATCTAGCCTGCAGATTCCACAGCGGATGTGCAAACCGTTTTCCTAACATTTGGGAATTTTGCACAAATTTCATCATAGGAAAATATGCAAAAAGATTAAAAAACAGCCAAAATTGCACATTTACCCCATAGGCTAAAGCGTGAAAATGCATATTTTAGGGGAATTTGCTCATTTTGGGTGAATTTGCGCATGTGTGCATTTGCATAAATTCAGAAACAAAAAAATCCAATTCCATCGATGAGCTGATGATGGAATGAAAGGCAACTGACAGTCTATGAAACACAGATGGGGTGGATTTTGCGCAGTCCATAAATCCCTAATTAAGAAGTCTCATGTACAATTCCACTGTATCTATATCACCCTCTAGTGGTTGTATAATGAAACATATAGAAAGGCAGAGAAAGAAAAAAGAGGGGGGGGGGAGGGAACACACATAAAAGAGCTGATCAGAATCCTGCAAAGAATCTGGAAGCAAAAGCCTAGTAAAGGTGCGGGATAAAAAACCTCATGTAGAAATGCCCAACAGCAGGGATGAGCGGCAGCAGGGTTTTTGGGGGGGAAAGCACCTGCAAGTCCTGAGAGCGGAGATAATAGTGGGGATGCCCTCCAAGGCGTTATCTCCATGGGGCAGGGTTAGAGGAACCCCAAGAGGCTGCATGGGCCAAACTGAGGTGCCTCGCAAGTTTTGTTCCCCTGCTTTAAGGTTAGAGTGGAGCCATATTGTTCATACTTCTCTCCGTAATCATGGAAGGACTAGTAGATGATTTTATTCAAATATGATACTCTCATATAAAACCATTGTCACAGTAGTAACAAGGATCGAAAGGCAGGTCCTGGGAGAGGAGGAGGAGTATGAACAGTGGCTAACATATTCTCAGAGGTAGAGGTCAGTTGCCTTCAGAAAAGGCTGCACGAAGTTTCTACCTCTGCCAGTATTTGATGAGATGCTGATAACGTTGAGGTTAACTGTGAAGATCTTTTGCTTCTCAGGTTAATTTCCTCAGTAGCAGAGCACAAGCGTGCCGTGAGGCCTATGCGCAGAGTCCAGGCTTCCAGGAACCCTTTAAAAATGCTAGCAGCAAGAGAGGACATTCTTCATGAGTACACAGAGCAAAGGCTCAATGTGGCCTTCATGGAGTCAAAGCGGATGAAAGTTGAAAAAAGTAAGTTCGATGTTCCATGGCTGCCTTCTACCCTGCTTCCAATAAGCAACTGCAATGCAGTGTTCTAAGGATTCATAGTTTGGTTTTGAGGAGTAATAGTGCTACCAGAGTGTCCCCACAAAAAGTACACTACGGGCCCTGTTCAGTCATAATAATCTCAAACCAATGAAACATTATTTATCTGCCTGAAAACAAGCCATATGCCTGCATCCTCTGTCCCTGCTCCTCCCTTCACGCACCCGACCTTGGTGCTGATACCATGACTTGTCTAAACCACAGCTTCCCATGATTAAACCATAGTTTCCCAGCTCAGATATAACAGGAACCTGTGGTTTAAACACAGTTTAAACCTGCAGTGTCTGTGCCAAAGCCAAGTGTGTGAGGAGAGGTGCAAGATCTGAGCATGTGGACGCAAGACTCATTTTCAGTGGTTCATCAACTTGATATATATATATATATATATATATATATATATTGCCTTAAATAGGCATATTTTAAAATAATTAATAGAATGGTGCAGCCAAGCTGTGTGGGTTGTCAATCATCTCCAGGGTTGTCAGTCATCTCCAGGGCTGTGATGACAGTTATGCAATAGGAGCCATAGCACTCACACAAATACACATTCCTTACTATAATTATTATTGTGTGCTTAGCCAGGGGTGGGGAGAAATTCTTCATTTTCTGGGTAAGAAAATATTGTGACCCTGGGAAAATGTAATGTTTTTTTCCTGCAACATAGCTGCTAATATATCTGGATCCCTTGCAACAATTGAGTAACTATTGTGCCAAGACAGAAAATAAATGTCTGGAATGGTCCTTATAGACATTTAGAAATATATATATATATATATATATATATATATAGTTAATTGTTTCCATTTTTATCATTCTGTTGGAATGTTCCTCCTGGAAATGTAAGGTTCTCCAGATTAGTGAGTAATTTGAGCTCAACCTGTTTTTTGTTGTCTCTTTCAGCAGCAACAACAAAACAAAACAAAAAGTTGGAAATGAGCCATGCATGAAAAGAAAAAAAAAACTAAATAAAATATGGAAATGAAACATAATGTAGTTTCTTTGTTGTTGTTTTTGTGTGTGTGGCTTTCTTTTCTTTTTCTCTGGCTTTTTTTTCTCGTTCTGTCTGTCTTTTGTTACTTCATCTGTCTCAAGTGTCTGCAAACTCAAATTTCTCAGAAGTAGCACTTGCTGGTTTAGCAAGTAAGGAGAACTTCAGCAGTGTTAATCTGCGTAGTGTCAATCTCACAGAACAGAACTCGAACAACAGTGCAGTGCCATACAAGAAGCTGATGCTCTTGCAGATCAAAGGTATGTGAAAGAGCTCTAAATACAATTTTTTTAAAAACTAATTTAAAATGCAAAGCATACATGGGGACCACTGATTAATTTGTCGTGGGTGGAGAAGGAGGGGCAGAGGAAGAAAAGAGACTAATCTTTCCTGGCTCGACTTTCCTGCCTCCTCCAACATCTCATTTTGGGGAACAGCAACATCGATATATTAGGAGAGGTCCCAAAATTAAATGTTGATAGATCTTGATTCTTCTGTCTAGATCAGGGCTTTTTTTGTATTAACCATAGTATAAACAGAAGGGTCTAATCTTGATCCCAGAAAACAAAAGACAATAAAATGTACAACGAGGTATGGATAAGAAATGTAAGTTATTTATATTCTATCATTCCTCCAAGAAGCTTAAGGCAGTCTACATGGTTCTCTTTCCTATTTATCCTCACAGCAACCCAGTGAGGTATGGCCAAGAAAGAGAGAAACTCAAGGTCATCCAGTGAGCTTCGTAGCTGAGGGTTTATTTTTATTATTATTGTCACATTTATATCCCACCCTTTTTCCTCTTGCAAAGAACTCAAGGCGTCTGACATAGTTCTCCTCCTCTCCATTATATCCTCACAACAACCCTGTGAGGTAGGTGAGGCTAAGAGTCAATGACTGGCCCAAACGCTGGCCATTATGCTGCACCGGTTCTCATGTCAAATATGCAAGCAAGATACCTAGTATGCAAGCAAATAATATGAGCAGAGGTGAAAGAAATATGGCGTGTGACTGCTGTATATTTGAGCTTCTTCAGTTCCAGGGCCATGTACAATTTGCTATGCAAGGCAGCATCACATACTGAAGTACAAATCTGCTGGCAAATAAGACAAAATCCATCATTCCCTCTACTTCCAATGCCCAAGCTGTGCGTGCCAAATGGGTACCCTCCATACACAAGAGGCTGCTACCAGTAAGCATGGGAGAATGTCATTAATTCCAATGGAGAGAGCATCCTTGGTAGCTGCTGAGTGCATGTTTGAACCCTGTACCCATAGCAAACTAGTACAGCAGGAGTCAAGACAACTGTTTGCCAGGATTTTTAGCTCTTTTGACCATGTCTAGCAAGCTGAAATGTTTAAAATTTATCACTGGATGAATCAGGGTTGGAGGATTAAAGTAAGTTTGTAAATAGAATTTTTTTGGTGGCCTTTCAGTACATTTTATTCCTTGTTGCTGTTGCTTTTACTTGAAGTAGAGCATAAAGGCATAGCAGCTAGGATAAAACATAGTAACATAGGGTTATATCCAATCTTAATCCTCCTTAGAGTTGACCCATTGAAATGAATGGCGCTTAAGTCTAACTAATATTGGATACCACTCATAAGAAGAGTCCTGCTGGATCATATCAAAGGGCTACTGAGTCTAGTATTCTGTGACCAACCAAATGCCTACAGAAATCCCACAAGTAGGATATAAGGGCAGGGGTCCTCTCCTGCTGTTGTTCCTCAGCAACTGGAATTCAGAGGCATGCTGCCTCTTATCCTGGAAAGAGCATATAACCATCCTGACTACTAGCCATTGATAGCCTTAGCTTCTATTAAATAGTCTATTCCCCCTTTAAAACCTTCCAGGTTGGTAACCATCGACACATCTTGTGATAGCAAATTCCAAAGTTCACTATGTAGTATGTGAAGAAGTCCTTCCTTTTGTCTGTCTCGAATTTCCCACCATGCTGGTTCATGGGATGATCTCAGGTTCTAATATTATGAGAGACTTTCCCTACACCGTGCATAATGTTGTAAATCTCTATGATGTCCCTTCTTACTCACTTTTTTCTAAAACTAAAAAGCTCCAAGCATTGTAACTTGTCCTCGTACGAAGTTGCTCCATCAAGCAGCTTTATTTTTCCTGAATTCTCTACTATTATTAAGCCTCCACTGACATAAATTGAAATTGGGGGAATAGAATATTTATCTGAGAGAGAGGTTTTCATTTAGGAATAAGTTGTCTCCACTGCTTATTTTTAGGAATGTATTTAGTCTGGGTTTTTCTCTATCTGTAGGAAGAAGACATGTTCAAACAAGATTAGTCGAACCAAGGGCATCATCACTTAACAGTGGCGACTGTTTCCTGTTACTTACTCCTCAGTACTGCTTCCTGTGGGTCGGGGAGTTTGCAAATGTCATAGAAAAAGCAAAGGTTAGTTCTCTGAAACATCGAGATCCCATCACCATTTTCCTCCTGTTCTGCAATTTGTTTCCGGGGCAGTTCAGCCACGGAGAGGACTCAGAATAACATGAGCTGGATAAAACAAGAAGTAGGTGACTGCTCATCATGTAAAATATGGCATGAATGGAGCACTTCTCCCACTTTTAACTCCCCCTTCCCAAAGCTGATATGATAGATAGTAAGGCCATGCCTACACCAGCCATTTATCTCGGGATCAGCTAAGGGATCCCGGGGGCAACCAGGGCCGGGCAGAAACTTTTCCTGGGATAACCGAGACCTTGGTTATAACTATTTTTCCCACGGTCTTGGGAAGATCCCGAGCTCTGCAGGAGTGTGGGCGCCCGTCCCGGCTTCTTCCCGCCTCCTCGTGAGTAAACTGGCTTTCAAAATGGGCACGGAGCTGTTTGGGGGGGCTCCTTGCCCTTCGGGGGTGGGGGCAGCAATTTCGCCATCCCTTGGATGGCGGGGGGTTGGGCGTGGAGTTTGGTGGGGGGTGTTCCTTACCTTTTCACCAGATCGGGGCCGCACGACCGACTCCTCTTCTTAAAAAAACAAGTGGCACCCGCGACATCCCTCTTCCCTTCCGGGATGTCGCGTGGGCATATAGAAGCTAGGGGAGGATTGCGGAAGCAGGTAAGTCCGCAACCCTCCCCCCCCCCCCCCAGGCCCTTAGGTGTAGAAAGGGCTTAAATTGCAAAACCTTTCAACTAGGCATAGGAAATCTTTTGGCAGGGGGGGGGGGGAATATCTACAAGCAGAAAAATGGATTTAAATTGCAGGATGTCCTTTTTGGCTTCTGAAATTAAATGGGATAAGTTCACATTTAAATGGGAACAAAGTAGCCTATATGTATCTGGCATTGTTTTTGTGTTCAGCATTGTTTGCAAAAAGCATCCATTCTGTCCCTCTCTTCTCAACTGAGCTATTGTCCCACCAACATTTTCAGCTAATCATGTTCAATTTCTTAGGCTTCAGAACTAGCAACTTTAATTCAGACAAAGCGAGAGCTTGGCTGCCGAGCTCCTTATGTGCAGACCATAGAGGAAGGCATCAATACCCATACTCATGCAGCCAAAGACTTCTGGAAACTTCTCGGTGGCCAGACAAGTTACCAGTGTAAGGAAGCTTTTGTTTTCTGCATCTTGAATGGCTTCCTCCAACTTGAAATGCTGGTGCTGCATTGGTAATCTATCTGTTTACTTTGCTCATTTCCAGCTGCTGGAAGACCAGAAGAAGATGAAATTTACGAAGCAGCAATAATAGAAACAAATTGCATTTACCGTCTAGTTGATGATAAACTTATTCCAGATGATGACTACTGGGGAAAGATGCCGAAGTGTACGCTGCTAAATTCAAAAGAGGTATAGTAAATGGCATTTTAAAGTTCAATGGTAGCTTTGGTGCTTATAAAAACTATACCATTAGTAGTTGTTGCTCAGCTATAGAGCCCAGTATTTACTCAGCATTTCTCCTCCCACCCATTTCTTTTAGGGCTAAATGAATCAACATTGTTCCTTTTTCCCCCCTGTCCTTCAGGTCTTAGTGTTTGATTTTGGTAGTGAAGTATATGTTTGGCATGGGAAAGAGGTCACGCTAGCACAAAGAAAAGTGGCATTCCAGTTGGCCAAACACTTGTGGAATGGAACCTTTGACTATGCCAACTGTGACATCAATCCTCTGGATCCTGGTGAATGCAACCCTCTTATTCCAAGGTATTGAACCCTGTGACTCTTAATACTGACTTTTCTCTCCTGATTGATGCCTCGATAATAAGTATTGTTGGGCGTTTATGGATCTGAATTGCTTGTAGTCTAGAGAATTTATTTATTTATTTCATTTCTATACCACCCAATAGCTGAAGCTCTCCAGGCATTTCACAAAAGTTAAAACCATCAACACGACGCAAAGTATAAAACAGTATAAAAACACAATGTAAAAATACAATATAAAAGCACAATCAGGGTAAGCCACACAGCAATGCAGATTTAAAATACAAATTTAAAATACTGTTTTAAAACAGCGGAGTTAAAAGACTATGATAATAAACTGTTAAAATACTGTGAGAGTAAGAAGGTCTTCACCTGGTGTCGAAAGTAGTATAATGTAGGTGCCAGGCGAACCTCTCTAGGGAGCTCATTCCACAACCGGGGTGCCACAGCAGAGAAAGTCCTCCCTTCACCTGCCAGTTCTCATTTGTTTCTGGGAGGAAAAAGCTGGCCTCTGCATTCACCTTGGCCACTGTTATGGAAAACACAAAGCTTGTGCTAGTTTGAAACAGACAGGTTAGGAAAAATAAATGTTTCAAGTTTAATTTTTCAATTATTCGAAACAGGCATGCATCCTATTACTGTAGTTCTTCGTTCACTTTTACAATCCTTAAACAAAACTATATGAAGTGTTTTGCTTGCAGAATCTCAAATTCTGTAATTTTCAGAAATCACGAATTAGGACTTTCAAAGTTGAATTAGGCAAGACTTGGGATGCACAGATTATGTAAGATCTGTTCCATCTGTTTTCATGGATTATCAGGTGTCTTTCTTTCCGTCATCCTCTTACCAGAATTTTCCCAATTTCTGGAATTTGTGCAAATTAACAAATTAACACATGCGAAAATGCATAAATCTCCCCCACCCAATAGTGTGCAAATCCTTCCAAGCTGTGCATTGTCATGCTTTAACCTTTTGGGGGAATGTGTGTGTTTTCAGTTGGTGTTCTTTAATTTTACTTATTTTTCTACGACTAAATTTGTGGAAAATTCTAGATTATTTTTTTTAAAAAAATACAGTCTGCAAGTCCGCAGAATCATGTCTGCAGATTCCACAGATCAGTTTCACAGAAATCCAAACTGACTTGATTCCGTTGCAGTTTTCTCCAGCACCCACAGGCAAAACATGTAACACAATTTTCTTTTTTAGCTCTGCTTTATTGAATAATCTGAAAATGTTAATTGATGTGGAGGCATTTTCTGTAATGGTCTCTCTCTTCTCTAATGCAGAAAGGGACAAGGGCGGCCAGACTGGGCTATTTTTGGCCGGCTCACAGAACACAATGAGACAATTCTATTTAAAGAAAAGTTTCTTGACTGGACTGAACTGAAGAAACCTGCCGAGAAGAATTCTGGGGAATCTCCTCAGAAGGTGGCAGAATTATTTCCTTATTTATAGCAGGGATATTTATGTTGATTGATGATGCATGGCAAATCATAGTGTGTAAAGCACTTTAAATTGCTGTAAGGCAAGTTTGGAAAACCTGTGGCTCTCCAGATGTCCCTTGTGGACTGCAGCTCCCATCAGCCCCAGCCAGCATACTCAATGGTGAGGGATGATAGAAGCTGCAGTCCCAACAACATCTGGAGGAACACATGTTGCCAACCCCTGTTATAAGAGTTGACATTATTTTATGTTAAATCTGCAAATGATGCTATCCTATGCATATCCTATGCAAAGGATGCTATCCTATGCATATTTAGACAGAAAAAGCCTACAACTCCCAACATGCCCCAGCCAACTTTTTTCTGTCAAATCATGGATAGGATTACATCTCAAAGAAAGTAATTTGGCCAGGGGGTTTACCTAGTTAATTCATGAATAGGGACTTCCAGCCAACATGTACTATAGCCACTGGAGTGTCTTTCCATACTAAACTGATTTAATGATTATAGCATTTCTTGTAGTTCCTTAAAAAAAGAACTGACATTTTCATTTGTGAGGCTGCATTTTATCATAACCAATATAGCACTACTTCCTCTGGCTCCTGAGACCTACTCTCAAGTGTTTAGAAGTTTGATTTGCAATCAGCAATCATTGATAAGCTACGTGGATTATTGATAAGCTTCTGTATGCTTTTAGTCGTCTGATAAGATCTTTAAATCTGTCAGTTTTTTTCTGGCTTTATATCTCAGTATGTTTAATGGGCTTTCAAAAATTGCCATCTAAGATGAAAACTGGTTGGTGTCTTCTTTCAGGAAGAAACCAAGTCTGATGCTAAACCCTATGATGTCATGCGAATGGTCCCAGTGCCCCAGACATCAGTCGGCACAGTCTTGGATGGGATGAATATTGGCCGTGGCTATGGATTTATTGAGGGAGATGACGGTAGACAATTTGAGATTATCACCGTCTCTGTGGATGTCTGGCATATCTTGGAATTTGATTATAGCAGGCTCCCTAAGCAAAGCATTGGGCAGTTTCATGAAGGGGACACATACGTTGTGAAATGGAAGTACCTAGTGAGCACTTCAGGTTAGTAAAAATCTGAATCCCCTATAATGAGGTATTGATATGCTTGAACCAGGTAAAATTGATCTGTGCTGCCCATGACCTTCTGACCTGTTCAAGCACATCAGCAATTTTTTGTTGTTTTTAGAATATTAATTGCTAGAATCTACCTTGCTTCTGCTTAGGAGGATATGAATATAAATAAGTGTTTGTTTATAATGCTGCACAGTCCTTCGTAGCCTTTTTGATGCATTAGAAGATACCTATTTATCACCTCTTAAAACAGGTCTGATGTAGAGTCTTAAGCTCCTGTTTTAAAATGATGTTGTTATAAAACCGAACCACTAAAACGTTCTTATCTGCTGTACTTCCTGAGTTGAGTGCTTTATGTAAATAAAGAATCCTGAGACTACTTGTAAAAGCAGTATATCACTAGCGTAATGGTCCTATACAGACCCCTCTGTATTTTGGAAACCCTTTAAATAGTTCTGTTCTAATAGGATTTTACACAGGAGAATTGCACTTCCATGCATCTCTTGCTGCTCTGCTGTATCTCTTTTCAGCATTCACTAATATTGGATGCTGAGAATCCAAAAGTAAGCATAGCTGCCAAAGACTGGTATAGTATGGGAAATGACACAGGATACTTATTTTAATGTGGCAGCATGATGAGGAAACATGTTTATCACGTGCATGCTACAAATGCCTTCATTTATTTCAAGCAATGCTGTTTACTTTTTATTCTAGCGCTTTGGTAAATATAGGCTGCTGGTCAATCTGCAGGGGTTTTCTTGTATGTATTTTTGCCTGCCAGATCATTCTTTATAGGAACGCTTTTCACTGCTTTGCTTTCATGTTTGGTAGCTTACCCTTGGATGTGGGGTTTGAGCTGGGTGTGTGCCCTCCAAGTGACAGCCTCTTTTGGATTTGCTTTGCAGTTGGAAGCAGACAAAAGGGGGATTTACAGACCAGGGTTGTTGGCAAAGAGAAGTGTGTGTACTTCTTCTGGCAAGGGAGGCATTCTACCGTCAGCGAGAAAGGGACATCTGCACTGATGACGGTGGAGCTGGATGAAGAGAGAGGTGCTCAGGTGAGGACACCTGGATTCTTCCACTTTCAGTACTGTCCAGCTCTTCAAAGTAGGCCGATGTTGGCAAATTAGTGTATCCAGCCTCACCCCTGCAAAAAGGAGCACTTTGGGCTTCATTCTAGCTGCAAGAATAACAGAACTCAGTCCACTTAGGTAAAAACATCTGTAGACGTCTTGCCAGGTACCATTGATCTTCTGTGCTCTCAAAGAGAATTAAGGCCAGTTCCAACGTTACTGTGGATTATTTGTTCATTGGAAGGAATCAATCCTAGCATCTAAATTTATATCAGCAATGCAACATTTGAACTTGGGTCTGATGCTCCTGGTGGTTCCGCATGAGCCTATAGCCCAATTTGAGTCCTCTAGGGGAAGAGGCTTCAGTGTGGTGGCCCCCTTTCTCTGAAACTCCCTCCCCCTGGAGTTCAGGCAGGTGCCAACACTGTGATGCTTCTGGCACCTCCTGAAAACATTTCTGTTCCAGGGAGTATTCCTTAAATAACCAGCCCTGTTTTTTATTGGCATTGTTTTTAATAATTTTAATTGATTTTTAAAATCCTTTTACCTTTTTACTATTGTTCTGTCATGTGTAGCACTCTGGAATATTGTAAATAAAGGAAGGAAGGAAGAATCCCCATGCTTTGTTACCAGCTTTCTGAAAGCAACGTAGCTTGGCAGACTTCCTTGAGCCAAGAGTTCTGCACTTGGGATGCCACCGCTGAAGAGGCTCAGCTTTTCATAACCCCCTTCCATGCCTCAGAAATCTGTGACATTAGAATAGGACCTAATCTGATGACCTAAAAGCATAGGGCACCAGGTGGTTCTTTCGACCCAAACAGTTTATCAAAATATTTATTTAATATTCAACAAAATCTTACACGAAACTTAATTTCTTGTGATTTCACTTTTCAGGTGCAAGTTCTTCAAGGGAAGGAACCACCATGCTTTCTCCAGTGTTTTCAAGGTGGAATGATTGTTCATGCTGGGAGAAGAGAAGAGGAAGAAGAAAATACGCAGAGTAAAATAGCTTCTTGTTACTCTTTTTTCTGCTATGTTTTAGAGAGAAGGAGGACTTTTAATTGTGTGAAACTTTTACCTTGATTTACTCTGTTGGTCATCTGAGTCCATTAGGATTTGATGTGACCAGTAGTTGTTTTGAATGTCAGGAGGCTGCCCTGAGAAATAGTACTAGTAAAAACAAGTACATTTGAGCATGTGTGAAGTTTCATTTCTCTAAAACTGAGAGCCAAACTCATTGTAAGTTGCCTTAGGTCTTTTTATTGAGAACTGTGTCTAAGAAATTTAATTGGTGATAATGATGATGATAAAACTATAGTAGCAGTAGTAATAATAATTATAATCCTGTTTTCACTAAGATAGCAATCGTTTTGAGTCAAATCACACTGTATTATTTCTTTATTTATGATATTTTTTTTGTGAAATATAATAAAACCTCTAAGCAGTTCACATATAAATATTAAAATTGCATTTAAAATGCAATATTAAAAACACAACAATAAAAACAATTACAATTTAAGTAAGACAAGGAGCAGCATAATTAAATTAATTGCAAGCCTAGGTGAACAAGTGCATTTTCAGGAGCTGTTTGAAAAATGCCACATTTTCTGCCTCCCAAACTGCACAGGGGAGGGTTTTCCCCAGGGTGGGTGCCGCTACTGAGCAGGCCCACTGACAAAATATTGCATGGCGTTATTCTGCTAATTTTGGAATGACCAGCAAGGCCTCCTTTGACAACCTTAAAGGTCGGTTGGGTATATACAAGTGAAGGCAGTCTGCTAGATATGCTGGTCCCAAGATTTTTAGGGCTTTGTATGACCATAACATAACCTTGTATGTGAGTTGGTAGCTAAAAGGCAGCCAGTTCAGTTACATGAGCACAGTTAGATGTCCCAGTGAGCACTCTAGCTGCTGCATTCTGCACTAGCTGCAGCTTCTGAACCACGCACAAGTACAGCCCTACACAGAACACATTGCCGTAGCCTAATCATGAGGTTACCAATGCATGGATCGCCATGGCTAGGCTATCCCTATCCAGGAACAGGCATAGTTGTCATGCCAACCGGAGTTGGTAATAGGTGCTCCGGGCCCCTTAGGTCCTCTGTATATAGCTGTGATGTTGACTAATGCTGTGCCACAGTTTGGTATCCCTTCTCCAGCAGCATAATGATAATGAGGGAGTGAGACAAAGAAGCGAGTACCATGGGACAGGAGACAGAGTGGGGTATTAATTGTGAGTAGAGAAGGAAGCACAGAATAAAGACACAGACACCAGAACTTGGGTTAAACTAAGGGCCTCTTTATTTGAATAATATGGATAGTACACCCCTCCTTGGATCTGCATGTGAACATGTGGGAATCAATGGGCCCTTCCTCGGCCACTTGCCTGGCTTTATGGGCAAGCATTCTCCGAAGCCAGGAGTCGGGAAAACCCCCGGCTCCTTTCTTATATGACACACTATGCAAGTGTGGGGAGACCAGCCCACATCGCCCCCATCCGCATCCTTACAGCTCGGAGTAGGTGTGGCAGGAGATCCCCCAAAGGCAAACCATATCCTGACACGTGAGCCACACAGCTCGCTAGGAGCAGGTCCTCTGGATATGCCAATCACCAAAATGGTGCCAGAGTGCTCACCATCCCTATTCTAATCTATTGGCAATTCCCGCCCTGCCCATGTCTCCAAAAGCACACATGCCTATGCATGTGAGGTGCCTTGACTCTGTCCCCTTCCCCCCGCAACAGCCGTTTCCCACCCAAGCAGTTCCGGCTGGGCGGGCAACGGACTTGCTGGTTTTGCAGTACAATTGGAGTGAAGCCGCTTGTTCCATTCCTGATAGTCTGCATTCAGGATCAGCACCGGCACAGTCAAGATGTGAACTGCAGGAGTTGGGAGTAGTGACTCAGCACACCTGTCACTCACAAGCCTTGAACTTCAAGCAACTCCTGCTAGTTTTAGCTTGTCCAACCCAAGTGTGCAGCTTTACTCGGAAGCAGCCTTGGCGACGGTGTCATGAATCTGCATTGTCGTTTCCCACTGCAGGCGACTGGCGACTGTATTGTGTACGAGGGGAAGTTCCTCTTGAAGGGAACTTGCTTGAGGTCGCCTACCACTGTAGCAGCCTGAGGTCCAGGACTTCCATGCTTGTTCTCAACATTAGCAAAGCCCTCATTTACTTGTGGCATGGCTGCAAAGCCCAATCGCACACCAAAGAAGTTGGAAGGACAGCAGCCAACAAAATAAAAGAACAGTAAGTAACAAAGCTATTCTTTTCTGGTTCTTTGAATGGCCTGTCTACATTTTTTTCTGGAACTCATACGTAAGAGAGCGGATGAAAAATGACTTAGTGGGGGCATGGCAGAGGTTTATTGAAAATAATGTTGTTTATTTTATTCATGTAAGAGATTTCCAAGCCACCCGTCAAAATATCAGCATTTCCCCAAAGCAGCATACATGCTATAATAAAGTCATATTTTAAAAATTCACATTAAAAATAAATAAAAATAAAGCCATTCCATTTTAATCCAGCCTTTCCGTCATATAAATTACATTTATATCCTGCCTTTCAAGGATTTCAACATGGCATGCATTTTTCTCCCTCCCGTTTTATCGTCACAACAGCCCCGCAAAGTAGGTGGTGACTGGCTTGAGATTACTCAGTGCTCTGTGACTGTCTGGGAATTTGAACCTAGGTCTTTCTAACAACTACACTGCATTTGCTTTATAACTGCACATTATATATAGTATGGACACTATGGATAAAGTGAAGCGTTTCTCTTCCTCTCTCATAAAAAGAAAACTCTTGAGTCGTCCGATGAGATCGATGGTCGGTACATAAGAAGAGCCATGCCGGATCAGACCAAAGATCCATGTAGCCAAGGTTCTGTTTGCACAGTGGCCAACTACATGACTGCGGGAATCCCACAAGTAGGACATTATTGCAATAGCAGGTTCCGGACAAATGCGAGAAAATACATCTTCACACAACCCTTTGAGTAATGGTGGGATGAAAGGTCACTATGAGAATCGGGATACTAGGCTACGTGGACCTTTGGATCGATCCAACAGGATGCTCTTTTGTTCTTAAGTAGCACTAGAGCATCCAGTTTATAATTTTTATAGATTGAATTTTTAAAACAACTCTTAAGATTTTATAGCTTTAAATTTTTTAAACACATACACACAGAACAGATTTTAAAATGTGAAACATTTCACTATAAATCGCTAGCTTCAGTTTCACATTTTAAAATCTCTGTTTAAACATTTTAAAGCTATAGAATTTTAGATGTATTTATTTTTTTAAGATTTGTAAAGTGGATGTGCTACTGCTGGTCATTTGTTTTGGTTTTTGGGGTGCTATATCCTGCGCATCGCATTGCCTGCATGCTGGTTGGTTGGTTTGGAAAATGGCACAGAATCCATGGCTAAGCTGATGCCTCCATTTGTACAACAGTAAGGATGCAAATTGATGACAGCAACTGATGAATAGGAAAAAGAAATTAAAAGAGTTGGCAAGTGGTTATTGTTTGCCATTGGTCTCGGTCTTTTTAGGAAAGCGATGGTGTGCAAGGTCTGTCTTGGTATGAACTGTGCTGCCCCACAACTTCGCAACTATCACAGTGATGCTGATGGATGTGTTTTACATTTTAGATGTCCGTTGGAAGCAGGATTGCACAGCAGTAGCAAAGTGACAATACATGAATGTGATGAAGGGTCAGAGCCATTGGGATTCTGGGATGCCTTAGGAAGAAGAGACCGGAAAGCCTATGATTGTATGTTGCAAGGTATGGTATTACTTGGTTCTTCTGTGCAGCTTCGTTCGATAGCCCAGGACACTAAAATCTAGTATGCCTCACTGAAGAAAGTCTTCGTCTAAAATTCTGAGCAACGTTAACTCATTGACAAGAAAATGTCGTGAAATGTTGTTCATTTTCAAGTGCCAACAGGAAATAAATCAGCAGATACATACCCTGTTATTCATCTTATGGAACAAGGTCCTCTATTACCTTTATTGATTACTCACAACACTTCTGCAAAACAAAACGTAAAATCTAAAATGTGTGGTTTTCTAAAATGCTAATGGAATTACTTTGTTGCTCTTCTTAAAAGATCCTGGGAAGTTTAATTTCACACCCCGCCTATTCATCCTTGGAAGTTCATCAGGGGAATTCTCAGCCACTGAATACATCTATCCAGCAAGAGACCCATCTTTGGTGAATTCTATGCCATTCCTGCAGGAAGACCTCTACACAGCTCCCCAGCCAGGTAAATGAATGTAGTAATGTACAATACTCATGGCAATTTGACATTTTGCATGTGAAACACGTAAGAAGCTCCTGGTGTCTCGCAAGATGTGTTTATCCAGACATACTGTGAACCTTGAATCTGCCAAACCTCAGTTACTTGATTATGTTCCACCCAAAGCTGCAAACATATGCACAAAACAGGACTTATAGAGGAATAGTAACACTTTGCAAATCAGAAGTGTTGTATAAGCAGTAGTACTATCCTTGCTGTAGCCATGCAAAGTTCTTAACAGTTTTCATCCTCAGTTTGCTTCATGATATTTTTAAGGTATTGGTGGTGGTGTTCCATTTTCCATATGGAAAATTGATGAGTGACAAATTGACATCCAAGGCTACACAATGGACTGATTCGCACAATCAAATAAACCATGCAGGGTAGGTGGCCTGTGGCTTGTAGTGTCATCTGAACTCGGGTGACAGGGATTGTGTAAGGGTTAAGCAACCCTTGCATAACCTATGGCTTGTGGTGTCATCTGAACCCAAGCAGTGGGGGTTGTGTGAAAGTTGAATAAGCCTTGTATAACCCCATATCCCATTCCAGGGCTCAACCACCCGGGCTTGGATGATATGACAAGCCACGGTGGGCTGTGGGCACTGGGTCCATTACAGAGGTGAGAATTAGACTCAAGACCAAGGTGTTAGACATTGGACAACACAGATGTCTGAGAAAAGATTAATATTCCACTTTGAGCAGTTCTCTTCCCCCAACTCATTTCCAGAGAGTACAACAGGGACAGGCAAACTGGTGCTCTCCAGATGTTTTAGACTACAATTCCCATAATCCCTGATCATTGGTCATGCTGAATGGGGCTTCTGGGATCTGTAGTCCAAAACATCTGGAGGGCACCAGACTGCCTTCCCAAATGGTAGAAGCTCATAATCAAACCGAAAATGGCCTTCGTGACCTGGTCAGTGCAGGGCCTGTTATCCTCCTTTTGCCTTGTCTGAGATGACCAAGGCTGCATGGCCTTGAAAGATCCCATAATGTCATAAAGCTGTTTTTATCTCACCCATCCATCCATTCCACCAGCACCAAAGCCTCTACTATCACAGTCATTCACTGATTTTTCTACCCTAGAATATTTGTTAAAGAAGTAACCCCTGACACACACACACAAAACTCCTCTGTCTGTACTGTACTTTCATATAATCTCCAAAGTGTATAGCATTCTACTCTGCACCAGGCTGTTTATAAAAACTTCCTGGAGTGAACTAAGAGGAGACTTCTCTCTCACACACACACAAACACACACACCAAAAAAAGGTATTCAATGTGTAGAACAACTGTGTCATTTGACTCTTTAATTAACTTGTGCAGCTCTCTTCCTTGTCGACAATCACCATGAAGTCTACCTCTGGCAAGGCTGGTGGCCGGTGGATACCAAAATAGCAGGATCTGCCCGAATCCGATGGGCTTCAGACAGAAAATGTGCCATGGAGACCGTCCTCCAGTACTGCAAAGGTAATAACAAATAAACATTTGTGTTGGCACCTGCTTCTCATGGGAAGTTATTGGGACTGTTCATGCAACATGCTAAGTCATCGAGTGTGGGTTGTTGTTGAACCATGAATTGTTTGTTGAACTGTGTTGTCTGAACCCAAGACATTTTCCACAGGTTGGTTTGTTAACCATGAAATGTGGCTTGTTAACCATTCTGAACAACCCAACAACCATGGGTTCTCAAGATGGCTTGTTCAAGAAAAATAAGCCACACTGCATTGTTAACAAGCCCCCTTGCAGAAAATGTCCTGAATTCAGGCAACACACAAAACCACGGTTCAATAACAACCCACTCTCAACCACTGAGTGTGGGTTAACATGTTGTGTGAACCCATCAATGCTTCTTTCCATGAAATGATCCTTTTGCAGCCCAGAGAGTGAACAGTGGGGTGCAAACAAGCATTCCAGTGCAGGAATTTCCCTGACTTTCATTCCGTGGTGTGTTTTCCTGTCCTCACCAGCAGCAGCTCATGGGTGCAGGCACAAGAAAACACACAGATGATATACTTCAGAACATGAGGTAAGTTTACTATATGTTATAGGAGAGAGGAAAACCAGGCAGGGGTTGCTGTTTTGGGCAGGAGCTCCATGTTTCATGTAATGTTGAGTTACATCCTTGGAGATAGCCCTAACTATCACAACAGGCTTCCAGCTAGCATATCGAAGACATTGGTTCAGACCTAAGTGCAGCTTGATCTTCGCAGAGCTTGATTGTACCAGGTCTGGTACTAGGATGACAAAAAAGATTGCTGTCATCATCATCATCATCATCAATTTCTATAGCTCTTGAATGTCGGGGGTGTTTTATTGACCTCATGTCTTGTACACAACACCTCGTTTTGAGGCAGCATACTAAGAATCGACATGGAGGCTGGATGATTGTGGCTTGCTTAGGGATGAGGCTAGATTTAAAACCCAGTTCTCCCAAATTATGCAGGGGCACAAACTAGACCATGTGACTTCTTTTTGCTCACTTTCATGTTCTGCAGCTCTAATTTAACAAATTTCTCCAACCGTTCCATGTCTCTCATCTTCTCTGAGGAGAATTCAGCAAGCTGATGGTCATTCCCTGTACTTCTGAGACTCACTGAAGCACCTTGGATTGCTTCTTTAGAATTCTGACTGATTCTGACTGAAACCCGGAGCAGATTCGCTGACCTAAAGACATCAGAGCCACCAGCCTCCACTGCACTGAAGTGGGCTCCAGTAAAAGATTTTTCCCCTTCAGCCTGTTACATTTAACAAGTGGAATCTCTGCATAAACCTGGAACCTTGTGATAAAGTCAGTGGTTCCAATTGTGTTTAAACTGGCTCTAAGAGACTCCTAAAAGTCCTGTTTAAATATAACGACCCATAAAGTCAAAGAGAGAGTGTCCAGCAAAGATTAAAATGCCCTCCTGCTTCATGAACCTCACGTCAAGAGATTGATTTACTTTAAAAAAAAAAAGTGTGAGGCAACACCTAATGAGAAGCTGCAGGGCTAGCATTCATTAACCCACGGGGCACTCTGTCTCTTGGTTTAAATAAGGATTATGGGTGATTCCCTTAATAGAAAAAGCAATCATCCCACAGTTGGTGTTAACAGCTGTCACTTAGAATCTACGATTTGTTTCAACCGATGCAGATTTAGATTATGTGTTATATTCTCGTTGCCATGGTGTGTTTTTTCTTTTCTGTTGCCTTGTTAAGTTGTTTCTGCTTCCGCTGTTCCTGAACCCATGTGTATTTTGTGCATTTGACTGAAGTTAGGTTCTTGCCTTTAAAAGATTACGCGATGATAGTCGCTTTCACGTCAAGATGCGAAAGGGCTTCTGCATCTTGCGGCAACAAACAAAAATGATTGCTCCCCTAGTTACAGGCTTCAATGCTCATTGTTTTGAATGGGATAGGAGGAGCTAATCCTGGCTGTGTGTGAAAGCTGCGTTTTGTAAGAAGCAGTCTTAAGAGTTTTGTGTCATTGTAGCATCACCCAAAACAAGACCTAGCATTGTGCTATTCCGATGAGGGGGTGGGTTCATGCAAATAAGGAATAAGTTTGGGCCGATGTCAGAGATTGGTGTGGTTAGGTGCCTGTCAAGTGAGCAGGTGAGATAGAGGAGCATCTGGCAGCAGGATGGATGTGGGGGGCACTGAGCAAACTCCGAAACCTGGAGCCAGCAGTGGCTGAGTTTTATGCATTTACTTCACGTTTATGGGGAAGCCAGACAATTCTCTTATAAGGGAGAAAGGTAAAATACTGCACTTGAGGGCAGCAATGGCAAAAGCTGTGCCTGCAGCGCTCTCTCCGCCTTCACTGGAAGAGATCCAAAGGTGTAGAGCCTTTGTGCCCATCGCCCTGTGGAATTGCACACCTGAAATGAGCAAAGGAGAGCTGTAGAGACGGACAGGCGGCACTCTATTCAGGCTTACCTATCTGCTGAGTTTGGATGTGTGTCAAATAGTTGGTGGCAGATTCAAGCAGATTCCACAGTGGTAGGCGGGACACCAACATACTCTTAAATGCACCGTAGGAGAGTAAACTGTATCCTATTTACTTGCTGCTGCTCACAGAAATTTGATGCTTGAATGTCCATATTTAAAAAGACATCCCGACAAATGTCACACTAGTCGTTTTGGAGCAAAACATTAGGCCGCCAAATGAGCATTTGATGTTTGTCTGTTGGACAATTTTATGAGGGGGAGTCTGCGATAATACAAGGATTTCTCCAACAATTTGTTTGGCAGTCCGTTAGGTGATGTTAGATGTTAGCGCCATTCGTTTCTGTAGGGAGCTTTTTCTATGCTCTGCAGGTCAGGCATCCCTATAGAATGTTTAGAATAATTTATCTGCAGTTAAGTGAGGTGGATACAAGCCTTTGTTTTGGCAGTAGCTGCAGTAGAGCAGTTCAGTACCCAGCATTTTATGTATGTATAACATTTATACCCCAGTTTTCTTTCAAAGACTTCATGGTGGTATACATAGGATCCCCCAGGTGATGTCTCACCCTGACCTACATAGTGTTGTGCTTCAGTTTGAGGAATTAAGCAGAAAGGAGGAACAGCTGAGCCTGGGAGTGTTTGGGGAGTGGCCCTTCACAGGAATGGGCAGAAGCTAGCTGAAGGCCAATGCAGCTGACAGCAATTCCCAATCACCACCATCCCCATAAAAGACATGCCAGAACCCAGAAGTGATGCTGAAGTCAACTATTGTTCTTGGTGCTTCATTTTTGTCACTTGCATACTAGCATCTTGATCTTGCCTGGACATATCCTGACCTTGGACTGGACTCTGACTACTCTTTGGCTCATTCCTGAACCCAGTATTGTTTAACCCGGTTTCTGATGGATACTTTGAGCTTTTGACCACAGATTGTTTATTGATATTCCCTCCTGCTTATCAAGTTTAACGCCAATGATTTACGACACAGCTTCCGCATGGTTGCTGTATCACATGCCTTCAGACCATGCTGTCTGAAGCAGTTAAGGCTCTCTTTAAAGACTAAGGCCCTCTTCAGAAGACACCTTAAACCACAGCTTTAACCATGGTGAATAAGGCTTTTTGCCTTATTCACTGTGGTTAAAACCGTGGTTTGAGGTGGCTTCTGAAGAGGGCCAAAGAAAGGCCTCCACCAGTCAAAGTGGACTCAGTCAACTATTATTCTGTTTTGCTATGTAAGGCAAGGACTTGTTCTTACTTATTTCAAATTATTTGTATCCTGCTTTTTACCAAAGTAACCTAAAGAACTTACAGTTATAAATATATGCTGATATAAAATCAGATAGATAAAACATGCAGCGGCACTAACATCAGAATAAAAGCAATTTTCATTCAAAGCAGAGATCTAATCATAAGCACCTATGGAATAAAAAGGCTTTCAGGGTCTAAAAATGGAGAAAGAGAGAGAGAGAGAAAGAGCTTCTTGGATCTCTCGAGGGAGGGAATTCTGCAACTGCAGTGCCACCGCTGAGTAGGACCTGTTCCTGGCACCCATCAAACCAGTATCAGTAAAGCAGAGCCTCTGAAGATTATCTTAGTGCTCAGACAGATTTGTATAGGCTGAGGAGATCCATCCTCAAAATAAGCTGTGCCTAGACTATTTGGGGTTGTATCGGTTATTTTGTGAGAACGGTTTAGAATAGAAAGCTTTTTTTCCCCAGTAGTGAGTAATTCACAAAAAGAGGGTAAAGATTATTCATAGTTATTTTGAGCATTAATATTTACATTTTTTTCATGTGTAGGAAAGAATGTCAAGAAACCTCCTAAATCTTACCTAATTCATGCTGGTCTCGAGCCTCTAACGTTCACCAATATGTTTCCCAGCTGGGAACACAGGGAAGATATTGCTGAGATCACTGAAATGGTAAATGAACCTTTTTTATCACCTTCCTCAGTTTTCCATGCACGGTTGGAAAGGCAGGTGCGTCGGACTGGGAAGCACTAATATCCTGGGGATTAACCTGGATAGGAAGCATCTTGGGGGAGGGATGGTTTAAAACAACAGGCATGGGTGGGTCCTGACTGGGGTTTTCCTACGTATTCAGCATAAATTTTCCAGAGCTCAAGGAAATGTTGCAATGTCTGAATAACGGAGAGATCTAGCTAAAAGATGTGTTCTCTTGGTAAAAGGAGCTGATAGGGCACTGGGGTATTTGGCTGCTACTTATCTTTCTCAGAAACCTGCTGTCCTGGTTTTGTGAAAAAAACAGGGTTTGCCATAGCTCCAGCTTCCCTTTTCAAAATACAGCATACCACTTTGATTCAAAATGCAACATTAAAATAAAACTTCAGACAACAATGTGGAAAATTCAGAATTAATACAAAGGGTGGAAACCAGTGTGTCCCCTCTCCTCCCACCCACACACCCCCGGTACCTTCTTTAAAAGCCCCTCCAGAGGATCACGCGGGGGCGTACCAGCCATTGTGAGCTCTGTCTTACAAGGCTGCAGTGGGAAAGGGAATCCCTGAAATCGGGAACTTGCATGAGCGGTGCATGATTCCTTCACCCAATTTCAACTGACCACCCCCTTTCCCGCTGCAGCCCATAAGACTCAGTCCAGAGTGTTCAGTAAGTCCTGCAACCTCTAGAGAGGCTTTTGGAGGATGCAGGGGAAAGGAAAGATCCATTGCCTGGGTGAATTCCACTCAACATCTTCCTCTGGGTGAGTCACTTTTTGGGCAGTTAAGTTATATTCCTTCTGCCTCTGCCTCCACATCTATAAAATGAGTGCAAAACTGGTCAGAGCTCTTTGGATGAATGGTACCTTTTGAACGCCTGTTAGAGTTGGCCCCTTTGGGGTCACAATCTACTTCTTCTTGGGCCACTATCCACTTGACCGTATTGGAATGTGTTGGTACTCACCACTAAGCCTTCTGGACGGGAAGAGCTAGAAGTTGAAGGAAGGGCTTGTTCAGACGTTCAGTGGTGGAAACAACGCAGCATCAGTTGCTTCGCTGGCCCCCCTGCACATGCTTGGTGTGCAACCAGGATTACTCTAATTACTCGCATTGCAAGTTGTCGTGTGATCTGACATGGCAACCTGTGACTGCACCCAGTATGCAGTGCAGGCGTAGTGTGTAGTGAAAATGCACTATGCTCGTGCCAGGTTCAGGTGACATGGCAACCCACAATGCAGAATGGGTCATTAGGGTAATCCTGGTTGCGTGACTGGCACGCTCAGGCACAGAAGAAACAACCGACACTGGGTTGTTTCCCCCGCCAAACCCAGACTAAATACATTTTTGTATTTGGATAAGGCAGGGAGTTAGAATGTGGATACAGTATGGAAAACTTCAGAGTCTGGTTTATTTAAATATTTGTATTGTCACTTTTCCACTTTATAGTGAGCAAAACAGGTAATTACAATTTTTTTAAATTATATTTTAAAAAACCTCTTAACCTATTCAAACAAACAGGAAAGGGAACAAACAGCAGTAAAACCATCAGTATCATACAAAACAAACATTAGCAGTCATATTACAGAAACAAATACAATGGCTGAAGGTGAATTTGCCATTAAAGGCCTTGGCGAATAAAAAAGCTTTAAGCTGATGTTTTCAGGGTGCCTCATTAAAAATGCCCTCTTCCCAGTCACCACTCACCTCACCTTGCCTCATAAGGCAGGGGCACCCTCAGAAGAGCTTCTGTTGCTGATTTCAAAAGTTGGGTAGGTCCATGTGGGAGAATAAGGCCATCCCATAACATTTTGCTTCTTAAGGCAAAGGACAAGATGGCCCCATTCCATGTGCAGAAGCCAACCAGACGGGAAGTTGAATCTTACTTCAATGCTGTTAATAGGACAGTGTCCTCTATGAGGGCAGCTGGCTAGCTTAGGGAGTGCTGAAGAAAGCTAAAGGCAAAGGAGTAGAAAAAAGGATGTTTAATACAATAAAAGAACTCCCATGTTATGTTAATAGGAGATGGGGGTTATGAAGCAGATGATATCCCTTACATTCTAACAAATTACCCTGAGGAAGGACCTAAGGGTCCAAAATGTGTTGGGGTTCCTTTTTTCTACCCCTTTGCCTTCAGCACTTGGGGGGAGGGGTGCTCTCCTATGGGGTTCTCTCCTTTTTTGGCATTAGCTTAGGGGGTGCAAGGCAGGCTGAATGTGGCACACACTGTTCTGTCCTCCAGTACTTTGCTGCTGCTTACTCACCACCCCACCTGATGCCCTCATGAATGAATGCTGTAATGTGGCTTCCATCAGTGTAAGCAGAGCAAAGTAGGCAAATACATGACACCTACTGGAGCGCATGGCCTGGGCTCTTTGGCTGTAGGCTTAGTCAGGGTGTCACCACCACCACCACCACCCAGTGCTATTATCTGTGAGGCATTGGGAGAAAGCAACCAGGCAAGGCAGATAGTACAACCCAGTAAAAAACGAGCATTGTATCCAAACTTGGCCAGTGAAAGGAAGGCTTTGGCAATGCTAATGCTCCGCTTGGAATGATGGGATCGTAGAGGGTGGGGGGAAATGGTGGCTGCCAGCCATCAGGGGGAGCACTGGAAGAAATGTCACGGCCACCTGGCAGGCAGTGATGACAAAATAAGATGAGCTGGGGATAGAGGGCAGGTTCATCCCTTGAACTCCCCATAGAGAATTTTTGGCTGAATCTTAGATATTTTCCGTGGTCCAACCAACATATTCTGAACCAGCTGAAGTATTCGAACCTAGCAAGTTGTTTCATTTAGGTTTTCCCCTCCTAAATGGCCTCTCTTGAATTGCTTTTTTCTAGGATGCTGAAGCTTCTAATCAGATAATCCTTGTAGAAGATGTGCTGGCCAAATTGTGCAAAAAGCTGTACCCGCTGGCCGATCTCTTAGCGAGGCCCCTCCCTGAGGGAGTGGATCCACTAAATCTGGAAATCTACCTTTCGGATGAGGACTTTGAGGTAAACAGGAGGAAATAGCTCATGGTTACCTCTCTGATTTGCGTTGCTTTGTCTTTTATACAGTTTTAGTGCTTCCTTTTCCGTCATTGTCGTCCCATTCCGTCTGTTTTGTTTCAGTCTGCATTACAGATGGCAAGAGAAGACTATAATGCACTGCCTTCCTGGAAACAGGTGAACCTCAAAAAGGCAAAGGGGCTTTTCTAAAGAGCATGGTGGTGGTATTCAAGGGCTAAAGTTGGAGCGGGATCTGTCGTCATTTTCAACACCTCTTGGACGAGCGGCAGCAGGATGAACTGGTGCAAATCCATTTTCACGAAGCAAACTGAAGTCTATCCTAAAATCATGTAATATTGTAAATGTGTGAGAGAACTCTTTGGCAAACTCTTACTTTGTGGGGAGGGAAGGGTAGGTAATGTTTATGAATCATGTTTTTCTTTGTACTTTTAGCAGTTGTTTCTCAGACTGCTGCTGTAACTGATCTTTTGGCTACATACACTATTTGTCATTTGGGGTTTTGCAGACGTTCCCTTTGTAAAGTGTTATTTTGTTAAAGCTGTGGATTTTCAGGAAGAATTTATATTTATATGAAACACATAGGACGAGGATGTATTTAACAATGCAATGTGTATCATTCACTTTCAAGACTTCCGTCAAGAAAGTTTCAGGAAAGTAGCTGGACAATGTGGTTGCTTGTTCTGGACTAGTTAAACCACCAATATGTGCTCTCTCTCTCTCTCTCTCTCTCTCTCTCTCTCTCTCTCTCTCTCTCTCTCTCTCGCATTCAGAATGGTTTCTCTTTTTAATAGGCAATGAATTGGTCTCAGTGCTGCTTCAGGTGCTAAACTGAACAAAGCATTATCACATGGGTTTCTTGGTGAACTCTCTGAATCTAACTTTGATATCCCAAAAACGTATAGTGCCTTGGGGTTTTTTTTGTGTACAGTTTATATACAAGAAGAGTGGTCTGCTTTTTGACGATGGTTCAGAACAGTCTCCTCTGCTCTACTTTTATAATAGCAGAAAATTAAGGAAAAAAACATCTCAATTTCTAACTAACTTGTTGCAAATATAAACTGTCTTTTGTGACAAAGACTTAAAGCAAAGCTTCAGAATAAACTCTCAGCAATGCATGGATGTGTCCTTATTCTAATCCATGCAGTCTGCAATAAATAACTGTTTCCATAATAAAACCTCTACTTTCACAAATGACCTTAGGAAATATTTGCACTGTGCTGTGACAAAGAAGCAGCAGCTGATTCTGAGAAGTGTATTCCTTGATAAAGTTAAAATTGGTACACATGATCCAAAGCTTCATGTGCACAGCAACTTGTTACCACCCTCTTTTCATGGAAAGAAGTGTTCTGTGCAAGCAATAAAGATTCCCTATTATACACTGTGAGTTCCCAGCTCATTAGAGAATGGTGCCGGCTTCACATGTGCGTCAGAGCAATTTCTGTGTTCTCGGGGTCCTTCTATTGTCTAGACATCTGAACCTTCGCATATGTTCAGGTACTTTGACCTTGTCTAGCAGGAAGGGCTTGACAGGTGTGGAACACTTGGGATCGTTGTCATTTGCGTGAGAGGTGGGACTGAGGAGTGGATACCTTTCTTGAAATTTTCCTTCAGTAGGAAGATTGGCACTGCCTTAGACCCACTGAGAACAATGGGACTTAAGTCGGCCAACGTAAGTCCCATTGATTTCCATGGATTTACTCTATTTTGAGTCTAATGGATTCTTTTCCTTTATGAGTTGAAATGAAAGCAAAATGTATCATACCTCGATTAAGGCAAATGGGAGCCATATAAAACTGCCCCTGGTGTACAGGTTCAGTCCATGAATCTCCTGCCTAGATCTTGGCTGACTTCTGATGCACTGGACAACTTCAAATTTGCCAAGGATTTCTTTATAAACCTAACTTTTATGACATTTAATTCAATTTATTTCAACAAAGGATGCATAGCCATAACTCTGATACAGATTGATTTACTTTGGAACTATTCCAATGCATTTGAAAGACATTCCCACCCCACTCCGCCACCTCAGTTTTGAACCTTCAGAAATAACAGTATATGGTATTGTATCTTCCATGCCTGAACATTCAGGAAAGCACTTCAGTAGAATGTAGGAGCTGAATATTACTTTACATTGAGAAAACCTTCAAGCCATTGTTGCTAAGTGACATGACGGTCTCTGCAGGTGCTGTTCTTAACCTGACCCAATCAAATGCAATCAAAGCACATTCATTGAATTGACTGAATCAAGTGGGATTAGCTGGCCCACAAACCCACTATCTTTAAAAATGTTTTGATGTCAAATGCTGTCTAAAGGTATCAGTAGATGTCATTGGTCTATAGTTAAAAGGAAACAACTGGAAATTATGAGCTATTCTTCCACGACATAACTATCACGTTGAGCTTAAATTCTGGCCCAGATATCCTTACCCTGAGAACCCGAGTATGCTAGATGAAAACTGGTAATTGGGAAGATAGGCTCAGGTTACTGCTTAAAAGCATTCCTCAAAATGGGTTAATACCAGCTTGTGTTGCATACAAAGAGTGTACTTTTGGTACATGTGGTACATAACACTACAATTTCAGGGAGTACAGGTTTCTGAGAAGATAAAATGAATATGTCCTTCCATTGTGACAAGTCCCTGAGAGGCAGCAGTATTTGTTGCAGCAAAACCAGCAAAGAATCTCGTGGCTTCCTTAAAGACTAAAAAAACAAAAACAAAAAGGAGATAAACATCCAAAAGAAGTCAGAAGGAACACAAACAAGTTCTCAGGATGGAAAATAATTATTTTCAAGAAGTCCTGTGCATTTCGGCCTGTTCTTTATTTTAAGGCCTTCCTCGGGGGGGGGGGGGGGGGGGGGGTTGTGGGAAGGCAGTATCTACAGAATTTCTTCTAGCAAAATAATTATCTCCTGTGAGTCGCCATAAATTACCACAGGAGACAATTATTTTGCGAGAGGAAATTCTGCCAAACCATGGGATTGTATGTTATTTGTTGTTTTTGGATTGTGGCTTGTTTTATATTTTTAAAATGATTTTATGGTTTTAATTTTTGTGAACCGCCCAGAGAGCTTCGGCTATAGGGCGGTATAAAAATGCAATAAATAAATAAATAATAAATAAATAAATCCTGAAAGGCCTCACCTGCCATTTGAACTGGTACAATCCAGGTAAAGGCTTTCTGCTATTAGGCAAGGGGGGAAACCCATTGGAGCCAATAGAAGCTTTTTTAAAAGTGTGAACGCAGCATGGGGAGGGAACAGGGAATCTGCCTTGTCTCCAATCAGTGATCAGAGATAAGGCCAGGAAGCTGGCAGGCCGGATAGCAACCTCCTGTAGGTCGGAAGTTCCCTGTCTTTGCTCTATGTAGCAAACTCGCATCAAGGGAAGAGGGCTACACTCAATTGCCTCTTGCTATGCTATTCCCACCTGCTCTTCTGGCCCCTTCTCTCTCATCTTAAGCAATATGCATTTGTCCTTTCCAATCTCTTTAGGAAGGGAGTAAATGCCAGGCTGATTTTCTGTGCCACTTAGGTTGCAGGAATACTGATCTAAATGAAATAGATACCCCAGGCTTGTCCAGGCCTTACCTGGATGGTGATTGTCTTATTTTGTATAACCTCGTTGGTTGACTTTGCACTTGCCAGCTCTCCTGTTCCTTTGCATGGTGCTTTGGTACAGACAGAGCACTGCCCTTCAAGCGAGGGGAAGGCACTCTGGGCTATGAGCCAGGAAACCACGGGCTGTTACATTTCTCTGCTTTTCCTAAGGGTATAATTTAGCAGCTCTGTTCCTGCCAAAATCTGGCAATAAAATGGTAAAAGCACTTGACGTGTCAACCCCCAACCTGCCAGAGGAGCTGGAAATTGGATCCAAAACATTTTTCTTGTTCTTTTCCTCTTGAAAACCTAGCATGATGGAATTGGGAGGTGGACGCCACCGCAGATGCTGTTGTAGCTTCGGTTAATTAATAATCCATTCCTCTTCCAGGTATTCTTCCAGGCTGAGGCCACCCTTGAGGGAAGTTGAGGGGTCTTGCGGCAGATTCCCTCCTTGTTATCGATCGTAGTTGTATCTGGCTCTGGCTCCAATGAGCTCCAAAGGAGGGGCTTGTCCCAAGTTGTCCTCACAAAGGCCTGTGACGGATGGCCTGATCCTTCAAAGTATAGCTAAGGAGGAAATTGAGCTCTGGTCCATGCCAAGAGGCCAAAACACACATTATTTTAAATGTGTGTCTAGCATAGGCAAGCTGGTATAGCTGCTATGTCTTTTTTGTTGTTGTTTTTACTCTAGAGTAGGTACCAGGCCACCGATCCAGATTGAAACCCTGGCAACAGTGGGTGTTTGGTTGGCTGTTAAGATCTGGATTGGGAGCCCTGTGCCTATTTTAGGGTAAAAATGTGGGAGGGGGAGATGTAGCTGCTAGACAAACAAAGTAACATCTATTTTGGCCCCAGCGCTCCATGTATTATGCTTCACTGCCCCCCATCTGTTTATTTATTATATTTTAATTTGCCCAATAATACAAGTTCTCTGGGAAGATCGTGGGCTTCTCGTGAGCAGTTGGTTGACTGGGAGTTGGGGCAAAAAAGAGAAGCAGGTTCTCAGAATGCTAAGATAATGCCAGTAGTTATCGTAGGAGACTGTCATCCTGTTAAGAGTATTTCTGCAGACATCTCTTACCAACGAAGAAGGCCTTAAAAAACAACATAGGCCGAAATGCGTTGGGTGTGGAAATAAAGAACCTCAGCATTCTGAGAACCTGCTTCTCTCCTTTTTTGCCCTGAGTTGGATGCTCTCCTCTTTTTGGTTTTTCGTGACTGGGAGTTGGCTGCGGGCAGTTGGTTGACCACTGTGAACAGAATGGTGGACTAGATGGATCCAGGGTGTGATCCAGCATGCCACTTCTAATTTTCTTATTTTCCTAATCATAATCACCATAGTAGTTGCTATTATATACGTATATTTTATACTTATAAAATATCTCTAAGCAGTTTACAAAAAGTATACATTAAAATAAAGCATTTGTAAAAACATTAAAACCAAGTACTTACAGTACCGCCATTAACAAACAGACTGGGCAGGACACTCACTTGGGGAGGGCCTGGGGAAAGAGATGGCTCTTCAGTTGGTGCCTAAAGCATGCCCCAATTGATGCCTCCCAAATACCAGGGGGGAGAGATTACATAACGTGGACGCCGTTGCAGAGATGACAGTCTGCAGAACACGGAACAAACAGCAAGGTGGTCTCTGATGATTTTGGTGATTGCGCAGGTCTATATCAGGGAAGGCAATCAAAAAAGATACTCTGGTCCCAAGTAATTTAGGGTTTTACAGGTTAAATCCAAGACTTTGAATTGGGCCCAGAAATGGACTGGAAGCCAGTGTAGCTGACAAAGCACTGGCATCACATGATCATGTCAACTAGTCCCAGTTCGTAGCCTAGCAGCGCTTATTTTGAGCCAGCAGATGTTTCGGAGCTATCGTCACAGTACAATGCGATTACCAGATTGTCTCTGTCCAGAGAGGGTCCCAGACTCCCAGCTGCTGTTTTTGCCCAACCAGACCCTTGTTGATGGATGCATTTTATAATGTGTGAATGAGCCCAGGGTTTACCAGCTAGTGAGGAATTGAGGTTTATCTAATCCCAAATGTGGCAGACTTTTCCTCCATATCCCACAAATCAATCCTGATTGTGATATTGCAATTAAACATGAAAAATAGGTGTTTTGAAAGGGTTGAAACAAGTTTGTTTGGGGGGCATCTTCATATTCATGGGTGTATCTCAATATCATGGAGAGAGAGGGAGACAGGAATTAAGAACCCTGTGTGCTGAGGGGCTTATGCTTGTATCCTACATGATGACAACCCTCCTGTTGTTTGTGGTAAAAATATAATAAAATCCCTGTGCAGTTCACATATAAATATTAAACTCTCGTTTGAAATACAATATTAAAAACAAATCCAGGCCTAGCTGGAGATGCCAGGGATCGAACCTGTGACCTCCTTCAGGCAAAGCTCTGCCAGCTGAGTTACAGCCTCACTGCACTCTAATCTTCAAAGAGACAAGAATCCAGTTTGGGATGAAATTTGGATGAATCCCAATGTAATGGCAATAGTGTGATAGGAATGGTGGCTCTCCGCTCTCCAAATGATGGCAATGAGGCCCAGAGATTGGAAAAGTTGATCCAAACCTGATGTATAGTAAGCCAGTTTTTCGTAAATAAACTCTCACTTAAAAAAAGAAATAACGCATCATCCTTTCAAATTTGTTATTAAACCTAAAACGTATCCATAGTCCCAGTACATTTTGATAGCCTCTCTACATTTTCAGTTGCCTAAATGTTGTACTTACTTTTGAACTTCTTCCTAGAAAAGCTGCTATTTTGTCACAATATCTTCGACCGTGGCTTGATCAGGCTGTGGGATTTAATCATTGTTAATTTTCATGGTTGGACATTTCAGGCGGATGACTGTGATGCTACACACAGTCAGGGAAGCCATTGTACCTTCAGCTTTTTTATAGCCCATTTCAGGCAGCGGTGACTTCATGTTAAGAAATGCATTGGCATTCTAACTCCATAAATTAGATGTTTTAGTAATAATGTAGTTGGAGCTGGCAACATTTTATCACAAGTGCTTCAGTTCCATTGGAAAACTGTAGTGAGCTGTAGACACGATGATGAATGGGGCACCATGGCAGAGAGCAGGGCAGGGGAAGCAAGCAGGGGGAGAGAAGAAATTGATCTGGCTGGTTTTATTTACCAGGCCCTTGTGTGATATTTCACCTTCTAACTCAAATGTCTTTTGTTGGGTTTGTGCTCTGCAATTCATTCAGATAATGAGGGGTTGTTGTTGTTTTGCTCTAGTAATATCTGAACTAATTTTCTTTAATTGCTTTTACCCTTTCTGGCCTAGTTCACGCTCCTATTGGGTGCCCAGCAAACAACATTTAAGGGACAGCTTAATTTTAAAAAAAAAACCTGCTGTGAAACCTTTTCATGCATTTATGTTTTCAGAGGTTTTTGACACACAAAGATCATATGACACAAAACAAGGGGAGAGATAGTCAGTATAACCAGGCAGAGCAGCAGCAGAGAGGCAGTTTTACAAATTTGTAATACACTAGGACCCTGTTCAGACGACACGCTAAGCCACGGTGGTTAAGCATTTTCAGCTAAACATTATGGCTTAGTATGTCATGTGAACCATTCCTAACCCTGGTGGCTACATAACCACGGCTTAAACGGACTCACCAACAATTTGCTGCAAAAGGGTTAGCAGCCTAACAATGGCTTAGTGTGTAATCTAAACAGTGTCTGAAGGTGCTAACCTATGCAGGTTTAGACAGAAAAAAGGCCTACAACTCCCAGCATGCCCCAGCCATCATGTCTAAACATGCATAGGATTGTTCCCTAAGGACCACTATAGTACCAGAGCAGCAGTAGGTAAACCAGTGCCCTCCAGATGTTTTGGACTATAGCTTCCCTAGCCATTAGCAGGCTTGCTGTGGCTGGAGAGTGTTGTAGTCCAACATTTCTAGCAGGCACCAGTTTACCTACCCCTGTAATGGAGACACCTGCTTGGCCGTGTTGAATTGGAAGCCCATTCCAGCATTTAAAAAATGTGAATGTGGTGGTAATATGCTTTTAATAAGGAGGTAGGGGTATCAAGAAGCCAGTTAAGAACAAATCTCTACAATGCAATCCCATTACATATCTGCAAACATACAGACCAAACCTAAACATAAAAGTAAGTCCCATTGAACCTGTTCAGATGACATGCTAAGCCATGGTAGTTAAACATTTTGAGCTGAACATTATGGCTTACAGCCAACCTACATGCTAGGTTTTTAACGTTTTATAAGGGTCACGAAAACTCTTTGGGCTACATGTCGCACTCCCTTGAACGTTGTATATCTGAGGTTTTTTAAAACTCACCTCAGTTATATACACCGGTTTCACTTTTAATAAATCATTTAAAGTAAAATAATGTGTCTTTCTTTACCGTTTGTGATTCATGGGGGCAGTGCTTCGTTTACTGGTGCCCAAATGCTTAGCAGTTGATTGGTGGGGAAGTAAGCGAGGCTAAGGAGGAAGTGGGTGAGTGAACTACAACACCCACAATTCTTAGCCCTATACTCGCTAGGGAATGACAGAGGAACAAAGGAGGAAGTGGGTGACTGAACTACAATGCCCACAATGCCTTGCCCTTAACTCATTATAAAAATGAAAGAGAAAGAGACAGGGCAGTGTGTGACTGCACACACCGCTTTAAAGACTGAATAATTTTTCTCCTGTAACGTGAGTACTCAGTAATGTAGCCTAAGACGTTTTAGAATGCACCTATTTTAAATAGTATTTTAAAACGTTCCAGTTTTAAAATACTATTTAAAACGTTCTAAGGGATTGTGTAGATAGGCTCTTAGTGTGTCATGTGAACCATGGTGTAGCATGTTGTGTGAACAATTCCTAATCTTGGTGGCTACATAACCATGGCTTAAACACACTAACCATTTGCTGCAAAAGGGTTAGTGGCCTGACCATGGCTTAACGTGTTGTATGAACCCACAGAGTTCAACGGAGCTTACTCTTGGGTAAGTAGGTAGAAGATTGCAGCTTAATGCTGTGCTTTCTTTTGTGACCTCTCTCTCAGTCAAGGGAAACCTAGAAAACCCTGGCCCAAGAAATGTCATGAATCGTTGGCATTGTTGACACTTCCATTTCTTGCAGATGACAAGCACCCATTTGTGTGTGTACGTGTGTCTCTGCCTTACTTGTAATCCCAAGCTAAACACTTGGTTACCAACACACATCTGGAAACTCTGGGATGCTTCTCTACTGTAAATGTTTATGGGGAGGGGTAGCAAATTGCCAGAGATCGTTTGAGAATCATAAGGATGCTTAACACTTCCACGCTCATCCAGCCACCATGTTTCCACCCACCAACCCATTCTTTCCCATCTGTTCTTCCTGCAGTTGAGACTCCAGATGTGTGTTGCAACATCAGATGGGGGAGAAGTGGCTGGGAAGGGATGGTTGGGGGAGAAATTAGAGGCCAGGAAAGGGGTTAAATACCTGTGTCTCTTGTCCTTTGCTTCTCCCTCTTAAATGCTAGTTTTGTGGTGGACAATATCATTTATTTAATACAGTGGTGGCAAACATGTGGCCCTCCAAATGTTGATGGACTACAATTCCCATCAGCCCTAACCCATGCAGCCAATGGTGAGAGATGATGGGAGCTGCAGTCCAACAACATCTGGAGGGCCACATGTTCCCCACCCGATTTAGTAGTATATGTATCTATCCTGCCTTTCTTCCATCATGGAACTCCGGGAGTCATTCACGGGGTTCTTAAGTAGTCTCCCATCTACGGATGGGCCAGAGCCAGACCTGCTTAGCTTCAGCAAGGGGTGGCATCATGTGCCTCCAAACCACATCTGGGGCAGTTCCCACATGCATTTTGCTGGCTACAAATGGTTAGTTCTGGCCTTAAAAATGAATACAATCTCACTCTCCCTGGGTGTGAGCCAAATAGATGATGTGACGCTTCTGTCCCTGCCCAACCCTTAGGCCTTGAAAGGTGACTGGGAGCCAAAAGAAGCCAGGTCGGCGGTCTACGCTTCCTCTCCCTGCCCAATCCCTTTGATTAATTTTCATGCTGAGCTAATTTATTGCTCCGCTTCCTTTCCCTGTTGTGTCCTTGTCTTTCCCCTTTCCTCCCAGTGACGTCCGTTTTCAGACTGCAAGCCTGCAGGCAGGGTCAGTTTCCTTCTGATATAGTTACAGTACAGAATGCTTGAGGCAATTTATAAATAGTAAACATGCTTTTGACAGGATTTAGGGGAAGTGGGAGGGAAAAGAGGGGACAGGCCTTCCGGGTCCCTCACGCTAGGGGCTGACTTGGTTGATGCATTGCACGCCCAGAGTTCCTAGGGCCTCTGTAGTACAGCCACACCCTCCAGATGTGTGTCAGACTACAACCCACAACCTGGCTGGGGATGATGGGAGCTGCAGCAGTCCAACACATCTGGAGGGTGCCAGGATGGGGACAGCTGGTTTAGTCAGACCCAGGAGATACCTAAAACTGCTTACGATGTTCAAAAGAAGCAACTTACATCTTTATTTTAAATTTTATTAACAGATAGGAAAAACAAAAACAAATGACAACCAAAACTGAAATACAACATCACACAGTCACAATATGACAACAACAAAGAAAAAAGAAATCCAATGAAGCATCTTGTCTAAAAAAACTGAGGTCTAATCCATTGTATTAAATACAAATACAAATGCAATCATTTAACCATCAGTGTCTAATGTCTTATTAAGCACCGCCACAGGGAAACATGGGTGTGCATTTTTCCATCTCCACATTAGGACCTGGAAGCTCAAGTCACTTCTTTATTTATGTGTCACATGTTTATTTATTTCATTTATTTTATTTTATTACATTGGTATACCGCCCCATAGCCAAAACTCTCTGGGCAGTTCACATAAGATTAAAACAATTAAAAACAATATACAAAAATTAAAACAGCAAAAACATACAATATACACACACATTTAAAACTACTATAATAACTTTAAAAAGCTATAAGCCTAAAAACAAAACAAACCCAGGCTCATCAGATATTGCTAAATGCCTGAGAGAAGAGGAAAGTCTCGACCTGGCGCCACAAAGATAACAATGTTGGTGCCAGGCGGGCCTTGTCAGGGAGATTGTTCCACAATTGGAAAGCTACCACAGAGAAGGCCCTCTCCCTTGTTGCTGACCTCTGAGCTTCCTTCAGAATAGGCACTCTGAGGAGGACCTTAGATATTGATCGTAGTGTAGGGTGTCCAGATGGCCCGGGGTTTCCTGGTCCTAACCGGGAAACCTAGGCCGATCCGGGCCAACTGGGGAGCGGCGGGGGAAAACCAGGGTGGTGGTGGGTCACGCGGCGGTGGCAGCGAGCGGCAACGAGCGGCGGTAGATCCGGCAGCGGTGGCGGCGGAGGAGCCCGGGAAGCGGCCGCCCCAGCAGGTAAGTGCCCCCCCTCGCACCTCGTGCTCCTTACCTGCAGGGGCGTCCGCTTCCCTCCAGAGCGCGAGGCGCGAGGGGGGGCACTTACCTGCTGGGGTGGCCGCTTCCCGGGCTCCGCCGCCGGGTCCGCCGCCGCCGGGTCCGCCGCCGCCGGGTCCTCCACCACCGCCAGGTCCTTCACCACCGCCAGGCCCTTCGCCGCCACTGCCGGGCTCGTGAGGCCAGAGGCCGCGTGGGAGAGGGCCGGATCTGGAAGTGATGTAATCGGCCCTCTCCCCCCTCTCCCGTGTCTCCCGCGCGGCCGCTGGCCTTACGAGCCCGGTAGTGGTGGCGAAGGACCTGGCAGTGGTGGAGGAAGACCCGGCGGGGGACCTGGGGGCGGTGTCTGACCCGGCATGGGCGGCAGAAGAAGAGAACCCGGTAGGTCCAGGCTGGTGTTTTTTGCGGGGGGGTGACTTGGTGGGGGGGTTGTTTTGGGTGGGTGGGGTGGCGGGGGGGGGACTGGGATTTTGGTTTCCAAAATCTGGTCACCCTATCGTAGTGTATGGGTAGGTTCATGTCAGGAGAGGCGTTCAATCAGGTATTGTGGTCCCAAGCTGTTCTATCTTTCTAATATACACAATATTGTATTTTATTCTTTAAAATGTTTTGTTGCATTTTATATTTTTAACTGTTCTGTGGTATTTTAGTTTTTTAATTGTTTGTAATCCACCCAGGGAACATTAATTATTGAGCAGATTAGAAATTTAATAAATGAATAAAGGCACAATCCTATGTAGGCTGACCATATGAAAAGGAGAACAGGGCTCATGTAACTTTAACAGTTGTAGAGAAAAGGGAGTTTCAGCCAGTGTCATTTGTATGCAATTAGTTTCTGGTGAAATTCCCTCTTCATCACAACAGTTACGAAAGAACAGATACAAGAAGGCAGGGGCCCTGCCTTCTTTTGTATCTGGTCACTCTAGTATAGTGCCTGCACCTTTAACTGTTGTGATGAAGAGGGAATTTCACCAGGAACTAATTGCATACAAATGACACTGGCTGAAATTCCCTTTTCTCTACAACTGTTAAAGTTACATGAGCCCTGTCCTCCTTTTCATATGGTCAGCCTAATCCTATGCAAGTTTAGACCCAAAAAAGTCCTACAACTCCCACCATCCCCCTGCCCACCCATGCTGGCAGGGCAGGGGATGCTGGGAATTGCAGGACTTTCCCCCCCAGTCTAAATATGCATAGGATTGTACCCTATATAAAGTATCTCATCCTCAGTCTTAATTAGTTTTAGCAACTGAATGATCAAGTTAGAGTCTTTTTCTTTACCTATCTTTGTCCTTTTTCTTTTATGATGGTCTTTCAGCTTCGACGTCCTTTAGCAGATTTCCATCGCTAGCCACAGTGCAGTAACCTAAATGCTGTGTTGTAAGGATTCCCTGATGTGGGAACAGTCTGCATCTTGTTGTAGGTTGCTTTTCCAGAGTCACCAGAAAATTACATTTCTGAATTTATTGGATTAAGTTTGTATGTGTGAATCTGTGAGTGAGAGAAAGCGTGCCCTTATCGTCTTTAGTTATTTTTCTTCTATCTTTGCTGTGAGAGAGGAGCCAGCCAGAACAACTATGAATTGTATGTAAAAAAAAAAAAAAAAAAGCATTTTCTTTTCTTCCTTGTATTTGGTCAGGGAAGTTGTTGTGTTGTTGTCCAGAGTTGTGAATCTTTTAGGGCACAATCCTAGGCAGGTTTAGACAGAAAAACAGGCCCATGACTACCAGCATTCCCCATCCAGCTGGCTTGGGAATGCTGGGAGTTGTAGGACTTGTGCCCTTAAAGGGTAAATAGTGCTCATAGTATTCATAGCAGAGCCCAAAAAAATGAGAAAAAATGAATTAGAATATTAGGAGGGCCTTGGAATGATTATTTTTCCCAGTCACCAGTAATTATTGTAGGAGACTATCATCTTGTTAGGAGTAATTCTGCAGACATCTCTTCTCAAGTAAGAATCTGTATATTATTATACTTTTGTTAAAAATGTTTTTATATGATTCATACAAGTTTTATTATTAATGTGTAATGTGGACATGCCCCAGAGCCTTCATATTGTAATACTATTTTTTCTTTTAAAAAATTACATATGGGCATAGGCCTTTGTGGCAATGTGCCTAACTAACCTCTAAACGTATATATTAATTTATCTATGTTATGTGTTATCCCTGCAAACATAATTTAATGTATTTTAATATTATAGCCCCCTGAAGAAGGCCTTAAACAACAGAAGCCGAAATGTATTGGGCTTTGAAATAAATTACTTTAGCATCCTGAGAGCCTGTTCCTCCCCTTCTTTTGTCCCTGTGAAAAGGAAGACAGGGATCTTGTATGTTAGGGTGACCAGATTTTAAAAATAAAAATCCTGGTTCCCCCCCGCCCCCCCCACCCAAAACAACCCCCCCACCAAGCCACCCCCCCCCCAAAAACCAGCCTGGACCTACCGCCAGGTTCCTCCTTCGCCCGCGCGGCCACGCGGGGTCCTCCTTCGCCGCCCGCGCAGCCGCGACGGGTTCCTCCTTCGCCCGCGCGGGGTCCTCCTTCGCCGCCCGCATGGCCATGCCAGGTCCTCCTTCGCCGCCCACGCGGCCGCGCTGGGTTCCTCTTTCGCCCGTGCGGGGTTTTCCTTCGCCACCCGCGCGGAAGAGGCGGAAGAGGGCCGGATCCGGAAGTGACGGTTACGCCACTTCCGGATCCAGCCCTCTCCCTCCTCTTCCGCGCGGCCTCTGGCCTTACGAGCCTGGCAGTGGCGGCGAAGGCGGCGGAGGAGCCCGGGAAGTGGCCGCCCCAGCAGGTAAGTGCCCCCCTTCGTGCTTACCAGCTGGGGCGGCCGCTTCCCGGGCTCCTCCGCCGCCTTCGCCGCCGCTCCTTGCTTGCTGCCACCGCCGCGTGACCCCCCACCACCCCGGTTTGCCCCCCCGCCCCCCGGTTGGGCCGGTTTGCCCCTGGATTCCTGGTTAGGACCGGAAAATCCCGAGCCACCTGGTCAGCCTACATTGTATGTTCAACAGTTGTATAGAAAAGGGAATTTCAGTAGATGTTATTTGTATGCATACAGCACCTGCTGAATTTCCCTCTTTCATCACAACAGTTAAAGCTACAAGAGCCCTGTCCTCTTTTGTATCTGGTCACTCGAGGCAGGGCTCTTGAAACTTTAATTGTTGTGATGAAAAGGGAATTTCACCAGGTGCTGCATGTATTCAAATAACACCTACTGAAATTCCCTTTTCAATGCAACTGTTAAAGATACAGGAGCCCTGTCCTCCTTTTCATATGGTCACTCTACCTTAGCTCCACTTCTGCTGACCCATCCTCTGACCCACCAGCCAGAATGGCCACCAGCTACTACTGCACAGATCTCAATTGTTTTAGGTTCCTGTGAGCTCCATCACACCAGCGATTTAGTGTACTCTTGCCATGCCTGGTGTGCGGATTTGCAGCATGGTACTCACATGACGCTGTGCCTGTCCTGCTGACACCCGCCTCTTTCCCAGTCTTACCTAGAACACAAAAGTCTGGGTTATTTTCCCTAAACGCATTAAATGCACCCTAAGCCTCTGTGTTGTTTTTAAGGACCTGGGGGCTTGAATGGATTTCATCAGGTCCTGGCAGGGAAAAGCGATATCTCCCAGCAACAGGCTCCAAGTCTCAATATAAAATCCAAACCTTGCATCCCAAGCTCGAAAGCGTTTTTTTAAAAATCATACGACACCGGAATCTCTGCAGAGACAGGATTGTACTCCCTCAATGCCCCCAAAGATCCAGACTAAAGGGTCATTCCATTTTTGCCCTGGAGAAAGGCAGTCTGGTTGAAGTACTCATCTGACAGGACCTGACTGGAGGGAGAAAGAAAAGGGGAGGGATGGAGTGGAGCTGAAGAGCTAACGAGCCAAGGAGCGTAGGAGCGAACGAGCAGCTATTCAGGTGAAACGAATCATAAGCTTGAAGAGCTTTTGCCTCAGGTGAAAAAATGTGGAGGCAAACCAGGGGGGGGGGGGGGCTTAGGTGATGGAGGTCTGAGACTCAAAGGCTGGAGACATGATTGCAAACATGTGCCCAGCACCTGAAATTCTCATGGGTGTCCAGCAGATGGCACCTCCGGCTAATTAAGGAGCTAGATTGGCTCTTCTCCTTCCTTGGCATGCTTCCCCAGTGCTGCGCCGGCCCGCTCTCTTTTGGAAGGGGAGCCTGAAGACTGGTCTCACGCCATCGCTCAAGTTTCCCCATTAGGAAAAACTGTGCAACCGATTGGTGTGCTGTGAGAGTCCTGTTTGCGGCACACTGAGCACCGTGAAGCAAAAACAGTTGCAAACAGTTGCAACGCTACGAAGGAAGCAGTATGGGCTACGCCTGTGTCCCAAACATCAGCTACACCCATGGGATTGCTTATGGCACACTTCTCCAACCTGGTGCCATGCAGATGTGTTAGACTGCGAAAGGGTGTGTGTGTCCTGCTCCGGCAGGTATTTTGTGAAATTGCTGTGTCCTCCTTTCCATATGGTCACCTTGCCAGTGCATGATCCCTGCTGCCCCTTAGACACACACACACACACACACACACACACACACACACACACATCCCTGGCTGCAGGAAACACACTGGTGGAGGCACGGACAGTGTGAACCAGCCGCACAAAAGGTGAAGATGTAATCACCAAGAACTGACTTGCTCCCCTTCTCCTCTTCAAGCCGTAGAGCACCTGCTTTGGATGCAGAAGGTCCCAGGTTCAATCCTCGGCATCTCCAAGAAAGGCTGAGGCAAAACCCTTGTCTGAAACTCTGGATTGGCGCAGCCAGGCAGTGCAATACTAAGCAAAATGGACCCCAGGGCTGGATTGACACTTTATACTGCGTTATAGCGGTACTGAAGTGCACTGATAACTGTTGGGACACATTACACTTTCCATGTGCCGCTTCCACAGTGTTATGTCCTGCTTTTTATTCCACATCATCCAAAACACGGCAACAAATGTCATTGTGTGTCCTACCAGGTATAAATGCGCAAGAGGGATATAGCGTCACCAGGATGGGATCGTAATGATGCGACACAAGGTGTAGACCTGGTAGAAGGCAGCTTCCTATGTTTAATTGTGAAAGTGACCCCTTGTGGCAAAATCATAAATCGCAACTTCCTCCAAGCAGCTAGTTTTCAAGGAATTTTGGTAGCTTGGGCTTCTACCAGCCACAGTGACCCTTCGCCGCCATGGTGATCTTTCCTTTGTGTCTGGAAATAGAGCTGGGGGGAGGGGAGGGTTACCTACCTTTAAAATGGCCATGTGATGATCGTGGCCCCCTCCACAAGGATGCGCTTTTGCGCCCGGTTCCGCGATTATGCGCATTATCGCGGAGGCGCTTTTACTCCTAATCCCTCTGCACCGGAGACGGCGAGAGGCGGCGAAGCGCATTAATTCATGTCCAAAAAGCGCTTTACAAGCAGTTAATGCACGTAATCGCTTGTTCACACCGCGAAAATGAGCTTTAACGGCCGGAGCAAAATAAAAGTCGCTATTTAACGCGCGTTCGAAAATGCGCATTATCGGGGAGATAACGCGCCTGTACGCCCGTTTTGCGCTCCGTGCTTGTGGAGGTAAATTTTTTAATGAGCCTTCAAGGCTCATTAAACGTCTCGTGTGGAGGAGGCCCAAGCTGCCTTTTCGAACGGGCCACCCGGCTCCTTGTGTGGTTTTACTGCTGAGTTCTCCCTCCTCCAGGAGGCTGCAGCCCCTTGCACAGAAGCGCTCCGAGAAGGCCTGGCTGGCTGGAGGGATGCTGGGATGCTGTCCAAACATGTATACGATTGTGCCCTAAGGGACTAGATTTTTTTAAAAAAATCACCAGGTGGTGTCGTCGAAATGGAGCCTTGGCATGGCTGCTGGAAATGGGGGTGAGCGTTGTGCTTTGAACAGGGAGGCTGGTGGCACCGAGGTCAGTGGGGTGGTGAATCCGGGTTTCAGTCAGAACTGGTGGAGGTTAGAGGCTCCTTTAGAGCTCAGACTGTTTCTGACTGAAACCCGGAGCCAATTCATCGCCCTACTGACCTCAGAGCCACCAGCCCCCGCTGGCTTTGCATGGGCAGTAAGAGTGTTTGTAGGAGGGCCGGCCTTGCTCCTTCGGTAGGAAGGTGGGCAGCCCAGCCCTCCTGCACGGGGGGCTTCTTTTGTTTGTCGTTTGGGGTGGGGGAGAGGGATTTCGGCGCACGGCGATCGTGCAAAACTGCCCTTAACTGGAGCTCTTTGCGGTACGGGTGGCCGTAGTCCAAGGCTAAATTGATTCCACGCCCCCTCAGTGTGTTGTGGGGAATTTGGGATGGAGCGACCGTGAGCGAGGCAGGGCTCATTAGCTCCAGCAGTCGTAAATGGGCTGGCAACGTGGCTACAGTGACTTCATCTTCCTCGCAGGGAGCTGCACTGCGCACCAGCGGCCCTGGAGTGTGTTTTCACGTCCTGCTTATAGCAACCTTCCAAGTGCCTGTATTAGAAGGCCTGGCCATTGCCAGCAGAGGAGTGTGAGCAAGGCAGCGAATGCTTTGCTCTCGTTGGGCTGCTGGGATGACAGTTTTGATTTTTGCCATTGTACCGCTTATTAGATATTTTCATGTTCCAGTACAGTACAAATGGTAAACACCTATTCCCCCTTGTCCGCCCCTGCCTTTGGCCTATCCTCTTCATATTTAAAGAGTAAAGATTGCGTACAGATAAGTCAAATTGTACCACAAAAGCTGGATAAAGAAATAGTTCCACAGAAAGAAATGAAGCGCTTGGTGTCACGCACGTTTCTTTGTGAGCCTGCCCTGGTTTTCTGGTGTATCACATTACTCAGCGTACGGTTCCAGAAAATATCCCCATGGTAACTGGAATTTATTTTCTTTTAGTAATTCGGGGTAATAATATACCTTTCCATGCACAGCTAAGGTCAATAGATCTTGAATCCAATTGTGTATATTTGGGGATTTAGAGTGCAATCCTATGCGTGTTTAGACAGAAAAAAGGTCCTACAACTCCTAGCATTCCCCAGCCAGCCTGCTGGGGAATGCTGGGAGTTGTAAGACTTTTGTTTTGTCTGGACACACATGGGATTGTGCCCTTATTTGCTTCCCAGTGTTGTAGATTAATCTACTTAGCTGTCAATATGGCCTTATCAAGCCATGCTGCATCCCTCTCTGCCACTAAGTATCCTACTCATGAGTGACGTTCCATTGAGTGATTTCAGTGGTTGCCGCTTTGAAAGGACCTAAGAGCAGTGTTTCAAACGTAGCTTTAAAATCCTGAAAATATAACGTCACCGATTGAAGCCTTGGTACCCCTCTAGTTCTCATCATTAGAAAAATACATCCCACAGTGCTTGAGAAATGGGAATGCAGGGGGATGGGAGTCTATTACTCCGAATACTGATGTGCGTCAATAATTCAGTCTCCCAATCTCTTTCCTGGAGGACGTCTGTCACGGAGCGCTGCTGGGCACAGCCAGGTTTGCAAAAGGTGTCCATCTCTGTCTTCCTTTCCAAAAAATACGGCCGTGTTTATAAACGCTGCTCTAGGTTTTCTTCCTGAATTTGTGATGCCCTTTGAGAAGGACTGCTCAAATCTAACTTACCCACTTGGGTGACCATTTCAGGCACGTTGCCCCATGAAATCCTAACGCCCAATACATTCATTAGTCTTTTAAGGCCCCACAGGCACTTTGAGGTAATTAGTCTGCATCCTTGCTTTAAAATAGGGGGTTATAGGTGCATTCTGTGGCTGGGGTCCTGCTTGTATCTTGATAGTCAGTTGAAAAGATCATCTTACTGATTTCTTTATTTACTGCATTTCTATGCCACCCAATAGCCGAAGCTCTCTGGGCAGTTTACAAAAATTAAAACCATAAAAACCATTCAAAATATAAAACGACAGTATAAAAACATAATTTAAAATACAGCATAAAAGCACAACCAGGATAAAAACTGAGCAGCCATGCAGAAATTAATACGGATTAAAAATACAAATTTAGACAGCAAGGTTAAAAATCAAACTCAAGAACTATTAAAATACTGTAAAAACAAAAAGGGTTTCACCTGGCGTCAACAGGAGTATAATGTAGGTGCCAGGTGAACCTCTCTGGGGAGCTCATTCCACAGCTGGGGTGCCACAGCAGAGAAGGCCCTCCTCTTGGTAGCCACCTGTCTCATGGAAAAGGGGCTCACGGAAAAGGACCCCCAAGGATGATCTTAGGGTCTGGGCAGGTACATATGGGAGGATGCGTTCCTTCAGATAACCTGGCCCCACGCCGTTTAGGGCTTTGAATGTTAATACCAGCACTTTGAATCTTCACTGGGTCATATGGAATCTCTTTCCTCACCCCACAAAAAGGGATGGCCATGTGTCCTACCTGACATAGAGCAGACCTCTGTTTGATGGGCAGCTTCCAGCGGAGGCCTTGAAGTTAGTACCCATCAACACTTAGCTCCTGGACAGCAAACTAAGCAACAGTGTTCCCCAGTAGGGTGGGATGTATTGCATTTCTATTTAATTGATAGTGATTATTTCTAAATTTGCATCTACACAAATAAATTGGCATTTGCCAACAGATAGACAATGTAAAGGTATACGCCTGGGATCAAAGATGTTTGCTCCTCTCTTTTTGCAGCTGTGGAAGCTGGTGACTCTGATGTCAGTGGGGCAGTGAATCTGCTCTGGGTTTCAGTCAGAACTCTAAAGCCTTTTGTCCTCTCTCTCTCTCTCTCTCTCTCTCTCTCAGTAATGCATTCCTTCTTTTTTGGCAATGAGTAACTGGCTATTCAGGTACCAAATCAAATCAAATCTGAGCTCCAGTATTTCCTGGAATTGATCTCCCTCTGTTCTTTTCAAGCAAACATTTTGTCACCAAGAATGACCACGGGCTTCTTTACCGGCTAATTAAAACAATCATCATTAAAATTAAGACCAGTGCAATCCAGTGTGGTGTAGCGGCTAAAGTGTTGGACTGGGAGTCAGGAGATCCGGGTTCTAGTCCCCACTCGGCCATGGAAACCCACTGGGTGACTTTGGGCTGGTCACAGACTCTCAGCCCAACCTACCTCACAGGGTTGTTGTGAGGATAAATTGGAGAGGATTATGTACGCCGCCTTGAGTTCCTTGGAGGGAAAAAAGGCGGGATATAAATACAATACTAAATAAATAAATCCTAGTCATATCTACTCAGAAGTAAGTCCTATAGAGTTTAATGGGATTTACTCCTAGGTAAATGCGTATAGTATTGAGCCCTAAATAAAAGTCCCACCCCATTGGTAGGGACCACACGGGAGAAGGACCAAACATGACTATGCAGTATTTTATAGGGATGTGCACTGATCCAGATCCAGATCCTGAATCCAGAGTGGATCGGCCCGATCCGGCCCGATCCGGGCCCGATCCAAACCAGATTGGATCGGGGCGGAATCGGATCTGCGATCTAGATCTGCTCCGAGTCCGTACAGAGCTTTCCCTCCTGCTCTCCCCGCTCTCTCCCTCCCCCCCACCTCCCTCCTTACCTGCAGCCTCCTCCGTGTCGTCCTCCACAGTGGCCGGCCTCCTCGATGTTGGCCAGCCACTTTCCCGCTCGCACCAGGTGATGACATCACCCGCTGTGACCGGCAAATGCAGCGCTCTAATTAGTTAGAGTCTCGCATTTGCTGGTCGCGGCGGGTGACATCATCACCCGGCGCAAGCAGGAAAGCAGCTGGCTGACATCGAGGAGGCTGCCCACCGCAGAGGACGACGCGGAGGAGGCTGCAAGTAAGCAGGGTGATTGGGGGGAGGGAGGGGGCGGGGAAAGCGGGAGGGAGGGCTTGGCATGGACCCAGAACAGATCCGGATCCAGATCCAAGGTGGATCGGATTGAGCCCAATTTGACACGGGTCGGATCGGGCCCAATCCGGACCTCCCAGATCAGGATCCAGATGGGATCGAGGGGTCCGTGCACAGCCCTAGTATTTTATTATCTTACGAATTGTTGTAAACTGCTCAAAGAGCTCCAGCTTTGGGGCAATATAGAAATGAAATGGAATAAAGACTAACCAGACAATATTAATCATCCTTAGTACTAAGACAGTACTTTAGACTGTTCAAAGCACTTGATGTACAGTACTTCAACAAACCTTGCAACAACTCTGTAAGGGAGGGCAGTATCGTTGTCCCCGTCATGCAGATGGAAAGCTGATGTTGAAAGTTGGTAGCCTCGAACCCATCTGGTGAATTCATGGCTGATCTTGAGATTCAGGCTGGGATTTCCCAGCTCACGCTCTTAGCCGGCCTCATTAACATGCAATGAGTGACCTGAAACAGTCTTTGGAGAGGGATTAAAACATGCAATAGCGGTGGCTTTCTTGTCGGCTGGATGGAAACAAGAATGGATATATTAGGTGATGCTAGCCACCGTGTGATCTTTACCCTCTCATAGGGCTAACTGGTGGACTATGTGAAGTTATATGCCTGGGATAAGAGACTTTCGCTCCTCTCCATCTTGCAGCAGCGGAAGCTGGTGGCTCTGATGTCAGTGGGGCGGTGAATCCGCTCTGGGTTTCAGTCAGAACTCTAAAGGAGCTAGCTCCTTTTGAGTTCTGACTGAAACCCAGAGCGGATTCACCGCCCCACTGACATCAGAGCCACCAGCTTCCGCTGCCTTGCAGGAAAGTGTTATCATCACAGAGCTTACCAGTGAGTAAACTGAGCCATGCAGATGAGTTCACCGGCCTGGTCAAGGGTAACTCGAGAAGCCAGAGCCGGTGGCAGTTGCTCGAAATTTCCCTTTCTCCTCATGACACAGCATGACACAACTGGGCAGGAATTAGGTGGAGGGGAGAGGTATTTCCCGTCTCGGAGGCTCAGCAGGGCACCGGCCTGAAGAGCTGACTAAATCATTCCTGTGCAGAGAGACACCTAGTCTGGCCTGGCAGGCACAGAGAGGTAACGTTTCCTCAGATAAATTCCGTTTGTGTTCCATGACAGTAGTGAGAGAAAGGGCTTCCTCTAATGTCACCAGTTTAACCACATCTATGTTTGCAACAGGTTCCCCCCCTCCCCGCCAGTATTTCAGTGGTAGGGCACAGATTTGGCCTGCAGAAGGAACACGGTTAAGTCTCTGGCATCTCCGGGTCAAGCTAGAAAAGACTTCCGTTTGGGACCAAGGAGAACGGCTGCCAATCAGTGTTGGATGCTGAACTACATGGCCCGCTGGTCTGATGCATTATAAAGCAACTGACCCAGCATTTCTATGGTCTTTTTCCCCCCCTGTCAAGGTTCCCATGCCTTTGACAGTGTCAATATAATCAGAAATTCAATCAATGAAGCTTTTACTGTTGAATTTCAGTCTGTTGCACAGTGATTCAAGGCACAAGGGAGGCCCACGGAGGGAAAACATCTCAGAAAGGTGGGCCTTCCTGGTGAGGCATGGGCAGTTTTCCCTGAAGTCCCTTGACTTGGGGGCTGCCTATATGCCCTGTATAATCCATGGTGGCTACACAGTGGCGCTGCATTGTTTATACGACACAACCACCAACTTGCAGCCACCACGGGCTTTTGCACGCTTTAAGAGTTGCCAACTTACCGTGGCTTTTTCCTTTGCTCTACGGTCACCACCTTCTTTCTTCCATCTGTTGGTGGTGACCTCGCTACGGGCTGAAGCTGGGGATATTCCGGGGGGTGGATCGAGGCCCATGGTAGGTCGCGGGAAGCACAAGAAAGCAGGGCAGAAGGCACAGGGTGGGCTCAATGACCTGAATGCCTGCCAGCGCTGCAGCTTTTTTGGCCGGAAAGCCCACAGCCCCTCCTGCAATCAAGATTTAGTGTTCTCACCCTGCAACTGCAATGCTGCAGGGTTTTGAGGGAATGAGCTGGCAAAGCGTCGTCATCACGATACGACCCAAGTGCCAAAGCGCTCAAGGTGACATGGGAAAGACAAAAAGGTTCTCAGCATCATCAGATCTTCAACTCAATCCATTGCACATGAAATGTGGGGGACGGGACCTGAAATTCCAAAGGGAAACTTGGTTTAGGTGAATAAATAATTAAAACTAGGCTGCCTTGAGGATGCACCAAGGCAACCTGAGCAGGCTTACATGGAATGGAAGAGCTGCGAGCAGTTAAGATGGGCATCCAAGAAAACATATTTAGGATTGCAGGTTATGACTCATCAGGGAAGCAAGAAGAACTCCCTGAAGGGGTGCCTCAGGAACATTGGAGGAGAGTGAAGAAAGGGAGGAAGAAAACAGCTGGGTGGGTGCACAGAGGTGGCTCATGTCAACATGTACATGCCAAAAGCTTCACTCCAAAGTCCCTCCTGAAATGCAAGCGGTTGGCATGTGCCTTCGATGAATCAACAGTGGTTCTCATCTGGAATGCATCAGCCCCAGAGCTCTAGCTCACAGCTGTCATGGAGGGGAGGGATACATTCATTCGTTTGTTTTGAGTCTTAAAGTTGTCCCAGAAGAGGTTTCTATTCATATCTGACACTAAATATAACAGCCACAAAATGTTTGCTCAACCTTCCCCGAGCCGGCGCCCTCCAGGTGTGTTGGACCACAACTCCCATCACCCTCAGCCACTGGCTGGGGTTGATGGCAGTTGTGGTCCAACACACCTGGAGGGCGCCGGCTTGGAGAAGGCCGTTCCTGCCAAATTCCCAGTCCTTCTTTATAAATTGACGATGGCATCTACCACCTACCTACCACCCACCCATCCGCCTGCCTTGGTTCCATAAATGTGGCACTACAATTGCACAATAACACACACACACACCCGGAAGCACCGTAAGTCTCAGCCTTGAAGGAAGTTTTGAAGAAGGATCATTGTGAAGGCGGAGGACAGGCTGTTTCATCCAGTATGAAGCAATAACGAGAGGCGTCCGGGAGAGGTGTTGGCCAAACAGAAGAACTGAAGAGATGTGAACTCTACAGTGCACGCATGTTGAAAGCACAAAAGGCGGCCAGGTCTGGCGTTGACGAAGCCTTCACCTTTGGCTCCAGTGCAACTGACATTCCAAAAAGCTGGCTGCACTCTTGGTCAAGGGAAAGATTAAACTAAAAATGCAGGACAGCCTGCATCACGCCTCCCCTGCAGATGTTGTTTAGCAAAACTCTCTTGAGCTGGGGGGAATGGAGGACCATCACGGCGGCTTCTGCAGATGGGATTTGCAGATGGGCCCAGCCTTGCTTTGAATCACTCATGGCGGACGTGTCCAGGAGGGGAAAGAGTTCTCTCTGCCATGCCCATAGCCTCCCTCCACTCGGGAGTGCAGAAACGAAAAGCACATTTTTCCAACTTGCACCTGATCAGCATAGTTTGAGTCCACTCCTTTGGTCCCTGCAGATGTTTTTGGGTTTGACCATCAACGCATCTTTCTGCTCTCTTGCTCTCTGTCCCTGGATGCCGTCATTGTAGGCTTTGACCTGAACAGTGGTTCACAGCACTCTGCTATAGATCATCATTCTATGCAATCCTCATGGAGTCATGGCTGGAAATTCAGAGAGACAGGGGCAGCGGAGGCTGGGACTCTGATTTTGGTGGGGCTGTGATTCCATTCTGGGTTTCAAGGCGTATTCCCAAAAGTCAGGCAGAGACACATTAAGTAAGATGAACCCTTCCTCTCATGGAAGGCAGATCCTGGATCCTATCCATTACATTTCTGTCCTGCATTCCACCACAAATGGCACTCAAGGTATCTAATAGCCACAACAATAGGGGTGTTTTTGCAAATGCCTCTCCTGGAATAATTAAAATGCTTTCCTTCTCATTCCAAGACACAAGTTTGCACGTCTCTTGTGAGAAGACCTGTACTGGATCCACAGAATAAACCCTGGAGCCAGACTGAAGCCTTTATTAATCACTCAGGTAAATTGCATGAAGAATTAGCTTTGAACAAATGGCTGGAGAACATCTCCCCGTGTATTTGTGGAAGTCCTGGGGCATGTAGGAAACACAACCTGTGAAGTTTCAAAACAGAACAAAACTGGACATCAGTGTTGGAACTTTTTGGCTTTGTGCCTCAGGAAGTTGCTCCCAGGATTTATGGGCGCTGCTCTCAGGTTTGTCTCCAGAGGTCTAAATCACACATCACCCAATGTCCACAAGCAGCTGCCAACAGAGGCTCTGTCAGCACTATGCAGCAAATTATGTGCTGGCAGAAGCAGGATGGCTGGCCAGGTTCCAGAATTTACATTTATGATCCATCATTTGACCCAAAACATGGAAAACAAATATGATAGCTGAGAAAGAGAAGAATTTAGTTCTTTAGTAGGAGATCTTGATGGGGAGAGGTTATTCCTACATCATTAGATGTAGGGTGGCCGCTTGAGAATTGTCAGAAAAGAGGACCAAAGAGGACATGATTTGCATAATTTATTATTATTATTATATGTATATCCTGCCTTTTTTTTCCTCTTGAAAGGTGGCTTACATAGTCCTCCTCCTCTCCATTTTATCCTCACAACAACCCTGGGAGGTAGGTTAGGCTGAAAGTCTGTGACTGGAACAAAGTTGCTGAATGGGGACTAGAACCTGGATCTCCTGAGCCCCAGTCCAACACTCTAACCACTACACCACACTGTCTCTAGACATATGCTAATTGATATGTGTAGATGCAGATTTAGACATAATTATTATAATGTGATCAATTTTGGCTAAAGAGCATCTGCATAATGTATGACACCCCTTTCTGTTTTTTTGTTTCCTGAGAGCTGGATTCTGTTGAGCATCCAGGTCACAGCTGCCCCTGAAACTCACTAAGGTCCTGCCACCTCACCCGTAAGATGTCCATAAAAGCCCAAGTCCTACATTCGCTAGTGCCAAGGATGGGCGGCAGTGCTTGTGTGCTGATCTTAGCTTCTTTATTTATTTTACTTGGTGAGGATGGGCATTGTTTCATGCAATTTCTACTCCTGGCTTTTATTTGGGGAAGAGTTAGGAAAAGAGATGGATATTCATTGTTGATGGCATCTTCATCACCACCTTCAGCCGAGTGGCAAGAGGTCCTGGATGTGGAACAGGCATGCTAAATAGGGGTTGAGAAGGAAGCAGCACTTCCAAAAGCACATGTTCAGTGGCCAGGTGACCTCTTCTTCAGAGGAGACTCCTCTATTTGAAGTGTTCCCAGAGAACTGTCCTCTATTTTGAAAGTGTCCTCTATTTGAAGGGCTGTTCTATCCAAGCCCAGTTTACAAATGAAGAACCATCAGGCAGAAGAGATGGGCCTTGAAGGTGCCCATCAACAACATCTGGACAGCAGACTGAGTAAGGTGCACCACACTATGAAGAGATGTACTGTACTTCTGTTTACATCATCATCATCATCATCATCATCATCTAAATTTGCATCTATGAAAAAGATCAGCCCATGCAAATGTTCCTCTTTTTTGGTGATGCGTGTCCTCTTTTTTGGCAATTCACAACTAACTGGCCACTCTAAGAAGCACCTGCCATAATGGGGACAGGTGGGTCACAGGGCCAGTTGATGCTGCCCCCTTATGCCAATCGAAGGCTCTTAGGCCAGATCTCATGATGAGCCGTAGCTTCAGGGCAGAAACACAGAACTGGGTTGTCAACTAGACAAAGGTGGAGTACTATTACCTTGAACTAGTCTGAATTGGATTTGAAACTACTCTTCAACTAGAATAGCTTTCCCTAACGTGGTACCTTCTAGATGCTTTGGACAACAACTCCCACCATTTTTAACCATTGGCCATGCTGGCTGGGGCTGATGGGAATTAAAATCCAAAGATTGGGATGGCACCAGGTTGGGGAAGCCTGAATTAGAACGATCAAGTTCCCTACTCGTAGCCTTACTTTATTAGCTGCTGCAATTGGTTTGCTTTGGTTTTCTGGGAAACAGCAACGAGATGCTGCGGGTTGCAACCAGGACTTGGCATCGCCCAGAGTGTTATGCCAACAAGGTCACCTGTGCCTTCACTAACGTCAAACGACTCCCAGAAATGCTGACATCTGCTCCGGAGGTTTGCCGCTTAAGTGCTTTTTCAGATGCGCAAGTCAAAGGACTCTAGCTGGAGCGGCGCTTGGAAAATGTTTGACATTTCTATAGAAGGCATTTGCTCATTTAGGAAAAACTTACCCAAAGAAAAGGGGGGGGGGAAACAACCTGGGCTTTACTCCTTGGCCAATCCTGATACACGGTTGGCGCCCTCTTCCATTCTTGCCTCATTTCACAGTTATCTTGTTACTCCAACGGAGGGACTCCCCATGGCTATCAATCTGAGAGAGGCTGACACACTTCTCTAGAAACCTATATTTCAACCACTAATAAATTGGCAACTTTGATTGTCTTTTGGGCTCACTGGACAGCGGGGGTGGGGTGGGGAAGAATGGTAAAACTTGTTTACATTGTTCAATAGGAGAAATGTGCAATTGACCAGGAACGCAATGGGTTCTGTAAAGAAATGTCGACTTTTCTCCCAAGCATCGAAATAAATTAATCATATCCGCACAAAGGGGCCTGTTGAAAACCCGCTTCTCTGATCCTTAAGAAAACGAACGTGCTCAGTAGCTACCTATTCCCTAACAAATGGTGAATTCCTGGTTCCCTGGAGCCAAGACATCAAGGTGAAGCAGCTTGCTCTCCGTTCAAAGGGAACTGCCTAAATTACACAAGGCTGTCCTAAATTTATGTACTGATTTGAAAAATCTATATCCCGAATTCCTTTATAAATAAACTCAATGGGACTTAAAATAAATTAAATAAATCAATAGTTACAGACTCAGCCAAGCCCCTATCCCCACAAAAACCCAGACCGCAATGTAACAGCAGGAAAAAAAACAGTGCAAAGATAGAACAATCCCTTCAAAACAGCCTCAGTCAGTCAAAAAAAGCCTTCTGGAAAAACAAGGTTTTCCCTTGGCAGCTGGAGATATACAGTGGCAGGGTTAAGCAGGTCTCATGGGGTGGGCAATCCACAGGGTTTGTGCCACCACTGATAAGGCCCTGCTTGTGGAAAACTCAGTCTGAAAAGACAATCAGAGCAGGACCTCAGATGTTGACCATGGCTGCCTCTACAAGAGAGGTTTAAAGCTCTTTCAAGGCGCTTTAAAAAATTTACCTCTACAAGAACGGAGCGCAAATCGGGCGTAGAGGCGCGTTATCTCTCTGATTATGCGTATTATCGAATGCACGTTAAACAGCGAGTTTTATTTTGCTCCGGCCGTTAAAGAGCATTTTGACTATGTGAACAAGCGCTTATGTGCATTAACTACTTGTAAAGCGCATTTTGGTCATCCGTTAATGCGCTTCGCCGCCTCTCGCCGCCTCTCGTGCAGAGGTATTAGGCGTAAATGCGCTTCAGCGATTATGCGCATAATCGCCTAACCAGGCGCAAAAGCGAATCCTTGTAGAGGGGACCCATAATGCACAAGCAGTATATATTAGTGCTGGGCTGAATCCTGCCCCCTGTTTTTGTGAACTTTCTCCCTGTGAGACATTGTTTTTTCTGCCTCTTTCGCAGGGAGGGGGAAATTCAGGGAGTTTTCTCCTTGGGGAGGGAGATAGGGTTTCCACATACCTTTTTTAAGTGTAGCCGATTGCTAAGGGGGCTTCTCCCTATTTTTTGGTTTTTCAAAAGGTCACCCTCTTTCCCGAGGCATTTGGGGGAGCCCAGCAGTTCTTAGTTGGAGATTATTGTGACTTCTCCCTCTCCAGTAAGCATTCAGTAAGAACCCCTAGGCTCCTGAAAAGGCCGGGGGTATTTTAAAAAGAAAGAAAGAAAGACCCTAAACAATTGGCTACATTTAAAAAGGTATGTGGAAACCCTGTCCACCTCCCCAAGGAGAAAATTCTCTGAAATTCTCACCTCTCCCAGCCTCTTTCGCCCAAGTTTCCATCTCCCCCCCCACATGAAATGTCGAAAATTGAATGGTCGAAAATTTTGGCGCAGCACTAGTATATATGGAGGTAGGCCAGATCCTATGCCATTTAGGACTTTTTGGGCAAGAACCAATACACTGAATTGAACCAGTCCAGGTCCCACAACAAAAGAACAATATGCCGGAGGCATCTAGTTGCAGATTCTGTCTGCACAGTGATTTGAAAATAAGTCACAGGAGGCTTCTGGGAGCAACAGGGCCAAATTAACATGATACAATTCATGCATTAGGAATTGAACAAATGGTTTAAACACACACACACACACACCACCACCAACAACAACAACATTAAGGCACCCCTCCCCCTCCAATCCAAATTGGGACTCTGGCATGTGTGTGTGTGTGTAGGTAAGCTTTAACCCTTTGACTGCTGCTCTGGGCCTGACCCAGATTGCCCCCTGCATGCCTGCTATTTGCATTTAGAAAAAAGCTCCCATTGGAGTGAATGGGAGCTTCCCCACCACCACCAGTGCAACAAGCAAGTACAATCCAGCAGGACCATATGGGGCTAAAAGGTTATGACCCCCACCCCCTGCACCTGGAATTTACTTTTTAAGAAGCCATTCATGCAATTGTTAATTATCTACATTGCTGTGATGTTCTATTGTTTGTAGTTATAAATACATTGCAAAGTTTATTGTTTTGTGATTTGCATTTGTTTATATCTTTAAAAAGAAGTAAGAATAATAACAGGTAAAGTAAATAACTAGGCCAAAATGTTCATACTGTTTGTGGTTAACGGTCTAGGTAAGTATGGAGTGCCTGGATTGGCTGGCTGTGTGCCTGAATGGAAAGTGAGTGCTGATTGGCTAGTTGTTTAGAGTACCTGGATTGGTTAGTTGTGTAAGAGTGGGAGGAGCTAGAGAGCAAGTGGAGTGTATATATGTGTCTGACAGAGAGAGCTGACAGGTTGATTGGGGGGAGATTTGAGGGGGATTTTTGAGAGAAACATTGGCTCAATTCGGACAACATGCTGAGCCTCGGTTGTTGAGTTACCTACTGACGGTTGTTGAAAAAGGTGGTGATCTACAGACAACACACTGCAGCAGGCGCTGCAAGGAATCGGCTACCACCCCGGTTGCAAATTGCCTACTCGGCTCTGACTGACAGCTCAGCCGCCATTTTCCCCGCTCACCGAACTCCATTAGTCCTCCAGCAGGTATCCCAGAAGGCACTGTGGCCGAAAACCATGGGCGCCGCCATTGAAGCCAATGCAGGACACACCTCCCAAACCCCATTGGCTGCCTCAGTTAGTGGGCGGAACTCAGCAGCCTCGGGCAAAGAGGCAGCCAGGAGGAACAGCAGCACCAATACAACAGTCGCACCCCACGCCCAGCGCTGCAATTCCAATGTTGGCATCCACGCCCCAGCCCTCAAAACCACCCCCACCTCCCTCCTAGAGCATCTTCCGCACTCACAGGAAAGAAGGTGAGAGTGGGGTGGCGTAGAAAACTTTATTCAGCAGGGAGACCAGACATGGGCAATAAGGCACATGGGCACCACTATGCCAGGGCAGAACCTACGGAAAGGACAGTCGCCCCTGGGAAGGGAGGAGGCAGCTGGAAGGCACAGTGGTGAAGAGGGGACGGCTGAGGCCACACCCCCAGGGAGCCAAGCACGGAATGTGCCAAGGGGATGAGGTGGAGAGGGGCGGCATGCCAGGGAGGAATGCCAGTCCAGAGATGGAACTCCACAGCCGACGCTCACAGGGGGTGAAAGTAGCACAGCCAGATCCAGGCAGTGATGCTTTCACGCACCTGGGACGCCTCCGCACAGGCGCAACGCACCCCAATGGGATTCTCGGGGCCTGGCAATGTCTTGCTGTCCAGCTGTGTTGGGCAGATGAGGGGGGGCTCTTTGGTCGCCGCTTCCCCTGCCCTCATCCTTCTGGGTGATGCAAGGGTGGAGGTGCAGTGGGGGTCTGCTTTGGATGGGGTGTTGTTCTCCCTCTTGGTGTGGGGGGGGCTGCCCCTTGCTCCAGGGCGCCTGGGGTTGTTGCTTATTCCGTCTCCCCCTCCCCCCCTTTGCTGTAGTGCCCTTCTGGTGCGCTTCCCTGTCTGTTTGGGTAGCTGACTGGGCACCCTGCGTGAGTGCTTGCAGGAGCTGGCCCCTTGTTGAGCTCTGTGCCGGCTGCCTGGTGGGGGAGGCGGGCATCCTGGTTGCTATGGCGGCGAAGCCGAGGCTCTGTTGCGAGCGTGCTTGAGCGGCCGCCCGCTTTCTGCCTCTCTTGCCTCTCCGCTCTCTGATCTTCCATTCTCAACAACTCACGATCATTGCTTCAACAACGCACCAATTCGGACGACACGTTTGTCAATTGACAAATCCCCCAACAACTCGCAAATGAGTTGTTCATCTCGGTTGTTACTTTAACAACTGTGGGTTGTTGCTCCGTTGTGTGGTTGAATTCGGATGACACGTTTAACAATTCAACGGGTTGTTGCTTCAACAACCCACAGTTGTTAAACGTGTTGTCCAAATTGAGCCATTGAAAGGGATTTGAGAGAATTGAGATACTGAGATAAGATTTTAGAGCATAGATTAATTAAGGAACAGTTTGTTAAAGTATAAGAATTCTGACAAAAACCACTAAGCATTGAAACCTTGTAACCGATGTGCAATTGAACTGAAGTACCCATTAAGCTTGTTGATATGCAATTTCTTATTAATAAATTCTTGTTAATTCCATGTGCTGGTGTGGTCTGTGGGTGTACCTGAGAAGGTACTGGTGGCAGCAGAGCAAAGAAGTTATATGGAGGCCAGGTTGCTGGGCTGTGGTGCTCTGGGGCCTAAATAGTAAAGGCGGGATAGGGGCAGCAGCAGCAAGTGGTCAGAAAACCTCACAGTTGCCCCTTGGGCTGCAGTTCTATGCACCTGTATTCTGGTGAGGCCCTCATCCTCCACAAAGCCCCGCCCCTTCAGAGAAGGGGGAGAAGAGGATGGGAGAGGGGCGCCTGTCTGAGCTGCAGCCTTAAGAAGTGCTCCACAAGACTGTGGCTCAGTTGGCTTTGCTCCCTGCATCACCTTTTCCTGACCAGAGACAGAGAGGGATGGCTGAAGCCAGCCCCAGACTAAGCTGTTGCCTCGAGATGCTGCTCCTCAAAGCCATGGCTTAGTCTGGGCCTGCTCCCCAAAAGTGAGCTTTTCTCTTCAATTGGGAAAGGTGAAGCAGCATTGAAAATGGCTCCCAACTGAGCCACCATCTTGAAGAACACTCCTTCCTTCCTTTCTTTTTTATGTATTACATTTTTATACCGCCCAATAGCCACAGCTCTATGGACCGTTAACAAACATTAAACCTCTTAAACATACAATAATGTAACGTAATATAAAAAACATTGACATAATTGGGGGGGGGGGGCGACCACCATCAAGAAGACCCTCTCCCTAGTTAGCTCAATTGGGAGACTCTCTGTACTCCTCAGCTGTCCATCGCAGAACAGCTGGGGATCAGAGTGGACCCAATTTTCAATGCACCATGATGGGGCTGAAAATGCTTCCCACCTCAGGTGATTGGCATGAATCAGCTAAGGAGGGTGGCCTGTGAAGTTTTGTCAGTGTGTCTGTTTGTCTGTCCTTGTGAAAGGGGGGGCATGCCAACAGTTGGCCCACCTATTTTGGGTGGTGGCACTACCCACTTTGAGTGGTAGCCCCACCCACTGCTGACATGTGACCCCAACATCCCAGCTTGTGGTCAACTGGGCCCGTGGGCCAAAATAATTTCCCAGCCAGCATTATAATGTATCAACCCATCATATTTTTACATCAGATATGTCATCAAATTGCCATTGAATTAGTATTTAATCGCTCCTCATAAATGTCAAAAACTAACCTGCTGATGGTCATTTAAAATATATTGGGAGCCATTAAACATGAAGGAACTGATGGTTTATTAATATTTTATTCTTTTTAATAGAACATCAAGGGGGGCATTTTTGCTGTTTTATATAAGACCATTTAAATGTTCTTCTTACTGGTTTTATTATGAAATATACACTGTCTATGAGCCATAGGATTGCTCCCTCTTGGAATTTTAGACTCTCTAGTCTTAATGGGGCCCCTTTGGACCTAATGATCTTGCATGGGTGGGTGGGGGCTCTTGGATGGTCATGTACTTCAAACTGTGGTCAAGCTCTGCTGTATTTGGGGGTCCTTCTGCTGACTCTGCTGAGTGGAACCCTTAACATCTGCCCCAAAGTCATGCCCTGATGGCACCACTGATCCAAGCACAGACCACACCTGTTTAACTTCAGCAAGATGGCTGACTCATCTGTCTACAGGCCATGTGCTAGGACCTTTTAAACCAATTACTTATCTCTGCCAGAATCAGATTGCATAGAATCAGATTAATTCAACCCATGTGATCATCTGGCATGGCCCTTGCATGCTTTTCATCTCAACAGGACCGGCTCTACCATTAAGCAGGGCGAGGCAATTGCCTCAGGTGGCAAATCTTGGGAGTTGGCAACAAGGTGTGGAGGGAAAAACTGTGTGCCGTGCAGCCTGCTCTGTGACCCCTAAATTATCCTGCTGCCTTTGGGTGTAGTGTAGGATGCTGTACCATCATCGGTGTTGAAAGCAGATTCATTGAACAGGCCAGTTGGCTTTCATGCATGGCATGGAAGGGGCCACCATTTTGTTCTTTGCTTCAGGCAGCAAATTGTCTTGGGCCGGCCCTGCATCTCAGAGTTATTAGGTGGCTTTTGGGGGGTGGGGCACTATCTCTCAGCGTCAGGACCCATGCACTCCATCTGCAATATGAGGAGCTCAAAGAACATAAGAAGGCCTGCATGGTCCTGTTCAGACAGTGGCCAGCCAGATGCCCCAATGGAAAGCCACAAGCAGGACATGAGCACAAGATCTCCCTCTTGCTCATGTTCCTCAGCAGATGGTATTGAGGGCCCTACTGCCTCTATTCCTGGAGGGGATATATCTGTACTATTATCACAGGGCGGCTGAAAGGATCACTGGAATAATCTATGCAAAGGGCTTTGAATACTTGAAATGCTCAGTGTAAACCAAATGTAGGTATGACTGGGAAGGGTTATTCCTGCTGGGAAAGATCTCATGCTGTGGGTGGCGTGTGAGCCGGCGTGGGAAGATAACTTCTCCCTGTTGGGGAAAAGTAAACAACTCATCACGTTGTTATACAAGTAGCTATTAGGGTCGAGTAACGGCCCTATTGTGTCAGTATACAAATGTGTCATTATCCTCCACCTTCCTTTGCTGTTTCTCGAATCATCACTATGGCTACCTTTCCCCCACCACCTTCCCTGTTTCTTCTTCTACAAATTAGCGAGTAATAGATCTCAGTTAACTAATGCGAAACAACCCTTCAACCGCCTTTCTTTGAGATAGAGCTGTAGACAGAGAGCATTTTCGCTGTGAAAGGAGTAAATAGGCACCATATGTCATCGACGGAACAAATGTCTCCACATACATGTAAACCTGGGCTAATGGGCCCTGCCAAAATATTTTAAACCATCTGTTTTGACTTTGCTGTTTTGGAGAAATTATGTTTATCATGCTAATTGATTGTGCTGTCAACAGCCCGAAGTGACACAGTTGCTGCTAAACAACATCATTATAAATATATCGCATTTCTGGCACAGTATCAGCAGGCTTTTGCTTCTCCCATTCCAATGCAAGCAGAATAAATAAATAGCAACATGTCAGCGCATTTAAAGATGGAGCACAGGAGGGTAATACATCTGCCCGGAGCTGCAGTGTTCCAGCGGGCATCGATGGTGGCGATACACAGGAACTTAGGAAGCCGCCTTATGATGAGTCAGACCATCGGCCCATCGAGCCCAGTATTGGCAACACTGACTGGCAGCAACTATCCATGGTTTCAGGCAGGATTCTTTCCTTGCCCTACCTGGAAAAGCCGGGGATCCAACCTGGTGAGACAATCCTAGGAAGGATGGCGAGACAATCCTAGCAAGGAAAGGGGCAGGCGAATGTATCTATGGCCACCCAGCGGGATGGATGTCAAAGGCAGTGGGGACCTGAGGCAGGACTGGAGGGGCGCTGAAGGACCACATTTGGTTATGGCCTAGAGTCACGCTTAGACTTCTGTCGGTCTCTCCCGCAATGCCGCATCAAAGGCAGGCATGGCTGGGCACCTGCAGGGGGGTCCACACCGCATCAGGGGCCCACTGATGGGAGCTCCCTGAGGTTGTTCCTCCTCTTCACCATTGCAACCGGTTTATTGGCCCGGACAAAGGTCGTGGGGAGGAGGAGGAGCAGTAGAGGCCCCTGTCTACTCGCTCCCTGGCTCTCTGCCAGCCAAGCAAGCCAATGATAAGAAAAAAGATGAAGAGCAAGAGCAGCTATTGACAAAGGCACTGAGAAGGTAGACTCACCAACAGAGGGGGACAACTGAGGTTTCTTTCCAAGGGCCCTCAAAAACTCAGAGTCAGCATTGCTCTCATGCCCTGCATGGCTGCCGATGCCATGGCTAAATAGACTGCACCAAGGCGCCTTGGGAAACATGTGCTCCTCCCAAAAAGCAAAGGGAACTATAGCCAGATCTACCCCTTGTGTCAAATCATTACGAACGTGCAATAAAAAACAATATAACACCATGAAAGCAGTAAATGGAATACGGATTGTGCCCCGACAGTTATCAGTGCACTTCAATACCACTAAGAAGCAGTAGTTTGGATCTAGCCTATGTTGGTCATTAAAAAAATCCAAAATCCATAGTAAGGTAATGTTAGCGGAAGTCAGAATTGGTGTGTTTTTAAAGAGCAATGCTAGAGACACTTTTTTAATAATAGAGAACAAAAATATGATTAATGTTTATTCTTAGAACATAACTAAAACACTAATAGATAGAATAGTTGTGGAGAGAGAAACTAATCTTGTCTAGTCTTCTTGAAGACTTCTTGCCAACTGTCATTAACAACCATAACTGTCATCGAGAGCAGTTAGAACCAGGAAGCAAACCTGAGAACTGCATTATGGGACACACTTAGAATCTTCAGGTTAAAGAGATACTACACAGTCAAAATAGCAAACACAGTACACACATATTTCTAACTGATTCAGTATGTGATTCTCTTGCACACGTGATGTTGATTACATCTAACAGGTAATACCTTTCTTAGAGCAACTTAAGGTTACACAAAATCTGTAACCTTTCGAAATCTCGAGATCTCTTCATGAAGCAGGGTTTTTTTTAAAAAAAAAAGTGGAGCAGTTGGGAGGTTGACTCGATGCAGAAATCATGAAGATATTTTCTATTCTTATGATGAAATGTAGGAGGAAGTTGTAGGCGTTCAAGTTAGGCTCTAGCGGGTGATGTGGTGGTTTTAGGTTGCACCTGGGACGACCTCTAGGACCTCTGGGATGAAGAAATTGACAAGCAGGAGCTATACTAGAATGACCAGATACAAAAAAGGGCATGGCTCCTGCTGCTTTAATTGTTGTGATGAAGAGGGGATTTCACCAGGTGCTGCATGCATACAGATGACACCTGCTGAAATTCCCTTTTCTGTACAACTGTTAAACATATAGGAGCCCTGTCCTTCTTTTCATACATTCACCCTACTCAGTGGGGCACGTAGATCATAACTAACTTAAATCTCATCGATTTAATTGGGTCTACTAGTAAGCACGACTAAGTTTGGATCCAATCATAGTAGCACATAGGAAATAAATGTCTAACAGCATTCCTCTTCCCCCCTCTTTTGGGAGGGGGGCTGTGAAGAAAATAGCATTCTGAGACAGAATATATATTAAAGGAGCCAGAAGTCCTCTTGCCATTTCCAAAGGGCTAATGATCCGATATTGTCTACACAAACATCTCGTGCTATCTAACAGATCCTGCAGTCTGGCTGCGCTTAGCTGGCTTCCTCGCCCTAACAAGGATCGTTTGTGCAGAGCTGCCGAGGAAGTCGCTGCCTCTGCATCCACCACACGGCCAAGCTTCGTCAAGCATGCTAATGTCAGAGCAGAGAAGGATAGATGCTGTAAGGTTTATTTCCCTGTGGGGGGGGGGGGGGGGGGGGGAGAAAGGATCTCACTACATTTAGAGGGATGTTACTATACTGTTATATTTTGAGAATGAACGGTGCTCGGAATCGGTGCCAGCTCCGGGGGTTTTAAGAGCCATTGGCAAGACAACCTCCATAGGCCCCCTCTGTCCAGGAGTCCACCTTTTCACCACCTCTGTCACCAGCTACTCTTGCTCTTCATTCCCTCTCTCTTCATTGCTGCCACTTGCTTGCTTGATCGGCCGAGAGCCAGGGAGCAAGTAGACAGTGGCATTTACTGCTCCTTCTTCTCACCAACACCGTGGCCTGGGCCACAGCAAGAGGCTGGTGAACAAGCAGGGGACAATGGCGAAAGAGACGACACCATGTCTGCTCTGAATACCATCAGCTACGGTATCAAGGGCTCATTCACCTGCGCACGTCATCTGCCAGTAATGCCCTTCTGCCTTCTACATAGGCCAAAAAAGGCCAGTTTCTACGCAACAGAAATAATGGACACAGGTTCGATATTAGAAATGGCAAAACTCAGAAACCAGCTGCAAGGAATTTCAATCTCACAAGGTACATGCACCTGACAAAGTAGATGCCACAAAAGCTTTTGCAACGTAATACATGTGTCAATATTTAAGTTGCTACCGGACTCCTTGTTGCTTTTGCTTAAGGGTGTGATCCTATGCTTGTTCAAAAAGGGAAAAAGTCCTATAACTCCCACGGGAGTTGTGGGGACTTTTTCCTGTCTAAACAGGCACATGATTGTGCTCTAAAAGAGTAATGCTACTGTCGGTTCATGGTCTTAAATCAGAAGACACCGTGTTCATCCCTTGCAGGAGTTTCACTGACATTGCAGATTGAACAGCAGAAAGTGGAATCCAAAGATGATTCAAACAAAACCCCGCAGCAGAGATGCAGCAAGGCGAAAACGGAAAAGCTATGCGGCAGGAGGGAGCGCGGGCTCTCTGGCCAGGAAAACCGCAGTGTTGGCAGCCATTCCCTGTCAAGCCCACCCCTTGCCCACGCTCACTTGTGGATAAGCTGAACCAAAGTCGGGAAACCATGGAGTGACCTTGGTGCAAATTGAAAAGTCATGGTCGATCGAGACTTGGCACATCATCAGATGAGCGTTTTATAGTGCTCTCATTGCTGGCCACTCACAGATGTTTGCGGGTCCTTTCGATGCCACCGTCCACCTCCTTCATGTCTCCAGCTCCTTTTCTCCATTTTAGCATCACAAAATAAACTGATTTTAATCCAACTCTTCTGAGATTGCGCTATAAAATTCCCACTAGAGGGCACTGTCCCCATTGAAATCTACAGGCCATGTGGTCCTTGGCCTCTTCTCTGTGAAAAGTGCTCATTTGAAATGCAAAACAGAGCCTGCGGTAAGGAAATGTGATTCCCCGCTCTGATGATCCTCTTTGAACACGTGCAGTTTCAAGGGGGGAAAGTCTAATGTGGCTGCGAATTGCCAGCTGTATCATATCAACATTGCAGTGCCACTATGCAGCCGCTACAGGGTTAATAGAGAGTATAGACCCTCCCCCATTGCCAATTAGAGTTATACCGCTTCAGTTTGTTTTATGACAAAACCAAAAAGGAGCAGGTCTGTGTCCAGTTCTGGGAGCCACAGGTTAAGAAGGATATCAACAAACTGGAACATGACCAGAAGAAAGCAACTAAGATGGTGATGGGCCTAGAGGGGAGGCTGATTAAGAGGTGTTACGACTGCGATTTTCAAATATTTGAAAGGCTGTCCCATAGACGACGGAGCAAATTTGTTTCTGCTGCTCCAGAGCAAACCAATTACAAGAAAAATAATTTAGTTTAAACATAAGGAAGGATTTCCTGACAGTATAAGCCGTTCGACAGTGGAACAGTCTGCCTCAGAAGGTGGTGGACTCTCCATTTGAAGTCTTGAAGCAAGGCTGGACGAGGAGCCTGTCAAGGGTGTGGTAGGAGTGGATTTCCTGCATCTCCTAAAGGAGCTTTCAAGCCCCTCCCAACTCTATGATCCTGTGGAAGGAGGGAAATACAAGCTCCCTGAGGAAGACAGCCATTCTTGCACGCTTCCCCTCAGCAGATTCGTTCCCTCTGATTAGGATCTGGCCAATAACGGAAGTAAACCCTTTGCTGACTTTTTAATAAAAATGCAAAGCTCAAGTGAGACTGGAGCTATAGCCTAATGTTTCCTGTGCATTATGGCCACTTCCTTGATAAGCCAGGAAGGACATTATAAGGTATCTCAAGTTCACACTGCAGGACATCCAGACAGGAGACTTATACCAACCTACATCAGACATCTGCTAGGAAGTTTATTCAGCTGGACAAACAAGCAAGATACACGAAAGGAAGGTTCTTTTAAACAATAGAGTGTGAACACAGTCTTTCATTTGTATGATCTATACAAGATACTAAATGAGGAACTAAAAAATTATAATTCTAGTAAGTAGCATCACAGCCAGTATTTTTTTTCAAACCCCGAATATTTAAGGGTCCCTTTATCACAAGCTTTACCATGGAAAAAACACAAGGAGGAGTCACCTTACAGTGATTTTCCAAAGTCAAAAACCACTGTGTGTTCAACAGCATCTGATCCACACAATCATATGATTATTGCAATATAATCCTCCACTCTAATCCACCTAGCAGGATATTGCAGATTGATGGCAAAAGACTACATTATGCACCATCCCCAAGCGAAGTTGAAAAGTAAATTTTACATTTTGTGATATAGAGATTATTGTGCTGGATTTAGAGCAGAGGGCACTGGGTTCAAATCTCCACTTGTCCCTAAAGCTCACAGGGTGACCTTGAGCCAGTCATCATTTTTCAGCCTAACCTACCTTGCAGGGTTATTGTGGGGCTAAAATGATGCAACCCTTTTGCTAATATTCGAGCTCATGTGAGCCTGCCTTCTGTTAGCATGAGCGGCTGAATAAAGTGTGGGCTTGGCAAAACAAAATTTACTTGGTTATAAAAGGTGCACAAAATGCTAAATACAACTGGATTTTTATATACAAGAAGCCCAAGAGAGGAAGCAAAAGTCCTTTGGTTCCACTGGGCTATTAGGTGACATGCCCCACCCTTGACTCCCCTGTTTGGCCACATGACTAGCTGAATGCCTCTAGGGCAGTTAATTAGCTCTGCACCCGCAAGGGAGGGGATCCCTGATATTGTAGCTTCAATACTCCAAGGACAAGCTCACCTGTAGCAGCACCTGGATCTTGGTGTGATCTCCTGCCATCACTATTCCAGCATCTTATATTGCGTAGGATGTCCATATGAAAAGAACAGGGCTCCTGTATCAAGAGCCCTGCCCTCTTGATCAGATACAAAAGAGGGCAGGGCTCCTGCAGCTTTAACTGTTGTGATGAAGAGGGAATTTCAGCAGGTGCTGTATGCATACAAAGGACACCTGTTGAAATTCCCTTTTCAATACAACTGCTAAAGATACAGGAGCCCTGTCCTCCTTTCCATATGGTCACCCTGCCTCAGACCTTCTCCCTGTGCAGGGAGGGAGTGGGGGATAGGCTGACAAGGAACAGAATGGCAGGACCCACATGTGGTCTCACTGCCTGGGTGAAGAGGAAAATATCTAGATAGTCCCTTGATAAAGCAATCCTAGACATCAGGGGTGCCACATCTCTTTCAGCCTGAGGGCTGAATTCAATTTCAGAGATGCTCTCAGGAGCTGCATTTCAGTGGTGGGTGGGACCCAAGGCAAAATGGGCTGGGGCCAAAATACCAAAAATGCCAGCATATTGTAGCTTAAGGTTGTTACTAAATCTTAGAAGAGGCATTTCAGATTTGGGAGGAACCATACAAAAGCCAGAAAACTGCCAAAGAGCTGTCTGTCTGGGGAAAGGCCAGAGGAAGAGTTGTGGTCCTCTAGGGAACCTCAGAGGGCCAGATTGGGACCCCAAGTGAGCTGAATTTGGCCAGTGGTAGGCTGACCATATGAAAAGGAGGTCAGGGCTCATGTAACTTTAACAGTTGTAGAGAAAAGGGAATTTCAGCCAGTGTCATTTGTATGCAATTAATTCCTGGTGAAATTCCCTCTTCATCACAACAGTTAAAGTTGCAGGGGCCCTGCCTTCTTTTGTATATGTTCACTCTAGTATAGTGTCTCCTGCAACTTTAACTATTGTGATGAAGAGGGAATTTCACCTGGAACTAATTGCATACAAATGACACCTGCTGAAATTCCCTTTTCTCTACAACTGTTAAAGTTACATGACCCTGTCCTCCTTTTCATATGGTCAGCCTAGCCTGTGGGCCAAAGGTTTGATACCCCTGGTCTACAAGTTCTACTCAGAAGTAAGCCCCATTGCATTCAGTGTGGCTAACTCCAGGTAAATTTTTATAGGATTGCAGTCATATTGTACCCATGTAAAGCGCTGGTACTTTTGTTAGGCTCTGACACTGATTTGAAACTTCTCTTCCCCTAAACTGAAAGATTGAGCATTGCCATCAAATGAAATAGATCTAAAAACAAAACAAAAACAAACAAACAGGAAGTTCATTTGGTTTTGTTGGCAAGGCTTCATAAAAAAAATTTTTTTATCTAACTACAAACCAGCATCTGCCCTCTTGAACTTTCCCATGCAGAGCAGTGCTTATGACTGTACAGATTAATCCCGTCCCTTTAAAAATAAAAATAAAAGCTCTTCCCATTTTAATTTGATTTTTATCTTCTAGGCCTTTTTAAAATCCGATTTTCCTGGGGACGCTTCCTGTTTCAGAGCATGACTCCAACCCTCAACCCTCAACCCTCCTTTCCTCTTGCAACTGGGATTAATATAATAGAAGAAGAAGAAGAAGAAGAAGAAGAAGAAGAAGAAGAGGAGGAGGAGGAGGAGGGGGAAAATATTGCTTTATTCATATAACGGGATTATCAGGGGCTGGAAATAAATCTGCAGCTCTGGGTGTAGCCAGAGATCACATTGCAGAGCATAGACCTACAGGAGAGGTAGAAGCAACTTCAGGACAGAACGTTGCAAACTTTCGTTCGCTTGGAGGCGGGTGGGCGGGGGAGGTATATTCTTGCAACTGTGGCTGATTTCCTGTGTAAACTAAAACCGGGTGATATTCCATAAAGACAATCCAGCTCCAGATTACAGGAAATGAAATCCATTGTGGAAAAAGACAGCTTCAGAATAAATTCCCAGATGAGGGATCTTTATCGCTACATTTCAGGCTGGTTTAATTTGTCAAGGGTTGCTTGCATACCTGTAAGTGATTACAATGGCTGATGATAGATTTGCATATGTTAATATATAGCACATTTACAAATGCTGTCATTTAAATAAAAATGCTATGCATTTCACCATGGTGGAGAAAACTATGGCCAGGTGCCCAGTGTGTTTGCTCAGGCTGCTGTCCAGGTGAGCAACTTCCAGCCCTTGCTGCTCCTCCTTCCTTATGGTTCTTTATCTTTAAATCAGACTTAGATTGAGCAGCCCATCAAAATACTGTCATCTATAAAATAGGACATACGGCCACTCCACGTATACTTGAAGCTGCCTCCCAGAATGCATATATCAGGGGTGGGGAACCACTTTCAGCTCGAGGCCGAATTCAGTTTGGAGAAGCTTTCAGGGGCCACAGGTGGGGTCATTTTTTAAAAGGCAAATATCAGCATATTTGTAGCTTCAAACTCTTGCTCCCAATCATTTAGCCTTAAGAGAGAAATTTCATTTTAGAACGTAGAAAAGACTGCACAAAAAGTGGGAAACCGCCATATATGATCGGTACCTGGAAGAAATGGGTAGGGCCTGGGGAAGGGAATACGGCCTTTTAGGGAACCCCAGAGGGGCAAATCGGGACCATAAGAGGTTATGTAACCCCATCATGTGATGGTATGAAAAAGTTGGTACCTGAATTTGCTTGTTTTCCTCTTCCCTTCTTCTTCCTTTTTAAACTATAAACTGCTTTCAGTGCTTTGGCAGAAAAGTGGCAAATAAATCTAAAAAAGAAAGAAAGAGACCCTAAAGAAAGAGACCCTAATGCCAACCCTGATTCCTGTTCGTGCAGAGAGGTGGGGCTCCACTTCCCAGAAGCCAATGGTCCTTTGGCCAGCGACTGAAGAGTTAACTCAACCCAAATGATTGACCGCAAGTCATACAGTAAGAACAGAATGCAACAGGTTTGGGCCAACCTAAATAATATTTTTCAAACAGTACTCCGAAGAAGGAATTCTAACAATAGCAAAAGTAAACCTATAAAACATCTCCGATTCCCTTTTTGACCTCTTAGCGGTTCACGGAGCCTCTGTTGGTTTTTCTGCTTTGTGTTAATGATCCTGAGAGAAGATTCTGGGGACAAAAGGGGAAAACCATTTGTTTCTTCAGTTTACATAGATGTTGCAACCCAACAAATAATGAGACAGACCCTCTCAAATTGTCACTCTTCAAGGACAATATTTCTGCAATATCTCTGTGTCAGTTGTTCTTAAATTTCAACGCACTAAAAAAACCACTAATTGACCTTATTCTTTGCAGATTTCCACAAAGTATTTTAACTATGCTTTCCCCCCTTGTGGACCTGTTAGCAGCTTTGGAGGGATGCTTTGCAACAGGGATGCAAAGCCTCTTTCAGCCCAAGGGCCAAATTCTATTTCAGAGAAACTTTGGGGGGGGGGGGCAAATTCCAGTAGTGGACAGAACCAAAAGGAAAAGGGAGGCAAAATAATATCAACAATACTAGCATATTTAGCTCAAAGCTCTTACTGCCTGAATCTCAGAGCTTCTCTGCATGAGTGATTTATTGCACGCTTATGGTTAGCCACTCAAAGAAGTTTGCAGGTCCTTTACATGACAGCATCAACTTCCAGGATGTCTCCCACACCTTCCCCTGGAAATCTCGCTTTTAAAATGATCAGAGATAATGCACTATTTAAAATTGTTTTGGGACATCCCCAGTGTGTAAAGTTGGCATTGTGCTATAATAGGGCCACTAGATGGCAATGTTTCATTGAACTTTATGGAAAGGGGAAGTTTTAAAATTACAAATCATTTGGCTGCAGTCTAAAGGAGCCGAGGTAAATGCAGAAAAAACTCCAGAAGAAGAAAGCCTGGTAAGGGTGCGAGGGGGGGCGTTCCTTAATGTAGGGACACTCTAAGCCTTAAGGTAGGCATTTCAACTTTTTAGAATGAGGAAAAACGGTGCACAAAGACTGGGAAACCAACACACAGGGTGGTTGGGGGAAATGGGGTCTGTGGAGGCTGGTGGCTCCGATGTCAGTGAGGCAGTGAATCCGCTCTGGGTTTCAGTCAGGACCACTCCAAGGTGCAAACCTTGGATAGCTCCTTTAGAGTTCAGAGTTGTTCTGATTGTAACCCAAAGTGGTTTTACCGCCCCACTAACATCGGAGCTACCAGCCTCCACTGAATGGGGTGGGACCAGGGGAAGGGAGCATGTTCACCTGGAGAATCCTAGCGGGCCATATTTATTCCCCGAGGCCGAGGTTCTACACCCGTGCTTTACAACAGAGAGAAAATGGCATGAGGCAGGTTTATAAGTAAACTTAAAACTGCAAGGAGATCAGATCACAGTCCTGCTGTCCACATCATGTGTGGTTTGGCTCTTAAATTGGCACTCCTTAACTCAATCAAAATGAACGTTCAAATGCGAGTTCTGCTTTTGATCAGAGCCCTTTGTCAGAACTTAAAATGTCACCTTTTTAGACTTTGCTTTTAGGAAAAAGAAGCCTGCTCTTTCCCACCTTCTGCTCCATTTTCCCTGGCCGTCTTCCGCCCTAACAAATATTCGTAAGTATATACTAAAAATAATCAAAGTAGGCTGAGTGTAGTATTACATTTATGTAGCCCAAGGGACTTGGCTTGAATGTGCTGAGTGAACCTGCTCTAATAACTTACATGGGGGGAAATCTGTAGTGCAAATCAGTGTGCTTAGCCTGCCTTGATATAATAAAGTCTAGGTGATCAAAAATAACCCAAAGGAATAATGATCTGAAAAAAGATACTTTTTTCAAATATATATATTATTTTGAAACAGATTAATTTACAAAACAGAGCAATGCAAACACAAAGACATTTCTATTTTTAGACATTTTATACACGAAAACCTATTACAAACATTAAAAATAATGTGACAAATCAAATACCTCATGACAATAAAACATCTGGACATAAATAACCTTTGAACCATGAAACACTACAATAAAGGAAATAGATTACCACATATTACACCTTAAAGAAAAGAGAAATTTTGCTGGGCTCCATGTTACATGCACCATGGGGTTACCAGAAGTAGCATACCAGTGGCAAATTTCTCTCTCACTCCAACATCATGTTTAGGAGCTCACATGTGATGCAATGCTAGCACATGGAATGTCTCAAATAATAATAATAATAATAATAATAATAATAATAATAATAATATTTATTTATAACCCGCCTCTCCCTACGGATCGAGGCGGGGAACACAATGCAAATACAAGCATAACAAAGTTAAAAATTTAAAAAACAAGAGAAACACATCATTAAAACATTTAAAATTCATTCGGATAGGCCTGCCGGAAGAGAACAGTCTTCATGACTCTCTTAAATTCGTGAAGACTGCCAATTTGTCTAACCTCCTCCGGCAGACCATTCCATAGTCTGGGAGCCATAGAAGAGAAGGTCCTCTGGGTAACACTCGCCAGCCTAGTTCTGGCTGGCTTGAGTACGTTCTTCCCAGAGGACCTAAGAGTGCGGGGCGGATTGTATGGGAGAAGGCGATCCCATAGGTAGCCTGGGCCCAAACCATGTAGGGCTTTAAAGGTAATAACCAACACTTTATACTTTGCCCGGAAACTGACCAGCAGCCAGTGAAGTGATTTTAAAACTGGTGTAATGTGATCACCCCTAGGTGTACCGGTGACCAACCTGGCTGCCATATTTTGAACAAGTTGAAGTTTCCAGACTAGGCACAAACGTAGCCCTATGTACAGCGCATTGCACAAGTCGAGCCTCGAAGTTACCAGCACGTGCACTACCGTCTTTAGGTCTTCCAACTCTAGGAAGGGGCGCAGCTGGCGTATCAGCCGAAGCTGATAGTAGGCACTCCTGGCCGTCGCATCAATCTGAGCTGTCATCTGGAGCGACGGATCCAGGAGTACCCCCAAGCTGCGAACACAGTCTTTCGGGGGGGGGGTGTAACCCCATCCAGAACTGGTTGACACACCTCCAAACCCAGGTTGGGGCCTTTGACAGCAAGCACCTCCAACTTGTCTGGATTCAGCTTCAGTTTGTTTTTCCTCATCCAGCCCATTACCGCCTCCAAGCATTCGTTCAGAGGAGACACACTATCCTTAGCTGACGATGTTGTTGAAGGCATAGAGAAATATATTTGGGTGTCATCAGCATATTGATAGCACCCCGCCCCATGCCTCCGGATGATCTCTCCCAGCGGTTTCATGTAAATGTTAAACAGCATTGGGGAAAGGATAGCACCTTGTGGTACACCACATAGCAACTCCTTTTTTGAAGAGCAGCTATCCCCAAGCATCACCATCTGGAACCTGCCCAAGAGATAAGATCAGAACCACTGAAGCACAGTGCCCCCGATTCCCAATTCCCCCAGGCACTCCAGAAGGATACCATGGTCGATGGTATCGAAAGCCGCTGAGAGGTCCAGGAGTACCAGCAGGGACACACTCCCCCTGTCAATACTAAGGGGTAGATCATCTACTAAGGCAACCAAAGCGGTCTCAACTCCGTATCCTGCTCTGAAGCCGGTTTGAAATGGGTCTAGAAAATCAGTGTCATCCAAGACTGCCTGGAGTTGAAAGGCAACTGCTCTCTCGATCACCTTGCCCAAAAATGGAAGATTTGATACTGGCCTGTAGTTATTAAGGTCCAGGGGATCCAGGGAGGGCTTTTTTAGAAGCGGCCTTACCACCGCCTCTTTTCAACATGATGGAAAGCTCCCCTCCCTGAGAGATGCATTAATAATATGTTGTAGCTGTGATCTAACTGCATCTCCTCCCTGGACGACCAGCCAGGAAGGACAGGGATTGAGAGGGCAAGTCGTCTTCCTCACACATCCAAGTACCTTGTCCACATCCTCGGTACTCACCAACTGAAACTGATCAAGTGTAATCCTACTCGCGGGCAGCCAATGGAGCAGGGTTGGGTAAACTAGGGTGACCATATGGAAAGGCGGACAGGGCTCCTGTATCTTTAACAGTTGTATTGAAAAAGGAGTTTCAGCAGGTGTCATTTGTATGCATGCAGCACCTGGTGAAATTCCCTCTTCATCATAATAGCCAAAGCTGCACATCTTGCCCTCTACTCTTCTCTTTAATTAATAGAAGTATAGCCTTCAAATCGCTCAGGGTACTGGTTCCCTTCTATTCAGCACTGGTTAGGCCCCATCTTGAGTATGGCGTCCAGTTCTGGGCACCACACTTCAAGAAGGATGCAGACAATCTGGAGCATGTTCAGAGGAGGGCAACAAGGATGATCAGGGGTCTGGAAACAAAGCCCTATGAGGAGAGATTGAAAGAACTAGGCATGTTTAGCCTGGAGAAGAGAAGATTGTGGGGAGACATGATAGCACTCTTCAAATACTTGAAAGGTTGTCATACAGAGGAAAGCCAGGATCTCTTCTCGATCAACCCAGAATGCAGGACACGGAATAATGGGCTCATGTTACAGGAAGCCAGGTTCCAGCTGGACATCAGGAAAAACTTCCTGACTGTTAGAGCAATATGACAATGGAACCAATTACCTAGGGAGGTCGTGGCACTCAAGAGGCAATTGGACAACCATCTATCAGGTATGCTTTAAGGGAGATTCCTGCATTGAGCAGGGGGTTGGACTCGATGGCCTTATAGGCCCCTTCCAACTCTACTATTCTATGAGTCTATGATTCTATGATTCTTCTTTGGTGCTACATTTTTTCCTTTTTGGCTATGTTTAAGGGGTGAAAGCCCTTGTCATTAGCAACCAGTTAATACACACATTTTACAGGTAAGTAACTCTGAGGTTAAGATATACGTGATGAGCACAAGGCCAGCCAAGGGAGAGGTCTTTTTTGAAAAACAAATGTTCAGTTTTCTTGCTGATTAACTGCAAGTCACACCAGGATAGAGCTCAACCTATTTTCTACCCACCCCCAAAATACAAGGCAAAACAGCCATGGTAGCAAGCACACAAAATATTATCATCTTGTTTTTTACAGAGAATAAAATAACCAATCCAGAGAATGAAAATGACAAGCTAAAATAGCATCAGAATCAAACAGCAGATATTATTATTATTATTATTATTATTATTATTATTATTTACATTTGTATAAAGCCCCGTGGCTGAAGCTCTCTGGGCGGTTTACATAAAATTAAAACGTTTAAAAACAATATACAAAAATTAAAACTACAAAACATACAACATGCACAGACATTTTAAATCACTATAATAACTCAAAAGCTATAAGCCTAAAAACAAAAACAGACCCAGGCTCACCAGATATTGCTAAATACCTGAGAGAAGAGGAAAGTCTTGACCTGGCGCTGAAAAGATAACAACGTTGGCGCCAGGCGGGCCTCGTCAGGGAGATTGTTCCACAATTGGGGGGCATGAATACATCACAAAAATTTAAAAGCCTGGAGCATTGGGGGGAAAGATGTCTTCTCCCGGCACCAGACATACACATATCGGAGTAGACACCAGGTGCGCTTTCCTGAGGAAAGAATTCCAAAGATGTACAGCACAACTAGAGTGGCCGCTTGCGAATCACCAAAAATGAGGGCATGAATTTGCATAAAATATGCTAATGTATACAGATAGATGCAAAGTTAGACGGACATTATAATGTCAACAGAAGACTGTGACCAGGTGACCTATGTGCCTTTGCTTGCTCAGTCTGCTGTCGACGATTCAAGGCCCAGCTCTCCCTTCTGATGATCCTTTATCTTTATACTGGAAATGATGAAGCACTTCAGACAGAGGATGCCTTCAAACAGTAGATGGTCCTCTGGCACTACTTCAAATAGAAGAGTGTCCTCTGCAAAAGAGAATCCATGGAAGAGCCTCTCATGCTTCTGTTACATTGATAATGTGCATTAAAAGGGCCCAGGAACTGAAGATGGCCTCCATATCCAAAAATTTTACTGTCTTTATTTACTTATTTAATGCATTTCTATACCACCCAATAAACCGATGCTCTCTGGGAAGTTCACAAAAGTTAAAACCATCAAATACAATTCAAAGTATAAAACAACAGTATAAAAGCATGATGTAAAAGTACAATATAAAAGCAGAGCCAGGATAAAACCAAGCAGCAATGCAGAGATTTATACAGATTTAAAATACAGACTTAAAACAGCAAACTTAAAAGACTAAGATGATAAACTGTTAAAATACTGGGAAAATAAAAAGGTCAAAAAGAATATAATGTAGGTGCCAGGCGAACCTCTCTAGGGAGCTCATGCCACAGCCGGGGTGCCACAGCAGAGAAGGCCCTCCTCCTGGTACCCACCTGCCTCACTTCCTTTGGCAGGGGCTCACAGAGAAGGACCCCTGAAGATGATCTTAGGGTCCAGGCAGGTACATATGGGAGGAGGTGTTCCTTCAGGTCACCTGTCCCAAGCTGTTTAGGGCTTTGAATGTTAATACTAGTACTTTGAATCGGGCCTGGATCTGGACTGGCAGCCAGTGATGCTGGGAAAGATTGGCATAATGTGGTCTTATTGGCCAGTCCCTTTTAACAGTCTTGCTGCTCTGCTTTGTACCAGCTGAAGTTTCTGGACTATTTCAAAGGCAACTCCATATATAGCACATTGCAGTAATCCATACAAACTCACATGATAGGGGCATGTGAGTTTGTATGTGTGTGTCAGAGGGAAGGGTATATTTCATTTATAAAAGGATCCTGCAGGTTAAAATAATGACTCTGTTCAGATAATACGCTAAGCCACAGTGGTTAAGCACTTTGAGCTAAACATTATAGCTTAACATGTTGTGTGAACCATTCCTAACCATGGTGGCTACATAACCATGGTTGAACATGCTCATTAAACATTTGTTGCAAAAGGGAAAGCAGCTAACTGTGGCTTAGCGTGTTGTCTGAACAGGACCAATAAATATACAGTACATACTATTCCATAACAAGCAGTACATTTGCGAAATTCCACACCATACTTCATATCTGTTGGTAGTCTTTGAAATTCAGGATGGACTTCACCATTTGTATTAATCTGTGATGCTGAAATTATTATTATTTTTTTGAGGGGGGGAGAGTTTAAAGGTATGCAGCAATACATCCCTGGGGGAACCAGAATGAAACCACCGGTTTATTTTATATAACTTGCTGAGTGGCCATAATGATACAAAGTCACTCTTTCAAATTGCCACCATCCATAAGGGAGATTTGAACCAGCTCTCTACAGGTAAAAGGTCAACATATGATAGCTTGAGAAAGAACGTTTCAGCAGGAGGTTATGTGCAAATCTCCACCATGCACTAACAAGGCTGTGGGTATGGAAAAAGCCGGTATTTTAAGGGTAACAATCACGACTGGGCAGACTCCCAAGAATGCAAATAAAATTAGAGGTATTTTTCCTCTTCTCTAGATCTTGCCCACTATAACTTTGGAAAACGTCATTAAAAATAATGATAAACCAGCAAATACTTTTTATATGTTATGGCCTTTAATCTTTCATGTTAATGGCAGAAAGGTTACCATTAGCTGCTCTGTACTTTGCTGTCCAAAGCAGGCATTTGTTATAACCATGTTTTGCTGCTCTCCTTTATGCAGATGGTAGCGATTTCAGTTCAAATTCCATTATATTAACATGTGGCGCTTCAGGGGGCAAAAAGGGCCAGCCTGTAACAGTGCAAATAAAATAGCACAATGCAGAACTTGGAAAATGTATTGCTTTAACCACACAGGCCATTCGTAAGGGTGTGCCTCCATGTTGAAACTGTTTCATAAACATCTCTGATCAAAAGGAATTCCACTTGCTTCAATTGCTAAGATGCTCTGGCATAGACTTTCGCATGTTCTCTGGAGTGGGGATTTCTGGCTGGCCAACTGGAAAATATCTGTCTTTCTAAGTACGTAGACGTGTGAGAGAGGTTTAGGAGAGCAGATCGTGAGATAGTGCTGGGAGATGATAAATTCCAGTTTCATTGTCTTCAATGGCTTGTACACAGGGTTTATATCCCATTTTACTGTTGCAACAATTCTACAAGGCAGAGAGAGAGAGAGAGAGAGAGAGAGAGAGAGAGAGAGAACATCCCAACGCCACGCAGCACACTTTATGAACTCTGTTCAGATGCTTGAGAGTGGTAGACTGGAGGCATGTGGACTTGGGGCAGGGCCGGTTCCACCATTAGGCAGAGTGAGGCGGCTGCCTAAGATGGCAGATGTTGGGAGGTGGACTGCAAGTAGTAGCAAGACATTGGGGGAAAGTTCTGTGTGTGGCAATCTTGGCTTGCCGCCCTCAGGTGCAGTGAGGGGTACTGTCCCTTCACTAGTATTGAAGTAAGATTCAACTGTCAATCTGGTTGGCTTCTGAATGTGTGACGCGGGCCATCTTATCCTTCACAGAGGGAAGCAAAGGGTGCCTCTACAAGAGAGGTTTAATGCGCTTTGAAGGTTCATTAAAAATTTTACCTGTACAAGAACGGAGCGCAAATCGGGCGTAGAGACGCGTTATCTCCCCGATAATGCGCATTTTCGAATGCGCGTTAAATCGCGAGTTTTATTTTGCTCCGGCCGTTAAAGCGCATTTTCCCCGTGTGAACAAGCGATTATGCGCATTAACTTCTTGTAAAGCGCTTTTTGGACATCTATTAATGCGTTTCGCCGCCTCTCGCCGCCTCCCGTGCAGAGGGATTAGGAGTAAATGCGCGTCTGCGATAATGCGCATAATCGCACAACCGGGCGCAAAAGCGCATCCTTGTAGAGGGGGCCAAAATCACTGCTTGTCTCACATCAATCTGAAGGCCTAAATCGGGTGCCAAAACTCTTTGAACCCAAGGACTAAATTAAATTTCAGAGAAGCTCCCAAGGGGCCGAATTCCAGTGTTGGGTGAGACCAAAGGCAAAAGGGGCTGGGCCAAAACACCAGAAGTAGCTTAAAGCTCTTAGTGCCAGCAACTAAGCCTTAGGAGAGGCATTTCAACCTTTTGAAATAGGAAAACTGCACAAAACCCAGGAAACTACCAACTGATTATTGTTTTGGGGGAAGTGATGGGGCCTTCTGGGGATCCAGGTGAGTCAGATGTGGCCCCCAGACCCGAGGTCTACACCCCTGGTCTGAATAGATACTACATATGTAAAGAGTAGGGTTGTGCAAGGTTCGAACCTCAGATATTCGAATCCGAGGCTTGGAGACCATTTGTGGCAGATTCACCATTTTAGGATGGTTCTGCCATTTTCCTGCACAGCCCTAGGCCTGGGTACAGACTACAACCCCCAGCATGCAGTGCCTGGGAGGGCTGGGCTTTCCAGGGCCCAGGAGCACAAGGCAGATGTGTCCTCGCCTCGCACGATCGCTGGCTTCCCTGCCGCCATTGCCGGCTTCCTTTCACGAGATCGCCGCTTCTGATGGTCAAATCTACACTTGCAGTTTGGGGACAGCGGGTGCCATCCGAAAGCCCCACTCCATCTACTGGTTATCTATTTCCCCAAACATCTGAACAGGGTTATGAATGAGTGGGGACCTGATTTCAGGTCTGTCTCGTTCAGGTCCTACACTCTAGCTACTCAACCACTGAGGCTTAATCGCTATGAAGAGCCCCAAAAGAGGAGATGCATCACCAAAACAACAAGAGTAAGCATGGTCACGAAGGATCTTTCAGCACATGGGAGAGAAGGGCATAAGGCCATTGTAATCATATGAAAATGAGAGGAAAAGTTGCCTCACTTTTCCGCCTCAAACACTGGCGGACAACTTAACCTTTGAAATAAAGCCATAAGATGAGGACTTAGATTTCAGGGAAGCCAGAACAGAGGACAAGGAAGCATTGGGAATTCAGTGTTTGAGGTGGAAAAGTGAGGCAACTTTATACTTGTATATTTTTTTTCTTGTTCTATATTGTAATATTTGTATTGTATGATGCTGATTGTGAAATTGGGCTACCTAAGGAAGGGGGTTTTACAACTATATACTTGTATATTTTTTTCCTTGTTCTGTTCTATATTTTAATATTTGTATTGTATAATGCTGATTGTGAAATTGGGCTAAAACCTATTTTAGGTTGCCTCAAATAAAATTGTGTGTTGCTTTGTTTTTCACAGATCCCTGGAGCAAATTAAAGGCTCAATGAAGGAGATCATATGGGAATGGAAATGGGGCATACTTAGCATGGCAGAATATCTGCAGCCAGTTCTGGACCCCAAAAGAAGCCATAAAAAAGGGTATAGCCAAGATTCCTCTCAGATGATGGAGCCAAAAGGAGCTGGGTTCTGTCTATATGTGGGGAAAGCCCTGCGGTGGCTGTGAATCTGTAATGCATCAGTTATATGATGCAGGTCCAACTTCGCAGCCACCATTGGGCTTTCCCGTGAAGGGCGCATTGAAAAAATCAGGGACACTTCCCCCGATTTTTTATTGGGAGCAAGGTCAATATGGCTCTTCTGTCATCTGAAGTTGCTCTGGGCCAATCCGGGGTGGTCCCTGGTGGAAGGCTACCAGCGATTGGTTGCCTTCCACCAGGAAGAGGATGGGGTGTGTGGTTCTGGTACCTGGATGGCGCTGGAGACCCCGCACTCCCTTCATGGCATCGGGATTACCCAATGCCACTATGGGGGAGTAAAACCGTGGGGTTTTGGAGGGAGGTGGCACCAACTCGGCACTGTGAAGAGAGCCCCCCTGGAGTACTAAGTTTATAATAGTGACCTGGTTCATTGCAATGAAAACACAGATACAGCTGTTTGTGTATGAGGGTTTGCTCCCTCCATTGAACTACATGGGGTTCCCTGTGTGTTCAGGGTTTTAGATCTGGCCTATTTCTATACAGCAGGGTGGGCAATTTGTGATTTGGTCGACCTAGCCAGCATATTCAACCATGAGGGAGTCTGGGAGGTGAAGTCCCAAAGATCTGAAGAGCCACAAGTTCCCTTCCCCTGGTACACAGGGATGGATAAATATGGATTTTGTTCTATGAAAGGATCTGATGAAAATGGTTCTTCTTTCAAAAATATTGCTTTCCCATGGGGGCATTTTGGAAGATAAGACAACTCTATTGCTAAGCCCCAGGTGATGCTGGGAAGTCTGATTTTATTTTCTCCTAATCTAATCTAAAATTACCTTTCCAAAGATGTAACCATCGAATTGTAAATATTACAACTGCCAGCCTTTTATCATTAAATCCCTGAGCTCAGCAGAAGCAAGAGCGGTCTTCCTTTTGTATCTACATTCCTATACCTACATTTGCTTTTTGAAAATCAAGCACTGTATCACAGCCATACTAACGCTGAAAGCCTGCCAAGCCAGAGTGACATGACACATTGGAAGAGGCCCAGATAGCTATTATGTAGGATTGTGTCAAAGATTCGCTTATGAAAGTCGGGATGTGCCTGACCCAATAAATCAACATGGTTACAATGTTTTGTTTCCATTAACGTCCTTGTATTAGAGGTTTGACATAAGTCTTTCCTGCTGGTAAGAGCCTATTATGGAGTCTCTGTTAGCGTCGCACTTAATTCCCACTTGTTTGTCTCAGCTGTCTGTCTCAGCTTTAATCCACATGAGCCACATGTGGATGATGGTGTGTCATGTGACATCAAAGCTTCATTTCTTCCGCCTCCATGTGTTACTTTCACAAATCATGTCATCATCATCATCCAGCCATGTTAAACAAACTTATGCATCTGGTCAAGAGGGCAGGGCTACTGCAGCTTTAACTGTTGTGATGAAGAGGGAATATCACCAGGTGATGCATGCATAGAAATGACACCTGGGCAGGATCTACACTACTGCTTTAAAACGTTTTATAACAGTAGTGACAACTGTCGAGGCCCAAGACACACTCCCTATACAGTTTTCAAACCGTTTTCAAAGTGTCATATTCTGCTTAGTGTAGATCTGTCCTTGCTGAAATTCCCTTTTCTATACAACTGTTAAAGATACAGGAGCCCTGTCCTCCTTTCCATACGGTCACCCTATCTAAAGGAGCTATCCAAGGTGCTTTGTGCCACCACAAAGAAGGCCCGCTTTCTGGTGGCTACCTGCCTCATTTCATTACAGGGTACTCAAAACATCTCTCCCACTGAATTCAGTGGGTCTTAAAAGTAAAACAGGGCCTAATATTTCACCACTACTTTCACTCGGCCATTCATGCCCTGAGAAAGAGGGAGGCATTTGGGACAACTTTGGGGATGTTGTCAGAAATCTATGAATTGTCACATTGGAGGGGATTACCATTATTTAAATGAGGCAGCAGAGGGGTTTGCCTGTTCTATAGATGTTCTATGGCATACGGTGCAACACTGTACACAGAGTGGAAACCAGATGGCATCTGTCTCCACAGCACGGCTTACTGGCCGGATAGTTCGTCACTCCTCCCCCCCCCACCTGCCTCCTGCCAGCTAATAGGGGAAATAAGAAGAATCAGAGCTGCTTTAAGGTGAAACAAAAAACAAAGAAACCCTGTAGTCTTCCTTCCCCACTAAAACCAATTGCAATTTTTGCCCCCACCCTGAAAATCAAGGGGCAAAATTTGGTCCACAGTTTGATGGATTGACCTGATTCAGACCTAGTTTCAAACCAAGGATTAAAATGTTCCTGTATTTCAGCCCTAGTTTTAAACTAGGAGCACAAACATGAATATAAACCATTTATATTACAGGATGATGATGATGATGATGATGATGGTGATGAAATATAAAAACAGAGCTTAAGCATGTCACTCTCATAATTTTTATCAATAGAAGTGCCTACTTTGGAAGCCACTCCTTACATCGCCAATCTAAAGTCACCAAAGTGTTTGTATAAAATGTGATTATTGGTTTGCAAAATGAATAAGCGTTACAGACTTGCAATCTTCAGGAAGTGTTCTGAGGCTCTGCCCTTTATAGATGTAGTCCTGTGGAGTTAATTTGGGTTTTTTGTTACATGACTCCTTAGTGTGAATTTGTTCCAAGCTGGTTGTGTATTTAGGGTAAAAACAACCACCACCACCACCACAAAACAGAGTAAGCAGCTTAAAAGCTTATAACTATAGATGATAGATTATCTTAGGCTAAAGGATTATTATAGGGCAATTCAAGCAAAGGATGCTATGACCTCTCAGCGCTCCTTGTATCTCTTTTTCATCGCAAACATATTACACTTCAGAGAATGGAAAAATATAAGAATAAGGAAATGCCACATGTTGGTTTCAACAATACCAATACAATGCATTGGCAAGTACCTGAATATGAGGGAGAAACAGCACTAAAGCATCAGCCTACTGGGTAGATCTGAAATAAAGCCTTGAGATATATATGCGTGTGACAATCCATTTTTCTGCAAGGAAATGGTAGGGAGGGATGACAGGCATTTCCCATTCAGCGATTCTCTCCTAGGGCTTGTCTATATGCCCTATTTACCCTGTGGTGGCTGCACGGTGCTGCTGCGTCAGTTGTACAATGCAGCCACCAACACTCAGCCATCATGGGGCATTTCCCTGAAGCTGCGCATTGAAAATTCATGGATTACTGCAGTTTTCTCATTTCTTGCAAGGTCACCACTGCCCTTCTTCTGTGTATCGGTCATGACCTTGCTTTGGGTTCATGGGGGGGGGGCAGATCGCGGCCACTGATTGGTTGCCGGAAGCGCAAGGAGGCAGGGGGGGGGCTTGATGAGCCGGATGGCTGCCATAAGGATTTCCCATCCCCACCCCATAGCTGCGATACTGTGGAGTTTTACCAGTAAGGAGTGGAAAAGCGGCGCTGTAAAGACACCCCCCTGGATAGCAGATTATCTTCCTCCATCTTCCCTCCCTCGCTCCCCCACCACCTCATTTTGTTCTCTGCTTGCAGGTCTGCCTTATGGTCAGAGGCCACTGAATTAATCACTTTAAACAAGAGCTTTTACTGAGCTTTCTGTATCTCTAGCCTGCTCTGTTTCCTCTACTATTTGTAGGACAAAAGTCACTGCGATTAGGATCCTCATGAGACAAGCAACATCCTGAAGCGTCAGGGATCAGATGAACCCCGTAAGGTACAAAATAGCTGCCACATGGCTGGTCAGGAGACCCCATATGTCAGCCTTTCCCTGCTGGGATCCCTCCAGATATTTTGGGCTACAGCTCCCATCATCCTGAGCCAGCATGAACAATGATCACTGAGTTGTAGTCCAAACCATAGGGTGGAACCTTGTTGGGAAAGGCTTCCATAGAGGTTTTATTCTGGGGCTCCAGAAAGCTACCCAGTTAGTGCTGAACCTTAGATTAGAAATGCTGGAGGAATTTGACCTTCATGACTTCCGATCGGAACTGACTTGATCTGCATTGGAATATAGGAAGCTGCCTTATTCTGAGTCAGTCCGTTGGTCCATCTGGCTCAGTACTGTCGACACTGACTGGCAGCACCTCTCTAGGGTGTCAGGCAGGAGTTTTTCCAGCCCTACCTAGAGATGTGGGGATTGAGCCTTGGACCTTCTGTGTGCAAAGCAGCTGCTCCGTCTCATCTGCAGCACCTCTTTGACCAATGACATGGATCGAGATTTAGTCAGACTAGATCCATTTTATTTATTTATTACATTTTTATACTGCCCAATACTGAGCGGTTCACAAGAATTAAAACCATAAAATACAAAACTGATAAAACACAATATAAAAGTTTCAATGTTTAAAAACTACAATATGAAAACAAAATAATCAAACACTAGTTAGCAGCAAAAAAATTCCAAACACAGTGTAATGTTCAGCTGATTGGATGGGGGCAGGAGAGTGCCTAGATTGGCTGGCTGTATGAGAGTGGGAGGAGTTAGAGAAGAGGTCTATGTATATATGTGTTTAGCTGGCAGGAGCTGGGGGGAGTTGTTGTTGACTAGATTAGAAGCTAGGAAGGGCCAATGTGTTTTATTATTTTGGTGGAACTAGATTGTGGGAAAGGGTGTAGTGTAGCTTAGAGTGGGTAGAGCAGGCAGGAGAAACGTAGAACTTGGAAGTTTATATTTGAAACGTATTAGGAACAGAAAATATTGAAACCATTAAGCATTGTGCCTGTAACCAATACGCTGTTGAACTAAAGAAACTATCAAGCTTTTGCTACCTAAGCAATCATCTTGTTAAAAAATTAAATTTAATTATATCAACTGGTGTGGTCATTGAAGCATACTTGAGGAAGGTACTGGTGGCAGTGGATAGAACAAAGGGGGATTTGGGGGCTAGGGTGCTGGGCTGTGGAGCTGCACGGCCTAAAAGAGTAAAGGCGAGACAGGAGCAGCAGCAGTAAGCCTAAACCCTCAAACATGTCATAAGCACGGGGGGTGGGGTGTTGAAGTAAGCCCTGAGTGCGAGTGGTGTGGACAGCCCTGTTGTGTAGCCCAGTGAGTGTCATGGGTGCTGGCAGGGCGCCACGCACAGTACCGGATAAAAACATACTGAAAAGCTAAAATGCCTAGGAGAATAAAAAGATCTTTGCCTTTTTACATCAATGGTTAGATAACACTAACAATTTCAATGGGTTTTCTCTACGTGTGAAAAAATCTGGACCAGTCCACATGTGGATTGGATATTAGCTACCAAGCAGCTTTCACATTTCCCAAATGTTCTAATGCAGTTCTCGGCTCAAAGTACGAATCAAAATACAATTTTAAAATGTGCATTTTGAGAGAAAAGACAGAAATGCCCAGGTAAAGATCTTAACGGAGCTCACGGATAGCTCTCGCCTAGGGATGATTGGACATTGGGTCAGTTTTGCATTTGTTCAATCATAATTCCATTCCATCCTGTTTGCTGTTTTAAAAAATTTAACAGCACAAAAAGAATTGCATTTGAGTTGCATGCATTCCCCCTGAAATATTCATTCTGTCCAGTTCTCAATTATTATTTTTAACAGCATCAATATCCATATTTAAATCCCCCCATCCCCTCAACACACGTTTGTGTATACATTTTTTGAGCCAAGGACTGCATCACAAAATTCAGAGAAATAACCTTGCTCCAATCCATGTATTAATCTCGGGCAAGTGCTAATTAGGCGAATTTTCTAAAAAAATATGGACTGTACAAAATTCTTCAGCAGCCCTACTCTCAGCCTGGTGAGAATAAACTGGAACAAACGCACTTGATCTCCTTGAAGGAAATGTGTGATCCAGATATAATAATAATAAAAAATACATAAATAAGTCCCATTCAAACCAGTAATACTTTTGTGCCGATCCTTTCATTTTCCTGGGGCTGGTGCAGGAAAACTGTCCTGTGGATTGTTGTCACAGTCTGCTAAAAGAAATGTCTTTCATAGTATTTTATAACAATTCTCAATGGCCTGTTTGATTGTTTTATAAGGGCCAAGACAGGCAGGAACAGGTGTAGGTTTTTCTGCTGGTGCTTCTCTCTGGCTTTGCTTGTGTATTGACATCTGCACCTGGCTCTGAGTCCATCATGTTTTCCCTGGGCCAGCATCAAAGGTAGGCATGGTGGGACAGCTGCCAATGGCCTGCATTCCAGGACAGGCCCATTGACAAAAGCCCCCTGGAATTGTTCCTCCTCTTCATCATGCAATCTGCTTGTTCACCTGCCTGTAGCTCTGCTGCAGACCTTGGTGGTGGTGGTGAGAAGGAGGAGGTGTAGACGCCACTGCCTACTTGTTGACAGGCAAATGTGAAGGTTTGAGGCCTACATAGGCTTGGTTTTGGTTTAAGCCAGAAGTCCTGGGAAGCCTCTGATGGAAGGGGAGGCATTCCTAAATTTCATTTTCCTTCTAAATTAGTTAAGTTTCATTTCGCCAGTTTTAGGTCACCTGATTGTATGCTTCAGTTTCTATGGGAGAGTATATAAAGGGGTGGAGTTAACTGTACACAGGACAGTGGGAACTACAGAGCGCCTCTGAGAGGGACAGGGAAAAACTCTGAAAGAGAATAGCCAGGAGAAGGCTGGAAGGGACTCTAGGCCCAACTGACAGGTAAAAGTGTAATTAGGCTAGAGGAAACTGCAGGTTTACATCTTTTTATTGTAAATGTAGGCTGACCATCTGAAAAGGAGGACAGGGCTCATGTAACTTTAACAGTTGAAGAGAAAAGGGAATTTCAGCCAGTGTCATTTGTATGCAATTAGTTCCTAGTGAAATTCCCTCTTCATCACAACAGTTAAAGTTGCAGGGGCCCTGCCTTCATTTGTATATGGTCACTCTAGTATAGTGTAGGGTGACCAGATAAAATCCAGGTCAGGGCTCATGTAACTTTAACAGTTGAAGAGAAAAGGGAATTTCAGCCGGTGTCATTTGTATGCAATTAGTTCCTGGTGAAATTCCCTCTTTATCACAACAGTTAAAGGTGCAGGCACTATACTAGAGTGACCATATACAAAAGAAGGCAGGGCCCCTGCAACTTTAACTGTTGTGATGAAGAGGGAATTTCACCAGGAACTAATTGCATACAAATGACACTGGCTGAAATTCCCTTTTCTCTACAACTGTTAAAGTTACATGAGCCCTGTCCTCCTTTTCAGCTGGTCAGCCTATGTAAATGCCTTTTGAAGTCTTACAGCTCTATTTGAATAAATTCCTTAAGTTACGTGATTTCGTCTTATCTTATATAACATAGTAAATAGTTGTTGTTGAAACCTTATTGTCTGGAGTGTCATTTACACCACGCCTAAGGCCTAGCCCTCATGTTACTGAGAGGGGAAGGTAAAAGGTAGAAACTTGACATCTGATGGAAAGAAGGGCTCTTAAAGAGGCAAAATATATTTAAAGAGCTGATCAAGGGGTCCAGGTAAAGGTGGAACCTTGACAGCAAATCAGCAAGGATGAGAAAGAGGATGAGGAGCAACAGCTGCTGGTAACAACGGTGGTGAAAAGGTAGATTCCTTGAGAGAGGGGGAGCATGGAGGGTATCTTGACAAGGACACTCAAAAACCTAGAGTCACACAGGGTGAAATTGATTCAGTGGCCTTTTTCAAAGCAATCTGTTTGGGGAAGAGGAAGTGACATCATGATTGCTAGAAGGCTAACCAATCAGCACTTTAAACAGCTGCATGGGGAGGTGGCTTCACGATCAGGGCCAGCATTAGGTTTGAGGGGGCTCTGGTCAAAGTGCCCTCCAGGGTCCCCAAATCTACCTGCTCTCCAACCCAACCAGCCTCCTTTGCTCCTTCCTAGCGCTACCCTGGGAACTATCCTCTCCTCTCAGTAGTCACTCCACTCCACCCCCCCCCCCCACACACACACAAATAAGCTTATCAGATGCAGGAAGGGATTCTGTCTTTCTTTCTTGGATGGCCAGGCATGCTGCAAAGCAAACTGCAATTTATGGAGAAAAACCAGGAGAAAATTAATTGCAATTGATAGTTTGTGCCACTTAAACTTGGGGGAACAACAAGAGTTGTAATTGAATTTGTTTTTCTCTTTTGGAATTTCTACTTTCAAATTCAGTATTGGAGATTTCTCCTAGAAGGAATGTCTCCCTCTCAACCTATAAACATAATTGGCTATTTTGCCTTATTGATCAGCACACCATTGAAATGTTTATTTATTCAGGAAGTGAAACCATCTTTCAACGATATCAGTTATTAGAATGTGTTATGTACCTTAAGAATGGTCTATAGGAGTTCCTGATGAAGACTATGTATAGTCAAAATGGGGATATACTGGGATTCTAAACAACACATTACTACAAACCCCAGGAAGTTTGAAATAGCTGAGATAGTAAGACGCATGGGAGGAAATGACTCCAAGCTTAAGGTTCATTCCTGCAGGATCCTGAGCCAGGAAAGCACTTAAACATGAAGAACACACGAATGCTTAATATTTAAAGTGTCCAGGATCTCAAACAAACAAACAAAAAACACTAACACCACCTGAAACAGGAACTAAGGGCTTTTCTACACAAGTGATTTGTTGCACACTTGAGATTGGTCACTCAAGGAAGTTAGTGGATCCTTTACACGATATCATCAACTTCCTGGATGTCTCCCGCACTTTCCCCCTTTCTCCCCCTTTCAAAAAGATTGTTGATAACATGAAAAGGGACGTTAGAAATGCCAGCATAGTGTTACAATGATAGTGCCATCTAGTGGCTGTAAATTGAAATACACAGAAACATATAGAACTTGCCGAGGAAGCCATTTTCTTGATTCAAATCATGTGTCTGCTGTGTAAAGGAACCCATCACAATCATGCAAAGAAATAGCTGAAAGCAATAGCTGAAAGCCCCAGTAAGGATGAAGGTTTTTTTGCTTAATGCAGAGAAGCTCTAAAACTGACTCCCTTTCCAATTATCAAGCACTAAGATCTCTTGATAAGAGGTACCATGTTTGCTAATGTGTGGTTGACAATGGGAGAAATGTTTTTGATAAAGAATGTGACATGGGGATCAGGGCTTTAACTGTGTTGACCTTTGCTGGGTTGGTGACACACAACAGACGGGGCTATCATGAATAACTCTACAGATGTTTTGAGAAATCGTTTTGCACAGGCTAACTCAATACACTGATGATCATGCAAATAATAGTTCTTAGGTCTAGTGGGCAGTTCATTCTCACTTGTGGGTTTGAACAATGGGAAATAAGCTGTCTAGGAAACCCTAATTTCTAACCATACTGAACTTTCATCTTACATGTTTCTGCAAACATACTGCACATGTCATTCAGAGAATACTGTCTTGGTGCAACATAGTGGTAAGAGAATGCATAAGGAACCTGGAACTCTCTGGTCCAAACTTTGCCTTTAGCACAAATTCTTTAGGGAGGCTTAGGCAAGCTACTCAGCTTTGCCTCGGGCTAAATTCTGGGCGAGATGGACTAGTGGTGTGTCAAGACAGAAAAAGGGGAGAAGCTATAGCTCAGGGGTAGAGGTCCTGTTCTGCATGTGGATGCTCTCAGTTTGAGTCCTTGGTATCGCAAGCTAAAAAGGGATCTCATGTAGGCGGAGCTGGGAAAAGCCACTTAGATCTTAAGACAGCCACTGCTAGTCAGTGTAGACCACACTAGACTGGATGTATCAGTGATCATTCTTGGTATAAGCCAACTTGATATGTCTGAGTTTCCTCCTAGAAGTCCACGGCTTGCTATAGAACGATAATTCTGAAGCTATGGTGGGCAATTATGTTTCAAGAAGCCCCCAAAATAAATAAATCAGGAGCAGGGACCTTCTGTTTGGGGGGGGGGGGTGCTGAGGAATCCATTTTCTTGGGGGTAATTTGGTCAGGGCCACATGCTAGTGGTGGGTGGAGCCAAAGCCAGCAATGGGCAAGGCCAGAAACAAATATGGCTCCTCTCCCCACCTTCCTTCCTGCTCAATGGGCTACCATGGGAAGAATTGATGGCCATCAGAGGGCTTTTGAAGCTTGGCCAACAGCCAGATGCAATTCTAGGGACACAAGTTGCCCACCCCTGCTATAAAGCAACCATGACAGTAGTGGTGGATGATTCCAGAGCATAGTTCCCTTAAATGTTTTCCACTTCGACCCTGCCACATCTCTGCTGGAGATCCATAAACGATCTCTAGATCCAAGGTCTAGTCCACCAATTGCTCATGCCCGTGCTGAGGCATCCCAGATGGTTGCTGCTGTTGGAGACAAAATACTGGCTCAAGCTGTCTGGATCAGGGAGGCCATTCAGGTTTTGTTTTTGTTTTTTTGTTTTTTTAGAGAATTCAGAAGCAATAATGCTGCCATTCTACTAAGCCTTCCCGAATCAGGAGAGAAAGTTTCTCTGACTGAATGTATACAAATCACAGCAGATGGCCGCCTCTGAGCTAAAATGTTAAAACACTTCACAGTTCTAAAGTGGATCACCACGCTGAAGCAGATAAAGGCCTATTCTCCACTCACCACATGGACAGCTGAACGTGAACCCAGGGAAACAACTCAACGCTCTCCTCCGCACGTCAATATACCTTAAGCGCTTCCATATGTTCATTTTACATTTATTGCTCTCGATTCGGTAACTTTTAAAATTTATTTTGGAAGCGCCCGGTGCAGGCCCTTTCAACCAAATGAAGGATAACAGAGCGTGAAAGCAGGATACGTCTTTGGAATCCAAATGTCAGCTGAAGTTAAGATGAACTGCTCCGTTTAAGATCCAGCTAGTTGACTTGTGCTTTGCTGGAAAATTCCGGAACAATACAAAGTAAGGGGATTGGAAAGAATGCTGGGTTGCGCTGGGATTGAGTCTGACAGATTTCTGGCTGCATGAACTCTCCGGCATGATTAACGCCTCACTCTGAAAGGCCATGAAATAGCAGCTTTGTTACAGAATATGCAGTTTAAAAAGACCATTGTCAGAGCTTCAGCCTCCCTTTTCTCAATAGGCTTTGTATTTTATGGAGCGGTCCATATGCGGCTTACAGTCTTTCTCGGAATACGTAAGCGGAAACAGAATGTAATGCTGAGGAGTGCTTAGAGTCCCTTGCCAGCCTACGCCTTTCCTTCTGCTTTACGTCCATATACAAACCGTATTCATGGAATGAAGGATGCCACCGTATACTGAGTCAGAACATTGGTCCATCTAGCCGAGCATCATTGGCACTGACTGGCAGCAACTCACTGGGGCTTCAGGCAGGATTCCTATGGGCTGCACCCAGGGTACTCATAAGCCCCTAAACCCAAGGATCCAACAGAGGGCACATGGAGAGGATCCTGTCCTCCATGCTCTGCCCACCACGCAGTTCTCCCCACCCCTGGGAATGCTCCCTTTTTGCCATCCCCATGCTCGGTTTTATGAGCACAGACAGGCAGCAGCCACGGTTCACTCTGCGCTGGCTGCAACGGGGAGGGAAGCACGGTTTCTTGGCTCCCAGCTCAGAATGCTGTCTATGAAGTCGGAGCAGAAATCTGAAAAGTCCTATGTCTTGCTCCCTAACCCTACCAGGAGATGCCAGGAATCGAGCCTGGGGCCTTCTACTTGCAAAGCAGATGTTGTATCCCTAAGCTATGGGCCCTCCATGCTGGTTGGGGAAGGCTAGAAGTTGTAGGACTTTGTTTCTGTCTAAGGTCCCCTCTAGAAGAATTCGATTTGGCACCTGGTTGCCCGATTATGCACATCTTCGCAGAAGCGCATTTACATCTAATAACTACACACGAGAGGCAGTGAAGCACATTACGGGCTATATGAAATGCGCTTTAAAATTGTTTACATGCAGAGAATCGCGTGTTTACATGGCCAAAATGCTCTTCAATTCCCACGGCAAATTAATACTCGCTATTTAACGCACATTCGAAAATGTGAATAATCAGAGCTGAAAAGCACCCCAACCCCCGATTTGCGCTCCGCTCTTGTGGAGGTAAAAATTTTAATGCACCTTGAAAGAGCTTTAAATCGCTCTTGTAGAGGCACCCTAAGTATGCATAGGATTGCACCCTTAATCATCATACTCACTGGGTGACCTTGGGCCAGGCACTCTCAGCACAGAGCCATTGTGAGGATAAAATGAAGAGTGGGCAGAAAACCCTATATTATTATTATTATTATTATTATTATTATTATTATTTATTACACTTATATACTGCCCCATAGCCGAAGCTGTCCAGGCGGTTTACAAAAATTTAAAGATTGAACACTAAAAAGACAATATACAAAATTTAAAACCATAAACATAAAACAGCTGACATTAAAACACTTTAAAACATTTTAACTGTTAAGCCTGGCCACAATGTCAATCAAAACCTCAACTTGAGCTGTTAAAATGCCTGGGAGAAAAGAAAAGTTTTGACCTGGCGCAGAAAAGATAACAGTGTTGGCAACAGGCAGGCCTCATCGGGGAGATCATTCCATAATTGAGGGGCCACCACAGAGAAGGCCCTCTCCCTTGTTGTCATCCTCCGAGCTTCCCTCGGAGTAGGCACCCGGAGGAGGACCTTTGATGTTGAGCGTAGTGTGATGACTCCCAAGAGGAGAGTAATTATAGTTCGGCCCGGTGCACCCTTGCCCAATTAAACACACAGGGTGGGAGGAAACAGTTTAATCGATTCATTCCTATGTCTGCAGCCATGGAATGCTCCAACAGTCTCTTAGGTCTCAGTTCTTCAACAAAGGAGGGCAGTACTTTTTACACTTTTTGATTCTTAAGCTATTTCATTAGCTAGCATTGTCACATGTTAACATAACATGAATATCACTGGTTAGTGCCTCTAACAAACTAGCTTACTGATTTGAGTAAGTATGCACATATATCACAGAATAAGCAACTGCTGATTGGATAAAAGTCAGTTCTTTGTTTCTTCACAGGAGGCTGAAAACTCCATCAAGGAATGCATTTCTACCACATACACAGACTCTTTTGACCCCCCTTTGCTCTGGGCTGTCTTCACTATCTCATAGAGAAGAGCAGGGGAGAGGGAGTAAATTCCTAGCTGTTCTGCTTAGTATCAGTGTACGGGTAGGTTCATGTCGGGAAAGACGTTCCATCAGGTATTGTGGTCCCAAACCATGTAAGGCTTTATAGGTTAAAACCAGCACCTTGAATCAGGCTCGGAAACATACAGGCAGCCAATGCAAGCGGGCCAGAATTGGTCTTATATGTTCAAACCTTCTGGTCCCTGTTACCAATCTGGCCGCTGCATTCTGCACAAGCTGTAGCTTCAGAACCGTCTTCAAAGGCAGCCCCACGTAGAGCGCATTGCAGTAATCTAACTTGGAGGTTACCAGAGCATAGACAACTGAAGCCAGGTTATCCCTGTCCAGATAGGGGCATAGCTGGGCCACCAGCCGAAGTTGGTAGAAGGCACTCCGTGCCACCGAGGCCACCTGAGCCTCAAGTGACAGAGATGGTTCTAGGAGAACCCCCAAGCTACGAACCTGCTCCTTCAGGGGGAGTGCAACCCCATCCAGAACAGGTTGAACACCCTCCATCCATTCAGAGGAACTCCCCACTAACAGTATCTCAGTCTTGTCTGGATTGAGTTTCAGTTTATTAGCTCTCATCCAGTCCATTGTCGCAGCCAAGCACCGGTTCAACACATCCACAGCCTCACCTGATGAATGCCTTAAAAATCCCAGAGGAAAAGGCAGGATATAAATGTAATACGTAAAAAAATAATTATCATCATCATCATCATCATCAAAGCATAAGCTCAAAGGTAATGGATATTTTGTTAAACCAAAGTTCCAGTTAAATTTTTTGTCAGTGGTTGAACTGGTGACGTGACAGGAGTTTAACGGTGTGATAACAGAGAAGACTTTCAAGCAATTTGGTCTAGTTTCAGTGAGTTGTCCGCTTTGTGAGAATGTGTTTCTAGAAATATATATATATATATATATATATATATATATATATATAATAGAAACTCTCAGAGGTTCACAACATTAAAATACAATATTAAAATACAGTATTAATGCATAGCATAAAACACAGCATAAAAACACTTTTAACAACAATAAAAGCAGTAAAATGGAGTGGTGTCATTAATTTATTTAAGGCCCAGGGAAAGCCTGGGTGAACAAGTGTGTCTTCAGGAGGCGTTTGAGTGATGCCACCTGCCTGCCAAACATTTTAAACCAAATATATTAGATATTTGGTTTGTATTCTGAGTTAACTCGGGTTATATTGCTCCTTTATGTTTGTAATGTATTGAATATGGCCCTTGTAATGGGCTTATTTTTTTCTTTTGTTTTGCTGTAGTTTGCAAAAATATTAAAATGATTAGAGAAGAAGAAGAAGAAGAAGAAGAAGAAGAAGAAGAAGAAGAAGAAGAAGAAGAAGAAAGTCAGTTTATTTCTATTTTGTTTTGGTTTGGTTTGGGATTTCTTAACCACTGTGGCTCATATTCAATACAGTTAATTAGTCGCTTTCTTAACAGTCATCCCTAGAATACTGAATCTCTGGTTTCTCACAAGGGATCCCAGGGCTTTGCCAAGCTCTTATAATCCTCCTCCTCTTGGTACACTCCCTGAGTGTCTTCTTTCCAGCTTTTAAGATGGTTACTTTCAAACTCACTAGCAACAGCCTTGAAATCTCCCAGCTGTGGCCTGTTACTCTCTCCTGTCAATTGACTCACGCTGGGTCTCATTCTGAAACGCCAAAGAAACAAGGCCAGTTGCATTTCACGACTGTCATGCATCGTTCCAGACATATAGTATGTCTTCTGGACAGCTTCCTAAGCCATGGGCCTCCTGAATTTTCCTAATCATTAACTCAAGGCCAACATCAGGGGTAGGCATGGTCAGGCACCTGCTGAGGGACTAAACTCAAGTAGAGGCCCACCGACAAGAATCTCCTGGACTTGCTCCACTTCTTCACCACTGCAACCTGCTTGTTCACTGGCCTCTCATTCTGGGCCAGACAATAGTGGTGGTGAGAAGGAAGAGCTGTAGATGTCACAGCCTACTTGCTCACTGGCTCTCTGCCTGCCAAGTAAGCAAACACTAGCAACGATGAGGAAGAGGATGACGAGCAATAGCAGCTAGTGACAATGGTGGTGAGAAGGTAAACTTAGTGGCAGAGGACCTTCATGTCCATCTTAAGGACTTATCTGGGGACATCTGGTTGGCTAGGATAGGAACCAGGATACTGGACTAGATAGACCCATTAGGCAGAGTGAGGTAACCACCTTAGGCTGCAGATGCTGTTCCTCCTGAGCCCCCTGGCTGTTCCCCACAGCCTGTTTTGTCCCTCTAAACTGGCCTGTTGCCTGAGATGCAGATGGAGGATGCTACCCCATTGCCACCAATGTTGCAATTGATGGGATTATTTAGTAGTGCTGTCTCCTCAGTTAGCAGAGACAAAACAAAACAGCAAAGCAGAATAACCATTTACCAGTCCCACATGCATACAAAGACTAAAAAAAGAAAAAAGACCTGACCTTTCTTTAGTGAAGGAAAGAAAATAGCTTTACTCACAAATATTCTTACATGTAAGATGCAGGTAGAGCGCAGGGTTTCAAAAGGAGTTTGTTCAGTCAATTTCTTTGTATTCTATAACACCAGCAAGAGCAAGATAACACCCCATATGCTCCCAGCAATGGCAGAGGTCAGAGAGAGAGAATGGATAGGGGAGGAGCAGGAAACCGCACTATAGACTATAACCAAATTGCTGCTCCCCTCCCTCCCCCTTCTCTCTCTCTGACCTCTTCCATTGCTGGAATCATATGGTATGCTCCCAGCAATGGGGCATACAGCTTAGCTATGCCTCAAATTCCCTTGTATTAACTAGCTAACTGCAACACTGCCCCCTTCCTGTAACTTGCAGACGAGGATTCAGCTGCCAGTCCAGTCAGCTTCTTTACAGGAAATTGGTTGAAGGTGCCATCTTGTCCTTAACTTCAGGAAGCAAAAAGTTTTGGGCTGGCCCCAGATGGACCCTTGGCCATCTTATGAATTTGACGCTCAGGTGAATTCTGAACATAGATGTCAAGGTGGGAAAGCACAGTGGTACACCTCATACACAAATTAAATCACAATTAATCTGTTAATTGAAAATGAAGTAACTGACAATTTCTCACCTTTCAACAGCACCACATATCTGCCAGCTGAAACGAACCACCTTATTTTGTCGTAATAACACAGTTTGCCATGGATGTTAACTTAACTTTTTGTGTTCACTTTAGGTAACTTGGGGGTTTTAAGATGAGGGAGGAAATATCTCTGCATTCAACTCCCCCCTCCAGCTAATGCTTTGCCAACTGACCAATCAAATCTGTTCCTCTTCTGCAGTTAAGTTGGTTGAACATATTATTTGTAGTGAAGTATTTAGTAACTGTACAGCCGTAATATAATTCCACTCCAATCTTCTGTGCCAGGTGTGGTAGTTCTCCACAGCTGGGAGACATAGTAAGTGACTATTGCATAACTCCCATCCCATTTTAGCACAAAGAGAAATTAAAATCTGCAATTCAAGAACTGTGTCCCCAGATCACTCTTGGTGCGTCCTCCTGTCCGTTTATAGTTAAATCAACTCCCGCTTTTCATTTTAATCTCTGGCCAAGACACCGGTTCATCTCTAATTTTCGCTCACTCTTCAAGCATATTAGTCCTATACCTTTAATTGCCTGTCATTTTTGTTGACTGGAAAATGGAACATTGCAAAAATCCAGATTTCAATGCCATCAAGCCCATAAAAGACTCCTTCATTACTCCACCTGATTTAGGAACATCCTCTTAACAGATCTACATTTTAATAAGCTGGGCTGAATCATTAGCTTTGAAGTGAAGTTTATTCAGATGTGATCCTTCTTTGAGGACTTATTAAATAGAAGAGGGGATGAGGTATGTAATTTATGACAAAGGGACCTGGAAGAACTAACTTGTAGATTAGAAGTCCAACTGCAGTTGAATGTGCAACAGATGTCTGGCAAACATTTGCCTCTGTGCTGCCAAGTGAGGCAAACTTAGGGCCAAATTGGGGAAGAAATACAGAAGAAGAGATTAGAGGGCGGTTTAAAACCATTTTTGACCGACCCGTATGTTACATGCACCTACACATTGCAGGGAGCCCCAGCCAGACCCAGCTCTCTGGACATTGGACTTACATGATTTTGACTGAAAGGATGGGTTTGTTGAATGCACGCTTGAAAGAATGCATTGGCAAATAGAGAAAAGCATGCAACTACTCCAGCAATGATCACCATGATCAGGGACATAGATTTCTCAATTTCCGGGGGCGGGGGAGCACATGGGGCTAAACCTGGGAAAGTGAGCTAGGCTTATTTGTTTACATTTATGTATATATTTCTATTTCTGGAAACCATCCTGCACTAATGGATCTTAGAGTGTTTAAAGCCACATATTAAAATAACCAGTACTCAACAAAAATATTACATTGTAATTATAATATTATGATAGTTTACACACTACCCCATCATCCATAGTCCTAAACAATATACCACCCAGTTGAAGCCCAAGGTAAAAATCAACAAATTCTTATTATGAATTAAAACAAATTTATTCTAGCTAACCAGAGGGAGCCACCAGCCTCCCCTGCTGGGAAGTGTTCACACATAAACTAGCTGAAGCTAGGTAGGTCTGAGTCCGGTCAGTGCCTGGATGGGAGACTGCCTGGGAGCCCAACATAAAGTCCCATCATGGAAGAAAGGTGCAATCAAACGTTTTTTTCTTTTTGGTATTGTATAGGCTGTTCCCAAGATGAGACAGTTGGAATCTTATTATATACATGGATAAAGAATACAGTATTTTTCTACACAGCTGTTTGGGCTTTGTTTTGTTTTCCATGGACATTTTCCCTCTTATTGCCTTGGAGGGGATGTTCAGCTTGAACTCTGACAGATAGGTCTGTTCTGCTCCCCTTGTTGATTATCCTTCTATTTGACCCTTACCATAATATAGAAATTTACTTCTCGGTGATAAGATGCAATATTGCCTTTTGTCTTTATATTGTAAGAAGTTAATTTTTACCATGTCAGATTATTTGTTCATCGAGCTCAGTACTGTCCATTCCAACCTTCTCCAACTTGGCGCTCTGCAGATGTTTTGAACTACAATTCCTGACAATTGGCCATCCTGTCTAGGGCAGATGTCTAGAGTTGAAGCTCAAAACATTTGGAGGGCACCAGGTTGGGGATGGCTGGTCTACTCTGAGAAGCAGAGACTCTCCAGGTAGAGAAGGTATTTTTGTTCACTCTTTCATTCATTTCCTTTATTACATTTCTATACTGTCCGATGGTCAAAACTCTCTGGACGGTTTACAAAGATTAAAAGCCTTATAAATACAGTATTATGAATAAATAAAATCAGTTTAGCTACAAACATATAAACAGATCAGACACAGATACACATACACATAATATCCCATGACTCAATTAATAGCCTATCATATATTTTTAAATGCCTGGGAGTAGAGGAAGGTCATAACTTGGTGCTGAAAACATAGTGTTGGTGCCAGGTGAGCCTTGCTGGAGAGTTCATTCCTGAATTGGAAGGTCACCACCAAGAAGGCTCTCTCCATTGTTTCCACCTTCCATGCTTCCTTTGGTGGAGGCACCCAGAAGAGGGCCTTAGATGATGAGCGTAGTGTACAGGTAGGTTAATGCCGGGAAAGGCGCACCATCACCCACTACCTGACCCTTTTAAAACTAGACACACACCAAGGATTGAACCTCGGACCTTCTACATGTAACACCTCTGCTTTCCCTCTTAGCTGTGGGCCCTTCTTATTTACAAAATAGCATTCTTACCTTAATAGTGAGATATCTAGTTCAGAGCTATGAGATTGTACTTCAACAGCTGCAAAAAACGAATGATTTAAGATTCATGTCACTGAATCAAGATCCCCAGGGCTAACCATTTTGAGGCTGAACTCCGCTAAGTTCCTTCTATTTAATGTAACGTCATCCACGCACGGTTGAGCATTAAGCAAACCACGTGTCCTGATCTTTCCGGGACACAGCAATTTGCAAAGTTATAGGATGTCTAGATGGCTAAAAGATGAAATTACGGATTTATTACAGGTAGCATCTCAGACTCCTGCGCTACATGTGTTTCACAATCCGCCGACACCCTTCCTGCTGGAACTGACAATGCTGTTTCAACAAAATATATGGCAAGTGTTGGTTTTAAAAGAAAGGCTCTCTGACAGGCAAGAAAACATAGTCTTGAACTAGTTTGAAGATCTGACACTTGAAAAACAAGGTGTTACGGATGCACTGTTACCCATACGCGCACCGATGCATTCCTGATTACCTATTGAAATGTTCCCTAGTTACAAAAGAGGATAACGTGCCACATCAACAAAACATCTGGTCTGAATATCCCCCCCCCCCAAAGTTGAATTTAAGGAAACAGCAGTCTTGAGAAAACATGCATCTAAGTCTGCGAATTGCCGTGGTGTTTCATTTAGTGACATTCTTAAGAAAAAAACCATGGTCCAGGTTTCACCTTCAGGGTTAATAACAGCAGAGTTCTTATCTGGAATGTCTCTTATAATTGTGTAATTACACTGCTCATTTATCCAATTGTTAAGCCAGGAGTTTGATTAAATATTAACAACTGCTTGGCTCTTCTTGTGCCATTAGTTGGAAAGCAACCCTGTAATCTCAGGTAACACATGATGGTAATTATCTTTCACAGTCACACTTAGCAGAAAAACCCAGTACAATTAAGGCAGATAAGGCCGCTCAGTCGAAAAGACATTACCTAAGATTGTCTTTTGTTATCTTAACAGCACGGAAGGTGATGTCGGTTTCAAGCCAGTTACCCACTAGATACAAAGTAAATCAGAAGGTGGAATTGCATCCCAGTGTTACTAAGCAGTTAAATGTTCACACTACCTACTCTACCCATTTCTGCAATATAGTCCGGACAGAGCTATTTGAGGCCAGGGCAGTGCAGGGGGGCCAGTTGGCCCGGGGCCCACAATTTTGAGGGGGCACTCCGACAAGGAGATCCCCCCATCTTACGCTACTGCTTCCGTAGCGTAAGCGGCCCATCGAGAAGTGAGGAGCCCGCCTTGTAGAAACAGCGCAGAAGCCATCCATCATGAATACCACGGTCGGACTACAAGCTCCAGAGGGCCATGCCGCAAGCGGGGTGGGGATATATGTGCCTTGAGGTGTTGTAGAACAGATTTAATATGAAGGTGTTATGTAGAATGGACATGTTGGTGGGCACGCCCCCTTGGGGCGGCCATGTTATCCTCCTTTTTTGAAATGGGGGGGGGGGCACACACTTCCCATCTGGTATGGGCATATTACCATCTCTGCACGGCCCTGTTTGAGGCCGAAACTAGATATGACTGAATTACAAGATTGCAATTAATGTATACAGGGTTTTTATTATGCAAATACTAATCACAAGGAAACTTGAGGGATTGGAAGGGGAAGCTCTTTTTCTCCCTGCCACAGTTTGCATTTCAAGTTCAACCCCCCCACTGGCATCAATCTGAGTTTCCTTTTGAAATGCACATAGCAGCTTGCTCAGAGAGGCGAATTTTGTTGGGACCATGGCAGGAAAAAGTAAGTGAAACATCCCTTTCCCGTGGTTGCTCAGGCTTCCCCGTAGCCACTATTTACATAACAACAACAAAAAGGTGCACGCCAATTGCATCCACGTAATTCATGTCAGACGTGGCTTCCCTGTGGCTGCAAAGATCTTGCACATTAATTGCATTCACGCAATTAACTCACATCTACTTTGGCCTTGAGTTTATAGCCATTGATTTTTGCACTATGTAACTACCAAGCAGAACTGGTTAGGCACTACATTTGTGCAGGTAGTGGTATCTAACTACAAAGGGAAGCTAAGGCTGCATCCTCTATGCCTGATTTAACATGGCGCTATGAGCAGCATCACACGGGAAATCGTGTTTGCTTACTGTCGCTTCTCCGCCTACGCATTTGTCCCTCATTACTTCCTCATTCTCAAGGGAAAGGAAAGAGGAAGTAAACAACGTGCACGTGGCCCATTCAGTGGCCCATTTTAATCGTGCTCCTGCACACAGCAGAAGATAGCGGCAAGTTCTATCTCAAAAACTAAGATGGACTGGGGTGTTTTTGTGTGGCACGAAGAAGGCTTGAAGGGGTGGGGAGCAGACGACATTGTGAGAGGGACCCGCGAAAACCCTTGAGAGCTCAGTAACGCTCTTGCAATAAAATGCTCACCTGATGGAGGTTTATAGCACAAAACTGGAAACTCTGGAGAGAAGGAAAAGGTATGGCCAGCATGGAAGATCTGCTAAAATCGCCACTTTGGGCAAACAGTACAGAGGTAATTGCATCTGAAAAGCAAATGATTTTACTGTGGCATAAACTCTGGATTTGTTCTTCCAGCCAGAGTCTGGCCTGCTATTTTTGACTAGCATCTGGCACAATCTTCATGGGAGTCATGGGTGCTTTAAACCACTGTGGGCCAAAAGAGCAGATGGATTGGAAGATGCCATTGCATGAGTCCTTTATGCGATAGCAGGTCGGGAGACAAGTGTCAAAGGCTGCAGCCATACAGGAAAGGGGACCTGGCTATGTTGCAAGGGCATCATACGTACTCTTGTGGTAGAGGTGGCGCCATTATGCCCCAGTGGTGGGGATGGGAGCTCCAGGGCGAACCTGCCAGAATTTCTCCATTCATTTCCATGGAGGAGGCAGTTCCCCACATATAAGAAGATACCTTCCCTGGTGCATATGGAACTATTGCTCACTGAAGTGAATGGGGATTCTTATGTGCATATTACAGAGCACTGGATCTGGCAATAATACATCAAGAATTAAGACTATAAGAGCCATACTGGGCCAGACCAAAAGGCATCTAGTCCAGCATTCTGTTCAGACAGTGGCCAACCAGCTGTTGACAGGAAACCCACAAACAGGACATGAGTGTGGCAGCACCCTCCCCTCCATTACTGGACCTTGAACAGGTGGGGAGGTTGGCAGGGAGACAGAATTGGAATGCAATATACTTTGTAAAAAATATTAAAGCTCCGATTCTCAGGAAACATTGCAATGCATTCCAATCACATGATAAATGGGGAAAGGAACATTCCACAATAGGATACACTACAAAGAAAGTGGCTTGAGGATTGCTGTCATAAAAGAAACTAGTGCTAAAATACCAGAAAGATTCTGGCTAAACGATCTGTTAACTAGGTAAGTGCTATTGAGAAAGTGAGCCAGCTGAATTCACTGGATTTCAATCTCATTCTTTCTATAAGCTCGAAGCACAGAAATAAACTTTGGCTATGCATAATTTTCATTTTGAATGCTCTTAGCTGCCTTTATTTGGTGGGAGATATTTGGAAGTCTTTGGATGCCTTTGAAGGTTTGATCAAGGTGCCTGAAGATGTTTATGTGGCCTACTGAAGATACAGAAGAGGTAGTGCAGAAAGCTGTGGAGAACTGATATTCGAGTATTAAATCTAACCTTGATATTTTGAATGGCAGACACCTTGAAAAGGGAATGGCAAGCTACTTAAGACGTTATTATATCAGTGTGTGTGTATATGTGTGCATGAATGATACCCAATGTCAGCTGTAAGCTAGAGACTCTGTTGCTTTGTAGACTTAACAGAGATGAAAACTCTAGCATCTATTTTCCAAATCAAAGCAATCCTCTCTTATTCAGTTACAACAAAGAGGAAAAACAAATTCTACGCTTGGAATCGGTGACAATGCCAAGTTCATGCGGCTTTCTTTCTTACCAACCAGAATAACACTTGTTTAAGACTGCTGTTCTAGATGTTTAAAGTAAGTCCCAGAGTAACCATCAACCAAACTTACTTCCAAATAAACATGGTTATGACCAGGGTGTCCATCTTTTACTACAAAGAACCTAACAATGGTATATCTATCCTAACAATAACTAATTCTGAACTGATCACTTCACATGGCCTCTGTTCTATAGATGTATGTGTAGCAGGACTTTACCCCCTGCTCCTTGCCCCCACGGGGCAAGTGACAGTTTAAAGTCCCCTAAAAGCGGCTTGCAATATATGCCACGCAGTTCCAGAATGGCACTAAGGCTGCAATCCTATGCTCACTTATTCAGGAGAAATCCTCATTGTGTTGTAAGGACCACCTGCACATGTACGGTCATGAATGCATGCAAATAATGCTCTCTCCACATCACAGCAATAAAAATGTTCTAAAAGGAAAAAATACAAAGGATAATGGAACTATCCCATCAACAAATAAGAATTGGAAAGAATCTATAGATCTGTGCATACTCGTGTGATATAACTATCTTTGGAACCTTGTCTTAGCTGGAAAAAAATAACTGAACAGATAAGGGCGCGGATAAGGGCACAAAGGTACCAAAAAGAATCTGACATCTTCCATACCATTTGGTATATTTTTATTAAGGAAAGGGAAAAACATACATCAGGATGTCATGGAATGATATGGAAAGATGGATTTAGATTATTACAACTAAATCTTGAATCTCTGATTAACTTCTGTGGATAAATGTAAGCTTATTAATATATTGAACCTCCTATGTAATGCAGAGTTCCTTTGCTACTCGAGAAAAAGTTGTAATATTTTCTATATTTCATTGTTAATATTGTAAACATATAATTTAAAACTCAATAACATATTTCAAAAAACAAAGGAGAAAGGTGCATAGCGTAATATATGTCTACATGTAATGGAAGCCTAGGTACAATTCCAGTGTAGATGGCAGGCCAGGTGAGCGTAGCAGCGATGCAAACAATTAGATGCAATTAACAATCCTTTTTCAAAAGGGGCCAAAGAAGCAAAAGCCAAGAAGCTTATATTATCCGGTCTTCATAGAACAAAACAACAGACACATTCTAAAGGCATTCTCTACTCTCTAATAGTTACAGCTGTAACGTAGTTACAAAGACCTACATTACAAGTTTCAGCAGCAAGCAGTTTCCATTATGTAAGTATTCTGCTTGGAAGTAAGAAATGGGAGGGATGAGGCATAAATCTATTCCATTGGGAATCTCCATTGCGTCCTAATGCAAACACATAACAGCAGTAAAGCTTAATTCCAGATTTTTCTGCTAGGCTAATAAATCATTATTTCAAAGAGTGTTCTGAATTCTATGTGTATCTTAAAGACTAGCAATAATAAGGAACATGGTTTCCCCCATGTTCAACAGAACTGACAGAGGATAATG